>OY998165.1:20490000-21762500 GCA_963921995.1 Oxystoma pomonae
CTTCAGAGAATCTTTCTTTTAAATAAGTGTCGTGTTTTTCATAATCTTCTCTAGTGCAGAATTTAAAGTCTATTCCTATATTATATTTTCAGCTGCAAATTCGAACAGTTGTCTTGGTGTCATAATTTACGATTTATATGGTCGTTGCAAACTCGCTTTACACGCAAGTCTTTTTATTGTGCCTCCCATACCATCACAAGCCCTCTTACCATGCGAAGTGGCAAAAAAATGGCACTTCGCCTTAACGCCGAATCTTTTTCATGATAACGCACCCGTTCGAGAAGTAAAATAATTTAGACAAATTATAAATTTTCTCTTTGAGTTCCGGAACTAAAATAATCAAAAACAAATGAAAAGCCACCGTGTTATGTTGCAAACAATCTGATATAAAAGCATAGTTTAAGTGCTTTAATTCATGATCCTCGTTTTTATAATATATTACAAATGGGTGCAGCGTAGCCTGGCTGTTGGTCCAATGGTACGACTGCACCTCATCTTGGAGAACAAATGAGTAATTTTCGGCAAAATCAAATGTTATCAGCGCTTCTCCGGACTTTAAATTCGTTTTTAATTCGTTATAAAAATTTTTTTGCATATTTGACAGGAACGAATGACTTTTTAATTTTATTAAATCATTTAAAAAATTCATCTATGAAATCTTCATTTGATTTAATGATTGTTTCCATGTTGCATCGATCCACAGATATCCATTTTTTAAATGTAATATGATCAATGGCTTCCTCGTCAATTTTTTTAAGTTTTCCGTTGAAGGACAAAATTTATCTAAAAAGCAATATATATTTGGCGGGTTGCACATAATTCTGGATCAGCAGGCATAATAATTTGGAAAAATAGGTTTACCGGCTTCATCAAGAAATTTATATAGGTGTGATCCGTTTAGCATGAGTTTTACATTTTGATGTATTGTGCATACACACACAGTGTGTGTTCCACTTTTTCCAGCATATATGCAGTTTTTTTATTTTAATTTGTAAAACTTTGTAAAACCAATTTTTATTGTGGAATGTTCCTGTTTAAAGGCTTCATAGATTTCTTTTAAATTCGCTAATAGCAGCCGTTTTTGCGCATATTCCTTATTAAGGTTTGTCTTTATTACAACACAATCCTTCTTTCCAGGCATCATCCTGCTAACATCATCTCGCTGGTCAAATTCAGTTACTAGTTGCACCACATCTTCAGAAATATTCTTTCCAGGTTTAAGATTTGGTGTTGAAAAGATTCCCTTTTCTTTGACAATCTTTTTTGCTGTTCTTGCCAAGTATTGCGACACTCCAAATTCGCTTTGAATTTTTGTCCTGGACCAACTCATTGGTAAACAGGACAAAACAACTATTTTTTCGCTTCTTTTTGTAGCTTTAGAAAACTTGTCCTTTAATTATTCTAAAATCTCACATTTATGTGCATTACTTTCTGCATTTAACTCTTTCTTGGCAGTACTTGGTTGGTTTCCACTGATAATCTCTTTTCGATCACCGCTTTTACTTTGTCTGCCTTTTCCAAGGATACTTTCTTTTTTAATGGCGATTCTCCCATTAGCTCCAATGACTGATTTGAAAAGTATAGAGACTCATCAGGGGCTTCAAAACTGGGACTGTCAGTGGAACTTGAAGGTCTAAAATAAAATCGTACAGTGTGCTAATACAGTAATAACTAATTTTTTCATTCAAAGGGGCGCGGTTCACATACTTTTAACAATATACAAGTTTATGCATGAATAATTTTAACATCAAGGCGATATTTGAATTTTTGTTTTTAGAAGAAGACATTTTTATCTACCATTTTGCCATGCAGGGCCATAAGATAATTTTTTAACACTGATCCCGTCATTTCTCCATCCTAAAATGTTGTGAAAAACCTAACAAGACTGACAAAAAATAATTAATTAAAAAAAAAAAAATTAAAAATGGTGTTTTTGATAAAATTTAAAAAATATTTTTTTTTTAAATTTTCAAAAAATTCGAAAGATATTTCAAATACCTTGAAAATGAGTTCTAAATCACTATTCTGGTGTAAGTAGTTCCCAAGATATCTCAATTTTCTTAAGTACTTAATTAATAAAAAGAGAACCACTTGTAAAAAAAAATTGAAAAATTGGAGATTTCACTTTTTCTATGGGTAGAACAACTGTACCAAAAATCATGAAAATCGGTGATGATGAAATCCAATACCAGCTTTTTTTTTGGTTAATTTGATATGAAATGACCCTTTTGTCTTATTGTCACATTCGTGTTACACCACATCCGTGTACACAGCACCTTATTTTGTTAATTTTTTCCACCGGAAAATTATTAAAATTAATTGTAAACAAACGACCACCTCATAATAAAAATGGCGATTGAATGCTGTCGTTGCTGTCTCTCACGTCTCTCACCAGGTGACGTCAGTTAGCCACGCCCACTCCTGCGCGATAATCTGTTTTACTTGTATCATTGTTGGACGCAGAGTGTTTCCAGGAATCCAAAAATTTTAAAATCGAAAGTTGAGGCAGTTTCCGGTATAACGGGAAGTCACCGAAAGTCACGTGACTTTTAAAAAAAAATGTAACACATGATATCTCCAAGTTTCATTTCTCTATCTTGAAAAATGCAGAAATAAACCCACCTCCGTAAAACACCCCCAGCCAAAAATTGTCTGTTGATTTAGATGTTAAAAAGCCGGAGAATCCGTATAGAAGTGGCCGCGAACGCGGAGAATGACAGGCGTAGGGGCGGCAGGATGGACATGAATCGATCTGACAGGGAAATGTCGGACACGAGCGGCGATTGGCGCTCGAGCAATCGGCCCGATCCTCCCGCAGATGACAGAAATGACAGGCGACGAGGAGGCGGTGGGTTAGGCGCAGGAGGATTTACCAGAGAGGGAATGAGAGACAGTAGGTATGTATTTATGGTCAAATTTGCCCTAAAAACTAATGATCTTTATGTATCATGTCGGTCATCAAAACGCGAGTAAATCCACCTAGAGGCCCTCTATACATTAGAAAGTTGTTTTTTTATCAGAAGTGGGCAAATGGACTGATGCTTTGTTTTCTCTTTTTATAATTTCCTCAGACAGTTATTGAATGATGAATGATGAATAATTTTTTGGTTAGTAAAATATGTCAAACTAACTAATCTCTGTGACGTCATGGTAATGATGTAACATACCACTTTCTTCCGAATTCGTTCGGTAGGCGAAGAGAAACGAGGCTTAATCAAACTTTTTTGTTTGTTTTCGTGGTTATTTTGTTATGTTGCAGTCAGTGTACACTTGATTTCAAAAAAAACTCATACATGCATTTTTGCCTATGCCACATAATTTAGCTTTTCATTAGTGTATACTATTATAAGGCACCACCAGCTTAATATGCCTGACAGCTTAAAATTCAGTGTGACATCCTTAAAAATGCCATAGATATCAACATTTGCAAATTATCACTCGAGTTATAGAAGACGGTTGGTCTATAAGAAGAGCGGCCACCCATTTTGGAGTTGATAAAATGACGATAATGCGATGGAAAAAGCGCTGGATTGAAAATAATTCTACGTATAGGAAAGATGTATCAGGACGACCAAAAGTAAGTTCTGAAGTGCAAGATGAGAGACCTTATTGACCATCTCAGACAAAATCCTTTTTTAACGCGTCGGTTGAAGCAGCTAATGTAACATTATTTCCGAGTTCTTTAGCAACAGTAAATAGAAGAGTAACGAAATCAGAAGTCTCTTGTCGAGTTGCTGCAAAGAAGCCTTTTCTAACAGAAGAACAAAAACAGGCCAGAGTGATTTTTGCACTAAACAACGTTCTTCGTGATAATGACTTCTGGGAGAGGGTGGTTTTCACTGAAAAATGTTCAATCATCTTCAAGCAGCAGGAAAATTTTAGTTTATCGTCCACCAAATTCTAGATTTGAATCCGAATATACAAACCAAATTAAAAAAGCTGGACATTTTTCTGTAAACATGTGGGGCTGGTTTAGTGCTAGAGGTTTGGGTTTTTTTTTTGGAGAATCGAAGGAAGATTCAAAAGTGAACGATATATTGAAATCCTTGAAAACGTTATGCTGCCATCTGTACAGGCTTTACATGAAAATAATGACTGCGTATATCAGCAGGACAACCGTCCAGTACACACGGCTAATGTTGTTCGCCAATGGTTTCAGAATAATAATTTAGAAACACTTCCTTGGCCAGCCAACAGCCCTGACCTTAACGCAGTTGAAAATATATGGGGTCGAATCGTTAAAATAATATACCAAAGGAATGTGAGACCACGAAATGCTGAAGAGTTAAACGATGATATTTATCGCGCATTGAATCAGCTCTCAGAAGACGATCAGTATTTTCAAAATTTAACCTTTTCAATGCCCAGACGTTTGCAGCTTGTAATAGAGAAAAATGTTGATCCTATTAAATATTAAATTATTTATTTTAGTTCTTTTTTAAGTTAAAATAATTAGTATTAAGTTTACCATCGTTTTTTTCCTAATCCAAGTTTCCTATTTGTCGAATTGTTTTCAATCCAGCGCTGTTTCCATCATATTATTGTTATTTTATCAACTCCAAAATGGTTTACCGCCCTCTTTATAGAACAGCCTTCGTCCGTTACTCGAGTGATAATTTGATATTGTTCAATGAAGACTTTACTAAAACATTATTTTTGCTGATTTTTTAGTATTATGCTTTTTTAAACAATATGACAAATTGTCGTACTTTTGAAGTTTTTAGGCATTTTAGCTGGTAGTCCGTTGCGTTTTTTTTTTTTAAATCAACTGTACATATTGGCCACAATCTTTTACACAATCTTCTACAACCTTTAAATCTATTCTATTCAAGAATATTTGTCAGTTGGTGTACAAATTTTTCATCTTCCAACAAACATAAACATCAGACAGAAATATTCACCTTTGTGTAACCTATGGGCTAACTCAGCGTTTTCAGTAAAAGTAAACGATATTCCATTTAGGAAAAATGTTACCCGGTATCCGTCGTTAAAATCCATTACAACTGAAATCAACAAAAATTTCAAATTCAACTTATTTGTTTACGGAATGCAATTTGACATACCAAAAAGGATACCAGAGTCCCGGTGACGTCATCATTTTTGTATCCGAAATCGGTTGTAAGCATTTGACACACCGAACAGGGTACCAAACCATGTACCAAAGCTTGCCGAAATCGCCTTAATTTTCAAGTTTGGCAAATGCATTTTTCTTGCGTTTATTTTTCCAATGAAAAATGAAACCATATAAGGTCGTAGGCGGCAATATTAGATTTTTAAACCACATATAAATAATAAAATTTAAAATTTGATGTACCTACGTTTATTAATAAAAAAATGTGACATTGTCAAAATTATTTATTTGTAATGATTGCCAACACTCAAAAAAATTATCAACATTTCCCTTACAATGCCAAATCGAGTTGCTTACCTTTGGTAAAACAATAACTGTCAAAAATTGTATACAGGGCCTCTAAATCCACCAAATGACCTGAACTCAACACTGAAACAGTACTGCTTTCTATATTACAACCCTTGAACTACGCATTTCTCCCTCAAATTCAATGAAATAGAAATGCCTAGAAAGCATAAACAAGATAGAGATAAACATTAGATATAATAATGTGTTACTATTTGTTTTGATTATATTATTTTGAAAAACAAAATTTTAAAATTAAAGTTTAGTTATTTTCAAATGCATCTTCACTGAAAAACACTCACTTAATTACAATTTCTTTTTACCACATCTTATGTTGACACCCACAGGCAGAGACTAGTAATTTTTGAGTTTTTGCGGAGGAACCTAATGAAATAGTTATGTTCTTGTGAAAAACTCGTAGATAAAAGGCACAATTTGCCCTGTAATATTCGGTTAATGTATATTGCAGTTTCCTACAGTGCAACATTTATTTATTTTGTTAAGGAATTGAAAAAATAGGAGTTTCCTGTGTATTCTTTTAACATATTTTATTAAACTTTAACTGTGTATTCTTTTAACATATTTTATTAAACTTTAATTTACCTTGTGGTATAAAGTCGTTTTGCGTGTAATACCACCATTAAAATATCAAAGCCATTTAGTTAATTAAAAAATTCCCTGAACTCTCGGTTTTACCCCCCCCTCCTCTCCTCCCAAAAACAGCCTAGTTTAACGCTAACGTCCTAAAAGTATAAGATGAAATTATAATTTTTTTAGTAATAGGGATGGTGGTTTTAGTCGAGACAGGGATAGTGGATTCAGCCGAGACAGAGATTTTGGCAGAGATAGAGACAGTGGGTTTGGTAGGTAAGTACCTTTCGAAAAATATTGTTAAAGTAAACAAAACTTACTCCATGCATTTTTAAAGAGGGCAGACGGCGAGTTTTTGCGGAGGAACCTAACTAAAATCATGTTTGGTTCTTGTGAAAAACTCGTAGATAAAAGGCACCATTTGCCCTGTAATATTCAGTTCATGTATATTACAGTTTCCTACAGTGCAACATATCTACCAGCCTATTGTTAAGAATTAATATTTCTTGACTGGTCTAGTAAAACGGCCGCTGCCACACCGTGCAGAAGTTCGTGCGTGTTTGCTCGTTTGACATTTTGGGTCAGTTTGATTCGTTTAGTTTACCTTTTCTCCTTGTAAAATTCATAGAAATAATACAAATAGAAGGTTTTAAAGTTGGCCAATGAGAATTAATAGAGTGTTTTGATTATAGGAATAGAGATAGGGAACAAGACGACAAACCCGGGGCTTGGAGAGATGGCGACAGACCAAACAGAGACGACAGGAGGCCGGATGATAGAGACAGAGGTATGAAGCAGACACTAAGCGGGTTCCTTAAGTATAAGTTTTACAATATTCTATTTGTCAAAATCTCTCAGTGTAATGTCATTAAAATTGGAACAAGCCTATTACCACTCCTATCAGTACCACTTTATGGTAAAGGTATAAAGTTTTATATATTCTTACCTAATGTACACCAGTTATCAATAATATTTGTTTCTACACATTTCACCAATTTATCTTAAATAGTCAATTATCAGCAGAAATCAGAAAAATAATTTTAAATGGATACACATTTACCTTTTTTTATGTATTTTTTAGTTATCTGGTGCTATTATAATTTTGTTATTTTACATTGAATGGCCAAGAATGACTTAATTACACGACTGCCACATTTTCGAGTTTTTGCGGAGGAACCTAATAAAATTTCAAGTTTTGTTCTTGTGAAAAACTCGTAGATAAAAGGCACCATTTGCCCTGTAATATTCATTTCATTTATATTGCAGTTTCCTACAGTGCAACATTTATTTTATATATATTTTTTTAAATTCTTAATGGGCTCTGATTTTTCATTGTTGTTTTTTATTTATTACAAATTGATTAAATATTAAATTTGTAATAATTAAAGGCCCCAAAAGTCTCTAAAAAATCAGATTTGTAACACACTTAGTTTAAATATAAAAACTGTATTTCATCAAAACGTGAAAAAGATCAATTCTTCTTGTTTACTTTTAGCAACCTTTCTTACCACCGTTCAAAATGTATAGAAAATAAATTTCTAGTCAAATTTTCAAAAAAAAAAAAATCCAACATTCACATTATATTGGCACTGAACATGCCTGTTCACTGATATTGGCAATCAATCTAATTGACACTAGGGTCGCGATTCTTCAAAAACCGTCAGAAAATCTCACCTTTACAAAAAATCTGACGATTTTTAAACATAAGTTTAAACTTGTAGAATGGTTTAATGATCCTATTTTTAATTTTTTTTTTGAAGGTCTAGGTTTATGTGTTGAGGGATTTTGTTAATGAAACGTCCTTTTTTTGAAATGCCAACGTTTCGCAAAATTTATTTGCTTCTTCAGGGCTATTCAAGGCGGCCGTTCCATGTGCCCATTTTATTGCCAATAGATGTCATGGAAAGTCATGGACTTTTTTTTGAAAAATTCTGTTGACACCCTGTTAAAATCATCTTTTAATTTGAGTTAATCCTACAATAAAACAAAAATTATTTTTTTATAGGTTTTACAAGATCTAATTTTAGAGATTCTGACAGAGACAGGGGTCGAGGATTTGATGACAGAGACGACAGGTAAATTTTTTTGGTAATTTTGACATTTTTCATGATGTTTTAGGTATGGTTCAAAGTATATCAGTTTCATTAGTGACAACTATGGACCGCACTATGTCAAAATTGTTATATTTTATAAACTTGAGTCACGGAATACACCCGTCCTAATTTTTGTCAAACAGAATTTAACTGTTTACAAGAAATATCGTGTGGTGTTGATTTGTTGCATTAACAAAATTAACATTAATGTAAAAGTTAATAATTTTAACGCCTTATACTTTTAAATGTAAACTGCCACTCGGTCTAATAGTTTTGATATAGGCACCACAATTAAGACTCAATCAGGGTTTCCACAATCCTTGAAAACCGGGAAAAAGTCGGGAATTCGGTGGGGTCGGGAAATATCCTGGAAAATCTCGGGAAATTTGCTAAAATCCTTGAATTTTTCTGATATTTTTGACCTGGTTGAGATTCTCGTGTACCCATATAAAATTTACATACAAATTTTTTGCCGGCCTCCGTAGCGCAGTGGGTAGCGGCGTATTTGCCTGCCGCGCGAAAAATCCCTGCAGGGTTCCCACTGACCTGGAAAATCTGGAAAAGTCAGGGAATGCCCAAAAAATCCTCAGAAGTCAGGGAATTAGCACACAAAACCTGGAATTTCTCTTTCTCAACCTTTTTTTTAAACCAACTTTGTAAAAAATATTATGTGAGTTCTTCTCTGCTCACCTCGTATATAAGCTCAACATCTGTTTCGCGCTCAATCAGTTTCAGTCCATCTAAAATCCAAGAGCAAGAGAAGAGAGAGGAAAGGTTTTTAAAATGTGTAGGACAAGACATCATTTTCCAGGGTTGCAGATTGTGTTTATTGAACATATTTGGTTTTCGTTTCAAAATAATAAAGCACACATCGCGCTATCTTCTGTTACAATTTTCAAGTGTAGTATAGCGCGTTTTTTCTAATCCGACAATATTTGTCATATAATGTATTTATTCCCAACCTTTAAATGATGTGGAGTGCAACTGCGATGCGACATTTCGAGAATATTCAATTTTTTTAAGAGCAAGAATCGAAAATGTCGAAAAAAACAGTTTCTAATTTAGACTGGATAAGTCCCTCCATAAGTCAACCAGAGTGGCAGTGTCTACCGGCTGTGAAAGCGAATAAATATCAAGCATATTGTAAGCTTTATTTAAAAAATATTGAATTGAGTAATATGGGGCATCAGGTCATCTTGAGCCATTTTGAGAGCAGTGGTCATCTAAAGTACATGGAGGCTGAAAAAAATTCAAGGAAATTGCCTTTTTTAATCAAGAAAACTGATACATCAACTACTGGAAGTGAAGGAACCGACACAGCAACTGCTTCCACGGTCAAAAAGGGTTCTACTCCTTTTTTGTAAGCTTTTCTTATTAAGCAATCAATTATGGATGCAGAAATATTGTGGTGCAAGGAGTCTTTAAGATTAATCCTGCTGTTACCAATTATGTCCACATCATCTGCGAAGGCAAGTAGTAGGTTGGGTCCTTCCTGGTGAAATATAGCCGTTGGTGTCTCAATCTTGTAATATTCTAATGCTATGTTGAAGAGTTGGGGTGAAAGAGAGTCATGACCCTGCTAAGCCCATTATTGATACCAAAGAAATCAGAGTAGCTCTGTTCCATCGTTATCTTGCACCTTGTATCTTCTCTACACATTTTTACCAGGGATATCAGCTTTTCAAAGTCCATTGCATTGCTTTCCACAACTTTGCTCTATATAATCTGTCAAATGCCTATGCGAAGTTCTCTGTTAAATTCCCAGCATTTTTCCGTTATTTGTCTAAAGGTGAAAATCTGGTCTGTATCTGGAATTTTTGAAAAAATGGTCAGGGAAAACCTGGAAAAGTCAGGGAATTTGAAAATCAGAATTTGGTGGGAACCCTGCCCTGGTTCGAATCCCGGATAGGATGGATATTTTGTGTTTGTTTTTAACTCTGCCAAAATACTTTGCTACATTGGGCATTGATCCTATTATGGAAGAAAAGTCCCAGTATAAAAAAAACATAAATTTCAATGAAATTTTTTCCTGCGGCGCTACCTTTCGATATATAAATAATAGAAAATATTTTTCTACAAAATATTTAAAATTTGACGGGATTTTTAAGGCCACAAAAACGGCATAGATTTGACAACACAGCTTTGCTGTTTTTTTGTAAGATCAACAGTAGGTGGCACCACTAATGCTATTTCGAGTGTGATCGTGCAGTGTTCAGAATAGTAACTCAATATATCTAGGTATTCATAATATTCCATGAACTATAATTGCTTATGCCTGACTCATCTTGATCCATAATTTCTTTACACACCTCCCATCTAGTTTGGCAGGTCTTAATTTCAGGTTCTAAGAGTGGAATCCAACTGTAAGCTAATGATAATCAATCAAGTACTCAGCGACGGCCTCAAAAAACGCAAATAAATTTCCACGTTTTTCTTATCATAATCACTACTTGATTTACTAGCCATTGTGGTTCATGCTTCATGGATTGCAATATCAATCAAAAGAAAAAAAATATTCAACATCAAAAAAATAATAACAAATTTCCGTATTATTTTTATCACTTGACATGTGTCAATTTATTGTCCGAATGTTCCATTATAGCGTATTCCTTTGGTAAAATTAGTGCACAACTCATTCGGTGCACCTGTTCCATTGGGGTTCACTTTCTCAGTCTCTCACAGGGAATGTATGTTCCATTCAAATTGCACCGGTGCACTTTTTGACAGCACCGGACGAGTGCACAACTGGCTGTGTACCGGTGGTGAACTCTATTTTACCAAAGGAATACGCTATTAGACAAGTGGCCGGTGACTGCGGAACCTGAATTCCAATACTCACTCAGTTTCCCTGGTCCTACCAAATTACGTGACCTGGGCGTTTCAGAATTCCGGCAGGATCTCGCTTATAAAGAAAAAAACCATAACTTTTTTGTTATCAGATAATAGGATTTATAAAAATCTACAACCGTATCCAAAGGATTTTTCAAAATTTGGTGTATTTTTTCAATAAAAAAATCCAAAAATTGTTGTTACAGATTTCTGTATTATCGACGAGGCTAAATGAAAGCCAGGTAAAGTTTTTGACTATTATTAGCCGTGTTTATTTTATTTCGGGAATGAGAGAGTCCAGCAAAAATCTGTCTCGATAAGTTTGTGAGGAATTCAAAAATAAACATTCCTGCCAAATTTCAACAGATTCCGTTTTGTCGTTTCCGATATTCTGCCCGGTAAAGATTGTCCCAAAAACAGCAAAGCCGGGTTGTCAAATCTATGCCGTTTTTGTGGCCTTAAATTTTAAATATACAATATTACACAATACTTTTTGTAAAATTTTTCACTGCGGTATTTGTTTCGATCACAATATCAGATATTTTTTTTCAGTGGGCAATCGCCCTTCCCCTCTTTGCAGCTCACCAAACCCAAAAGTTTCAACAGAATTTGCTTTTGGCGTCATTAATTGTTACAATTTTAGTTAACAGTTTTTATCAAAATAAAAAGAGGTATGGCAGAACATCTCACCGATTTTGATAAAATTTGGTGCAATGATTCTCTATATAGGTGGGATGAAAAATCCAAAATATTTTTTTTTCGGATCAGTAGTTTTTGTTTATTCATTTTCAAAAATCGAAAAATTGACAAAACACAGCTTTACAAAAATTAGAATATCTTGCGAAGTGCTTATCCTAGATCAATAAGATATAGCTCGTTGTAAAGGTAATTCAAATACCTTTCCAACGGCATCACATGACCTATTTTGATTTTATCTTTTTTTTTAATTAAAAAAAACATTTTTTGATTTTTTTCAAAAGTCATTTTTGATTTTTTTGAAAAAAAAGTATTTTTTTTATCAATGCCCTAGCAAAATATGTGCCAAATTTCATAACAAAATATGTGCCAAATTTCAAAATGGAGAAATTATGGGTTCAGTATGAAAAAAAAACATAAAAAAACATGAGGAAATCTAATTAAAAAGTGAAAATTATGAACATTTTTACAAGAAATATACTTATATTATTATGAAAAAATATTTACAAATACTTTTTGGTTTTAATTTTTCTTTCCAAAATGAAGTTTCTATCATTTCTTCCCTAGTTAAAGTATATGTCCGGCTAGTAGTAGTACGCGGCTGAACTTTCCTTAATATAGCATCTTTTTTTATTATTGGTAGATCTGCTTTAGGCTTAGGGCAAAAAACTGACTTTGAGTTCATCAGTTTCCTCATTTTTTCCAGTGGTACATGCCAACCACCATAATTTGTCGTATTCAATAGTAACAAGACCAGATTGGATATGCATAAGCTCTGAATTTGTTCTTCTGAGCTCAATGAGAAACCTTTTGTGACAATTTTTGACTTTGACACTGGAATGACAGAATGGATTTTTTGAGTTCCTGGAATCGTCTGTGCATCAGACATGAGAGGA
The DNA here is from genome assembly GCA_963921995.1 of Oxystoma pomonae. Taxonomy (NCBI): domain Eukaryota; kingdom Metazoa; phylum Arthropoda; class Insecta; order Coleoptera; family Brentidae; genus Oxystoma; species Oxystoma pomonae. The sequence continues at coordinate 20,502,522 of OY998165.1, forward strand.
AGGAAGGAAACAAGTTCGCATAGATAAAAAACACAAGTTTTGGACCCATAAAAAGACTAACACTAGACTGAGGGAGGGGGGGATAAAAAAGGGGTATTTTTATTTTAGCTTTAATATACCTACACCAAATTAATATTCAAAATATAACTTTTTCCTACAGCGCATACACATATTATGTATGTCTGATAATACGAATTTCAAACAATTTTCTTCAGATTTTTTGTTGCTTTTATTTGGTTTTTATTTCAAATTTGGCACATAGTTTGCCAAAGCATTGACAAAAAATATTTTTTTCGCAAAAAATTTAAAAATGACATCAAAATAATCAAAAAATGTTTTAAAAAAAATTAAACGACACATCGTTGGAAAGGTATTTGAATTACCTTTACAACGAGCCATATCTTATCAATTTGCGATAAGTGGTCCTTAAGATATTCTAATTTTTGTGAAGCTGTGTTGGACCAAAATTTGTCAACTTTTCGATTTTTGAAAATTAATAAAAAAAACTACTGATCAGAAAAAAAAATAAATTGGGGTTTTTCATCCTACCCATATAGAGAATAAGTGTACCAAATTTTATCAAAATCGGTGAGATGGTCTGCCAAACCTCTGGTTGATTTGATATGAAATTACCCATCAACAGCATTCAAAACGTATAAAAAATAGCTTTAGTATACCTTTCAAAATTTTTACCAACACATATAGAAGTGAGACCAGGTCCCACCCCAACTCAGCGTCTCTTAACCCAAATTTATGACAGGATTTTGGCCACAAATCTAAAATTGATACCAGATCCCACAACAAACCAGCATTTTCTGCTTAAACTGCAAAAAATTGCCTATGATATCTGGATTTTTTAAAAATAACTCGGGAAAAAGTCGGGAATTTTATCCACGGAATCTGCTCACTGTATCAAAAATCTCTTAGTTCCAATAACTGTTTCACATTTTTTTTTTTTGAAAGCACAGTAACTTCGAGTTTTTGCGGAGGAACCTAACGAAAATCAAGTTTTGTTCTTGTGAAAAACTCGTAGATAAAAGGCACCATTTGCCCTGTGATATTGAGTTGATATGTCTATTACAGTTTCCTACAGTGCAACAACAATAATAAACTTCTTTCTAAAGAAATCGAGGATTCAACACGCATATACATAGAATTTTTTCAAATCAAAAATTGCCTAAAGCACTCATTGACTAATTAAGTATATTCCATTCAGGCGGGGAGGTGACAGAGACGATAGAAGAGGTGGTGGTTTCGGTCGACGGTACGACGACAGAGATGACAGAAATGGTGGGGGAATGACGAGAAGTGGTATAAGAAACGAAGAAAGAAATGATAGGAGCCAGGACGAAAAGTCGAATAATTGTAGGTGAATATTTATTTAAATCTTGTTTTTCTTTTCCAAAAAACGTCCATTCATTATGTTTTTTTGGATAGATTTGACTCGACTGCTCTTTGTCCAAAATGGTGGAGAAAATAATATAGTTCTACCTATTATTGTAGATCATCCAAAAAGTTTTTTTTAGATTAGTAGAACAAAGTTAATTTAGAAATATTTTTAATATAAAGTTTTGTGGGAATTGAAAAAACTTCCCAATGATGATAATCATAATCGCTAAGGGAGACTTTCCGAACTTTGGTGGTGAACCAAACGCAAACTTTTGTGTTTTGTTTTGGAGGGTAGTGGACCTTCTGTGCGCAAGATTATGAGATCTGAGGGATCCTCTGTATATATATATTTTTAAAATAAACCTACTTCTTAACAATGGGGACTCTAGAGGTCTGTGAAAGCTGTCAAATTTATGAGCAACATAATTCTTTTGGATGCAGCAATTTTAATAAAATCATACATTTGATTCGAAACATTTTTGGTGTTTAAACGCGCCCTTAGTTAATATTTTGACTTAATTCAAATTTACCAACTGGATCAGTAGGTATTGGAACACTTGAGCCAGATAGATAGACAGGCTCAGTCGTCTAACTCAAGATGCCCGCAATGAGGAGACCGTCACTCAACGTAGCCTCTGAACTAATGAGAAAACAGCTGTTTAAAAGCTGTTAATTTGAGAACAGACTTGTTTAAAAGCTGTTTATTGCTAACAGACCTCGTTCAAGAGCTGTTTAAAAGCTGTTTATTTGAAAACAGCTATTTAAAAGCAGTTTATTTGGGAAGAGAGCCGTTTAAAAGCTGTTTATTTCGGAACAGAACTGTTTAAAAGATTTTTATTGGTAACAGACCCCGTTCCAGAGCTGTTTATTTGGGCACGGACCAATTTAAAAGTTGTTTATTGGGAACAGACCTGTTTAAAAGCTGTTAATTGGGAACATACCCTTTTAAAAGCTGTTTATTTAGGGACATAACCGTTTAATACATTCTAACAAATCTATGAAATTATTATTGAACCACATCAGTTCTCCTATTGCATAAATATTTTATGGTTAGTTTAGCACACAATCTCACTACAAACGTTATCTTGTTTTTATAAATCATTTAAGAAAAGCTTATCAACAAATCCCCGTGTCTGCGGTCTTGAGCGACGATCTCCCGTGCTTTATATCGCCGGTTCGATCCCTGAGTAAAATACACTTTTTTATTAAAACAAATGTTAACAGGAACGATATTAGATGGGTCCTTAATATGTGACTAGAGGCGGTGTATAGATTGGAGGATTGCAGGCATCTTGAGATAGATGACTGACCTGTCTGTCTGTCTGGCTATTGGGGCACTTGGCCCATATACCGACTTTGATCGCATACCTAACCTTCACATCAACTAAAAAAGCAAACGAAAACGTCAACAAAAATGGCGAAAAACACACATTTTTGGATTTAATCGAGTCAAAACTTTAAATTTTAACTGAATTTTAATTAAGTTCCACCCAAAAAGAAAAACCACAAGTCAATATTTAATAACTATTTAATCCGATACACCTCAATATATTTGTCAAAACTGTTTCCCAGCTGAACCGCGTCAGAGGCCGAAACTCAACCTAGCGCCGCGCACCAAACCTATCGAAACACCCGTAGTAGTGGTGAAAGAGGAGGTAGAAAAGAAAGAAGAAGAGGTAGAGAGAAGACCAGCTCCGGTGCCGGCCGCATCGATATTCGGCGCAGCCAAACCTGTGGACACCGCGCAGAGAGAGAGACAGATTGAGGAAAAGTTGCGGAAAGAGCAGGAAGAGAGATTGCGCGACGGAAGCAAAGATAGGAAGGATAGGAGCGGCGACGAGGGTGAAAAACGGAATGTAAGTAACAACAAGGTTTTTTTAATGAAATTGTAGACTAATAGCCAATGGCACCAACCTACATAGAGCCTGCTTAGCGTTAGGTAGACCTTAAGTTAAGAATTTCATTCCACTTCCACTTTAAAGTCCTTCTTAAGGTTTTCTTTTGGAAGTCCAGCCCCGAGGCCACTTATTCTCTCCTTAACAGAAAATATTTATTTTTTACCCTTTTTGCGTCATAAAATTTATAAAATTTGCACAAAAACCTGACAGTGGGATTTACCAAGATCTAAAATAGTACCCCCCACAGATCTAAATATTTACACCTGTGGAAGGTACTAAATTTAAAACCAAATTTAAAAAAACACTTACCCATACAGAAAAGACACAAAGTTATTCATTATTTTGTATTATTATTGCAAAATACCATTGAAAAACAGCTTTTTTTCAAAAAATATACTATATTTTAGGAGAAAATGCCCTAAAACTAATTTTTTTTTTGGCAGGCTTCAAAATGGCATATGGTGAATACGCCAAAAATTTGGCACATAATAGCTTCATCATCTGTGTTATAAAGTTGGTGATTTTTTAGACCACCTCTGGGGGGTGGTTTAAATTTATAGCCCCCAGAAAAGATTGTTTTGTGGCTATTGGTAATAAGTTCGTTTAAAATTTCCCTAAGTAACCGTTTTTACATTTTTAATATCCCAAGTTGTTTATTAATCAATAAAATACCTCCAATTTTGTCCAGAAAAACGCCATATTTTCAACTCGTTTTCAGCCCAAAAAATTACTTATGAGGGCACTACGAGGCAAAACAAACAAATGAAGGTTACTGATTATGCACGAAAAATATACCAAACAAAAACAACTATATTAATTTATTTACAAACTGAAACTAAAACATTGAGGTTATCTAAAAGCTCAGTGAAAATAAGTTTCCATAGTCATAGCCCACTCATTTTAAAGCTGTAGCTTTCATCAGTAGAGGTTGGTGCAAGCCAAGGTGCAAGCAGAAGTAAAAGATCCGAACTCGCTGTTTGTGATTGTGTGATTAAAAACACCTTTTAAATAGATACAAAATTAATCTACTCCTTATTTTATTATCACCCATCTAAATCGATGTGTGACATCAAGTATTAATTGGAAAAATCAATTATCAAGGGTAAGTTTTAATTAGAGTGACATATAACCTCAATTTTAATTTGTTCTACAGATTGTTTACTATTTAAACCCCGCGTGGGTTTCAATTTTTAAATTTTCTTTTCTTCTAAATTGACACACTTTCTTCTTAAATCCAACAAAAGATTGTGGGTTGGTTCAAAATGCTTAAAACCAAAAATTTCACTTAAATTTAGGACCGTTCTAAAATAGACTAAAACCTTTTTAGTAAATTCCACCGTGAAAGTTTAATGTAAACACCGCACGTAAAATTTTCAATCACACCACATGGTAAATTAGTGCAGGAATATATAGGCAACTTATGATTTAAAGGACACAACAAGAGTTTTGCCGCGCTTTTTAATATTAAGCAATAGATATACTCGATTTTGGTTGGCGTTTTTACTGCGCACCAGTTGTGTGCATACTTGTGTTGTGGGAAAATAACCTCTATTATATCATTGCAAATGGTTTTGGTTTGTTTAATAAATCAAATTTAATGCATCTTGGAAGCTGCAGTATTCTTACTGCAAACTTTGTAAGAACATATTCACATTAAGCAAGTTAAATCCCACATATATCCATATAGAAAAACACGTGAAACTGGAAAAACCCTCTTACCGTTTAAATTTTCATAATAGATTTATTTTTATATATTTATATTAGTAAACGTTTTCCCCGATTCAGAAAGAATTACTCTATAAAAAAGTCACTTTGTTCAAAATCGCTTTGTTTACCCTACAGCCGCCATTTTTAAAAGGCCATCATGTGATTAATGGCTAACTGACAATTTTTTAGACAGCCCTATTGTAAAAAGGGAAGGTTCTTTTGATGTTTTTATAATTTGTTGTTTCTTTCTTTACTTTGTTCTAGACTGAAAGTAGTAGGCCGTTAACTAGAAAAGATAGCAGCGGTCCACAGGAGTCTGGTGCTAGAGATAACAAAAATTTACCTCCTAGGGAAAAGAGAAGTGGTGAGTTATATCATATTTATTTTTTTTAAAAAGTGCATCCGAAAGCTGTTGCCTATAGTTATCCCCTTGGATTAAAAATAGACAAGATATCTGATCCAAAGAAAACTTCTTGGCAAATAATAACCACTGTTTATAAATAAAATCGAAACCAAAAAAGGTCAGAAATATCAATTTATTTTCTATCCGTTTAAACGACGTTAGAACGATAGGGACAGAGAATTCTGTGTCAACCGCTTTTGGTCGTGAGTTTGTTTGTTTTGTCAATAGCAGTAAACTTTAGTTAAAACTTGGCTCTGTAGAACAAGTTTTTAGATGTATTCTTATATTATTGTAGGTTATTAAGTTATGGATGATGAGAGCAAAAATTACAATGCTTTATTTTATTTATTACCTACTTAAATTTTCTATTTCAAATAAAGTATTGCTTTTGTCGAATTAAAGAAACATAAAATCATATAGTTTTATCTATATGTTTCCCATGTAAAAGAGGCCCCTATAACCACAGATTACCTAGGTCCTCAGTGCTATATAGGAGATTTTAAAATGACATTGGCTTGAATGAGGAACATTTCACAAACAATAACATAATTTTTAGCTAGTAGATAATTTTTTTTTCTTGATCCAGGTGCTGTGAACTGTGTTTGTTTTAATGTTTGGCATAATCTGATTGTGTTGAAAATTGAAATTGCAATAAATCATATATACAAACTTTTTACCACCACTACCACTACAAACATTTATTATTAGGAAGCTTCCAAAGCTCAAATTGGCAGAATTACTTTTTGCATGTTATTTAAATGATCTTGCAGATTTCATAATCTAGTAAAAGGTACGCCACTGGTGTGTTTACTGTAAACAACAGAAAGGTAAACATTGTTCCATATAATAATATGACCAAAGTTTCCGTAAGTGTCAGGTATCATGTCTCTTTTTAATCTAAGGTTAGCCCTAACTGAAAGACAGGTCATGGCAAAACAGATTTACCCAATTTTTTTGGTATCCCAATGATGACGAAAATAATCGCTAGGGCGGGCTTACCTCAACTTTGGCGTCAACCAGACATAATTTTGTTTTGTGTCTTGTTTTGGTAAGCAGTGGCCTTCTGTGCGCAAGATTATGAGATCTGAGGGAATTAAAAATTTTTAAATAAATTGTCAGTTTTAAACATGAAAGTGTTTGTGAAAAACTTAATTTTGGTTTGCAATTTCATCAGTGGATTTGCAATTGAGTGTTGAATTTTTTGAATACTTTGTATTGTATTTGTAACCCTTTTTTTACTTTTTAGATGATAACCGAAGGTCGTCTCAGCAAAGAGACCACAGATCCCCACCTCCTGTTAAAAGCAAGACTGACAAACCCGAAAGAGAAGAAAAGAGAAGGTAAGATAAAACTAAATCTGACATTAGTATACCTATACTGTAGATAAAATCTATATCAATTGTGCTTAACTTTTTGAATTGTGTTGGTTTGACACACGAGGACTAAATTTTAGTTTATAAGTTAAGAAATTTTATTTCCCATTTTTAAAAGGACAAGTTCAACCTTAGAAATATTAGGGTGGAAAAGATCGCTATAAAAGTTCCTATAAATTGAAAACGTCATAAGTACAGACTACAGTGATTTCTAACCCCACCTTTTTGCGCAATTTCCATTGACAAGATACAAAATATCAAATTGTTTGTATTCATCATCTGTCATTAGTAGCTAAGACGTCTTTTCGCGACCGATGATTTCGAAACCGCTTTGAAAACATGCGTAAAATGTTATTTTGGCGACGAAACGGTGACGTCACGGTTCACAACATTTTAAAGGACTTCGAAAGCGCCTCGGCCGCCATTTCGAACACGGTTCAATATGGCGGTACTTGTCAATTTTTAGCAGTAATGAAAATAGGTCAAGGTTATCTAGCGGCGACAAAAAAAAGGCTCACTTGTGGATCTAGGACATCTATTTCTTTTCTAAAAAAAACTTCCAAATCCAAAAAACGAGAAGCCACACAAACACAGCTGATTAGCGTCATTCAATAATTGTCATTTTGGCGCTCAGTGGAGATGGTTCGAAACGGTGACGTTGAAACGGTGACGTATGTTTTCAAAATGTGCTTTCGAAAACATCGGTCACGAAAAGACGTCTTTAGTATTTTGTTAATTCCAAATTCTCCGGACCAATTTCAATATGGCAGCTGACATTTAAATACATAAACTAAACAAAACAATGTAAAAAAATCGGTCCAATTGAATTTGTCGCTTGTATCTAGTATCTTGTACTTTTAATTGTGCCCTCAGCCAGAGAGCATATAAATCTAAATAGAGAGGACACCTAATGGTAAAGGATGACGCACACGATACATGGGAAATTTCGCATCAGTGAAAGTGCTTGAAATTTTTATATGTTGTAGATATTGAAATTCCCAACAATGTTTAAATTACCCTAAATCTTGTAGGTCTTAAGGTTTTCGACATATGATTTTTTAAAGTTGCGGTTTTTGAGTGGATTTTTACTACGAAATAAACCATATTTAGAATTTTGACAAATAAATTGACATCGCCTTTTGGATTACGACGACACAATTTTTATTATTATTAACACATAAACACTTTTAGCAAGTTTAAAACTGAATCTTTGTTTTATTTACCTTTTTTGTATAAGACACATAAATGGTCATAAAAAAAGAAAATATTCAAGAAGGTCTGATATATTCATCTCTTTTAAAAGCGATTAATCCAGCCACTAGCCGTTTCGCAGCGGTAAGGGAGGTTTAGTTTATGTTGTTTGTTTTGGGGTTTATTGGGTTAGTTAGTTTTAAATGCCGTTTTTTTGGATTTATAATTTTTTATCGTTTGTGAACGACTCGCGGCAGAACGTCTTCTCAGCAAAGCGGTCCGCGGCGAAATGTCTCCATAAAAGGTAAGTATGCTGTACCGAATGTTCTAATTAAATTGGTGAAGTAGCTTTTATGATAAACTAAACTCCTTTAACAAAAATCGGTTCATTATTTTACATTTAGCGCGACCTGATGAGGCTATATGAGATAGGGCGTTCAAATAAGTTGTAAAATTCTGGAGATATTCACTTATTCTCTATACCGTGTTCTAACAAAAAGGTAAAGGAGTTTTTAATCCACGTAATTTGCTCTTTTTATATGGCTCACTCTCTATTTTTCCTACATACCATAATCATCATGACGGTAATATATTTTACCTACGACCAACGAATAATACTAATTTTACGACCATCTCAACACGATTTTAATGGCTCACTTACGGTCCTGGAATAATAATAAAGCTTAGACGTAAACCACAAGATGGCGTGACAAGTGATGAAACTTTATTTTATAAGAGCACTAATTGACACAAGAAGAAACGTAAATAAATCCAATATAATTTTAGTACCTAACCAAAAATAAGTCCCGTTAAATTGACATAATTACGCATTTTGAAGAAAAGAAACCTTATTTTTAAAAAGATATATGAAAAGTCTCTTAGTAACCTAATTTGTTTTGATGTTTTACTTGTTTTACTTAAGAGTGTTCGCGTTTGATATTTTTAATAATTAAGATTAAGATATTCTCAATACTAAATTATAAGAGTCAAGTAATAATAAAACCCATTTCTTCATATTTTTGGTTGTGTGCCTCTAAGTTTACATTTATAAAGTTTTGATTGTTTTAGATCTTATAAGTTTTTTTAGTTCTTGCCCCCCCCCTCGTTTTTCACAGAGCTATTCGCGCCAGACGGCGATAAAGGCAGGCTATAAGCGGTTGGCAATCCATAAGCGCTTTACAGCTATATCCATGGTTGGGGTTAACCCTGTCGACCAAAGTAAAAGTTTCGCTTAAACGTAATAGTCTTGTGTTCAATCGTCCCGCCCTCATTCACCTCAAAAACCTCACCAATCGTTGCTCCTAGGGCTCCACGGGTGCCGATTCTTGAATTGAGAGAATAGTCGCCTGGGAACGTTCACATCCTTCGTTTCGGCCAATAAGAAGGCTCAGAAGCTGCCAAGCTTGTACGTTGCACACGTAAAGCTAACTCGATTATCGTTTTTTCAAGAGCGCGCATTCTCCTGCACAAAGGCAGGTTTATGAAAGTTGAGGAAGGTTCCTTCGACACACGGCAATCGGGTGAAGTTCGGCCGTGGTCGGATAGGTTTCGGATAACTCGTGATAGCTTTAAAGCCCGTTATTGGTCGATATCAAGGAGGTGACCGTTCCCGTGCGACTTTTCCTACAAAATTCAAGAATCGGCACCACGGTCGCACTCACTTTAGGCGCGCTTACTTACCCCGAGTCAACTCGTATACCAAAATTCAAAGTGTGATAAATCATGCCAGTATGTAAAGTAAAAGTGGTACAAATAAAAAGTCTGTATTGTGTTCTATTTATGCCATTGTGTGAACTTCTATTTATCCCATTTATTTAGTTTCAAAAAAGAATGTTTTGGTGGTTGGGTCCTACGTTAGCAGTTATTTGTCATGTTTTGAGGTTGACAAAAGGGCGGTCAATCATGTCAAATTAAAATCTTTCATCTGCCCAATATCTCAAAAATGCATGGTATTGGTATTCTTATAAGCTATGTAAGGTTTATTTTTTAGTAAAAATATGCCACAAAAACCGCAACTTTAAAAAATCATATCTCGAAAACTTTAATACCTATAAGTTTTGGGGTAATTGAAACATTGTTGGGAATTTCAATATCTACAACATATAAAAATTTCAAGCACTTTCACTGGTGCGAAATTTCCCATGTATCTTGTGCGTACTCCTTTGCGACCCCACTCAACTGACTTGAAAACCAAGTGGCGCAGCTATTGTTATTTTTTAGTTCTTGGCTTGGAAAGTTAGTGCGCCACTTTCGCTTTCGACCTTGCTTATTTTTATCGGTCCAAAGCAGTGGCGGTCCACAGGAAAATCGTATTCTTTTGGACGAGTTCCGCGACAACAGACCCCCTCCGACGAAGTTACGTACCATCTTCGCCAAAAATGTTGCTCTGCGGCGCCAGTTTTTTTCTTTTATTTTAAATTAAACGTTACTTTCGGTTTCGGCGGTCAAATTTTTAAAAAAATCATACTCAGGTGTTAAGTTTCTGAAAAAATGCCTTTTTTCTTTTGGAGAAAACTCCTCATGATGGGAATTGACATGGTTACGTCACAACCGCCTCTTGTGGATTAGGAGAACAGAACCATTGAAGGAATATCCAAGGAAATTTATCATATGAGACCATCAGTTTTCACATACCTTCTCACCCATTCTGATCTCCTAATCATGTATTTTTCAATCATTCAGAAATATCGGCGTTATTAAAATTTGGTACAGAAGCATAGTTTGTGTGGTTTGCTGCAAATGTTTGTTTTTTATAGCAAAATTGAAGTAACCTTAGATAACAAAATATTTCAAAAATAAATGAAAAACACTTATTTTTTACCAGAGAAAACCTAAATTATATGCTCTCTGCATTTTCCCACATTATTACAAGTAGCCAGCTCCCTTAGCAACAAGTTCATTTAAAATTGCATTAAATATAAGTATGTACGCCAGTGATAAATCGATATTCGTTCAACGTGCGGGATTAATGCCGTTTTAATTTTAAATAAATATTAACCCGTAGTGAAGTAAGTCCGTGGGATTTTGAATGAAGGAGTTTTGTGACTATGTAGGATTGATAGCTCTTTAGTCACACAATCGAGTGTTACCGGGTGTTTTATTCGAATCCGTGTAGAAGGCTGCCAAAAATCATAAAAAATACAACTTTCGCAACCGGGGCATGATTATACTCGACTCCATATAACTCGCGAACGAGGATTCCAAAAAATTTACTTTCAAGGGCATCCACCCTTAAATGACCTTGAAAATAGCAAAAAACAAGATTTTTGCCATTTTCTCTTCAAAAAATTTTAATAGTTCACCTTAACCTATTAGGCATATATGCCAAATTCGATCCTTAGAGTGTGATGCAGTTTAAAGCTTCATGACCTTGAAAAATACCCCAATAAAATTAACATATTGCAAAAATAACATAGTAAAGAGCGCTATTCATCAACTATTAAAGCGAAGAGGACCAAATTTAGTAAGAAAGATAAGAACGTCAAGTCCAACAATATTGTTAAAAAAAAATTGGTTCAACTATGGCGGCTGATATATCAAAATGGCAACCTATAACCATATTTTATTTTATCCAATTTCGTAAAAGAGCAAAGGCGTCAAGGTGACCATTAATTCTTGTTGACTTATCGCCGCTTACTCTGAAAAAAAGTTTAGTTGATGCATGACCTTGATTGACCTTGAAAATAACATGTACAAGTAAAAAAGCAGCTTTTTGTGATGTTTTTTTTTTCAATATACGACTACGCAAAAACTTTAAGTGCGGAGATGAAATTAACATCTTAGCCATAAATAAATACTTCATTTTAAACCTTCCTACCATTTTTTTTATATAGCGTACCAGATGTTTATGCTATACCCCGGTAAAAATGACCTGTATGCCTGTCGTTTTAACTAAGTTTCGGAACTGTGAATTTTATGTTTTACTTACTTGTCTAGCCAACAAAGTCATTTAAATAACCTATAAGAGAGTAAGCAGAAGTTGGATATATAATACCATATACTGGACCGGTTGTTTTAGATCTCATTTTACAAAATGGCAGTCGAAAAAGCATAAAAAATTCTAATTATGCCAGTAGGGCATGACTACACTTGTTTATTAACATTCATAATAAAATTCGCATCGCTGTAGAAATTCCGAAACTTAATAAAAACGGCAGGCATATAGGTCATTTTTACCGGCGTATAGCATAAACATCTGGGACGCCATATCAAAAAAAAAAAATGATAGGGGGTTTAAAGTTATGTGTTTATGGCTAAGATGTTAATTTCATCTCCGGCGTTGAAAGTTTTTACGTAGTGTTAAATTGGAAAAAAACATAAAAAAAAAGCTGGTTTTTTTATTTGTACATGGTATTATCAAGGTCATGCATCCACTAAACTTTTTATTCATAGCAAGCGGCAAAAATTTAACAAGAATTGATGGCCACCTTGTCATTTTTCATTTTTTACGAAATTGGATTTAATAAAATCCCACGCCATTTTGATATATCAGCCGCCATATTGAAACGCGTCATAGCTGAACCAAATTTTTTTTAACAATATTGTTGAACTTGCCCTTCTTTTCTGTCTTACCAATTTTGGTCTTCTTCGCTTTACTAGTTGATGAATAGCGCCCGTTAGTATATTATTTTTGCAATGTATTAATTTTGCTAGGGTATTTTTCAAGGTCATGAAATTTCAAACTGCATCAAACTATAAGGATCGAATTTGGCATGTATGCCTAATAGTTTGAGGTACATTTGAAGTTGGACTGACAAAACCTCGAATTATTAAGATTTTTTGAAAATGGCAAAAATCTTGTTTTGTGCGATTTTCACGGTCATTTAAAGTAGGATGACCTTGAAAGTGAATTTTCTGGAATCCCCGTTCTCGAGTTATATGGAATCGAGTATAATCATGCCCCGGTTGCGAAAGTTGTATCTTTTATGATTTTTGACCGCCATCTTGAAAGATGACATCATATCAACTTCTTCTACACCGATGCGGACAAAACACCCGGTAACACTTGATTGTGTGACTAAAGAGCTATCAATCCCACATAGTCACAAAACTCGTTTCATTCAAAATATGCCCCTACACTACCGGTTCATCCTGGCCATTTAAAATTGCATTAAATATAAGCATGTACGCCAGTGATAAATCGATATTCATTCAACGCGCGGGATTATTACCGTTTTAATTTTAAATAAATATTACCCCGTTTCATCCTGGCGCATTCAGCTAACCATCAAAAACTCGCTGTGAATTGCGTTGACTTGCTGGTCGGATATTACCATTACGTGTCCTCTCTATTTAGATTTATATGCTCTCTGTCTCAGATGAATGAACAGTATAGTAAGGAACTTTTTTTTTAAATTTTCTATCACCCATTAAAAGATTTGCAGAGCGATCGTTTACTTTGTTCTACAGGTTGCACCCTGTATAACAGATATGATGAATTATCTATTGTTAAAAAGTCGTCACTAGAGGATCTGCATACGATTTTTGACAGTTATTGTTTTACCAGAGGTGAGCAACTGGATTTGACAGTTACAGGGAAATGTTTAAAAACAAATTGTGTGTTGGCAATGATAGTTGGTAACCCCTAACAATAAATAATTTTGTCACTGTCACATTTTTGATTAGGAAACGTCCGGTTTAAAAACGGAATTTTGCGGTATCAAAAACTGTAAAAACGCGTGCCTCGAAAAATTTGTATTGTTCCGTTGTCCAACGGAGAAAGAAACTCAAGCAAAATGGAAAGAAAACATGCATTGATCAAGCTGGAAAATTAATAAAATTAGCCGAATTTGCGAGGTAGGTGAGCTATAAGCAAACATACGCATTTAGCATGTACTTTGTTAATAAATAACACATTATGTTTCCACGTTTTATTGTAAGAAAAAGAGTAACAAAAATATAGATCAATATCTTTATGTTTTACCTATTATTTACATTTTTAATATCTCCACGTGTATATTCACTGTTTGTTTTTTTTTTGTCAAAACTTGACATATTTTACTAATAAAAAAAATCAATCTTTCAAAAACTGTCTTACATGCAAATATGAAAAAAACTGGAGAGGGCAATATGAGTTGCCCACCTCTGGTAAAACAACAGCTTATAATTTCCACAGACAGTTTTTGAAAGATTGATTTTTTTTGGTTAGTAAAATATGTCAAGCTTTGACAAAAACAAAAACAAACAGTGAATACACACGGTAAATATTAAATATGTAAATAATAGGTCAAATATAAAGACTCCTATGATCTATATTTTTGTTACTCTTTTTCTTACAATAAAATTCGGAAACATAATGTGTTATTACTTACCTCGCAAATTCGGCTATTTTTATTAATTTTTTTTGGACAACGAAACAATACAAATTCGTCGAGGCATGTATTTTTACAGTTTTTGATACAGCAAAATTCCATTTTTAAACCTGACGTTTCTTAATTTAAAAAAATGTGACAGTGACAAAGTTATTTATTGTCAGGCGTTACCAACTATCATTGCCAACAACAACTGTCAAATCCAGTTGCTCACCTCTGGTAAAACAATAACTGTCAAAAATCCTATACAGGGCCTCTAGTCGTCACCATCTACTTACTAGTATATCGATGGTAATCTCGCATGCAGGTCTCCCTGCACCATAAATTAACCTCGAAATTAACTTTCAGAGAAAGGCCAGAACGCGATATGCCCAAGCTGAAAGAAGCCGACGCCCCTGTCTTTTCGGACAGCAACAAGTTTGCCTTTTTACAAGACGACGAAGACGTTTCCGAATAGCAGCGGTATGTCACTTTTCTGAATTTTCTTTTTTTATATTGTATTTAAATTATCATGTAAGCCCAATTTATCAGTTTCTAGATAAACTTTCGCCTGCCAGGTAAGATGGGGCAGACTTATCAAGAGGTTATCTATAAACTGACAAAACGGTCCTAAGCATAGTCAATGAATTCTCTCTTGATTAAAGGCAAAAATGTAAATTTTTTATATTACTTTTTTACAGTTCTCTTGTTCCTACTTTTGTTACTCTACCAAAAAGGTTGTGAACAAAATATTGTACAAATCTTGGAACACAGTCTCTAAGAGTTAACTTGCTGAAGTTCTCTTCTTTTTGTACATTTTAGCCTTTTTTTTGTTGACTATGCTTCATATCCCGTTAATACAGCTAAAATTGTAAGCAAAACAATAATTTTTACATACCTATTAATATTTATTTTAAATAAAGAAAGTATATTTTTTGTTTAGACCCAAAGGATGTTTGTATGTGTATTATAATTTTTTGTTAAAATTTTAGAATACTGTACTGTACTTGTATAAATATTACATATTTATTTCAGTAATTACTCCTGTTTTCTTTTTATGTAAGGTTAAAGGAAATTTAATAAATGCTACCTACAAAAAAGAGAATTATTTAATTTGGCTGTTGGTTTTGTTCCCATTCTAAGTCTTCGTAGAACCTGGGATCTGCTATTCGAAGGGAAGCTCTTTTGTAGTAGTAATAGTACACCGCGGCGGCTAAAATAATCAACAAAATATTTTGAGAACCCTTTCATTTTCCCAAGTTTCCCAAATATTCCAATACTTATTTGGATATGAATGGGAGTGGCTTATAGATACTTACCAAATCTTTGTACAATAAAGAATGTTATAAATATTGAATTCCAGCTATGCCGAACAGTATTCCACCTTACTGCTAGGTTCCAAACGTGCACCACCGTAGTTAAAATAAAATACAGCATACAAGTAATCAGGGTTGATCTAAATCTTTCATAAAGTAGATAAACCAAGCCACTCTAAAAAGATAAAAAAATTTCATTTTAATATTTTTTCATTAAGCACGAGATTATTTCTTTAAGTAGGTGATTATTTACTTACCTGGAAAACATAAGTTGAGAAGAATGTTAACAATAATATAGATAGTGCTAGAACCAGGCAAGCATCTTGAACACTAAAAGAAAACGTAATTATTTAGTAACTAAGTATATAATGTCTGCTGGTTTTAACATAGATAGAGAATCTACGGTTTTAAGTAGGGTTTCATAATATTTCATTATCTATGTAAACTTACATGAAAAATATCAGCATAAGGGCTTTACTTTGCCTGGTAAGCAGTGTTACAATATTTATTCCGAAATCGACCATTAGAAGAAAAGTCTGTATTGACAAGATTATGGAGTAACGACCAGCGGTTAGCTTCATATTTATAAATTTACTTTTTTATATTTGGTTTTATTAAAAAAAACTTACATCATTTCCTAAAGTTTAAAACATTGTTTATTGATTTTCTAGTCAATACATACAACAGAAATTTAAAAAGTGCGCCAGTCCGTGACGTCAATAATGACGCAACGATATCTCCGACATGAAGGCCAGCCAACACCTTCCGTTTTAGTACCTTTTACACGTATTCCGCCGCCATTTTTGACACTGCTGACAGTTATTACATTAGTTAATTGTCAAAATGGCCGCCACATACGTTCAAAGCTCACTAAAACGCGAGTAGATGGAAGGCCTATTAAATATTGGAGTGGAGAGGGTAATGATTGGAGGCATCGGTCCGAAATATATAACAGGGTGCGCAACCAGAAATTTTTTAACAATGGCCCAGTGGAATATAAAAATTAAATAAAAGCCGGAAAGAGACAAATGATAAATGCGGACTTTTTATGCAGCGTCACGAGAAGCATTTCAAAAATAGCAGGTACTTTTAGCGTATACATATCGAACTGCGCATGTGCAGACCCGATACGGGTCAGTCGTTACGTTACATTTAACGTATCGTTACGACTATTAGACACTTGGAATATAGCGCAATATTCTGTCTTCCTTTTCTCTGTTCAAAAGCAAAGACTTCCGTTCGAATATAGATATCAAAGTCCAATCTCTGCGGTCTATCGTTGAGCTTTTTCATCAAGGTCGCGTCATTTGCATGTATAACGTTCATACATAACGCTAACCTACGAGCGGCCGAACCAAAGAAAGCAAGATAGATGGTAATAAAATTTAAAAGACAGAAACATCCGAGCCGAAAAATTTCACGTATACAAGTGTAGCTACTTCCCTGTTTACGTATACCTAACGTATCCTGACCAAAATCAGTATTCAATGGTTTTATAACCGTAATTTGTTTTATTTTTTAATTTTTTTATCTTTCAAATTGATCGCCTAAAAGCGCCGAGTAAACAATTTTGGTGAATATAAAAGAATGACACATTAGGCACGATCCATACGTTTTGTCCCAAATAGAATTTTTCACATGATTTTCCGTAGACCTACCTCCAATACGGATACGGATAAGTGAACAAATTGGAAACAGAGGCTTGTAAAAAAATACCGGTTTTGTTTAAGTTCTGAAACAGGGACCCTAATGGGCCGGAAAACTAATTTTACGATTTTGGATTTCTGGTTGCTAATTAATTTATAGGCCTCAATGTTGCCAATCGCGTGGTTACAAACACAAGGGTGTATTCAGAAATGGAAACGTAAATTACTGAACTTTTTTTTCATCAGCCACAGTTAGATGACAAATCACAGGTTTGTGTGCGCGTGCGCAGTTCCTGGAAATTGTTTTGTCACTGCTTGTGGTGATTTCATCCATTTTTAGTAATTTTGTTTTTTCTTGTTTGGATAAATTTTTCCTTTGTGCAACTGGACAAATTTTTGTGTACTTTGAATCAGCAACAGTTGCTCCACATTTTGGTAAGTTTCTGCACTCTTTATAAAATGTAGCTGTGAAAATGAATAGCAAATCAGGCTCATAAAAGATCATTTAATCACATTCTAGAGCAATGATCATACAGATAACAAGAAGGCCAACAACTTTTTGATTGCGTAAAATTTAGTAAAACGTGATACGGAATAGAGATCCAAAATATTTAATTCTAGGGGGCTTTTGCCAAAAGTTTTAAACCTTCTATAAATACAAAAAAGCTACCTAAGGATTAGAATTTATTTAAAACTTCCTTGTAATTGCCCTTTCATTATTTGTATTTTAAGCTTTTTTTTGGGCATTAGTAGTAGCTAGTAGTAGAGGGGCGGCCCTTGGGACTGACCTTCATGAGACCTTTCCGACATACCCCATTTTGCACCTTTTTTTTTTGGGCAAGTGCAAGAGGTTACCTTGTAGGAAAGTTATTTGGGGTATGTACAGGCACTATCAAAAAAAATTGCATGGTCTCCAAACCCCACTTGATTTTGTTAAAAAGCATCCAGTTTTTAATCCAAATCATGGTAAGTTTCTTGTGGGGCAACAAGTTTGAGACCTGCATTTATTTTTCCCTTGTAACATTAAAAAGCATTAAGAAGAAGGATTTTAAAGAATACAGAAATAAATAAAAAAATAAAAATAAATAAGATAGGGAGGCAAAATAAAAAACAATATTTTAAGTCATTATCTTGGTTGTTATAAAAAGTATAAGTAACCTAAGGGTATCTCAAAGGAGAATTAAAAAATAATTATTTACAGAAGGTATCTTAAAAGATCTAAGGAGTTTCCAATTTTTCAGTTTTACTCATTCTTAAATTATTTTATCCTAGAGATCTACTTAATGGTGGGTATCAACAAAATTTGGATATTCTAATGATCAAGTGGAGGTTAAAAATTGAGCTTTTTTTCGATTATGGTTCAATACATGGGTTGTTCTGGAAAAATGGTAACATTTGGTGTAATAGTTTTTGAAGAAATAAAAATTGATTAATTCTTCTGTGCTTCCACATTTTCAGTTAGTGATGTGAAAGTGATGCCAGATTTTAAAAAAATCTGTGACCGCATGTGATCACACGAGTGACACCAAAATCAATTACACATGTTTTTTTTTTTTTTTTGATTAAGACAAAAAACTTATGTCAAGGTATTTTTTTTTATTTAAATTTTTGAGTTTTTGTCTATCTAAATGATTATCTAAATAAATTTTATGATCCTAAAGTGTTTTTTAGTTATATCTGAATCTATTAACTTTGAAAATTACAGATCACACCATGTGACATGTCACATAGTGTAAACAACTTTGGAGACATTTCTTGGAGAGTTCATTATTGCTGGATAATGTTAGACTTTGGGTACACTAACTATCCTGCTACTTTGTTTTCAAAAGGATAAGTGGTTTTAAACTTACAAACCAATTACATGCAATGTTACCTTTTTTCAAGAATGACCGACATACTCAAATACATGAAGTTCAAAAATAATATATTACATAAGAAAACTTTTTGTAGAAAGGAAAACAAAACATGAGGTTTAGTCCCAGGATACATCTGATTATTATTTTTTTGCCAAGTAACGCCATTCAACTTGGCAATCATTCTTATCCTAATGAAAAACATTAGTATTTTATAGTTTTAAACTCAGTTTTATTAAGGAGGTACAGATCAACATGTGGATTTTCTAAAAATACCTACACAAAAAAAAATATTTCCCAGACAGAAAATCCTTTAAAAACAGTTTTATTAAGGAGTTACAAATCAACATGTGGATTTTCTAAAAATACCTACACAAAAAAATTATTTCAAAAACAGAAAATCCTTTAAAAATTTGTTTTCCAGTTTTAGTTGATAAACTATTTATCTTCTTGTGAATATCAACAGAACCTATTAAGTTTTTGTAATTTAAATTCATTGTTACATATAAAAGAATATCAACATCATTAAACATAGGGTTAATTTTTATTATTTGAAGCATAATAAATTTTTTGTTTAGTTGCCCTTAAATTTTGGCAAACAACACAATTAAGCCTATATTACTGAAAAATCATAGACAAAATTTTGATAGACTATTTTGCAAAGCACCTAGATGAAATTTTAACTTTTTTGAACTATTTATTTGCAGTCTTTGGGACAAGGTAACAGGTCCATGCAGCTACACCCCGCATTAAATCAAATTTTTTTTAATGTAGGAATTATGGGCTAATTATCTAATGCAAAAAAAAATTTTGGGCTCATCTTATCTGATTTTTTTTTACCACAGATGATTAGCCTGTAATTAGCCCATAATTTTTGGTTCAGTAGTGCTACTATTAATCTGTGCAGGGTGGGGCATGCACCTGCATTTTAAACTTTCAAAAAATCAGATAAGGATATGAGCATACATTTTGTTTTACCGCAGATGATTAGCCTGTAATTCTGACATACTTTTTATTTCGATACTGCTATTATGAACTTTAAAAAAATCAGGTAAGGGTATGACCCAATTTTTTTTTACCACAGAATATTAGCCCATAATTCTGACATACTTTTTGTTTCAATACTACTATTAATTTAAAAAGGGATTTAGTGAGGGTGAATAAATAACAAAATCAATGAATAGCGAGCTTTCCCTCAAAAAAGGTAATGGTAACCGTAGATCTGGATTTTGCACTTGTGGTGCTCATCAGTACGGTGCTAGGAATTACGAGATGAAATGATGAAATGATGATGGAAAAATATGACACAGGATTCATGTAAAAGACAACCATCTGTCAAATTGAAGAATCGGCAGATGTACCTTCATTTTGAAGGAAAATTAAGCGTCTCTACGGAGACAGATATAATTATCTTTACAGATATCCTAAGCTCTGGAGTTAATAAATTTAAAAAGGGATTTAGTGAGGGTGAATAAATAAGAAAATCAATGAATAGCGAGCTTTCCCTCAAAAAAGGTAATGGTAACTGTAGATCCGGATTTCGCACTTATGGTGCTCATCAGTACGGTGCTAGGAATTAGGAGATGAAATTATGATGGAAAAATATGACACAGGATTCATGTAAAAGACAACCATCTGTCAAATTGCAGAATCGGCAGATGTACCTTCATTTTGAAGGAAAATTAAGCGTCTCTACGGAGACAGATATAATTATCTTTACAGATATCCTAAGCTCTGGAGTTAATAAATTTAAAAAGGGATTTAGTGAGGGTGAATAAATAAGAAAATCAATGAATAGCGACCTTTCCCTCAAAAAAGGTAATGGTAACTGTAGATCTGGATTTCGCACTTATGGTGCTCATCAGTACGGTGCTAGGAATTAGGAGATGAAATGATGATGGAAAAATATGACACAGGATTCATGTAAAAGACAACCATCTGTCAAATTGCAGAATCGGCAGATGTACCTTCATTTTGAAGGAAAATTAAGCGTCTCTACGGAGACAGATATAATTATCTTTACAGATATCCTAAGCTCTGGAGTTAATAAATTTAAAAAGGGATTTAGTGAGGGTGAATAAATAACAAAATCAATGAAGTGAGCTTTCCCTCAAAAAAGGTAATGGTAACCGTAGATCCGGATTCCGCACTTGTGGTACTCATCAGTATGGTGATAGGAATTAGGTGATGTAATGATGATGGAAAAATATGACACAGGATTCATGTAAAAGACAACCATCTGTCAAATTGCAAAATCGGCAGATGTACCTTCATTTTGAAGGTCCATCATCATTTCATCATTTCATCTCCTAATTCATAGCACCGTACTGATGAGCACCACGAGTGCGAAATCCGGATCTACAGTTACCATTACCTTTTTTGAGGGAAAGCTCGCTATTCATTGATTTTACTACTATTAATGCATGTGGGGTGGGAATGCACATGCTTCTGCACCCTGCATTTTGAATTTTTTTAAAATTAGGTAAGGGAATAAACGCTAATGATTAGCCCATAATTCTGAAATACATTTTTTTGGTTACACCTCTATTATTAATCAGATAAGGAGATGAGCCCAATTTTTATTTGACGCAGATGATTAGCCCGTAATTCTGACATACTTTTTTGGGTACCGCTATTATTAATGGATGCGGGGTGGGACTGCACTCGCAGCTGCACCCCACATTTTAAATTTTAAAAAAGTCAGATAAGGAGATGAGCCCTAAGGTAACTAGCTTTAGATTTTAATTTTAATTTATTTTTTTTATTGACAAAGCTTATCAAACATTAAAAAAAAAATTAGAATCCCAGGCCTGGATTGTCCCAAATCTTTAAAAAAAAGTAAGTGGATTATTAGAGCTAGGCATGACTGGTCACAATTATGTTTTAGATGGGTGACTTCCATAGGGTGCTGTGTAAAAGGTTTTTGGTGTTTTCTTTTAAGTAAAAACCAAAAACTACATGAGTACCAACAATGGTAAGGTGTTTAATTATTTTATTATTTTAAAACAAGCATAGCTATGGCCATCCAAAAAATTGATACTATCAGGTCAGTTCAAATCAACCAAATTAAAATTTTTTTTGACCATTACTTCTTTTTAAATTAATTTTTGATAATCAAAATAAACCACCATTTTGCTCAAACATGTACTTAAGAAATTGAAATATCTCGATAACTACTTAAACTTGGACAATGGTTTATAGCTCGTTTGTTTTAAAAAAATTTGAAATGAAAAAAAAACTTTTGTTTGACAAACACCAGTTTTTATGTTTTTCAAAAAAAAAAATATATGGCTTCTGGATATTTCGGCAAACTACTTATAAAATTTCAAGAAGGAGACTTGATGGGTTCATTAAAAAAAATTATTTTAAAAATGATGAAAAGAATTTACCAAAAAAAATTAGGTTATTGATACTTTATCAAAATGGGCTTTAAAATACCTATAAAACAAGGTATTACTCGCTTTTGTATGGTATACAGTTCTCAAGATATTACTCTTTTTGTGTACCTGCACATTTGGTTAAAATTGACTGTCTTTACAGGCATTTATCAAAATTTGAATATCTTGAGAACTATACATTTTATAAAAGCAAGTGATTGTGTTTTAAAGGTATTTTAAAGACCATTTTAATGAAGTATCAGATGACCTAATTTAAAAAAAAAAAAAAATTTAATATTTTTTTTTTGATGAAGCCATCAAGTCTCCATCTCGAAATTTTGTAAATAGTTTGGCGAAATACCCAGAAACAAAATATATTTTTATAAAAAAGAATAATAAAATGCTGTTCTTTTTTATTTCAATTTTTTTTAAAACAAAAAGTATATCATGTGATACATCATTCGAAAGGTATTTAAAATACCTTTAAAACGATCTATAAACTACCATCCAAGTTTAAGTTATTTATTGAGATATTTAATTTATTTAATATAATTAATTTAAAAAAAACTAATGCTCAAAAAAATTTCAAATTTGGGATTTTTCATCCCCTTTATGGTTAGAATAAATGTACAAAAAATTATCGCAATCGGGGAGATGGTCTGCGAAACCTCCCTTTTTTTTGGTTGATTTCATATGAAATGACTCTCATAAATCTAAAATCGGGGGTAAAATCTACAAAAAGAATGGTAAAAATGTTATTTAGGTCACATCTCTTTAACTATCTGATCTACTTTTAGAGAATTCAATTGGTATTTTTTCTATTTTAAGATCGCACAGTGCCTGGCTTTCATATTTTTAACGTCCTTGGTTGCTCCTTAACAAAGTCTGCTGAACCAGGAAGAGAGACGTGGTTTTTTACAATTTTAAAACAAAGTCGAATTTAAAAATAACACTTTCAACAAGTGCTTTGTGATTTTTTTTCTGGTTTCGGCGAGCAAGTGATTGATGAAAACGAGTTCAAAAAACCGCCAGTGTCCCAGGTATAAAATTAGATGTAAATAAATGGGAATGAGTGAACTAAATAATGTCCTAATGTTCATTTGCATATGCTTTTGGCAATGATTCTTTTATGTTTCCGTCTTATTGTTTTAACTTTACTACAATACAACTAGCACACGCGGGATTATTCATTGGCTTTCTGTCAAAATGGCCATCATTAACAGTATGACAAGACATTACTCTCTTATCTCTTTTTTTCCGTTTTTCTCGGACTTTACACTATTTAAATTATTTTCTTTTGTACCACTACTACCAGGAAAATAGGTTCACAGGGTACAAATAATGCTCTTTTTAACGTTATTTATTTACCAACAATACTTTGGAAAAACACAGAATATACTTGTGTGGGTGAATATATTGAGATGCCCGAAAAGTAAAAGAAAATATTTGTTATTTTTGGTTTTTTCTCTGTTGGTCAGTAATGTTAGTTTGCATATGTTTTTGGCAACCATTCTTTTATGTTTCCGTTTTATTGTTTTAACTTTACTATAATACAAGGCAGGGGAGAATAGATGTCTTTCTCAATGGCACGCGCGCGATTATTCATTGGCTTTCTGTCAAAATGGCCATCATTAACAGTATAACAAAACTTATCAACTTTTTTCCGTTTTGTGTAAACACGCACTATGCAAATTATTTTCTTTTGTACTACAGACTACTACTAGGAAAATAGGTTCACAGGGCACAATTTTTTTATGTTATTTATTTATTGACAATACTTTGGAAAAACACAGAATATACTTGTGTGGCTGAATACAAGGGTGAATATATTGAGATGTCCGAAAAGTAAAAGAAAATATTTTTTATTTTTGGTTGTTTCTCTGTTGGTCAGGAATGGGATTTTTGGAAATAAATGTAAATGGGAATGAGTGAACTAACATGTAGTAATGTTAGTTTGCATATGTTTTTGGCAACCATTCTTTTATGTTTCCGTCTTATTGTTTTAACTTTACTATAATACAAGGCAGGGGAGAATAGATGTCTTTCTCATTTGCACGCGCGCGATTATTCATTGGCTTTTCCGTTTTGTGTAAACACGCACTATGCAAATTATTTTCTTTTGTACTACAGACTCCTACTAGGAAAATAGGTTCACAGGGCACAAATTTTTTATGTTATTTATTTATTAACAATACTTTGGAGAAACACAGAATATTCTTGTATGGCTGAATATATTGAGATGTCCCAAAAGTAAAAGAAAATATTTTTTATTTTTGGTTGTTTCTTTGTTGGTCAGGAATGGAATTTTTGGAAATCTACCACTGCCTTAAACAGAGGTTTCCCCTGATTTAAAATGATTTAGACAGCACCTGTTACATAAAATCTAAACCAAAAATGGCTTTACCGAGGATTAACAAATAATGCTCTTTATTTATCAACAATACACACGACACAGAATATACTTGTATGGGTAAATATATTGAGATGTCCCAGAAGTACAAGAAAATATTTCTTAATTTTGGTTGTTTCTCTGTTGATCAGGAGTGGGATTTTTGGAAATAAATGTAAATGGGAATGAGTCATCTAACGAATCCAGTAATGTTCGTTTGCATATGTTTTTGGCAACCGGTAGAGGAGGGACCACTTTTGAAATTTGTAATATTTCTATTGGTTCAATAAATTTGTTTTCATTCAAAAAAATACCATTCTTTTTTGTTTCCGTCTTCTTGTTTCAACTTTACTACTTATTATTATATTATATTAGCAAACGGGCGATTATCCATAGGCTTTCTGTCAAAATGGCCATCATTAACAGCATGAACAGACACTTATCAATTTTTTTCCGTTTTTCTTAAACTCACACTATGCAAATTATTTTCTTTTGTACTACTACTACTACCAGAAAAATACGTCCACAGGGCACAAATAATGTATTTACCAACAATACTTTGGGAAAACACAGAATACATCATCATATTCTATTCTGTATCGTCGCTATCTGTTGTGCGTTTTTTGATGGCTATGTAAGTCAATTCTCGAGCCGCACACGATTCCACAGTCTTGGCACACCCAGTCTCCGTCAATAGCCGGGTGATGTTGGTCATCCACTCTTCCATTTTGTCGCTCCTTTCTACGTTCTCTCTTTTCCATCTCTAGTCCACGTCGTTGCTCTTCAAAAGTTTGTGCTCCCTCATGGACTGTTCGACTCCATGAAGCCCTATCGTTTGCCGTGGTCTCGAAGTTGTTTTTATCGATGTGACCCTTCATCCTATTGCCTTTGAGAACATCCTGGTACCTTTTTTGTCGACCTCCTTGATTTCTCTTTCCCTTTTTCAGTTGTCCATAAAATATCTGCTTTAGGAGACGTGTTTCGGGCATGCGGATAACGTGATCAGTCCAACGAAGCTGGTGCTTGAAGATAAGGGCTTGTATACTAGTTGTTCTGGCTTCTTCTAAAACATTTATGTTTGTTCGTCGGTCTTGCCATGTGATTCTCAGGATTCGTCTTAAACAACTTTGGTGATATTTTTCTAGTCGTTTGATATGCCTTCTGTAGATGGTCCACGTTTCGCATCCGTATATTAGAGTTGGTATTATAACTGTGTCGTAGACACGAAGCTTGGTCTCCGCATTGACGTCGTGATTGTTGAAAGCCGTCCGAACGCTGCGCTAGCACATTTTAGGCGATGCTGTATTTCTGCGTCAGTAGTTGAATTTGATGATAGGTGGCTCCCAAGGTATGGGTAATGTTCCACGTTCTGCAGAGGATATACCTCCGTAGTTTCCACATTGGTCCTTGTCGCCTTTTTTCAAAATGGTAACTATAGATGCGTGTCTGAGTTCGGCAGGAATGGTCTCTGGTCCATATTTTACTTATTGGAGTGTGCATTTGGGAATTAAGTGCGGGACCCCCTTGTTTGTAGAGTTCGGCAGCGGTACCATCTGTGCCTGCTGACTTGTTATTCTTTAGCTGTGTGATTGCCTTTTCGACCTCCTCTAATCTCGGAATCTCAGTTAGGTATTGTTGTGTAGTTTTCTCCGGAATTTTGTCGAAGATGACTCTGTTGAGTTGGAAGTGTTCTTTCCATCGTGAATTGATAGAGGATCTGTCTTTAAGCAGTCTTGTTCCATCTTTGGGAAAACACAGAATATATATACTTATAAGGGTGAATATATTGAGATGTACCAAAAGTAAAAGAAAATATTTTTTATTTTTGGTTGTTTCTCTGTTGGTCAAAAATGGAGTTTTTGGAAAGCTACCAGGACGTGTACTGTCCTAAACAGAGGTTTCCCTTGATTTAAAATGATTTAGACAGCACCTGTTGCATAAAATCTAAAGCAAAAATGACGTCACGGAGGATAAACGGTTACAAAAATTTATTTTAATTGAATTTTTAATAATATTTGGATGTATGTCTAACTTACTTGGTTAACTGATATTCTTAGTATGCTTTTACTAGCTCAAATATTTAAAAAAAATATAGGTCAACCTAGAGAAAGTATCAGTCAGAGATGATAGCTATTGGATTGTTAAATCTACTTAATTATAAAGAATTAAAACACAATAAAAGTGTAGGTCAAACTCATTTGCTTTAGGAAATATATATAGATAACACCATTTTGGGACATTTTGTGAGAATCGCCCATATTCATCTAGGGATAAATTAATTTTTATATTTTTGTTAAATTATCAGTTTTCCGTTTTGTTTGATTTGGTTATAATTTTGCACATGACTATTTATTTATTTGGCAGATTTATTGGCGGCATATTCCTAAAATAATACTTATGATCTATCACAAAATAAAGGAAGATACATTTTGTGAAGGACTTTTCAAGGAAACATACATATTTAGATACACATAAATTAACCAAAACAATAAATAATAATAATTATCTACCTACATTTTTATTTCCTACGGCTGACTTTTCCAAAATAACAGTCTTACACCAAAGTTAAACAAAGTTTTGAAACTCAGCCAATGTTGTCATGTTTTTACATAATAATACGTTTTTCACATTTTTCTAATTATTTTAAAAAATACTTGTGATTTATAAATATCAAAATCAGGCCCACCAAAAAAGACATGAAAATAAAACAAACTAATTCAATTACGATCAATATTTGTGCTGCCCTGCCTGTCTGAACTCCAGCACCTATATAAGAAAGTATTTCTTTCTCTTTTTTGCTTTCAATCTCTTTTCTTCTGGCTTGATATTGGCGTTGTTTCATATAGTCGTTAGAAAAAAATATGAAATTCAAATTATACTCCAAATAATTGGAAAGCCAATGAATCAGGTTGGCTCTGAAAAATGAATTAGCGAGGTCCTAGCACCAAATTCCTAACCTTATTCCAAGTGATTATTTTGATTAAAAAAAGTCACTCCACCCAGATGTTTGTTTTAATATAATTTTTACTCCATTTAGTTATCTTTTTTGTTAGTTTTACATTGATCCGATTTGGGTGGTTTTAAGCTGGGTTTATAAAGGAAAATAAAAATTAAAATAACTAAAAAAATTAAATTAAAATAAAAGTTGAGCTTATGGAGAGCAGTGTAGTGGCAGTGGCGGTCCCAGCCATTTGAAAAGGGGGGGGCGGTTTTGATAAGAAAAAAAAATAGAATAAAAGCATAGCTTTTATGAGGAACATATCAATATGTGCAAACAAAACTTAGTAACTACAAGCGAGGATTTGTTTTCAAATCTAGGGTGGGGGTACTCAGATTTGAAGTCGTTTATTTCATACATTTTTTATTTTAAAAAATGTTTAAGAAAATTTTTGAGAAAATTACAAAATCGTAAATTACAACGGTATTATAAATAAAATTTTAAAAAAAATTGCTCTAAAAAATTCGTTTTTTGATTTGAAATTAAACTAAAATTGTAAATATATCAATGGTTTCAAAGCGCAGCAGGCGAAAATTTTTAAGAAAATGACAATATTATACAAATGCCATTTTTAACACAAAATTAAACTAATATCGTAAATATCAAAGGTGTTATAGCGCCGCAATTTATGCCCTACTTTTGATTTTCTAAATGTTTTCATAAAAAATTTAAAGCCAGGGAAGGGGGGGGGTTAAATACCCCCCTATCCTCCTGAAATCCGCGCTTGAGTAACTATGTATAATTATTCCAGTTATAAAGAACATAGATAACAAACAAACCACAAACAAAACCTAATAGCCAAATACTTTTTTTTTTGAGGTCTAAAAAGCTTTTTGTTGAAACATTACCTTTTATATCGCATATCTGAAATATAAGATGCCCATCTCAAAAAAAAAAATAATTTCCAGTTTTTTGAGCAAACCGGTCAATGACTCGCTCAATATCAATATGTCTGTTGAATGCAGCAATGCTAAGCCCATCAGACGCATTTCCGTCATAGTGTTTTTAAGCAATTATGTTTTCAATCTTCTGAGGTATGAGAAGCTTCTTTCTGACGAGGCATTACTTACTGGCAAACATCCAAGAATGTTCTAATCAACGGAAAAATATTGCCTGGAAAACGTTATCAGGTATGTTTTGATTTAAGCTTTTGCCTACTTCTGACCAATATTGTTTCCAAATACTGACTTCTGAGTTCAAGAATTTGTGTTTTGGATTAATAAAACAGTTTATAGTATTTATAAACGACTTTAGTTAATCTTGCCTTGATTTTGGCTTCATGTTTAACTTGGTATGAATATGTTCAGGTCAAAAATACTTTTTTATGTCCGAATTGATTTTGTCTAAAACTTGTTTATAAATAGAAACTCTATAATACTGTTCTGTATTTTCAATGGTTTTCGCGGTAAGTTCGTCATGCGTTTGTATATTCTTGGTCTGACGGATTGAAGGTCAAACTGTCCCAAACTATTGAGAAGGGATTCTAGAATGTATTTAAAGGAACGTTCTGCAATTTATCGTTTTTCCTTCTTCAGGGTTATTACCACCAGCATCTTTGTTGTTGTCTACTTTTTTCTGGAGCAAAAGGGGGGGCGATTGCCCCGCCCCTGGGACCGCCACTGGTAGTGGTCTGTACAGCAGAAATAAAAATAATAAATTAAAATTATAATAAAAAGATGGGTATCTTTTAACTTTTATGTTTATTTTAATCTGGAAACGCATTTGCGCCTGCCCCTTTGACGCACATAACTTCACTTTTATTTGTTATTGTCATTTAAATGGGTGTTTTTCAGGTTTTTACATTTTTTGGTTTGTTTTGGCAGATATTATTTAGGAAAACAGTATAATCGAGATTAGTTTAATTATTTCAATTATATTGGTGTCACTCATTGGTTCAAAGTTATTTTTAGTCTTATTTTTATTTGCGTGTATAAACCAGAATTATTTCTTATTTTTATTTTTATTTTTATTTACCTGTATAAACCCAGCTTGAGATAAAAATAAAAGTTGCTTATCGTTTAACTTTAATTTATTATTTTAACTTCTGCTGTATAAATATCATTTTATTTATATTATTATTTTTATTTGTCTGTATAAACCATCAATGTACTAACCTGGTATAAACCCACCTTTCAATGGGATTAAAATTGAATACTAATAAGGCCAGTTTATTAATCTTCATAATAGAATTCCGGGGCAATCTTTGGGGAAATCCGTGCAAGGTCCTTTTTTTTCGCATGTGTCTGTCTCTTTTTAACATGCACCTTTTCTTTATGCTTTGTTCAAAGCAATATTATTTTCTTTGTACGGTCGTGCTTTGTCTTCACGTGCGTGTGAAGCCAAGAATAAAAGTCCAAAGAAACAGGTGCTGTACAGAGATATGAGAGATTGGGTAGAAAGAGCGTTGATGCGCGCAATCTTTGCCACTTTAACGCTTTAAAAAAATCCTTTGTCGTTCTTTATTTAATTATGCTTTTTCTTTTCTCGGTTCGTTTTTTCGTGTAACTTAACTTAACTGGACTGAAATTTATGTTCATGTCCACCAAAGTGAATATTCTCCGATTAAGATTTAATCAATATTAACACAAATCGGAGTTTAGAATGAGTCTTGGCAAACAAAGTTTCAATATAAAGCACTACATTCTAAACACCAATTAGTAACTAATCACGATTAAAGCCTAATCGGGGAATTTTTACGTTGGTGGATAGGAGCATTAGTGTTTTAACTAACAGAGGGTTATTTTTGAACAATTTTTATCAATGCAAGTTACAATAAAGTTACTTATAAACGTTAACGGTAATAACTGCAGTTTGAATTATTTCAAATAATTACAGGGTCATTACAGTACATCTTCTCATTTATCTTTGGTTAGCAATACATTAAAGAAGAAATTTCTTACCACATTGCTAATATCCACCGCTATTAAATTTAATATTTTTAATTGATTTTGCCGACTCTTCGCTCCAATTTTCACGGTTTACATTGTAAAAATGACAACTTCAAAAGTTTGACAATAATGTGATGGAAATTTTGAAGTAAACCATATTATTGACTATTAAGTATCAAGTAAAAAGAGCAAACATTCACCTAAGAAGTGCAAAGTATATCCACACAGAAAATCCAAATTTTGTTTTTCTCTATGCAAGATGTGATAGAAAAACCCCAAAAATCTAGCAGGGATTCCTTGCGGTTCTCCATCCGAAACATAATAGGGAAATTTTGGAATGCTTAAAAGTTTGACAGCTGCTATGGTAGTGTTTAACAACCACTAGCACTCATCGATTTTACCAGAGTTTTTGGAACACATTAAAAACTGTCACTTGTAAAAAAATTTAGAGATGAGAAAAAATAAAAAATTTGGGTTAATTTTACGAAATAAGTGTTTTATATGTTGAAAACTGATAATATTTTATTATTTTTTAAATTAATTGCGCCAAAATTCTTTAAAGGCGCATTTACACAGAGCGAATAGGTTCGTCCAAAAATTCGGACCAAATCTGGCGAACCTTTTTCGACGAACATTTGACCGAACACTTCCAGCGAACATTTGCCACGAACATTCCGTCAAATTTTCGCAAGATTTTTTAAAAATATATTTTTGAAAGTGGGAATAGATAATATTTTTGGGCTCACATCACTGACCATTCTTGAAATTAAAAAGTGTTTAGGTTTTATAATCAAACCTCACCACCAAACCCCATCACCAAACCCCACCACCAAAACTCCACAAAATAAAATAAAGTAATCCTCATTATTTTTTTATCAAGTGCGTCAAATCGTTTTTCCGTCGGAAAGGTTTTAAAATTTAATTTTTATATTACAATTCAGTATAATGATTTACGGTAAATAATTTTTCTAATTTTTATTTTATTCCAAATATTTCTTTCAGTAAATTTTGTCCGAATACCACGAACCTTTTTACCCGAACCCCCGAACCTTTTGGCCCGAAACTTTTGCGCGAATCTTTAAATAAATAATTCGCGCGAATGTTTGTCGGCATTTCGAAGATCAAAGGAATATTCGCCTGTGTAAATGCTACTTTAAATTAACCAGAAAAATAACCACAACCACAACGAAATGGATTCGTAGCTTACGGCAGTGGTAGTGGTTAATCACCACAACGGAATGACGTTTAGCTATTGCGCAGACGCAGTAATTACCACAACCCTAATCGCGACTGGCGATGCTTAGGTACAGGTTATCTACCCCTCAATAGACCAACTCGTTGCGCTACTACCGTGCCCGACTAATTTAAAATATCACCACCAAACTGGATGACGGTCGCTATCTAATCAACCTTTTATTTCTCTGGCGCTGTGGGTTTCAACTAGCTCTGCAATCAAAGTCGACAAAACTACTTTCAACCTTGCCTTGCATTTATACGACTCGGTGACGTCAATATTAAATATTTTTAACGTCACCAAAGCGCTGCGTAGATAGCATAGCGAGTTTGGATATTTTCGGAATGTGAAAACTATAGCTGTTTTTATAATTTTTTTATCTTTACTAAACTAATTTTTTTTTACTATGGAAATGTCGCGTCAAACGGTATCTTAGAAAGATAATGCAAGTAATTGGTAGGCAGGTATTTATAAAAAAATTTATAGTTTTTTTGTTTTACCTGCATAAATTTTATTTCATCGATTGTTTACCTCATCCGTTATAAAAGCGTCTTGATTTTCACCTGATTGATTAGCGAAAATCGCCCGATCAGGAAGGGTGATTTTCACTTCCCCAAAAACTCAAAGTTTACTCTGTCAAAACATTTTCATAATTTATTCTGTTGAAAAAAGTTAGGGAGGGTTTGATCAGCATGTAAAACGTCTGTGGTTATCGTTATTTAACAAGCCATCAAAAATAAAGTTCCGCACTTTTTGAATTGGCTAATATATTGGCTTTTTGGAAAGATAAAACGTGAGAGTTTTTCGATTCGGTTAAAAATATAAATCATTAAATTAAATCAGTTGGGAAATAAAAAAGTTATAAGTTTTTTGACTACGAGTGTTTTGGCTTCGGATGTAAAAAAAAGTCACAAAATTACATACATTTTCCATTTGCTGTATCTTTTGACTTATTTATTTAATGAAGAAAAACGAATCTAAATACCCATTACTTTTTTATTTGTTATCCGATTTCATTAAGTGATACCTCGATATACGAAAAAAAAGGGAAATTTGTAAATACTAATTTATATTTTGTCCAGCGTCTTACCTAAAAAAAGTAAGGCCTGTAAAACCTAACTCTTTTTAAAACTGTCCGCGATCCTGAATCTTTTTTAATGTCAAAGAACCCCGCACACCCGTCCATGTAACCCAGACATCGGGCGATTTTGGATTTTTTTTGATATGTTGTAGGTCTGGACAAGGGCTTTAAAAAAATGCGACCTAAAAGTTGGTGAGACATGTGGTTTGGCTACAGCGGCGTATCAAATGTGGAATAAAATATAATTGTGAAATTATATTTTCCGAAGAAAACATGCAAGTATTTATTTCTTTTTTGAAGGATAGTGTAAATGTACATTTGTAGATTTTTTCGCAATGTTTTCTGACAGATTGGGTCAATGGCGCACCGTGAAACTATTAAAATACATTTTTTAATTAAAAGCACAAATTCAACGACATAATGTGGGTATGTGTTTTGTGTTATTTTATAGTTTTTTATATATTTTATAAAATGATAAATCAGTGGCGTAACATCCAAATATTAAAATACTACCTATACTTTTCATAATTTGATAATTGAACTATTAATTAAATCTATGTGCTTTAATAATAGAATATTCCAACCCAGTGGCGTAGGCTGTCCTATATATTAAGTTTTTTATGAAACTTAAGGCGGCTAAGTATCACGAATTTCTAAAGCAAGTAATTGTTATTATTTTAACTAGTGCGGAAAATTGTATTTTTTTTTCGCACGCGACTGCCGATGACCCTAAAGCCGCGGAGCGGAGTTCGGGCAAGCAGTCAAGGTCAGGAAAGATACTTTACGCGTGAAGATATGCGTGCTGTGGGTCAATAAATGGAGAGAAGTTGGTGGATAAAAATGTCACAATATTTTACATCACGCCACTACGCCACAATTGACAACTATAACATATAATAGCTAGCAAATATCAAAATTATAAAAGGGCTTCGAGACGAATTCCAATCAAACTGAAAACCTTTGTGGTAGTTTAAACTACTAGTAAATAATATTTTATTATTTGGATGTTACACCACTGATTTATCTTTTCATAAAATATACTAAAAAACTATAAAATGTCACAAAGTACATACACCCCTAATATCGTTGAATTGGCCCTTTTAATAAAAAATAAACAGTATTTTAATAATTTTATGGGGCGCCAATGACTTAATCTGTCATTTACTCTATCTTTTAAAAAATATATAAATACCTGCAGGTTTTCTTAGGAAATTAAATGTTATTTTATCGCACCTTTGATACGACGCTGTAGCCAAACTAAATGCCTCACCAACTTTTAAGGCACATTTTCTTAAAGCCCTTGTCCAGACCTACAACAAATTCCAAAATCGCCCGATGTCTAGGTTACATGGGGCGGTGTGCGGGGTTCTTTTGAACAAACGGACGCAACTCTCATGTTTTGTCTCTTTAACAATTTTTTGTAATAAGGCAAGGCTATAGCAAATTGAAAAACTATGTAAGTTTTTCCAATGTTAAGCCCAAACAACACTCTTAATCTAAAACCTTATAACTTTTTAATTTCTCAACCGATTTAGTGAAATGATACGTCAATATATACATAAACAATGAGCGTTTATAGTAAAAGCTTTAGAGTTTGTTCATTGTCGCATATAAATTTTTTTCACGGAGGGTGAAAATTACACATTTTTTAAAACTGTCCGCCATCTTGGATTTTTGAGAAATTTTAAATTTTTAACTGAATCGAAAAAGTAACACGTTTCTTTCTAAAAAACAATATCTTTAAAAATCGAGCACTTATGTCAAAAGTTATAGCCAAAAGTGCCCAACTATTTCTACGTTTACCATAAAGCAATGTACTCTGCATCTCCTTAATCAAAAAGTAACTATTTTAAGGTTTCTTTTTGCAAAATTTGCCAAAAAGTAATAGTATTAATGGATTCTTGTATTTTTGTAATAAAGCATTACTTTTTCGTCTGTAAATTTGAGTTATTTGTTTACCATGTTTTTGGTTCCATTGAAAACATTAAAGAAGAAGACTTTGTAATACTGAATTTAAAATAAGGCTTTCAGACGAGACCATACAGCAATAAAAACCTAATTCTAATCAACTAGCAACCTAAAATCTTATAAACAATATTAGATATTAAAATACAAACTTCAAATACTACCAAAAATAATGCAAAACAAGTAATTTTAATGGAAACTTATGTTATGATTGGTGCAGGGGTTTTTGAGTTAGAGTGGCTACAAAGTAGGCGACAGACAGACCGACCGACAGAACGACAGGACAGAGCGACGGCGTCTGGATTCGTGCTTATCACTATTCGGAACCTCAAAATTCGCGGAGGATCATGGAAATCTCGAAGTGCGATTTTTAGATGATTACATTACTTCCCTTATTTATTTATTTCTTAGTAATCAACAGGCTAATGCCCAATAAAAGATTACAATCAACTATAAGTACATTAAGACATGTGTAAAGCTAGTTTTTACATTATACTTATTGCTACTTCCATAAATAAAAATTAAAAAAAATCAACTAATCACTAGTAATTCTTGTTCGAAAAGTTTGGTAACTAACATTAAATATATCTATATCCGGTATATTATTTATTGTGCTACACATTCTGTATATAAGAGAATTCTGACCAGTGTTTGTATGTGCTCTTGGAAGTTCAAATGTATAATTATTTCTTCTTATATACTTAGGTGTGCTAAAGTTTAGTTGTCCCAAAAGGTAGGGGCAATCTATTTGATACCAAATTAGTTTATACAGAAACAAACCTTCAGCAATTTGCCGCCTCTTTTCGAGCGTAAGAAAATCAAATTCATCGTCTTTTTTGTAATAAAGATATCTTAAAAATCTTTTTTGTATTTTTTCAATATCATCTTTATAGGTATTACATAAGGGGGTCCATATTATACAGCAGTATAGCGAGGGAAGTAAAAATAAATTACCTTATTCATCGTCCAAAAGGCACACAAATCTTTCCTGGATTGTCTTCACTTTATGCTTTAAACAGTTACAATTTTTGCTGTTTTTTATATAAAAATGGCAAAAAAATCATATGCACGACACCACTCAAGATGACAGAAAGATTGAAATTAACTCTGTGTTTCGGACTTCCATTGTCTATATTATATTTATACACGACGTTTCGATCAGTACAATCTCTGATCGTCTTCAAACAAACTTTTGTTTGCACCTGAAGACGATCAGATATTGTACTGATCGAAACGTCATGTATAAATAAAATATAGACAATGGAAGTCCGAAACACAGAGTTAATTGCAAACACATCATTGTCTCAAATTTTCATGACAGACAGATGACAAAACAAAAGTTTTTATTAAACAATTGCCTTAAATTATTAATAATAAATATATACTTTTTTATAGCCTGCTGTCTCTCTTTCTAAATATTTTTCATTTTAACAGAGAAAAAATGTTTTTTGGCAGTACTTTTTTTGAACGCTAAAAAAAGTTCGTAAAATATGTTTTGTGGCGTCATCGTCAGTGGGATTTATTCTTATGGCACTGATAAACTGATTTGTAACATGGAATCATTAAAGTTGTTATTTCCAATTTTCTACGATTCATATTCATGTTTTGATGATTTTATT
This sequence comes from Oxystoma pomonae, assembly GCA_963921995.1. NCBI lineage: Eukaryota > Metazoa > Arthropoda > Insecta > Coleoptera > Brentidae > Oxystoma > Oxystoma pomonae. The sequence continues at coordinate 20,539,139 of OY998165.1, forward strand.
TTACGCATCAAGACTTAGATCGCGTACACTCCCGTCGTCGCCAGTAACGATAAACTCGAGTGTAATATACCGAGTATTTTCATCATTTTTAATCTGCTTTTGCTTTATTGGTTTTTTAACTTTGTTGATAAGCCATTAAATGGCGTTCGTTAAAATCGAAAAGAAGACAACGGGAACCCTTACATTGTCTACCAGCATCCTCAACTGCTTACTGACACCGAAACTAATTTCTGTCTTAAAAATTAAAAAATTTGGGTAAAAGATATCACAAAAACAAATTAAGCAAATTACTTTCCTTTCTTATTAAAAAAAAGACAATTGTGACGTTGCGATGACTCTTGATCATGATTGGTTTAAATAACGAGCGCAGCGAGGTATTTAAAAATGCGAGTAAAAAAAAAGCACGCGAATTGTTAACACAATTTTTTTAAATACCTTTATCAAAAAATCCTAGAAAAGCAGGAAAATACTATATTCCGCTATTTCTCTTTAATTTTGGGTAAAAAACGGACAGAAATCTTTTTTTGCACCCGTGATCAAAAAAAAAGTTTTTTTTGCATCGGTAACCAAAAAAGCCATGCTCTAGTTATCTGCAGAAAGTTACTAAAATCATGTTTTTGATGAAGGTATAAAAAAAAAGTGTTTCCATCTTCGTTTGCCGTTTATAATGTCCATCGCACCAGAAAAAAAGAAACCTGCAGACACAATAGAAATATAGAAGAAGGGAGTGAAATAGAAATGGATGAAGAAGGAAACAAGACATTTTAATTCTTGGAAAAATAAAAAAATAGCTGATCCTAAAGAAAAAATGGACGTACGAAAAGCGGCTGCCTAGCTGAAAGTTAAAAACACACTAAAGTAAGTGCACTGACTATGATGAGCCGACATACCTGACTTACGCCACGAAAAAAGAAACCCGTAGGGATAATAGAAAGATAGAAAAGGGAGTTAAATGGGAATGGTGATTCCATCTTCGTTTGCCTTTTAAAATGCCCATAACTTCACGAAGAAAACTCACAGACACAATAGAGATGTAAAATGGAAAAAGGTAAAGAACAACATGCTAGAAGGGGATGAGACGCACTTACAAAGTGGGCAAAAATACTGGGCTTTGTAAAAAAATCTGGCAGACCTGAGGAGAGTGCAGCAAGCAAGGTATGCAGCTGAAGAAAAACGATGAGGACCAAATTAAGGCAAAAAAGAATCATGATAGGGCCTAGTTGTCAGGGCTAAAAGCACGCTCTCAACTACTACTACTCCTGACATAGGTATAAAAATTTTGTTTAAAATACTTTGAAATACATTAAAGTACCTGCAAATACATTGGAATACTTTGAAATATTTTGAAATCCGACCAAAAGCTGTTGTCATTTTCTTGTCAGTTGAGGTCGAGGGGTGGGACGCTCCTGAAATAGGTGTACAAATTTTGTTTGAAATAATTGAAATACATTAAAATCTTTAAAATACATTGAAAAATTCAACGTTTTTATATCGAGGCGGTCGACAAAGAGTGTCGCTAGTCAGCTGTTGGTCGCGTGTCGTCGATCGCAGCCATCCGAAGGCCGTCACCTCGCCTCTATACGATTTATTTGCTAAAAAATGATTCCTTAGTCGCGTTAGGGATGAGCGACCCCTTTCTCGAGTGTGAGTGTGATGAACCTGCTTTAGGATATTCCCCTTTTTAATTTGAAAGACCTCGTCCTAATAATGGGCGAGGGTTTCAACATTGTTTCATTTATTGCTGCAGGGACTGAACGACGAAAACGCGAACGGGAAACCACTGCTGCATGATGCCGGCCATTTTGTCCGCCATCTGTCATCTTTTCAATCGAGCATCAATTTGACATTTTATGTCAGTCCTGTTTTTTGGATATGTTTTAACAATTTTAAGGCTGATTCTTGGTTAAATTCATTTTCCTTTTCCGTAACTTTTAACTTTAAACTTTTCTTTTTCATTAAGTAAAAAGCTGGTTCATGCTTAAATTCCTTTTGCTTAACTTTAGTTATTAATGTTGGTGGGTGCACTCGCGATTTTGCGTTTGGTTTACCAAATTTAGAGTTCTTTTTGTCCCACAAATGTGTAAACTCTCACTAAATTTATTAAATGTTCAATATCCATTTCTATAATTACTATACTGCTTGAAATATTTTTAAAACAACCAATCAATTTTGAGGTTAAAAAAAACGCCAACAAATATTTTGCGGGCCGCACTTGCGCAACACGTTTTTTTCGTAAAGTTTGGCTTTCCAAAAACGGTCGGTCATTTTATTATTTTGATTAAATTTTATGCACAAAGTTAAGTTTAATTATCCATTACGCATTAAATTTAGGATGAATACATTAAACATTGAGTAAACAGCACCATTGGTTTCCATATATGGCTGATCCTCATGAGATGTCACTTTCCGAAAAAAAGGAAGTAAAAATAAAGAATACATATTTTTTGTTAATTTTGGATATTAAGGTTACATAGTTAGAATGATAAATCTTTCTACATGTGGACCTACTTTTTATTTGAAAAAACTTTACTTTTTAAAAATTTATCGTTCACGGAGTTGAGAAAAGATCCACAAATAATTAAATATATTTATGAATTATAATTTAAAACAATTAAATTTCAGTTGAAAAGGTAGGGAAAAAAAGGGCTAACATTTTTGAGATTTTGAGATTGAGAGAGAATGAGATTCTCAAAATTGATAATTGTGAAATATCCATTACATACATTTTGAAGATAGCTCTAGATAAAAGACAGAAAGGAAGTTTATACTTAGATGCTGAAAATGTTTATTATTGTATTTAAGAAAGATGAAAAAATAGTGTGAATTTTGAAATTCACGTAAAATTTTATCAAATTATAAACACATTTCATAATTTAAGAGCATTAACTTTGCAAAAATTGGGCTAGGATCATTGGAACTATTACTACAAAAAAGAGAAACGAAAATTTGTTTAAAACTACCAATAATGCTTCACGGATATGAAAAAGTCATTTGCCCAAATCACAAACATTAAGATTTGCCAAGAAAACCAATCAACTCTCTCTACCTATATCTAAAACCATACTGACATACTCTTCAAGTTGGAACCTAAAGTATCCTAAGTATCTTAACCATCCATTGTCACATTCACGCAAATGATAAACGTAAAATGGATTCTTTTGGTATTGATGTATGAAAAAAAAGTAAAGAAATCAATTTAATTTTTCCTTATTTTAATAAAAAATGGATTGAACTCCCGCGGGGAACAGTCACGGAGATGATATTTTTAGGATAGAAATGTTTAAAAAATATGAAAAATATTAAAGTTTTAAATTTGTTTTCTGAGTACAAGACAAACAGACCTTTTAGGAATATTCTATAATTCTACTGAACACTTTTTACCAAAGATACATGTTTTGTAGGTAGTGAACAACAAAAGTTGACATCTCTTGGGAATCAGCCATATTTAACTTGAAAAATTAACCATCAAGCAATATCCATTGTGTTTACCAATTACCCATTAGACACTAAAAGTAGGGTAACCAGGCCTTAATATTTTAGCAGTGCTAAGTGGCTCCTACTAATTAGTGGTCAGTCTGCTCTTGTCTATTAGTAGTCTATATGTACGTGCTTTAACTCAGGTAATTAGTAATTTTTGTTATGTAATATTTCTTTGCATATCTCCTTCGGCCAAAAACTGTCCGGAATTGCTTTGATTCTCTTCTGCCCCGAGTATAAAATAGAAAATATTAAAAAGAGATATTTCACTGCCTGGGCGAAAAAAAAACGGGTGCCTATAAAAAACTCGAAACCAAATTTGGCAGAAACATAATTTGTCCAAAGAAAATACCGGGAAAATGACGGGAAAATTAAATCGCTAAAAAATATATGCATAGAATTAAATTTAAACGAAACATATTTTTATAGAAACACAAAATGTCAGAAAATATTTTAAACGAAAATAATTTAATAGAAACATAATAATGCCGAACCATAAAATTTAAGAACCCCAATCTGTCCGAAAATGATTTGAACCGATAGCCACGAATTCAATTTCTACGTTGCCAGGCTTACGGCAGGCAGTAAGTAAGCAAGTTATGATATTGTATTAATTTACTCCCTTTACATCCCTCATCCAGCCCCTAACCCCAAATTTTTTCATAATATTGTATTGTCATCGGACCTACATTGCTGTTCCAAATTTCATTAAAATCGGTTAACGGGAAGTGTGTCAAAAATGAATCGCAAGATTTGATAGACAGTTAGACAGCCAGAAACTGTGATAAAAAAAATCCCCGTGTCATCTTCCAAATAGAGAAACTTGTCAACGCCGCAATCCAGGGCGCTCTAGAGAATAAATTTGACGCATGCCCAATAGCGATTCGGATAAATTGTGGCTCTGCTCATTTAAGGATCGGGCATATTATTTTCTATCAATTTATGGTTCGGTTGTTTTTCGTTTATAGAAAATTATTTTCGATACTTTTGTAAGTCTGATATTTTAAGGTTCGGGAAAATTATAATCGGTTAAATTATGTTCGTGTCTTTTAACGATCGAGTAAATGAAAATTTTATAAATCAATATTCGTATCCATTATTTTGGGGGTGTTTTAATTTCGTTTCGAACGTTTTATTTTCTGTTCAGTGTTCCGGTTTTTTTTTTAATTCGGTTTTTTTGTAGGTTCCCTTTTCGCGCATCTTACATCACGCTTCATTATTTGACGGATTTCATAGTGAGAACATGGCTTAAGTTCTTTTAAAATTTTGATCCCTCTAGGTGCGCCGCAGGCGAAAATTCTTGGGAAAATGCAATTTTTGACACCCAGCAGGCCAAAAATGTTAAGAACATTATACTAAAAATGTAATTTTTGACACGGTCAAAATAATAACGCAGGACAGTGCAGGTTATTTTGACGTAAACAGGACATTTTATGAGAGAAGACAGAACGTGCAAATACATGACTGTTCCCATACAGGGTGTTCCAAATTCGATGCTCACAATGGGGATTTCCCGAACGGTAGGAGATACGAGAAGGTTTAAATTATTGCAAAGTTGCACAATTTGATGCCTTACTCAAAACTAAAAAAAAAAATTCAAAATCCGTGTAGTTCCGGAGATAGGCGAAAAAAACCGATTTTTTTTTGTGCCTTTATTCTTAAAGATGTCAAAAAACGCTTAAAACTTTCTACAGGCAGTTTTTAAAAATCTACCTAATGACTGGTCTGTTTTTGATATTTGACCTTTCATTGTGACAAGAGCACTGTGAAGTTCATGTTTCCTAATGAACACGTCCTTTTCTTCTCCTGTCGTTTCGTTCATGAAAGATGAAATAATATTTTGCAACCTTATTTTGACAAGTCACGTGACGTTTTGGGTTAATTGACCATCATCAGTTCAATTTTTGCTTTTGACTTAGTAAAGATATTTTGGAAACCCACTTGCAATAGCTTTTTTGACATTTTAAAAATTATAGTTTTTTGACATTTGTTTTTACAAAATTATCTTGCCTAATATTTTTTACATACGTTTTTTATTTCCTTTTAACTCTTGCATTTATAACTTATTTGATTAAAATGTTAATAATTTAAACATTAATTTTAGATTAGAAAAAAAATCTGTTATTTTTAAGATACGAAAAAAGTTCTGAAGGCATTTTCCCAAAATATCTTGAGTAAAGTTAAAAGCAAAAATTGAATTTGGGCTGATGATGGTTAATTATCCCAAAACGTCAGGTGACTTGTCAAAATAATGCTGCAAAATGTTATCAATCATCGCCCTCACGAACAAAACGGCAGGAGAAAAAAGCACGTGTCCATAAAAAAAAATAAACTTGGCACTGCCCCTTTCACACTGAAATGTCAAATCTCAAAAACAGACCTGTCATTACGTACATCTTAAACAAGAGCCTGTAGAAAGTTTTAACTGGTTTTTGACAGCTTCTATAATAAAGGCGCAAACAAATAAAAGCTAAAAATAAAGATTTCGGTTTTTTTCTCCTATCTCCGGAACTACTCGGATTTTGTAAACTTTTTAAAGTTTTGAGTAAAGCATTAAATTGCGCAACTTTGCCCTAATTTAAACTTATTCGTACCTCCTACCGTTCAGGAGAACCCCATGTTGAGCATCGAATTTGGAACACCCTGTATACTTATTATATGACTGTCCCGTCTAATACAGAACGAATTGTCACCCTAGCCGATACTCAGGTTGTTTCCCACTAAATTCTTTACCGTTTTTATGGTAAAAGCAATGGTTACTAACCATTGGTATGTACAGGGTGTCCCATTTTCGATGGGCTTCAATGGGTAACTCCGTTGCTATTGCTAAACGTCTGTGGCCACCTTTTTAGAAAAGCGCAATGGTCTTTTCGAAATTTTAATCCGACGTTTCGTTTTATAGATACCATCATCAGAATCAAAAAGTTAAATGCTGACCAAATAATTTCTTTTTAAGTTTGTTTGATAATAAAACATCATTTTTTTTTTATTTTGAGGGTTCGATCCCGAAAAACAGCATCTTCAGTGCATTTTTTTTTTTTTGATACGGCCCTGTCTTATTTTAGTTTATTTTTTTGAGACCATTTATATTTAACTACTACAACCTGGACAACCAAAATATATTATATGAACATACCGGCTGAACCGAAAAAAACCGGACAAATTGTTTTTTTGCTATAACTACCAATTTCAATTAAAAAAAAACCTGTATTGATAAGACAAATAAGCCTTTTAAAATAAACATTCTCTTTGCCGCCATATTTAAATCCAAGATAGCGGAGAAAATCAAATTCCTACCTTTTTTAAACCCCTTTTGTTATATGTTGCCATTTTTATTCTAAATACTTTTTTGTATGTCGAAAAGTAACATTTATAACTAAATAAAAAAAACAAGTTTGAAAAATGGTGTTCATTTGATTTTATACGCCATTTTTGATTTCAATGCGGCGGCAAAGCGAATGTTTTTTTTAAAAGATTTCTTTGGCTTATCTATACAGTTTTTTTAAAATTGAAGTTATAGCAAAAAACGAGGCAAAAGAATTTGTCCGGTTTTTTAATAATAATAATAATAATAATAAATAATATCTTGGTTGTCCAGGTCTACTATATAGTAGTTAAATATAAATGGTCTCAAAAATAAAATAAAATGGGACAGGGGCCGTACAAGAAAAAAATGCACTGAAGAAGATTTTTTTCGGGATCGAAACTTTAAAATAACGAAAATTATATTTTATTATCAAAAAAACTAAAATATGAGGTAAAACTTTTCGGTCCGTATTTAACTTTTTGATCCTGATGATGGTATCTACGAAACGAAACATCGAAATAAAATTTCGAAAAGACCGTTATGTTTTTTTAAAAAGGTGGTAAGACAGTAGTGTTCCCCAATGAATCCCATCGAAAGTGGGACACCCTGTACAGAGATAAGATTACGGGTACCAGCCTATCTCTAAAAGCACCTGCCCACGTCATCGACCCGCGGGCGATTTCTTTCATGTTCCCTGCCTTGGTCCGTTGGTTCCGTCGGTCGCTCGGTAAAAAGCGTCGATTGGCGCTGCCTTTGTTTGAAAAATGATAGAGGTACCGTTCTTTGGATTTTCGATCGATTAACTGTCTTTGTGTTAAATAAATTGGGACACGTTGTAGTAGAAGGAGGCCATCGGACTAGGTCCTACGGCGCCCTTTTCGACGTCTTCCACAGCGCCCTCTTACGCTCTTGGAGCCGGAATAAAAACGAAACTAAAGCTGAACCTTGGATTAAACGGAACTTTCAACGATTTTTTTAAAGTCTATGAGTTCAACAAGAACTGTTTCTAGAAAAATAATCTCCCCGACTCCTGGTATTAACTTTTAATCATTTGGAAAGGAAGTATTACAGTAACTGCCAGCGAGAATTTTCGATCTGACGATGACGTTTGGTAATTTTGTTTCTCCCTAAAAAGACAGTTGGTTAGAGTTGGGCCAGTGCCTCATAGTTTTTTGAATTTGCCTTTTATCATGTGTGCTGATAATTTTCATATATTCTGATAATATGCAATACAATAAATTTCATACAACTTTTTTTGCACACCTTTTTATCTATAATTTGAAGGATGAACGCATCATTTTCATGAACGCATGAATTCAAAATGTTTGTCCACATTTCCAGCCTTGACTAGGTCTCTTTTTAATCTAAGTTGTCTAGGCAAAAATAACGATACATTTGGTTGATAACATGTCAGTTGTCAAAAAGTGCACAAGCAATGCAAAATAAAACGAATGCGTGTCAAACTAAGTTTAGTGGTGGCACAATTTTAATGTATTTTTAAATAATTATATTTTCACGAGTCTTTCATGGCCAAAATGTAAACAAATACAGCTCAGTCAAGTTACAGTTAATTTCAGATAAAATGCGTACATGGAAATACAAAATACAACGTTTTTTCTTCGTGTAGATGCGCCATTTCACACTATTCATTTTGTACCCGTCATATACCATGACATATTTTATTTTTGATTTAAGTAAAAATTACTATTTGAAAATGGTTCCGCAACTTTCGGCCTTAACGAAATCGCAGATAATAACTCGACTGCAAGATGGATGGTCAGTAAGACATCAGTCTTTGGATCAAAAGCGGGGTACCGTTTTGCAAAATAAGGTGATCATAGAGGAACAGGATGGACAATTACTGAGAAAACCCATTTTCCACAACTGTCGAAGCCATCAAAACAAATAGTTTTCCAGGTTCCCGATCTACAGCATGCAGACGAGTGAAAAATTCTGTACTTAAATGTCGCATTGTAGCAAAGGAGCCTCTGTTGATAGAACAACAAAAATAAGCACGACTGATCTTTGCTCTCAATCACGCTGCAGAGGATGAAGAATATTGGGAAGGGGTGATTTTTACTGATGAAAAAATTTTTCAATCTTCTTCGGATAGTATATCGCCCACCTGGAAGTCGGTTTATTGAGCGATATACCCACCAGGTTTACCCTGGATTTATAAACTGGACTATATCGGCGAACGGTGACGTTACTGTTATCGCTAGAAGATCAACAATGGAAATGCCATCATACCATTCATAAAGTTTTTGTCGTTATCGGTACGACGGTATCGGTAGGCCGAGATGAACCAACTTTATCTTCGCCGACAACGTCGGGAGCGCGTTCAGATATTCGACCAATGAAATGTCGCGGTTTTTACCACGTGATATCATACTATGGCGCCGCCTGTTTTGACGTTTCATTTTGACAAGGGCTTTGTTTGTTTTGTTTTTCAATAAATTTTTTCTTTTTTTTTTCCGATTTGTAAGTACTTGAGTTACTTTCTTTGGTAATTATTTAAACGGTTTTCTGCTATTTTTGTTTTTTTTTTAATTCTTTCTCTGTTAATAGGGCTGGTTTTAAATCTTCCTTTTTTTTGGCTTGTAAGCTATGGATAAACACAAAAAAACACTTATTAAACCCAACATCTGGGTTTCAGTATTCATATTTTCTTTTTTTTCCAAAAAAATTAAAAAAAAACAAACACTGAATGAAAACCAATTTTAGGTTAGGTACAATTGTCCTCTTTTTTTTGTCACTATCTCTGTCTGATTCTGCCGTCGTCGACCAGTTTATGAATGGAAAGCTTAACCACACCGACACCGCTGCCGACAACGTCGTCGTTCGCCGATATAGTCCAGTTTATAAATCCAGGGTAATAGAGCAGTACACTTCTGAACATGTGGGGTTGGATGTCTGCTAGAGGGTTAGGTGTTTACTGGCAAATTAAAGAAAGATTTACCGCTGTTAGATATTTGGAAATTTTAGAAGGGGTAATGGTGCCGTCAGTTGATTTTTTATATCCAAACAAGGAAATAATTTTTCAGCCGGACAATTGTCCTGTTCACACAGCTAATGCTGTGCGTCGCTGGTTTCAAGACCAAAAGTGCTGCTTTGGCCATCGAACAGTCCCGACCTTAACCCCATCGAAAATATTTGGAGAAGATTAGTCAAAATAATATATGAACATATTTGGAGGGCCCAAAATGCCGAAGAACTTTTAAACGCTATACGTAATGCATGGGATTATGGTTTCTAACGTTGAAGAATATTGTCGAAAAAAATGTAGCAGCCATTAAGTATTAGTTTCTCTTTGGTTTTCATCTTAATATTACATGAAATTAAAATAATTTGCTTGTTTACGAAAACGCATGCATAAACAACTCTGTGAAGTTCGCTTTTGGCTAAGTCCACTAAGTTGCCTCGCTCGTGACAAAGAGTTGTTATTTAGACTTAAAATACTATTTTCTATAACTAAGAAGTTTAAATTAGGTGCTGACAAAATAATAAATAATCCCCCAAGAGTTAGTAGTTTTTAATAATTAGGTTAATTAAATTTTTTTAAAAATCATAGGTAAACTATAACACTAATAGAAATATCTTAATTATCTTAATAGCAGTGCCCCAGGTGCACAAAAAGCGTAGGTATAGCTAAATACACTGAAACAAAAAACGTAGTTGGGTTTTTATGTGAAACCAACTGTACACCCCCCCCCTCAATTTGGATAATGTAAAAAAATGTACTAATTTAGTCGTCTTTTATGTGCTTAATGAATAACGAAGTTATTCGCACTTAAAAGGGTAGGGGTTGTGGCTTGGTGCTAAGATGCCCCCCTCCATGCTTAGGAGATAGATTTAATGAAAGTCGATATGTCATAATTTTGTACTAATTATGTACTCTTAAAGAAGGGTACTTTCAGTTTACAAAAACCATCGGTTCCTAAGATTTTTGTTCGTTTGTTATGGGGTGTGTAGGTTGATATCAAAGTACACTCCCCTCTGCTTAGGGAAGAGATTCGACCACAAGTGACTATGCCAGAATTTGGTGCTGATTATGTACTAATTTTGCCTCCTAAAGAATTGCCTACTCTCAAGACAACTTATTTTTTTTGTTTTTATGGGCTGTGTAGCTTGATATCAAAAAAAATCAAGTTAGTTGAATCAAGAAGGGGATGAAATTAGTACATAATTTTACCAAATTATGGCATAGTCACTTTTGATCGAATCTCTTGCCTAAGCAGAGGGGGGTGTACCTTGTAGTATAACATACCTACCCAGGTTCGTTTAACAACATTAAAATAAAACAACCAAAATAAATAAAAGCCCCTACATTGTTACACCCACTCAACATAATTTTACTTGCCCAGAATGCTCCTGACAATAACAAATTTAGGGAGGCTTGAGGTAAGGTGTGATATGTAAAATAAACACAACATTTGAAAAATAGTCCTAATTTATTAATTCAAAGAAGACAAGTAGTGCCGTACTCACGACGGGGAAGAGCACAGCAGAGAAACCCTCGATCTCAATTCCAAAAATCGAGTCATGCTGTGACAGAAATTGAATTACAAATAATAATTAAATTACTACACATTACAGTACTAAAATTGGTCTTTCTACATTTATAAAAATACATTCAAAACTGAAGAGTTTGTGGTTAGTTAGGTGGACATCGCCAGAAGGTATGGAGGTCCCACTACTCAGGTAATAGTTCATATTTTGGGCAAATATCTCTAGACTATACTTTTACTTGCTAGGATATTCGCTCAATCAGGGAAGAAAAATGTTAGTAGATTCACCAAGGCCCTTTTCTTATATCCTGAGTCATACCAAAAATATATATCTATTTCATACATCATTGGTCATACGTCATACAAACTAAAATCCCAGCACAAAAAGACAGCAAATGTTTTGATTTAATTTAAATCTGCATTGTTCACAGCATAAAACGATTCTATCTAAATATACACATGTTATAAACTAACACATCAAATATAATAAAAATCAAAAGGAAGGAAGGAAATATAATAATTTTTCAATACGCATTTTACTGACCTGTAAACAATTCTCTCCACCATCAACCAAACAACTAAATCTACCATCTCTTGATTCCGAATCTCGTAAAAACGCACACACCAAATGCATGCTTCTTTTTTGTTGATTTTTTTTATTAATATCTATAGGGTGCTATAAAACCAAATAGAAGATTGAAATAAGCTGCACACCCCAAAACAAACAAAAAATCTTAGGAACCGTTGCTTTTTGTAAACTAAAAGTACCCTTCTTTAAGAGTACATAATTAGTACAAAATTATGACACATCAACTTTCATTAAATGTATCTCCTAAGCATGGGGTAGGGATGCAGGTTAGCGCCAAGTCACACCTCTCCCCCTTTTAAGTGCCTATAACTCCGGTATTCACTAAGCAAAAAATTTTTTAAAAGGGGACTAAATTAATACATAATTTTTACAATATCCTCGTTGAGTTTCCACCAAAATTTTTATCAGAAAAAGCCTAACGTAAAAACTTCAAATGTGACAAGAACAACAATCTAGGGCGTTTAGATTTCTGGCAACTTTCAAACCTGGTTTTGTTCAGTGGGTCATTGAGGTTAGGTTTAAATAAAATTGGAACGGACTGTTAGCGTTGTTTGACACAAAGTTTTTCTTGGTTTACACTAAAAACATAATTTACGCTTCATTCCAAATTCAATACGACCAATTTTTTGACAGTTTCAATTAGTTTCTGTGTTGAAATGTCAGCCGTCATGATGAAATTGATATTTCAACATAGAAAATAAATGGAAGGAAGTGTCACGGTCAAAAAAATGGTCGAATTGAATTCGGAATGAAGTCTAGATTTTGTGAAATATGGACTCAAATATGGCGTACACTTGATTTCAAAAAAAACTCATACATGCATATTTTCCTATGCCACAAAATTTGGCTTTCTATTAGTGTATACTATTATAAGGCACCACCCGCTTAGTATGCCTGACAGCTTAAAATTCAGTGTGACATCCTTCAAAAAGACACAGATATCAACATTTATAAAATTAATCAATTTATTACTCGAGTTATAGAAGACGGCTGGTCTATAAAAGAGCGGCCACCCATTTTGGAGTTGATAAAATGACGATAATGCGATGGAAAAAGCGCTGGATTGAAAATAATTCTACGGATAGGAAAGATGAATCAGGACGACCAAAAGTAAGTTCTGAAGTGCAAGATAAGAGACTTATTGACCATCTCAGACAAAATCCTTTTTCAACGTAGGTTGAAGCAGCTAATGTAACATTATTTCCGGGTTCTTTAGCAACAGTAAATAGAAGAGTAACGAAATCAGAAGTATCTTGTCGAGTTGCTGCAAAGAAGCCTTTTCTAACAGAAGAACAAAAACAGGCCAGAGTGATTTTTGTACTGAACAACATTCTTCGTGATAATTACTTCTGGGAGAGGGTGGTTTTCACTGAAGAAAAAATTTTTCAATCATCTTCGAGCAGCAGGAGAATTTTAGTTTATCGTCCACCAAATTCTAGATTTGAACCCGAATATACAAAGCAAATTAAAAAAGCTGGATATTTTTCTGTAAACATGTGGGACTGGTTTAGTGCTAGAGGTTTGGGTTTTTTTTAGAGAATCGAAGGAAGATTCAATAGTGAACGATATATTAAAATCCTTGAAAACGTTAGCAGGACAACTCCAAAATGGGTGGCCGCTCTTCTTATAGAACAGCCGTCTTCTATAACTCGAATGATAATTTGAACTTTTGTAAATGTTGATATCTGTGATATTTTTAAGGATGTCACACTGAATTTTAAGCTGTCAGGCATACTAAGCTGGTGGTGCCTTATAATAGTATACACTCATGGAAAGCTAAATTTTGTGGCATAGGAAAAAATGCATGTATGAGTTTTTTTTTAAATCAAGTGTACTTTGCCTGCTCATATCTGCAAGACTAGACGAAAATTCCAAAAAGTAACAGCAGAGAACCCTAGATTCAAGCTTTATCTTTAAAATAAGACTAAAATGTTTGAAAAATGTATCTATTTAGATAGAAAAATGTGAGGCTAAAAATACCCTTGCAAACGAAATTTTCCATGAGTAAGAGAAGTAAAGCGGCCAGCGAAGACTGCTATTATATTATAAATTATTCAAACTAACCAAGACTTACGTGTAGTTTTACGTAGTTAGTGTCACGTGCTACTTTAAAATCACGTGTATTTATCCGACCTCGTTCGGGTTTAAAATGTGACGCTATCTTTAAAAACTCGTTTTTTTCCTGGTTTTCTTTATCGTCGCCAATATTTTTGAGATATTTATTGTACTTATTTTACGGTTCACTGGAATAAGTTATTGTTATTAAAAAATAAACATGAAATCCACACTTGAAAAAACTTTTTGTAACTAGGTAGCCTATTATCCCCTGCTAAAGCCCCAGTTTTCTTGCAACCAAAAAAATAAATCCGAGAAGAATCTTTGCCTCAGTTGCCACTTGTCACTAAAAAGTTTGTAAACTATAAACCACGTGAAAAAAAAAATGGGTGCTAGAAAGCACGGATAAAATCCATTATTTTATGTTAAAAGGAAATTAAAATATCTCGAAAACTGTAGCTTTGAAAGATTTGAACCTTATAACAAAATTTTTGAGTAATATTTGCTAAAACCAAAATCTGTAAACGGCATATCAATAGCTGCTTTACTTCTAAAGTTCCCACTGGGAAACTAAAGCTCCCACGAATTTGGACTTTATAACAAAATTTGTAGTCCATATTCATGGAAACTTGAATCTGAAAACGGTATATCGCTACTTGCTTTTGTTCCAAAGTTGAAATTTTTTTAAATATTTTATCCTCCTTTTTCCCCCTTCGCCTCCCTCCCGCCCTACCGAAAAGTTAATCAGTTCATGGTCAGCCGATAGAGGATTTTTGTACCAAATTTCGTTAAAATCGATTAAGGCGTTCTTGAGTTATCGTGTATATAGACAGATACCAGACTGACAGACAATTTTTTAGTCGACCATACCAATACGATATGGGGGACTATTAAAATCGTGAAATTTTCACTTTTCTTAATTTTATTAAAAATGAGTTACTAAGGTTCCAAAACACCTTAATCGACGAAAATAAAAAGTTAATTTTCTGTCGGTCTGTTTTTTTAACGAAATTCGTTACAAAAATCCTCTTATCGACTGACCATTTACTGATTAACTTTTGGGTAGGATGGTGGGGGGGTTCAAGGGGGGAAAAGGGGGATAAAATATTTTAAAAAAATTTTAACTTCGGAACAAAATTTTGTTATAAAGTCCAAATTCGTGGGAGCTTTAGTTTCCGAGTTATTTGAAAAAACATTAAATATATAAAAAAAAATCATAACTGAAGTAAAGCAGCTATTGATATGCGGTTTTCAGATTTTGGTTTTCGTAAATATTACCCAAAAATTTTGTTATAAGGTTCAAATCTTTCAAAGCTACAGTTTTCGAGATATTTTCATTCCCTTTCAACATAAAATTATTGATTGTATGGTAGACTATCCGTGCTTTCTAGCACCAATTTTTTTTTCGTCGATTTAGGTGTTTTGGAACCTTAGTAACTCAACTCAATATTACCCAAAAATTTTGTTATAAGATAAAATTAAGAAAAGTCAAAATTTCATACCATATGGGTATGGTGGACTAAAAATATTTATTCACATGCCAAGGGTGGAAAGGGTCACTTTTGACGCCCGACGTCTGGAGGGCATTAAAAAACCAAGGGGGAAATGAGCTTTACTCCAGAGGAATGTGTTTGCTTTTATCTACTACTTGATAATACCTAGATACATTTGACAGTTGTTTTTTTTACCAGAGATGGACAACTCATATTGTCCTCTCTTTCTAGTTTTTTTCATATTTGCATATGTAAAACCACTAGAGGAGAATTTATTTTTTTGTACTAGCTAGTTGCCCTGTATACAATTTTTGACAGTCGTTTTTTTACCAGAGGTGAGCACTCATATTGACATCTTTTTCTAGTTTTTTTCATATTTGCATATGTAAAACCGATTTTATGAAATGGACTGATGTTTGGTTTTTACTTTTTGTAATTTCCCCAGACAGTTTTTGAATAATGATGACTTTTTTGGTTAGTAAAATATGTCAAGCTTTGACAAAAAAAAACAGTAAGATTCACGGGATATTTAAAAATGTTAATAGTGGGTAAAATAGAAGAAAATATTATTGACCTATCTTTTTATTCCTCTTTTTCTTAAATATAATATTATTTAAATTTAACTAATCTTACTTACCTCCCAAATTCGACTATTTTTATTAATTTTCTAGTTTGGCAAATGCATGATATCTTTCCATTTTTCTTGCGTTTCTTTTTCCATTGAACAATGAAACAATAATCTTACTTACCTCCCAAATTCGACTATTTTTATTAATTTTCTAGTTTGGCAAATGCATGATATCTTTCCATTTTTCTTGCGTTTTTTTTCCATTGAACAATGAAACAATAATCTTACTTACCTCCCAAATTCGACTATTTTTATTAATTTTCTAGTTTGGCAAATGCATGATATCTTTCCATTTTTCTTGCGTTTCTTTTTCCATTGAACAATGAAACAATACAAGGTCGTAGGCGCGAGTATTTTTACAGTTTCTTATACCGCAATATTAGATTTTTAAATTCCATATGGGTCGATCTTGAAAAAAGGTAATATTGCATGTAATTGCTTTGTAAATTTAAAACCACTTTTAGGATCCTAAAATTTATTTAGATAATGATTTAGATAGATAAAAACTCAAAAATTTAAATCCTAAAAAAATACCTTGATAGTTTTTTGTCTTCATCAAAAAACAAAAAAAAACACGTGTAATTGATTTTGGTGTCACTCGTGTGATCACATGCAGTCGCAGATTTTTCTTCAAATCTGGCATCATACAACCCCTAACTCATTTACCTGAAAATGGAGAAGCACGGAAGACACAGTTTAGGAGTGTAACCTGAAATGTGTTACATAGTTCAGTTTTTGTGGAATTTTGGGGGTTTTAAAACAGTATTAACGTTTTGGCCGACATAAATGTCACACGTGTTTTATACAGGGTTCCTAAGCAAATCCTTAGGGGGCCAAGCGGCCGTGTATAAGACGCAGACAAACGGAAAAGCACATTAGGCAGAAAAGGATGGGCATGGGGCGATGTTGTCACTACATCGAACACGTAGTAAATCCATTCCAGATTGTTGTTTTCTAATGTTTTCCATTTTCATACCTTTAGGACTGGAATAAAAATTGTTTTTGCTCGACTTTAATACCAAACTGATGAGATATCGTAAAAAAAAATATTTTTCGGCTTTTCATTTTGTAACCATTATCCTTACGCACTGTTTACAGGCTGGGGACTGAGATACATGCAAATGCCTAACCTAAAGCGTTCATACACGGCCGGAGAAATCGACTGAGATATTTCCGTAGAAACTTTATCAAGCAAATAGGACGGGTTGACGCCTTCGAACGTCCAACCCGGGTTTTGCATTTTGATTCGAAATCAAAAAGGAGGAACAATCAGATGTGGGGCCGTGCACAAATTACGTAACGGTGATTTTACCAATTTTTGACCCCCTATGTAATGTTTTGTAACGGTTTGGCACGCCACTCCCCTAATATTACGTAACGATTTCAAGACCACTACCCCCCCAAAAAAAAAACTTCACTTATTTTCATTCCAAATTTTCTTAGTTTCACACAAATGCAAACGCTGTCGAAAACCCGCCTCCCCCCTACGTAACGTTTTGTAACCCCCCTCCCCCTATGACCATTATGTAATTTGTGCACGGCCCCTGTAGTCCCAGTGGAGGAGGGCGAGAAAATTGATATTTTTTTCTTAAAAATTATACTCTTTAGACCTATTTCTTTGCGTTCCCGAAATTACGTAATTTTTGAAATTGTAAGCGACGCCATTTTTATTTCGTGCTTTGTTTTTCTAACATTTTTGCGTTCAGCTAATTTAATTGGAAAATTTTTGCCTGCGGCGCCCTTTATCTTCTCACTCGAAACCAAGATCCCCCGTTTTAGGAATACTGATCCCGTCTGTTTCTAAATTTTTTTGAATAAAAGTAGAGTATGACCATGGGGGAAATATTTTTTTTCTACGGTATGACGAAAATTTCGAGAAAGTTGAAGAATAAATAGAAAAAGTGGCAGAGCTTAAGTTTTTCGTAAAAAAAAACGTTTTTTTTTTGTAAAGAAACAGAGCAAAATAAATCTTTTCACCCCTTTTTGGGTGTTACAAATATTGGCAGGCCCTTATTTTTCGCTTTTACCCTCCCGCCAGTTTTGAAGAATTGGTTCGCTACATGTTTCGAGATCATGTCATAAAACACCTCGAAAATATCAAATGTAGTGTAGGGCCAGCTTTATTTAAAATCAATAATATCGCAAGCAAAAAGCTCTGCAGGAAAAACAGCGCCGTTTATTGATTTCTTTGGCTGCTAGTGGTAGCTGCATGGTTTGTCCGTTTCCGGATAGATGTCACTAGTAGAACCGAATGGAAGGAAATTTAATTAAAAGCGAAGATATTTCTTTCTAATGTTAACAACCTCACGAGTTTATCGCTCAGTATCTTATATAATGGACCCTGCCACCTCCTTTAAGCAAGAAAAAGCTGTGGTTTGGACCTGAAAACATCTAATTTTTAATTAGTTTTTCCTCGATCATCTCATGGTGTGGCCGCCATCTAGCGGAATTTGCAGACATCTTGTCAACGGTTATTATTGCAACTATGATTTATGCTCACAATGAAAGAGTGGCGACAATTTTTTCTCATGAAAGCATTCCGGAGATAATAACAAACTGGCACCATTGCTCAATATACCTGTTTCTTTTGTGCGCGCAAAAAAAATTGGCAAAAACTATAAAGTCTTTGGCAAAAGCACCAGAAACGAAAAAGGAAATAGACAAAAGAAGAAATCAAGTAAGGGCATATATATATAGCAACATATTATATTTACTTAAAAAGTGGTAAATCAATTTTTGTTTTTTTTTTAAACTAGGTATTACACCAAATGTTACAATTTTTCAAGAACAACCCAGCTATAAAGATTCTTGATTTTGGTAAAATAGGTATAACTGGTGTTAGGTGGCTATCACCTGTGTTAGCAGTTGAATTCACAAACTCAAAAATAACTCAAGAACTAGTGAATTGTTATCTCGGCCATATAGCACATTTTAGTCCAACCAACTACAGCAAGATTTAATAATTACCAAAATTCAAAGAACACTAATTTGTTTTTTTTTTTAATTACCACTTGAAATGTTACCTTTTTTCAAGAACGACCCATATAAACAATCGAATTTAAAATTTGATGTACCTATACGTTTATTAATCAAAAATGTGACATTGATAAAATTATTTATTTCCAGTGGTTTCCAACACACAAAAAAAAATATCAACATTTCCCTAACAACTGCCAAATCGAGTTGCTTACCTCTGGTAAAACAATAGCTGAACAATTGTATATGGGGCCTCTAATAATACCTACAGTAATTCTCATTTTGCACATGCCAGGCTCAAATTTCGTTTTGGGAAAATATTGTAGGAAAAAACTAAGCATACTCAAACAATCTACTAATAATGGTCCTAATCAGTCCAACATTATTCGTTTTTTTTGCAAGAAAAATGGGAGGGAAATCTATTAGCCCAAAAGTGACTGTAGGTTAATACGCTGCTAATAATGGGCAATAAAATGTACCTAGACAAACTTTGCCGAAATAGGTTGAGAGTTAAAAATTTGTATTTTTGATATTTTCCTAAAAATTGGGTTGAGTCAGTTTGTATTGGGTTAGGTTGCCATGAGTCATCATTTTTTTAAATTCAGATTTCTTCTGTGTGCTACGGTTTTTTAAAGTTTTCTCGAAAACGGTGCATTTTCGCAAGGTTTCGTTATTACTTTTAGAATAAGGGGGTTGCCTGAGTTTTTTTGAAAACAATGCATTTCCGCAATGTTTCGTTTTAATTTTTAGAGTAAGTAAATGATGACTTTACCTAGTAAATATTTTTTTTTGTCAATTTTTTAACGTGTTTTCAAAGAATTATGTAACCGCTACAACCTTGCCATTTACCTACATAGAATTAATAAAAATCTTTATTGCAAAATCAATGTCAAAACCCCTCCGCCACTGTGTTCTCAAAAGTGTACTTTTCATGCACATATTTCCATGCCAGCTCTAGGCGGCGGCCATGATGATTGTTGGGTTTTTTCGTCCCTTTGTTCGTCTCTCTCATTTACGTCGTAGTTTTCTATCTATCTTTCTTTGTTCTTGAGACTTCTCGTGAAGTGCGCTTGAGCGTTCGGGAATATTCGGTGGTCGAAGGCCTCCGATGGTATAAACGTCGTCATTTTCTGCTGGCTCGTCGATTGTGAGGTGCACGGATTGCTGTGTACCAAATTTACATCCGTTTTTGCGTTCAATTTTAGTGCGTATTTCGAGTTTACTAGTGGCATATTGGTTTAATTTTTTCGTTGGTGGTTTTTGAAGAAAGAAGTTTGATTTTACAAGGGGGAGAACCGTAAAATATTTCCGTACAGGCTTTGGTAATAATGGTGGACGGTCCATTATCGTGGTTCGTGTACGATTTTGATTGACGTTCCACTGGCGTAGGATAGGAAACAGCTGCTTCTACGTTGTGGGGATTTTATTTCAAAATTTGTGTTTCGAGGCGAATTTATTGGTGATATCAAGTGTTCGCACTAGTGAATCTAATCACGGACCTGTATTCAATTTAAAATAGTGAAATTAGCGAAATTGCACAAGTTCATCCGCGTGACGCAATAACAAAAATATTCCGTTTCACAGATGATTGTTTCTTGACAGGGAAGTTCCACTGGTAAGTTGGGTGATGATTAGACAGCTTTTTTCTTTTTAAGTTTTTGTAATTGTGCGATTTATTATCTAGTTTTTTAAAAGTCAATGGCTGCATCTAAAGATTTTCTTTTAACTTCCTTGTGTGTCGATTGTTTCTTTATTATGCACAAGGTCGAACCACCAAGACGAAAGTGCTGAAAGGTCGAGTACATTGTTTTGGACACCAAAACAGGTTGACAAAAATAAAAATAGGCGTTCAAATTCTACTGTGGTTTCTATTGAGAAAAGTGACACTTTATTCATGGCTGGGTTGGGTTAGTGGCCCTGTATACGATGTTTGACAGTTATTGTTTTATAAGAGGTGGGCAACTGGATTTGACAGTTGTTAGGGAAATGTTTAAAAACAAATTGTGTGTTGGTAAGGATAGTTGGTAACCCCTGACAATAAATAATTTTGTCACTGTCACATTTTTGATTAAGAAATGTCCGGTTTAAAAATTGAATTTTGCTGTATCAAAAACTGTAAAAAAACCTTCTTCGACCGAGGCTTCGACGAATTGGTATTGTTCTGCTGTCCGACGGAGAAAGAAACTCAAGAAAAGTGGAAAGAAAACATGCATTTACCAAGCTGGAAAATTAATAAAAATAGCTGAATTTGCGAAGTAAGTGAGCTATAAGCAGTAGGTACGAACATACGCATTTAGCGTGTACTTTGTTAATAAATGACACATGTTTCCATGTTTTATTGTAAGAAAAGAGTAACAAAAATATAGATCAATACGAGTCTTTATATATTAGCTATTATTTACATTTTTAATATCTCCGCCTGTATATTCACTGTTTGTTTTTTTAGGGATAGTCTTAGTCACTTGATTAGTGTTTGGTTTTGTTATTGATGTTTTTGTGTTAGTTATAGTTTTAGTCTTAAAAATTGCTCACTGTTCATACTTGTCTTTGTTAAATTCATAACAATCACTATCACTTTTTACTTTTATTTTTTGTAGTTTGTTTTCAAAGAAAATAAGGTTTAATAGAAACAATTTTTTTTTTGAACCTACAAAACACTTAGCAACTTGTTTTTTGCTTTTAATTTGCCTGTATAAAATGTTTGAGAGATTTTTGCTTTTAATTTGCCTGTATAAAATGTTTGAGAATATTGATTTCATTTCTGTCAACATAGATTGGCGCCATACTTAAAATTTGGAATTCGCCCATGTGCACCTATATTTGTTATAGTAATAGTCATAATTTTAGTTATAAAAGATGAAAGTTGCCAACTTTTCCTTAGGACTGTGACTAAACCTATGACAAAGCATAATCAAAAGCATTCCATGAACACTTTCATAAGAAACAGTGGTTTTAACTGTTTTATGACTAAGACTGTAACACAAATTAAACCAAAGACTAAGACTATGCCTTGTATGAACTATACTTAACCCAACCTAGAGGCCAGGCCTCTCTTTCTAGTTTTTTTAATATTTGCATGTAAAACAGATTTTATGAAATGGACTGATGTTTTGTTGTCTTTGTTTATAATTTCTCCAGACAGTTTTTGAAAGATTGATTTTTTTTTGTTAGTAAAATATGTCAAGCTTCAACAAAAATAAACAGTGAATACACACCAGAGATATTAAAAATGTAAATAATAGGTAAAATATAAAGACTCCTATGATATATATTTTTGTTACTCTTTTTCTTACAATAAAAGTTGGAAAGATATAATGTGTTATTTATTAACAAAATACATGCTAAATGCGTATGTTTGTCA
Source organism: Oxystoma pomonae (assembly GCA_963921995.1). Classification (NCBI taxonomy): domain Eukaryota; kingdom Metazoa; phylum Arthropoda; class Insecta; order Coleoptera; family Brentidae; genus Oxystoma; species Oxystoma pomonae. The sequence goes on from OY998165.1 coordinate 20,561,533, forward strand.
CTACTGCTTGTAGCTCACTTACCTCGCAAACTCTGCTATTTTTATTAATTTTCCAGCTTGGTAAATGCATGTTTCCTTTTCACTTTTCCTGAGTTTCTTTCTGATGTTTCTTAATCAAAAATCTGACAGTGACAAAGTTATTTATTGTCAGGGGTTACCAACTATCATTGCCAACACACAATTTCAAACATTTCCCTAACAACTGACAAATCCAGTTGCTCACCTAAAACAATAACTGTCAAAAATCCTATACAGGGCCTCTAGGTTGGGTTTTTTTGAGTTGTTTTGGGTTATTAAGTTGGATTGTAGGTTTTTCAGTTGGTAATTTCGGTTCTTTTTAGACTACGCCATGGTGGTAATTTCGGTTCTTTTTAGACTATGCCACCGCCTACTCCGTTTTCCAATTTCACATATCTTATTCATTGATGTACTAACCGTAATATGTTGATGATCTTATCTTTGGGATTTGATTGATGAAAGTATAAAAAATGCTAGTTTTTACACCTATTGGCTCTTTTTTTACAAGGTGTCTTTAAAGAAAGAAAGTGTGAATAAAAATGCAAGTAAAAAAAGCACAGTTTAGCCACGAGTAGTAAACACTGTTTTTTTAAATACCCTCTTCAAAAAATGGAAAAACAGGGTATTATTTACCAGGTAAAAATGTCCCTACCTACATGTTCCCACCATTTAAATAACAAAACTCAAATTCTAATAATAAAGTTTTTTTGAAAAAAAAATTGTTTTGTGCTTCAGGTAAATGACTTTAAAAGTTCAACTCCCCTTCCATCCCCCACACCAATAAAAAACGAATTGGCTCATTGCCTGATGGCAGAGAATATTTGTGCCAAATTTGATAAAAATCGGTTTAGCGGTTTTTGAGTTATTGTGTTCCAGATAGACAAACAGACATCATCACAAAATTTTGCATTTAGACTTTTTTACTCAGTGGAAGTAAAAATCTTTTTTTGATGATCCCAAAATATCCTCTATACTGGTATGGATAGCTAATACTATGCAATTAAAATCATTTACCTGTCATATGTAATGTAATGTAATGTTAACATAAATTGCCATATGTAAATGATCCAGGTAAATGATATTGTAAATACATCCTGAAGAAGGTTATGTTTATACCTATCCAATAAAGATATCTGGAAAAAATAGTTTTAGAAAATTCTTAATACTTATTACTGTATCAGCACCAGGATAATACTCGTACACTAATTAAAGAAAATATATATAATATGTTTAAACAAAAAGATCACCAAAATAAGGCTGACGGAAAATTTAAAGACTACCAGCACAGAAATTAAAATTATGTCATGCCTTCATTTTTCTGGTTAAAGTAATTTATTTTTGCCCATTGTTAGTTCAATATATATTTTTAATAATGCATATGCCACTTTATTTTATACTAGCAGAAGACCCCACAGCTTCGCCTACGATTTGACGCTTGTTCCCGTTTTTCTTGCTTTAAACGATCATAACTTTTGTTGCCGTAAATCGATTTTGGTGAAATAAAGCCTATGTCCTGCCCAGGGCCCCACGGAATTTATTAGTGAAACTGCTGTCAAAATCCGTTTAGTAGATTTTCCGTAATGCTGGAGCAAACAAAGAGACAAAAATTCTTGCACAAATTCTAAAATTAGGTTTTTGATATCTATATGATTTGCTTAGGATCCAAAATCAGAAACTTTAAAAAATATTCAATGTACATTTGAAAATATGATCCAACAATTTCATAAACAACCCAAATTACCAGGGGATTACATGCCACGTTAATGACATGTAGGACTTTTTTTTCTAAAAAAAACTAAATATGGTTGCAATTTGGTTTATTTTTTATAGTTTTAAGAAGTAACACTGGGCTTAACACAATTTAACAAAAAGAACTGATTTAAATCTTTACAATTTAAAGATTTTCCATGATTATATACATTGTTTGGCACCCTAACCAAAGAAACGTTCACAAACTTAAACATGCAAGCATTTACTTTGCAAGGGGCTACTTTATTTTCAAACTTTACTATATTTTCTGTTGGCAATTTATGAATTATTTGTGTACCAAGGAATAATAAAATTAATATTTTTGTTATTGCAAGCAGTGAGTAAAATCTGTTTTTAATAAATAAGGTATAAAATAATATTTTTTGATTTTTCAATAAAATGCCATAATATAAGGGGGCGGGAATCAATCTGGACACTTGATTTTGAAAAAAAAAATGTTTTGGAAGAAAGAATTTGGAAATCTGCACATTCTTCTTTTTATTTTTACCTCTCAAACCAATTGATCTATTGCAATGTTGCCACATTTCCTGATAAATAATGAAAATTAGAGAAAAAGCAATAAATATTTCCATTTAAAAAAAAAACATACATGCCCAACCAATTCTTATCCCACCCCGCACTATGCAATCCCACCTTACTAAACAAAAAATGAAAATTTTTACCATTACAATGATAAACAAACAACCGCCTAGGGTCTGGTTCCATTTAAAAAAAAATCCCTGTTAAAAGCCAGAAAAAAAGAAAATTATTTTTATTACAGAATGACCTTTCTAAGGAGAAACACTTAATCTTGGATGGTGATCTGCCACCTCCATTATAGCCTGATAAGTAAGCTTCAAGATGGAGCGAGAATCAAATCCTATGCAGGCCTTGTGCAGGTCAGGATGTGGATTCTATGGTAACCCTGCAACTGATGGGTTGTGTTCATTATGTTTTAAGGTATTTATCTTTTATTATTACGTAACTTTGGTAGGGTAATATATGAGTATTGGGAATTTATTCAACCCTCAAAAAAAGAAACATTTTAAACAACAAATGCTTATTTATTGTTATGTTGCATTATTTTTTACTAAAAATGCTTTATCTTAAGATTTATTTTTATCATTAGTAGGTATTAATGAACATCTCCAATAAAATTTCTTGTATAAACCCCAGTATTTTTCTTTTTTTTTCATTTTTTTTTCTTTTAAAAAAAAAATTACAAGAGGCATTATAGACTCTCCAGATATTCTGAATAAAATATCTTTTTCTGGGTCAAACCATATCAAATCAACCAAAAAAAGGCACTTTTCGTTTTGACCATCTCCGATTTTGATGATTTTTGGTACACTTATTCTTCTGATCCAAAAACTTAAAAATCCAAAAAATTAAATTTTTTGGATAAGCGGTTTTTGTTTTATTGATTTTTGAAAATAAAGAAATTGACCAATATGCCCTTGACAGGCACTTACAAAAATAGCAATATCTCAAAAACTATTGGTCCTATAGAAGCGAGTTATAGCTTATTTTGAAGGTTTTTTAAAGACCTTTTTAACGATGTGTATCACCATGTAATTTTTTGTTTTTATTTTTTTTTTAATTTTTTTAATATTTTTTTTTTAAATCTTGAAAACACCCTTTTGAATTTTTTTCAAAAAAATACTATTTTTTTTCAGTATTTTTTTAATATTTTTCGAAAATTTCGGGATGGAGAAGTTATTGGTTCTATTTTTAAAAAAATAATATAAAAAACCTTGCAGGAAAAAACCATACATTTTTTGATAAATACCTATATATTTACTCTTTATATCTAAAAACTTGTCAATTGCTCCCAGTCTTGTAAATAAGATACATAAAAGGTTTTTCCAAACTTGTTTATCCTGCAAAATTTTGAGTATTTCTTCAATTGTCCTCCCCTCCACCCAAGATCACTGCTTTTTGGACAAATGTGAGATATGCCCAGGAACTGAGAATTTAAAAAACTTTTTGAATGAAAAGTTCGAAGAAGCAATGATTGACAATGTGGCTTTTAAGAAGTGGATATCTGTAGATAGATGCAATATGGAGACATTAATTAAACCAGCAGAGGACTTCATTGAAGAATTTTCAAACGACTTGATTAAATTAAAATCTCATTCTTTTTACACTCACATGCAAAAAGAATACTACAATAAGGTAAAAGACAATTTAAAAAAGGGGGAAGCACTAATCACATGTGACTTCACTGAAAATTATTCATTTATTTTGCAGGATGAAGTGCAGTCCTATCACTGGACAAATAGCCAGGCAACCCTATATCCTTTTGTAATATATTACAAAACTCATGAGGGAAAACTGGGTCATTTAAATTATATATTTATTTCAGACTGTTTGGTACACAACACTGTGGCATTTCATCTTTTTTTAAGCCACCTTATGCCTGAACTAAAGAGGCAAATTGATAATTTAGACAAAATTATCTATTTTTCAGACGGCTGTGCCACACAGTATAAAAATAAAAAAATTTTTGTTAATATTGCGTACCATCTCAAGGAATTTAAAATTAAAGCAGAATGGAATTTTTTTGCCACCTCCCACGGGAAGAGTGCATGTGATGGACTGGGAGGCACCGTAAAAAGGTTGGCTGCTAAAGCAAGACTGCAGAAACCATATAATGAACAGATTATGACCCCCGAAGATCTTTTTAAATTTGCAACAGAAAACATTCCTGGTATTGAAAAAAAAGAAATATTTTTTTGAAAAAAATTAAAAAATGTGTTTTTGAGATTTTTCAAAAAAATTTTTTTTTTATTAAGAAAAAAAAATTAAACACATCTTTAAAAAGGTCTTTAAAAACCCTTCAAAATGAGCTGTCACTCGCTTCTATAGGATCAATAGTTTTTCAGATATTACTATTTTTGTAAGTGTCTGTCAAGGACATATTGGTCAATTTCTTGATTTTCAAAAATCAATAAAACAAAAACCGCTTATCCAAAAAATTTGATTTTTTGGATTTTTGAGTTTTTTGATAAGACGAATAAGTATACCAAAAAATCATCGAAATCGGAGATGGTCAAAACTATTGCCTGGTTGACTTGATATGGTTTGACCCTTCTGTAACTCAAGTTAATACTAGAAATCATAGAACATTTCACATAGAGTTCCACAGAACTACATATGCCCAGGGTGCTCCTACCCAGAGAATTTGTAGAACTGCAAATGAACTAGGCGATAGTATTGAACTTTTTAGTGATTCCATTAATATTTCTAAATCTAAAATTAAGAAAACTCTTTTTACAAATAATAAGTACAATTAGCAATAATATACCTTTAATGTTGTAAGACTTATTTATTGTTATGTTGCATTATTTTTGAGACTGTTTGTCTCTTCAGGAAAATTTATTCTTGTAATATTGTATTTTTAAAATGGCCTTGCCGTAAATAAAATTTAACTTTTACTTTTACTATAAACCATTAGTGAAATTGTAAACAAATGCTTACTTTTTTGACTTGAGTACTTTTTTCTTTAGGAAAATCTTAAGAAGAAACAACAGCCACCAATGAACACCCCAGCCAGCCTTAGTTCTCATCGAGAAATTTCCACAGCTCAACCAACCATTAGCCATATTTCCTCATCACCAGTTCCAGAACTTCCTGTTCAAGTAAGTTCTCTCTTACTTTTTTCCTTCTTAATTAGAAAAATTATATTTGGTGATTTTTTGTCTCATTCCTTTTATTGAAAAGTTTTTATCATTTTGTATATTGACATTAGAGAAGAATGAAACATATTATGTACTTATTTTTGGACACGCAAGGAAAATATACACATAAAAAAACATATTTGCCAAAATATACAGGGTGTCCCATTTAGTCAGCAAGCAAAAAGATACTATCTACTACTGTAAGTATGGGAAATTTTACTTCTATGCCTCTTTTGGTTTGGAGATATGGAAGGACTCAAAACGTTTGGGACACCCTGTAGTTTCCTCAGTATACATAATAAAAACAAAACTGGTGTCCTGACTTGACAACATCTGACAATTAATCAAAATTGTCAAGTATAATGTCAAAGGAGGAATTGGGCAACACACCATCAAGTTCTTCGCAGTATGATAGAGAGCCAAAGGAAAATGTTGTAGATTTTGTAGGTACATAAACCTGAATTTTATCATGTAAATTAAGTGATCATTAAATATTTTAAGTAATTGCTAACAACTTGGGCTTTTAGAAGTGCAATTTTCTAGAAAGCAGGATTGGCTGTAGAACAGTTCATCAATTAATAGTAAATAAGAAAAACCAAGGAAGAGTCAACCTCCACAAGTGCATGCTCTCTTTAACCTGAGGGAAAAAGAGACTGGAATGTTATGGCTTTCATTTTTTTATAGAGCTATGAATTGTAAAAAAATAGAAGGTTATGACCACCAAAAGACCATAGTTTCTCCCCTGATATAAAATAAAATAAACTACAATTGGCAATTCCTGCATGTTTAAAATTTTTTAATTTTTACTTGTATTTTTATTGAAGGACACCGAGCAGTCGGCCACTCAATCCTTAGCAACAGCGGCCGCCGCCTCGGTTACCCCCGTCGAAGAGACGGACAGCGCCCCCTCGCCGGCCGAACCGCAAACGTCGAACGGCTCCTCCGTCGCGGACGAAGCGAGCGGCAGCGACAGCGACAAAGACTCTAAGAAGAAGAAAAACAGATGTGCAATGTGTAAAAAGAAGGTTGGACTGACTGGTGAGTTTATTTTCTGACTCTTGTTTTTTCCCTGTGCTGTGTGTTGTGAAAAATTAACACTTAAAGTAACAACAGGTCGTCGTTTATTAACGAGAATTGGTTGTTTTACATATTTATACAAATAACATGCTTATTTATGCCCACCTCTGTCAGTTTTCACTTATCAAACACTGATGTTAGCATTCAAAATTTTATAGCAAACTTGATTAGTTCAATGGGTTCAAACCGTAAAGAACAGAAATGCTCTCATTGTGCTTACCCTCCCAAATAAATATGATTTGATTGAGATGCTACAATACCAACACAACTTGTGCTGGTACCACTTTGTTGATTGATAATCAATAAAAATTATTTACAATGCCGAAGTGCTCTGTTTTTGAGGTAAGAATTATGACAAAATTACAAAGTACATACTTCAGATTCCCTAAAGAAGAGGATTTAGAAAAAGAATGGAAAATTGCCTGCCAAAGAAACAACAAAATAATTTTTTTATTTATGAAACTAATGTTTAGGAAACGCCATATGAATATTTTGGCACGACCCAAAATAATGTTAGGGAAAATTAATACCTTCTCCATGTGGAGATATTGGGTCGAACAGTAACGTCATGCTGAGATGCGCAATGTCATACTGTGTTAAGTTAAATAAGCTTTTTAGTTCCACACATTCATCAATTTGCTAAGTTTAATTGCACCATTTAGTGTGTTAATGAAGTGTCTTCACATCTATAAATGTCAAGAGATGCAGCGGAAAAATAATGGTATTGCAATCACTAATAACACATACTTTTTTTTTTCATGTATTTTAGAAGTAGATTAAGAGGTGGTTTAACAGGGTTGGTACACTACTGGAAAACCTGGCAAATGAAAAAGGCAAAAAATACCTGGATAACACCTGGAAATGGCGAAAATTATTACAGGGTGACCACTGACAAAACTTATTTTTTTATGAATTTATGATATTTTTTTTAGAAAAATTATGACATTTTTATGACATATTTTAAAAGAAAATATATGAATTTTAACTTTTTTCATGTCTTATCAAAAAAAACCATCAAATGGTAATTATCTATTATACAGTTTTCTGCCATTTTTGATTTTTTATGAAAAATTCTTTATAGAGGCACCTACTAGGGTTCCGAGGACCCCAAATCCGCAACCGCCGTCTTTTTTTAAGAGAAAAAGGATACCGGGGGGTGTAATGTGTTTCTTTTATTTTGGGTTTGGTTGAGTTGGGCTGTGTTGGATTGGGTTGTTTTAGTGAAAAAAAAAGTTTGGCAGTTGCAGATTTTAGGTCCCAAGGACCCTAGTAGGTGCCTCTATAAAGAATGTTTCATAAATAATCAAAAATTGCAGAAAACCTTTTATTACACTGTTACCCATCAAATAAACCGTACATATAATAGCAGAAGATCATTCCCTTTTAAACAACGCTTAGCTACTAATTAAAATATGCTAATTTAAAAAAAAAAACTAGAAAGCTACATATGTTTGGTTTGATTTTAGAGAACTATTCAGTCAACACTTAACTACTACCCATGTTATATTACAAAAACATACTACTATAAAAGGAATAACATTATATCATAAACGCCTTTTCTGTGAGCCTTGACTTGACCGATGCCACTTCCATCAATTTTAAAATTTTGGCAACTTAACTTTCAATAAGCAGAATAAGAATCCCCATATTAGCCAGGGATATTTTTCCTGCTAGTCAGGATTATATTTTGTTTTTCTTCCACTCATGTTTTTGTTTTACATTTTTTTTAAAACAAAGCCGTTATTGCTCACAATTTTTTAGGTTAGGTGCCAAAAATAAAGCATTCAGATTTTAAAATTAAAACCAAAAGTATTCTGCATCTTTTTTCAAAAGTAATAGTCCGTTTACATAAATTTAATGATACCAACTAGTCCAAAATGTTTATTTCCCTTTCCAATACACATCTCTAGAGAAAGGTTAAACATGACCTAATATTTCTTGGCTAATCATTTTAAATACACCAAATCAATGTATACAGGGGCTATTTGCAAAATATCATTTGTACAATTACAAAACTGTCTTAAAAAATAGTGATGCAAAGGGTATAGATTGTCAAATTTTATGACATTTAGTCAATTTTAGGATGGTTTTAGGACACATCTTCAAAAATTATGATTTTATGACAAGCACTCACATTTTCGTGCAGGCATCCAAGGTGCACTTACATAGTATAAGCTGTTGCTGTAGATGTACTCCCATTCAGAGGCGGTCCCAGGGGGGGGGGGGAAGCGATCGCCTTTCCCCTTTGCTCCAAAAAAAGTAGACAACAAAGATGCTGGTGGTAACCCTGAAGTCTTTGGAGAAAAAACAAGAAATTGCAGAATGTTCCTTTAAAGACATTCTAGAATCCCTCCACAGTATTGTGGGACAGTTTGAAACAGACGAAAACCACAATATTAGAAATACAGAACAGTATTATAGAGTTTCAATTTATAAAGTTTAGACAAAATCATTTCGGACATAAAATCAAGGTTCAATAATGAGACTAAGTGTTTTTGACCTGAACATATTCATACCAAGTTTTATACAATGTGAAGCCAAAATCAAATACTATAAACTGTTTGATTAATACAAAGCACAAATTATTGAACTTTTATTGGGAGAAGTCAGTATTTGGTAACAATATTGGTCAGAAGGCATAAGCTTAAATCAAAACATGTATTATAACATTTTTGAGGCAATGAACAAGCATGGCAATATTTTTCCGTTGATAAAAACATTCTTGGATGTTTGTCAGTAAGTAATGCTTTGTCAGAAAGAAGCTTGTTCTGCCTCAGAAGATTAAAAATATAAGTACTTAAAACCACTATGACGGAAATTCGTTTGACGGGCTTAGCGTTGCTGCATACCAATAGACAGATTGAAATTGACATTGAGCAAGTCATTGACCAGTTTGCCCAAAAATGATTTTTTTTAGATCTCAAAAAAAGTATTTAGCTATTAGGTTTTGTTTGTGGTTTGTTTCTTATCTATGTTTTTTATAACTGAAAAAAATTATATGTAGTTACACAAGCGAGGATTTCAGGGGGTAGGGGGGTAATTAACCCCCACCCTGAATTTAATTTTTTTACGAAAATATTTAGAATATCAAATGTAGGGCATAAATTGCTATATTCACTATAACACCTTTGATATTTATGGTATTAGTTTAATTTTGTGTTAACAATGGCATTTGTACTGTCACTTTCTTAAAAATTTTCGCCTGCTGCGCTTTGAAACCATTGATTATTTACAATTTTAGTTTAATTTTAAATAGAAAAATGCATTTTTCAGTGCAATTTTCTTAAAAATTTTCGCGCGTTATGATACATTTTCAAATGGCTGGGACCGTCACTGTCCCATTCAACACCTTCACCTAAATTGATGTCCTATTCAATGTGTGATGCCCTATTTAATGTGAAAATTTTTTTTTTTATTTCAGGTTTTGAATGCCGGTGCGGACGACTGTTTTGTGCCGTGCACCGATACAGTGACAAGCACAATTGCAGTTTTGACTACAGGGAGATGGGAGCCCAAGAAATTAGACGCAATAACCCCGTCGTGGTGGGGGAGAAAATCCAGAAAATATGAGCCCCGCCACTGCGGTCCGTTAGCATGCAGTGTATTCAAATTTTTTATTGAAATTTGCGTTACGCCGTTTGACGTGCATTGTGACTCGCTAAGGACTAAAAGTGCTAACCATACGGACGTAAAATTTACTATTATTATTGGGTGTGTGGCCAAAATCGTGAGTGGTGTCTGCAAGTTTAGGGCTGAAGTGACGTAATTTTATGGTATAGGCAATGAGGTTACATACACCTATATAAAAAATTGATTCGGAGTGAAACTTTTTCATTTTTGAAAGCTTGAAGACTGTAAATCAATCACATTTTTGAAATGTTCTTTGCTAATATTACTACAAGCAAAAATGTAAGAGTACTTATTTCATTCTGGGCCACCAAAAATATCTTTTAATATTCATATAAAGCTTACAGCTAAACCTTTCTTGTAAATTGTTTTAGAACTAAATCTTCCTTTTATTTAAAGGAGCTTAAAACAGGTTTTCCTGCCATTCTTAACATTTATTCAAGAATAGAGTTTTTAAGTGATGCATTTTAGAGTTTCAATGTCTGTCACTTAGATTAAATTCTAAATCCAATCTTAGGACTTGCAAGAAAACTTGTCATTAGTTTCTCCGCATTACTTAAGGAGAGTTTCAAGAAATTAAGTACAATGCCATCCTTGCTCTCTTAAAGGGAGTCTTCAGCAAAAATACTTGTTGTGTTTATTCTGTAGTGATGATAACTAACAGTTTTATTAACTTTTTGATATCACTTTAATTAACTGAGTTTTAATTTCAAAAATTAAATCGGGGTCAATTTTAAAGCTTTATCAAACATTTAACAAAATATGACATGCTGCAATATGTCATTGGCATGTCTATGACACTCAGTCCTTCAAAGAAAGGTGTATGATAAAAGGATAAACAGATGGTTATGTCCAAGGGCATGATGACAAAATAGTGACCGAATTTAATTTTTAAAATTAAAAATTGGGTTATTTAATAAAGTGATATCAAAAAATCAATTACACAGCTTTTACTGGAGACCCCCTATGGAACACTTAAGAGCATCATTAAGTTTCCTTGGTTTATTGATTCAATTGATGTAGTAGCTAAATACCAAAAACTTAAAAAAATCATATTAATTTCTTAAAACTTCACTTAAGGTTGCAAGTAAACTGGGCATAAGCTAATTAAGGAAGCCATTTAATCTCTTGTTGCCTACACCAGTAAAGGATCCATGTTACCTCAAATTCGCACTCAATAAAGTGCGTGTTTTTAAATCGATATTTCTAATATTAATATATTATATATTTTCCCTTATATTATTTCTTTTATTTAGCGTTTTAAAGCAAGTAAGTGTCTTGAACAAGATTTAAACTGATTTTATGAATATTGTGGGTGTTAGCAAGCCAATCATTTTGCCTAAGCGATTTATTAGCAGATAACCAATATATCTTGCTTCAACCAATTGGTTTCCCTTCCAAAAAAACCGCGTCAAATCTCTTAGAAAAGTTTGATGAGATTTTATAATGTTTTATCAGGTTTGATGTTTTCTATATGGTATGTAAAACAATCTTGTAAAAACCAAGACAAATCCCTGACAAGACAGCTCTGCTTATAGAATCTTATAAAACAGCATAAACTCGCCAACTTTCATATGTCATTATCCCTCCACTAAAATACTAATAACCATTAAATTAGCGAATATAGATTGTTTACTGTTGATTATTCATGTTTTTAAGGCCATGGTTTTAGGGCAACCTAATTCCACAAGTTACCATAAACTGCCTTAAAAATATGGGTATAAACAGGCCAAAAAAACGCTGCTTCTTATGATATATTAAAAACATGCCATTAAACCTATTTCCAAGAAGACTAGCCAATTAAAAAAATATAACCTCAAACAACACTGTGCTGTCAGGTTAACCAAAGGTAACCCAGCTCCCGAGCAGGGTTATTTTTTGTTTAATCTAAAAGTGAAACAGCTGAAAATTTCCCTTACTTTGGTTTAAACCGCGATATGCTCTGGTCAAAATTGGTTATCCGCTAATAAATGGCTTTTTAAATTTAGGGTTTATTAAAAATTATTCCACTGTCTAGTCAATATCTGTTTTGTTACCAAAAAAAAATTACCCCTTTTAAAATCAGGATGTGAAAATTTTTGAGTTTCTACAGCTTATTTTGAACTAGAACTGTGTTTTAGTGCAATTTGGGCCAATTATATTAAAAATTTAAACAATGATTTTACAAAATTTGTTAAGGACGGGTTCAAAATATATTGACTAGACTCTAATGCCACTTCATTTCTGGGATGAAACAAATTTGTAATAGGTATATGATATAACCCAATTAGCTTTTTTTGTTGTGTATATAATTCATTATCATTGTTAAGTTTGTTTTTCTTCCGATTTAAGGCGAATTTTGGCGACCTTAATGGTATCTATCACGCTTATCTCTTTCTTGTGGCGTCTGTCTGAGAAAGATGCCAAATACAGAAAAAATTTTCTGGCGATTATTCTATTAGTGATAGGGAGGAGGAAGGGGTTGGGGATATGTTTTGCAGTAAACTTACATCATCATAATTTGGGTGGTCTAAATCTACTTAATTGGACTATTAATCTACAAGGCTCTGATTTCAGACATACGTCATTGGATAGAAATAAGTTACTAGGCCAAGGTCGCCAAAATTAGCAGTTATTAGTATCGATGCATATATCACTGACCTAATAACCTTTACATAAGGGTTTGCAATTTTAATCGAACTGGGTTTGTTTTTAGTTTTTCCGACTGACAAGCTTGCAAAACTTCAATTTTTGAAAATGCATTGCAATGGTAGTAAAGGGTATATTTGGCCAAAAACCTGTGCTATTATAAATTCGTTTTCTGTGTAAAGAACACAAATTGCAGTGCGAGCGAGTATGGCCAAGTTGAATTGAAACAGAATTCTACTGTGATAGCTTTTTTTGACGGGATATTCCGAATCAAAAGGATATTTCTGTTAGAATAAATTAAAAAGCCATTGCAATTTTGTGCAATAAGATATTTTCAAAAATTGGCAATGATTATATCTTGAGTTTTTGTCAGTCCAAACTTATTATAATGCTATTATTTTAAGATAGAAAAAAAAATAAATTATGTTGTTTTTCCCCAAAAAATGTTGTTTTAATTGCCAAAATATAATTAATATAACAAAAGACAAAATTTAGACTTTTTGACTTAGTTTAAGTGTCTTGTCTTAAATATTCTTTGGATCGTGAGCAGTTTCTAGCCAAACCACTTAACTGGGTGGGCGCTAGAATCCAACCAATATTCGAAAAATAAAGTCTGTTTGTGGGCCTATAACAGGGTTCAAAGTGATTTTCAATTTTAAAATTCCCGTTGTTTATCTGAAATTTCTGCTAAATTTATTGCACATTCGCTAATAATTAATACATGAACGGAAGGCGTGTCGCGGCGTTTCCATGCGTTTGTCGCTGCTACGCGTGTACTTGCATTCCAGTTAAGAACAAATTTCTGATAAACAACGGGTCTTACGAACTCCGGTTTTGAAAAATAATGTTTGAGAAATTCCTGTTTTGATTAAAAATGGGTTTTACAAATTAGGAGTTTGATATTGAATGAGTTTGATGAACAATGGTTGAAGAAATAAGGTTCGGATAAAAAAATTGGTTTAATAAATTGCAGTTTTTATGGTGAATCGTTCTTATGATGAAAATTTTTATTAAATACGGTCTGATAAATTCCTGGTTTGACAAACCATAGGCGTTCCGCCAAGCCTTTAATATTGTTGTAATACCTTAATAATTCTCTGAAAATGCAGATATAGGCAAGTAACGTCTCCACCAAACTATAAAACTCAAGCAAAGAACGAGGCACGATTAACATTGAAAATAGGCCCCCGTGAATTTTAACCAAATTTCAGTGTTTTAAAGGTATCATCATAACCCATTTTTTTTTTAATATAAAGAGTATGTCTGGAATAGGAGATACAGCCTGTCAAAATACATAGGTCCTGTTATCCATAGGAAATATTCCTACGTAGATTTCCTTGAATATCTCTAAGACTTCTAATCCGTTTTTGACATTTTTGTGATCTTTGTGTAGGTATTTTAGCAATTTTTACAGGGTGTTATTTTAATCGTATATATTAATAAAATCTCGAAACCAAAAAATGATGTGAAATACAAAAATAAAGCTTTATATTTTTGGAAGCATATTTTAAAAAACTATTATACAGGGTGTTTGTCTTAATCTAAATTTATTTTTAATTCAATAATTAAAGTATTTTGGGCAGCATGTTTCTATCACCAGCATCATTTACTTCATAATATAATCTTGTAGATAACTAATATTGTTGGCGTCAGGCATATCCTAAAAACCATAATACCCTAGCCACGTTGCAACAGGTACCAACCGTTCTGGCCCTAAAACGACATGTGCAGTAATACCCAGACAATTGAACATAAAAATCAAGAATTAAATGTTTAACTATATTGATATTCTGGAGCTGGTACCTGTTGTCACGTGGCTACTGTATTATGGTTTTTAGGACATGCCAAGACACCAACAAGATATATTAGTTATCCACAAGATTATATTATCAATAAAGTAAATGATGCTGCTGATAGAAACATGCCGCCCCAATAGTTTTTAACACCCTGTATAAAATATTTGAGTTTGGACACATTGCTTGCTTAAACACCTATCGAAAGATCGTAAAAATGTCAAAAAAGGATTAGAAGTCTTCGAGATATTCAAGGAAATCTACGTAGGAATATTTCCTATGGATAGCAGGACCTATGTATTTTGACAGGCTGTATCTCCTATCACAGACATACGATCCTCTTTATATTTCAAAACAAAATCGGTTATGATGATACCTTAAAATATTGAAATTTGGTTAAAATTCACGGGGGCCTATAACTAATATTGTTGACGTCAGGCATATCCTAAAAAGCATAATACCCTAGCCACGTTGCAACAGGTACCAACCGTTCTAGCCCCAAAACGACATGTGCAGTAATACCCAGATAATTGAACATAAAAATCAAGAATCAAATGTTTAACTATATTGATATTCTGGAGCTGGTACCTGTTGTCACGCGGCTACTGTATTATGGTTTTTAGGACATGCCAAGACACCAACAAGATATATTAGTTATCCACAAGATTATATTATCAATAAAGTAAATGATGCTGCTGATAGAAACATGCCGCCCCAAATAGTTTAATTACTGAATTAAAAATAGGTTTAGATTAGGACAAACACCTTGTACAATAGTTTTTAAAACATATGGTCTCACCGTAAGTTAAAAATATAAACGTTTACAATAACACCCTGTATAAAATATTTGAGTTTGGACACATTGCTTGCTTAAACACCTATCGAAAAATCGTAAAAATGTCAAAAAAGGATTAGAAGTCTTCGAGATATTCAAGGAAATCTACGTAGGAATATTTCCTATGGATAGCAGGACCTATGTATTTTGACAGGCTGTATCTCCTATCACAGACATACGATCCTATTTATATTTCAAAACAAAATCGGTTATGATGATACCTTAAAATATTGAAATTTGGTTAAAATTCACGGGGGCCTATTTTCAATGTTAATCGTGCCTCGTTCTTTACTTTTTTCTAACGCATTCGTCAAACCTTGATAATTCATACAAGACAATGCGGCTAGGTAGCCACAACCTTCACAAAACATAAAATATAAGCAAGTTTTTTTTCTGACGCATACGCCTAACCGTAAACCTTGCTTAGCACAATCTGTCATAAATACATTTTTTGGAGTGTCACAAAAAATATTAGAAGTTTTTGAGGTACTCTTCATAGTTTTGGTGCTCATTTGTTGTTAAATTTGTAACAAAACCTTCTAGTTTTTGCACACAAATTACAGAACAAAAATAGATTTCTGCAGGAAAAAAGAAAAATTTTTACACACTTTAATTATGACAAGGAAAACCAGTCCCTAACCCCCATTTGCACCGAATATTTTTAATCTGTCCTTTACTAAAACTCTTTAACAACAAGTACGAAACGGACCAAAACTACCCATCTCCATTTTCTCTCTCGTTTGTTAATGGACGTTTTAGTTAACGGACACATTAACATAAGTCGGTGAAAATGGGAGTAAGAGCCGGTGCAACAAGAGCGGAATTAAACAACAAATACACTGGCACGTTTTTTACATCCTCATTGGTTCGGACAAAAATACGAATATAACTCAGACAAATGTAGTGACTATTTCTTTTTTTTGCACTGCCGCACGTTTGCGAATGAATTTCAAACATCACATCAAACAACAAAATATTTTGGTTGTACCAGGATTATTTAAAAAAAAAAAAAATTTAACTACAAGCTATCTTATTCCCTGACTTTTAGGTAATTTCTGGGTTTTTACTGACTTCCCTGACATCATACAAATTCCGTGACTTTTTCAGGTTTTCCCTGACAACTTTGAACCCGGTATAAAGAGCAAAAAGCGTTTATGCAGTAGCAAATACAAATATTCATGAATTGCTTTTTCTCTGAAAGAAATATTTTTAATTAAAGTTGCAACCAAAATAGTTTGGAAACTAGAGCACCTAAAAATCCCCCCCTCAAATCGCCATCATTGGGGAAATTTCCCTGACCAATCTAAACTTTTCCTGACTTTTCCTAACCACTTTTGAATTCCCTGATTTTCCAGGTTGTGGACACCGTGCAGTTAAAAAAACCTTGTGAAAATAAAATATATTCTCTTATATAAGAACTGCATCTCTTGCAAAGTATGCTTTTATTCTAAAAATTATAAAATAACATTAAATTCACATTATTGTAAAACTAAATCTCAAGAAAACCGACAACAAAACAAACGGCAAGTTTCGCAAGGAGTTTATGCAGGAGCTAATACAAATATTCCACAATTTAAAATATTCGTTGATTACTTTTTCTCCGAAAGAAATAATTTTAATTAAAAGGTGCTTCATACAACGGTGCAACCAAAATAGTTTGGAAACTAGAGCATCTAAAAATCCTCAAACCGCTTTCATTGCGGAAATTTCCCTGACCAATTTAAACTTTCCCTAAGCACTTTTAAATGCCGTGACTTTCCAGGTTGTACCCTGCAGTTAAAAAAAACCTTGCAAAAAACTTGTGGCAAAAATCTTACAAAAATTTATTCTCTGAAGAAAAAGTATACAATTATAATATAATAGTCCAGGCAAAATGTACTTTTCACGATGCTTTTCGGGGAACTAAAAGCGAGCAAGCTGAAATTTTTCCTTGGTTTATGGTACCACTGGGCAAGCTTAACTATAGATTTGCACCATTGTCACCCCTTAACTTCGGCGCCATCTTGAATCAAAGGGTTAAAAACGGCGCCTTTCAAAGTTATAGTAACTTTTTTTGTTCATACTCCGAATTCCATTTCTATTTAATTCTATTTCTAATTTCCTGATACTTTGATTGAAAAAAATTTTCAACAAACATTGTAGACCAGCAAATTCTCTACATTTTATGTTCGAACATTTTTTTTTCTTAAACTAATTATTTTTGTTGTTCACCGTGCCAAATCTTCAATAAACTTCAACGACCCTGCAGTTGCTCTGCGCACGATTTGTTTTACACAAGCTTCATTTAAAGCCCTAATGATGTGTGGAATGTGGCCTGCCGTCACGTGATAATGACGACATATGTATTTTAAAAAATATTTCAAAATTTCTTTATTTAATTTTGTTTTTCTTATGATTCTAACCCGTTCTGACAAATATTAAGTGAACTACATCAGCGTCATCTACAAAAAAGCTAGAGCGATGAAACTTGGCACAATAAGCAGTAGTGGGAGATGAAGCCTATTGATTTTCAGAAAAGTCGGAAAACGGCAAGTGCAGAGAAATGGGAAAAAGTGTCAAAAATATTCCTTTTTAAGATGCACCATCGTTTTTGCACAAATTAGGCTTCAAGTACAGTTTTGAAAATAGGCTAAATTGGAAAAAGACAAGTGACTCATTTTGAGACTTTTCTAAAATAATTGCAAATTTGCCGGAATTTTTGGCATTGTTTAAAATATCTCAAACCATTAGGTACTCGAGAAGTAGCCAACCGATTTAAACCAAATTTTGTACACTCTAAATAAGGTCGAATGTGTGCTCAGTCACTGTTTAGTTGGTTTTTGAGATTATTTTTTAGTTTTTGAGTTTTGATGATTTTTCGAAAATTATGTAAAATTTTTACAGTCTAAAATACTCGATTGAGAGATTTTTTTGTCCCTCCTTTTTTTGACGGTTCCTGAACTGCTCTTTTCTTTAAAAAGGTCCAAAATAATTTTTAAATGAGTTTTGAGTACTCTAGGACATACTGTTTTTGAGTTTTAGGGCAAAACATCCAAAAATACACGCAAAATTTTTGAAAAAAATGTATTTTTATAAAAATCGCCATATCTCAAAAACGATGAGCTCTAATGTAATGAAAACTGCACATTTCACTTTCTTAAAGTCTTTTACATAAGAATCAATCAAATGTTTTACGGGTTCACTTAATATTTGTCAAAACGGGCTAGATTTATAAGAAAAAAAAATTAAGAAATTTTATCATCACGTGACCGCAGGCCATATTCCACACATCATTAAAGCTTTATATGAGGCTTATGTAAGCGATTTTTAAATCTTGCGCAGAGCGACTGCAGGATCGTTGAAGTTTGTTGAATATTCGGCCCGGTGTATATCAAAACAAACTTAGTTTAAGAAAAAAAATGTACGAAAATAAAATGTAGAGAATTTGCTGCTCTACGACGTTTGTTAACAAAAAAAATTTAATCAGAGTAACAGGAAATTGGAAAAACTGACATCATTATGCTCATTTTGCTTAATTAATGGAATTCTGAGTTTGAACAAAAAAAGTTACTATAATTTTGAAAGGCGTCGTTTTGTAGGTATTGATTTTTCCTACTAAATACTTTTTTGATCTTTTTTCTAGTGCAAAATTAACAGAAGTTATGAGCGAAAAAACGACTTAACCTTTTGATTCAAGATGGCGCCGAAGTTAAGTGGATGAGAATGGTGCAAATCTATAGTTAAGCTTTCTCAGTGGTACCCTACACCCATACCAAATTTCACCTTGCTCGCTTTTATTTCTAAGAAAAATTACAATTTGCCTGGATTATGATTGAAATTATTGTAAAACTAAATAATAAAGAAAAACAACAACAAGAAAAAACGGTAAGTAAACCACCTGAAAAAGCTTAAAAACTAAAACGACCAAAAAAGCTTAAAACTGTAACTATAAATTGAAGGACGCAAAAAAGGGCAAAATTTAAAAACACTGGGTAAGTCCAAAAACTGTGCAATGGGAATATAACAAAAGCCACCTTTTACTTTGAATTTTCTGGAATTTAAATTGATTTATTTTGTTTCAATATTTTTGTCTAGTTTATTTTTCAATGACTGCCAGTGTTTTAAAATTGTAAGTTATAATAAATATGTAAACACATTACAATAATAGAGATTTTTAGCTTTGGCAGTTGTTGAACTAAACAAGCAGATTAAAATAGTGGCAAATCAAAAATCTAGTTAGTTAGGAATACACAGTGATTTCGTTCAACCCTTCAAAAGATTCAAAATATGAGGCGATTTTCAGCCTGGAATGATTTATCTTCGTCATATACCGCGGTTATTCTTTCGATTGACAACTTTGACAGTAACTGTGACGTCATATCCTCCCACCACTCAATAATCATAAATGAATTAAATGGCTCGCTGATATGCATTGGTTAAAGAGTAGAGTTATGTTTTTGTTTTTTAAGACTTTTGCATTGAATATTAAAACATGTAATAATGTTTATTTTAAAGTTTTTTGCCCATACGACTGGTAAAGAGGTCAATTTGTGGGCTCATACTACAAAAAAACTTCTCACAAAAAAAACATAACCTTAACAAGAACCAAATAAATCAAAAATCAAATCAGCTGATCGGTTACGTCACAATTTACCCTACTTTGGTTAAAACCAAATGCATTGATAAATACCAATTAACTAATTAAGAATCATTCCACGCTGAATATCACCTATGGTTCCCATCTCAGTTGTTAACTCATCCTCACATTGCTAACTTACTGGGTTTTTTTTGAGGTATTAAAAGTTATAATTAATGACTTTCTTCGATATGTTTAAGACTGTTTCCATCTATTATCAATCAAATTAGTTATATTTTGAGGTTTGCTTTGGTACCACTACAGGCACTCTAATCAACAATTTTTGGGTAGTATATTAGCATAATCACAGTAAATACTGCATATTTATCAAAAAAAAAAAAATGAAACTGAGGATATATTTATAAGATACACAAAATAAAAATTGAAAAAATAAAAAAAATGCCTCAATTTGATATTAAAGTTAAAATTTCTTTTAAAAAAATCGCATCATAAAACATTTGTTTTACTAGTTTTTGAGATACAAGCTGACAAAATTTTAACATATATCCGAAACTAAATAAGATAACCATATGATGTTGGATTTAATTTAAAAAATAAGTATTTTATTGTTGGTTGCCCCCTTAAAAAACCCTAAATCCACACGGTTCAGCGTTGCTATATTTTTTCTTGAATATATATGCAGTTATAAATAATCAGAATGAAAATAATATAATAGTAATAGCAGGTATAGAGGGTGATTCACGACGAAATGCAAATATTTTAATGGTAAGTATTACAGGGCAGAGGCAATTCACATCCAATGCTAAATTTTTTTTTGAGGCTTGTTGTCAAATATACAGTAGTGTGATTTATGAAAATATTGCAAAAATAAAAGCAAACATATCTCGGAAACTAATATACGTATTTGCTTGAAATTTGGCACACATAAGGAGCCCCAAAAGCCACTTCTACTAATGTATAAAAAAAAACCCAGGACCGGACTAAAAAAAAAATGAGTATTATTTATTTTTGGTGAAAACAACACCCTGTATACCGCATAAAAGCTAAAGGATGGTGTTACAGATAATAACCTTAGATTGTATTTAACACCTTAAGTCTCTGTTTTTTTTATAAAAAATATAAAAAATCCAAATTACGATCCTGAAATATTAGGGTACCAAACAATATTACTTAAAAACATATTTTTAGGTTAAAACCAATTTAAGCATAAATAAATCAACACCTACCCTACCCAAAAAAAAACAGGCAGGTCATACAGGGTCGGATTAATATTTTTTAATTTATTTTTATAAAATATATAAAACACATTTTTAATTTATTCATAAACCCAATTTTAATTTGAAATCCGTTTTCGGAATTGATTTAAAGTCGTAGTCATATCCTTAAAATTTCAGGCACGGACTAATAATTATTTGGTTTGATTTGTCCTTATTGAAAAACAACATTGTTTGTATTTCATTTGGAGATTTTGATATCACAACATAAAAGGCAAAGGATATTTTTTTAAATTGATCATCATCCACGAAACCGTCCGAAGATTACAACCAATAATGTACAGGGCGATCCACCATAAATGACACCGCCATTTTTCTTTGTTATTAGCTATGCTTTAAAAAAATTTTTGGTACTATTCCAGCCTTTTAGGATATGTATGCCAAAGTTGACTAGTGTCATTGCCAATGTCAAATTTCGATGTAAGTTTTCTTGTATTAAATTAAACATCCTATATTTTATCGAATTTTTAAATTCCTCGTTTTCTTCTGATTTCAAAAACTTTTTATATAACGAAGAAAAATGGCGGTGGCATTTATGGCAGATCACCCTGTATATTATCCCCCGGTTTTGTAGGTAATGGACAATTCAAAAAATGCTTATAGCAAAACATCCATTGCCTTGTATGTTGTGATACCCAAATCTCCAAATGAAGTACAAAAAAAATGTTGTTTTCCAATAAGGACACATTTAACCGAATAAATATTAGTCCGGGACTGAAATTTTAATTATTTGACTACGACTTCAAACCAATTCCGAAAACGGATTTCAAATTAAAATAGGGTTTATTAATAAATTAAAAGTTTATGTTTCTATATTTTATAAAAATTAATTAAAAAATATTAATCGGGCCCTGCACCCGCCTGTTTCTTGCTTGGGTAGGATGAGTGTTGATTTATTTATGCCGAAAAGTACCAAAAGTTTTAACCTAAAAATACGTTTAAGTAATTTAGAATGTGATATTGTGTGTAACCCTAATATCACATGATTGGAATTTGGATTTTTTATTCTTTTATATAAAAAAACTGAAACTTAGCGCGTTAAATACAATCTAAAAGTATTAAAGCACCATCCTTTAGCTTTTATGTGGTAATACCAAAATTTGCAAATTGCAGTATACAGGGTGTTGTTTTTAATAAAAAATATATAATACTAATTCTTTTTTAGTCCGGACCTGGAATTTTTTTATACATTGGTAGAAGTGGCTTTTGGGGCTCCTTATGTGTGCCAAATTTAAAGTAAATACGTTTATTGGTTTCCGAGATATGTCCGTTTTTATTTTTACAATATTTTAATAAATCACACTGTATATTTGACCAAAAAGACTCAAAAAAAAAATTCGTCGTGATTCACCCTGTATATGGGTTAGCCCCTAAAAAGGAAACATTTTTTAGGTTTAGCGTATGGGGATCCGTGATAGTAGGTACCACTAATCTATCTAGACATAATTATTCGAACCTAATAAATTAATTTTGAGAATTACTATATTAAATCACAGGCGTTTTATTACGTCTGAGTAACATACACCAATTAATTAAATTCCTAGTGACAAGATCATGTCTTTTTTGATTAATTGAAATGAGAATTAAGCTTCACAAGCATCGTTTTTTCGGTATTTTTAGACACATTTAACAAAAAAAGATAGTTTCTCGAAAAATAACAAAATATAAAAGAAACTTTTGTTTTTTCAAAGTCTATGAAGTTTGGTAAGTCTACGGGAAACTTAAATTAACTTAAAATTTTATATAGTTTTCTCTAACTTCTCACCCATATATAAATCAGATTTTAAAATCCTAAATAACAACCAACAGAAAAAATCAATAAGGTGAATTGAGTGAATGGTAAATCCATTCATTTTTTCACACATTTTCGCAGCATCGTACTGATGTGGACCATTAGTGCGAAACAGAATTAAAGCCAACCAAATCTATCAGTTCATGGATTTTGTAAAAAAAATATTTCTCCATTTCATTCCTTAATAATAATCACCTAATGCTAAACCCTGTTGTTCAATTTTGTAACACTTAAAATAAATACCTGGATTTAATGAAGCATCATATAAGATTATTTGCCAATTGCACCGCAGCGTGAAACCTGGTTTAATTGTACAGTGCCGTACCATTGGCCTTAATAATGTTTAAACCGGGTTTGTCGTTAGTAGATGATTGACCCGATATAAAAACCCCTACCAGCACAAAGATAATTTTGTATTACTGAATAATATTACCGTTAACATTTAGTATTTTACCTCTAAATGCACCGTAGGCACTTAATCGCGATTGACCTCTAATCAATTCTTTGTCTCTCTTGATCCCACATAAATGAACAAAGAGGAAGCATGGATTAGCTAAACTAATCCGAATATCTTTACGGTGCATCTGGGGGTTAGTTACTCCGCACCAAACTTTTATTATGGTAATATTAAAAAAAGTTCTCATTAATAATCTGATTAAAATAAAGGGTATAAATTCAAAATTTAACCAATTGCATCGAAGATTTTAAAAGTAAGTCGAGTGATTTTAGAATGTAACCGAGGGGTTAACAGCTGGCCAAAAATTTGTACACCTACTGTCAAGAACTGAAATATTGTCAAGTATTGTCTGGGATTGTTAAGTATTGTTCAGTATTGTTAAGTATTGTCCCGTATTGTCCAGTATCGTCAAGTATTGTCCAGTATTGTTAAAGTACTGTCAACGATTTGTACACCTACTGTCTGTAGATGATGACCCCTCGGGTCAACAGCTGGCCAAAAAAATTTCTACACCTACTCTCAAGAACTGAAATATTGTCAAGTATTGTCCGGGATTGTGCAGCTGATGACCCCTCGAATTTAACTTATAATAGTAAACACTTTTAATAACCGAATTTAACTTATAATAGTAAACACTTTTAATAACCAAAATTACTTGAATAATATCTTACCTTTTGTTTTATAGAAACAGATGGGATTGGATCAATTATTTTGTGAGTTTTGAGTAAAATAAGGAACATGATACTAACTAAACAGCGTGACATTCACACGACGAGGTAAACAGTTCTTTGTAACAATTTCCGCATTGGAAAGTCAATAAGGACGTTGTGGTGTGATCATATACTTATTAGCTAAGTGTGATGCTTATACACTGGGTAGGTGTAACAACATCTAGATGGCGAGACTGGTTTAAAGTTCTGTATCCTGAGAAAAAAATAGTAATAAATAAAAACAAACAGTGGCACTTGAATAAAACGAGTCATATTGTCACAAATTCTAAAGGTGAATCTCCATGAAGCGACCGCGAGCTATTGTTGAGTTATTTTTTGAATTTGAGCTCTCTGATTGGTTCCCGTGAAAATTGACATTATAGGGTTATCTGACAGCCTGAGAGCAAAGTCAAAAATAGTAAAAACCTTATTAAAGTTCTTAGTAATACGTACCTTAACGTAAATTTGGTTACTAGAAATACTTTTGTACTGCACTCTCCTCCTTAGGAACAAGTAGAATAATACTGATAAAACTGCCACAACTGCTAAGCCTCCAGTAACACCTAAAAATTAAACATTATTTTATTCTCATCAATTAAGTAAGATCAAAACAAGTTGTTATTCTTTAACTGAATTTTTATAATAAGTCCTAAAATTGTTGCTTGTTTTAAAGTTTTAATTTAAAATATTTGCAGTTCAACTAATAACACAGTGTCTACAATACGAGAAATACGGGAAAATAATGGGAATTTTTGCGACACCAAATTTTAAAAAACGGGATATTTTAAAATTGACAAAAAATATCACTACATACAATTTATAAATAATGCTGTTTAATCAAAATAAAAAATTCTAGGGTGTTCATTTTTAGAAGCTCATACCAATGAATATGGAAGGTTATTTTGGGATCGTCAAAAGTTTTTCTATTTCTACTCCAAATGAGTCATTTTATTTGGGTCAAACAAGACCTAATTACAAAATTTTGTGATGCTGTCTGCCTGTCCGTTTATCAGTCTGTCTGTCATGATAACTCAAAAACCACTGAACAAAATTCTATAGATCTCGTTGATAAGGTCATAAGTTTTTAGTGAGGGTTTGTAAAGGGGTCGAAAGGGGGGTTGAACTGTATAAAAATTCACAGCTCGAGAACCTCAGCGGCTATAGCGAAACGCGGTTTTCACAATTTGGATTGATATATTTTTTGGGAGAGGGGAATGTAAAGGTTATTGCATCAAAAATCATTACCTTTTAATATTTAAAAAAATAAAACTTGAACTGAAAATTTTATTTAGTTTTATTAGCCATTCATACATAGTATCATCATCATCATAGGCAATCACTCGATACCGAGTATGATTTTCCTCTATTCTGTATCGTCGCTATCTGTTGTGCGTTTTTTGATGGCTATGTAAGCCAATTCTCGAGCCGCACACCCTTCCACAGTCCTGGCACACCCAGTCTCCGGCAGCAGCCGGGTGTTGTTGGTCGTCCATTCTTCCATTTTGTCGCTCCTTTCTACGTTCTCTCTTTTTCGTCTCTAGTCTACGTCGTTGCTCTTCAAAAGTTTGTGCTCCCTCGTGGACTGTTCGGCGCCATGAAGCCCTATCGTTTGCCGTGGTCTCGAAGTTATTTATATCGATGTGACCCTTAAACAACTTTGGTGATATTTTTCTAGTCGTTTGATATGCCTTCTGTAGGTGGTCCACGTTTCGCATCCGTATATTAGAGTTGGTATTATAACTGTGTTGTAGACACGAACCTTGGTCTCCGCATTGACGTCGTGATTGTTGAAGACTCTCTCCGAATAACACACCCTTGTTTAACGCCTGTCGTAATCTGGAATGACTCTCCTGGTCCATAGTTGCTCAGGACTGTTGCATTCATATTGTCGTGTAGTAGTCTAAGAATTTGAATATATTTTTAAAGGCATCCAGCTTTTGCCAGTATTTGCCAAAGAGCTTCTCTGTTGACCGAGTCAAATGCTTTGACTAGGTCTATGAAGACCATGAAGAGGGGCGATTTTGTTCTCTAGATTTCTCTTGCATTTGTCTGGCACTGAAAATCATGTCAGCTGTGCCTCGATTGGGCCTAAATGCACACTGTGTCTCTGGTAGATTTTGTTCAGCAATCGGAATTAATTTGTTTGATAGTATCGGTGCAAGTATCTTTCCAGCAACAGAAAGCAGAGATATACCTCTGTAGTTTTCACATTGGGCCTTGTCGCCTTTTTTGAAAATGGTAACTATAGAGGCGTCTCTGAGTTCGGCAGGAATGGTCTCAGTGGTCCATATTTTACTTATTAGAGTGTGCATTTCGGAATTAAGTGCGGGACCCCTTTGTTTGTAGAGTTCAGCAGCGATACCATCTGTGCCTCAGCTTGAACTGACTTGTTATTCTTTAGCTGTGTGATTGCCTTTTCGGCCTCCTCTAATCTCGGAGTCTCACTTAGGTCAACGAAAATATAAACTATATCCTCGTTGCTTAGGTGTTGTTGTGTGGTTTTCTCCGGAATTTTGTCGAAGATGTCATTATCGACCTGAGACTCTCTGTTGAGTAGTTCTTGGAACTACTCCAAACATAAAGTTAATAGACGCAGTCCGTTTGAGTTCATGTTTCCAACACCTTTCTTGCCAATGACGCCCTTCCATAGGTTTGAATTCATACCAACTCGAGCATTGCGATCACCTAGGATGATAAGTTCATCAGATTTAGGTACAGATGTTATGGCTTTCCTAATTTGAGAATAAAATTCATCTTTTTGGTTTTCATCAGCTGCAAGAGTAGGCGCTGATTATAGTAGCGTGTTGGTGGTTGCTAAGGTTTAGGCGCAATGTCATCAATCTTTCGCTTATTCCGGATGGAAATTCGGTTAGGTGGTCCACAATCTCATTTTTTATAGCCAAACCCACTCCGTGAATACGTGGTTCGTTTTCTTCTTTTCCTTTCCAGAAAAATGTGTAGCCTACTCCGTGTTCTTTAAGTTGGCCTTCGCCTGCTCTTCTAGTTTCACTGAGAGCAGCGATATCGATGTTATATCTCCTTAGTTCACGTGCCACTATTGCCGTTCTTCTTTGTGGTCTTGTGGTTGTGTCTGTATCCATAAGTGTACGGATATTCCATGTGGCAAAGTTCATTGGATTTCTTTTTGTTTTGTTTTGACCGCATGTGGTGTACCCACTGGGTGCGGTTGTCCAGTCGAGCAGTTGTTGGCTGGCTATGTTTAGGGCACCTTTTATAGCTCCTTCCCTTTCAGGGTGAGCAGAGTGGGTCCTAAATAGAGCTGCTCAGTCACGGATGCAGCACACGAGTTGCTCTACAGCCAATCCTTGAGCAAAAGACGATCACGCTTCCGCCGCATTCGTGCCGGTTTGTCACTAACAGCTTCCAGACTACACTGTCCTGCTCCCGCCGCAACTTGCCGATCGCCGAAAGACTTTGGTGTGAAAGTATAGGATCTCAGAGTAGAGAATGCCTGTGCGAGACTTTTAATAACGTGGATATGCTGATGCACAGTCAGCAAGCCCACGGTCCCTAATAACGAGTGACGACCCAATGGCGTAAGGAATACGACGATTGGGTCCTTCGAGATTAGGCCAGCTGATTGCACGATAGAGCACTAGACTCGAATCGTTGGCGGGGGTCGCTACATCATACATAGTATAGAAGCTATTGAGATCGGCAAAACATGATTTTTGTATTTTTACTAAAAATGAGTTATTTGGCTCAAAAAAGACCTAAATACAAAATTTTGGGATGGTGTCTGTCTGGGACACGATAACCGCTAAACCGAATCTGGCACAAAAATTTTTTGTCACCAGACGATGAGCTGATTAGTTTTTGGTGGGGAGGGGGGGAGAGCAAGAAGAAAAATACGGTTCGTGAGTTGGGATTTTTTTAAAAGTTTAATACCCCTTCCTACCCTCTTACCAAAACCCCACCCTCGTCAAAAACTAATCAGATCACCGTATGGTGACAAAGAATTTTTGTGCCAAATCTGATAAGATTCGGTAAAGCAATTTTTAAGTTATCGTGTCATCAGACAGACAGACACCATCCCAAAATGTTTTATTCAGGTCTTTTTTGACCCAAGTAACTAATTTTTAGTGGCTAAGTATGGATGGCTAAAAATTTTAATAAAAAAATAAAATAAAATACTACACGGGAATTTTTCAAATTAAGCGGGAAAAAGACGGGAATTTTATTCAGATAATTTTGTAGACACCCTGTTAAGACCATATAATAAGTACACAAGCATCGACTTACTCAAACCAATTTTTAAAGCATTTGGTAAAGAATCGCCATCTAACTCCGGTTCGTCGATATAAAATCGATTATCCTAAAATTAAAAACAAATTGTTAAAGTTTACAAAAGCAAAAACATCATTGACAACATTAGACGAAATAGGTGTAGCTATTCGCTTGAGATTAGGGAAAAGAAAATAATAGACACTTAAAGTTGGCAAGCTATTTTTGATTCCTTATTGTTGTTAGTTATGCTTACAACGTACGACGTAACCAAACCAATTCTTGTTCAGTGCTTGACGCACAGTTTTACTTCATGCCGCTCACTTCTAGGTCCTGCCTTCTCGAAAAAAGTGAGGGAATAGAAAATGGAAGAAGTGAAACTGTGGATATTCCAGGAATATTCCCTCGATGTTCTATGAATGTCTGAATGTCCTGGCACATTCACTGGATATTGTAGAATGTACAGAAAATGTCTCCCGAAGAACATTCAGCACATAAATAGCACATTTAAAATACATTCTCAGAATATCCCGGGTAGTAAATTCAGCAAATACTACAAGCAGAATATTCCACTAAGGTCCTTAAAATGTCCTTTGATTTGGCACATTGACAGCCCGATTAAAATATATTCTCAGAATATCCTAGACCCTACATTCAGAGAATATTCTAAGCATGATATTCCACGAATGTTCTGGTAAGGCCCTAAAAATGTCCTTACATTTGCACATTGATAGCACATTTAGGAGATATTCTGGGAATATCCTGGCTAATACATTCAGCAAATGTTCTAGTCAGAATAATCTACTAATGTTCTACCAAAGTCCTAAAAATATCCCACAATATTATAATGTTTTTTATTGTAACAGCGCGGCAAAGATTTTTTTGGGATATTTTTATCTGCCGCTGCAAGTTTTCTTTTTATTAAAAAAAAATACTCTATTTTTAGTCACAAGAAAAAACCGTTTGGTTGACATAGAAAAAATATGACATGGAAGGAAATAATATTTTTCTATCTACGATCATGCTTATAATACGCAGCAAAATTTAAGATTTTATTTTGTTCAAAAAACTTGTTGTGGGACAGGCTAATATTTATTTCCAAAAAAAAAGAATTGTGAAAATCGGTTGGGCCGTTCGGGAAATATCCTCCAAAGAACAAATACCCCTTTTGTCCTTCCACCATCGTTGAGATTCCATTATAGCGTTTGGAAGGATTAGGGGAGGGGGTAATATTTTTATCCCATAGAAAAAAAAATATTAAAATCCGTTGAGCTGATCGGGAGTCATCCTGATTTTATGTAAAAAAAAAGACAATTCACGGTGCTCTTCTAACAGAAAACAATGTCCAAAAGATTATATGCCGGTAATATACCTATAAATTCTCTCATAAGAGTCCGTAGCGCAAAAGATTAAGGCAAGAAGGCTGGGGGCTCGAATCCCATCGTTGTCTAAATAAGTTTTTTTTTAAATTTCTTTAGGGTGTTTTGGTATAGAACGTAAGTTTTCAAGCTCAAAAATTTGCTTTTTTTCGCCATTAAGGTTCTATGACAAGGAACTATAATATTATAAATGTGCTATGAAAATTCTGCGAAAATATTCTGTGAATGTTGTACCAGGATGTTCTAGGAATATCAAAACTATGGGCACAGAATATTCCCTAAACATCCCTGGTATGCTTAGAGGATTTGAGGGAACATTCAGGGAATGTTCCTAATACCCTAGCTGAACATTCAGCGAATGTTCAGGGAATATTTTTGTGCTATTAGGGAAATGGTTAGGATACGAACGGTTTCGTTTATTGTTCTAAAACCCCTCTTCCGTACTCCAAGATCCATCTGAACATCCGTGTCTGAAAAGGATTTAGATGTTCGATTTTATTCACTTACTCCTGCTCCGAGTAACATGTTCGGTTTTTCCAATCTGTTGCACCGGATTTGAAACAGATCGATCTTTCTGCCCCCGCAAAATCGCGAGATTGGAGGATTTAACCCTACTTTCTCACAAATAACGGTATTTTAAGACCACAAAAACGGCATAGATTTGACAACACTGCTTTGCTGTTTTTTTTAAAGATCAACAATAGGTGGCACCACTAATGCCATTTCGAGTGGGATCGTGCAGTGTTCAGAACAGTAACTAAATATAGGTAGGTATTCACAATATTCCATAAAAGTATAATTGCTTATGCCTGACTCATCCAGAATTTCTTTACAGACCTCCCATCTAGTTTGGCAGGTCTTAATTTCAGGTAATAAGACTGGAACCCAACTGTAGGCTAATGACAATAGCGATGCTCAAATCAAGTACCCAGCGATAGCCTCAAAAAACGCAAATAAATTTCCACGTTTCTCTTATCACAATCACTACTTGATTCACAGCCATTGTGCTTTACGGATTGCAATGTCTCGAAATTGAAAGGAATCAAAAGAAAAATCATTATTCAACATCAAAAAAATAATACAAAATTTCCGTATTATTTTTATCACTTGACATGTGTCAATTTATTGGCCGAATGTTCCATTAGACAAGTGGCCGGTGGCTATGCAGAACCTGAATTCCAATACTCCAATGGAACTCACTCAGTTTCCCTGGGCCTACCAAATTACGTGACCTTGGCGTTTCAGAATTCCGGCAAAATATCGCTTATAAAGAAAACAACCATAACTTGTTTGTTATCAGATAATAGGATTTATAAAAATCTACAACCGTATCCAAAAATTGTTGTTACAGATTTCTGTATTATCGACGAGGCTAAATAAAAAGCCAGGTAAGGTTTTTGACTATTATTAGCCGTGTTTATTTTATTTCGGGAATGAGAGTCCAGCAAAAAACTGTCTAGATACGGTTGTGAGGAATTCAGAAATAAACATTCCTGCCAAATTTCAACAGATTCCATTTCTCGTTTCCGATATTCTGCCCGGTAAAGATTGACCCAAAAACAGCAAACCAGTGTTGTCAAATCTATGCCGTTGTTGTAGCCTTAAATAGAATGTGATGTCTTATTTCCCTCGCTAAATACCAGCAGCAACAAATTTCATGGAAATTAATGTCATGCGTGTCATTTTCACGGGCCAAATCTCTGTGGCAAATAATAAAATCACTGTGCACACTGCTGCGCGTGAGGCGGCGGCTAAAGCCAAACCAAAAGCGGCAAAATCCGTTCAGAAAGCCCCGTATGTGTGTGGCGTTTTTTGGAACAAACTAAACTAACGCAGCACTGGTATGAGTTTTATAAGTCTATCATTTTTAAACGGCATTGGAGCGATACGGATCACGGGTGACATTAGCTTTTCTTGACTGACATTAGCTTAAGTTTTCGATGATTTAAACAAATTCGAAGCCTTTTTAAAGTTTTTTTTTGGTCAAGAAATGTTTTTAGTGTATTTTTATGATCGACGATTTTGCCTGGAATAGAGATATTTTTGAAGAAATTAGTCCTATTTTGCTTACTTAAACATGACCTGAGGGATGGATCACTTGACAACTAATACAAATCAAATTCCAGATGATCGTTCTAAGTTGAAAACAAACTAAATTAAAATCACTTCGGCTATATTTATAATAGAATATCTTTGTTATGCTTCGGTTCTATTTTCACTAAAATCCCAGCTGATTCTCTTTTTAAAATTACAAACTTTCAATTTTCTGGTGCAGAAAAAGCAAATCGCTAAAAGTTCACCTGAGACGTTTTCTCACATTGAACCTGTTTTGAAATACTTTTTCACAACCCTGAAATCTTGTGTTATTAGTGCCCAAAAACCATTTACAACACAGTAAATTCTGTATTTCGTCCCAAGAATTCAGTAAAATCCGCATAAAGTTGAACAGGTTTTATTTTTTTTTAGAAAATTAATATCAGTTTAAATATCAATTTTTCTTTTCTACCAATTTGAACGGTTTCGAAACGAGCTTTTTGCTTCATCAAAATGTGACAAGCAACTTATCAAGCTGACGTAGTAAATGGCGCCATTGTTTTGAAACTTGTCTCTCGAGTTGACCCGCCGTGGGTTGTATACTCAACTGTTTGGAACACACAGTGTTGATTCCTTCTCATGTATCTAATTACATACGTATTCCTTCAATATTTTTTGTTTTTGGAAGCCGGTGAAATGTGATAAGCATCTTATCAAGCTGACGTAGTAAATGGCGCCATTGTTTTGAAACTTGTCTCTCGAGTTGACCCGCCGTGGGTTGTATACTCAACTGTTTGGAACACACAGTGTTGATTCCTTCTCATGTATCTAATTACATACGTATTCCTTCAATATTTTTTGTTTTTGGAAGCCAGTGAAATGTGACAAGCAACTGACAAGCTGACGTAGTAAATGGCGCCATTGTTTTGAAACTTCTGTCGAGTTGACCCGCCGTGGGTTGTATACTCAACTGTTTGGAACACACAGTGTTGATTCCTTCTCATGTATCTAATTACATACGTGTTCCTTCAATATTTTTTGTTTTTGGAAGCCGGTGAAATGTGACAAGCAACTTATCAAGCTGACGTAGTAAATGGCGCCATTGTTTTGAAACTTGTCTCTCGAGTTGACCCGCCGTGGGTTGTATACTCAACTGTTTGGAACACACAGTGTTGATTCCTTCTCATGTATCTAATTACATACGTGTTCCTTCAATATTTTTTGTTTTTGGAAGCCGGTGAAATGTGACAAGCAACTTATCAAGCTGACGTAGTAAATGGCGCCATTGTTTTGAAACTTGTCTCTCGAGTTGACCCGCCGTGGGTTGTATACTCAACTGTTTGGGACACACAGTGTTGATTCCTTCTCATGTATCTAATTACATACGTATTCCTTCAATATTTTTTGTTTTTGGAAGCCGGTGAAATGTGACAAGCAACTTATCAAGCTGACGTAGTAAATGGCGCCATTGTTTTGAAACTTGTCTCTCGAGTTGACCCGCCGTGGGTTGTATACTCAACTGTTTGGAACACACAGTGTTGATTCCTTCTCATGTATCTAATTACATACGTGTTCCTTCAATATTTTTTGTTTTTGGAAGCCGGTGAAATGTGACAAGCAACTTGTCAAGCTAATGATGTAGTATGTTAGTAAACCAGAGTTCCGCATTGTCTTTTTTACTTTTTCACAACGTTTCGTATGCTTGTGTATCTGCAATCGTCATCAGGTGAATACTAACAAAAACTAAGACTACCTAATCTTAAGAGCAGTGGCGGCTCGTGATCTAGAAGAGGAGGTTCAGAAATTTGAAAAAATGACAGTGAATTTTCTGTTGAAGTGCCTAGATTTGCCCTTAGTGGTTTGCGGCAAGTCAATTTCGGGTTTACGTCTACCGGCATTTTTTATTTCAAATTGTTACAATAATGCCACGGAAAAAGTATAAATAAAAACCCTTATAAAATCGCTAAACGCGCGAATGCTTCACGAACCACAGCAACAATGCAAAACAAGCGGACTGGAGCACACCAAATGTGTGCGCCTTTTTCTATTGAAATTCGCGATATCCCTCGCTACTCGCTCACTGAAAACATTCAGATATCCTGCTAGGCTCCACCTACTTCATCGCATGTGCGACTGTTCCGCGTCATCAAGCAGAGGTTCATTTCATTCGGCGGCAAGATCGATCAGCTGAGAGTCCTGGCGTGTTAAATTTTAAATATATGATTTCTCTAAGGAGGTCCCCGAAGTGCTTTTTCAATCAGCTTCGGTCCCCGAGTTGTTCCGATCGGTATTTTAAAATACAATGCAAAAATCACAGCTAGTCAGCTATCAACACTGGACGTCGTACCGCCCATACCATTTTTCTCTAAAAAGGTTATTTCTTGTTTGTGAGTTTGGAGTGCGAACCTTTGGATAATTTCTCATATGGGAAAGATTTAACTCCCTTGAGGCATCTAGTCGTTCTTAAAGGTATGACTATTTAGATTTTAGTTAATAATTCTTTTAACTTATGGTGCCTGTGTAGCTTCAACTGCCAGGTACAATCCTATGACTCCCTGATGATTCCTAATAAGGATGAAACAGGTCTGTAGGTGTCTGGATTCTCCATTAGACACTGGAGGAGTGCTGGTCTTAATGAAGTGAGAAACAAAAACGCTTTGTCCGATATGCCATGAGTGTTACTTTAATTTTTATTTGCGGACACGAGATTCACTTTGTTGCTTTATAAATCTTAATTCCTAGAGTACTTAAAATTCCGCCATTTATATTTGCTTTACAAGCAGAAGAAAATAAACTCGTCCAAAACAATCAACGCACAGACTCTCTTTTGGCCACCACCTGAACCCCTTTTCTACGACCCTCCCGACAGTTTTATCGATGGATGATTGATGATATAAGTCGAAGAATTGCGAGAACTGGTTAACGGTCGAAGAGGCTTATGAATTTTCGACAGATGCGGTGTGAGTTTGCTCCTTTCAATGTCATTAAAGTATCTTCTGTGTTGGTAGAGAGTTTGGTAGATCTTTCTTTCTATGGTGGTGGTTAGGTCCTGAGTTATTTATCTACAAATCCTTGAGGACTGATTCTTCTTGCGGTGTTAGGTTTTTGTACAATTTCGGTTAGTTATCCAAAAATTGTTCTAATCATTCATCTAAATTCTTCTGCTTTTACTCTTATCTCTTTCATCGATGTTTGTAGATTCAATGGGTTGGCTTGAGTGCAATGGTGTAGTTAAGTCCTTTGCTGGTGGTGTTGCTGATTTGTTCTTTGTTTTAGACTAGGTTTTTCCACCTGCACATACATAACCATTCGAAACGTTGTGAAAAAAGTAAAAAATAAAGACAATGGAATGGAATGGAATAGTTTAATATCAAGTTCAACATTGTCTACCACCTTCAAACAACAGACGTAGTATGTGACGAAATTGTTTTCAAACTTTTTTGAACTAGTTGCATCTGAGAAAACGTCTCTCGAGTTAAGCCGCCTTGTGCTGTATACTCACCTGTTGAGAACACACAGTGTTGGTTGCATACTTTATGTCCAAGACACAATCGTTTCTGTAGAAGGACTGAATATGCTCGTTATTATAGATTGTGTCGCAGACAATACTAAATTTCACAGTGTTGAAATCTTCGTGATTCGCACAACTCTTTGGTAGATCTATTTGGACGGAAGTCGTGTTTGAAGTTGTTGTCAGGCTTGGTTTGGTATGAAGGAGGTTACTGGAACAACCTAAAAACTTGGCTTAGTCAAGAAAAAAAAACTATGAAAAACAGGTCTTGATCTTTATCTCATTTTCGACAACGTACAAAAAAACCCAAACCTCTTTCATATGGATATTTATAAGAATTTATAAGAAATCATCAGAGCGTCCTTGTTCAAAAAAAATCAAATGCATATACTGAAAAAATTACTTACTCTTTTTACTATCACAGATTGTATAGTTGTCTTGACAGATGTCAAAGGTATAGGTGAGGTTAACGTTCTTAACATTTAATTGTGTTCGGATGCCAGTAAAGTCAAACCTGAAAAAAACGTCAGAAAAATTGCATATAAATTAAATTTACATTTAAAAAATAATTATTATTATTCTAAAAAATAGAATCTTGGAGAGATCACAAATCGATATAAATGAAGCTACCTTTGCTTCATTTTAATGATTGTTAATTTATCGTTTTTTTTGAAACTTTAACATGGAGGCTTGACATGAAAACATACAAACTTAAAGGAATTGTCAATGTCAGCCTTAAAAAAATCCAAATTGTGAAACAACTTCACGTCATGACAAAACGTAAATATGCCTGTTTTACACTAACAATTAATCCATGGACTTCATGACGCTGAAGTTTAAACCGAAAAAAAAAACAAAACAACCACAGGAAAGGAAATAGTTTGACCCTCTATTGACAGTGGGGCACCCAGGAATTCACTTGGGAGGGGGGGGGGGTTAAGGATAAATAATAAAAAACTTAATTTGAAGTAAAAATGTGACCATAACAAGGCTTCTTGGGAGGGGGTTTACCCCCCCCCCATTTTTATATGGCGCATAGCGCGTCGAACCTTTTTATTTTTAACACGGTAATAAACAAAGAGGTTGGACCCTGTACTCAATGCATGGCAAAGATGACGAACACTTACGTGCGGTTATTACCAAAATCCGTAAGCTGGCAACCTTGCGTTGGAATTGTCTCATTTTTGAAACATCCATATGGCGTCTTCCATTCAAATTCAAAGGAACATTTTGTTTCATTTAAAAGATACGGTCCTTCCTATAAAAAAAATTATTTTCCTAATTGAGTGCGTAAAAGTTTGTTTTTTTCGCATGTATTTACGTGCTAGAAATACAAATTTTAATTGGTTGTTGAGTGTCATAAGTTAACTTCCCGCACTAGTGCGTTAAGACGGAATGTCAGGGCTTGTAAAACGAGTTCATTAATGGAGTCCAAACAGAGTGTGCTAGAGACGTGAAATTTTGCACACTTATTAAAAATTGAATAAAGAATCTCGGAGTTTTATCCATATTTGTCCACTGTTTGACATTCTCCTGCATGTGTGCCAATTTCACCTCCATTAACCTAGCGACCCCACCTCAAGAAAATCAAAATTTTGTCACACCATAATTATGTGCTAATTTCGTCCCCAATCAAAAAATTTTGTGCTCCTTTGGTTTCTGAGATAATCGAAAAAGAAAATGGGGTAGCTAGGTTAATATTAACTTAGCAACCCCACCAGGAAAAATGGAGCCAAACTAAAAATTTTTGGTTTTAAAATTATGTGCTAATTATGTGCTCGACGAATATATAAGAAAAAAATATAAAATTTTAAATTATGTTTTTTTTTAAAGGGTGGGGTAGCTAGGTTAATATTAACTTAGCGACCCCACATGTTTATGTATCACGGAATTTAAAAATTTCAAAAACCAGCATTATCTGCATATTATGTGCTAATTTCGTCCATAATCAGAAAATTTTGTACACGTCTGGTTACCGAGAAAATCGAAAAAGAAAGTGGGTTAGCTGATTTAATATTAACTTAGCAAACTAAAAATTATTGCTTTTAAAATTATATGATAATTCTTACACATATTCATGGAGTACATAATTTTGTAATAATATATTTTTACTTTGGAATCGTACTTCAGATTGCGAATGCTATTTTATTACAAATGATGTAATGTAATATCCTTTATATTGATTTTCTCGGAAACCAGACAAGTACAAAATTTTCTGATCATGGATAAAATTAGCACATAATTTCCAGATAATACTGGTTTTTGAAATTTTTAATTTTCATGATACCTAGACATGTGGGGTGGCTAAGTTAATATTAACCTAGCTACCCCACCCTTTAAAAAAAAAACAATGTAAAATGAAAAATTTGATTTTTTTCTTATATATTCATCGAGCACATAATTAGCACATAATTTTAAAACCAAAAATTTTTAGTTTGACTCCATTTTTCCTGGTGGGGTTGCTAAGTTAATATTAACCTAGCTACCCCATTTTCTTTTTCGATTATCTCGGAATCCAAAGGAGCACAAAATTTTTTGATTGCGGACGAAATTAGCACATATTTATGGCATAACTAAATTTTGATTTTCTTGGGGTGGGGTCGCTTAAGGACACTAATCCTAGAGCAAGCTCTAAAAGAAGCGAAGCCTGACATTTATTTTGACACTTGCGTTGTCATTTTTGATTTGTTTGCCTCGCTTTTGTCATCGGCGGCTCGTAATTATTGTAAATAGTTTTTTTTTTATCAAACGATTTAATTTTATTATTTATTCCTTGTGTGCCAGGCTGCAAAAAATAGTCCTGCGACGAAGTTCAGCTCTTTCAAGTACCTATTAAAGGTAAGTTATAATGAGTGAAGAAGTATTTTTATCAGGAAAATCAAACAGCAATAGAAGGAGAGCTTGGCTGGAAGACTTCGGACAAGACTTTAAGCAGCACGAAAATTTAAGGATTTGTAAGGCAAGTTTTATAACAGTACCTATTTTTGCCCCGACGATAGTGCTTAATAAAGTGGAAGTATAAATTCGATTCATTGTGTATTTGCGTGCCTGGTGTGTGAACTTGTGTGTCCCATTTTATATCCGAAATTAGTAAAAACATTATTACGGCGTTGTGAAAGTTGATCTTTAGTCGTGTTTAGCCATTCTTGGTAAAAAAAAATAATTTTTTAAAGATATAGGTATATAGTTATTTAGTTTATGGTAAGAATTTAAGTACTTCTTTTGGGGCAAGTATTCGCCTGTATATATGTTACCGTAAAACCCCGATTTCAGTTACAACCTCGTTTTCCTAGGAAAAACTAGTTTAGATTATTATCTAGATTAAATTATTATAGATTAAAATATTATTAGATTAAAATCTAAACTAGGCTTATATAATTTAGTCTAATCTAATCTAATATAGAGATAACAGTTATAACTAGTTTTTACTAGGAAAAACCAGATTTTAACGGTAACATATAGGTACTGTGATAAGAATGCGTTGTATTGGTAAAAGATTTTAAACATTATAAATCTAATGTAGTTTTAAGTTCATTTGAATAATTTAGATAACTTTAATGAGTTTTCTGTAGTTATTACGGAATAACTATTTTTTTTTTACGTATAAGTATAAATATAATAGTCAAAAGAAAGAAAAAAACTGTTTTAATTCTTACTTGAAACACAGTGACACAAAATGTGTTATTAGTACGCCATCATCATACCAACGTATTGTACAGTAGTTCATCAAAAATTTAGTTGCTATTTGGGTCCTAAAACACCTACATCTACAAAAAAAAAAGGATTTTTTGTCGGTCTGCACACATGATAGAGAAATCATTATGTATTATGATTTTAACCAAAATTTGGTACCAAAGCGTTTTTTGGCCACCCACCAAGTAAATGTTGGATAGAATGATGGGGGTTTAGAAAGAGAAAATTGTGAAATAATTGAAAAAATTGTAACTTTGAAATAAACATTTTTCTGCAGTTTGGTTCAAATTACTAGGAGCTCTAGTTTTTGAAACAGTTAAAAAGGTGTTAAAATATTTTTTTACCTTACCTGAAAATTTTGTTGTCCGGTTTTACCGGTTTTACAGAGGGTTTACCCAACTTTTCGTATTGATAATTTATTCATAACTTTAGTAATTCTGAATGCCTGTCATTTTACTTCTTTATCAAAATACAGAGAACCCGGACTAAGAGTAAAATCTGTTAGATTTATAATTTTTGCGTATATTTTTTACTTTAGCGACTGTATGATAATGGACTAGTCGTGCTTTCGAGAAATACTTTCTTATCGTATTTATCATTCATTAAAATATTTAAAATAAGAACGAGCCGCCCATGACAAAAGCGAGGCAAACAAATCAAAAATGACAACTCAAACTTTTAAAGTAATATCACGCTTTGCTTCCTTTAGAGCTTGCTCTAGGATTAGTGTCCTTAGGGTCGCTAGGTTAATGGAGGTGCCAATTTCAAAATTTTGTGTCTGGTACTTTCCGTTAGGGCTTTATCACTGAACTCGTTTTTTACTTAATTGGCATTTTTCAATGTCTTGTCAACTTTTGCCACATGTGTTTGGCATTATGGGTCGAAGGCAAGGGCGGATCCAGCTTTTTAGTAAGGGGGGGGGGGGTTCACATCAGTGGCGTAAAGGTAAGAGGACATATTTGGCCCCTCCCAAGACGAAAAAAAAAGACGCAAAAATGCTAAAAATTTTACTTAAAAAATGGAATCAAATTACAAAATCAATTTTCCTCTTCTGTCTTCTCGCGAAACGATTAATTACTTTCTCCACTCCCATAGGAACGTTTTATTGAACATAGAGAAGCGCCAATCCTGTTAGTACCTCTTGAGATAACCTTGAAGGGGGATGTAGGCGCTCCTGCGAAAATAATATTACCGACAGCGTTCGTTTTGGTTTTGTAAGACGACGTAAAATAACAGTATTTTCATTTGCAGAAAAAATGTTCACTTTTTGACTCCACAATAGTTTTTACGTATGTTGTACGAATTTCACATAAAATTTCGGGAAGTGACTATAAATGACGTCCAAGTTAAAGTATTTTTGTTATTTAGATATTAAAAAAAAAAGATGTGAACCGCCCAGTAAGGGGGGGGGGGTTATGACACCACTGACCTTCCCTGTTACACTACAGTTTAATACACCGAAACGAGTGCGATAAAGTGCTCGTTACCGCACGCGACTAGATTAATAAACTTCCAAATCAGGTGTTTTCCCAATGTTATCTTAATTGCTTTTTTGACAATAATACTACCCTCTAACCGTTGGCGGCCCATGCTAATTTCACTTACATCTAAAGCACTACATAGAAACTTAATGGCAGTGGTGTAGTCTTTGCCTTCCCCATCGCAGTACTGACCTCCTGTGTATTTTAAAATCAAATGTTCACCTTCTATTCGAGTCTCAGGAAATTTCCCTAATGAACGTACTCTAAAAATAACATATAAATTAAAAATTGTTACAAGTATATATATTCTTTGCAAAAAAAAAATTTATCATTTACGGTCCTAAAAATATACACAATATACAATGACCAATCTCTGAATTTTTGAGTAGAACTCGAAATTCAAATTGCATAATTCAATCGAGGAAAAATTAAAAATAATGTCGCTGCTTAAGAATTTTACAAGTAAAAAAATATTTTTTACATAATGTGCATATAATATAAACACAGAATTTTCGTGATGTAGAGGTAAAGCATAGATTAGTAGTCCTTGATTTGTTATTAAAATATGTAAAATTCAACAAAGAAGTTTGGCATCAGTGTCAGTCATTGGTCTTGCTAATATAACTGAAACCAAAGCCGACACTGGCTGTCATTCATTAGATTGCACAATTTTTTCTACTTCATTGACTAAAGAAGTCTATTATTACAAAACCTATAGATGACATAGGTGTCATCTATTGGATTCTCTGAGTGTCGGTCATTGGATATTGTTTTATATTTTGGGTGCTTATATTATTGTATAATATGCAAGATAAAAATATATATAATTTTATGGACTGGTGAAACCAATAGCCGACACTGGCTGTCATTCATTAGATTTCACAATTTGTTCCACTTCATTGACTGAAGAAGTCTATTATTACAAAACCTATAGATGACATAGGTGTCATCTATTGGATTCTCTGAGTGTCGGTCATTGGATATTGTTTTATATTTTGGGTGCTTATATTATATGTATAATATGCAAGCCAAGTATAGCTGTACTAATAATAAGATAAAAAAAAATAAACAAAACACAAAGGTAAAGCTTTTGCAAACATCATTATTATCACAGGAAAAAAAAAATACAAAATAATCAAGTTGATATCCAAAAATCATCCAAATTATAAAACTTCTTTGTATTGGGTGTTCTTTTATTTTTTTTTTAAGTTTAAACTTGCAGTTCTGAAAACATTGCTGATCCTACTAATTTTTTGACCAAAGTAAAAATAATACAAAAAACAAATAAACAGCATAGACAAAATAAAAATTGATGATTTATGCAAAATAAAACTAAAAAAAAAACACAAAGAAATCTTTAGAATGGGATGAAGATTTTAAATATGAGGACGGTGACATCTAAATCCAGCATGTTTTATTTAACTCTCTTATGAAAGTGATTGGAGGACTAAGCAGAAATGTTATAAAAATCATTACCAGGTAAAGAAATTTAAACAATCCATACATTTTTTATTTGATTTTATACCCATTACTTATTTACTATATTTTTGTAATTGTACAGTACTACAAATAATTTTACTGTTATTCTAAGGAAAAGTTTTTTAGTAAATAAAATTTCGACAATAGATATGTCATCCATACCTATTTAGGGGTGTCATCTATATAGTGTAGGGGCATATGTCGATAATTTCTATCCCGTGGGATTTTGAATGAAGGAGTTTTGTGACTATGTGGGATTGATAGCTCTTTAGTCACACAATCAAGTGTTATCGGGTGTTTTGTTCGCATCTGTGTAGAAGAAGTTGATATGACTTCATCTTTCAAGATGGCGGCCAAAAATTATAAGATACAACTTTTGCAACCAGGGCATGATTATACTCGATTCCATATAACTTGGGGGAAGCTTTATAACTTTAAAAAATACCCCAGTAAAACTAACAAAATTAAGATAATATACTAAAAGGCGCTATTCATCAACTATTAAGTCCAACAATATTATTAAAAAAAATTGATTCAGCTATGACGCGTTTCAATATGGCGGCTTATATATCAAAATGGCGACCTATAATCACATTTTATTTTATATAATTTCATAAAAAAGCAAAAATGACAAGGTGGCCATCAATTCTTGTTGAATTGAGGCCGCTTATTATGAAAAAAAAGTTTAATTGATGCATGACCTTGATTGACTTTGAAAATACCATGTACAAGTAAAAAACCAGTTTTTTGTGATGTTTTTTTTTTCCAATTTACCACTACGCAAAAGCTTTAAGCGCCGGAGATGAAATTAACATCTTAGCCATAAACAAACACTTCATTTTAAACTTCCCTACCATTTTTTCTTTTTTTGATACGCCGTTCCAGATTTTTATGGTATATCCCGGTAAAAATGACCTATATGCCTGTCGTTTTTATTAAGTTTCGGTACTTCT
The DNA here is from genome assembly GCA_963921995.1 of Oxystoma pomonae. NCBI lineage: Eukaryota > Metazoa > Arthropoda > Insecta > Coleoptera > Brentidae > Oxystoma > Oxystoma pomonae. The sequence goes on from OY998165.1 coordinate 20,604,524, forward strand.
ACAGGGATGCGGTGGCACATGAATGTGTAACTATATAGCTGTTAAATCCTTATCCTTGAATTTTAGTATAAATGTTAATAAACAAGTGTAGTAATGCCCTACTGACATAATTAGAATTTTTTATGCTTTTTCGACCGCAATTTTGGAAAATGGCATCTAAAATCACTGGTCCAGTATATGGTAATATATATCTAGTTTCTGCTACTCTCTTTTATGTTAGTTAAATGACTTCGTTGACGAGAAAAGTGAGTAGAACATAAAATTCACAAACCGAAACTTAATAAAAACGACAGGGATATAGGTCATTTTCACCGGGATATAGCAAAAACATCCGGGACGCTATATCCAAAAAAAATGGTAGGGCGGTTTAAAATGAAGTGTTTGTTTATGGCTCAGATGTTAATTTAATTTCCGGCACTGAAATTTTTGGCGTAGTGGTAAATTGGAAAAAACATCACAAAAAGCTGGTTTTTTCACTGGTACATGTTGTTTCCAAGGTCAATCAAGGTCATGCATCAACTAAACTTTTTTTTCATAGTAAGCGGCGATAAGTCAAGAAAAATTAATGGCCACCTTGTCGTTTTTGCTTTTTTACGAAATTGGATATAGGTCGCCATTTTGATATATCAGCCGCCATATTGAAACGCGTCATAGCTGAACCAAATTTTTTTTAACAATATTCTTGGACTTGACCTTCTTATCAAATTTGGTTCTCTTCGCTTAAACAGTTGATAAATAGCGCCCTTTAGTATGTTATTTTTGCAATATGTTAATTTTACTGGAGTATTTTTCAAGGTCATGAAGCTTTAAACTGCATTAAACTCTAACGATCGAATTTGGCATACATGCCTAATACTTTAAGGTAGATTTGAAGTTGGACTGACCAAACCTCGATTTTTTGAAGAGAAAATGGCAAAAACTGTTTTTTTTGCGATGTTCAAGGTCATTTAAAGTCCGATGACCTTTAAAGTGAATGTTTTCGAATCCTCGTCCCCGAGCTATATGAAATCGAGTATAATCATGCCCCGGTTGCGAAAGTTGTACTTTTGATGATTTTGGCCGCCATCTTAACCCTTTGTGTCCGGACTTTTTTTTCTAATTTCAAGATGAACGAAGTTAATGTTTTTCACTATCGGTACTCTCAAAAAACAACTTTATTTCGTTATAATTTTCCTCCAGCAGTCCTGGAGGGCTCTAGAGGGTGGTTTTACCGTGAAACCGGTAGGCCATAACAACACTTTTTCTACCTTGAACTATCTAACTATAAATAATCAGGAATGAACTAAACAATCACAGTTCAACTAACTAAATTCCGAACTAAACATATGTAGTTCTTATGAAAATCAAAAAAACACTTTTTCTTGTCAGACAGGCACAGACATACACCGAACACATACACACGTACATCTGAAAAATGTGAAAAAAGTATCTGGATAATCTAGTTCGATAAGATTCAGATTTCTCAGAGCATAAAGCACATCTGCGAGAAGTACCATGGATCGGCATGTGGTCACACGAGTCAAACCTCACTTCTGAGGATACTTGAACTTTGTGGCAAGGCACTGTGGACAATGGTCTTTCGTGACATTTTTATTGACGCCCAACAAGTCCAAGAACTATAGCAGTTCGAAATAACTTGAGAGATGGAACTTCTGCTCACTACTACTATTTTCTAATTCAGATCCTCAATCGCTTAAAATCTCGTCCACTCCGTTGCATCACTTCCAGATCTTGAAATAGTATTTTATTCCGGCCACATAAAAATATTTTATGGCCTACCGGTATCACCATGAAACCACTAATATTTTTTTACAAAAAATACAGTGCAAGTAACATTATCGAACTTAAAAATCTATTGTACAGCTTGTCATATATCCTAAATTAAAATAATAATCAATTCAAAATTGTACTTTTTTCCAGACCTAATCAACGTGTATTAAGAACGAAAACAATTATTGGAGCGTAACGATACCTTCTAGTACTTTGAGCTCCGCTCACTGGTATCGTCGTGGATCCATCAGGAGCTTGGAGAAAAATTATAGAGTAAATAGTTTCACTGTGAAACCGGTAGGCAACAAAGGGCTAAAAGATGACGTCATATCAACCCCTTCTACACGGATGCGAACAAAACACCCGGTAACACTCAATTGCGTGACTAAAGAGCTATCAATCCTACATAGTCACAAAACTCATTCATTCAAAATCCCACGGACTTACACATGCCCCTTCACTAACAGGTATGTTATGTGTGTGTTTTTTTCAATTAAAACTGGATTTAATGTGTAGATAAAGGTTCAAACCAATAATAATTTGCAAACAAGTGTTAGCATCACTCAATAAGTGTTTCTGGGCAGGACATAGGCTTTATTTTATTAAAAATTGGTTCACGGGAACAAAAGCATTTAACGCAAAAAACAAAAAAAATCACAAGCACAGCGGATATTCGACTCGATTCAAATTAAGGCGTGAAATAGGGCGAGGACGAGTTAGAGGGGAAGGGCGTGGTGAGGAGTGTGAAGTTGTGAGCAATAGCTAGTATTACCTATGCTTCTTGTTAAACTGGCTCCTATTTAAAAATGCAACAGCCGTGTCTTTCATACAGGGCGCATCTTTAACTGTCACTGCTCCACAAATGCTCACATAAAATTCGTTGGTGACATTTACAACGACTTTTTGCTTTTTGATGGGTTCAAAGTCAAAATATCTGTCGTTTTGGCAAAATTTGCAATTGGAAGGATTCGAGACGGGGTCATTACACATCGTTTCATTCTAAAAAAAAAAACAATAATTAGAAACAAAATTGCGCAACGCTTTTTGCCAATATTATATTTTCCCTTACCCCTTGTATTCTGAAACCTCATGAATTTTTTAACGTTGACAAGACCTTCCCCCTCCCTAGCGTAACGCATGAAATAAACAATAGTAAACAGTCTATAAAATAATAATATTACCCAGCCATCTTGACCAACTGAAAACATCAAATCAATCATCAATCATCAAATGATTGATCGGTTCGACAACTCGACATTATGGATAAAACAAGGTCACTATTGACTTGACTTATTTTCCTTATTTGTGTCTTTTACTGCGACTTTTAAATTTAAATTTTTTGTAAGTTTTGTTCCCTTAAAGGTGGTAAATACCTTTACTGGCTTTTGTCCTTATACATATACTGGAGAACAAAAACAATTCAACACCAGAAAAGACAAATACTTTTAAAGTAATTTATTTATATATTAATACATTACATACATACATGTATACATATATAAATATATGCTCTTAGTAATTGATTACATTTCCAAGAAGATTGCTCCATGATAACCATCATTGGGCATAGACAAAATAAGATGGTCTATATCATATTGAGGAACAGTCATCCAAATCCTCCTTACTGCATGCCAGAGTTCATCTAAGTTTCCAGGGGGGCGTGGTAATCGACTAAGATTGCGCCCTATCATATCCCATACGTGTTCGATAGGCGACATTCCAAAGTCTCTATGCCTCATGTAAGAAGTCCATTGTTTCACGAGCACGGTCTGGCATTATCTTGTCGAAAGATCTCATTTGGGATAGTTTGTAGGTATGGATGTAAAACTGGCTGCAGCACTTCATCGATATATCGCCGAGCAGTCAGATTGCTGTTGATGAGGACTAGATAGATATATCACCCCATACCATGATACTTTGCTGTCTTGTTGTATCATTTTCAACAGCAAAGTCTATATTTCGTCTCTCACCTCGAAATCGCCTAACCCTCATGCGTCCATCATGGCCGCCTAAACAAAACCTGGAATCGTCGCTGAAGCTTATGGTATTCCATTCGTCATTCCAGTTTTGCCGAGCTCTGCACCACTCCAAGCGTCGAGCCTTATGTTGTGGGGTCAAAGGTAGCACCAAAAGCGGACGGTAAGCCCTCAGCCCCATACCAAGCAATCTTCGATTAACTGTAGCTGCAACTAGAACTACTGTCCCGTCGATTTATGAGAGCAAGAAGTCTGAGAGGCCGTAAATCACGACCTTGTAATAACCTAGGGCGTCCAGAACCAGCACGACGTCTATAAGTCAACTCTTAACACTGTTGATGAATTGGCATTAATCATTCTTGCAATTTCCCGTAAACCAAAACCAACCTCTTTCATGCCCACGATGCGTCCTTTCTCGAAGTCGTTTAAATGATGAAATTGTTGGCGACCGCAAACTATCGGCATTTTTATTTTTTAAGTAAACTGTAAGCAATCCAAAAAGACCAAAAACTACGAGAAAAATGATTTAAAATTTTCAGACAAGGTATTTTATGTGTTTGTTGTTTTTGCTTTTTAAATTAATTAGACTTAGTTATTTTTCTATTTTATTAATTTATCTTTATAGTTTGTCAATAAGAACCTATTCTTCCGGCAATAAAGCTTAGGTATTAAGAAGAAGGAACACCACAACGACTTGCAAGAAGATCTATCGATCTAGGCTGAGAGGTCGACTTGTAGCTAGGAAGATAAAATCAAAGAAAGAAAAGCACAATAGTGAACTTGTTTCTTCCATAACGAGCTTCGAACAATCTCTTCTTTCTGCTTAATAACAGTCAGAAATTGACTTCCAGGGGGGGTTAAGGAAAAATAATAAAAAAATTGATACAAGGAAACAGGCGCTTATAAGCTTGGACCAGGGGGGCTGTTAACCATGGCAAATTTAAAATAAATAATTTTTAGCAGGTAAATCATTTTTTGAAAACAACCCTTAAAATGCAATTACTTACTCCTAACTTGTTTGAAAAAAAACTAAAATGCGCCGCAGGAAAAATTTAGCAATTTATGATTTTTTAAATATTTTTGTTAAAAATTAGAGTCCAGGCTCTTGTATTTTATTCTCTATATTTTATTTCTGCTGTTATTTGATTGTGCCATTTTTAACTAGGCTTCTTGGTGCGTTCAGAGCCGTTCCGATTTCTAACTTTTAAACCAGGATTTATTCAGTGGGTTATTGAGGTTATGTTTTGTAGAAAAATGGAACGGACTGTACCAAAGTATTAAAAACATCTGATAGATGAAGCGCAAAATATTGTTAACTTTTAATGAACGGTTAATCTATGTCAAACAATAAATATTTATTAACATGGGAAATCAGTACCAGAGTGAAAAAAAACTTACAAATTCGGGACACGCATGTGGTGTTTTCCAGAAAATATGCGTGATGCAGTTTTGGTACTTGCTAAAATACGGACCTTGCTCCCTTTCAGCACAGTGAAATTCTATGAAAGTTGCATACTGAGTGTGTGGATTTTCTTCGCACTGAGTTCCATCTAAAAATTCAATTACCAGTAAAAATTACATAACTATTTTTTAACAAAAGCAGTGCATAGCACCTAAATAAATCCCGAACCCACAGCGGTTTTTTGAAGTTTGCCGACTAAATTTTTTGATAATTTCCATTGGAAAATATTTTATGCACGTGTTGTGTGAGAACCTCAGATTAAAAAATAAAAAGAGATATAACAATAAACAATACTACCCTAATCCAGCATCCATAAGGTTCATCTTCCCATAAAATGCACGATTGCCAATTTGCCGCGGTATTTGGTAAGAACAAAGCTAAATACAGTTTTTGAATCCCTTTTTTTTATAAAGTAATTAGCCTCAGACTAACAACTAAATTTTTTAATTTGAGTATAATTACTATAAATATATTTTTAATGAGTCAAATTGCTAGAATAACAAAAAAATATTGCTTTAAAAAATACAAACCCGCAACGTTGGATCAAAGATAAACGGTGAAAAAATTATGACAAGTCTTTTTCGTTCACAGCTGACTGGGCAGTGTTTTTAACGGGATTTGGTAGTTTTTTGAGATTTTTATTTTGACTATTTAAAAAAAAGAACTGTTAGCTGTTAGTATTCGTCCTTCCGTGAGTAACGTTTCGTTTTTAACTGACGATCATTATGACCAAAAACTTATTTACGGACCTGAATTTTTGCGTAATTTTGTATAGTTTGTAGTGCTTTTTTAACTGGTTTAACTTATATTTTAATTTACGACGTTTCGACCCCAAAAACCATCATCAGTGCTATATTTTGAGTTTTAGTAATAGGGACGGCCCTGGAAAATCGATTCAAAATTCAAGATTTTTAAAGGTATTTTTTTATTAATAAAACTAAACAAACAAATATCTCCGTGGTGGGTAGTTGGATTATTACATGGAGTTTAAAGCATCCAAAACAATAAGTTTAAAATAAAAAACAGTTCTAAAAAGAATTTTCGGAGCACCTAATGAAATACGACATCTAACTCTACAGGGTGATTTTTTGTAAACATACCTCGCCTTACCTTTTTTTCTTATGAAGATGAAACCAAAACTTAATTAATTGTGAGACTATTGCCCATCTTTTTTTATTGACAAATTTGTTGACACCATGTTTTTTTTTATTTTTAAGGTCTTTAAAGAATTACCTTTCTAAAAATAGAGTCGTTTTAACATAAAACTGATAATAAAATTTAAGAATTCCAACGCGACCTCTAAATTTTTATTTTAAATTTGTGAAATTCCTAAGCCCAAATACCTCAAAAACTATTGATGGCAGATCCAAAGTATGTGGTATTGTTAGAAAGGTAATTTTTTGTAGAACTTAAAAATAAAAAAATATATAGTGTTGTTGCTCTACGTTAAACCTCGTTACAGCTGTCAAAAAATGTGTAATGACAGACAGTAAAACATTTATGGCATGGTACGTTTATAAAAAACAGGGCAAAAGTGAAATACGTCCAGCATCCAGCTGAATGCACTGCGGCACTGAAAGATGAGAAACCTCGAGCTGTGACCTTACAGTTCGAATAATTTTGCACCGGGGCAGGTTGTGAAGCTCGTTAATGTTGCGAAATCTGCGATATGGCAACTTACTTTCAATTTTAGCATATATAACATCGTTTATTATATCTATGCGTCTTAAAACAGCTCCTCTGCTTACATGTTTTCCATCGAGAGTTTCACATACTTGGGAATATGTCGCTAAAAAAGTTTAAACATATTTTTAACTCGGTTTATAAATTCGACTGCCGTTGCATATTATTTTAGTAAAAAAAGCCGACGCCAGCGCGAAAGTCAACGTCTAGTTTATAAACCAAGGATAAGTCCTGCCATGATATAAACGTAATCAAATTACCATTATTAAGGGTCATTTAGAATACCACGCAGCAGCTTAAGCCAAAGCGCAATTGACACATTTCAAGACGCCGACCCAGGGTAAAGTCCTATTCATCCGGCATCTTCAAAATCAGGGTCCATATTCCCAAAAATTCGAACTTTTCAGCTATAGGAAGAATATTGGTATATTGTGTGAATATTCTTGGAAAATTCGGAATGTCCAAAACACATCCTAAGAATGTCCAACGGACCACTTTTTCATTATTCACTGAATATTCTGAATGGATGTAATTTGAACATCACATTTTTGAATACATAAAGCATCTACGTATGTAAAAAAGAAATGTTCAGATTACATCCATTCTAAATCTTCAGGAAATATTAAAAACTGGACTATTGGACATTCACAGGAATGCGTTTTGGATATTCCGAATGTTCCAAGAATATTCACGCAATATACCAATATTCTTGCTATGTGGGTAAATTAACAAATAAAACCCTTCAAACCTATCAATTCTTCTACTGCGTAGTATTCTAAAGCACCCTTAAGTCCTTCTACTATATGCACAGAAAAATCCTTAGATAAGTTGTAGGTTAAAAGGATAACCACAGAATAATTTTGGTATATTACCACAGAATAATTTTGGTATATTACCACAGAATAATTTTGGTATATTACGTTTTGACGAAAACGTTCAGAAAAGATAAATCTGTTTGTTTAAGTGGGACCAAAAAAAGAAAATAAAATAAAATATAATTGCTTTGAAGTGTATAGCCTAACAAAAACCAATTAGGTAATGGTCTTATAATTTGAATTTTACATATGTTGAAGGATCGCAAAACGTGTAACAATAATGTGTGAAAAACAAAGAAAATAATGTAAATATCAGGGTTGACCCTGAGCAAGGCCAAAGGCAAAAAATCTACAGCGCATGCCTAACGCAGACTGCTCGAGCCCAGAAGTGTTTTTGGCTTTGCATTTTTTCCAGACTAACTTGATAGCAGTAGTAGATGGTAGGCCTGGCAATTGAGCCGCATAATGGACCCTTTTTGCCTTACTCTCCGTGCACCCCCGACTTATGCACGTGCCCCTTAGGATGCAAGTTGCATCGCTACCGTCCCAGCAGAACTTGGTTGACGGTAGACTTTTCTTCCCAGCAGCCCGCTGTCATATAAGTTGACCCGAAAATCGAGGTCCCGGTTTCGCTGGTCGAGGTCGCCGTCGGAGTCTTCAAATGCATTCCTTGGCGTGGTCCTGCTTCCCGAAAGTGCTAACGCCTCTTTTAAGTCACCCTCCCTCCACCCGCGTCCCGATCTCGGAGGTTCAGGTCTCCTTATTTTGGGTCACCGGCTAGTCTCCTCCACCCAGTTTGGTGGGGTCCTCGGCCATCCACCTTTGAGTCCCGTAAAGTTTTCGGTGTAGTGTCAACCGTGCCGCCTACTTCTACCTCGTTTGTTGTTATTCTATGCACAACGTCGACTGCAGAGCTGCTGATAAGTGGGGCCGCCCGGCGTCTCGAGTCGCATTCGGTGTTGTGTGATGCAATGTGTACTTGCCGAGATCCGATCCTGCGATATCAGTTCCGTTCTTGATAAGGAGAGTTATTATCGCTACCTACGGCTTTTTTCGGAAAATTCAAGGGTCGTTATAGTATCTCAGAGTTATATGAGTGCAATCGTCCGGTTTGAGCCAACTCTGTTGACCCAACTCGGGGGTTAAATAAGCAAGAGACAGTGAAGTGGTAGTAAACAGTTTCCCCTTAGCTACGCTATACCACTATAATCTAATACTAAGATAGACTGTGGCTATACTGTGACAATATAAGGGGAAAAATGGGGGGAGGATCTTAATCACAACTGCGTGCAAAGCATTGGAATTGACATAAAATTTAACAATTCTTGTTCGAAATTTTTCTAAAACATTAAAAATAATATGGTACAAAAGTATGGAACCGGAAATAAAATAAAAAATAAAATAAACTATAATTACCTAAGCAATTCTTGTATTCCAACGGAAGCTCTAACGGTCCGCAAATACTTAAAAACATTTCATTGGAAATGTTACTTACTTTCCATCTTTGTCTACGAGAGTAAATGCCGGTCAGATTGTAAAATAAGGAGTTTTCGGTAAACTAAAACATTTAATACATTATTTTAGTGCCCTTTGGCCTATATAATAGCATTTTCAGAGAGTTACTATAAATAAGAGATTTTTTAAATAAAATTCCCTACCAAATGCTCCTTGCGAAATGCTGGAAAACATTTTGGAAACCTGGTACACTAAACATTTGTTTTTTAATTTTCCAAACCAAACCATTGTTTACATTTTGATCGATAAGCTGTAAAAGTCAGTCAAACTTGAGTGCCCAGGCTAGTACTAGAGGCCCTGTATTCAATTTTTGACAGGTATTATTTTACCAGATATAAGCATATGGTGAGCAACTGGATTTGACAGTTGTTAAGAAATTTTTTTATGTGCTTGCAGTGATAGTTTGCAACCACTGACAATAAATAATTTTGAATGCACTAATGATGACCTTAATGTTCGAAAGTGCTTTGCATATTTAGTAAATTGCACTCAAGTACGAAAACTTTTTGTTTTGGATCTGCAAGTGCAAGCAACCACACCTCTCACTTTTACTTACACCTCTCGCTATAAATAATTTTGTCACTGTCACATTTTTGAGTAACAAACGTACCTACATCAAGGCCCAGTTTCTCACTTTGGATTAAGTTATAACTTTGACTTAAGTCAAAATTATGATTGTTTTCCACAAACCAAAACTACACTTTTTTGCACTCGACGCGCGTTTCGCTAACAACGTTAGCATCATCAGGAGACGATAAACAATGAACTAAATTAATCTACGCTCTATCTTATATACAATCCTTTAGTGGGCGGAAATAAGACCAATAATTTGTGATGAACCAAAGAATAAAGTGTACTAAACGGGATGGGTCCTCTATCTTTATTTAAACTATTTCTAGATTTAATGATTTCCATACTTTCATATGCATTCAAAAGTCTTTTGTTTGGTACACTTTTTAGAAGTTTTAGGTTATCTAATGTGAATCTATGATTGTTTTCAAAAGCATGCTCGGCCACACTTGACTTTTCTGTTCCTCCGTATTTTAAGTGTGCTAAGTGTTCTTTAAAACGTGTTTGAATAGAGCGTCTCGTTTGGCCAACATATTTTTTGTCACAATCCATGCAACTAATTTCGTAAATTCCACTTTTTTCTAGAACTGTAGTTTTATCCTTGGGATTTCCTAGTAAGCTTCTTATTGTGTTACCGGGTTGATATACTAATTTAAGACCGGTGTTATTAAATACTTTTTGTAATCCTTTCGTATAATTAGGATTATAAGGAATTGATACAAATTTTGAGTTGCAGGTATCTTTTTGTCTGAAAAAAGTGGAATTCCGAAAGGTCTTTTGAAAAGAATGTCTATTTATCAGCTTATTTATTAAGCCTTCGTCGTAGCCGTTTTCGCCAGCTATATTTAATTAAATTTACTTATGATACAGAGAACAACGGTACACTGCCATTTCTAGACACTTTAGTTATAAGAAATAAAAATAAATTGGTCTTTGACCTATACAGAAAAGGAACGGCCACCAACAGGTATATTCCAAGTGACTCTTTTCATTGCTTACAACATAAGCTTGCAAGTTTGCACTTTTTAACATATAGATTAGTAAATTTCCCCTTAAACAAAGAAAGATTTGAAGCAGAAAAGAATAGGATTAGGAATATAGATGGCGAAAACGGTTACGACGAAGGCTTAATAAATAAGCTGATAAATAGACATTCTTTTCAAAAGACCTTTCGGAATTCCACTTTTTTCAGACAAAAAGATACCTGCAACTCAAAATTTGTATCAATTCCTTATAATCCTAATTATACGAAAGGATTACAAAAAGTATTTAATAACACCGGTCTTAAATTAGTATATCAACCCGGTAAAGTGTACCAAACAAAAGACTTTTGAATGCATATGAAAGTATGAAAATCATTAAATCCAGAAATAGTTTAAATAAAGATAGAGGACCCATCCCGTTTAGTACACTTTATTCTTTGGTTGAGGGGAGATAGGATTAAAAATCGTGATCAATCACAAATTATTGGTCTTATCTCCGCCCACTAAAGGATTGTATATAAGATAGAGCGTAGATTAATTTAGTTCATTCTTTATCGTCTCCTGATGATGCTAACGTTGTTAGCGAAACGCGCGTCGAGTGCAAAAAAGTGTAGTTTTGGTTTGTGGAGAACAATCATAATTTTGTTTTAGTGCAACCAAAGGTTCCAAATTCCCAACATATTTGACTTAAATGCTTGCTGCCTCTTTTTAAAAATCAAAGTCAGAAAAAGACAGAATTCGAAGGTGAGAAAGTGGCCAACTTTCAATTTTAAAAAACGAATATTGCAGTATAAGAAACTGTAAAAATATATGAGCCTGCAACTTTGTATTGTCCCATTTTTAACGGAAAAAGAAACGCAAGAAAAACGGAAAGAGATGCATTTGCCAAACTGGAAAATTTATAAAAATAGTCGAATTGAGGAGGTAAGTAAGATTAGTTTAATTTAAATTATATTATATATACATCTGTATACATTTAGGAGGTAAGTAAGATTAGTTTAATTTAAATCATATTATATATACTTGTATACAAGGAAATAAATTCCAACTTTTTCTTTGTTTGCTGAAGAAAATAGTATATTATATTACGTAACAAAAGAAAAAAGTGACAAATTTCACACGAGCGTGAATGTTGTGAACGGGGTGCTAGCCGAGTGAACAACACGTGAGTGTAAGAAACTTACTTTCTATAGAGTTGTGTACATTATTTTTTCCTACGAACACTGATGAATTGCACTAATTTTTGTAAAAATTGGTCCTAAGAAGTAAAGTACTTGTAAATGTCTGCACACGGATGAATTTTAATGGTTTTAAAGGATGCAAATCGTGTGAAATCCATCATTTTTATATGTAGTGGTAGGAAAACTATTTTTTTGGGCCTAACTACACCTAAGTAACGAAAAAATATACTGGAGACCAAAAAAAAAATGCAACAACATGTATATGGATAATCATTTCAATGAAAATTATTTGTGTGTATACCTTATCTCAAAAGAAATATATTTTTTGTCTTCTAATCTCTCCTTTTTTTAACAGATTTTTTCTATTCATTTTCAAAAACAACCAACAAATAAAAGACCTTTTCTGAAAATTTTAAATAATTTTTCATCATTTAAACGACTTCGAGAAAGTACGTATCGTGGGCATGAAAGAGGTTGGTTTTGGTTTACGGGAAATTGCCAATCCATCAACAGTGTTAAGAGTTTGGAGAAGGTGGTCTAATGACGAGACCTATAGACGTCGTGCGGGTTCTGGACGCCCTAGATTATTACAAGGTCGTGATTTACTGCATCTCAGACTTCTTGCTCTCAGAAATCGACGGAACAGTATACGTCAAGTAAGAGATGTTCTAGTTGCAGCTACAGGACGAGTGTTGTCAAGGATGACAGTTAATCAATTGCTTGGTATGGGGCTGAGGGCTTACCGTCCGCTTTTGGTGCTACCTTTGACCCCACAAGATAAGGCTCACCGCTTGGAGTGGTGCAGAGCTCGGCAAAACTGGAATGACGAATGGAATACCATAAGCTTCAGCGACGAATCCAGATTTTGTTTAGGCGGCCATGACGGACGCATGAGGGTTAGGCGATTTCGAGGTAAGAGACGCAATGTACACTTTGTTGTTGAACGTGATGCATATGGCGTGCTATATGTTTAGGAAGCAGATCACCTCTAGCCCTCATCAACGGCAATCTGACTACTCGGCGATATATCGATAAGTGCTTCAGCCAGTTTTACATCCCTACCTACAAACTATCCCAAATGCGATCTTTCAACAAGATAATGCCACAATGGACTTCTTACATGAACTTGGCATAGATACTTTGGAATGGCCAGCAAGATCGCCTGACTTGTCACCTATCGAACACGTATGGGATACGATAGGGCGCAATCTTAGTCGATTACCATGTCCCCTGGAAACTTAGATGAACTCTGGCATGCCTTAAGGAGGATTTGGATGAGTGTTCCTCAGTATGATATAGACCATCTTATTTTGTCAATTCCCCATAGAACAAACGAGTGCATAAATAACCATGGAGGAGCCACTCATTATTAATTTTTTGATGATTATCATGGAGGAATTTTCCTGGAAATTAAGTCAATTACAAGAGCCTCCTAATGTATTAATATATAAATAAATTACTAAAAATATTTGTCCTTTCTGGTGTTGCATTTTTTTTTGTTCTCCAGTATACAAATGAAAGATTTAAGTGGACTAAAAGACGCTTTAGTCCCGAAGTGTATACAGGGTTCCTAAGATTTTCCTTAGGGATAGGATTTCAATAAATCAAACAGAAATGGCATAGAAAGTTCTGCGTGCACAAAAGAAACAGGTATATTGAGCAATGGTGCCAGTTTGTTATTATCTCCGGACTGCTTTCATGAGAAAAAATTGTCGCCACTCTTTCATTGTGAGCATAAATCATAGTTGCAATAATAACCGTTGACAAGATGTCTGCAAATTCCGCTAGATGGCGGCCACACCATGAACATCTAATCTAATTAAAAATTAGATGTTTTCAGGTCCAAACCACAGCTTTTTCTTGCTTAAAGGAGGCGGCAGGGTCCATTATTTACGATACTGAGCGATAAACTCGTGAGGTTGTTAACATTAGAAAGAAATATCTTCGCTTTTAATTAAATTTCTTTCCATTCTGTTCTACTAGTGACATCTATGTTTTTCCTGCAGAGTTTTTTGCTTGCGATATTATTGATTTTAAATAAAGCTGGCCCTACACTACATTTGATATTTTCGAGGTGTTTTATGACATGATCTCGAAACATGTAGCGAACCAATTCTTCAAAACTAGCGGGAGGGTAAAAGCGAAAAATAAGGGGCTGCCAATATTTGTAACACCCAAAAAGGGATGAAAAGATTTATTTTGCTCTGCCTAAAGGTATGAAAATGGAAAACATTAGAAAACAACAACCTAGAATGGATTTACTACGTGTAAGATGTAGTGACAACATCGCCCTATGCCCATCCTTTTCTGCCTAATGTGCTTTTCCGTTTGTCTGCGTCTTATACACGGCTGCTTGGCCCCCTAAGGATTTGCTTAGGAACCCTGTATACTATTTTATGCACTTTGGGAAAAGATTATTGTTACAATCACGTTATTTCTACGCCAAATAGTTCGTCGACTACAAGAAAGGGTGCTAAGAATGAAATCTTGGCTAAGAGCAAGTGCTGTTTGGCTTGACTTACGATAAATTTAATTATAATTTTCCAGCGATTATTTTTTTTTAATCCCTGAGGGATTAAATTTACTTCTAATCCCTAGGCTGAGTGATTAAATTAAATTTTAATACCTTAGAGATTTTTTTTTTTAATTTTTTAATTAGGGATTAAAAGTGCACTTTAGTTCCTAAAAAGAGGGATTAAACGTACCTATTTAATACCTAAAGTGCACACTTTCATTATTGAATCTAGAGTTAGACACCCATTTTGCGTTTCTTAACCTGCCTTTTGTCACTTACACCACCACAATTTCCGAAAACTAATCCAGATAAAAATTCAAGAAATGAATTTTTAATGACATTTTACAGCGCTAGGTTTTGGAAACACTAAAGAAGTTGGGCAACCCGGATATAGTTTTATACCTATAGTTTTCTGTTCTCCTGTTTCCAAAAAAAAATTTTGCACCCATTTAAAATGCATTCCACGCGTCTTTTTCCTTGCCTTGAAGTAGGGAATCGAATTGCGCATCTCCGAAAAGTTTCCTAATCTGGGGACCCACAAATATTCCCTCTTTAATGTTAGAGTCACTGATTCTATCGAACTTTCCTTATAAATAACTAAAAACATGGCCTCCTTTGTTCATGGCCTTTACAAAATTTTTCGTAAGTCCTATTTTTATATGAAGTGGCGGTAGTAAAAATTTTTCTGCTCTGAGGCAACTAATAACAACACTTATCATTACTTAAATTCAAACGCACTCACAAAATTGCGTAGGTAAAGCTGGGGGGGTGGGGCCACAAAAATTCCCATTGACGCTGTCGCCGATTCCGAGAAATCGTGACACCTGTGACTTTACGGGAAAGCTGAGGAGCCACCCCATAACTCCTGATTGGCAAGCGATAGGAGAATAAATCAAACGCCATAATTTGTCGCTCGAAGACTTTATGTGCATCAGCATACGCACAAACATCGAAAATAGCGAGGTTTTTTTTCTTCTACTTCCCTTCATTTTTTAAATAATATTATATATTGTTAATATTTTAAGAAAAAGAGGAATAAAAAGATAGAGTATTTTACCTACAATTAACATTTTCAAATATCCCGTGAACCTTACTGTGTTTTTTTTGTCAAAGCTTGAAATATTTTACTAACCAAAAAAGTCTGTCTGAGGAAATTATAAAAAGAGAAAACAAAACATCAGTCCATTTCATAAAATCGGTTTTATATGCAAATATGAAAAAAACTAGAAAAAGATGTCAATATGAGTCCTCACCTCTGGTAAAAAAACGACTGTAAAAAATTGTATACAGGGCCTCTAGCTAGTATAAAAAAATAAATTATCCTCTAGGTGGCGTTGCATATGACTTAGTATTCGTGTTAGGATCACTGCATCCTGAAGCTTAATTTATACCATTTATGCTTACCAAACAACTAACAGGTTTCTTTACGCATCCAAGCACGGTTTCCAACTCAAAGTCGTAATTTTTACCCTGAGTGTGTTTTTCGATGTATCGAAGATCGGCGCTCTCACTGATTTGTTTATTCCAGTTACATCTCAGAGTCACATGCAGTTTGTTTATTTCTAAAATAAGAAGATTTTAGTATTGAAAATACTACTGGAATCGCTTTTATGAAAAATTTATATTGGGTGTACAGGGTGTCCAGATTTTTCCAGAAAAATTCCCTGACTTTCCCTGAGCAGATTAAAAAAATTCCCTGACTGATATTTTTAGCAGTCTCAAAAAAAGGAAACAATTTTTTTAGAATGTTAATTTTACTACTAAATTCAAGTGATTTTACTCAAACTTTCACTTAACTCATATTAGATGCGTATTTATCAAAAAAAGAGTAAAGAAAATCAGCCTTCACCACCCTTTAAGCTGACCATTCACCTCGCCATTCACCAACCTAGATATTTCTTTCCTCTTTTTTGAATTTATTTATTTGTACTAACTTTTAAAAAGCGACATGTAAGTAAACAAAAAATTAAACAAACTACACAAACCTAGTGTTGGATAACTACTACTAACCGAGGTAATAACTACATTTGGTATAAAAATACTGAAAGCTTGTTAAGTTTTTGATAAAATAGTAAACTAAAAATTGCTTTTTGAACACTGCGTCGGAATACGTAGGAAGCAAACATAAAAATAAGAAATATTTTCATGTTTGCTTTTTTCCTGAAATTAAAAAGACAGTGCGACGAGCACTGTGAAAAATTCCCTCAAATTACTCTTATTGGGGAAAATTCCATGACTTGCCCTGACCCATCGAAACTTTGCCTGACCATTTTCAAATTCCCTGACTTTCCAGGTTGTGGACACCCTGGTGTCGGTGTCGGGACCAACATCAAAATGATTCTAGTCCAAAGAAAATAAATTATTATGAAGGTCGCAATAAAAAGTAACAAGTTCGCCGGTGAACGGCAGGGCGAGCGTCTGTTTTGCTGCGGTCATTCTTGAACTGTGGGTATGCATTTGATGTGCTTTGGCTGCTGAGTGATCGGTTCGTCACGCGGCTTCGAAAATTACGTCCCAAGATTTTTTAGATAATAATATAACCAAAGTCTCCGTAAGCATCGGGTATCTTGTCTCTTTTTAATCTAAGCTCCTTAGCCTACTAGTAATTCCAAGTAAAAAATAACTCTTCAACTCGAAAATCACAGATCATGTAGAAGTCATAACTTGTGTCTGATATTTTCAATACGCCTAAGATACTTGCACATTTTGCAAGATCTGTGAATTTTTTCGGATTGGATCAAAATAAAGCATAAACCAGATTTAGTACCCTTAAAATTATGAAGGTTGCATAACTTTCCTATGCAGGGTGTCCCAAGTCTCCTAAAATCTAGATATACCCATCTTGCAGCTATACGCTGGACCTTTTCTGGTACGGCTTGTAGCCCTATTTGATATGAATGCCAGACGGATGAGCAATATTCCGGACTGGGCCCAACATATGTCAGGAAAGCTTTGGCCCGAGCCCCTCTAGAGGCACTCTTTAAATTTCGAATTACAAAGCCCAATATTCTATAGGTATCTTTGACTAGCTTTGAGATGTGGAATTCCCAATGGAGGTTTGAGGTCAAGTGTACTCCTAAATATTTAAGATCATCAACTAATTCTAATTTTAAATCCGCAAACATTTAACCTCATTCCATTGGAATTCACCCAAGTCTCAAACGCAAGCAGGTCCCTCCATATAGTTAAAACATCCTGCCAGTCTCTAATTTCTCGAAAAATCAAACAGTCATCCGCAAATAGAAACATTTTGGACTCCACGGACAAGGGCAGATCGTTTATAAAAATGAGGAAAGCCAGGGGGCCTATTACGCTTCCTTGCGGGACACCAGACAAAACTCTTTCTCCGCTGAAAGGGCCCCATCTACCATAACTTGTTGAGTCCTACCCATTAATTTATCATGGAGAATAATATCGAACGCCTTTTGAAAGTCTAATGCGATAGTATCAACTTGGTAATTATTCTCGAGAGACGGAGTTATTCTTTGTGTGAACGTGAGAAGAGCCGTTTCAAATGAGTAAGAGGAGCGGAACCCATATTGTTTGTCATAGAAGAAGCTTGATAGATCAAGCTGTCCCCTGAAATAATTACATATCAACTGTTCAAAAATTTTGCAGCATATTGAGGATAGAATGATAGGCCTATAATTGGTTGGAGCAGTTATTTATGCTGATGTCAAAATTAACTTTTAGGTAAGGAATAATTATAAACTCTAAGTAAACCACTACATAAGACCGTCGGAAAAACTACGTTTACATTTATTTAAATACTGGGGCCGCCGTAGACCAGTGAACGGCGTCTTAGCCTGCAGAACAGAGATCTTTGCGGGACTCAAAGGTGGACGGCCGAGGACCCCACGAAAGTGGGTAGAAGAGACTAGCCGGTGACCCAAAAAAGGACGACCTGGACTTCTCCGAGATCGGGACTCCATGGGACGCAGCTGGACTCCGACAGATTTGGTAGCGGGAGTGGACAGAGGGTAACTTGGAAGAGGCGGTACCACCTTCGGGTAGAAGGACCACTCCAAAGAGATGCATCTGAAGACTCCGACGGCGACCTCGACCAGCGGAACCGGGACTTCGATTTTCGGGTCAACCTATATGACGGCGGGCTGCTGAGAAGGAAAAGTCTACCGTCAACCAAGTTCTGCTGGGACGGTAGCGATGTTAGATAGCGGTCCACTGTGTATACTTGCTACGCAGTCTAAAGATCCCTGCCCTCGACAAAGAGGTGTCAGGTAAAATTAAGTCCTCTTAGAGAAAGAAAACTTGCTAAGGGACACGTGCATCAGTCGGGGGTGCACGGGGGGTATGGCAGAAAGGGTCCATTATGCGACCTAATTGCCAGGCCTACGGCCACCCATCTACTACTACTATTATCTCAAAAAACCTATTATTCCGGCCTTTTGGGACATACTGTATATTAAACAATGGTTAAACTCAACATTTCTCCAACTTATGAGGTATTTTAACCGCAACTTCGACGTAAATTTTTCAACTTTCCAGAAGTTTGCTGTCAAGTTTTTACGATGAGGTACCTACTTTTAGTGGTTCCATTTACATGCCAATCACCTTGGAAAATCAAGCTATTTTTTTCGCCATTGTAAGCGGCTGCAAGAGTAGAGGCTAGAGCGATTGGCTGGAAAGCTTCATTGTTAATTTCGCAGGCATTCAGGCCGGCATAGTTAAATCTAAAAGGCCAACATTATTTTTTTAGAAAATAATAATTAGGTACCCTCTGGAATACCATTCTAAAGCTATACCAACTGGGCTATCGAGGTCACTTATTTTGACCAGCTATTCGGAAATCCTTTCTGTCGATTTATTTGTTAGTAGTGAAGCCTGCAGCGGTTTGAAAAACCTAGAGGTATAAGGACAAGGAGGTACACATTCACGATTATTCTTATCAACCAACGATAGACGACATATAGCGTTTTACTGAAGGTGCCGGAAGACGAATTTTAAATTAAAAATATCAGCCAAATATTAAAAAAAAGATTTTAAGACCTGTAAGTACTAACCCTTTTTTCAAACGAAAATTCCAATTCTTTTTTTTTTAATGTGTTTGCTGCATATTTAGGATTTGTTTTATCATGTTTTCTAAAATCTTATTTAGTACTATGTTCAGTGCTGATTATGTTACCTTATCAATGATAAGTATCAACTCGGTTGTACCTGTACAAATTCTCGACAACTTTTAGCGGCAATGGCCGAATTCCATAATCCCTCCCTACAGTTCCATACCTTTAAGTTTTTATCAAGCAATAATAGGGCGCGTTCGTAAAGTTTAACGATGGCATCAATCGCGTTCGTCAATTTTGTGATAGATTTCTGAGTCCATCATTTGATGCCCTCAATAGCAATCAGCTGCGGTGGATTGCTGGATTTAAACATAACCCTACTATTTTCATGAAAATAATTAAATACGTTATTAAATAGTTATGAATAATCAAGTTTTGCCTGTAGTAGGGGCCAATTGGTGCTAAAATAAGCGCGAAAGTCTTCTTCTTCAGACTCTGATGTGGAGGAATTGCACTTATTTCTTTTAATACAAAAACATGTTCGAATTCACAACTCTATAGTAACCGAATCTGCCAACAACGACGAGACGTTTTTAATAGGGAAACTTTGGAACGATTAAAATTTTGACAATTTTGACAGCCGCTGTGGTAGTGTTTAACAACCACTACCACGCATCCATTTTACTACATTAAAAACTGTCACTTGTAAAAAAATTTAGAGATTAAAAAAAATAAAAGATTTGGCTTAATTTTACAAAATAAGTGTTATATATGTTGGAATCTGGTAATATTTGTTTCTTTTTAAAATTAATTGCGCCGAAATTCTCTAAAATTAACCAAAAAAATAACCACAACCACAATGAAATGGATTCGTAGCTTACGGCAGCGGTAGTGGTTAATTTCCACAACGAAATGACGTTTAGCTATTGCGCAGACGCAGTAATTACCACAACCACTATGAAGTGTCAAATAAGCGTTCCAAAATATCCCTAATGGCTCCGGAATGAAATAGCGATATACAAAATACCGGGTAATAAAATTGCGGTATTAAAATAGCGATGTAATGAAAGATCGATTATCAAAATCGGGTTGTACCAAAATGGCGATGGTAACAAAACAGCGCCCTCTGTACCTAAAATATAGAAGGCGCTGTCAAATCAAACGGTGTCAGTCACGCCGCAGCGCCATCTAGCGGCAATATGTTACATTATTTTACGTTTGTACGGTTTCCCCCTTGTAACATTTTAGTATTGTAAGCTTTTAGGTCAGTACGTTTAGACCAATTTCTGTTTTTCCGCTAAATAGTTTTGTCATTTTTAAATTTTTGCCCAGTACCAGAAATAGAGAGTACAGCTGACTTAAAAACCAAGCTATCGTTTTTTTTCATTCTTGGCTTCGAGCCTTGGTGCGCCACTTTCGCTATCGCTCTTTCTTATTTTTATCGATCCAAAGCAGTGGCGGCGCACAGGAAAATCGTATTTTTTGGACGAGTCCCGCGTTGGGAACTATCCATAATACCGATCGCCCGAGTTGCGCTGCAGACAACAGACCCGTGCCGGTACAGTCACAGGTGGCGAATACAGAGGAAGGCGATCAACCCCCTCTCCGACGAAATTACGTACCAACTTCCCCAAAAATGTTGCCCTTCGGCGCCAGTTTTCATCTTCACGATGGGAATTGACACGGTTACGTCACAACCGCCTCTTTTGGATTAGGAGAACAGAACCATTGAAGGAATATCCAAGGAAATTTATCATATGAGATCTTCAGTTTTCACATACCTTCTCACCCATTCTGATCTCCTAATCATGTTGTAGAGAAACTGTTTGCTCAGGGGGTTCTTTGGGTAAGTGAAAAGAAAACCGGCGGAGGATTGGGTTGGAACTTTTTTGTATTTCAATATGGAGAGCCTTAATATCTTACAGTAACTTAAGTATTCAATGCTTACTTAAATATTAAACCACACACACAATTATAAATAAATACTAATTACCTTGAAAGACCAGGCCGTGCTTGTTCAAAACGTAAAGTTTTTCGGAGCGAGAAACCCATAAGGTTCTTTCGGGCTCTCGTTGTTATTAATAAATCGGCATACCTTTGGTTAATGACGGGCAGGCGCGGTATCACAGTAAAGCAAGCAGTTCTCGGCAGTTCTCGGCAGTTCCCCCTCTCCCTCTTGAATTAAACAATCGGTTGAACCGCGAATAGAGATTTTGAATAAACGCGGGAAAATGTAAAATGGTTCTGAATTAAATAAGTAATGGGGGTGTATCCTTGTTCCGTTACAATGTATTTTTCAAACATTTGGAATTAAAATTTGGAGTAACCTTAGATAGCAAAATATTTAAAAAATAAATAGAAAACACTTATTTTTTACCGGAGAAAACCTAAATTATATGCTCTCTGCTTTTTCCTTAATTATTACAAGTAATAAAGGCTTGAAAAATATATACAGTAAACTTACAGCCAACTCACTTAGCAACAAGTTCATTTAAAATTGCATTAAATATAAGTAAATATTACTCATCCTGGCGCATTCAGCTAACAAAAAAAGACTTGCTGTGAATCTCGTTGACTTTATATGCTCTCTGCCAGTAGATTTGTTATTGTAAATTTTGGGAAAGTACGTTTTTACGTTGTATTGTTTTGCTAAATTATAGGCATTCCGTAGCTGTTTTGTTACGAGAGCACACAAAAAAGCCGAATTTACAAAAACCGAAACACAATTGAACAGAAAATAAAACGTCCGAAACGAAATATGAATGAAAGTAAAACACCCAGAAAATAATGGATACGAATATAATTTTACAGAATTTTTATTTACTCGATCCTTAAAAGACACGAATATAATTTAATCGATTATAATTTTCCCGAACCTTAAAAACCCAGAATTACAACAGTATCGGAAAAAGGGCAGAATATCGGAAACGAAAAAACTGAATCTGTTGAAATTGGGCAGGAATGTTTATTTTTGAATTCTTCACAACCGTATCCAGGCAGTTTTTTGCTGGACTCTCTTAACAATAGTCAAAAATCTTACCTGGCTTTTTCTTTAGCCTCGTCAATAATACAGAAATCTGTAACAGCAATATACCAACTTTTGAAAAATCTTTTGGATACGGTTGTAGATTTTTATAAATCCTATCATCCGATAACAAAAAAGTTATGGTTTTTTTCTTTGTAAGCAATATTCTGCCGGAATTCTGAAGCGACAAGGTCACGTAATTTAGTAGGCCCAAGGAAACTGAAGTGAGTTCGATTGGAGTATTGGAATTCAGGTTACGCATAGCCACCGGCCACTTTTCTAACGGAACATTCGGCCAATAAATTGATGCATGTCAAGTGATAAAAATAATACGGAAATTTGTTATTTTTTTGATGTTGAATAATTATTTTTCTTTTGATTCTTTTTAATTTCGAGACAAAACCTTTTAAAGACGCATTAATAAATGGTTACGTTCCTAATAAGTTATACTTTTCCTCACATATGGTGTTCGCACCGTGTTCTGAACACTGCACGATCTCACTCGAAATGGTATTAGTGATGCCACCTATTGTTGATCTTTCAAAAAAGCAGCAAAGCTGTGTTTTCAAATCTATGCCCGATCGCTATTGGGCATGCGTCAAATTTAAATCTCTGGAGCGCTGTAGACCCTGGATTGCGGTGTTGACAAGTTTTTCTATTTGGAAGATGACACGGGGATTTTTTTTAACGATTTTATTTAACTTCACAGTTTCTGGCTGTCTAACTCTCTATCAAATCTTGCGTTTCATTTTTGACACACTTCCCGTGACCCGATTTTAATATTATGAAAAAATTAATACAATATCACAACTAAGCCTGGCAACGTAGCAATTCAATTCATGACTATCGGTTCAAATCATTTTCTGATATTTTGCGTTTCTATAAAAATATGTTTCATTCAAATTTAATTCAATTTTTCAAAATTTTCAAGACAATTTTTTTCGGACGAATTATTGTCTTCTTAATTCTGACAAATTATGTTTGTGCCAAATTTGGTTTCGGGTTCGGGACCCTTTTGTAACATCGCTATTTCGTTCCGGAGCCGTTTTCAATCTATAACTGACGCTTGAAAGACCCCAACCCCACAAAAAAATAGAGAAAAAATTGTTACTTTTTCAATCCACGTTTCCTACGGTTGCTCCATTGAACGCAATGTTCGTCAATACCACATAAGCTAACACAATAAGTTTTATTCTGTTCGAGGCTGATGCAATAGGAATTTTTCAAAGGAGACAGATCCAGAAATTGTCCCTCGATGTTCACAGCACACGGTATTTTACATTGTGGGTCCAGAATGCTGGTTTCATAATGGCAGTTGTCCGTTTGGATTAATGTGGATTCTTTCTTCTAAAAATTTATCGAAATTAAATCCCTCGTTATATCCCTAGGTCAAAGAAAAAATGTAAAATCAGCAACTTTAAAATAACAATCAGCAGAATAGTTTGACGATCTGATTTTTAATTTACTGAAGGTGTAGGTTTATGTGTTGAGGGATTATATGAATGAAACGTCCTTTTTAGCCATCCATACATAGCACTGGTCTACGAAAAAAAAGGTAGGTAATAAAAATTTTTAATAAAAAAACTTTTAAAGAACAAGCTTTTATTAAATGAACTCAAAAGTAATTTTTTATCTTTCTCATGCCATAATAAAAGCGATGGGCGCAAATTAAAAATTTTAACTTTAGGTATCGTATATCGGTCACATCGACGATTCACCTAAAAAACAGTTGTATTACTCTATAACCTAAGGAAATATTCAAAGTGGCAAGCACGGCAATCTCACCCGTTCTTAGCTTCTTTAGATGAAAGAATTATGTTTATCTTTCGAATAGAACAATTTAGTTCTTCTTTTCTAGTTCTCTCTTTGTCACCGTAAAGTTAAAATTTTTTATTTGCAGCCATCGCTTTTATTATGGTATAAGAAAGATAAAACATGATTTTCTACTTTTGAGTGCATTTAATAAAAGCTTGTTCTTTAAAAGTTTTTTTTAATAAAAATTTATTTTTTAATTTTTAGATTTTTACCATAAATTTTCCATTTTTAATCCGCCATATTGAAATTTTCAAATCTGATCAAAAATTCATATCCCCTTCCCGAAAAACCCCTGTATGACAATTTTGATTTAAATCGAACAAACTAAATCTTTTCCCCCCTTCACTTCCCTCGTTAGAGGGAAGTGTGTACATAATAATACCACATGAACCGGAGGCGAACAAGCAGGTGGCGTAGCGGCGCGGCGTTTTCATGCATTTGTCGGTGTTATGCGCGCATACTTACAGGTTGCGTTCAATAGTTTGTGTATAGATGTCACTTGCATTCACCCGTCTTGCATTCATGTGTTATTGGCGAATGCGCAATCAACTTAGCAAAAATTTTCTGATAAATTACGGGTCTTACGAATTCCGTGTTTGACATTGAATGAGTTTGATGAACAATGGTTCGATTAAAAACGGGTCTGTTAAATTTCGAATTTGTGATTGAATGGGTCACAGTTCACTTTTTGATTGATTTTAAGAAAAAAAATATACTGTTTTCGAAAGGTATATTTTTATGTAGATGACGTTCCTAAATAGTCATTCTAATAAAAATTAAAATCTTTCATATACGTCCTACTGTCAGAACCTGTCAAAAATATGTCATTTTTTTCCCTAAATGTAAAAAAAAAAATATTTTTAAAAAATAAAAAATTTGGGCTTATAGAGCATTCTATTCTAGAGAAAAAATAGTCACATAACATTTTTGTACTACTAACCATTTTTTATAAACGTAATTTAAATGTTTAAAAAATTGTCTATTTTGAATTTAATGCTGTTAGTTAAAAAAATATATTTTCCGTAAAAACGATCGAGAACCTGAGAACGAACATATTTTCGATAAAAAAACGTTACAACTTTTTTTTGCATCACTTATAGTTTCTATACAAAAATAAAATAAGTTAAAAGAAAATGGTAAAATCATGTCGATTGTATTGAACTTTTTTGCACCAAGATTTTTCTATACAACTAAACTCTAAAAAAAACAATTATTTGCTAAATAGTTAGTCTTATCATCTATCAAACGACAGTAAAAAAGTTTCGACTAGATTTGAAAAGGTAACCTCTGGCGGAATTAAATAAGAGGAGCTCTCTGAAAAAAATCTTTTTATATACAATAAAATAACAACAAATATTGACTATAAAAGGTACTTCCCTTATTCGTGCTTCTATCCTGTCCCCTTAATCCCGGTGAGTTCGAAGGGTCTTATAGAACATTTAAAAAAAATATCAGAGCACAAAGCATCATGTACTAGTCATTATTACGGTCATTAAAAAAATTATTTTTATGTTGCAGAAATTTGGTTATTTCTCATTTTTACTTAATAAACATAAGAAAGTAAAAACTTTTTTTACTGTCGTTTGATAGGTAATAAGACTACCTACTTAGTACATAATTGTATTTTTTTAAAAATTTAGGTTTATAGAAAAATCTTGGTGCAAAGAAGTTCAATACAATCGACATGATTTTAGCATTTTCTTCAACTAATTTTATTTTTATATAGAAACTATAAGTGGTGTAAAAAACATTGTAATTTTTTTTAGCGAAAATATGTTCTCTTTCAGGTTTCACATCGCTTTTTCAGAAAATATATTAAAATTCAAAATGTGACAATTTTTTCCATTTTTCAAACATTTAAATGACGTTTATAAAAAAATGGTTAGTACGACAAAAATTTTTATTTGACTTTTTTTTGTCTAGATTGAAATGCCCTATAAACCCTAATTTTTATTTTTTTTTAAATATTTTTTTTTACATTTTGAGAAAAAATTACATATTTTTGACAGGTTTTGACAGTAGGACGTATATAGAAGATTTTAATTTGTATCAGAATAACTATTTAGGAACGGCACCTACACAAAAATATAACTTTCGAATAGAGTATATTTTTTTTCTTAAAATCAATCAAAAAGTGAACTGTGGGGTATGTTGAAATAAGGTTCGGATAAAAAATTGGTTTGAATTGCAGTTTTTATCTTACGATGAATTTTTTGATTAAATACGGTGTAATAAATTCCTGGTTTGATAAATCATATACATATAATTATTATGTCCTTATAAATACACTCTCACTTAGACTATTTCCCCGAAAACTGTGAAGATGTGAATGACGAACATGGAGAATGATTCCATCAAGAAATATGGAAAAAAGATATCATGAAAAGTGGAATGTTTCAATGGTAGCGGATTATTGTTGGAAGCTTTGACGAGAGGAACCAGAGGCTGTGTATAAGAGAAACTTAAAGACATAAGAAAAGTGATTAGTTTAATTTTTCATTACTTCTAAACTAATCAAGTTTTAGGTTAATTAGATTTAATATTAGACATTAAGTATAGTAGTTCTTATAATATATGGAGTTATGGTAGTTTATGAAAACCCGAATTATTAGTTAAAAACAATGTCATAAGTACTAAAATATATTTCTCAAAAAGCATTTTCTCTCTATTTCAGTCACAAACAATCGAAAAACTCTATTTTTACCCACGACCTTCAAAAAAAATTCAAAAGAACCATGCACAATTTAAATGGAAACTGGATCTCAGTGGGATTTCAACGCCGTTTAAGTATGTTATTCGAACAGTCCCTGAGAGCATTTTGTCTCATAGACATAGGTGCCGATATCTACAGGGTGAGCAAATAATAGCTGCCAAAGTTTGGGATGAGCTTGTTATTATCATGCTTATGATGACCGATATCGGCACCTGTCAAACCCTGTCGAAATGGCGGAAAAATAATTAATGAAATTGAAATTTTTGGAAAAGCGAATACCTTTTTTTTACTTTGTTGAAGACATTAAATCGGAAACCGTAAAAAAAGTGACAGTTGTTTTAACTGTCATTTACTGTTATGGGGAAAACCACTGGGGCGATGACACATATTTACGAGTGGAGACTCGAACTACACTAAATTGAGGTCGATGAACTTAAAACTTATTAGTTTTGACACCTGTCAAACTCTGTCAAAATGGTGGAATATAATTAATGAACTTGTTTTTGGAAAAGCAAATACTTTCTTTTACTCTGCGGAAGACATTTTAAAAAAAGTCAATTTTTTTACGGTTTCCGATTTAGTGTCTTCAGCAGAGCAGAAAAAAGGTATTTGTTTTTTCCCAACACTTCAAGTTCATTAATTATTTTTTCGCCATTTTGATAGGGTTTGACAGGTGTCAAAAATAATAACATTTTTGAGTTCATCGACCTCAATTTAGTGTAGCTCGAGTCCCCACTCGTAAATATGTGGCATCGCACCAGTGGTTTTCCCCATAACACAAAATGACGGTTAAGACAACTGTCACTTTTTTTTACGATTTCCGATTTATTGGTTAGGGTTTTTCCAGACTTTTCCAGAGTGTTTCCAGACTTTTCCAGGGCCTCTCCAGACTTTCCAGAGTGTATCCAGACTTTTCCAGGGTCTTTACAGACTTTTCCAGAGTCATTCCAGACTTCTCCAGATTATATCCAGACTTTTTCAGGGTCTTTCCAGACTTTTCCAGAGTGTTTCCAGAATTCTCCAGGGTCTTTCCGGAGTGTATCCAGACTTTTCCAGGGTCTTTCCAGACTTTTCCAGAGTCATTCCATACTTCTCCAGATTATATCCAGACTTTTTCAGGGTCTTTCCAGACTTTTCCAGAGTGTTTCCAGAATTCTCCAGGGTCTTTCCGGAGTGTATCCAGACTTTTCCAGGGGTTTTCCAGACTTTTCCAGGGTCTTTCCAGACTTTTCCAGAGTCTTTCCAGACTTATCCAGAGTGTATCCAGACTTTTTCAGGGTCTTTCCAGACTTTTCCATGGTGTTTCCAGACTTTCCAGAGTGTATCCAGACTTTTCCAGGGTCTTTCCAAACTTTTCCAGAGTCTTTCCAGACTTCTCCAGGGTGTATCCAGACTTTTCTAGGGTGCACGGACTTTTCGAATACATTTTATATGTGCTAAACATATATAGATAGATTCAGACTTTATTGTTTCTAAAAACATTTCGTTTTACATGTGCTATATATCCTCGTATACATAAGATTTTTGTCCAATAATCACGCAGTAACGGCTAAACCGATTTGTATAAAATTTGATAAGACAATAGGGTGTGATCTGGATCTTATCCTAAGCTACTTTTTATTTAACATTTCGTTTCATAACTCGAGATATATGGCACAGAAAATTGAATATTTCAAATGTTTTTTGCATTTTTTATGTGATATATATATATATGTAGTCAAAAATTTTGGCGCCATTCAACTACAATTTTTATAAGCTTTCCAAGGAGGTATCACACGGTAAGAAAAAAAATATTTTTTTTTAGGGATGAAGTTTTTTGGGGGTAGCTCCGAAAACAATAGGGGTCTGCGTGTCAACAAAAGTAATCACTATGCAAATTTTTGTTTTGTTTTTGAGTTACGAGTGGCTACAAAGTAGGCGACAGACAGACCTACAGACAGAGCGACGGCGTCTGGATTCGTGCTTATCACTATTCAAAACCTCAAAATTCGTGGAGGATCATGAAAATCTCGACGTGCGATTTTTCGATGATTACATTACTTCCCTTTAGCAAGGGAAGTAAAAAAGGTATTCGCTTTTCCAAAAACTTCAACTACATTAATTATTTTGCCTCCATTTCAACAGGGTTTGACAAGTGTCAAATGAAATGTCATTTTTAAAATCAGCGTTGTCATTTTAGTGGAAAATTATGCTTTTTTTGCCGATATCGCTCATCATAAGCATGATAATAATAAGCTCATCCCAAACTTTGGCAGCTATTATTGGCTCACCCTGTAGATATCGACACCTGTGTCTATGAGACAAAATGCTCCCAGGTAGTCCCAATAACATACCTAAACGACGTTCAAATCCCACTGAGATCCAGTTTCCATTTAAATTGTGCGTGGTTCTTTGTTGCCTAGTGTAGCATGGAGGCTATTGGGATCGGCAAAAAATTTTTATCTGAGTCCAAAAAGGCCTAACTACAAAATTTTGGGACGGTGTCAGTCTGTCTGGGACACGATAACTCAAAAACCGTTAAACAAAAATTCTTTGTTACCTGGCGATGAGCTGATTAGTTTTTGGTGGGGTTGGGTTGTCGGAAAGAGGGAAGAAAGAGGGTTAAACCGTAGCAGCTATTACCAACACACTGTTTTCACATTAAGATGGATAATTTTCTTTTTCAATTTTTTGTCAAATGCCAACGTTTCGCAAATTTATTTGCTTCTTCAGGGCTATTCAAGACTGCCGGTTCATATGTCGATTTTATTGCCAAAAGACGCTATTGTATGGTAACAAGTAAAAATAAACATTTTTAAAGCCCCGAGAACCATCCGAATTTTTCTAAAAACTAACCCCATTTGCTTCCTTCTTTAGTGATTTTTTCACCTGACAGAACTAAAACAAAGTTATGATTGTTTTCCACAAACCAAAACTACACTTTTTTGCACTCGACGCGCGTTTCGCTAACAACGTTAGCATCATCAGGAGACGATAAACAATAAACTAAATTAACCTACGCTCTATCTTATATACAATCTTTTAGTGGGCGGAGATAAGACTAATAATTTGTGATTGATCACGATTTATAATCCTATCACCCCTCAACTAAAGAATAAAGTCTAATAAACGGGATGGGTCCTCTATCTTTATTTAAACTGTTTCTGGATTTAATGATTTCCATACTTTCATATGCATTCAAAAGTCTTTTGTTTGGTACACTTTTTAGAAGTTTTAGGTTAACTAATGTGAATCTATGATTGTTTTCAAGAGCATGCTCGGCCACACTTGACTTTTCTGTTCTTCCGTATTTTAAGTGTGCTAAGTGTTCTTTAAAACGTGTTTGAATAGAGCGTCTCGTTTGGTCAACATATTTTTTTTTCACAATCCATGCAACTAATTTCGTAAATTACATTTTTTTCTAGAACTGTAGTTTTATCCTTAGGATTTCCTAGTAAACTTCTTATTGTGTTTCCGGATTGATATACTAATTTAAGACCGGTGTTATTAAATGCTTTTTGTAATCCTTTCATATAATTAGGATTATAAGGAATTAATATAAATTTCGAGTCAGAGGTATCTCTTTACCTGAAAAAAGTGGAATTCCGAAAGGTCTTTTGAAAAGAATGTCTATTTATCAGTTTATTTATTAAGCCTTCGTCGTAACCGTTTTCGCCAACTATATTCCTAATCCTATTCTTTTCTGCTTCAAATCTTTCTTTGTTTAAGGGGAAATTTACTAATCTATATGTTAATTTGTATCAATTCCTTATAATCCTAATTATACGAAAGGATTACAAAAAATATTTAATAACACCGGTCCTAAATTAGTATATCAATCCGGAACATAATAAGAATTTACTAGGAAATCCCAAGGATAAAACTACAGTTCTAGAAAAAAGTGGAATTTATGAAATTAGTTGCATGGATTGTGACAAAAAATATGTTGGCCAAACGAGACGCTCTATTCAAACACGTTTTAAAGAACACTGAGCACACCTAAAATACGGAAGAACAGAAAAGTCAAGTGTGGCCGAGCATGCTTTTGAAAACAATCATAGATTCACAATAGATAACCTAAAACTACTAAAAAGTGTACCAAACAAAAGACTTTTGAATGCATGCAGAAATAGTTTAAATAAAGATAGAGGACCTATCCCGTTTAGTACACTTTATTCTTTAGATAGAGC
This sequence comes from Oxystoma pomonae, assembly GCA_963921995.1. NCBI lineage: Eukaryota > Metazoa > Arthropoda > Insecta > Coleoptera > Brentidae > Oxystoma > Oxystoma pomonae. Next base: position 20,635,737 of record OY998165.1, read on the forward strand.
GTAGGTTAATTTAGTTTATTGTTTATCGTCTCCTGATGATGCTAACGTTGTTAGGGAAACGCGCGTCGAGTGCAAAAAAGTGTAGTTTTGGTTTGTGGAAAACAATCATAACTTTGTTTTAGTGCAACCAAAGGTTCCAAATTCTCAACATAGTTGACAGACTAAAATAAACAGTGCTCAATCTACACCTACACACCGAATTTCATTATAATCAGACACAGACACACAGATATAGGATCAACCCAAACCTCTCTTTTTTCGCACTCACGTCGGGGATTAAAAAGGGATCGTTTTTAACGTGAAACGTGCAAAACACATTAATATATTCAGGGTTGCCACAAGATTCCCTAGATAAAACTCCCGCGTTTTTCCCGGTTTTCCCAGAATTATTTTTAAAAGATCACAATGTCATAGCGCCGCAGGCGATACAAAGAACGATATATTGCTGGAAACGAAAACCGGGCTGGAAGATTTGAGAGATTTACAGCCGAAGTTTACGTTAATATGCTGAAAAATGTAATGCTTCCAGATTTGAGAGTCCCTTATTCAGATCATTTTGTATTCTAACTAGATAACTCCAGTTCATACGGCCAGAATTGCGCAGCGATGGTTCCAGGATAATAATATCGAAGTTTTGCCTTGTCCTGCAAAAACCCCTGATGCGAATCCAATAAAGAACGTTGAATTCAGAATATCTAATGGAACTAATCCTAAGAACATATAGGGAAGTTTTTTTTTTTAGTTTTAGCCAATTCAATGCCCAGAAGACTTCAAAACATCATTGCAGCCAACGATGCGCTATTCAAAATAAGTATTTTTTTATGTGTTTTTAATTTTGTTATTTTTTTAAAATTTTATTTATTTCGTTTCGTTGATCTGGCTTTTTAATTATTTTGGCCTAGTAACTTTCGTCAAATTGGTGCCTTCCTTTCGAGGGACAGTTCCTTCTTCTTGAAATCGATTTATGATGGTTACTATCGTACACTTGCTTCTTTCATAATCAGCTAGTCAAACAGACCAATTACTGTGTAGCTTTTGTTTAGTTAATAAAACATTTTTGCTTTTTTGAAATCTGGTTTTTATTCTTAGTGGCCTTATATTTTGAATTAGTTAAAAATAAACAAGCCGTCTCCTTATAAAAAGTTTATTTATGCCAAAAATATAACCTAAAATGACAAAGTCAAAAAGTCAGTGTTGCACATGGGAAAATATAAAAAATCGTATTTGCAGCTACCTTCTGCTGTACCAGTTTTATGTGAAGAGAAGTGTACCTACCAATAAGATGTCTTACAAGTTTTTCGTAATTATTTTTTGAGGACGCACACAATACATGGGAAATTTCGCATCAGTCAAAGTGCTTGAAATTTTTATATGTTGTAGATATTGAAACTCCCAACAATGTTTAAATTACCCCAAATCTTGTGGGCCTTAAGGTTTTCGAGATATGATTTTTTAAAGTTGCGGCTTTCGGGGCATATTTTTACTAAAAAATAAACCATATAACTTATAAGAATACAAATACCACGCATTTTTGAGATATTGGGCAGATGAAAGATTTCAATTTGACATGAGACAATCATGTCCTTTTGTCAAGCTCAAAACATGACAAATAACTGCTAACGTAGGATCCAACCACCAAAATATTCTTTTTGGAAACTAAATAAATGAGATAAATAGAAGTTCAAAGTTAAGTATATATATAATATGTATATGTATGCAATGAGATTGGTAGAAGATGCAACATGCCGCTTCTGCAAGAAAGAGAAAGAAACCTCATTACATGTCCTATGTCAATGTGAAGGCATAGCTAGTTAGAACCAGGGCCTTACTGGGGACCTAGAATGCTTGCACTTGCACACTGGCAAAGCTTCTGGTTTTCATGACAAGGACGGGGCTGCAACTTGTTTTGTAGTTCTAGCAAAGCAGGGAAGAAGAAAGGGGAACCACAATAGATCTGAGAAGGTCGAGGTGGACAGGTGTCTACACCACCCCATTATAATCTAATCTAATCTAATCTAGGACACGGTATAGAGGATAAATGAATTCCTCCAGAACTTTCGGTAAAGTAACCGTCATAATAAACCAATCAATATCATGGATGAGCTATTCACTTATTTGAACGCCCTATCTCATATAGCCTCATCAGGTCGCACTAAATTAATGAACCCATTTTTGGTAAAGTATTATAGTTTATTCGTCATTCAAACATTCGGTACATCATACTTACCTTTTAAGATTCAATTTTTAACTTTCTAGAAATGTTTATCTATTATATAATTCCCAAATTCTCGTTTCGGATAACTTACACTTAGTCCCCCTACTAAAAAATGTGTCGTCGTAAGCCAAATGACGATGTCATTTTATGTGTCAAAATTCTAAATTTGGTTTATTTCGTAGGAAAAATTCACGCAAAAACCGTAACTTTAAAAAATCATATCTCGAAAACCTTAAGACCTACAAGATTTGGGGTAATTTAAACATTGTTGGGAATTTCAATATCTACAACATATAAAAATTTCAAGCACTTTCACTAATGCGAAATTTCCCATGTATTGTGTGCGTCCTCCTAGTGTTAAGAGACGCTGAGCAACACCGTTCTCAACTAAAAAGCCAGTTAACTCATTTTCGTTTTAGTATCCTTTAGCCTATGATCGGCGCCATATTGACACCAAACTGACAGAACATCCATGTTTTACTTGTCAATTTGGTTATAAAAATGGCAGCCACAATAGGCTAAAGGGCACTGAAGCGGTAGGAGTTAACAGGCTTGTTAGTTACGTACGGTGTTGCGCTGAGTTAGGGTGGGATCTAGTCTCGGTGCTATATGTGTTGGTGAAATGTCATAAATGCCCGCAGGCAAAAATATTGAAAAAGTTATATTTTTTACATGTTTTTAATGCTGCGTTGATAAAAAACTGTTAACTAAAATTGTTACAATTAAAGACATTATAGCGAGCGCCAAATTTTGTTGAAGCTTTTCGGTTTCGAGAGCTGCAAAAAGAGGAGGGGCGATTGCCCACTCATACATGCATTTTTTCCTATGCTACAAAATTTAGCTTTCCATTAGTGTATACTATTATAAGGCACCACCAGCTTAGTATGCCTGACAGCTAAAACTTCAGTGTGACATCCTTAAAAATGCCACAGATATCAACATTTATAAAAGTTCAAATTATCACTCGAGTTATAGAAGACGGCTGGTCTATAAGAAGAGCGGCCACCCGTTTTGAGGTTGATAAAATGACGATAATGCGATGGAAAAAGCGCTGGATTGAAAATAATTCTACGGATAGGAAAGATAGATCAGGACGACCAAAAGTAAGTGCAAGATGAGAGACTTATTGACCATCTCTGACAAAATCCTTTTTCAACGTCGGTCGAACCAGCTAATGTAACATTATTTCCGGGTTCTTTAGCAACAGTAAATAGAAGAGTAACGAAATCAAAAGTCTCTTGTCGAGTTGCTGCAAAGAAGCCTTTTCTAACAGAAGAACAAAAACAGGCCAGAGTGATTTTTGCACTGAACAACGTTCTTCGTGATAATGACTTCTGGGAGAGGGTGGTTTTCACTGACGAACACTGACTAGATTTGAACCCGAATATACAAACTAAATTAAAAAAGCTGGACATTTTTCTGTAAACATATGGGGCTGGTTTAGTGCTAGAGTTTTGGATTTTTTTTGGAGAATCGAAGGAAGATTCAATAGTGAACGATATATTGAAATCCTTGAAAACGTTATGCTGCCACCTGTACAGGCTTTACATGAAAAGGACTTCGTTTATCAGCAGGACAAATGTCCAGTACACACGGCTAATGTTGTTCGCCAATGGTTTCAGAATAATAATATAGAAACACTTCCTTGGCCAGCCAACAGCCCTGACCCTAACCAAATGGAAAATATATGGGGTCGAATCGTTAAAATAATATACCAAAGGAATTGGAGACCACGAAATGCTGAAGAGTTAGGCGATGCTATTAATAGAGCAATGGTGATCCTACTAAATACTAAATTATTTATTTTAGTTCTTTTTTAAGTTAAAATAATTAGTATTAAGTTTACCATCGTTTTCGTCCTAATCCAAGTTTCCTATTCGTCGAATTGTTTTCAATCCAGCGCTGTTTCCATCGTAAATAGGTTACCGCCCTCTTTATCGAACAGCCTTCGTCCGTTACTCGAGTGATAATTTGATATTGTTTAATAAAGACTTTACTAAAACATTATTTTTGCTGATTTTTTTAGTATTATGCAAAATTTAATATAAAAATAAGGTTGCCTTTAATTTAAGTAGAAAAATATTTTCAGTTTTAGAGACCTTTTTTAAACAATATGACAAATTGTCGTACTTTTGAAGTTTTTAGGCATTTTAGCTGGTAGTCCGTATATATTATACACTTTGTGTGTGACTGCATGGATGCTTTTTTTTTAAATCAAGTGAAAGGTAGAGCTGCAGGAGAAAATTTCATTGAAATTTATGTTTTTTTTTTGATACTGGGAGTTTTCATCCATAGTAGAATCCTCGGTAAGATCAATGACCAATGTAGCAAAGTATTTTTGCAGTGTTCAAAACAAAAAAAATCCTATCCCGGATTCGAACCCGGAGCTTTCCGTACGGCAGGCCAGGCAAACACGCTACCCACTTCTCTACGGAGGCCGGCAAAAAAAGTTATATGTAAATTTTATATAGGTACAAGGGAATCACAACCAGGTCAAAAACATCTGAAAAGTTCAAGAATTCTTGGCAAATTTCCCGGATATTTCCCGACTCCACCGAATTCACGACTTTTTCCTGGATTTCCCGGTTTTTAATGATTGTGGCAACCCTAAACATTAAAAAAAATACGGTGAGTCATACTGTGTTCCGATTAAATTTTTACACTGATCCCTCAACACATAAACCTATACCTTCAATCAGTACCCTCTCCAGATAGGCCGATGAACTCATACCGATTTAGTGTCCTTTTATCCACCTTCGCCGCCATTTTCACTCAAAAGTGACAGATAATCCATTAGTTTTCTGTTAAAATGGCGGCGAAGGTGGATAAAAGGACACTAAAACGATAAGAGCTGATCGGCCTATGTGGAGAGGGTAATGCTTCAATAAATAAAATTAACAATACCTGGAAATTCGTTGGGCAGTGAAGAATTACAGTTAGGGAATAGTTTTTTAATTGGGTACACTTTTCTCCGTTTATTGTAGTTAGTCTATGGTCAGTAGAATTATCTAAAAAAAATTATGGCATAATTACTTTATGTCAAATGTATTTTTTAAGCAGAGAGGGGGGGGTGCGTCCTGACATCAAGTTACAGAGTCCGTATACAAAATGCAACAAAAATAGTTGATTATCTTAGGAACAGATACTTGTTCTTAATGGAAAGTACCCTTTCTTAGAAGTTCATAATTAGTACAAAATTATGACAAAACAACTTTAAAAATCTTTCTCTAGAATGACTCTATTATGTTAATTTTGACAATATACAAATTGAGTTTTGAAAATAAATCGAGTAAAGGTTTACTCTAAAACTTCCCTCGCTCAGAAGAACATATATAAAAATCCACTACTCATATACACATAGGTTAGATTTGGTCGGTCAGACTTTTTCAGGATATATCCAGACTTTTCTTGGGTGTATCCACACTGTTCAGGGCTGTATTCAGACTTTTCCATGATGTACTCGGCCATTTTCACAGACGTTTCCAGAGTGTATCCAGACTTTTCCAGAGTCTTTCCAGAGTGTATTCAGACTGTTCCAGGGTCTTTCCAGAGTGTATCCAGACTTTTCCCGGAGGGTATCCAGACTTTTCCAGAGTTTATCCAGACTTTTCCAGTGTATCCAGACTTTTCCAGTGTATCCAGACTTTTGCAGAGTGTATCCAGACTTTTTCAAGGTGTAGACTTTTGTAGGGTCTTTCCAGACTTTTCCAGAGTGTATCCAGACTTTTCCAAGGTCTTACCAGATTTTTCTAGAGTGTATCCAGACTTTTCCAGAGTGTATCCAGACTTTTCCAGGGCCCTTCTAGACTTTTCCAGAGTGTATCCAGACTTTTCCAGGGTCTTTCCAGACTTTTTAAGGATGTATGCCGAGTTTTCGTGGGTGTTTCCAGACCTTTCCAGACTTTTTAAGGGTGTATTCATAGTTTTCCTGGGTGTTTCCAGACTTTTCCAGAGCGTATCCAGACTTTTACTGAGTTTATCCAGACTTTTCCAGGGTGTATCCAGAATTTCTTTCGAGTAGACGGTCTTTTCCAATACATTTTATATATGCTAGGTATACAGGGTTCCTAAGCAAATCCTTAGGGGGCCAAGCAGCCGTGTATAAAACGCAAACGAACGGAAAAGCACATTAGGCAGAAAAGGATGGGCATGGGGGCGATGTTGTCACTACATCTTACAAGTAGTAAATCCATTCCAGGTTGTTGTTTTCTAATGTTTTCCATTTTCATACCTTTAGGAGTGGAATAAAAATTGTTTTTGCTCGACTTTAATACCAAACTGATGAAAGATATCGTAAAAAAAAATATTTTTCGGCTTTTCATTTTGTAACCATTGTCCTTACGCACTGTTTACAGGCTGGGGACTGAGATACATGCAAATGCCTAACCTAAAGCGTTCATACACGGCCGGAGAAATCGACTGAGATATTTCCGTAGAAACTTTATCAAGCAAATAGGACGGGTTGACGCCTTCGAACGTCCAACCCGGGTTTTGCACTTTGATCCGAAATCAAAAATTACGTAACGGTGATTTTACCAATTTTTGACCCCCTCCCTATGTAATGTTTTGTAACGGTTTGGCACGCCACTCCCCTAATATTACGTAACGATTTCAAGACCACTACCCCTCCCCCCAATAAAAAAACTTTTCACTTATTGTCATTCCAAATTTTCTTAGTTTCACACAAATGCAAACGCTGTCGAAAACCCCCCTCCCCCTACGTAACGTTTTGTAACCCCCCTCCCCCTTATGACCATTACGTAATTTGTGCACGGCCCCTGTAGTCCCAGTGGAGGAAGGCGAGAAAATTGATATTTTTTTCTTAAAAATTATACTCTTTAGACCTATTTCTTTGTGTTCCCGAAATTACGTAATTTTTGAAAAAACATTGTAAGCGGCGCCATTTTTATTTCGTGCTTTGTTTTTCTAACATTTTTGCGTTCGGCTAATTTAATTGAAAAATTTTTGCCTGCGGCGCCCTTTACCTTCTCACTCGAAACCAAGATCCCCCGTTTTAGGAAAACTGATCCCGTCTCTGTTTCTAAATTTTTTCGAATAAAAGTAGAGTATGACCATGGGGGAAATAATTTTTTTCTACGGTATGACGAAAATTTCGAGAAAGTTGAAGAAAAAAATAAAAAAAGTGGCAGAGCTCAAGTTTTTCATAAAAAAAAAACGTTTTTTGTAAAGAAACAGAGCAAAATAAATCTTTTCACCCCTTTTTGGGTGTTACAAATATTGGCAGCCCCTTATTTTTCGCTTTTACCCTCCCGCTAGTTTTGAAGAAATGGTTCGCTACATGTTTCGAGATCATGTCATAAAACACCTCGAAAATATCAAATGTAGTGTAGGGCCAGCTTTATTTAAAATCAATAATATCGCAAGCAAAAAGCTCTGCAGAAAAAACAGCGCCGTTTATTGATTTCTTTGGCTGCTAGTGCTAGCTGCATGGTTTCGCCGTTTCCGGATAGATGTCACTAGTAGAACAGAATAGAAAGAAATTTAATTAAAAGCGAAGATATTTCTTTTCTTCTCGAGTATACGGCATTTTAAAAACACAAAATTTACGAAACTGAAGCGACTCGAAAGGAAATAAAAATGCAATGCCTGTGAATCCCAGTTTTTCCTCGATCATCTCATGGTGTGACCGCCATCTAGCGGAATTTGCAGACATCTTGTCAACGGTTATTATTGCAACTATGATTTATGCTCACAATGAAAGAGTGGCGACAATTTTTTCTCATGAAAGCAGTCCGGAGATAATAACAAACTGGCACCATTGCTCAATATACCTGTTTCTTTTGTGCGCGCAGAACTTTCTATGCCATTTCTGTTTGATTTATTGAAATCCTATCCCTAAGGAAAATCTTAGGAACCCTGTATATAAATATAGACTCAGACTTTATTGTTTCTAAAACCATTTCGTTCTACATGTGCCATATGTATATATATACTAGTATATAAGATTTTTGTCCATTAATCACGCAAAAACGGCTGAACCGATTCATATGAAATTTGATAAGATAATAGGGTGTGACCTGGATCTTAACTTAGGCTACTTTTTATTTAACATTTCGTTTAAAACTCGCGATATATGGCACAGAAAATTGAATTTTTCAAGAGTTTTTTGCATTTTTTGTGATATATTATATACGTAGTCAAAAATTTTGGTGTCGTTCAACTACGATTTTTATGCGCTTTCCAAAGAGGTATCACACGGTAAGAAAAAAAATCTTTTTTTTTAGGGATGAAGTTTTTTGGGGGTAGCTCCGAAGGGTCTAATAGGAGAATGCTCAAAAACTATAGGGGTCGTCGCGTCAACACAAGTAATCACTATGTAAAATTTTGTAATGATTAGTGAAGGGGTTTTTGAGTTAGAGTCGCTACAAAGTAGGCGACAGACAGACCGACAGCGTCTGGATTCGTGCTTATCACTATTCGGAACCTCAAAATTCGTGGAGGATGATGAAAATCTCGAAGTGCGATTTTAAGATGATCAACTAAGTAGTATAATATAAACAACAAATCCAAAGTCTAGTGTAGCTCGTAAAATTTACAGGAAAAACTTAAGGGCCTTGACTTGTGCCAAACTGATGAGATCAAAATAAGTTCGAAACACATGTATGTGGCTAGTTGTAAGGTTTTCTAAGTTTTAAGATAGGACGCGCGCCCACGGTTTATCAGAATGTGCAAAATCAAACCCATTAAATAAAAGAAATTTCAATCATAAAATCATTCACTATAGAACCTGCAATTCGTCAAACCAATTTTTTATCCGAACCTTATTTCATCAAACCCATTCAATAACAAATTCGAAATTTAACAGACCCGTTTTTAATCGAACCATTATTCATCAAACCCATTCATCTAGACACAAAGGATTGAACACTACCTGTGAATACTTTTATAGAACGACAAATGCCTCGAAACGCCACCCTCGTATACGTCTCCAGTTCATGTAAGTATTATTGACGAATGCGCTATCAATTTAACAAATATTTTCTGATAAACAACGAGTTTGACGAAATCCGGTTTTGATAAATAATGGTTTGACAAATTCCGGGTTTTATTAAAAATGGGTTTTACAAATTGCGAGTTTGATATTGAATGAGTTTGATGAACAATGGTTCGATTAAAAACGGGTCTGTTAAATTTCGAATTTGTTATTGAATTGGTTTGATCAAATAAGGTTCGAATGAAAAATTGGTCTGACGAATTGCAGTTTCTATGGTAAATCGTTCTTACAATGAATTTTTTTATTAAATACGGTCTGATAAATTCCTGGTTTGATAAACCATAGGCATTCTTAAGATATATTTTCGAGACCATCTGCAAAGCCCGGTATGTTGATGGAAGTTTTGTAGCCCCTATGTATATACTTGAGTGACACTAGAGGCCCTGTATACAATTTCTGGCAGTTATTGTTTTGCCAAAAAAACCAACTGTCAAATGTATAGAGGTTATACTAGAGGCCCTGTATACGATTTTTGACAGTTATTGTTTTACCAGAGGTGAGCAACTGGATTTGACAGTTGCTAGGGAAATTTTTAAAAACAAATTGTGTGTTGTCAATGATAGTTGGTAACCCCTGACAATAAATAATTTTGTCACTGTAACATTTTTTATTAAGAAACGTCCGGTTTAAAAATGGAATTTTGCTGTATCAAAAACTGGAAAAACACGTGCCTCGACGAATTTTTATTGTTCCGTTGTCCAACAACAAATATCTTCGCGTGTATATTCACTGTTTGTTTTTTTTTGTCAAAACTTGACATATTTTACTAACCAAAAAAATCAATCTTTCAAAAACTGTCTGGGGAAATTATAAAAAGAGACAACAAAACATCAGTCCATTTCATAAAATCGCTTTTACATGCAAATATGAAAAAAACTAGAAAGAGACGTCAATATGAGTTGCCCACCTCTATTAAAACAATAACTCTCAAATGTATAGAGGGCCTCTAGGTTATACCAAGTAGAAAAAGGCACTTGAGTTTTTCTTTGTTGGGGGAGGGGGGAGGGGTGTAGCCTAATTGAGGTGGGTTAGAATTTTCGTAGTGACATTACCGAGGATATATTACATAATTACAAACTTGCCGAAAATAAATTCTGTTCCAAAATTAATCGTTTTCTGATTCTTCTTGTTATAGAGACACGCAACAGAATTTAAAGGAAACACTGTAATTTTCCTGTCGAATGGTCCACACATTCTGTAGAAAAGGGCTTCATTTTTGGAAAAGGTGGCATTGTATAGGCGACTAGAAGCAAAAAATATTGTTATTTATTTATTTATTTATTTATTTTGGGACATGCCCAATCATCAACTTTACAATTATAAAAACATTATATAAAAAAATAACAAATAACATTAATAATAACAACAATAATCATTTGCAATAATGTAACATAAACATTTACCACTCAATTTTGAATATTTGAGTTCCTTTCTTAAAAAATATCATTTGATAATTTAAATTGGTAGGGGTCATAATTTTTGTAAGACATTGTGTATATAAAACCGAGTGAAAATCTACATAAAACGTTATTTTTTCTCTAGTATTTCTAGAAGGGAAAGTTAAGCCTGAAGATCGGCATAATCCAGAAAGCATTTCCACTGTTAAAATTGCACCTGTGTCATCAGCAAACTGACACATAAGGTCAGCATCAAGGAGCGACAATAAGCTATCAACATAAAAAATCTAAATTTTTAAAATTTTTGTTCTAGTAGTTTTGTTGTTATTAATTTTTGAAAATTATAAAATTACTTAGTTTTGCTCTTATATAAGTATAAAACTACTTATCAGAAATGCATGACCTTTTAAATGATCTGTAACATGACACATTTTAAAAATTTTAAAAAAATAAAAAAAAATATTTTTTTTTTTTTTAAACACCATTTTTATTTTTTTTTTTTCAAAACAATTTTTTTATGTTTTACTAAGACACCAAATTTCAAGATAAAGAAATGATGGGTTCCATATAGTTAGTACGTCGATGGTTCCATATGAAAAAAAATAAGACAATGTTCAAACATGTAAAAAATGAGCTTTTTTATGTAAAATAAATACACTTCATTCCAAATTCTCTGGACCAATTTCAATATGTCAGCTGACAAACACAGAAGCTAAATGGAACTGTCATTGTCAGTGTCAAAAATGGAGTGTAGTAGTTATTTTAAATTTTCATTGTTTGCTTTGGGGCAAATTAAAACAATTAAGGCAGAAAAAAAGTTCAAAAAATTATCACGAACGACGAAATTGTGTTAAGAGGATAGGTCCCAGAATAGAACCCAGTGGGTCTCCTTGGGTTATTTCTTATGTTTTGGAAAGACATTTTTTTAAAGATTTTGCCTTACTCCAACAGTTTGTTTTCTGCCACTTATATGACTTTAATAATACACGCTCTCAATTCTAAAGTGGTTTAATTTACTAATAAGTAGTTGGTGATTTAAAGTATATCTAGGTACCTTTTGCAGGAATATTGGAAGTGCTAACAGCTTTATTATTGGTGTCATCAGTCAGTTCAATATGATACCTGTTTTCATGCAGTTGGATCCCAATATGATCCCAAAAAAGGCAGTATTGAACTTGAGCAGGCAGCAACAAAAAAAGTTTGATTTGCCGCGTTTTCATGGAAGTTTTAAAAGTGAATCATATTGAAAATGTGTTCCGTTCTACATGAAAACATAGTAATAGTCATACTTTTGTTTAGTTTTCACTAGGCAAGAAAGAGATGGAGTTACCCACATAGCAATTTGTCATCCTTAACATGTGCATAGAATATCCTCAAGAAGAAAAAGGATATGCTAAGGATGTTCTAAATTAACATTGGAACATCTTTAGCATGTGCTAAGAATAGGTTACGTTCCGCCCTAATCACATGCTATGCAAGTTCTTAGGATGTGCTAATAGATATTCTTAACAGATGATCGCCATTTGCTTAGCACATATGGCAACTGGTCATCCTTAGCAATGTTAACTCCTAAAATATCGCTTTAAATAAAATAAAAAATATTTTTTTCAGCTCTAAAATCCTATCACAATACACCATAAGAAAAAAAAAATAAAAAAAAGTGCGACGCGCCGACGGAGTTCGAACCGACAACCTACAGGTTGATAGACCAAAGCTTAATAAATAAAGAAACAGGTTGAAACTGTGGAATATAAGCGTTTTGGCGGATTCTTATTGGTCGACTGAAAAGTGTTAATCAGAATTAAAGCTTAATCAGAGAATTTCCACATTTGGTGGAACCCTAGTGAAGGGAAAGTTAAGTGACTTGTCGCATATTGTTAAGTAGATAAATCACTAAGGGTTAACAAATTCGGGTCTAAGTAGGTCACTTCACTTGGGGCTAATAGAAACTTCACTTACCACTAACAATTTCAATTTATTTGCAATCTCTTAAAAAATGTTACATGTCATGTAATTTACATGAGCAGTCTCCCTAAGCCACTAGTTAGCTTGTCGGGAGAGTGGTCCGGGTCAGTAGAAAAAGTAATATTCTTATATAATAACATATCACATACTTAATTTAAGATGTCATTACTTAAACTTAAATTATATCATATTTGACTTATTTATTTAGTGTTACTTAAGAAATTATAATCTAGTTTGTATATTTTACAATTTATAATGAAGTATGCCAGTTCATAAAAAGTTAAAAAAGATTTATAAAGTTCTTATCTTATTTTTATTTTATAGGTTTAAGAGCTATATGCGGAAACAGAATACAACTATTAAAAATAAATATATACACCCGCTCCGCAACCACTCGAGCAATACAAGAGGTCTCTCCGAGTCTGCAAAGTCTGAGGCATTAACTACTTTAATAGAAAATTAATGTATATATATATTTTTTTTAATTATCATTATAAGGGTGTATATTTTAGATTAAAGTCTATTTTAAAATTGGTAGTCTGGTTGTCATGTTTTCAAAATTTTCAAGAATTCAATGAGAGGCCTTGGTAGAAAATTATTTTTTTAGTATTGATGTTTTTTAGAGAGTTTGGAATTAAATTATATAGCCTGGGCCCTTTAAAGTAAATATGTCGTTGGCAGACTGAAAAATGAACTCTGTTAAGAAAAATGTGATCTTGCCTAACAGATCTGGTATTGATAGTGTGGGTAGGTTGTATTGTATTGTGTTTTCATATATTTAATAATATTTTTGATGTATAAATCCCTTATTCTCAAAACCTTGCACTCTTCAAATAATGCAGTTGTAGAAAACCTTTTTGGTTTATGGCTAATTATTTTTAAGATATATTTTTGTGTGGTGATTAGATTAGTTAGATATGAGCTACGCGCACTACCCCAGATTCTTATTCCGTAATTCAAAATAGACTCAACTAGGGCTTGATATACAATTTTTAATAGGTATTTTGGTAAGAATTCTCTTAACTGGTAAAACTTGTAGATTGTCTTTCTAATTTTTTTAGTTATATAGTCTATATGAAACAAAAAAAGCTAAGTAGACACTCTCATAAATACTTCACCTGGGATGGTTTTCTAAGTGAACTGAATTAAACGCTCATGATTTTATTATATCATGCATATAGATGTACTTAATATTGTACCATAATTGGTATACAGACCGCTTCAAGCTACTGAGAACATAGGGCGGAAGAAGTCTAATTTGCCAGTGTACGTACATGCAGAGACACCGCACGCCTATCAGTGAAGCAACCAATACTCAGGCTTGCGATCACCACTTGCATGACTTTCCTTTGGTATTTAGTACGCCTCTAACCACGCTGCTGTGTGGAGCGTAGTCAATGAAACCGGAATTTGGTCAATAAATACGCAAATTTTTATAACGTAATTTTCTTATTTTTTGTCACTGATAAATAAGAGCGTTTTATTGTCAACTGCTCAGATTTATCAGTGACGACGTGTTACAATGAAAATAATAAGGAGAAACAAAATAAAAGCAAGTTCTGAAAATAAAATAATACATTCTAAAAACCAAAAAGATTCTCCCAGTCAAAAAAAAATTAAAGCAAATGTTCGAAAAGTCCTCCTTGCTCGGCTAGACAATATCCGAGCCTACTATAAAAACCCCTTCTAACGTTTCCAAGCATGTTAGGGGTGATAATTTGAAAAGCTTCTTCAAAAACAGATAGAAGTCATTAGGAGCAAGATCGGGAGATCGAGCTGGCCATAAAATAGTTCCCTGTGTACTTATAACCCGATTAGGAAATACATTATCAAGATATTCCCTAACAAGGCCAACATTGTGAGCGGGACAACCATCTTGTTGAAACCATGTTTCACCAAATCTTACACCTAACAACTGCCTAGCAGTTGGAATAATGTGCTGCTGCAGTAGATCCAAGTATCTAGGACCATTCAAATTGCAATTGCCGTTAATAAAAAATGGCCCAATTACGTGTTCCCCTATAATACCCCCCCCCCAAACATTTAGTTTTGGGGGATACTGTGTTCTTACGTCAAAATACAAATGCAAATTTTCCCTCGACCAATATCGAACGTGTGTTGGGTTATGACGATTTGACCATTTGACCATCTGCACTTTTTCGGCAACTTCGTAGACATCCATTTTTGGTTTTAAAAATTTATTATTTCAATTAAGAACTTACCCATCTGTTTCTCGAGCAAGGCAGAAATAAAACAAAATAATAAAAACAAAATGAATTTCCAAAAGATAACACTGCAGCGTGCTTCGAATCCACCTCGGTCGTACGGCACGGAGAGTAAATTGGACTTGATTCCCCCTATGTTCGCAGTAGCTTGAAGCGGTCTGTATACTTTGCATATGCGAAAGCTGTCCTAAAAGTAACCTTCTTTAATGGTATTTCATTAGTATATGCTAATGCTGATGCTATCAAAATTACATTATTTTGATGTTCTTTTACAGTAGCAAAATAGCTTGTACTTAACTTAGTATATGCTAATGCTATCAAAATTACATTATTTTGATGTTTTTTTTACAGTGCCAGAATAGCTTGTACGCTAAAAGGACCAAATAATGTTTCAATAAGTGATATATACTTTGCATGTGCTAAAGATGTTCTAAAAGTTAACTTCTTTAATGGTATTTTCTTAGCATATGCTAAGGAAATACTAGAAGCACATTCTTTTGATTTTCTTTTAAAAGGACCAAATAATTAGTAGTAATGTTTCAATAAGTTCAAAAGATTTTTCAATTTCAATTTCAATATCAATTAATTTAAGACGAAATCTTTACAACTAAAGATAAAATAATCACAAAATGGAACTATTATTTCGAATCTCTTGCAAGCCTTTTGTACATTTGAACAATTTCTAGGTGCAGATTTTTCAAATATAACTACCTTCTAATAATTTGATAATATTATTTATTTTTATTTATTTTTAATGACATACATATTTATCTTTCTTTACATCAAAATGACATACCACTGGCACCGGGCTGGGCTCACTTATAAATATTTTATGTATTTAATGGTTTACTAATAAGGTATTTTAATACTATAAACTGACCTTATACTATTTTAGTTAAACACTAGGCACCTTTTTAATAATCTGTTAATTACTTGCCTGTTTGTATGTGTAAATAACTATAATATATGTTCATATTTATTTTTCTTTTTGTCTTTTTCATTTTTTAATTTTTTAAGATGACTTTTTTATTATTTTACGTAAACAGTGTCTCTCCAATATTTTGTTCTTATTACCATTACCAATTTGTCTGCTGACTATAATTTTGCATTATGAAATTAGTTTTTTTTTTAATTAGTATTGTCGAGATTACTTAACATAACTTAAGCCAGTCAATTTGATTTAAGTACACTTAGTTGCTTTTTTTTGTATTTTTTATTATATGTATTGTTTATTTTTATTGACCTGTGTAAGCACACAAGCATTTTAGCACCAATAAAGGAATCTTGAGTATAGACTTTAAAAGCCAAGTCAATGTTGCAAAAACATTAGTAAAGCTCTCTGTTTGCTTTAAAATAGCTATAATTTTGGCAGTTAAAATTGTTTGACTACTAAATTTATATTCAAAATAACTTCTATATTCATATCATCTAGCTAACTAAGCTAGCTAACTTAACTAACAAAATAGTTGCAATCTTAACTTTTTATCTTAAAATACAACCGAAAAAAATGCCATGATGGGAATGGCAGATATTTGTTGTATCGTAGTGCAATTTTTATTACAATGCAGTTGCTTTCAATGCTATTTGAGAATAAGCGCCCTCTACAGCTAGGCTGGGACCGTAAGCCCACAGCAGTAGTGCCAAGATTTGCTTTTGTTTTAGATTTATGGTTTAAAAAGATACAAAGCTGCTTGGTTGCACGGGCTGGCAAGCAGCCATGTTTTATTTTATGGCGAAATATAACCTCTCAAAAATTCGTTAAAAAATAATCTTTTTTATATGTCCTTGACAGACACTTACAAAAATAGTAATATCTCAAAAACTATTGATCCTATAGAAGCGAGTGATAGCTCATTTTGAAGGGTTTTTAAAGGCCTTTTTAAAGATGTGTGACACAATATAGTTTGTTTAATTTTTTTTTTAATTAAAAAAAAAAAATATATTTTTGAAAAATCTCAAAAACACATTTTTTAATTTTTTTCAAAAAAATATTTCTTTTTTTTTCAATGTTTTTTTAACATTTTTGGAAAATTTTAGGATGGAGAAATAATGGAGTCATACTTTTAAAAAATAATAAGATATTTAATACAGGGCTAATTTACCTAATATGGGTATAACAAAAAAATTAAAAGTAAGAATAATAGAAAATTTACAATAAAAAATATTTAGGTTGCTAATTTTTTTTGTAAAATATTTGAGGAATCTGTCATTTCTTCTGCAGTTAGCGTATATGTCCTACCAGTGGCAGTATTTGGGTTGACCCGTCTTAAAAGAGAATTTTGATCTAGCAGCATTACAATATATCAGCTTTTGGCTTTGGAAAGTAAAAAGACGGAGAGGGACCATGAGGATGTAAAAAACTAACTTTTAATTCCCCGCTTTCTATATTTTTGCCAATGATACATCCCATCCACCAAAGACAGTCATAGTTTATGGTTACAAAACCGGAGTCGATGTTTTCAATTTCTGTGTTTGACAAACCACAGGTTGCAAAAAGACATTGAATATTTTCCTCTTTACTTAGTGAAAATGGTTTTGTAATAATTTTTTCATTACTGAGGGGGATAATCGAGTGCAATTTTTGAGTCCCAGGTATTGATTGTGCTTCCCGGTATCTTTTTTCCAAAAACTTTTCATATTGCTGGTAATCATTTAATGAACAATATTTAAATGTTATACCTGGAATGTTTTCTGTTGCAAATTTAAAAAGATCTTCGGAGGTCATAATCTGTTCATTATATGGTCTCTGCAGACTTCCTTTAGAAGACAACCTTTATACGGTGCCTCCCAGTCCATCGCATGCACTCTTCCCGTGGGAGGTGACAAAAAAATTCCATTCTGCTTTTATTTTAAATTCCTCGAGATGGTACGCAATATTAACAAATTTTTTTTTATTTTTATACTGTGCGACACAGCCGTCTGAAAAATAGATAATTTTGTCTAAATTATCAATTTGCCTCTTTAGTTCAGGCATAAGGTGGCTTAAAAAAAGATGAAATTCCACAGTGTTGTGTACCAAACAGTCTGAAATAAATATATAATTTAAGAGCCGATTCTGTAGACCTTTTCGGGAGAAAGCCATGTTGAAAATCGTTTAAAAGTGAATTTGTCAGGAAAAAATCTAACAGCCTCTTATGTATTAATAACTCATAAATTTTTGCAAAGGATGAAATCAGACTTATAGGCCTGTAGGTGCCCACATAAAGAATTTTTCACTTAAAACCAAAAATGGCAGAAAACCGAATACTAAATAATTGCCCTAAAATTATTAGCAGAGCCATAACACACAAAAAAAAAACAAGTAAAAATGTAGGTAGGTGTGGTTGTGACATTCCGTAACTTTCCCGAATGTTTCTCCTGACTTAATGGATCACAACACCTCACAAAAAATTTTGTCCATTATTTTGGCTTATTTTGTGCCATTTTACAACACACGACTCCGATAAATGTTTTAAATTAAAAAATAGCAATTTATCACATAAACCGCAGGTTTGCAATTAATTATTATATATATATATATATATATATATATATATATATATATATATATCACACTTTATTAGCTACAAGAAAGTAAGCTCTTACAATTTGCAATTTACAATAAGTTATAGATTTTACAATACTAATTCTAACTTATGCATAACTTAAGTAAAAAAATGTAGTTACTAACCAAAATATGAAAAGAAAAAAAATCTAAATAATTATAATTTAATCTACTTATTTAATCAATCACCTTAGATAAAATCTCTGCTAATTAATTAAAATGTCAATTTAGTTTCAATCAAAATGTTAATTAAATTTCGATTTTTTGAAATGCATAATTTGTACATTTTTGCTTAAAAATATGTAATGATTGTATTTTTTTTATTTCTCCAGGTAGTGTGTTATATAAAATAAGTCCTTTACTAAAAATTGTGTCTACTCTGTTTTCAGAATTACTTATGTAAAAATCATTGTTATTTCTTGCCCTAGTGTTATATGAGTGTATATCTTTGGTAGACTTTAATTCCTCGCTTAGATATCCTGGAAGAATTTTATTTTTTAATTTAAAAATAAAAATCAACATATTGTAAGCCAATCTCTGATTAATACTCATTAACGTAAGCCAGCATATTTCTAATTGGCGTTCTTTTTTTGCAAAGTAAAATAGCTCTTAAAGCTCTGTTTTGAATATTTTGCAATACCTTTTTCTCTTCACTGTTTAAAAAGTACAATAGTGTCGAACAGTAATCAAAATGTGGGGCAATTATGGTCTTATATAGTATTAGTTTTGAAAATCTAGATACTTTATTATTCAATCTATACAAAAAATAAACTTTTTTGGCAACTTTTTTTTTAATATAACTACAGTGCTCTTTTAAATTTAGTTGTTTATCAATAAACACACCAAGATATTTATGCTTATTTACCTCTTCTATAATTTCACCATTGACTTTTATATTTATTTTACTTTTTTTATGCTTAATTAAAGTTGCTTTTGAACCAATGACCATAAATTTAGTTTTTTGAATATTAAGTAATAATCCATTATCACAAAGCCAGTTATATATATTATTTAAGTCAATATTCAAAAATTTTTCAATTTCTTTAGGGTCACCATAAAAGTAAAGTAGGCCATCATCAGCAAAAAGTTTAATTTTACAATGTTTAATGGGGTGTTTTATGTCATTAATAAACAAAACAAATAACAAACATCCCAGAACGGACCCCTGCGGCACACCATATTCATTCATTAATAGCTCAGATATGAAATTATTAAATTTTGTTTGCTGCTTCCTTTTTTTTAAGTATTGGGTTAAAAGTTTTTGAGAAAGTTCTACAAAACCATATTTGTTTAGTTTAAGTAACATCAAATTTGTATTTACACATTCAAATGCGCGTTTAATGTCCAAAAATACTGCTCCAATGACCTTGTCTTTTTTAAGGATTTCATGTTTCCAGTTTGAAATTACAAATTGCAGGGCAGTTTCACAGGAATGGGACTTTCTAAAACCGGATTGTTCTTGTATAATTAGAGTGTTTTTGTCTAAAAATTCTAAAATTTGTTGTTTTATAACCAATTCAAAAACTTTTTCATAAATTGGCAGTGTATTAATTGGCCTAAATTCTGAACAAAGGATGGTATTTTGGACTTTTTCTATTGGAATAACTGTTGCTATTTTCCATTCATCTGGAAAATATCCAGTCATTAATGCGAGATTTATAATGTCTAACCAATTGTTTCCTACTGCAAAAAATACTGTTTTAATTATATTTAGGTCAATACCATCATTATCAATTGTGTTTTTTTTTATGGTAAAAATAATGTGTTTCAGCTGGTGTATGTTAATTTGTGAGAATTGACTTAGTTTGTTGTTGTTTTCAGGTATTTTTGCTAAAGTATATTCAACACCATTTACTTCTTTTATTTGTAAAATAATTTCCTTAATACTGTTTAAAAAGTAGATATTAAATTGATGTGCAATCTCTTGACTATTTTGGATTACATTACCATTAAAGTTTATTTTTTCATGGTGATTTATGTTGTTCGTTCCTAATAATGATTTTAAGTGCTTCCACATTTTTTTACTGTCATTTTTATTTCTATCAATAACCTCTTCATAATATGTTTTTGTTTCTTTTCTGATTAATTTAGTTACCTCATTTCTAATTTTTTTGCACCTATTCCAATCTTGTATATTGTTATTTTCTTTTGCTTTTTTGTACATATCATCCCTTTTTTTTATTAAATTCATAACCTTCTCTGAAAACCACACATTAATTTTAAAATTGTTAAAGATTTTAGTTTCTTGAAAGGGTGCATGCACATCTAAACAATAAACAATATTTGAAACAAAATTTGTAGCAAGCACATTAAGGTTATTAGTTTCTAGCCAATTTGAAGTTTTGAGTGAGATTTGAAAATGTTGCTTATTAAAGTTATTAAAATTTCTCTTAACAGATTTGCTAGATTTATAAATTTTATTGTTTGATTTATTATCTACTGACACTAATATGTTGCTATGTTCTGATATCTTAGGTGTTTCCACAATTTTATGCTTTAGTTTATTGTTATTAGTAACAAAAAAATCTATACATGTTTTTGAAGAACTTGTTACTCTTGTATATTCATTAATTAGTTGATAAAGGCCAAACTGATGCAACAATTCAATAATTTTTCGCGAATATGTTGTATCTTTTTTTAAATCTAAATTAAAATCACCCAATAAAATAACTGTTTGTGTGCTAAAGTCTAAGTCCTCAAGTTTCCCTTCAAAAAATTCTAAAACTTTTCCTGTCTGAACCAGAAATGATACAAATAGGGGTAAGGGCCAATAAAAAGTAATGGGAGGAGCTAAACATTTTGGAGGGGAGGACAATTGAAGAAATACTCAAAATTTTGCAGGAATAAACAAGTTTGGAAAAACCTTTTATGTATCTTATTTACAAGACTGGGAGCAAAGTTTTTAGATATAAAGAGTAAATATATAGGTATTTATCAAAAAATGTATGGTTTTTTCCTGCAAGGTTTTTTGTATTATTTTTTTAAAAATAGAACCAATAACTTCTCCATCCTGAAATTTTCCACAAATATTAAAAAAATACTGAAAAAAAATAGTATTTTTTTCAAAAAAAGTCAAAATAATGTTTTCAAGATTTTTCAAAAAAAAATATAAAAAAAAATAATAAAACAAAAAATTACATGGTAATACACATCGTTAAAAAGGTCTTTAAAAAACCTTCAAAATAAGCTATAACTCCCTTCTATAGGACCAATAGTTTTTGATATATTGCTATTTTTGTAAGTGCCTGTCAAGGGCATATTGGTCAATTTCTTTATTTTCAAAAATCAATAAAACAAAAACTGCTTATCCAAAAAAATTAATTTTTTGGATTTTTAAGTTTTTGGATCAGAAGAATAAGTGTACCAAAAATCATCAAAATCGGAGATGGTCAAAACGAAAAGTGCCTTTTTTTTGGTTGATTTAATATGGTTTGACCCATAAATGTGGTCAAATCCAAGTCTGAAAATCTTTCAAAATTAACTAAATATGCAATACATGATGTTTTTCCTTTAATTCTGGATTAAAAAAGTTTAAAAAAATTAAAAATTTTATGATTAAAAAAACTTTTATTATCTTAAATTTTTGAGGCGTGTGCAGTTTAATGAGGTATCGAGAGGTTTCATCATCAAACAGACTTCAGCACAAAGATTTGACTCTTGGGAAGTCCACAAAATGTGTATTTTAACATCAGTAATATTTATTTTAGTTCTCTTCCATCTTCAGTCTTTTATGTTGGAGGACAATTTTGATTTAATTGCTATTTCTAAATACATTTTTTGTCAGGGAAGTTAAGTTTTAAACAACATTGCTTTCATGTGCAAAAATGCTGTATTTTCAGCTGCCGTGGACATTGTCACAGGCAAAAAATATTCCTCAAAATAGCTGTGACATTTTCAAAATGTTGTGGCAGAAGTGAGGGGGTAACCACTGTGGCAATTATGTCACAAATCTTACCTGTTTGCAGTTCCTTGCAGTCCCTGTGACTGCCCAAATCTCATCAAACTCCACCAAACCCTGGCTTGCAGACCTTAAGAGACACTGGGAGTCTTTGGAAATCCCTCGGCAGTCCCCAACAATCACTGAACATTCAACTACCTAAAACTAGTGGTTACCCCCTCAGGCAGAAGACAACAAAAGCATTATTGTTATCTTTTTTGCTGGAGAAACATTATCCCAGCTTATTTACAGCATGCTGTGTTACTAGGGCAAATGGTACACTCATAGCATTTGCTATGAATATCCTTAATAGCATATACTTAAACGATATGTACCAAGCATATGCTAAAGATGTGCTCAAAAGGATGCTATGCTATGTTCTTTCATTGCTATGTGGGTAGGCCATAATCTTGTTCTTGTGTATCCACTAAACCCATAGGCATAAATTTTGGTTAATTTAAAAAATGGCTATACATTTAGTTAAACGTCTTTGCTATACATATATATATATACTTACTCTGGAAATTGAAAATCTTGCTGCACCTTATGTTTCTTCTTGCCAACCATCGTTATTTTGGTAAGGGTGCAAGTTTTGTAGTCATGGTCAAAAACAAGGGTTGCTTTATGGCAATGGATAACCCCAAATAACAGGAGAAATATGTAATCAAGATTCATATTGCATTTTTCAATAAATAGTAAAAATTTCTCTTATTTTGTGTAGTTATTTGATTTTAATCCAGTCTGGGAAATTCATTTTATCAAGAAGGATAGCAAAATAAGCAAAATTAAATATCAATAAACATTCTTATCCTATTTAAACTAGATATATACTTAGCCGGAGCAATTTGATTTTAAAAATAAGATAACAAAATCACCGGAAATACTTTTTTATGATTTTTTTCTCCCAAATGGACTAGAAAACCAATCATAGGTTAAGGAGCTACAAACCAATTTTCTATGAGAAAACACCAATTTCTAACCTCTCTGCCTTGCCTTGCACAGAATCAATCACGGTGTGGGTAAGGAATCATCACGTGGGTTTTCCACGGTTTTCCATAATCCACGCATTTGCAACCAACCAACTCGCCTTCTTTGAGCTGACGTCATTTCTTGACGTTTTGGTTTTGACATCTTCACTCTTCACTTTTTTGACAGGAAAAATTTCCTCACATTTTTTAATGCATTTTTCTAATGGAAATTTGATAGAATATTAGGAAAATCTGAAAAATTTCGAAGTTTTAATAAGCCTAAAAGAAAGTGTATATTTGTGACGCAACGTAAGTATTAACTAACCATGTATAGTTGCTACTTTCTCCAAATATTGCTCAACCTTAAAAAATTGCCCTTTTCCTATTTTGTTTTTAGGGGTAGTTTTATCTCATTTGACAGTCCGGAGGTAAGTCCATAGTGTAACTGGACTTAAGTATTTTGGAGAAACTGTAGGTTGTATCAATCCATCTTTAAAAAATGTAAATTTTTGATCTCGTTTTGGATTGAATACCTATAGAGAAAAATATAGTACCTACAATCAAACTTCAATCCATTTATTTCTTACGGTAGTTTAGGTATGGTAATTATGCAGTATACGGTTTTCTGCCATTTTTGATTTTTTATGAAAAATTCTTTATGGGGGCACCTACTAGGGTCCCTAGGACCCCAAATCTGCCTGCACCCGATTTCTCTTTTTTTTTTAAAGAAAAAATGGGTGCCTGGAGGGGGGGTTGTAATGTGTTTTTTTGATTGTTTTGGGTTGGGTTGGTCTGTGTTGGATTGGGTTGTTTTAGTGAAAAAAAAATTTAAAAAAATAAAAAAAAAACAACCAGCGCAGGCGGATTTGGGGTCCTAGGGACACTAGTAGGTGCCCCCATAAAGAATTTTTCATAAAAAATAAAAAATGTCAGAAAATCCTATACTGCATAATTATCAGATAATGTAGTAGAAGCTTAGGGCACAGTTACTCAAGTTTTAATGCTTAATTTTTTGTCTATTTCTATTTCCCTTCACTTCAAAAAGTAGAGAGAGAAGACAAAATTGTGCATTGTGCATATTGCATTAAAACTTGAGTAAAAATAAAATTTAAATTTTAGTAAACACTATAGTACCTGTATGAGCTTCTTTTGTGTTATAGTTTAAAACAAGTTTAAGAAGTCTTTCATAGAATAATAAAATTTGAAAAAAAGTTGTAAGAAAATTTAGATTTCACAGCTGTAAGTAACCATACACACATATCTTATATAAATGTCTAACTTGGTTTTGGTTACAGATGTCTACATCTGGCCACAAACACCGTTACAAGAATGCTGCACTTGACAGTGTAGAACTAAGAAGGCGTAGAGAGGAGGAGGGCATTCAGCTAAGGAAAGCTAAGAGAGATCAACAGCTTAGCAAGAGGAGAAATGTCAATGTCAACCAAGTATTACCCGATGAGGATCCCTTGCAGGTAAATTAGGAGTAAATAATTATATAGCTGCATAGCCTGGTTAAGTTGTTTTTTAATTTAATTTTTCGATTTGTTCCTATTCAAACAGAAAAAATATATTTTTTTGTTTTAGATTGAAGGGGACATGTCATCCTCCCCATTGACTCTGATAACTCCTGATATGATTAATGACCTATACAGTCAGAATCCAGAACAACAACTGGCAGCAACTCAGAAATTTAGAAAGTTGCTGAGCCACGAGCCCAATCCACCTATTGATGAAGTTATACAGACTGGTATTATTCCCCAGTTCGTCAACTTTTTGCAGAATTCTTCCAACTGTACTTTGCAGGTACTTATGAATATTTTGAACCCTTATAAGTTTCACCTGTTAACTTTAAATTTAAGTTTAGAATAAAACCAGTGTATCTGTCACACTGAAGGTCCCAAGTTTGAATCCCGGCTAGGTGCATGGATATTTTGTATTTGTCTTTAAATTTGCAAAAACTTGGATGGAAAGTCCCAGTATATTAAAAAAAAGAAGTTTACAAAAAAAAATTTAAAAAAAATGTTTAGAAAAAAAAAAAACCATACTTATTACTACTTACTTCAGACTAATTCCCTATAGAAATTGTCTAATGTTTACAATCCAACACCCTACTGGACGATTATACGAGCAAAAAAGAGATTGAGCAATAAAATGGAAACACTGTCGAAAATTGCTTTTCCCATTAGCAGACAACAAGTGAGGTTGGGTTGGTAGGGTATACTTCAAAAATGTAAAATTACTGTCAGAACTTGGATAACCACAAAAACATGGTTACAAGTTTACCAAAGTTCAACCACTAAAAATGGTTTTTTAGATTCATTATTCAAGATGGCAGTTATTCATCTTTTTTTAAATTTTACTATAAACTGTATCAAATTAAAAAAACATTTGCTAAAATAAAAAATCTAGGTAAATTTCATGCAAATATAAAGGATTTACAAAAGTTTTTATTTTGTTAAATAACAAAAATGTTAAGGCCAACAAATTTTATTGTTTAAATATTAGCTGTATGTTCATTTCTACAAAACACAAGGAATTTTTAAAGAAGAGGCATTAGGCATTAAAAGTTGACTAAAAAGGACACTATCTAAGTATTCTTCTATTGCAGATTACTTAGATTGCTATAATTTATAAAAAGGTACTCATTAAAATACAAAATATACCAGCCTATCAGCACTTGGACATTGCCTCTCTTGTTATTTATGATAAATAAATATTATACATGCTGCAAAAGCAGCTAAGTTATCTTTTGTTTAAAAAAGATTAATATTAATCTTAGATTTTTGAGTTATTAATGATTTAGTTATAAGCTTTTTACCCAGCTTTTATATTAATAATAAATATTAATTCTGGCCTGGAATATCCGCTGTGATTGCATACCACATTGTAAACCATTTTGTTGATCCTCAAAATGACCTCCATTAAACTAGCGACCCCACCTCAAGAATATCAAAATTTAACCACACTATAATTATGTGCTAATTTTGTCCCTAATAAAAAAATTTTGTGCCCCTCTGGTTTCTGAGAGAATCGAAAAAGAAAATGGGGTAGCTAGGTTAATATTAACTTAGCAACCCCACCAGGAAATATGGTGCCAAGCTAAAAATTTTTGATTTTAAAATTATGTGCTAATTATGTGCTCCACGAATATGTAAAAAAAATTGAATTTTTATTTTAAATTACGTTGTTTTTTTTAAAAAAAAGCTAGGTTAATATTAACTTAGTGACCGCACATGTTTAGGTATCACAGAATTTAAAAATTTCAAAAACTAGTATTATCTGCATTATGTGCTAATTTCGTCCATGATCAAAAAATTTTGTACTTGTCTGGTTTCAGAGAAAATCAAAAAAGAAAGTGGGTTAGCTAGGTTAATATTGGCTATGTTTTCATGGGTATTGAGTTTGTTTTCAAAACTCATTCTATCTTTTTCTTTTATATAGCGTGTTCTTGGTCTTGATAAAGAACACGCTATATAAAAGAAAAAGATACAATGAGTTTTGAAAACGAACTCAATACCCATGAAAACATAGCAATTAACTTATCAACCCCACCAGGAAATATGGCGCCAAACTACTATTGGTTTTCAAATTATGTCATAAGTCTCATACATATTCATGGCAGCACATAATTTTGTAATAATATATTTTTACTTTGGAATCATACTTCAGATTGGGAATTGATTTTCTTGAAAACCAGACAAGTAGAAAATTCTCTGATCATGGACGAAATTAGCACATAATTTGCAGATAATAATGGTTTTTGAAATTTTTGAATTCGTGATTCCTAAACATGTAGGGTTGCTAAGTTAATATTAACCTAGCTACCGCACCTTTTTTAAAAAAAAAACTTATTTAAAATGAAAAATTCGATTTTTTTTTATATATTTGGAGAGCACATAATTTTAAAACCAAAAATTTTTAGTTTGGCGCCATATTTCCTGGTGGGGTTGCTAAGTTAATAATAATCAAGCTACCCCATTTTCTTTTTCGATTTTTTCAGAAACCAGAGGAGTACAAAATTTTTTGATTGAGAATAAAATTAGCACATAATTATGGCATTACTAAATTTTGATTTTCTTGGGGTGGGGTTGCTAGGTTAATGGAGGTCTCAAAATGGCTTTTTGCAGTTCTTTTTTCACAAAAAGTCAACTGATTGTTTTCCACAAACCAAAACTACACTTTTTTGCACTCAACGCGCATTTCGCTAACAACATTAGCATCATCAGGAGACGATAAACAATAAACTAAATTAACCTACACTCTATCTTACATACAATCTTTTAGTGGGCAGAAATATGACTAATAATTTGTGATTGGTCATGCTTTATAATTTTATCTCCCCTCAACTAAAGAATAAAGTGTACTAAACAGAATGGGGCCTCTATCTTTATTTAAACTATTTCTGGATTTAATGATTTCCATACTTTCATATGTATTCAAAAGTCTTTTGTTTGGTACACTTTTTAGAAGTTTTAAGTTATCTAATGTGAATCTATGATGGTTTTCAAAAGCATGCTCGGGCACACTTGACTTTTAAGTGTGCTAAGTGTTCTTTGAATCGTGTTTGAATAGAGCGTCTCATTTTGCCAACTTATTTTTTGTCACAATCCATGCAACTGATTTTGTAAATTCCACTTTTTTCTAGAACTGTAGTTTTATCCTTGGGATTTCCTAGTAAACTTCTTATTGTGTTTCCGGATTGATATACTTTCGTATAATTAGGATTATAAGGAATTGATATAAATTTAGAGTCGGAGGTATCATTTTGCCTGAAAAAAGTGGAATTCCGAAAGGTCTTTTGAAAAGAATGTCTATTTATCCGCTTATTTATTAAGCCTTCGTCGTAACCGTTTTCGCCAGCTATATTCCTAATCCTATTCTTTTTTGCTTCAAATCTTTCTTTGTTTAAGGGGAAATTTATCAATCTGTATGTTAAAAAGTGAAAATGAAAAGAGTCATTTGGAATATACCTGTTAGTGGCCGTTCCTTTTCTGTATAGGTCAAATTCTAATTTATTTTTATTTCTTATAACTAAAGTGTCTAGAAATGACAGGGTACCATTGTTCTCTGTTTCATAAGTAAATTTAATTGTGGGAAAATTGTTATTAATTTTTTCCATAAAATTTTCAACACTAGTTACTTTAGTATTATTATTTATTATTATTTATTTATTACGGGAAAACCCCATTATCAGTTACAATTAAAAAATTATGTTATAATAGTTTACATCAGATAGATTGCAATATAATACTAACTAAAAAAAAAAATAATACCAGAAAATAAAAAATAATACCAATATAATGTTAAATCTACAAACTAACATTATTAAATTGCCCTTTAAATTTTGATAAGCTGACACCAAAGATCTCAAGATGATGATTATTTATTAATCTTGTATACCTATCTATGGGAGAGAAAAAGGCCATAGTTTGTTCGATGGAATGGGATGAAAAAGGAAATAAAATCTTGCCTACTGTTTCTGGTTGTGATATGAAAGCCTATATACTCTAACAGATCAGCACATTCTATTGCATTGTTTACCAAACTATATATAAAAGTTAGACCAGCATAATTTCTTCTCTCTGATAGAGTTGATATATTGAGAAGCTTTTCAATCTCTGTATAGTTGTGATTTTCTATATCAACTCCAAGCTTGTATGCACAAAACCTTAGGAATTTATGCTGAATTTTTTCTACAGTGGATGTGTGTACTGCCTGATATGGAGACCACACCACCGAACAATACTCAAGCTTTCACCTTACCAGTGAGTAGTATAAACCTTTAACAGTTTCTACAGATAAATGGTTGCAGTTTATCGAGAGAAAACCTAACATTTTCGACGAATTTATTGTAACTGAATTGATATGTGCAACAAAAGATATACTTTCATCAAAAACCACCCCAAGATCCTTAATTTTTAAAACATATTTAAGAGACTCGCCATTTATTGACTAAGAAGTGTTAAACTTTTTATTACCCTTAAAAAAACTAATTTGACAACATTTGGATATATTTAAATTTAATTTGTGTTACTGACACCATTCAGCAAACCTGTCCAAATCAGCCTGCAAAGGTAACTGATCATTTAAGCTATTTATTATTATTGAAAACTTAAAATCGTCGGCAAAAGCTAGACCATCACTGTTTTGGAAACACTCAAAAATAGTCTTCACAAAAAGAATAAAAAAACAAAGGTGAGGAATGACCTCCTTGGGGTACGCCAGACGTCACAGTGATTGAGTCAGACTGAAAAGAACCAATTTTTACCTTCTGCTGATGACCAGACAGGAAGCTTTTGACCCACTGTAGTGAAGCTGTGTCAAAACCTATGTTGTGAAGGCATTTAAAAAAAACTGTGATGGTCAACTTGATCAAAAGCCTTTGAAAAGTCGGTGTAAATAGAATCAACTTGTTTAAAATCTTTTCATATGTCAATAAGTTCGTAACTGTTGATCGACCTGCACAAAAACCATGTTGATTTGCATTAATTTGGTTTCGACACATCCACTTTAATTGGTCACTCACTAGACTGTCAAAAAGTTTAGGGATTGATAATTGGATGCACACACTTCTATAATTTGTAACTAAATTTTTGTTTCCGCTTTTAAAAATAGATACTATGAAGCTGTACTTCCATTTATTTGGAAAAGTGGATGAAGTCAATGAATTTTTAAATAGTAAATACAGAGGAGCCACTAAGGTACAAATACACTGTTTTAAAACAATATTTTGTATTCCATCAGGGCCTACTGTAACTTTATATTTGGGAGTCCAGCTATTTTGTTAAAAATATTTATTTTAGAAATAATTAAAAAGGCAAAATTTTCTGATAAATTAATAGGTGTATCAAAATCAAAGTTTCTTTGGTCACCCGGAATGTAAACTGATTGAAAATAGTTTTTAAATAAACCAACAATATTTTGTCCATTACCATAAGTCATTCATTGAGGAAGAGAATGATTTGATTTTAACTACCTTATATAAGTCCAAAAGTATTTTGGATTGATTTTAAATTCATTATTAACTCTTTGAAGTTATAATAACCAACATTCATCTCTTTTTTGTTTGAACTCTGAACATACCCTAGAGAAACTAACATAATTGAGAGGCGATTTTGATTCGACATAACATTTATGTGAGACTCTCTTGCGGTAGGTAAGATGTTTTAATTCATTTGAAAACCATTTGGGATAAGTACTATTTTTATACCTCTTGACAGATACAAACAAAGCAATACCCTCACTTAAAATCTCATAAAAAATATTCAATGCTCTGTTTACATCACACTGTGACAGACATTGCTCCCATCTTACACCTGCCAAGTAGTCATTTAAACCCAAATAGTTTGCGTTTCTAAAATCATAATAGAAGTTCTCAGAAAAAAGTTCATCTGACCTCTCCTTTAAATGCATATTACTTAGTATACATTCATACTGGATATGGTCTACATTTTGTTGGTTAATACTTATTCTTACAGACCTAATAGATTTTCTAACATATAAGTATACCCCCACCACTGGTTTTATGACTAGTCAGACTAGATCGGTCATTTCTAAATACTACACACACTATCCAAAAAAATCACTATTTAAGTTGCTCTCCACCAAAACAAATATATCGTAGCAAGAACTGTTCACAGCCAATTTCAGACTATCTAGCTTAGTGCGTAGTCCACTAACATTTTGGTAGTAGACAGCTAACGGGGTATTACCTAGTTTTCCTGGGATGCTTGTTTCCTGGACACAACTGTTGGTACACCCTTTATATATTTGATAATTAAATCTCTCTCCCCATCATTATTCCTCTGTGTAAGCTCTTCTACAGCTGCTTTATGTACATTTTGTTGCATTTGTGTTGAGTCAAAGGCCAATATGTATCTGCATGACAAAGATTTAAGCTTTTGTTTTAAACGAATGACTCTGTGTACAATGTCTATGAACTTTTGGCTTCATTTAGCATACCCAGCATGGAAAAGATATTATCGACTATTTCAGTGTCCTGCTTGATCTTATCTTGTGTTGAATACTGCAATTAAAAATTTAAAACAAAACTCTGCATGAATCAAAATTACTTTCAATATAAAAATAACTACTACCAACAATTAGAAGGAACCACAATGGGTAACAGTTTATCACCTTTTATTGCAAACCTCTTTATGAGCAAATTTGAATCAGATATAAGTAAAGAATTTGAGTATTTCCCCAGAGTATGGTTCAGGTATGTAGACTAGTGTTGAAAATAAATAACAAATTTCCCACGATTAAATTTACTTATGAAACAGAGAACAGCGGTACACTGTCATTTTTAGACACTTTAGTTATAAGAAATAAAAATAAATTAGAATTTGACCTATACAGAAAAGGAACGGTCACCAACAGGTATATTCCAAGTGACTGTTTTCATTGCTTACAACATAAGCTTGCAAGTTTGCACTTTTTACCATATAGATTAGTAAATTTCCCCTTAAACAAAAAAAGATTTGAAGCAGAAAAGAATAGGATTAGGAATATAGGTGGCGAAAACGGTTACGACGAAGGCTTAATAAATAAGCTGATAAATAGACATTCTTTTCACCTTCACCTTTCGGAATTCCACTTTTTTCAGGCAGATATACCTCTGACTCTAAATTTATATTAATTCCTTATAATCCTAATTATATGAAAGGATTACAAAAAGCATTTAATAACACCGGTCTTAAATTAGTATATCAATCCGGAAACACAATAAGACGTTTACTAGGAAATCCTAAGGATAAAACTACAGTTCTAGAAAAAAGTGGAATTTACGAAATCAGTTGCATGGATTGTGACAAAAAATATGTTGGCCAAACGAGACGCTCTATTCAAACACGATTCAAAGAACACTTAGCACACTTAAAATACGGAAGAACAGAAAAGTCAAGTGTGGCCGAGCATGCTTTTGAAAACAATCATAGATTCAAATTAGATAACCTAGAAAAAGTGTACCAAACAAAAGACTTTTGCATGCATATGAAAGCATGGAAATCATTAAATCCAGAAATAGTTTAAATAAAGATGGAGGTCCCATTCCGTTTAGTACACTTTATTCTTTAGTTGAGGGGATATAGGATTATAAAGCGTGACCAATCACAAATTATTAGTCTTACCTCCGCCTACAAAAAGATTGCATGTAAGATAGAGTGTAGGTTAATTTAGTTTATTGTTTAGCGTGTCCTGATGTAGTTTTGGTTTGTGGAAAACAATTATAACTTGGTTATAGTGCAACCAAAGGTTCCAAATTCCCAACATAGACAAAAAGTCAAAATAAAATTCTAAAATCTCTCCCAATGTTGCCAGCTTGTGTTTTTTTTGTGAATCTGGAAATTCTACTCATTAAAAATTAAAAAAAAAGGTAATACTAAAAGATTAAAAATTTACTCATTAACTTAAGGGTAATTATCTTGTATTAAAATATTTAGAATAGTCGAAATATTATAAAAAGAGAGTCAAGAAGTTTATGAATCGTTTTGTTCCTAGAAAACTCGGCGGTGAATTGGCAACCATGCATTTTATAGGAAAATTAACCTTAAGCCAGCTACTAAATTGCTAGATTTTAAAACCTTCAAACATTTTTTGATTGCTCTAATGATGGACTAAATTAAGTCCAAAATGGGGGTGTTTAACAATTATGGATCATCTAACCTGGAACTATCACCAATCTTAATCGGCTCGTTATTACTTTCTAAGTTTGGAAAGCAATCTACAAAAGATTTTTAAAAAATTATATGTTTTTTTGTGTTTGAATATTAGTTTGAAGCAGCATGGGCCTTGACAAACATCGCCTCTGGAACATCGCAGCAGACTCGAATGGTGATAGACGCTGGAGCTGTACCAATTTTTATTTCTCTTCTAAACAGTCAATTTGAAGATGTTCAGGTTGGTATTGACTTGTAGAAGTTACACTGTAGGTTTTGTTTAGTTCATATTATGTCATATACTGCATATCCCACTTCTGACAGTAAAATCAACAAAACTTAACATTTCCCCTTGCTCCTTTCTCCAACCCCAATCTAATCAGCTTTTTTAAAACCAAAATGGCACAATTTCTTCCCAAACGTCAGTCAGTTAGTCATTCAGTTTATTAAAGAGCTAGCAGTTTTTAGTAGACATTAATTTCCCATCAATATATAAAAATCGTATGTACCCCCCTGTTAACCGTTTGATGAAATTTGCATTATTTTTTTTTTTAGGAGCAAGCAGTTTGGGCTCTAGGAAACATTGCAGGTGACTCGCCCGAATTCAGGGACCACGTTTTGGATTCTGGGATTTTGGTTCCTTTATTACAGTAAGTTAGTTGAATCTGACAACATTTTATTAGTGGATACCGAGGTGGATACCATACCAAACCCAGTGGCGGTCGCAGAGGAGGGGGGCAATCGCCCCCGCCCTGCGCTTCAGAGAAAAGTAGAAAACAAAGATGCTGGTGGTAACCCTGAAGTCTTTAAAAAAAAAACGAGAAATTGCAGAAAGTTCCTTTAAAAACATTGTAGAATCTCTCCACAGTATTTTGCGACAGATGGACCTTCAATTCGTCACACCAAGAATAAACAAACGCATGACATACTTACCGGGAAAACCATTGGAAATACAGAACAGTATTACAGAGTTTCTATTTAAGTAGAAACTATGATCCCGTTGATATTTACTATTTTCGTTTAATTCGACTCAAAAATTGCATTTTTAATGTAATTTTCTCAAAAATTTTCGGCACATTTAATCATTTTTTTAAATAAAAAATTATGGAATAAACGACTTAAAATCTGCGTAGCCCCCCCCCCTAGATTTGAGACCAAATCCGCGCTTGTAGTTACTAAGTTTTGTTTGCATATATTCCTCTTACTCTAGTTTTTTTTTTGTATCGAAACCGCCCTCCCCCCTTTTTTCAAAAGCCATTGCCAAACCAAACCATAAAAAATGTATAAAAGTTATTCCCAACTATCCTAACATTTGGAACTGACATATAAACCATGTGACATTTGACAACCTGACCATCTAATCTTTGCGAATGTTTTCCGTTTTATGTTCACATCAAGCAATAAAAAGAGATAAAATATATTTTTCACTTGCAGGTTATTGGGAAAATCAACCCGTCTGACGATGATAAGGAACGCCGTGTGGGCCCTATCCAACTTGTGCAGGGGCAAAAATCCCCCGCCCGAATTTTCCAAAGTAGCCCCCTGCCTGCCGGTTTTGGCTAGGCTGCTGTTTCACACCGACGGCGACGTTCTATCCGACGCTTGCTGGGCATTAAGTTATCTATCTGACGGACCCAATGAAAATATACAGGTTTGTAGGAAACTGCCAAATATTAATTTTATTTACTTATTGGAAAACTTTACAAACACCAAAAATAGTAATTACATGTAAAGTTGACATGAAATACAGATAAAATGTAAAAATATAACACTCCTAAGGGTCATTTCATATGAAATCAACCAAAATAAAGGGAGGTATTTTAAATACTAAATACTTTTTCTTTTAAAAAAAATTTGAAATTAAAATAAAACTTTTAATTTTTGAAAAACAGCATTTTTTTATTCTTTTTTATAAAAATATATTTTGTTTCTGGGTATTTTACCAATCTATTTACAAAATTTCAAGATGGAGACCTGAAGGGTTCATCAAAATAATTATTTAATTTTTTTTTTCCTCAGAAACTCGAGGAGCACCAAATTTTTTGGTTGTGGACGAAATTAGCACATAATTATGGCATAACTAAATTTTGATTTTCTTGGGGTGGGGTTGCTAGGGTAATGGAGGTCTTCTGGTGTAGAACCGCAATCGTCAAGCAACCAAAACCACAGATAAAGGTTGGTTGGTTTAGTTATGGCGATCGAAAATTGAGGTCTATGAGCAAAATAAACATTTACAAAAGTTTGTAAATGTTGTAAGTGTTTTCAATTTATTAATCTAAAAAACGTTTTTCTTTTCATTTGTAGGCTGTAATCGACGCGGGAGTTTGTAGAAGGCTCGTAGAATTGCTTATGGCCCAACAACCTAACGTCGTCTCGGCTGCCTTGAGAGCAGTTGGTAACATTGTTACCGGTGACGATGTTCAAACGCAGGTGAGAACATACATGCTTTATTAAAAAAAATTTTGTATTGATAGATATTCTATAATTTTATTTAATGGTAACATACCGGGTAGGCCATAAAAAACAGAACAAAATGTTTTCCGTTATAACTTTTGAACCATACCACCGATTTTAATGCAACAAACTGCTCTTTGCAGGGAATTGAGCAAGACTGAGTAAAAATATTTTTTTGTGCGCCATCTTAAAATATAAGATGGCGGAAAGAAACAAACTTTACCCTGTTTCTGCCACGCAGAACGAGGTGCGAATCATTAAAAACGATTAAGTGGTTCAAAAAAAAAAATTTCAAGCAGTGTTTTACGTATTATGCGATTGCCGTCTCAATTCTGTCTGCATACATTTTCTCATAAATTCATTATTACTAAACCGATCTGGATGCAATAAAAGCTTCATGGCGAAAATCGATTGTATTCTTTAACTACTGCTATTGAAATTTGTCGCCATCTTGAATTCTAAAATGACAGACAAAATCAAACTTGTCCCTTTAAACAGGCTCGTTTATTTATATGTTCTGTAAACTTTTAAATATTTTTTTTAATTTGTACAAAAGTTCTGCTTTTGCCATGCACAGCGAGGTATAAACCATCAAAATCGGTTTGGTGGTTCTCCAAAAATTAATTTTTGTTTCCATCACTGTTTTCCAGATTATATGATTGCCTTTTTAAATTGATACTCAAGCAGTAGCAGTAGTTAAAGAACAATCGATTTTCGCCATGAGGCTTTTTATTTCATCAAAATCGGTTTAGTAATAATGAATTTATGAGAAAATGTATGCAGACAGAATTGAGACGGCGATCGCATAATAAAACACTGATTGAAATTTTTTTATTTTTTTTGGGAACCACTTAACCGATTTTAATGATTCGCACCTTGTGCAGAAACAAAGCGTTTTTACGACATCATAAAAAAAATCCAAAAAATGTCCTTAACATAAGAATAAACGAGGCTCTTTGAAGGGTAAAGTTTGTTTCTGTCCGCCATCTTAGATTTTAAAATGGCGGAAAAATAATATTACTGATTAAAGTCATGCTCAATTCCCTGCAAAGAAAATTTTGTTACATTAAAATCGGTGGTATGGTTTAAAAGTTATAAAGGAAAACATTTTGTCCGGTTTTTTATGGCCCACTCGGTATATTAGGTATTTTTGGAATCAGTAACTAAGTAAGCAAAATTTTATTTTTCTGTTTTTTTTTTGGTTTTTGAGATATTTAGGGGTATCATTTTGGACACCCTGTATAATAGTCTGTCTGTGAAGGCGGCAGTGTTTACGGTTTCCCTGTGTAAATATTCAAGTTTGTTGGAAAATAAATGTTACAAAAGAAAAAAAAAGTTTTTATATATGTTGATGTTTAATATTAAAAAAAAAGCTTAATAGTCATTAATTTTAGGGAGATTATACACATCGTCATACTGAAACGAAATACAAAATAACTACACGAATCAAAATAATAAAAATGTTTTTATTAGGTTATCCTCAACTGTTCGGCATTGCCGTGCCTACTTCACTTGTTAACTTCGCCGAAAGAATCAGTTAGGAAAGAAGCTTGTTGGACCATTAGTAATATTACCGCCGGCAACCGCACACAAATACAGGTCAGTTTAATTAGATGTTTGCTGTCTGGTGGGATGCCCTCTATTGGGAAATCAACTTAACGACTTGCCGTTTTTTACGTCATTGCATTTGTTTTCCATGGTAACCAGAATTTCTTATTTACTTCGCTGCCTGGTAGGACAGAAGAGTTTTTTTAGCATTCTAACCAAACTTTTTTGTGAAAAAAGAATTTTATTTTGTTCAGCCTTTTTGCAGCCGCATTATTAAGTTTCGAGATGCAGTCGACCTTAACCCTTAAAAATAGCGAGTTTATGTAGTTGTTTTTATGTTGACGTGTCAAAATACTGATTTTATGGGAGAAAATCGAAAAAAAAAACGTTTCAAATACTTACAAAGATTAATGTAACAGTATTATATAGACCCTCAGTATTACAATTAAGTTCCATTAAAATATGAAAAAACCAAATAGTCCAAGCAGTCTGAAAGATCTTATAAAGACAAACATGAGACAAGAAAATATGAATTTTACTCTATTTCTAAAAGATGAAAACTACGGTAAGTTTAAGCTAACCAAAAAATTTACAAACATTATATTGATTTTTTATTCAGTAGAATGACCCTGTTATATATATATCATTTCTCGTGACCTCTAGTACAGTTTCTTAAGCAGTGGCGGTTCCTCCATAGGAGCACATGAGCATGTGCACCCCCACACAGAATAAGGAAGTAATAATAAAATGTCTGATTGAACTTTATTAGTAGTAGTAGAGAAGGGACGGCGCGAAGCCTGGCAAGTAGGCCTCCCTGGGCCCTTTCTGCCTTACC
Organism: Oxystoma pomonae; assembly: GCA_963921995.1. NCBI lineage: Eukaryota > Metazoa > Arthropoda > Insecta > Coleoptera > Brentidae > Oxystoma > Oxystoma pomonae. The sequence goes on from OY998165.1 coordinate 20,673,496, forward strand.
CCGAGTCTGCCCCTAATCCGCTGCCTACACCACTGGTCTGGCAGTCTGCACACAGTGGGGGTCCGAGAATCCCTTCACAATATTTTGGGTCAGTTTGACCTTCAATCCGTCAGACCAAGAATATACAAACGCATGATGAACTTACCGCGAAAACCATTGAAAATCAATTCGGATATAAAAAAAGACTTTTACCTGAACATATTCATACCAAGTTCCACATGAAGCCAAAATCAAGGCAACATTAACTAAAGTCGTTTCTAAATACTATAAACTGTTTTATTAATCCAAAACACAAATTCTTGAACTTTTATTGGGAGAAGTCAGTATTTGGAAACAATATTGGTCAGAAGTAGGCAAAAGCTTAAATCAAAACATGCCTGATAACGTTTTCGAGGCAATGAACAAGTGTGGCAATATTTTTCCGTTGATTAGAGCATTCTTGGATGTTTGTCAGTAAGTAATGCCTCGTCAGGAAGAAGCTTCTCATGCCTCAGAAAATTGAAAACATATGTACTTAAAAACACTATGACGGAAATTCGTCTGACGGGCTTAGTGTTGCTGCATATCAACCGACATATTGAAATTGACATTGAGCGAGTGATTGACCGGTTTGCCCAAAAAACTGGAAATTATTTTTTTTTTGAGATGGGCATCTTATGTTTGAGATATGCGATATGTAAGGTAATGTTTCAACAAAAAGCTTTTTAGACCTCAAAAAAAAAGTACCTATTTAGCTATTAGGTTTTGTTTGTGGTTTGTTTGTTATCTTTGTTTTTTATAACTGAAAAAATTATACGTAGTTCCTCAAACGCGGATTTCAGCAGGATAGGAGAGTAGTTAACCCCGCCCCCTACCCTGGCTTTAAATTTTTTATGAAAACATTAGAAAATCAAAACTAGGGCATAAATTGCGGCGCTATAATACCTATGATATTTACGGTATTAGTTTAATTTTGTATTAAAACTGGCATTTGTAGTGTCATTTCTAAAAAAATTTTCGCCTGCTGTGCTTAGAAACCATTGATATATTTACAATTTTAGTTTAATTTCAAATCAAGAAATGCATTTATTAGAGCAATTTTGCAACCGTTGATATTTACGCTTTTAGTTTATTTCGACTCAAAAATTACAGTTTTAATGTAATTTTCTCCAAAATTTTCTTTCTCCATAGTCCAAGCAGTCTGAAAGATCTTATAAAGACAAACATGAGACAAGAAAATATGAATTTTACTCTATTTCTAAAAGATGAAAACTACGGTAAGTTTAAGCTAACCAAAAAATTTACAAACATTATATTGATTTTTTATTCAGTAGAATGACCCTGTTATATATATATCATTTCTCGTGACCTCTAGTACAGTTTCTTAAGCAGTGGCGGTTCCTCCATAGGAGCACATGAGCATGTGCACCCCCACACAGAATAAGGAAGTAATAATAAAATGTCTGATTGAACTTTATTAGTAGTAGTAGAGAAGGGACGGCGCGAAGCCTGGCAAGTAGGCCTCCCTGGGCCCTTTCTGCCTTACCCCGAGTCTGCCCCTAATCCGCTGCCTACACCACTGGTCTGGCAGTCTGCACACAGTGGGGGTCCGAGAATCCCTTCACAATATTTTGGGTCAGTTTGACCTTCAATCCGTCAGACCAAGAATATACAAACGCATGATGAACTTACCGCGAAAACCATTGAAAATCAATTCGGATATAAAAAAAGACTTTTACCTGAACATATTCATACCAAGTTCCACATGAAGCCAAAATCAAGGCAACATTAACTAAAGTCGTTTCTAAATACTATAAACTGTTTTATTAATCCAAAACACAAATTCTTGAACTTTTATTGGGAGAAGTCAGTATTTGGAAACAATATTGGTCAGAAGTAGGCAAAAGCTTAAATCAAAACATGCCTGATAACGTTTTCGAGGCAATGAACAAGTGTGGCAATATTTTTCCGTTGATTAGAGCATTCTTGGATGTTTGTCAGTAAGTAATGCCTCGTCAGGAAGAAGCTTCTCATGCCTCAGAAAATTGAAAACATATGTACTTAAAAACACTATGACGGAAATTCGTCTGACGGGCTTAGTGTTGCTGCATATCAACCGACATATTGAAATTGACATTGAGCGAGTGATTGACCGGTTTGCCCAAAAAACTGGAAATTATTTTTTTTTTGAGATGGGCATCTTATGTTTGAGATATGCGATATGTAAGGTAATGTTTCAACAAAAAGCTTTTTAGACCTCAAAAAAAAAGTACCTATTTAGCTATTAGGTTTTGTTTGTGGTTTGTTTGTTATCTTTGTTTTTTATAACTGAAAAAATTATACGTAGTTCCTCAAACGCGGATTTCAGCAGGATAGGAGAGTAGTTAACCCCGCCCCCTACCCTGGCTTTAAATTTTTTATGAAAACATTAGAAAATCAAAACTAGGGCATAAATTGCGGCGCTATAATACCTATGATATTTACGGTATTAGTTTAATTTTGTATTAAAACTGGCATTTGTAGTGTCATTTCTAAAAAAATTTTCGCCTGCTGTGCTTAGAAACCATTGATATATTTACAATTTTAGTTTAATTTCAAATCAAGAAATGCATTTATTAGAGCAATTTTGCAACCGTTGATATTTACGCTTTTAGTTTATTTCGACTCAAAAATTACAGTTTTAATGTAATTTTCTCCAAAATTTTCTTTCTTCTTAAATAAAAAATGTATGAAATAAACAACTTCAAATCTGAGTACCCTCCCTCTAGATTTTAGACCAAATCCTCGCTTGTAGTTACTAATTTTTGTTGCATATATTTTTCCTCATAAAAGCTATGCTTTTATTCTATTTTTTTTCGTATCGAAACCGCCCCCCCCCCCTTTTCAAATGGCTAGGACTGCCACTGCTGCACATCTGCTTTTACTGTTCTTTTTGCAAAGTCCAGTATTTTATCCCATTTGAGCGTGTGCAGGTCCTCCTACTCCAGGGTCGGGGAACCGAATACCTGGTATCTCGTCCTCTGGTATGCCTCGCAGTTCGCTATAACATGTCGAGATGTCTCTTCTGCCCGCCCGCAGTCCCGGCAGGTCGAGTTGGTTGTGACCTGTTATAATTCCTGTCAGCAGACCAGCATCCCTTCGTGATCTCCCCAGAAGCCATTTTTGTCTGGCTACATCCGAGCCCTTCACGAAGTCCCTGGTCTGTCTGCATCCTGTTCCTCTTCTCCAAGCGGTCGCCATGGCATTGTTGACCCATTTATTGAGTCGACTTTGCAATTGCCCCTTGGTTGTTCCTAGGAATGGTTCCGGCCCTGTTAGATGAGATATTTATAATTTAACACAGTCAGGTCTCTTTGCGTCTCGCGCGCTCTCATTGCCGCGTCTGTCGTCCGTTTCTTCAACGCAGTTTCTGCTACCAGCACGGAAGCAAAAATAAAGGTGGAATGATAATACCCCCTGAGAAATTTCACAAAAATGACCGCCTTATGTAGGTGACAGTTATGAGCCTAAGAGAATGTAGTCACATAAATCGAATCGACTGGACATTATTTTTTTTATGCGTCTTTCACAATCAGTAAATGGTATTTTTTACCATGATTTTTCGTAATATATTAAAATTTGTTTTTTTTTAAATTTTTGTTGGTAGAAAAAGTAAAGTTATAGCATTTTTAGATGGATTTTAAGTCCCCTTGTAAACATGATATATATTTGCCTGCTTTTTTTATTAGTCACACACTCGTTTGAACCAAACCATAAGTTACTATGATGTTACTCCATTGTTTTTTTAGTCAAAATAAAGTTTGCGTGTTTTTGCTAAAAATAGAGTTTTTATTTGTTCAGTGCTGTTATACAACCGGAATTACTAGTTTTTTGCCTTTCATAAGCGCTGTGCAATAACCCTTTTTACTATTAGCCTCAGTGTTAGGGGAATTTTGTCAATACCAACTGATTTAGGCTCACAAATGTAGCGGTCATTTTATTTATAGGATATTATCATTCCACCTTTATTTTAACTTTCATTTTTACTTTCATAATGCCAGATCCACAGATTTGCTTTTTGCTGCTCGATGCTATATCCCTCTTTCTCTAATAGAGAGAGATGGAGAAAACATTTTTTGCCGCCAAGAAGTAGGACCTCGCTCAACTTTTTTGCATTTTTTGTTGAAGATACTGGAAATCTAACCTCACTTTGTCATTTCATTTTCATTTTTATTTATAAAATGGAAAAAGAGATGGCTTTGTTAATGTGGGGGAGGCGAAATAAAATCAAAAGAGTCATTTTGCTATATTTAAATTGGTCAAAGGAGGAGACAACAACACACGCGCCAAAACTGCTCGCTTTTTTACGCCAAACTGTGGACAACAAAAAAAAGCCGCTAGCTTTTTTGCTTTTTTTATAAAGCTAGCTGCAAAAAGCAAATCTGTGGATCAGGCATGATGAAATTAACCTCTGCTTGATGTCGCGGAACAGTAGGTCATGCGATGAAGTAGATGGAGCCTAGCAGGATATCTGTATCTTTTCAGTGGGCGACTAGCGAGGGATATCGCGAATTTCAATAGATTTTTTATTATTATTACCTGTTCTAAAATGTAGAAACATGGTCAATAAATTCTAAAAAATATATACTCAAAATTTGTAAAAATACATGTTTTAATTCTAAACAGCTTGTTGTTGATTTGTTATATATACTTAATTAAATAATTAAAACACTTTATACAACATAAAAAATGTAAATAGCGTCAATAAAACAAATTAGACTAATTAACTGACCTAAAGAGGACCTGAGGCAGCCACGTACTTAGCTATATGATTTTATTCCCCTAAAGAATTCATCTTTATTCTAAGGTTAAATGTCACATAAAACTTTGCGAACATCCCGTTTAAATTTTGCCAGTGAGTTGTAGAGCTTATATTTAGTTGGAAGGGCATTATAAAATTTAATGGACACATATTTTGGATTTCTTTCTGTAAATGTAAGTTTGTGTGTTGGGTAAAGAAGGGTCGTGTTTTTGTGCCTGGTTGAATAATTGTGTGTGATGTTGTTTTCTATAAAGCTGTTTTTGTATTGAAAAGCGTAGATATGACATTCCAAAATATATACCGCCGGGGTTGTTGGGATGTTACTTTGTTTAAATTTTGTTCTGCACCTCTCAAGATATTTAAGACCAAGAATTACTCGCACGACTTTCTTTTGTATATTGAAAGCTCTATCAAGATTACTGGAGCCCCAAAACGTGATACCATATTTAATGATGGAGTACATATCGCCATGGTATATAGTTCTTAGGTAATCATTTGACATATGCTTGGACAACCCACTTAGTTTGTAGCATGCTATGTTTAAGCGAGAGCAGAGCTGGTCGATATGCGTGTCGAAATTAAGATTTTGATCCAAACTAACCCCAAGCACGCGCGCATTCTCCGCGAATTCAATTTTATTTCCATTAAAGTTTAGAGATTCTGCGATGTTCCTTTTTGCCCTGGGTTAAAATTGTAAAATATGTGTTTTTTTCGTATTTATGATTAATTTGTTATTTGACAGCCACTCGCTTGCTGAATTTAGACACTCCAAGGCCCTTTGGTATGTGCATCAGCATTCGAGATGTTCAAATTAACATCATCAGCATAGTTAATGCAATTATTTCCATCACACGACTGGGGCATGTCATTGATGTAGACCACAAATAATAAAGGCCCCAATAGACTCCCTTGCGGTACGCCATTTAAGTTATGACAAAACCCAGTCGTGTGCTGCTCCTCTGATTCCATAGTGCCAAAGTTTTTTCATGACTAAGTTGTGGTTTAAGCAAAGCCTTGGATAGGTCCAGGAAGATACCGCAAGTTACCAGCCCTTCAAAGAATCGTAGATATGTGATAAGAAGCTGTACAGTGCTGTCTGGGTACTTTTCTTTTTTAAAAAACTATGCTGACTTTTAGAGAAATTTTTTTTAGATATACAAAAATCCATAAGGCGGTTGTACATAACAGGCTCAAATATCTTCGAAAATACCGGCAAAAGGATGATAGGGCGGTAACTAGAGATATCCTCGTGGTTGCCTTTTTTAAAAAGCGGTTTAACAAGGGCTAGCTTTAGTTTATCTGGAAAAACACCTTCTTTCAGAGATTGGTTCAGAATATGCACTAGAATATCGCAGATTACAGGAAGGCAGCATTTGATTATAGATATAGGGATATTGTCAACGCCAGTACTTTTTTATTTTTAAATTTATGCACAATAATTTTGAGTTCCTCTACATCGACATCCTTTAAAAAGATCGATCCAGAGGTACCAGGAAAGTTGCACTTAAAATTGGAAGTATCATTATTAATACCATTCTGTTGTAATAGTTCATTTGAAGCCGTAGAAAAATACTGGTTAAAGTTATTCGCGGTTGTAGAATTCGCGTTAGCTGGGAGTTTAGTGGCTTTTGCTTTGTTACCTGTCAGGCTATTAACAACCTCCCAAGTAGCTCTGGATTTGTTGTCACTATTATGTATTTTTTGTTTAAAATAGTTGTTGCTCTTAGATTTCTGCAACATTATGCGATATGCCTGATTATATGCTTTGAATAAATGCTTGTATTCGGGACGCCTGTATGACAACGTTTGCACGGCACTGAGCTGACCGGGAAAGGCTTCTATATCCTCTGTTTTCCAAGGAGTAAATTTGTGATGTTTCTTCTTTTTTAAAAGCGAAAAATTTTGTAAAATTTTGGAAAATTCGTCCCATTTTTGGCGAAAACGCTGTCCCACTGGACGTCTAGAAGCGTCATGTTGCAGAATAATTCTATGTTAATATTGTAATATATTGTATTTAATGTTTCTTGATTGCCTGTTGGTGGGCGATAAATAACAGCAACTACATACTTCTTGTTTTGAATATTCAGAGAAAGGCGCACACATTTGGTGCGCTCCAGTCCGCTTGCTTGCGTTGTTGTTATAAGGGTTTTTATTTATACTTTTTGTGTTGTATTATTTTAACAATTGTTATAATGAACATTTTTACGGTAGAGTACTTGAAATATAATTTTTGCTCTTTGAGTATAAAATTGAAGTAAAAAATGTCGGTAGACCTAAACCCGAAATTGACTTGGCGCAAACCGCTAAGGGCAAATCTAGGAACTTCAACAGAAAATTTAGAATGGACATGACTTTTAGTCATGCAACCTACAAAAAAATTTAATGTCAATTTTTCAAATTTGTGTACCTCCTCTTCATAGATCACGAGCCGCCACAGGCCTTAAGGCTCATTTACCCAGGTTTTAATGCATAAACACAAACGGTTTTTTCTTAATTATGGACAGCGAATGTTTATATGAGAATTCCTAGTAATTGTAAAGCCAGTTAAGTTGATTCTTTTGGATAAACACGGGGTAATGCCCGCGCAGGCCATTTTCCGCGGGCGACCTCACACGCGGAGTGGTTTGATATATATTTTTTCTTAATATTTTTAAACAATGGCGGCTCGTGACTAACAACTCAGGGGGGGGGGCGCTGGCCTTAAATAATATGGCTTCTGTAAATCACTGAGCTTCATATTAGAGAAATGTCCAAATTTTATAATTAATCAAAACGTAAGCGACATCAATAAATCATATGTGCAGCTTGTTGTGCAATGTGAAGGTTAAGCCACGCCTCCGTAGTCATGGCAACCGACTTGAGTAGCAGTAGTTGCATCGGGACCGATATCAAGCCGCCCGCGCTTATTACGAATAGAAAATGATCGGTATAACCACTTTATAACTCGCCCGTTGGCATACTATAATAACATAAATTGTGTTGTTGGTGTTTTAAGTAAAGTATTTTTTGATTATATTTTGTTTTGAAATAATTGCAGGGATTGCGGCGCCCTTAAACATATATAAACATAATTTTGAACGGTTTTCTGTCAGAAAACTGTCCCACTGCGGCCAGATTCATGATTTGTTGACGATTACCATAGAAACGGGGGCTTTTCATTACAAGGCACTTTTTCTTCCCTCGTGTTTCAAAATGCCAATGTCATGTACTTTTATCGCTTTCGCACTTGCACAGTGTGGATAGGCATTTACTCTCAGTTCAGCCTGAAGATCGGGCCACATCGGCTTGAAAAGAGAGAGTTGCGCTATCTGATTTGAGAGAGATGACGTTATTTATAATTACACGGGTTCGACAGAGATAGGTCGAGGGACATTTCCACGTTTAATTGCGAATTTTGAGTTTATTGTTGTGTATTTTAGCAAAAATGCTTGTTTTTCCCCGATTCAGAAAGGATTACTCTATAATTTTTGATTTTCCACTTTGCCAAACTTTTTATTTAAGTTAGATTACGTCTTATGGAAAAACGTTTTGTTTACTCTACAACGGCCATATTATTTTTGTTAGACTGCCCTATGATTTGTTCGCCTTCCCAGTGGCTATTTTTATCACATCCGCGCGGTTAAGGCCCCATTATCTCTCTCATCTCAGCGAAAGCGCATCCTAGATTTGGAACTGTACACGCTGTATGATCAGTGCCCTTAGTTACAGTGTTGCAAATTCTAACATCAAAATAGTCCCGATTTAGCCTAATATTGAAGCACAGCCCCCATAAAGTAGAAGCTTGATCCTTCTGTGAATTGCTAAAATGCTGCTATTGAGGTAATTATGATTGCTCCATTGGTACCGAAGACAGCGACGCCGAATGCTTGATGCGCAAAATAATTAAACGTTTTGAAGTGAATAAAGCACGAGAAGTTTTTTTTCAGTACCTACCTAAATTAAGGGCATAAGAAACTCGAGGCTACTACCTCGGAAATTACCCATTAAAAGTAAATAATATCTATTTTTAAAATTTACAAGGATTTTTAAGGTCAAAAGAAATTGTTGGTATTGGCATGGAAGATTATTACGTTTCCTACAACTATATCTTATGCTGAAGTAGTTTCAAGAAAATTGAAGAAGAATGGAAAGCACAAAAAAAAACACGGGAAAAAGAAGAAAGCTTGCTACTTTATCCTTTTCATTTTATAACAGATGCTACTTTTAGGAAAATTTTGTTTTTTAAAGATACACAAGAAGCTCCAAATAGAGTACGACCTTGGCACCTTGGAAGCTATCATAAGCTATAAGGTTGCAGCCCAGGAAAATCTGCTCTTTTGCGAAAGAGGCAGGCTTCCAGGGCTAAACCATGGATAGCGGGCGTGCAACGGGCCCAGCAAGGTGGCCTACGTGCATGGGAATCTTTCCGCCCGCATTTCTACATGCATTCATTAGTTGACTATTGTTTGTGCTTACCTGGTTAATGTTTTTTCTGTAATAGCTAGAGTAATAATAGCGATTGATTGTAATAAACACACGGAAGTAAAAACAGGTGGAATGGTAATAGCCTTTTAAAAAATTCTGAGGCTAATAATAAAAAGGGTTATGGCACAGCTCTTATGAAAGGCAAAAAACTAGTCATTTCAGTTGTATAACAGCACTGAACAAATCAAAACACTATATTTTTAGCAAAAAACACTTTATTTTGACTAAAAAAAACTACGCAATAACATCCTAGTAACTTTTGATTTGGTTCAAAAAAGTGTGTGGCTAATAAATAGAGCAGGCAAATATATATCATGTTTACAGGGGGACTTGAAACCCATCTAAAAATTATATAACTTTTCTTTTCCCATTAACAAAAATTTTAAACAAAATTTTCATATATTATGAAAAATCAAGGTAAAAAATATCATTTACTGATTTTGGGAAATATACATCGATTTGATTGATGTGACTACGTTCTTTTAGGCTCATAATTGTCACCTACATAAGGCGGTCATGTTTGTGAAATTTCTCAGGGGATATTATCATTCCACTAATTTGCTTCCGTGAATAAACGTTTTAATTTTCTTAAATGTAATACCAACTAAGGTTACTTTTTGAACACCTGACCTGCAGATCTGTCAGCCTTCGACAGTGTTGCAATTTACCGAAGGATCAGGCTGTAATTGAAGGAATCACTTTTGTTTACACACTCAAAATTTTAACGATCTTTTACTTCATAGATGTTGACAGTTGCGTTTTCTTTTTTAGGCGGTGATAGACGCCAACATATTCCCCGTTTTAATAGAAATTTTAGGCAAAGCTGAATTTAAAACCAGAAAAGAAGCCGCCTGGGCTATAACCAACGCCACCAGTGGCGGTACGCCAGATCAAATCAGGTTCGTGTAATATAATATGTATTATAAATAGTTTTTTACAAATAAATAATATTTTTCTTTTGATAGGTTTTTAGGGAATTGAATGCTACTTTTAAAAAAAAGCCATTTGGACCCTAATGTTAAGCTACACTATGCCCAATAAGGTTTACGGTCAATTTTACTTGGTGCAAAGCCTCTTACAAATTGGCAGTAGTAGTAGTAGAAGACGAGAGTACCCTAATTCCCTACCTGTACAGGAGCTGGCTCTTTGGCCCTCCCATCTAATGCCTTATCCTTAGATATGCATCACCCTCTGCAATGGGATAAGTCATTATCCCTATCAGAAGTCCTTCTCAGGAGCCTCTTCAGTCTCTCCGCGTCCGGTCGGTTTACGAATTCTTTGGTCTGCCTGCATCCTATTTTTCTCCTCCAGGAGGCTGCCAGTGCATTATTAGTCCATTTATTGAGTCGACTCTGCATCTGTCTCCTTCTTATACCTATTAGTGGTTTCGGGCCCACACACTGAGTCCTCACCCCAATCCGAGCAAGTTTATCTGACTCTCTTACGAATTAAATACTCCATTTACAACACAGTGCCATTTTTAAATCAATACAGTTCAATGGTTGGAACTAGACATTTTTTTTATTGATCTGCATAATTTTTTTGTACTAAATTCTAAAAAATTGGTGCTAGAAAGCACGGATAGTCCACCATACAATCAATTATTTTATGTTGGAAGGAAATGAAAATATGTCGAAAACTATAGCTTTGAAAGATTTGAACCTTATAACAAAATTTTTGGGTAATATTTACGAAAACAAAAATTTTTATGATTTTTTTAATATATTTTAACGTTTTTTGAAATAACTCCGAAACTAAAGCTCCTACGAATTTGGACTTTATAACAAAATTTATAGTCCATATTCATGAAAACTTAAATCTGAAAACCGTATATCGCTACTTGCTTTTGTCCCAAAGTTACAATTTTTTGAAATATTTTATCCCCCTTTTCACTCCTTCAACCCCCCACCACTCTACCCAAAATTTAATCAGTTCATGGTCAGCCGATAGAGGATTTTTGTACCAAATTTCGTTAAAATCGATTAAGGCGTTCTTGAGTTATCGTGTATACAGACAGACAACAGACCAACAGACAACTTTTTTTTTCGTCGATTAAGGTGTTTGGGAACCTTAGTAACTCGTTTTTGATAAAATTAAAGAGAAGTCAAAATTTCACGCATTTAATAGTCCCCCATACCATATTGGTAGGGGGGACTAAAAAGGTGTTTGTTTTTTGTTTAGATATCTAGTCGGTCAAGGTTGTATCGGACCTCTATGCGAACTGTTAACTGTAATGGACGCCAAGATTTTGCAAGTAGCCCTTAACGGCCTCGAAAACATCCTCAGGTTAGGCGAACAAGAGGCGAAAGTCAGTAACGGTACCAATCCTTATGCTGTTCTTATTGAAGAGTGTTATGGTAAGTTTCTTTCTCCTATTTTTATTTTAATAAAAGCCTGTTAACTCCTACCGCCTCAGTGCCCTTTAGCCTATTGTGGCTGCCATTTTTATAACCAAATTGACAAGTAAAACATGGATTTTTTGTCAGTTTGGTGTCAATATGGCACCGATCATAGGCCAAAGGATACTAAAACGAAAATGAGTTAACCGGCTTTTTATTTGAGTACGGTGTTGGCCGTATCTAAAAATTTTAAAAATTAAACATTCTGCCAACTGCTGTACCAATTTTATGTGGAGAGAAGTGTATTGTCTGCAAAAAGAGTAAATTCGGATATCTTAGCACAAGATCGTTAATGTAAATTAAGAATTGTAAGGGGCCTAAAACTGATCCATTTGGTACACCACAGTCAGTATTTACAAAAGATTCTCCATTCAAAACTGCCTGCTTATGAAAACTTGAATATGTCACAGCCATATCGAACCATAATGTACAAGCTTTCTCAGCAGTATTCCGTGATTCACACAATCAAAGGCTTTTGACAAGTCACATAAAACTGCTGCGACGACTTTTCCCTTGTTAATCTCCATATTGCTTTGGTGTTATTATTTTAAACTTCTTAACAACTGGTTCGACGGGCTTGGAAACTGTTGTCAAAATAGAAATATACAAGATATACGTGTATCCCTACCTTTTGTAGTGTATGATTTTAAACAGAAAGGAATGGATGCCTCTCGGGATCCCTTATTAAAATAATTGTTAATATAGCTACACAGGGGTGCGTTCAGATTGAACGTCGGGTGACGCCCGGGCGCGCCCTGGCCGTTCAGATTGCTCTGGTTAAAATTTACCCGGCTGTTCAGATTGTCGGTAGATTTGTCCCGCATGCGCAGATCAAATGCACAACCATTTCTAACCTTATTTCAGAGACAATATTTTTTGTATTTCTGTTTTTTAAATTTGAAGTCTAGTGTTTGGCAATGGAAAGAATCAGTACACATTTCCATAATTTGGTTTTGGACAAGGAAGAGTGGTGAAGTGAGTGAAAAAGTGGTGAAGGTGAATCATCCTCAACGAGTAGTTCTTTTAAAAAAATTTAAAATCTTAAGCGTGAGGTTATGTTAATGCGTCTTGTTCGTTCATATTGGACGAATCGTCGGGCACACTTGGAGTGTATCGGGTAACGCTCTGCGCCGAACTTCACCCCGACTCTTCAATCTGAATGCACCCGAGAAGGCATCAAAGGCACTCGTAGGTAATTTATTTAAAATTTCAACCGAAATTTTAAATTTTTTGGTGGACTTGTTTCTGTTGCGTCCCCTGATACTTTTTCCTCTTCTTAGCGAGCGTAGCTTTTCTTCCTCTACCATGGGTGAGCACCAGGTCAGCTCTCTTAATCTGGCGGATGCATTACATCCTCCAGTACTCTGCGTACAATTTCTGCAAGTTATGCCCAGGAGCCGTTTAGTTCTGGCTGCAACCAGCCCATTCACAAATTGTTTGTACTAGTATCGTTGAAATCTTCTGAAAACTTGGCATAGTCTTCTTTGTCTTTGAGTGTTATGCTCTCTTCGAAAATTGACTACTACTACCTTTCTGAAAAATGTCGTAGTACTTTTTTGGTTTCAAAGATGCCAAATTCAATCGAATCAAGTTTTTGACACTGACAATGACAATTTAATTCAGTTTCTGTGTCGTTTCAGCCGCCATATTTAAATTGGTCCGAAGAGTTGGGAATGAACAGTACTTATTCATGAAAATATAGTACTTTAATCATTTTTATAAGTATTAAAACAAAAATATTAAAATAAAAGTTGCAAAAAAACTATAGTCGAAATTATACCCAGTTGTAATGACATCATACTGGCGGCCAAAAACATACAGTATTTTCCACTAGAAATTTATACAGATTTAATTGACGTCAACTGTCAACGAGAATTGCCGATCTGACGTTTTGGTAATTTTGTTTCTCCCTAAAGAAACAGTTGGTTGCAGTTGGGCCTTTTATCATGCGTGGTGATAATATTGTTTCTCATTTTGTTACCTAATGTTTTGCCGAGCATTTGACCATGACTTGTTGATTTGATCGTTCGTTTTTTGGTCTATAAATACTTATGGCTTACTGAAGATCCCTAACAAGGGTGAAACTTACGTGTTTGCGTCTAGTCTCCGAGTCGCACCCGGTATGTGTTCTTGTGGTACTCCGGTTTATTTTGTAAAGTTTGTTTTTTTCCTATCGATTCGTCATAGTAACAAGCCAGACTGGTGGATGGACTGTGTCTGAAACCAGTTAGTGGTAGAACTAGTGGAGGAGGCCAAAAATCCAATGGATTTCTGTTGGTAAAACTCTCTTTTTTATTTATATTTAACTCCACTATGGACGTTTGGAAGTTTCCACTATGGACATTGGAAATTTATTTCTCATTCTGCTGAAAACTTTTGACAACAACAACAATCTAGGGGTGTTTGGATATCTGTCAACTTTCAAACCCGGTTTGTTTAGTGGGTCATTAAGGTTAGGTTTTGTCAAAATACAAATGGAATGGACTGTATGTTTCCTAATATTTATTTTGACAACAAACTGACAAATTTATGTCATTGACTCACACTGACGGAAAAAAAATGAACAATGATCAGACACCAATTTTTTGTTCCCGCTGGGCGCTGTTTGAAATATATTAAACAAAGATTAAAAAATGACGTCATCACAGATGGGTATAATTTCGACTAACAAATACCCGTTCGATCTATACTGAGAAAACCTACTACGTCAAAAGCAAACAGCTTTTAGGATTTTTAGGCGATTGTAGTTAATTTTAATTTCCCTGAGGTTAATTTTCGTCGTTGGTTCTTCTAGGCCTGGATAAGATAGAATTCCTGCAGTCACACGAAAACATGGAAATCTATCAGAAAGCCTTCGACATAATCGAACACTTCTTCGGCACGGAAGAAGAGGACACCAACGTGGCGCCATCTATCGACAGCGCTCATCAACAATACGAATTCAGTTCGGACCAGTCGGTACCCATGGGCGGTTTTCAGTTTTAGTCTTTTTGGAATTTTAGACAACAAATATCCCCTTGACATGTGTCACAATTGAGAAAACAAAAAAAAAATGAGAGATAGAAAAATGTCTGTCTGTCAGTCTGACGTCTGCCTGTTCGTAAATGTGATATTATTTTTAAATATAGAAACAAATAAATGACTAGAAGAGGGCGCCATTTTGTGGCGATATATTGTGTAAAGTTTCGGCCGTAGCTTGGAATAACTGCTCTATAGAATACATGGTTATTCATTTCTGAAGTACTATCCTTAGAGCGGTTAATCAAACGGTCGCAGAGGATGCAATTGACTACTTTTTAAAATAAGACGACAGTTTCCGTTCACACGAGGAACGTTTTTTCCAAATTGTTAGTTTGTTGACGTGCAGAAAAAGTTGCCACACTGTGTTCGTTGTTTTTCGAAAAAAAGTAAAAAATTATTCGAGAAAATCACGTTGGAAATTTTTATTTGTGTTCTGCCTTACTTTCTTTTTTTAAGCGCGTATTTGAATTGTGTATTCCGGCACGCAACATTTTTTGACGGACCTTTTTTTTATATTCGAACACTTAAAAAATCACAAAAATTATAAGTCAAAAACATTTCAAGGCGCTTTTTGTTTTTAAGGAGTTTAAAGCAGAAATATAAACTGAAATAGTGGAAAAAGCGAGGGGTTGTCCACCTTGGCAGTAGGTGTACAAATTTTTGGCAGTACTGGCAGTATTTGGCAGCACTCGCACTAATGCAGTATTTGGCAGTATGTAGAAATACTGTCAATAAATCCCTATAATTTTGGCAGTAGGTGTACAGGCTGTATAGAGAAAATTCGTCCCCCTTTTGCGAGGCTCAAATTTCAAGACAAGATTTTTGGTAGAAACCGCGTTTCAATATGTCACCCCGTCTTCGAGCTACGTGGGCTTTTTGAAAAGTCTGCATTTTGGTATAGGCCCTATAACTTTTTTATTCATGAAAATATCTTCGCGGTGTTAATTGCATTTTTGTAGAGTTTTTAAACTAGAATTTAATTACTAAATCAGATTTCATGAGTCATTTTTAGTTTTTGAGATATAGTTAACACAAAGTTGGTATTTTTCTAATGGAATAGCCCAATTTTTTTAAAATATTTTGAATTATTTTTTAATTTCCTTCAAAACGATGTGCCTCTTACGAAAATCGGATAAATAGTTGTCGAGTTATTACATATTTTCTATAAATCATATGGTAGGCTGTGATAAAAGCGGCACGCCACATTGTTAAAAAAATCTAGAGTGCCATGGTTGTCAATCTAAGACGATAAAAATAATTTGTTGCAAGGAAATAAAAAAACTATTTTGCTTCTTAACTGAATTCAAGGCGTACTATTATATCAATAATAAATCATTATACCTATATTTTGTTCTCAGACAAGACGACCTCTACTACAGGCGAGATATTGTATGCCTGATGACGTCATAATGGCGGCGAGTGCCGCCTACAAATTTCTCTGAAACGACAGAGTTTACCAAAAAATATATTTTACTAATTCTTGTTCAGAACAACAAATTCTACCTACAGTTAAAGTCTTTCTAGGGAATTTTGAATCACCCTGTATATATATCTCAAAAAAATCAATAAGAATTATGAATTTCATACATTTGTGGCACAAGGGATACATATGAGATTTAGAATATTATTATTTAATTTTCAACAAGATGTACTTACCTATGCTATTGTATATTTGCATTATTATATAGGTTTGCACTGTATAGTACCTACCTATATGATAATTTAAAAAGTGATTTTCACTTAAATCTAGGACTTGTCTAGTGTGACCATTTATAGTATTTTTCAGAGTAGGTACTGTACTCTTTTTTAGAGCTTTGTACTCTATGTCTATTAGCTTAGAACTATACTCTTTTCCTGTATAGCACAGAACATGATCTCGGAAATGGTCAAATTTTCAAACCAAAATAAAAAACTCACATCCAACACTAATAGGGCACATGCAAGTCTAAAGATAACATAAAATTTTGCGCTATTAAATTATTACTTTTTACAATTTTAGTTAAATTTTACACAATTTTTAGCAGCTACCAATAGCCTCGCTTCTAGCATTAAAATACTCTGCAAATGCATGGTCACCGAAGCTCACACGTTTAGTATTGCCTATTTTGGTCCGCGATAATGTCCCCCCTATTTTTTGCCCCCCCCCCTCTTTGAATTAATTTTTTTAAACCCTGAAAAAAAAAATTTGACACCCCTCAACAAATTTGGCAATTTTTTGACCCCCCCCTTAAAAAAAATTTTACCCTCTCCCAAAACTTTTTTGTTAACCCGCCCCTCCCCCCCATTATATCGCATGATATGCATTTTCTCTATTAAAACAGTGAATACTCTAAAAATACTTAATCAATTCTGGTAAAAGTTTATCAGTTCACAATAATTTTCCTACAAATCCGCTAGTGACTAAACATGATGTTGTATTTTGTGCTGCATTTGTTTATTGATCTGTGGAAAAAATTCTTGCCAAGGAAGAAATCTGGGAAAATTAAACAACAGTCACTTTGGGAAATATAAATGGGGCAGACATGACTTCATTTCTAGGTCACAATTGCAAAAGACATGAAACCATTTTCATTATTAATAGAAATTTGTGTAAATTTGCAAATTTGCTACTTAAGAATTAAGGAGAAAAAAAACGACACAATTACTTTAAAAAACCTCATTATGCCCCAACTCAAAAGAATTAAACCCTCGGGATTAAAAAAAATTAGTTAGTTTTATAGCAGGACTACATTTAACATTTAATTTATTGAAATTGATTTATATAATTTTTGTGAACTCTTAAAAAATGTTGGTAAGTATGCTTTTACTTTAACTTGAAATATAATTGAAATACAAAAATCGTTAACGTTTATTTCTGTTTTCTTTTATAACAGATCTAGAAACTGTTTCGGCTTCATGGGCGGCCATTAATTGGCTTTCCGTAGAGGTGGTGTTGGCTCAGATTGTCAACAAAAGCACTCTATATATCACATTCTACTACATGATTTATGGAAAATATTTAATAACTCAACAACTATTTATACGATTTTTCTAAGAGGAACATCGTTTTGAAGGAAACTAAAGAGCATTCAAAATATTTTTTTAAAAATTGGGGTGTTCCATAAGAAAAATACCAACTTCTTGTTATATCTCAAAAACTAAAAGTGACTCATGAAATCTGCTTTGGTAATTAAATTCTAGGTTAAAAACTCTACAAAAATGCAAAAAAGTTATAGGGCCTATTCCAAAATGACTTCAATGCGGTTTTTACCAAAAATATTGTCTTGAAATTTGAGCCTCGCAAAGAAGGTCGAATTTTCTCTCTTTGGGGATGGATAACTCCTCGGGAAAAAGTAATAATAAAATAAAATATTATGAAACTGTATTTTTATATGTCTTGAGCTTACCAGACCGGAGTGTGGGTCAGCTGCTGTCAATAAAATGTCAAATTTGGAAAAAGAATGAACGATGCGTTGTTGTTAGGTGTAAGAAAAATGTTGACGGTTAATAAGTGAAATAATAAATGATATATCTACTTATTGTATGAGTTTACAATACTTTGTGTTTATGTATGCTTGTAATTTGTTTTAAATGAAAGAGCTTAGTGACAGGGGCCTTGTATAAATTTTCTTTAAATAAAGTTACAATACAGAGAAAATAGCAGTGAAGATAGCAGAAAATATTCGCTTTTTTATAGAACTTCAACTAGAGTTATACAGTATGAGGATTTATATTCTCTTTTTTGTTCCCTTTCTTTTCTTTTGACCCTATTGCTCTCTAAAATATTTTTTTTTCTTTTACATGATGAGGATTAGCAGAATAGTAGTTTTAAACACAATTTTTTTCTCGATTTTTTTTTTATACCTTTATCAAAAAATCCTAAAAACAGAAGAAAAAACTTATAAAATTAAACTCGAACACAACATCTACTGAGAGCTCGCAATTTTTATATTATAATCAAGGACGGCCGTGGATGATACAGCAATGGTTTCTATGGTAACCTTACATTGTCGGTCATTTTAATTTCTGAGGTTTTTTTACTTTGTCGTATTTTCAAAATTATTCCTTTGCGAATACGTAAAAAATACTTAATAAAATGCCTAAATTTTTAGGTACGAATAATTATATTTTCTTGATATTACTATTTTTCGCTATTTTTGTTGTGGCATTTTTTGTTGCATTCATGATAAAAAACGGGTATTTTTGCATCACTACTGTTACTAAAATCGCGTTTTTGATAAAGGTATAGGAGAGGTAAGTATATAACTATGAGATAATAATACGGCCCTTTCCCGAGAAAAATGCATACCGATAATAACTCTCCCAATTAAGTTGGCCTGGAAAAAACCCCAGAGACGAAGAGTATCAGGTCAGTCCAATGATTTGTCACTGTCGCTTGATTGACAAGTCACGGAGGGCAAACAAAGCGATTTTCCATAAGACGTAGTGTTAACTTCGAGTGATTTTCCGGATTTTCCAGTGACTTTCAATTGGTGAAAATGCATTTTTATTATAGTTTGTTCTTTTTGAAAAACGGATAAAGGCATTTTGTTAGTGGATTTTTGCAGCAGGAGCCAAAAAACCGTGCCAAAAGTCACAGTGTTTTAAGAAGATTTAAATAGAAAACGCTGGTTCTGTGTTACCCCACCAAACCATAACTTACTTCTTTATCTTTTTTTAGAAAATCTGAAGTTTAACCCAATCAGGATTTGTTTTGACGTTCAAATCAGCAGCAGGTTGCCCTATAATTTAATAAAAAACAAATCAAAATGCTCTCCATATACTGGGTAACATACAAAAAATATTTGCAAACCTGAAACAAAATGTCTGGAACAGACTCGTTCATATTTCAGTTTAGTTTCTGAAAACTTTTGCCCTTTATCCATTTTTGTGTCTTCTTATTTTAAACAATTCCGCAAGATAAGAGCTTTTTGTTTTGGATATTTCACTGGGTATTCGGAAAAACTTCAATTTATCGCGTGGATTTCTACTGCCACAATTCGCAATGTAACACGAAAGCGGCATTTTCTATTGACATCTTCCTCTAAATTCCTTAAAACACAAATAAAAACCAATATAAACAAAACAAACACTAAGTTTTGGCACGGTTTTTTGGCTCTTCCTGCAAAAATCCACTAAAAAACTGCCTTTATCGGTTATTCAAAAAGAACAAACTATATTAAAAATGCAATTTCACCTATTGAAAATCACTGGAAAATCCGGAAAATCACTCGAAGTTAACACTACGACTTATGGAAAATCGCTTTGTTTGCCCTCCATGACTTGTCAATCAAGCGACAGCGACAGACCGTTGTCACACAAATTATTACCTTCTCATTAAATTATTGTAAGGTCACTACGACACTGGCATGGCTTTGTTAGTGCATGCGTAAAGTGCATTCGTTGTAAGAAGTCCGCTAAGCAATAAAACCTCTTGATCAGGTAAGTCAGTGGTTCACAAAAAATAAATTGTATTTTTGGAACATGACGAATTACATTTTAAAAATAGTGTTGGTTTAAATAACATGCACAGACAAAATTATTTTTTTTGCATCGGCAATTAGGAAAGTCATGGTTTGGACATTTGTAAACAGTACTTAAATCATTTAAAGTTAATAAAAAATAATTGGGTAAAAAAAGATTATTTCTTAGCCTTTATAGTATTTAGGCAAATTAGTTTTACGAATTCTTTTTTATAAAGTTTTGGTTCTAAAAAGAACCGATATTGCAGTCTTGCGATAGAACGCACCTACTTATAAATGCATACCAAAAATAGTCTTCTTCTACATCTGAAATATCATCCATGCTTTCATTATCATCATCTGTAATAATTAACGGTCTTACTTCGTCTATAACCTGCTCTGTCTCATAAGATTCAAAAATAATTTTTTCCATGTGTTCAATGCATTTCCACTATTCTTCTTTGCCCACTTTGCTTCCTTTTAAATGGCTGCTCTTTACACTTGCTTAAAAGATCACTTTTTAAAAATAAATTTTCATGGTTTATGGTTTTCTTTACAACCACTCTCTTATTTCCTCTTTTTTCCAGCTGCTTGTAGGAAGTTTCTCTTCGAGTCTCGTATGGTAAGACGCATTGTCCAAAACAATTAAGGAAGGGTTTTATAAACTTTTTAAAAGTTTTTCCTCAAACCAATGCTCAAAAATTTTAGCATCCATATTGCCGTGATAATCGTCAGTTTATTTTGTTGATGAAAATATTAAACTGGCATTTGAAATAAACCCTTCTACATGTATTATTATTATATTTTTCCATTACTTAGCAATGTTACGATTCATCCTGCCAAGACGATTTTGTTGAAGTTCCGTGCGCAAATACCCTTGTTTCGTCAAGAAAAACAACTTGCCTTGGCAATTCCGATTTTTTGTTTTTTATGTAATCTCTTAAAAATTGCCATCTTTTTGACACAATATTGGATTGCTCGCAAAGCACTTTTCTGTTCGTTTTTTTTGTATTTAAAGCCCATCTCTTTTAAAATTTTGTACAAACTGGTAATTCCAATATCGCAAAGTTGTTTTTCCTTTAGCTTTTGTAGAATAGCTTTGAGGGTAACATATTCCTTGGACTTATACATATCATAAACAATATTTCTAATCGATAGTTTAATCCCTTAGGATTTGAATGCTGTCGAACACTTTTATATGGTCTGTCTAATTCCTCTTCACTCTTTTTTCAAAGTCTTCTTAAGGTCTTATCTGAAATGCCGCAAGCATCAGACGTTCGTTTTTGCACTGACAAAACAGACATTAACGGGCCCGAGTTATTTTTTTCTAACGTTAAATACCGTTCCACTTGTAACCAAACGGCGTTCACCTGGACATAAACACCTTCTAGGGGTTGTGTCACTTTGCTGAACATTTTCCATAACTTTCCTTTATAACTGCTCTAAACTTCGAAATTCACACACAATAAGAAATAAACTAATAGCAAATAAAAGCATACATACTTATTCAAAATAGAACATACCATCCCCAACTAGAGCAAATTTTAATTATTTCTTGGAAAATAGTGATTATTATGACCGCAAAATAATTAAATTCTCGGAAAAAATACCTGTGAAAATCTTTAAGTTATTGACGCAAAAAGTTTTTCAAAAGTATAAGTGAAAAATAAAATAAAATAAAAATATTTATGGTGGTATAAGTATAACGCCCATTAGCCCACTCGAATACACTGAACCAGTGGGATGTCTGGTACGAACAAGTACAGCGAGGGCATTCTAACTTAACTGTCTTACTGTTCAAAAAGCGATAACATCTTTTGGAGATTTAATCCGATATTGGACTTCATACAGCGAACCGACTTTAGTAGATTTTACGCCTATGGTCTGGCGGCCCAAACAGTGCCGAAGCCAACCGCGATTTTGAATTTTCTTCATTACACATTTTGCGACACTTGGGCCGTTATAGTATCTCATAGTTATATGATTATAACTTTTTACACGTCTTATTTTGAAAAGGCCTTTAGAAGATTGCAAACATGCGTATTTAGGATTATTTTCGAAATCCGGCAAAATGTAGGAGGCAAAAGAATGTCAAAACTGCATAAATTTAGAAAAAAAAAATCATATCTCCAAAATGAAAGCAAAAATAAAAAATCTGAGAACTGAGTTTCTTAAGACTGCACTGATTATTAATTTAGTCATTTTATATTCTTTAGTAGGGAAACAAGTTACAAAGGTTTAAAGTATACCTCTAAATATGAAACATGCGTTTGATAGTACAGGGTGATTCACTATATTTGGACGTCCCGGTTATCGCGGTTAATATTAATGATAGAAAAAATGTTTTAAGGTAAGATTTTAATAATTTTCTTCAAATTTTTTGAAAACTTTGACAAATGCTGTCAAATGTCATTCCATATGTCCAATTTTGACATTAACTTTCTTATTTTAAATTGAACACCCTGTATTTTTTTATTTTGTTAAGTTTTGTTTTTATTTCTTATTTCAAAATTATATCAATTGTCTAGGTGCGGTAAACAGTTTTCGAGATATTGCATGTTTTTGGTGGATTTTTGCACTCCCGTTAATGCTCTTAATATTAAAGATAGAAAAAAAGTTTAAAGGAAAAATTTTTCAGTTTTTTATGGAATTTATATATGTTTTGGCAGAAAAGTCAAATGTCATTTTTATGTCAAATGTATAAATAACTATACTGGATTAGAACTACTCTATTTTTAAATACGAACGACAACAAAAAATTTACTAATCTAACAAATGCTCACCATTTACTTCAACACAAGGTTCATGACGCCTTGTTAGGCCAGAAATCGTGTTGATTATTTTATGTCTCAGGTTTCTATTAATATTAATTGCTTCATTATTTCCTTGATTTTTAACTTCTTCTAAGGTGTTCGGGCGATTTGAGTAAATAGTCTCCTTTAAATCGTCCCACAACCAAATATCCGGAGATGTTAAATCTGGTGAGTTTGGTGGCCATGATATGGTCCCATTTGAACCAAGCCATATGGGATAATTTTGATTTAGAAAATTTGTTGTGTTGAAGTAAATGGTGATGTGTTCTAGCATTTGTTAGATTAGTAAATTTCTTGTGGTCGTTGTTGTTGTCGTTCGTATCTAAAAATAGAGTAGTCCTAATTTAGTTTAGTTATTTATTTTATTTTAAACATTTTCTGGCAAAATAGAAAATATAAAGTCCGTAAAAAACTCAACAACTTTTGTTTTTAAATTTTTTGTCTCTCTTTAATATTAACGGCACTAACGGGAGTGCAAAAATCCACCAAAAATATGCAGTATCTCGAAAACCATTTACCGCACCTAGACAATTGATATATTTTTGAAATACAAAAGGAAAATGAAACTTGAAAAAATTAAAAAATACAGAGTGTTCAATTTAAAATAAGAAAGTTAATGTCCAAATTTTTCCTATGGAATGACATTTGACAGATTTGGTCAAAGTTTTCAAAAAATTTGGACAAAATGATTAAAATCTTACATTAAAACATTTTTTTTCTCTAATATTAACGGCTATAACCGGGGTGTCCAAATATAATGAATCACCCTGTACACCCAGTTTATATTAATGTATTTTTATTTAAACATTTTTAATTTCATTTTTACAAGGCCTCTTATCAAAGAATGTCCGATGTTGTAGAAATATGGCGTCTTCAGTACTGTGCATGTAATGGTTTTATTTTTTTTCCAAGTACCTGGACCACAAATATATAGGACCTTTTTTAGTTTTTATTCAGAGTTGACTTTACCACTTTTTACAGTAAAAAATATAATTGTTATGGAGGCGTTAAAAACAAAATATTCAGTCGCCTTTTTTTTTTGGGGGGGGGGGGGGCAAATATCAAAGATCGAACTGCTGTGGGAAATGTTAAAATATTGTGTTTGTGCGTTTTCTGGCCATTATTTTCCTATAATTTGACATTTAAAACCTTCATGGAGGGTTGGAAATAAAATCTGCCTTTTTTAATATAAAAAATGTCATTTTACTATTACGTAAATAACTTGCGGAGTAAAGCACACCCAACTCACAAGTATTAAGGAGGTACCTTATTTTTTTGCGGAAAATTAAACAGCTGTTTACTAAATTCCACTATTTAGTGTGGAATTTAGTAAACAGTTGTTTAATGTTCCGTATTGATTATGGAGTTCCACCAAGTAAAGGCGGAGTCAATTCAATTCTTTTTTTGCCTTTAAAAATCCCACATAGTTGAGTTTTTAATTTGGTTTACTGGGATCATGTTCAAGAAAAGCAAAAATAGGAAGTGCCTATTTTTAAATATTGCAAAAAATTTAACGTGTCAAGTACCGTTTCTTTGGTTAGTTTTGTGTCGGTTTTCTGTCAGTCGGTCAATATTAAACTGAAGACGCCATATATTTTTTTAAACTTAAATGCTAAAAGTTAAGATTCTAAATGTCAAACTTTATACTATATTTTTTGAATGTTTCAGCCGGTTTTCTTGTAAAAAATATAGTTATATTTTTGCAATTCAACCTAATATAGCCACTCGGTCACAAAAATCAGTTTTTTTAGTTATCTGTTATTATTCGAAAGGAAAGAGTGATCTATATAAGGCCCAAACGCCTTGTGGCGCAGTGGTGGGTGTAGTTATCCTAAAAGAATAGGGGGCGTTTGGGAACAAAACTAGCGGGTTGGGTCGGAAGAGTGCAACTTTTCTAATTTATTCTTTTTTTTTCGGAAGCCAACTTAGAATCAGTTTGTTGCTCTATGTGAATGATAAGTTATTGTTCTCCAATCATCCAAGTGTAAATTAACTTCAATACACGTCTTCTGATCAGAGGAATAAGTAAGAGCTCTCCTGAAAAATTGAAGCAATTTTAAATCAAGAACAAGAAACTAAATTCACCAAAATTTTAAATTGCGTCAAGAAATAATCATACTTCTCTGTTAGAACGCGAGACATTTGCTATAATAAAAATTAATCAAAAGTCAGCGGCGTGCGGCGTATTTTAAATATCCAGCACTTAACAATTGCGGCCTTGACTCAAACCTAGTCACAGCAGAAAGTCTCCGCGTCTAGAAAAATCTAATAGAAGTTATCCCCGCTGCTAGGTTCTCTGTAGCCCGCAGTTATAATCAGTGTTGCCAGTTCTACTATTTTAATAGTAGATCTACTATTGTTTACTTACGTCTACTATTCTTAAGTGAAAATCTACTGTTATACTTTTCTTTGAGTAAAAGTCTAGCACAGTAATAGATACCAAAAACAAACACAAACAAAATATTATGGTGACAAAAATTGTTGATTTTCGATTATAATTAGTCTGGAGCGAATGCACGGTCAGCGCGTGGGTTACCTCAGACAGTATATGAGCGGAGTTCGTTCCAAAATCACAGCTTCTAGTTCAGAACACTTGTTTTCTTTTTCCATCACACAGGAAATTTCTAATGAGATTATAAGCTTCCGCTGTTCAACAGCAAAAGAAATGTTTCAAAAGGAACGTGGGTCGCATTACTTCTATCCTTTTTATTGTTTTGAACTAAAGCGAGATTTAGGTACATTTTACAAAACATTTTCTATTTGTAATTTCTTTAAACAACAACAATTAAAAAAATGAACTCTGTATTTCGGACTTCCATTGTCTATATTTTATTTATACACGAGGTTTCAATCAGTACAATTTCTGATCGTCTTCAGGTGCAAACTACGTAGGCTACGTACTTATATACGATGGGAAATCACTCAACCGTGAAGTTTAAGAAATTGGCTCCGCCCAAGGAGGGGCTTTCCAATATTTGGACTCCTTGTGCAAAACCTTGGCTTTTGTCCACTTCATTCGGTGTTGTTTTGACCATGCATGTTCGGCGATTCCTGATTTAGTTGTTTCACCTCTTTGGATATTCATCTGATGTTCTTTAAGCCTAACAGATAGTGGTCTTTTTGTTTCGCCTATGTATGATTCACCACTCACAAGGAACTTGGTAAATGCATACCTTATTTTGTTTGTTCTCCGGTTTTGTTTTACTACGAAGGCTTTGAATTGTATTATTAGATTTAAAACCTGTTTTAATATCAAAGTTGTCCGCTGGCCTTCGAATTTACTCTGATACTCCTTTAATGTATGGAATTATAAGGAATGCATTTGCCTGGTCTTGTAAACTATGTTGTTCTGTTTGCTGAAATTTAGAAATTGTTATAAGTTTAAGGCTGTTACCATTCTTATTATTTCTATTTCCAAGTCATGAGAATTGTTGCAAATTTAAATACATAAGGAATACAGTCAAAAATTCCTTGAAGCTGCCTTTATTGGGCAGAATCAGGGTACTTTCAGTAAAACAAGTGTTGAAATTCCAAATATTTGGAAGCCCCTCCTTGCGCGGAGCCAACTTCTTAAACTTCACGGTTGAGTGATTTCCCATAGTATATAAGTACGTAGCCTCAGGAATAGATTGTAGTTTGCACCTGAGACGATCAGAGATTGTACTGATCGAAACGTCGTGTATAAATAAAATATAGACAACGGAAGTCCGAAACACAGAGTTAATTTCAAACACATCATTGTCTCATACTTTCAAACAATAAAAAAACTCTTAAAGTTTCAAGTAACTTGGGAATCGCTTTTAATATTAGTTGGGAAAATGGCCTTTATCCCCCTTCCAATGAAATGCCTTCGAATCGCCGGTGAATACCGTCAACTTCAGCTGACAGACGATTGTGTGAATAGTAAAGGGTTTTTAACGCTTAAACGAGGGGTCATCAGCTGCAGACTGTAGGTTTACAATACTTTAACAATACTAGACAATACTGGACAATACTTAACAATCCCGAACCATACTTGACAATATTTCAGTTCGTGACGTGACCAGCTGTTGACCCCGAGGGGTCATCAGCCGCAGAAAGTAGGTGTATAAATCGTTGACAATACTTTAACAATACCTGACAATACGGGACAATACTGGAAAATACTTAACAATCCCGGACCATACTTGACAATATTTCAGTTCTTGACAGTAGGTGTACAAATTTTTGGCCAGCTGTTGACCCCGAGGGGTCAGAAAGTAGGTGTACAAATCGTTGACAATACTGCAGACAATACTGGACAATACTAGACAATACTTAACATCTCGGACAATACTTGACAATATTTCAGTTCTTGACAGTAGGTGTACAAATTTTTGGACAGGTTTTGACCCCAAGAGGTCATCAGCTGCAGAAAGTAGGTGTACAAATCGTTGACAATACTTTTTTAACAATACTGGTGACAATACTGGAGACAATATTAGACAATACTTAACAATTCAGGACCATACTTGACAATATGTCAGTTCTTGACAGTAGGTGTACAAATTTTTGGCCAGCTGTTGACCCCGATACTGGATGATACTTAACAATACTTGACAATATTTCTGTTCTTGATAGTAAGTGTACAAATTTTTGGCCAGCTTTTGACCCCTCCCGCTTAAACGTATAAAAAATTTCGTGAAAAATTCAACCGGTCCGTAGAGACTTTCGCAAATATCGCTTTTGTCCATTAAAAATAACTTCTCCAAAAGTGATCAAAGAAAAAATAGGGTTTTTAAAAATTTCTTCCCTTACTTGAAATTTCACCCCATGCCGCTGTCAAAAAAGGTATTTCTTTCGACCCTTGTCAATTTTACTATTAACATAATATTTGAAGGAAGAAAAAAGCTTTGAATCTTGATTTGATTAAAATTTTACCCAATTTTAGAATTTTATGCATGTGTTTACTTGCTTACGTTTAGTTCTATTTGTTTCTTGTTTCTTTTTTCGAGTGATGTACAGGGTGACTTTTTATAAAGTTCGACCTGGGAAAACTTTTTTATTATTCGTCACAAAAAGATAAACAAAAAAGTGAATTACTCATGAAATTATGTAGATTTCTATTACAGTTTCACTCTTTTTTTTAAATCACTCGTTACACGCAGGATGGCCATGAGGTCCCTTTTTTTATTGGAACACCCTGTATATATTTTAAAAGATCTTTTTTTTCTGATTCCAAAAATATGCCATATGTTACCATTCTCTTCAATGGTCATTGAGCAAATTCACAAAAACGTTGCCATAAGAGTAATGTGTTGAACAAAGAACCACCTAAAGTATTTTTCAATGCCCTTATGGCAAATTATTTTTTATTTTACTCGAGAACCGTCAAAGTTAAACCCTACATAGTTATGATATATTTTTGGAATCAAAAAGAAAAGATCTATGAAAATTTTATAAAATATACAGGGCATTCAATTAAAAAAACAGAAACTCAAGGGCACTCTGCGCGTAGAGTTTGATTAAGGAAAAAACTGAAAATGTTTTTTCTTCTTTTCACAAATAACAAAAAAGTTTTCCCAAGTGGAATTTTATAAACGGTCACCCTGTACCTATAGGACACATGTAGGTACACGAATTTTAAATAAAAAAAATATATGAATTGCGGAATTTTGTAAAGGAACAAAAATATAATTTTTGTTTGTTTAAAACTTCGTTACAACTGAAAATTCCGAGTTGTCTTATATACTTCCAGCAAAAGATATATATATATTCATATATCTTTGCTTACAGTAAAAATATAATTAAAAAAATTAAATGTGGTGTGACTTTTGGCCTAAGTGGCCCACACTCTATGAAACATGTTAAGATGCATGGCATCAAGTCAAGTATTTATGAAACTTGCATATACACATTTACTACGTTTATACGCGCCTAAAAACGGTTTTATACAAGTACGGTTTTAAATAAAATCGCTTTGTCCAAGGGTTTATATGTCCTTCATTAAAATCGTTTTCTAGCAATTGATTGAAGTACTGCCAATCCGGTAACCTACCTTAAAGCTTTCAAAAAATTAATCAAAATATATATTTAAATATTAAATAAATCTGGTAATTCATTATTTAAAAAAAAAGCAAAGAAAACACATTCAGTTCAGATTTTTCCGTATTTAAAGTAAAAGTGAGTATTTCTTTAGAGAGTGTTTATACACACACTAAAATTGGTTTTAAAGCGTATATATCGCTTTCTTATCTTGCTTTAAGATAAAAATCGATTTAGTACTTATAACGGTTTTAATGGTGTTTACAGGACAAAATTTTCAAACCGTCCTTACATAAAAGCGCTTTAAGAGACCCATATAAACAAAGTAATTGACTAGGGCTAAAAATAAGTTTGGGAAATCGGACAGAATCATGACAGAACAGTCGGATGATGTTTTGACAATTTAAATATTTTTAAACCAAAGAGCAGCATCGCAGCCAAGCATGGTTCATAGTGTGCGTGGGGTCGCCCCTTAATTGGTTTATTTTTTAGTTTTTAGTTACAATTTTTTTGTTTTATGTGCAATCTGTTTTTGAGCTCCAAGCCCACCTCTTTATGTTTTAATTCTATGTTTACATAATATTTAAGTAAAATAATTTTTTTGATGCTTTTTTTCTTATTGTAAGTACATGTGTAAAATTCGTAAACAGTTTTTGTTAAAATATGGTTTGCAATATAAAAAATAATTTGACATTGAACCGCATTTTATAATATTTACGGTTGGTCACAGACACAATATCGCCAGGGTCCAAACATAGAATTTAAAAAAAATACGGACAAAGCAAAATAATGATTTTTTTAAAATTTGTTCCGTTCGCCGTTTGGCAGAAAAACATACCTATAATGGTAGAGCCATGGTGAACCTTAAAATAATTTAGTTAAATATCTGTTAAATTATTTTTAGATGTTCTAAAATACCTTATAGTGCGACACGTTTTTTTGGTAAATTTAAAAACTGTAAAGAACTTTGAATGAAAGACTTTTTTATAGCCGCCTGCTGTCTCTCTTCAACAACCTTAAATATTTGTATGCACTTTAGGGATTAAAAGTGCACTTTTAATCTCTCATTTTAGGGATAAAAGGGGCACTTTTAATCCCTCAGGGATTATAAATAATTTTAATCCCTGGGGGATTTAAAGTAAATTTTTCCAAATTAAACAATAATTTTATTGAAATTTTATTTATTTGTTAAAATCATAAAGGTATAACTTAAATAGAGACATTATTGCTACGTTTTCATGGGAATTGAGTTCGTTCTGAAAACGATTTCAATCCGATACCGTCCATGAAAACACCTGTTTTTCCAGTATTCAAATCGATTTCAATCTAGGTCCGACCCTGAAAATTTTTAGGGTTGGATCAAGATCCTATTGAGATCGAAATACCGATTTTCCATGAAAACGGGGATTGAGTTTACACATGCGTATTGCGTCGGATTACCAGACAGCCGCCAAATTATATTTTATTGCTCTCACTCTTTTTGAGAGAGAGAGAGAGAAATAGAAGTAAAACTGTGGAACCGGCATTCTAAAATTTGGTTAAAAAAGAAGATTAATAACATAACCTTACTTAAATAACTAAAGTTTGTTTTTTTAAAGACTTTAAAAAAATTAATTATGGAAAATAAAAGAAATATTTGGCTCGAAAGTGTATGTGCTATGCACATATACCAGTCCAGCATTTCTTTCTTCACTTCCACTTGCCAAGAGAGTAGCAACTGAAATTAAAAAAAAATGTGTGGCAAGGGCCAACATCATCTTTTGAATAAAATACATTTTAAAAAAAAGTACCAAAACTCAAAAATGAATATTTGACAACTATGACACATGTCAGCTGCCAAATATCAAAATTTGAAAACCGTTTTCAAATCGATTTGAAAACCTGTCATGAAAACTCGTGAAAAAAAAGTTTTCAAAACATATTGAAAACGAATTCAATATTCATGAAAACAGCATATGTTTACCACAGTTGCGATCAGACATAAGGTAAACAATTTGACGACAATGCCACATTGCGCTGAAAGTTGTATCTCTACACGTAATGTTTTTAAAAACATATTATTTTTATAACTTTATCATTTACATGCAAATTCTCCAGTATGTTTTTTTTAAACATGGAGAAACACATTATTATTCAAATATGTAAAGAAATTTAGGTAGGTATATTATATAATTGCATTTAAATTTCCTTGAATCTTCAAAATTTTAAATCAATAAAGAATTTATAATGTGAAGGTATATGTTATGATACTTGAAATATACCTGATTTTTTCGATCGAAATATCATATAAAATACCTGATATTTTGGCCGACAACAATGTCACAACCTCGCATTTGTCGCGGGTCAGCCATATAAACGTGTGTACGCTGCTCCATTCATAATTTCTCTACATAGACAAACTACTTGCCAGACAGACCGAACCATCGATACGTCGATGGACCGAACCAAATTTTTTTTCTGTGCAGACCGAACCCAATTTTATTTCTGTGTTTCTCTACGGCCTTGTAGCTTTAGCATAATCGAGGTTTTGGCATATTTTACAGATTAATCAAGGGTTTTTTAATATTTTTTCAATAGAGTTTTATTTTAAGTGTTTGTGGCAAAAGTGATGTGACAAAGTGCGTAGTGTGACGAAAACTGGAGATTGCAGGTGAAAACCAAACATTTCACAGGTTTGTTATCATATGTTTTTTCGACGCCATCTTGTGATAAGCCGCCATAGGCGTGCAAATAGTGTTGAAATAAATACAAAATGTAATTAATAAATATAGGAAAGAAATAAGCTTTTTTTGGGATATTTTTGCGAATTTGTGATAAAAACAACATGGTAAGCACTTATAATTAATTACACTATATTTGGTATAATGAACTAACCCCAGTTGCGACATTTTTAAATATCCTATATGAGTAGCAAAAAAATGTAAGAGGTGCGTATGATATTTATTTATAACCTCATTCACAGTTTTGATACTATTTGTAGTCAGCTTATTTTTTCTGCTGAGATTTGTTTATAAATAGTACAAGCGTTTCCGGTATAAATATAAATTTTTAAAACATTATTATGTCAGACACAGGATAAAGAATGTATGTTGGTTACAACTTTTTATTTATAATATTTACTTAGGTAGATACTCCACATAAGATTTTTTTGTATTTATTAAAAATGTAAAGATACTTTTGTACATATTAAATAAAAATTATAGTAGAGTGTATAAATTACATTTTTTTTACACAACGAAAAACCATATCATAGTACCTATGGTATAGGTATCATCCTTTTTCGAAATACCACTATTTTTAGTCGAATTTGCTTATTTTTTCCACATTGGTTTTTTGGTAATTTGCCTAAACAGTGCGGAAAGTGATACTTTTCTGCACACGATGGCCGTTAAGGGCGAAAAAGGCACTTTTGACACGTTTTTAGTACAACCATTTTCCTACTTGCATAAAAAGCTTCTGCCTAAGGTTATATATATTTGGTATTTTTAAAATTAAAACCAAAAAATAATTTTGCTTTCATTTTTAATTTAATCTAGTTTATAAATGCATCTAAAAACTCCAATTAGACTTAAAATTCACGCCATGCTAAAAATACTTTTACCTATCCTAATTTTTTACTAAAGTTTTGCAGGTCACTTGACATTAAATAGGTAAAGAAACTACTTCGTAAATGCGTGTGAAAAAGTCTACTGTTACATATCAATTTAATTGTGGAAAGTTCAACTTCCCACACGCCGTGCGTAAAAAAATAAGCACCGCGTGTATAAAAAACGCACGCAATTTTTTTTAAATGGTACTTTATGGACCAAATTTTTAAATTTTGAGTTTGAAATGTGTGTTCTAAAAACTACTTTTTGATCAAGAAAGTCATCATAAACACTCGTAGAAAAAAAAATTGTACCTAACCCTTGCGGAAGTGCCGCCCGAACTCCTCCCGTGCGTAAATGTATCACTCTCCGCACTAATTAGGCAGATAACTATCTGGAGAACATTTAAAAAATTAATATTTTCTATGTTATATCTTTACATAAATATTTTCACAGTGACAAATATAATACCTCTCCATACCCTCGGTATCAATTATTAAGTATAAAAAAATTAAAGATTGTATTTCCAAAAAAATTTGAGAAGTCTGAAAATAACGACCAAACCTTTTTACATTTATAAATAACGAACCGCTTCTGGCCGCTGCTAAACGTAAGGTGCAGCGTTGCCAGTGGAACATAAAATGGTTTTCCCTAAATCTAACGAATAATCGCGTTTCAAAGCAATTTAGGTATGACTTGATGGGTCTATTTTAGTCACAGTGAACTAACCCACTGGTAGTCTGTGATTTTAGTTAAATGTCTGGTTAAAATGTATGAACGAAAAAAATAATTAGCATATGCATTACTTAAATCTAGTTCGGTCATTCTGTCTCTTTAGAAATGCCGTGATTTTACTATATTTGCTGATGTCGACGTTTGCTTCAGATATTATCGTGGCTTTGATAATGGAATATTGGCTCCATACAGAAGATGCCTTGAGATTCTTAGACTTCTGTAGGAAGTATGCCAGGAGCACCTTTTCATCCGTAAAAATGACGAAACTCTTCCTTGTAAACCTCACGAGATTTTTGTGGAAGAAGGCTAACGATGGCCTCTGTCGCGGCCCCTTAAATGTTCATTTTCAAAAAAAATGCTGTACGATTTTTCTGGACTCACCGTTTGATAACAACAACTGACTGGCATTTCTTTTGTGCCATAGCAAAACTTCCATGGCACAATAAAGGAGGACGCACACAATACATGGAAAATTTCGTATCAGTGAAAGTGCTTGAAATTTTTATATGTTGTAGATAATGAAATTCCCAACAATGTTTACTCTAAATCTTGTAGGTCTTAAGGTTTTCGAGGTATCATTTTTTAAAGTTGCGGTTTTTGAGTTCAAATTGACATCGTCATTTGGATTACGACGACACAATTTTTACTAAGTGTACGTTATCCGAAGCGAGAATTTACCTTTTTTGTATAAGACACAGAAATGGTCATAAAAAAAGAAAATATTCAAGAAGTTCTGATATATCCATCTCGAAAGCATAAACGAAACTTATACTTATATGTCCAAAATCAATTGACCGATTTACATGTTAGAGATTTATTTATTTATTTATTTATTTATTCTCATAAAGTATCAACAGCATTGCCAATTACAGACACTGACTTAACTCTAATATAATTAAAAACATGTACATTGTATTGTAAAATTAAAATAATAAAATCACTTACTAATTAAAGTAACAAACAGGCTAAAATAAATTACTTATTTCTCAACTTCCCATCAATTAATTTTTTAAACTGGTTAAAGCTAGTCAGATCAATGTCAATGTCAAAAGCATACAAATTGAAAAGATTACACATTTTATAGATTGGAGAATTTTTAAATAAATTTGTTCTTGGATATGTAATATAATGTACTTAAGAGATTAACCGAAAGCGATTAATCGAGACACTAGCCGTTTCGCAGCGGTAAGGGAGGTTTAGTGAGGTTAATGTTGTTTGTTTTGGAGTTTATTGGGTCAATTAGTTTTAAATTCTGTTTTTTCGGATTTATAATTTTTTATCGTTTGCGAACGACTCGCGGCAGAACGTCTTCCCAGCAAAGCGGACCGCGGCGAAATGTTTCCATAAAAGGTAAGTATGCTGTACCGAATGAATGAATAAAGTAGCTTTTATGATAAACTAAACTCCTTTACCAAAAATCGTTTCATTATTTTACATTTAGCGCGACCTGATGAGGCGTTTAAATAAGTAAATAGCTCTTCCATGATAGCAGACACTTAAAGTTAATTTTCGGTTTTATCAGCATTCATATCCTTATCTCTATCGAGCAGATGTACTTTTAAACTAATGGCGAATGCGTGACAGCTCCAGCTGATCAAATACGTGAAAACATCGTTTCGTACGCAGGGATGGTCGTAACGTTACGACTCCCTTATTGTACCTAACGAGGTTTTCGTACATTTGATCAGTTGGAGCTGTCACGCATTCGCCATGAATTTAAAAGTGCACCTGCTTGATTGGTCGACTCGATAGAGATAAGGATACGAATGCTGATAAAAGTGAAAATTAACTTTAAATGTATATTGATTCGTTTATTATAACGGTTACTTTACCGAAAATTCTGGATGTATTCATTTATCCTCTATACCGTGTCCTAACAAAAAGGTAAAGGAGTTTTCAATTCACGTGATTTGCTTTTTTTATATGGCTCACTCTCTATTTTTTCTACATACCATAATCATCATGGCGGTAATGTATTTTACCTACGACCAACGAATAATACTAATGCCTCATTTATGCTCCTCGAATAATAATAAAGCTTAGACGTAAACCACAAGATGGCGTGACAAGTGATGAAACTTCATTTTATAAGAGCATTATTAAACGTAAATAAATCCAATATAATTTTAGTACCTAACCAAAAATAATTCCCGTTAAATTGACATATTACGAATTTTTAAGAAAAAAAAAAAAATCAAACTTGGATGAGTATCCCACAAGGAACACACAAAATATCAAAGCGAAAAGAGAAATGATTAAACGATGTTTCGCCCTGGGTACCCAGCGTGGGCTCATCAGTAGTTTCACTGGTCACCCTCCACTATACATCATTAAACACCATCTGTTGTGATAAGCCAACGAGAACATCTATTTTAAAAGATCTTTCCTACATCTTACATCTACTAAGTGAGCATAAGTTCTGTAAGACCTTGGGCGTCTCGACACAAATTTTGAACAAAGAAGAAGTTAAAAAACCTCCAAATCAGTTACTTCAAACGAAAAGAAACTAAAAAACAAAAGATCAAAAGATCTTGGGTGGAAATACCGAAAATTCAAACTTGGATGAGCATCCCACAAGGAACACACAAAAGATCAAAGCGAAAAGAGAAATGATTAAACGATGTTTCGCCCTGGGTACCCAGCGTGGGCTCATCAGTAGTTTCACTGGTCACCCTCCACTATACATCATTAAACACCATCATACACATTGATTTTCAACCTTGAACCACTCACAAATAGGCATCGTTCCGCACTGGTACTTACTTATCCAAGTTACCTGATACGAATTCGTCCTGGCGTGTTAATATTTCCAGTAGGATTATGCTCCTAAGGCAATTACAACAAAGAAGTTAAAAAACCTCCAAATCAGTTACTTCAACCGAAAAAAAAAAAGGATCTTGGGTGGAAATAACGAAAATTGAATTTTCTTTATTTCCACCCAAGATCTTTTTTTTTTCGGTTGAAGTAACTGATTTGGAGGTTTTTTAACTTCTTTGAAAAAAAACCTTATTTTTAAAAAGATATATGAAAAGTCCCTTATCTTATTTGTTTTCATGTTTTAGATAGATCGTCATTGAAACTTCAAGTTATGAAGGTTGTTAGGTTGTTGACCTAAGAGTGTCCGCGTTTGATATTTTTAATAATTTGTGATATTTATGATGACATTTTCATTGGCCGTAGGTATAAAGCATAGTACACTAACTCACATGTTACGGTCATTACACGCTCAGATAAATTAAGACACTCGCCTGCGGCTCGCGTATCAAACTTCACTTTAAAATAAAAGAAAATGAGCTTTGGCGCAAGAACATCCACGTAGATTTTCGATTCGAACAAGTACAGTTAAAAGACCAGCATAGAATTTTTTAGGATGTGACTTGAGACTAAATAATATAATCGAAACGGCCGGGGTATTCCTTTTGAAGTTGTAGTTTGTAACAGAAACGACAAAAGTTCAACTTTTCATAAAGAAAAACTTGTTTCTTTCTGAAAATTCGAGTTGTTGCCATAAAGCATATACCTACAGACTTAGAGACAACTCTTACTAAGGGCATCGCAAAAAACAAGTTACAGCACCTCTGGGGACTCGGTCTCGAAGCTCACGCGACAAATTGCGTCAATGACATCTATCTTAATCAATGTCATCGTCTTTTCGTTCTTTTCATGAGGTCTTTTTATTGAAGTTTTTTAGTTTTGTGTGTTTTTGGTCTTTTTTGAACTGTTACAGTAATAGATTTTTGTAACAAGTACAATTGGAAAACTCCCAGAGTGTCCCAGTGGTCTTCTGCTTCATCGCTTTCCACACCCTAGAGATCAAGCTCGCCAAAGACAATGGTTTGCCATCTGAAACGCTTTATAGGTTTAGAGTATGCATCCGACATTTTAAACCAGAAAACTATTCAAAAAACTGTGGACGAAGCCTTCTAATGCGGCATGTAATTCCCGAGTTAATTCCAGAGTTGCATTTACCGGCAGAGTCTGAAACAGATTTTAATGGTAAGTACCGAGCAAGGTTTTTACATACCAGAGAAAAAACAGCCTATTCAATACGCACACATAGTAAAATTTGGATGGATATGATTTTGTGATTCAAAACATGTCCAGATGGTCACGAGATGAATATACATGGTATATTTTAGGATATGCAGTGGATATCCACATAAAGATATGCACTGCATATCCACCGAATATAAATTAGTCATCCATGGGATCCATGGATATGCAGTGTATATTCGGTGGACATATATCCACTGCATATTCGAAAAAATACCATGTCTATCCATATTTATCTTCATCCCAGTCTATATGCAGCACATAAAAAGAAATTGGTTACTTAACTTGAATCAAGATTAAGATATTCTCAATATTAAATTATAAGAGTAAAGTAATCATAAAACAGTTATCTATTTGGTTATTTTCTTGGTTTAATAGTGCCTCTAAGGTTATATTTATAAAGTAGTAATGTTTTGATTGTTTTAGATCTTATAAGTGTTTTGCGTTCTTGCCCCCCCCCCTTCTTTTTCACAAAGCTATTCGCGCCAGATGGCGATAAAGGCAGGCTTTAAGCGGTTGGCAATCCATAGGCGTTTTACATCTATATCCATGATCGGTTAACCCTGCCAACCAAAGTAAAAGTTTCGCTTTAACGCAATAGTCTTGTGTTCAATCCTCCCGCACTCATTCACCTCAACAAACCTCACCAATCGTTTTAACATTCCGTGCTCCTAGGGCTCCACGGGTGCCAATTCTTGAATTTCGAGAGAATGGTCGCCTGGGAACGTTCACATTCTTCGTTTCGCTGCCAAGCTTGTACGGTGCACGCGCAAAGCTAACTCGTTTATCGTTTTTCAAGAGCGCCCGTTCTCCTGCACAAAGGCAGGTGTATGAAAGTTGAGGAAGGTTCCTTCGATACACGGCAATCGGGTGAAGTTTGGCTGTGGTCAGATAGGTTTCGGATAACTCGTGATAGCTTTAAGACCCGTTATTGGTCTATATCAAGGAGGTGACCGTTCCCGTGCGACCTTTCCTATAGGCGCGCTTAATTATCCCGAGTCAACTCGTGTACCAAAAAGAGTTACAAATAAAAAGTCTGTATTGTGTTCTATTTATGCCATTGTGTATAGCCTCACCACTTATGTACTCAACGCTGAACTTCTATTTATCCCATTTATTTAGTTTCCAAATTAAAATCTTTCATCTGCCCAATATCTCAAAAATGCATGGTATTGGTATTCTTATAAGCTATGTATGGTTTATTTTTTAGTAAAAATATGCCACGAAAACCACAACTTTAAAAAATCATATCTCGAAAACTTTAAGAACTACAAGATTTAGGGTAATTTAAACATTGTTAGGAATGTATCGTGTGTGTCCTCCTTTATCATACCTAATTCTTTTTTTTAACTTATTTTTTATTTATTTTACTACTTCTGAAACAAAAAAAAAACATTAAAAATATTAATTTATAATCACTTTTGTGGACAGAAAACATTTTACCAGTTATTAAAACAAAATAATTTTTAAATTTGTTGACACCATAAGTTTTGTCGTGGACCGAACAGTTTTCGAGATAATTAGTAAAAAACTCGAGACAAACCCATAAAATTACCTATTTCCACCATTTTTTCAATATGGCGGTGTTGGTAATAGTCGGGCTTATAAGAGAATATTAAGGCTGGTATTACTAACATCACATAAGAAGAGAAGAATCATAAGAAAAAATTGTGGCTACTAATGTTTTTCTCGAAGATATATAACAATAACGAACTCGCCTCTATAGTAAATGGCCCGCCAGTTTTGAGTATAAATTCATTGGTACCGGGCTCTTCCGGCCAGATTTGGAGTGGCACCATTTGATATTCGTATCGAAGAGATCAATACCTTTAATTTGACACCTTAATCAAGTGGTTACGTTGTGGGTCGATTTTGCTTTAAAAAAGCACCCCTTCGGGCGATGGGGCCGCGGCAACGCGGCCGGATGTGGAATGGCACCATTGCATTTTTGGCATCGCCTAAGTCTAATTCAAGTCCCAATACAAGTATTTTTTGGTTACCAAAAAGAAAAAATGTCAAAAAAATGGGTCAAAAACAATTTTTTTTGGCATTTCCGGCCAAATGCCGACTGGCACCATAAGCTTTCTGGGAATAGTGAGTACTAATCTTCAACTTTTTAAATATTTTGAGTGGTTACGCGATCGGTCAAAAAATTTGCAGCCGGATCTCGTACTAAATCTTAAATCATGGGGGTTGCTAGACTTAGCAAGGGCTGCTTGATAAATGGATGTCCAATATTTTGTCACTAAAATTCTTATTCTTAAAACGCCTTATCATAGCATCATAGGCAACTCGATAATTATCAGCTGTCAGTGGAATATTTCGGATGACACTAGCTGCTTCCCCAACAAGGGCAGTAGCCTGAAATTTAGCTATGTCACTCATTTCCGGCCTGTCTTGTACAAGGGATTTAAACCATAGAAATATATTTCTATGATTTAAACATATCAAAGAATGTGGGCCATTTTGTGACGTTACCGTTAAAAGAAGGGACTTCTATACATTTTATTTCCAGACCCTTGTCGGCATACATTGCCATAGATTGATTTAAAGTAACTTGTGAGGGGTCTTGAGATTCTTCGGGAAAAAGATCACGGCAAATTGATTTAATGGTATATTTTATATGATCAAACTCTTCTACTAGGGTTTGTTGACTTTGCTGTACCTCATCACTACATTTTAAACTTATGATTTCAAAGTGGAAAGAATCAAACTCACTTACTAAAGAAGGCATATCCTCCCACCTGGGTTTAAACCTTGTTGTTTATTGTAGGATCAACTTGTGCCTGTTGGGCCTTGGTGTAGGTGGTGCTCACTTTGTTAAATACACTTTTTTGCTGCTTTAGCAGAACTTTTAATTCAGCCATGATTCAAAAAAGAACAAATGGGCTTGATCAGGTAAAACAAAGTCAGGTTTATCGACAAAAAATCAACAACTAAAGAAAAGGATCGCGATTGAAAATCCCCAAAACTCGCTACTAACGATGGATTGCGGCACAGGCTACCAACCATAGGTTAGTTTACTGTGGATTGCGGTTAATTTAGTTAACACAGAAAGGGGCCGTACGATCGCGGACCGAGTGACAGCTATTTGGCAACAACTGTATGGAAATTTCGCAAAAATTAAACAACTTTGCGATAAAAGGATGATTGCTGCAAAAATAATGGAAAACTGTACAAAATTCCACGTTTTTGCAAAATATTCGCGATCGACCACAAATGTATGTCCTATAGGTTCCTTTGACTGGGTAACGAAATTCTAGAATATGAAACCCCAAAATAAATTCACCCCGTCTGGGAATACTGACTCATTTGAAAGGCAAAAAAAAAAACAAAAGAAATGGATGATTTTACAGCAATCAATAACGGACCACGGCAAAGACTTACCAATTTGCATTTTCTTCTTGCTTCATAACGTGGACACAACGCGGCCGTGGCCCTTTAGGATTTTTTTTCTGGAGGCGTCTAACTTCGCCAAATTTTCATGCAGAAGTGGAAGTTGAAGGCTCGCATCGTTGACGGACGCGCAAAGTCCCAGCGTGGATTTCGCGCGAAATAAAGTTAAATTTAGAAGAAAAAGAAATCAGGTGATCATAAAAGGTGGTGTTTAATCAAAATTTTGACCAGACCAATATTATCCCAAACAAGGAGAATAAAAACTAGGTTGGCCCAATGATTTAAATTTTATTTCATAAATCCCAAAAAAAAAAATTCTAAACAAATGATTTATGGCTAACTTAATCTAGTCTTAAGTAATAAGTTTACGGAATTCATCAAAGACCATTTTGGTTCTGAAAGAACAGAAGACTGAAAGACTTTTTGGGAAAAGGGAATTTTATAGCCAGATTCCACCCAAGATAAAATTAATGGGTCATTGCAAACTTTTTGCCATTCAGATTTAAAATTTGCTATTCTATTGCTGTCTTCCTGTCAATGTTCTGGGAACTTTGAACTGTGGTGATCGAGCTGGTTGGTGACTGGGTGGTTGTTGATAGTATGAACAGGACGTTGGCCCATCCCTCCTTCTTTGAACAGCTCGATTCATCCTTTGGGGCTGGGACAGGCCTTTTCCATTTAAATTAGGTTGTAATTTGGGTTGGAACTTATGGGAAGGGTCCCATATGGAAAGGCTATTCCTTTCCAAAGCCTTTGCTTTGTTCAGATTCTCGCTAAGGTCCTTTCCGAACACATAGCCATCAATGGGCGCGTTGAAAAGCACATCTTTAATATTGTTTTTTATTTTTTGTTTAAATCCCATTCCTAAGACCAGAAATCTTCGGTGTGTTGTATTTTTAAAATGAACAGCTGTCAATAATCTTCCAGCATCTGATAATAACTCAATTAAGGGTAAAATCTCATCTCTGGTTAATGCAGATGCATTTAAAAGTTTGGTCAACGCTTTATCTATAGCTGAAAGACTTGTTGACAATTGTCTTCGAGTAATCTGTTGCTTGTCATCTCGAGCAACGGCTTCTTTTTTCATATTGGTTTTTATTTCTGGATTGAGGACTGGCGGGGCTACTGCTAGACAATTTGAAGGTGGTGAATATTTTGATACAAGATACAAATTTGTTTCTTCTGACAACCCTTTTTCTAAAATAAATGCCCATTTGTTGGCAAAGGATGGATGAAATAGATTTTCATCCTTATCCTCACTCAATCCTTCCTTGCCCAAAAGGGCCTCCACTTGGGGATCTAACAAATTCATTTCAGGAACAACATGACCTGACTTTTCTAGACTTGAATCCAAAGGAACTTTGTTTGGGGCCACAACACTTTCAGGTAAGTCACCTCCTTCCTCTATTTCAATTGTTATTTCTGAAATAAAAACTTGTATAAGAGAGAGAATTATCTACCTATACAAGAAAAGTTTAAAGTGATTTATAAGCCATTGACCAATAATGACCAGTCATATTTGGTCAAGAGCAATGCATCTAAGTGACACCAGTTTTAACCAAAATAGGGGAAATTGTTACGTCATTGGTCAGCTGTTTTACCTTTGGTCTTGACCCAAGATGACCATGCTCAGGAGGTGAGTTAGGGTTCCGGTCATTAGTTTTGGAGAGGGGTATATTTTCAAATAGCGATTTTTAAATTTATTTAACAAACTTCAATGAGAATCTTGATCTGAAGGTGAGTTATGTCTTTGGATATCAGATTTAAAGGTGATTCGAGGTTTTGTGTGGAAAAATATCTGGGGCGAACCACTCTGGGATTATAGGACTGCGCCCCATTTATAGACTACACTGTGTTATCGTTGAACTTAAGAGGTTGGGTATGTCCTAAGCTGAAAATTCTTGCCCTTGGCGCTATTACTAAAATTTTCCAACCAGTCAGTTTGACCGTTCCATCCAATCGAATGGTCCTTTGGCTTACGGTTATTGTGAACTATGTCATAGCCTAACCTCAAAATCAATTACCAAAAGAATAACTGCGGTCAAAACCGCTCCTCACTGGTCAATGGCTTATAAATCACTTAAATCATTCAATTTAGAATGTCTTAAACCCCATTAAACTTGTTACAACTGACAAAAATCGATTTAGATTAATATTGTTGTAGTAAGTTTAGAAGCCGAGGTATTTAGACTATCTTACTTAGAAAACAAGATTTATAACAATTAGCGGCCGATTTAGACCCAAATATAATAATAACCATCAATAATTCAACCGAGAATTCAACAAACCTTCAACATTTTCCTCAACATTTTCTTTATCATCGTCCGATTCAAACCAGCTGATTGAAGATGAAGTTTCCATTTTTTCTCTTGCCAATGCTCACGACCTGCAAGTT
This sequence comes from Oxystoma pomonae, assembly GCA_963921995.1. NCBI lineage: Eukaryota > Metazoa > Arthropoda > Insecta > Coleoptera > Brentidae > Oxystoma > Oxystoma pomonae. Next base: position 20,716,583 of record OY998165.1, read on the forward strand.
CTAATTCCCACTCCAAGCCGATCAATGCTATTTATTTAATATTTCTTATCCTAGAACAATCCAGAATTTTAGACTTTTCCTTTTCTCGAAGAATTCTTTATTTCTGGAAGAATTCTTTATTTCTAGAATTCTTCAAGAACACCAAATATTCAGTGGTGAAAATATTGCTGGTTGCCTACTTAAACAAATTTTTAACTTTTAGCGAATGCGCTAGAAAAAAGTAAACAAAGCAGTTAAAAATCTAGGGCTTTTTTGATTTTTTTAATTAGTGATTTTGTTATGTTGGCTAAAAATGGCATTTCCTCTAAAAAAAAGATGCATAGTGTGAATACCCCCCACAGCTCCATGCTTAAAAAAAAAGATGCATGTAAAAAGTTGCATGTGTTGGATGCATAGTGAGAACAAGGCTTTAAGCATTTTGAAATCCTTTGTGAGGGCGTGGCACCACCCTCTGATTTATTTTTTCTTAAAACCTTGACTTTAGTCTGCAATTTTTCTAACTCCTCCACTATGAGGGCTTCTTGTTCACAATCTGAGTCCTCAAAGGACTCCGAAAAGGAACGTTTAGGCATGTTTTATTTAAAATTTTTTCACTTTTTATAAAATCAGAGTACCGAACTGTCCCTGATTACGTTTTCTCTAGAACATAGGATGAAGTTAGCTTCGACCATTGAATTATAAAAGTCTGGTTTATAATTCAATGGGGCCAACCGTGAGCGCGGCCATATTAGACCACAGCAGAGTTAAGAAATTGGCTGACTGAATTTGTCATTGTGGTGCCGTTTGCATTTCAAGTTTAAATCAAATTTAAAACAAGGAAATCATGACATTTCGCGCAAATTAACTGAAATTTAGAAATAAAATTGTTATGGTATAGTCAAGTAATTAAAAAAAATGTAAGGTTTGGCAGATTTAATCAACATACCACCCAAAATGTTCATTGAAATATTTTGAATTCGTTTTAAAATTGTAAATGAATCGTTGTTGTTTACATTTGGTAGAAAATTTATTACAAACATTTTTTTTTAATTTTTGGATTAAATAGGCTACTAATTAAAACATTTATGATTTTTTTTTGGATGGAGAAAATTGCTGGAAATATTGATAAAAATAAGAACTTTGAAAATTAGGATATTAAACAGATATTAGGGTAACTTTATAGAAATCCGTAAATATGTGCGGAAGTGAAAATTGTTGACCCTCGGGTGTGAGTAAAAAATATTGTTGTTCAGGCTTCTTTCTTTCTTACATAGAGAGAATAAAAACGGGGAAGCCTAAAAACGGATTCAGAGTTCCATAAGGTAAGCGGTAAGATGCAAGGAAAATAAACTATATCAAATGCATGCTGCTGCTTATAGTATACTTACCACTTATACTTACAGCATACTCGAGCATACTATAAACAGCAGCATGCATATGCTAAGTACCTTGTGCCTTAGCGCTTATTATAAACTCTGAATCTGCCTTTAGATATACCTAGGTATGTAAAGTGCCAACTTATCTTCCCTATGCATGCTTGAGGTCTTGTTAGGATAAGCATTTTTTTAATTTAACCACAACAGAAAATAAAGCAAATTAGATTTTTTATTTCTTTTACATTCGAATTGAAAATTATTTGCTCAAATAGTTAATACAGTAAAACCTCTTTAAATTCCTCTTCTTTTTTGAGTGGTCCGAGGAGTGGTTCCCAATAAAAGTTTACTTTTATCATTTCTTTAACTTTCCCATTGGGGAGTAACTTTTCCCACCCAGCGTAAAAATATTTGCTATATTGTTTTTACAGAATTTCTTTTAAAAAATGAGTTTTAATTTAAGAAATTATAATTTATAATTATAATTATATATTAGCGGTTCCACTGTATTAAACTTTGCTTGAAGAGTAAAGTTTTATAGGGTTCCAGAATATAAAGCTATAGGTAACCACCCTAAAAAAACAATCGGCATATATATAGGTATATAAGAAAACAATCGGCATATATATAGGTATATAAAAAAACTATTTTTTATTATTTAACATTAAATACATACAAGATATATTATACATACATATACATCAAAATCTGGATGCTTGATACTCAATATTAATAACATACCGTCTGTTGCATTTAGTTCCACAACATAGGCATTTTCAATACATAATTTCCAATTATTATTCATACTATAACATTTACATCAATCAAAATACTAGCAAATATGGAAAACGTCTCTTTTACATTTTGTTTAAACTTTCAGTGTCAGTCATTGTCAGATTCGAAAAAGATACGACAAAAGTTTAATTAGGAATCCTATATTGCAAGGGCAAACACAACACACGGTATAAGCACACCACAGACATAGAAACCCTCTACATATTTAGTTTTTCTAAATATTTATTGATGGCTAAATGAAATAAGTTTTGTGAGTGAATGAAACAATGATTTTCCTCAAAGGGGTGTGTTTCCAGAAAATGGTCTTCTAATTTTGGAAATAGATGATTTCCTTCAGGGTAAAACTTCTGGCTAATGCTCAACACAAATATCTTCTGAAACCCAGATTCTTCAGGAATTTTATTTTCAGTTATTGCCATCAGTTTTCTTATAACTTTTTCAACTTCTGAACATATGTTTATGACGGCCTGTGAAGGACGCTGCAATCCTCCTAAAATAATACAAAATTAGTTAAAATTTAACCAATTGCTTGTCTTAACAATCATGTATTGTTGACTAAATGTTTAGTCAGCCCCAAAAGCATAATTGTCAAGTACAAACCTCTATTTCTTCTATGTATAAACTTAAAGTTTTGATGTTGTTCATCTATAAATTCAGAGTGTATTCCTTCTAAACAGTGGCCGCACAAATTTCTGTTGTTAATCATTTTCAAAACATACCCAGACATGTAAGCTATATATTGTCTTCAAAAATTTCGCTGAGAGGTATGAAGGACTCAGTTGCAACCATAATCTTCGCCTTGGATCTTCTTTAGGAAATCTACAAATAAAGACAAAATTTGTATAAATCATTGGCTTGGTGTGCAAACTCATTAAGTCAAAAAACGTCGTTTGATGTAATCCATAATTATTTTTTTAAATTTAATTCAATCAAATAGGAAATCCTAATACATTGTTGCTAAAATATAGTAACAAAATAAAATAACACAACTTGTACATACTTTTACACATTTACTACAGACATTCACATATATACTTAGTATAGCTAAATTTTTTTTAAATTTATTTTTATGGTATTGAATTCTGTATCTTTTAAAATAATTATGTTAAAAACTCACTAAAGGATTCTGGGTCGTTTTTTAGTTTGTAAATAAAAATCATAGTAAGAAAATAGAGTCATACTTTAAACCATATTTAAGCACTGATCTCATTCCCCTGTTAAATAAAACCTCTAAAAAGCCAATTTGCTTTTTAGAAATTAAATACATATGACTTTCAACTGTTAAGACCAAAAATTACTGTCTTACATGTTATTGATATAATTTGCCAATTTTTTTTAAAGATTCAATAGATAAACTGTTTTTTTTTACTTTTACAAATAGAGAATTACTCACTTGAACAGTAAGTATTTGATTTGATTGTTGTATATAATGGTTATTTCATGCTCTTGTTTGGTAGTTATGAATATTAAAATTAAAAGTAATCAAGTCATTAAAATATGCAGGCCCAAGATTATTTAACATTTTGTAAATAAAAACCATAGACTTAAAAAATAGTGGCCATGATACAAGTATAGCACAGCAAAGCAAATTCTTGATCAGATTATGCACTACAGTTTATCTGAAGCTACAAGAACATGCTCTTATTTTTGTTTAAAAGAAGCACCAAATTTTTAAATTAGCACTTCAATAACGCTCTATCTTTAATATGATTTATAAGTACTTGCAGTTGCTGTCTGCGCTTCCTGTTTAAGGTGACTTTTCTATCTTTTCTGTTTGCCATTGGCACATCTCAGAAATAACTCCTTCTTCGCAATTACATATGTACTTTAAGGGGAATTTAGAGTGCAATAAGGTAATTGGTATGAGGTATGCAGTATGACATATGCAGTAAGAGATAAAGAAAATAAACTAGGGCAAATGTATGCTGTTAATAGTATGCTTACCACTTGCAGCTCAAAGTATACTATGAACAGCAGCATGTGTTTGCTATATATATAGTTTATTTTCCTTACAGCTTACCTTAAGGCACTCTGAATCCGCCTTAATACTTTCAATTAATGTCACAAGGCTAACAAAAGAACAATAGGTCATGTGAAACATGTTTTATTTTGGAAACCAATTAAGCCTTCAATCAGTTCTCGACTTTTTTACAATGTTTTTCAAATTATTATGTAGTTAAGTTGTCTGTGCTTAGCATCACTGAAACTGCCTAATTAAATAATTTTAAATGTTCAACGCACACTAAAACAGCTAGGCAGAATCAAAAATATACAAAAACTAATGTCCAATGTTACACCAGTATTTGCATCTTTCCGCTTGCTTGAATAGCAGCCTATGGCTTGACAAGCCATTCTTGTTGCCCTTCTAGCTTCTAGCAGCAAGAAAAACACAAAAATAACTAAAATGTTGGTATCGTTTATAACTTTAAAAGAAAACACACTGGATTAAGTTCACTTTAATCTCACCCTATTACTTCGACGGACAAAAAATTCTGTGGAAAAAACGAGTGCAAAAAATCATGATCGTCTCCAAAAAACAGCGAAAAAGTGAGGTTATGTCGAAACGTCAACCACAGAAATTTCGACTTTTCGACATCTGGTTGGTTGAGTTCAACCAAATTTTGATCAATGGTGTCCGCTCATGGCGGCGAGCATCTTGTCGCATCAAAATAGGATGCGCACTCGTCGTTGCGCCTTCTCAGTCTGGTTTATAATTCAATGGTTGGCCCGTTCGCGCAGGTTGTCGCCCCTTCTCAGTCTGGTTTATAATTCAATGGCTTCGACTGATGACAGTATGTATATAGTCACACAGCAGGCCGGAAAAACTTTTGTTGGACTAAATTAGTAGGATAATATAGGTACCACATGATGATCTAGGAGGAAAAGATAACTGTATAAAATCTGCGGTCGGAGCAATAAAAAAGTTTCTGCTTCCTTGTGTGTGTGTGGCGGAAATATGGCCTTTGGTCATAATTTCCGGCCTGACACTACGACCGGCTTTGCACTTAACTTCATTCCTTGCATTTCTTTTGCGTTTACGATTTGCTGAAAAAACAAAATGGCTGAATTGATGATAGATGCAACAAAAGTTAGGTTAGTAAATTTTTCCAAAAATCGGCTTTTATTTTGATAATAATAATTGAGTAAAGTAAAAAAGAAAAAATATGCTTTGGTTTGCAGGTCAAATAATGTTATTTTAGTAACTCTTTTATAAGTATAGTAAATATACCTAGTATTGACAAAAACATCGGTAAGTATGGTTTTTAACCTTTTCATGGGTCCGGACTCCGGACCAACCGAGATCTCTGAAACGGGTGACACGCATGCGCACTTTTACTTTCAACCAAATTTCGGGGAGTACTTGCTGGTTTCGATTTAAAGAATCTTGGCACAGGGCAGGGATTCTTGAAAGTGTGAGAAGGGAGTACTCACATCTCGCCTGGGACAGTATTCTCTCAAGTATTCTTGAAGGTATGAACAGGGAGTACTCACATCTTGTCGGGTCTGTACCTATCAAGATCAAGACAGGTGGGAATGCATGCACACTCTTGCTTTCACCTGAATTTCGGGGAGTACTCGCTGGTTTGGATTTCACAAATCTGTGCACAGAAGAGTTCTAACCCTCTTGTCCTGCATCCCTATAGACCAATTCAGGTTGATGTCACTAGCCATCAGCCATGTTGTGCATGGGGCAAACAAACCGTTTTCCCATAAGCTGCAATGTTAACATTTACAGGAGCAACAACAGATGTAGGTATAAAAAAACTCCTGTTTTAAGTATTTATTATTTGTTCATATGGGAAAAATGTGATTTTTGCAAAAAATATTCAAAATTTTGCTGGCAACACCTATTTTTTTGCACTGATAAAATTGAATGATTATATTTTGCAAATTATTTTTATTTTTCAAAACATTAAAGAAAAACTATTATCTATAATATATTATTATTTTCCAATATATGCAAAAAATAACTGACTAAAGATTAAAGACTAAACTGATGAAAACAAATGGGGATCCCAGCAATCAACGACCCAAGTTATTGGCAGAGAGCAGAGTAGGGAATAACATGCAATCATTGATTTATTTTGCTACTAAATAAAACTCAGGGAATCACTGGTACTGGTTTGCATTTGCTGTACTTATATATTCTACTACCCTATTTTGGAGAATCATCAACCAAATTGTATGATTTTGGTTTTAGGTATATAAAAATTACTAGAATTAGGCCTATTACTTTCCTGTCAAAAATGTACTAGAGAAATAGTACAAATGTATTAGAATGGCAACACTGCTACTGTAGATAATGTCATCTCTCTCAAATTAGTCTGATCAGTTATTAAAAATCTGGAGAGAGAAGATGCCATTTGCAGTAGTATAAGAGCGTAAGAGATAGGAATATCATTAGACATAGCCTTAATTAACAACAATTTTTTAATATTTTGCAAAAAACGCAATTTTTCCATATGCACAAAGGATCAATACTTAAAACAGTATCTTTTTTAAAACTACATTGGCTGTTTTTGTAAAATTTACATTTTTCTTAACATTGTGGGTCATGGAAAAACAGTTTGTTTACCCCACACAGTGAATGAGTATATGTTTAAAGTCACAAGACTTATTACAGATATCTGCATTTTAGATCCCAAGATATCCTCTAACTGGAAATGTTCTATATAATAGTCACTATCCTTTTTTTCATCAGTTATTAAATAGAATTTCTGTTCCTACAAATAAATGACTGTGTGTTTGATAGTTTGCCATTTATGTGGTTAGGATGTGTTCATAAGCACTTTTTATTGAATGCAAATGGTACAAAGATTTTCTTTATTGTGCAGCCACACAGTAAGTCAGCTTGGCCAGATCTACATCAGATCTACTTTTACATAATATGGATACAATGAGAATTATCAGGACTACAAATAGGTGCCTTATATGTTATTTCACATTTTCTGCATGAGAAACTACTGAAAAATGATTGAGGTTGGGTTTTCCTTAAACTAATGGTCATGTGATTGGAATGTCTTTATTTTTTAGATAGCCTGTTGACATATAATAAAGTCCCAAAATGGATTTCTTAACAGTGGAAAGGGATCCCAATAAAAGAAGAGTCAAGCCAGTGGAGCAGGCTTGTGTACTTGATTTTGATGAGGAGAGCAGTGACGACTCGGACTTTCGCATAGAAGATCATGCTGAGGTGATGAGTGATGAAGATTCACTGGACAGCCAAGGGGAAGGAAATAGTAAGTTTAGTTTAAGACCATTAAATTTTGGCTGCGGTAAGAGTATAATTTGTAGCTATATTATCATGAAGCAGCAAAAAAGCAACAAAATTATGCTCTTATTAGATCTTTTTGTTGACTTAAATTTGTAGACTCAAATTTCTGGAATATTCCAAATGCTGATGATACAGAAATCTTTGTTTAAGTGTTGATTAAGTATAAATTTTCTGTGTTTTAAAAGTATGTATTAAGATTTTAATTTTTTGTTAGGCTTATTCTTAGTTAGGTTTTTAACTTTTATTGATGTATATTTTGGAATGATAAACAAATAATATAATAATAAACAAATTGATATGAAAATTTAAATGACATAAAATAAAATACAAAACCATTTCTTGAATTACTTAATCATACCTTATTTTGTTTTTAGTAGGGTTTAGTTTGTTGGTTTTTTACAGATTTAATAAAATTACTGTTTTTCACAAAGCAATTTGTGAGTGGTAGGTATTTTTTTAAAAATAACAACTTTAATTACGGTTAAGTTATGGCAAGGATTTTTAAGAAAATGAATGAACTAGAATTTTACCTAAGATATGGGCAATATTGGCCATTCTTAAACCAAGTGCTTTTGTTTTCAAAATTTGACAATAAATAAGGAAAAAATTGTCAATTTAAGATTTAGTGGATTTTGCAGTAGTGTACTGTAGGTTTGTAATGTTTTTGTTAGATTCCGGTAGTGAAGAAGAAGAGGAAGCAGAATCTGAAGGATCAGATTTAGAAGATCTAGCAAGTCTTGGTCTTCCCAATGCCAATGGTAGCTCTTCAATTGCTGATGTTATCCATAGGGCTGCATTGCAGTCAAAACTAAAGGTGGGTTTTCAAAATTATTTTCGTGTTATGAGAGATATTGAAGGCATACTTGAAAATATTTAAAATTTGAATGCTGGTTCAAAACTACTGAAAAGGTTCAAAATAGTTAATTCAAAAGAAATACATTTTTTTGTTTTTTTTTAGCTTAGCGAAGCAGATGCTCAGCTGTTGATATGTTGCGCATGCTTAGGGGATCACAGCGACTCTATAAATGAAATAGTGGAATGTGACAGCTGTGGCATCACTGTTCATGAGGCCTGTTATGGAGTGTCTGACTCAGCTAGTTTATCTAGGTAAGACAATTTTTTTTTTCTTTTTGTAGGGATCTGGTTGCCATTCAATATATGTATTTTTAGAGAGCATATATATATGCTCTTTGGTATTGTCCAAAAATTAAATTGAATTGAATAAAGTGTGGTAACTTCATTTAAATACAGTTTTGTTTACTTTGAAATAATTTTCTAGGCTTTTTTCTTAAGATCTTTAGCTTTTGAGGTGTATGCATAAGTCCTCTTTTATTTCTCGATGGACACAGCACAAAGCTAAGGACCCATAAGTTTTTCAAAGTCGAAGTATTTGAGTACTTTTAGCATAGCTCTATAGTTCCCAGAAGGGTGGAACAGTACTGACGTCAGAAGGAAAAACCTCGTGAGCGATCTAAACTTGATTTGTGGATAAATAGAAAAGAAGCTTTAAATTGTAATAAAGTCTCTAAAACGTTCTAGGTGTAATTCGGACAAATTTTTTTTTTGGCTATAGATAAAGATGAACTAAAATACAAAAAAGTAAAACACAATAATTAATAATTGTGCGTTTTGCAGATTAAATAAGGCGCATACAGTGAAATAACATATCCTATTCGGGCAGTCCTGCTGGCAAAAGAAATAAATTATGATACATACTAAGAAAGATCCACATAAATCCACAGACTATGTGTTTTTTTCTTAGCACTGGCGATATACGTGTTATATAGCTTAGTAGAGATCATAAAAGAGTTGGAAATATGTGGTTTCATATATTTTTTTTTAAGTCAAAAATAAAAAAAATATATATTTTTTTAATTTTAACCTGTTTTAAACCAACCAGTAAGTTTAAAAAACCAAAAAAGTATTTTGAAAAATTATTGGGTTGCAGGGTTTTTTCTTCTGACGGCAGAGTAGTTCTCATGAGCAAATATATTTTTCTTAGTGCTAACTAATCCTTCTCAGATGTTCTTTTGGTTGTAAAAGTTTAGTTCTAAAGTTCCCTTACAACAGTTTTAAAAAATCCTAATGTACAACAGTTTAAAAAATTCATATTATGGAGACATATTTAGACATGTTTTTTTTTAGATACAAACAAATATTAAAAACATAACTAACATTCAGTTAAACGTTAAAACTATACAACACATTTATCCAATAAAAAGCAGTTAAAAGCTTATTTAAATTTCTCATTGCTAGCTAAGGATTGTATTTTCCTTGGAAGACTGCGAACAGCTTTAATTGCCTTGTAGTAAGGACCATTCTCAAAAAATGAAGTATTATGTCTAGGTATCCAAAGCTCATTCCTGTTTCTAAATAAATCACTGTTCATCACGTTAAAAGTATTGGCATTATTTTTGACAAACATGACCAGTTTTAAAAAGTATAAGGCAGGGACTGTTAGCAAGTTTAGCTGAGTAAAATATGTTTTGCATGCTAAGTGTTAAATTAAGCATTGCTCGAATTATTCGCTTTTGAGCAATAAAAACTTTATTTGCAAATTTAGATGTACCCCAAAAAATTATTCCATAACTAATTATGCTCTGTATATGAGCAAAGTCTTCAGTCTTCTGATCAGGTAGCATGAGCTTGCTAGTCTTGAACTTAATTTTTCTATATGGGTTTCCTAGCTTATATTGAAATCCAGGGTCACCCCTAAAAATTTTTCTGATGCAGGAATTAAATGTTTGTTCAATTTGGTGTACAATGATTCATTGAGGTTGCCCGATTTTTTAAACATAATCAAACCAGTCTTTTCCGGATTGAACTTTAGGCTGTTGTCAGAAAGACCTTTTATTGTTTGGTGCTGCTGCTATTCAGGAATCAACATACAGGAGGAATAGGAGAGGACCCAGGATTGATCCTTGTGGAACACCCCTCCTCACCTTCCTACTCCCTGACATGTAGTTGGAGCCTTCTTTGTTTATGTTTATAAAAAGTTATCTTTCTGAAAGGAATGATTCACAAAAAAGAGAGACATTGCCACTCATGCCACATGATTCCAGCCTTTGGACATCAAAGTACAGTTCTGCTGTTTTGTTACCATTATCTAAACTATCGTATATAAATTTTAGTGAACTAAATATTGCTTGTTCGGTTGACCTTTTTGGCATGTACCCAAATTGATTGTCATTTATTAAGTTATAATGTTTTATGTATATGGCGAATTTTAAGGTTGCTGGTTCAAAATATTGTTTACCAATCATCAGCGAAAATAATTTTTTTAAATAATCAAATTCAATAAAATAAAACGGCAGTTGAAAATGCACTTACCCCATGTGATGTGTGCGGCGAATCTTGATTCGACGTCTTTTTGTAAAGAAGTGGCCGATTTCTCTCGTCGTTGCGCGCACTCCCGTTTTTGTACAAATTCAACTGTGTGCACGCGACAATTAAAAAGAGCATGCTCAAATATGCAAACAAAATAAAAGTGCTCTACCGCGGACCGCGAGAAAAATATAGAAAAATAAAAGATATTCTTTTACCGAATAATTTTAATATTTACGAAAGGCAAGTGAGGTTCGAACATCCTCCCCGCCCAAAAATTACAATTTTGTAATTTTTAAATGGTTTCAGGATCTAAATCCATCGACAACGGGCATAACTTTACCAATGGTCTCTGAAAAATCCCTGATGCCGTTCGCACAGTGGCGACTCGTGATATTAGTATCCATTTTGTAGGTGGCAGATTATCTGACTTTATATGTACCATAGTACCAACTTGGGGAGCAGGACCAGTGGGTTCCAGCCACTTGGATCGCTGCTGTAATGTGTGAAGATATTCCCTGGAATAACGAGTCCAAAAATCTTGATGTAATCGTTGTAACATCGGCCCTCGAGAGAGACGATTTAATTTAATATCGGTTACATCAGCGTCGGGTATCGTACACACGGGTTCTAAAGTGAGAAAATGGTTCGGTGTTAAAACAGATAAATCATTAGGATCGCTGGAAGATGGACACAAAGGTCTAGAATTCAATAATGCCTCTATTTGTACCAAAACCGTATGCAGATGCGTTTTCACCGATTTAACTCCGCTTTCGGCCAAGCCAGAAAAGTGTGGCGCGCCGGGAGGGTGGAAAAACCATTCGATTGATTCCGTAGAGGCCGCCTGTCTAAATATTGTTTGTAATTCCGTATTCGCGCCCTTGAATGTGGTACCTTGATCGGAATAGATCTTAGAGACTCTTCCGCGACGAGCCATAAAACGCCTTAGTGCGCACAAAAATGCTTCGCTTGAATAATCGGAAACCAATTCAATATGTATGGTTTTGGTCGCAAAGCAAACAAAAATGCAGATCCATGCCTTTAAAGTACGATTTGCGCGTAATTTTTTACTTAGCAAAATGGATATTGGTCCAGCATAGTCGCAACCTACTATATTAAAACATTTTACGGCAGATATGCGTAACGTGGGTAAATTTCCCATTTTTGGTTGAAATGGTTTTGGATTTAACCTTCAGCAATTTTTACAATTACCGATAACAGCTCTTATTGCGCGTTTGGGTGACAATATCCAACATTTTTGAAAAAGTAAAAATTTTAGGTTTTGTTGACCTGGATGTAGGTAAGTTTTATGATAATACTGAATATTAGCGTAGTTAATTTATGTTGGCGTGGTAAAAGTACTGGATCTTTTTGATCATAGGATAAAAGCTTAGAATTTTGTAGACGTCCTCCGACGCGTAAGAGACATTTATTGTCAAGAAAAACATCCAATTTTCTAAGTGGTTTCGAAATGCGTTTTTGTTAGTCATATTAGAAATGTCTTCAGAAAATATTTGAGATTGAACATGTCTGATTAAGATGAATAGAGCGTGATCTAGTTCAGAAAGAACCATCGGTCCCGTACGATAAGAAAGGTTTCGTTTAAAGCGTAGAGTATTTGTTTAAAAGTATATCAAAAAAGCTATTTTGAACAAAAGCGACTAACGTGGTTTTCTTTTTTTCCGCGAGAATTTGCTCGGATTCAATGGGTTCAGACAGAATGCTTGGTGGCCAATATTCTTCCGCTGGATTTTTAATTCAGTAAAGTGCTATTGTAGAATCTGACCAAGCAAAAATTTTTGAAATATTTATTTTTCCTTCAAAAATTTTCAAGATGGCTGAGACCAGTTCAACATGTAATACAGCGGCAACTAATTCTAATCTTGGTAGAGAAATTGTTTTGACAGGGGCAATTTTTGATTTTGCGGCGATAAGAAAAGGGGATATGTTATTATTATTTTCTAAAATGCGTATTTGACAGTCTAGAAAGTTATCGGTTATAAAGCGGTGAGGTAGTGAGAAATTTTGAATAAGCCATAATTCAGATTTATATTTTGACCACTGCTCTCGAATATATTGGGAGACCTCTTGGTTCCAATCGTATTTTTCCTTCCACAGAAGCTGTAAAAGATCTTTAGCGAAAAGTGTTAAAGGCGATAACCAACCAAGCGGATCAAAACATCTTGCTATTTCTGACAGGATGGTGCGTTTCGTGCATTTCCGTTCTAAAGGATCGACGCGATAAGTAAATATGTTTTTAGTAGGAATCCATTGTAACCCCAAAATTTTTATGGTTTCCGATTCTATATCGAAATTGAAAAGGTTTGAATGTAAATGCGATTCCGGAAGATCTTTTAGAAATACTTTACTATTACTTGTAAATTTTCTAAGTTCAAAGCCCCCTTTACCTAGTAGTTTCACGAGTTGATCACGCAATTTTCTAGCTTTAGTAAGGTTATTTGTATTGCAAATGATATCGTCAACGTAAATTGAGTTTTTGAGTATCTCACGGGCTTGAGGAAACGGTTCTCCCTCATCCTCAGCTAACTGGATGATCACGCGATTTGCATGATATGGAGAGCAACTAAGTCCGAACGTAACACGTTTTAAACGCATATCTTTTACAGATTCATTGGGTGTAAACCTCCAAAGAATTCTTTGAAAATCTCTATGCTGAGGAGTGACTAGGACTTGAGTAAACATACTTTTAATATCACAGGTGAATATAATTGGCGATATCCGAAAATTTAAAAGCATCGCAAAAATTTCCTTTTGCAGTTTTGGTCCCGTAAGAAGGGCGTCATTAAGCGAGGGGGTTACTTGATTTGCGCGAGCAGAGGCGTCGAAAACTATGCGTATTTTTTCTCCTTTAGCTACACAGTGGTGCGGTAAATAAAATGAATTTTTATTCATTTCATGATCAGGAATAATTTCAAGGTAATCATTATCAATGTATTCTTGGATTGTTGATGAATATTTTTTGTAGATCTCATTGTTTGAAAGCAGTCGTTTTTCTAGAGAGAAGAATCTTCTTAAAGCTTGCGAACGCGTAGCGTGAAAATCAAATTGTGGTAAGGTATTATCCTTAAAGAGTAGCTGTACCACATATCGACCCGTGTCATCTCTACAATGGGTGTCAACAAAACTTTTTTCGGCAAGAATATCGGAGGGTGAGCTCAAATTAACCTTAGGGACTTCCTCTAGCTTCCAAAAACGTTTTAAAGTTTGATCTAGCGATAGGGAATCTGTTTCGTTTTTTAATTCCATTAAAGATGTCGAGTTTGATGGCAATTTTTTTGTATTTGTATTTTTCCCCATGACAATGTAGCCAAAGATACTGTTAAGTAGAATTGGTTTATTTGGACCATTACAAATGCGTCCTTCGGAAGGAGGTCTATTTTAGCGGGTTTCTGGAATGACGGATCAGCGAGGGGTAAATTGTGACAATCGGAAAAATTTATGTTGTTTACGTAACTGCCAGGAATTTCAGAAGATAATTTTTGTATTATTACAGCGTCAATAGTCATGCGCGGTTCGGATTGATAGCACGGTTTGATAACACACGTAACTCCACCGTGAGAGGTAATTTCATTCATAGATCCTAGGCGTTGAATACATAGCGATAAATTATAACGCGGTAGCGAAAGTTTTTTTATAAAATTGTAAAGATATATAACTGCATTCGGACCCAGAGTCAAGGACACATCTAGCCTTTTGAAATAAACCGCGGGAATCCATGACCTCAATAATAGAGGTAGACAAAATTGTATTTTTAGTTAGCGAGTTTGCGAAATAATTTGAAGTAGTTGGCGAATTTTGCAAATGTGATTGAGGCGGTTGTTGATAAGTATATAAAGCCTGCGAGTTATTTTGTGGTGGTAAATTATTGTTCTTAAATGCGGGTGGATTAGTTGGCGGCGATTTATTATTATTCGAATTTTGCGGATTGTTAAGCTGCCGGTTTTTATTTTGGGGTTGTGCATTTGAATTTTGATTATTTTGAGAGTTAGTGCGAACATAAGTGTGTGGACTGTAATTGTTATTAGTTTTAAAGATATGTAACAGTGAATGATGCCTATTAGATGAACAATATCGACAGGTAGACTGTGATTGACATGAATTTAGATTGTGTTGCCCAGAAAGGCAATTCGTGCACCAGTTACTGTCTTTAGCAATTTGAAAACGATCAGAAGAGTCTTTATGTCGAAATTCTGCGCATCTATATATTGAATGGTCATGTGATTTGCAGTAGAGACAGTTTTGGACATAATTATTGTTAGTAGAGCGGCTTGTGTTACCAAAATAGGTCTGTTTTGTTCGCGGTTGATTTGAAGAAAATTTATTTTTTGAATTGTCTTCTTTTGGTTGTGAGGAAAAATCAGTTTTAGTTGAAAACTCTACAGCCTCTATTGCATTACAGCGTTTCAAAACAAAGGTTTTTAAGTCGTCGAAAGTAGGGACCTGCGCGGGATCATTTAATTCAAGTTCAAAACGTGTCATTGTCTCCTGGTCTAAATGTTTACTATAATAGAAAAGACCAATTGTCCGTGGGAAATCCGAGTACTTTAAGCGCGGCGAGATTTTCGTTAAAAACATCAACAAGAGTGCGTAATTGTTTCGAATTTTTTGAATTTGTCACATAAGGCGTATTATCCATTGTTTTTAAATGGGAGAATGCGATCAATCTTTTATTGTCGTAGCGGTCCTTAAGCGATTGTAAAGCGATTGGGTAGTTTTCAGCGGATAGGGGGGTACGTTGCACGAGGTGATTGAATTTTTCAATATCAGAAATATTTGTATTATGAACTAACGCATTGAACATGTCAATAAAGTTTCTAAATTGTCTTAAATCTCCCGAAAATTTGAGTACTTTTAAATTATTTAAATTTAGAGTCCTGCTATTGGTCGGAGCAGGCGGTAGAGTGCCGTCAGGTTCAGTTTTTAACTTCGAGTTTTCAAAAAGTACAAAATATTTAGAGTAGGTGTAAGATCTCATGAACTCGAAATCTTTTCTTACTGATTCTTCGGTTTCAATTTCAAAATCTTCCAAGGAAGACATAAGAGATATAATATTTTGATGATATTTCGCAAAATCATTAATTATTTGATCAATTTGTTCATACATAATTTTAAATCGTAGCATTGCCGAATCGTCAATAGAAGCGGAATCCGCAAACGTTTTTAATTCACTCATTTGATTATAACACATTGTGCGGAGAGCTTTATATGACTTAATTTTAGCCGTCATTTTCTTTAATTAATTAAAACGGAAAATTGTAAAATAGTAGGTAACAAATGCGAAATAAATTTCTCATTTTTAGGATAGGTTTTAGCAAAATTTAAATATTACCAGTTTGGTAAGTTTTAGCGGTATAGACGATAGCGATCCCAATAATCTACACAATTTAGTAATGGAGAGAAATAGCACGAAATCTAAGGATATATCATAGGGAATATCTTCACATAATCATATGCCACTTATAAAGCTTCCAGAAAATATTATTAGTTAAATAGGAACAATAAAAATCCAAATTATTATTGGTAAGTGAATGCCATATGCCGGTGCCCTAATACGAAAAATGTTTCAACATGGTTTCGATGTAGTTATTCCCGAAAATGAAATATATTCCCTAAAAAAATGGTGCAAAAAAACTCGGTGCAGCGAGGATTTTTTGACCTTGAATTTATTTGCTTGCAATAAAAGACAAATTTATAATTTCTAAAATTAAATAATAATATTTGAATAGGAAAAACACTTAAAAATTATAGAAAAAAATATAATACATTTTTAATTTTTTATATAAGCCATGGCGAAGCGAATAAAGAACTTCAATAAAATAAAACGGCAGTTGAAAATGCACTTACCCCATGTGATGTGTGCGGCGAATCTTTTTTCGACGTCTTTTTGCCGATTTCTATCGTCGTTGCGCGCACTCCCGTTTTTGTACAAATTCAACTGTGCACGCGACAATTAAAAAAAAACATGCTCAAATATGCAAATAAAATAAAGGTGCTCTACCGCATTCGCCATAATTCTGAGACAAACGCGGACCGTGAGAAAAATATAGAAAAATAAAAGATATTCTTTTACCCAATAATTTTAATATTTACAAAAGGCAAGTGAGGTTCGAACAATGTTTAGTATTCTTGTATGTACCGATCTCTCAAAAACCTTTGACACTGGGCACAGTAAAGACACTGATCTATAGTTGTTTGCTGTGGTTTTGGGGCCCTTTTTATAAATTGGGATGATTTTAGCTACCTTGAGTTTTTTTGGAAAGACCCCTTGTGTAA
The DNA here is from genome assembly GCA_963921995.1 of Oxystoma pomonae. Classification (NCBI taxonomy): domain Eukaryota; kingdom Metazoa; phylum Arthropoda; class Insecta; order Coleoptera; family Brentidae; genus Oxystoma; species Oxystoma pomonae. The sequence continues at coordinate 20,733,623 of OY998165.1, forward strand.
AACATTGATTTATAATTTCTGCCAGTGGCCGACAAATACATTGAGCTCCTCTTTTTAATATATAGGTTGGAACTTCATCTACTCCTGGAGAAAATTTATTTGGTAAACTCATTATTATCTTAAATACCTCATTATAATCAACTGGTTCGAGAAACATTGTAGGGTTATTTGTTTGTCTTATGTAGATGTTATTGTTGACTGATGTGTCAGGTATGTTTGTAAAATGTGTTAAAAACATATCAGCTACCATTTTTGGATCCTGTATAAGGTGCCCTTCTTCATTATGTAATTGAATAGCATTGTCTGAATTTCTTTTTTTATTTGTTTCTTGATCTCATGTGCTCCACAGCATCTTGGATTTGTTTTTTTGCCTTTGAAATTTTGCTTTCATTTATAACTTTTTGATGAAAAGATAGATATTTTTTGTATTTCTTAAGTTTATTTTTGTAATGCCTAAGATCTGCAGGATTTTGTGATATTTTGATAGTTTACATATAGATCTTTAATATAATTTGAATAGTTTTTGATTTCCCGATTTACCCAATTATTTTTTTTTACCGACCCTGCATGTTTCTATTGGAAATAAAATTTGAAAATGATATTGAAAGATGTTGTGGAATATATTAAACTTTTTGTCTGCATCCTACATCTGATATACCCCTTGCCAGTCCTCCCGCATCAGATGACTAAGAAAACAATTGGTATTTGTTCGATTAAAAAATCTTTTTGCCTTACCTTTTATTACAATTAGTTGACCATAGTGATCAGGGATGTCAACATTGTCCAATTGAGCTTTGGATTAGGGCCTTGTTATGCCTTCTATGTATGGATGTAACCCAAAACTGGAAAAAAGATTTTTTAATTCACAAGATTTACTATCATTTTGCTCAAAATAAACATTAAAATCTGCTGCAACAATGAGAAATTTATTTGACTTTACTAACTTGTGCAAAATGATCTGTAATTTTGAGAGAAACACGTTGAAGTCAGAGTCTGGTGTTCTGTAGGCACACACACACATGCAAGGTCGTGAAGTTCGATGAGCCATCGAAAATTAAAAAAAAACGCAATAAAAATAAGCCAGAATTTAGCTATAGCCTAGATTTTCTTTTTTTTTTCAATTGAGAAATTTGTGCTTTTTTTTAAAAAATGCCATGTATTACAATAAAGACGAATGAAAAATTCTCGTAGGAGGATATGGCGAGGATAAAACTTATGTCCATCTTATAGTAGCCCAAATTCAAGAATTATTTATCTCCTTATGCTGGGTTTATACAGCAAATAAAATAAAACAAGAAATAAGAATTAGCCCTGCGATTGGTCAAACGTGATCATGTGATAACAACTCTGTTTTTTATTGTGTTTTCTTATTCTTATATTATTTTATTTTGCTGTATAAACCCAGCATTAGTCCTCGAAAACTGTCTTTTATACAGTTTTAAGGCGACTTATCAAGTCAGCAATCGTTATTAAAAAAACATCAAAAAATTATTCCTTGATGTGAAAGAAAATAATAACAACAAAAAACAACTTATTAAATGACGTTAGCAACATTCATCGGGAAGGCTCACCGGCCCCCGAGAGTCGGTGAGCATCGATTCCATCAATTGGTGAATTGGTGGAATCAAGGGGGTAATTTAAGAACCCGATGATTATCACCAAGAATCGTAGATGAATTTACTCGATTGTTTTCGTCGTTGAGCTCATCGGTGAATTTACAAACTCGCTCGAATAAGACAAGTTTCACCTGCGTGAGCATTAAATTTGCGGACTAAAGCCAGAACTTTAATGAAATGCGGGGTAAACCCCATAAAAAATGTAACAACTTAAATATTAACCCGACAGAATTAAATAACTTCTACTGTACCATAGCAGCCAAACTAACAAAAGGTTTAAACCCCAATAAAACCGCGTTGGACTTTCTACCCGAGTTTTCCACAAATGAAACATTTAAGCTTACACCAACAAATAAAGAGGAAGTTTCAAAAACTATAAAAGAAATAAAAAAAAAACAAAACTCCTCCGGAGTTGATGAACTAACCTTAAAAATATATAAACATCTACCGGAATCTGCTATAGCTGCACTAGCCGATTGTATTAACAACTCTTTTGCTTCGGGAAACTTTCCAGAGAGTCTAAAGCCATTATTATTCCAATTTTTAAGGGAGAGGCTAGTGAAGACCCGTCGGCCTATCGAACGATTTTAAAAATTGCTGAGAAAATTGTAAAAGCCAGATTGGTAGAGTATTTAAAGGGGAATAAAATTTTAACACCAGATCAGTTTGGGTTTCGGGAGGTTAAGGGTTGCAATGACGCAATTTTTACGTTTCTTGAGAGGCTCTTTTTCAGCCTGAACGATGGCGAGAAGGCCGCAGCAGTATTTTTTGATTTCTCAAAGGCATTCGACTGCGTGAATCATGAAATACTGCTGCGAAAAATGCGCCACTATGGAATTGAGGGAAAAGAATTCAATTGGTTTAGAACGTACCTCTCGGGAAGAAGCCAGTTTGTGAAAATTCCAGGAAAGGAAGATTCGGAAAAATCCAATCTATCTCACGACGTTCCCCAGGGGTCCGTTCTTGGGCCTGTTATATATACATTAATGATCCTGCCACTATCTCTATTTTGGGAGCTTTTGTAGTATTTGCGGATGATACAACGATACTCTGGAAACATAAAGACGCAGCAATCTTAAAGGAAATAATTGAGGAAGATCTGGAGAAAATAAAAGAATGGTGTGACGCGAACTACTTAGTTTTTAATATAAATAAAACAAATATATAATATAATAAAGTTGAACTAGATGAAAAGCCGATAGAAACGAAGACGATGTTAAATTCTTGGGTGGTGTGCACATTGTTTCCAAACTCAAATTTGAAACGCATATAGAAAGTCTTAACAAAAAACTCTCACAAGGTTGTTTCATAATTAAAAAAAATTCTCACGAATTGGGAAAACCCTCAGCTAAAATTGCATACCATGCATTAATGGAGTCATATATTAGGTATGGTATAGCATTTAGGTTTTTCTACTCAGGCAACAGTCCAGTCAGTGTTTGTTCTTTAGAAAAGGGCACTGCGTTACCTATGCAATTTAAATTGCAGGGAGAGCTGCAAACCGCTATTCAAACAGGAACAAATATTGACTGTTCCTTGCATATTTATATTAGAGGTATAATGTTTAATATTTAAGAAATTTCAGGAGTTTTCTAGAGTGGATTGTTATAACTTCAGAAACAGCACAAGAATGTCACTTAATTAGGGTAAATTTATTTTCAGCACCGATTCCCTATCACCGACCGCTCCCTGGTTCTGCGAAGCCTGCCGCGCCGGCGCCATAGAGCCAAAGTGCGAGCTGTGTCCAAATTCTGGGGGCATTTTCAAGGAGACTGATGTCGGAAAATGGGTACATTTAATCTGCGCCCTCTATGTTCCAGGTAGGCCCACTCAAGTCAAATTCTGGTTCTATGAGGGTTTTAACAACTCTTAATTATAGTTATATTATTGTTTTATTTTACGGGTTTCCCCATTAAAGAAAAATACATCTTAAATACTCTAAAACTAGAATATATAACCTATTAAAAAGAAGTAAATAATATAAGGTACAATTAATCAGTCACTGAATATCAGAATTTATGTTATGCCTGATCCTGTCTTTGCTTTCTAATGTAGTTTTTGAATGAAGACAAGGAAGTGTTAAAAAAATCAGTTTGAATTGTTCATCATTGTGTTTATTCTATGTTGCTCACTTTAAAATGTATGTGTGTTTCTTAAAGGCCTAGGTGGGACATAGAAGCGTAGGGCAAAGAGCAGTGCAGAGCAGTCCACATCTCCATTAAAAAGTTCAAAAATAAATGTTTGATCTGCTGCAATTCTTCTCTCTGCAAATGTATTAAGCTTTAAGTCTGGGAGCTCTTTGTAGTTTATGTTTTCAAAATTTATTTTTGGTTTAAAAGCAATGTAGCGCAGAAATTTGTTCTGAACTCTTTCTAGTTTAGTTATATGTGTTGTGTAGTAAGGTGACCATACTTGGCTGCTTCCTAAGTTAGAACGAACAAGACTACATTATAAGGTTTTGAGTGTTTCCAAGTTAGTGAAGTCTTTTGTGTGGTGTTTAATAATCCCAGCATTTTTATTGCACATATTGTGTTAATATGATATACAAAACTCAAATCATTAGAAAAAAGACTCCAAGATCCCGTTGTTCAATTTCTGTGTTTTGTATATTTGTTTTGTTGTGATGTAGGACTTTTGGGAAAAATGTACATATTTACATTTTTTTACATTAAGTGTCATGCAGTTGTCTCTGCACCATTTCTTTAACTTCAGAAGATCACTCTGCATGTTCTGTGCCTTTTCTGAGCTGTCTAGGATTACATAGGCCTTTAAATCATCAGCATATGATTCAACAAGTGCTGTTTTAAAGAAGTCTGTTACATTTCTCATAAAAATGTTAAAGTGGGTGGCTAAATGTGCGCCTTGAGGAATTCCTGACGTGGTCAGAAATGTTCTAAAAATGTTCCCTCGAGTCCAAGGAGACAAAGCTTCCTAAAAAGTATGCAATGATTTACTTTTTCGAAGGCTTTGGGGAAGTCAGTGTACACAGCATCCACCGCATATCCATTCTCCAAAGCCCTCGACAAAGCATTATTAGAGATTAGTGGTTCTAGATCTCCCTTTAACGAAACCATGTTGAGGACTATCAAAGCTGTTTTTGAGTACATTGTTAAGAAAATCTGTGACCAGTGATTCCATTATCTTTGGGAGTTGCGATGTTATTGCAATGGGACGGTACTGTGTGATGTCATTTTTTTTTACCAGAGCTCTTAAAGACTGGGACAGTGTAAGAAGTTTTCCATTTTTGTGGAAATATTCCTTGATTCAAGGATTGATTAAACAGTAGAGATAAAGGGCTGGCAAACACAGTTTTTTAGTAGCAGTGGAGGGATGAGGTCTGGTCCCGGACTTTTGTGTATATTAAGATGCATTAGCTTCTCTAATACCTGGGGCATTGTCACACAGAAAGATGGTATGTGTTGGCTACTTTTTAAATTCATATGTAAATCTAGGTTGTGGTGGTGAGATAAGCGGTTCTGGGGCGTTATATACACAGGGAAAGTGGTTTGCAAATAGTTCCGCAATTGCTTTTCCGGAAAATGCTGTTGTTTCTCCGAGTTTATGAGTGAGGGAATGTCTCTATTTTTTGTTTTATCATGTATATACCTCCAAAAGTTCCAAGGGTCACTATTAACTTTGTTTTCTGTTTCTTATATGTATGTTTTGTAACATGTATCTGCTTATTTTTTGCAGCTAGTTCTTAAAATTTTAAAAGTATCATAGTCCTCGGGACTCCTGGAGATTTTGAATTTTTGTGAGCTTTTGGACGCCTGTTTTGGTTTTAAGATGGTCATTAAAACCCTTAAAAAATCTCAAGGTGCTTTATTATTATAATTTTAATTTCTTTTATTAACGGGACTTGCCATTTACCGCCTTAAAAGGGCTTAAATGAACACTTTGAAGATTAAAACATTATAATTTACGACCAAATGCCCATCACAAATCTTTATTGACCTATAATTGAGTAGATTTAGACTGCAAATTATGAAAATTTCAAGATGGAGAATTGATGGGTTCATAGTGAAAAAAAAATGAAAATTTCCGAAAAAAAGCAATTTCAAAAAATAGGTTATGTGATACTTCATTAAAATGGACTTTGAAAAAAAACAAGTTATTACTGATTTTTGTACTATATATACTTCTCAAGATATTCCTATTTTTGTAGGTTCCTGCATACACAAAAACAGTGTGTGTACGTAGGGAAAACAAAAAATAGGAATATGTTGAAGACTATATGTAGTAAAAAATGAGTAGTATCTTGTTTTAAAGGACTTTTATGAAAGACCATTTTATCACATATAAGTATCACATGACCTATTTTTTAATTTTTTTTTATTTTGATTTTTTTTTCACTATGAACCCATCAATTCTCCAGCTTGAAATTTTCCAAATAGTTTAGGAATGAATCCAACAAAAATATATATTTTTTTAAATTAAAAATGGTGTTCTTGAAAAAAAGCTTTTTTTCAAAATTTTCAAAATGTTTTTTAAAAAAGGTACATCACCTACCTACCTACCTGTTTGAGCAGTTTTTTTATTTTAAAAAATTAAAAAACTACTGGTCCAAAAAATCTTAAATTTTGGATTTTTAACTTTTTCCATGGGTGGAATAGCTGTATCAAAAATCATCAAAATCGGAGATGTCAAAATCCAAAACCACCTTTTTTTGATTTGATATGAAACGACCCTTGGGTGGAATAACAAAAAACAAGAAAAACTCAAAGGCCCAAAGCAAAAAGAGAAATAACTAAACGAGGTTCCGCTGCGGTAAAAATTTGAATTGTTTTCATATTCATTTTTCATTTTAATATGTTACTTCGAATGTGGTCAAAATTAATGTCACATAGTGTTGAATAAGATAGGAAAGGTCGCACGGGAAGGTTAACTTCCTTTTTTTCGACCAGCAAGTCTCAGAAGCTGCCAAGTTTGTACGGTGCAGGCGCAAAGGTTAGTAGGCCAGTCAAATTAGTCGAAAAAAACCGTTTTGAGGAATTAATTCCCAGCGAGCTGGAAATCATTTTAATACCTCTATTTGTTCCTAAATATATGTAATCTAAGTTCCCACCATCCCAGGTGGTGTGCTTAACTTTTGGTAGCCATAAAACCGCCATATTTTTCCTCTTTTTTTAGTTTTTTGCTTCGAATGACATTGAAAACGTCAAATTCGGTTTAGTGGTTAATCCTCGTTGCCTCTGCAGTATTAAATAGAGTGGCATTTTCCGCTCGACGCACCGTTTTCCAGCTACAAGGAAAAAACTAAAAAAAGTTCAAAATTTTGGCATTTTTTTGGCTACCAAAAGTTAAGCTTACCACCTGGGATGGTGCAAACTCAAAGGTATTAAAATTATTTTTAGCTCGCTGGGAATTAATTCCTCAAAATATCTTAATTTGACTGGCCTATAGCTCAGAGGCAGAGGTAAGAAAGTGTAGGCAGGTTCTTTCGATACTCTGCAATCAGGTGATGTTCAGCCGTGGTCGGCTTATTTTCGGATAACTCGTGTTATCTTCAGAGACTGTCATTGATCGATATCATGGAGGTGAACGTTCCCCCAGACCAACCTTATCGTCAAAAGATATTTTTGACATTCTGATTTGATTACTTTTTTATTTTTTATCACTTGAATTTTACTACAATCACTTTTTAACACAAGTTTTAAAAATAAGTTTACACCTCGCAATTAGGAGATAAATTTTCTTGTTTTCTGATGTTTTTTGACTATATTATTAAGAAAAAAAAATAGAAAACCATTTTGTCTTTCTTATTTAAAAAGGATTATCTACTGCCCGCAACTTCGTTCGCGTGTTTAAAATTGCAACTTCTTTCCTCCACCTCACGCCCCCCCCTTCCACCCCTGCTCCTTATTACCCTCCTCCGACACCTTCCTCTTCCCCTTTTGTTCCGCAAACCCTTCCATCCTGTATCATACCCGCTCTACCTGCGTTTTCTGCTCGGTATTTTTGCTTTAACTGGACGGGATTTATCCTCGATTTAAGTTTTTTATAAACTCTTTCTATCTCTAATTCGACTTTCCTAAATTTACTTTACATACACAAAGATGTTTGAAGGTTTGAGCAACACCTGCTTAACTAAAAACGGTGTTGGTTTGAGACAATTATGTATTTGAAATTAACTCTGTGTTTCGGACTTCCATTGTCTATATTGGTGTATTTTGCACCTGAAGACGATCAGAGATTGTGCTTATCGAAACATCGTGTATAAATAAAATATAGACAATGGAAGTCCGAAACACAAAGTTAATTTCAAATACACAAAGATGTTTTATACATTTATTTTGACAGATGTTAAATCACAAGAACCGAAAATCCTTTAAAATTTAAAACAATCAAGTTCTTACAAACGCTTTAGAAAATAATTCCCTTTTAAAAAACTTACCGTTTCTACACTTTAATTTGACTACTAAAAATATGACTTTTATTCTTACATTATTAAAATAATTACTTGAGTTCTACTTGGAGGAAAAGTAAGAGCTATGCCCATTTGGGCATAAGGAAGGTACCACGTAGAGTTTAATTTTTCATAACACATTTATTTGTGATTTACAAATATAGCTATAGTTTTTAATAAGAACTTTCCCAGAAACTTTTAACAATAAACAAAACTTATGCTCGTATCCACCAACACAAAAATTCCCCGATTAGGCTTTAATCATGTGTAGATACTGATCTGTGTTTAGAATTAGTGTTAACACAAAGAAAATAACCTATATGTTCTTTGTGGTGCTAACCAGGATTAAAGCTTAGCTTAATCGGATAATTTACACGTTGGTGGATATGGATATTAATATCTATAGAGATAAACAACGAACAGGAGCAAACTTTTTTTGGTAACTTCTTAAAGTACTAAAATAAAGGGTACATCAAGGTACAATAAAGTTAATAGTCACAACTTACAATCTAATAAATCTTATATTTCTTAAAAATATATCTACCTACACATCTGATTGCACCAATAATCTTCTTTTACTATTTTACAAACAAAATTTACGACAAATAATAGGAAAAAAAACATTATTTTAATCGCGAATTTTAAATTTTGATCAGTATTTGCATTTTGGTACCTTTAATATCGCATTATACTATATTTTGCGTAGTATCCTAGGCTAATTATACGACGGCTGGCAACACTGCTTGCAAACGCGTTTATGAAACTTCTCCCGCTCCCGACTGAATGTCGTGCTTTATAGGGAAAGACGGATGAGTTGCTCTGTTGCTCTTCTCTGAGTAAGACTTTACAACATTTCTCTCTATCTATAGACCGCGAATACTTAGGTTAACCTTGTACTTATCTTTTCTAACACTCAGCAGTTTCTTACATTGTTGCATCTATTAAAAGTAGCTTACACAGTTCCGTAGTAGTAGTTTTTGCGTGATGCTGAAACAGACAAACCGACAAACAGACATAAATTCTAAAAATTAAATTTTTGATATCTATATCCTTTGGTTAGAAGCCGACACCAAATTAAAGTACAATTGCTAGAATGTTAACATTGCTCTATGCAATTTGGCATAACTCCCAAAAATGCTACAAAGTTTATGAAGGGTTCGAACTATACAGGGTGATTTTGAAGTACTGTCATTCCTTTGAGCTCGGCTTTTTTTTTTCTTGGGAAAACTTTTGAACAAATTTAAGCGAAATGAATCATCATTTTAAACATCAAATCACGTCTTTAATTTTTATGCATAAGTTCTGAGAGACCCTGTATAGAGATAAAGAGGCGCCTTCTGTCTGCTGCTGCTGCTATCTTCTTATGGGCGCTATCTCTTCTTGAGATAATCTGCCAGCTCAAGTGGTAGAACCCAGTATTGTCTGACTCTGAGTCCTGATTTATAAAAATGCTTCCTTAACTTTTTTTTCTATTTTTATTTTGTTTTGTCTTTCTTTTCTTTTTTTGATTTTTTTTTCTAAACTGGGATAGAAGAGGAAGGGAGTAGGATTTTGTTAGTTCTTTCTCTCTGTCCACTTTCACACACATGCTTACTTTAAGACATAACAACATTAGAGGCTCTCTATTTTTGTTAATTTTTTCTTACAATAAAATATGGAAACATAATGTGTTATTTATTAACGAAGTACATGCTAAATGCGTATGTTTGAACCTGCTTCTTGTAGCTCACACCTCGCAAAATCTGCTATTTTTATTAATTTTACAGCTCGGTAAATGCATGTTTTCTTTTCACTTTTCCCGAGTTTCTTTCTCCGTTGGACAAAGGAACAATACAAATTCGTCGAGGCACGTATTTTTACAGTTTTTGATACAGCAAAATTTCATTTTTAAACCTCACGTTTATTAATCAAAAATATGACAGTGACAAAGTTATTTATTGTCAGGGGTTACCAACATAGAGAAAGTAATAGCTACGCGAGAGTGATCGATACTATGTTATACTTGGGGAATATGGTTTGTCGGCGACACGAGCGCAGCCAGTGGCTACAGGAAGGAACTACTTGTACAGCCAGACGCATAATAAAATACATATATTCTTTTGGTTAATTTTTGACAGACACTTACTTTTTTAATAATAGAAAGATATGGAAAAACTTAACAGGGGCAGTTTTTCAATACTTTTTAGTATTAAAAAAGCAATGCATTCGCGAAACGTTTTAGCTCTATACAAACCTTAACCAACTTTGTACTGTTCTATGCAGCTAAAAAACTTGCTTTAGCTTACAAAAAGTTTTTTGGACCATTTAAAAATCTAAAATAGGAGGAGGGGGTTATAACTATGTTGGGTAATATTATCAAATATTAAAGGTAACAACATTTTATTATGTTATTTTCTTTTATGTTGGGAATTTGGAACCTTTGGTTGCACTAAAACAAAATTATGATTGTTTTCCACAAACCAAAACTACACTTTTTTGCACTCGACGCACGTTTCGCTAACAACGTTAGCATCATCAGGAGACGATAAACAATGAACTAAATTAATCTACGCTCTATCTTATATACAATCCTTTAGTGGGCGGAGATAAGACTAATAAATTGTGATTGATCACGATTTTTAATCCTACCTCCCCTCAACCAAAGAATAAAGTGTACTAAACGGGATAGGTCCTCTATCTTTATTTAAACTATTTCTGGATTTAATGATTTCCATACTTTCATATGCATTCAAAAGGCTTTTGTTTGGTACACTTTTTAGAAGTTTTAGGTTATCTAATGTGAATCTATGATTGTTTTCAAAAGCATGCTCGGCCACACTTGACTTTTCTGTTCTTCCGTATTTTAAGTGTGCTAAGTGTTCTTTAAAACGTGTTTGAATAGAGCGTCTCGTTTGGCCAACATATTTTTTATCACAATCCATGCAACTAATTTCGTAAATTCCACTTTTTTCTAGAACTGTAGTTTTATCCTTGGGATTTCCTAGTAAGCTTCTTATTGTGTTACCGGATTGATATACTAATTTAAGACCGGTGTTATTAAATACTTTCTGTAATCCTTTCGTATAATTAGGATTATACGGAATTGATACAAATTTTGAGTCGCAGGTATCTTTTTGTCTGAAAAAGGTAGAATTCCGAAAGGTCTTTTGAAAAGAATGTCTATTTATCAGCTTATTTATTAAGCCTTCGCCGTAACCGTTTTCGCCAGCTATATTCCTAATCCTATTCTTTTCTGCTTCAAATCTTTCTTTGTTTGAAGCAGAAAAGAATAGGATTAGGAATATAGCTGGCGAAAACGGTTACGACGAAGGCTTAATAAATAAGCTGATAAATAGACATTCTTTTCAAAAGACCTTTCGGAATTCTACCTTTTTCAGACAAAAAGATACCTGCGACTCAAAATTTGTATCAATTCCGTATAATCCTATTTATACGAAAGGATTACAGAAAGTATTTAATAACACCGGTCTTAAATTAGTATATCAATCCGGTAACACAATAAGAAGCTTACTAGGAAATCCCAAGGATAAAACTACAGTTCTAGAAAAAAGTGGAATTTACGAAATTAGTTGCATGGATTGTGATAAAAAATATGTTGGCCAAACGAGACGCTCTATTCAAACACGTTTTAAAGAACACTTAGCACACTTAAAATACGGAAGAACAGAAAAGTCAAGTGTGGCCGAGCATGCTTTTGAAAACAATCATAGATTCACATTAGATAACCTAAAACTTCTAAAAAGTGTACCAAACAAAAGCCTTTTGAATGCATATGAAAGTATGGAAATCATTAAATCCAGAAATAGTTTAAATAAAGATAGAGGACCTATCCCGTTTAGTACACTTTATTCTTTGGTTGAGGGGAGGTAGGATTAAAAATCGTGATCAATCACAATTTATTAGTCTTATCTCCGCCCACTAAAGGATTGTATATAAGATAGAGCGTAGATTAATTTAGTTCATTGTTTATCGTCTCCTGATGATGCTAACGTTGTTAGCGAAACGTGCGTCGAGTGCAAAAAAGTGTAGTTTTGGTTTGTGGAAAACAATCATAATTTTGTTTTATTTTCTTTTATTAATTGGGAAAAAGTCCCAGTATAAAAGTCTTACAGATTTTATAAATGTTTTAACCTATATCTCTTTTTTTTTGTATTTTAACCTATCATCTTCTTGCTTAACTGTGTATAAATCATCACAATATTTTTTTCAGGGATTTGATTTGCAAAAATCTGAACCCCAATTTTCGGCACTCTTCAAATAGTCCCGTGCTCTTTATCTTTAATGGTAGTGATCCAGCCTGATTTGAATGGCATTAGACATTACAATAAGTTGTTAATCCACTATATAGCTAATCCCATAAACTAAATTAAAATAACTCACTTTTTAAAATCTAAAAAAACCGCTTGCCAGGCTTGACAGACTTTGACAAGCAGTGGCAAAAACCAGCAGTGACTTAATACAAGCATTACTTTCATTCTCAGCCGCAATGCGCCATGCGCTACAGAAACGTAGTTCCTGCGCGGCCCTATCTTTATGTTAGTCTCCGTAAGATATTAGGTTGTCTCTGTTGCTCACCTCTGGTAAAACAATAACTGTCAAAAATCGTATACAGGGCCTCTAAACAACATTTATTTATTCCTTGCCTTCTCTATTGGGTATCACCCAGACTATTGAGCACACTGATATTTTTGTTTTATAATTTACGCACTTGCTTAGGGTTGAAATTATTGCTTTTTTTATTTTTTTTTTGTTTTTTTGATAAATCCACTGACATACGGGGCACTCGTAAAGTTTGTACCCCCCACGCCAGTTGGTCAGTCCTAAACAAGGGGGAACTTAATTTTTAAAGTTTTTTTTGTTGCAATTTAAAAATTTTGTTATTGTAATTGTTTTTCTGTTTGGTTTTTTTAATATATCTTTTATAGAGAAATGTTGGGGAATTCCCAAGTCTGCCAAGGAGAGGTGTAGATCATTATTCTGTATTGTATTTGCGCCTTCTGTCCATGTTTATTCATGTGTCAGAAAATTGAAAAAATAATCGCGGTAAGCCTATTTATATAAGTATTTTGGTGTTAAGCGAATGCAATTCTGACATTTTGACAAGAAAATACCATACAGGGTCTCTAGGCAGAATGAATCTGGTCAAATAAAAAGAACGTATTTGTTTCAGTTGGCTGTAAACCCATCATATCGCAGTCAGAGCTTTGTGAAGAATTGAAAGTTTAATCGCTAGAATGGTCACATTGCTCTGTGCAATTTTATTTTCGATAAATTTGTAAATTGGGATGACTCCCAAAAATGCTACAAAGTTACTGAGGGGTTCAAACTAACTAGAGCAAGCTTTCTGAAGTAAAAATGTGACCATAATTGATACAAGAAAATAACACTTAAAATGTAATTTTTGACTTAGTAGTAGTAGAGAAGGGGCGGCGTGAAGCCTGGCAAGTAGGCCTCCCTGGGCCCTTTCTGCCTACCCCGAGCCTGCCCCTAATCCACCGCCTGCACCACTAGTCTGGCAGTCTGCTCATTTGGTTTCACTGTTCTTTTTGCAAAGTCCAGTATTTTGTCCCATTTGAGCAGGTCCTCCTCATCCAGGGTCGGGAAACCGAATACCTGATATCTCGTCCTCTGGTATGCCTCGCAGTTCGCTATAACGTGTCGAGATGTCTCTTGTGCCCGCCCACAGGCCCGGCAGGTCGAGTCATGCTCCACCGCGATCCGGGTCATGTGCTTCCTTAGTCGGTTGTGACCTGTTATGATACCTGTCAGCAGACGAGCGTCCCTTCGCGATCTCCCCAGAAGCCATTTTTGTCTGGCTACATCCGGGCCCTTCACGAAGTCTTTGGTCTGTCTGCATCCTCTCCAAGCGGTCGTCATGGCATCGTTGGCCCATTTATTGCAATTGCCTCTTGGTTGTTCCTAGGAGTGGTTCCGGCCCTACATACTGCGTGCTTGCCCCGATCCTGGCGAGCTCGTCGGACATCTCGTTACCCGGTACCCCCATATGTCTCGGTACCCACATAAGTGTGACTTGTTTGCCCTCTCCCAAGGATTCTAGTGCATCCGCACATTCCTCCACCAGGGTGTTGTTGATCTTGGGCGCCCTTAGTGCCTTTAGGGCTGATTAGCTGTCGGAGCATATATAAACATGCTCCTCCCTACCGTTCTTTATTTCTTCCATGGTTGCAGCCATTATTATGGCATAAACCTCTGCCTGAAAGACCGTGGCTTGCTCTCCGAGCGGGTAGCTCTTTCGAACCTCCTGGTCTTCCACATAAACCCCCGATCCTGTGGTTTGCCTCTCCGAGAGTTTCGACCCGTCGGTGTAGCAAATCACGGCGTTCTCCTCGAACTGTTCGCGGAGGTTTTCACTCTGCCATAGTTCCCTGTCTGGGATGACTACTTTGTACCTCTTGTTGAATCTCCAGGGGTTTTTTGGTCTTTCTGTTTTAATCGCTGCCATAGGGATTTCTCTCTCGGCGATTTGGGCAATCCTAAGATGCCCCGCAGCTTCCCCTCTTCCTCTCCATTGACCTGTATCTCTCAGCCGGAGGTGGGTCGCCATCGCTTCTTTTCTGATCCAGATCGGAAGCGGCGGCAGTCCCAGAATGGTTTCGAGTACCTGTATAGGTGCCGTCCTCATAGCGCCGGTTATCCCTCTGCATATGGTTCCCTGTAGGCTCCTAAGCTTGAGGGTAGTAGTAATTTTTGACTTAAATATTGATGAGGTTTTGGGAATTTGGGTCGTTTATTTATCCTTTATTTATTTGTTACACTGCGAAAATGCGCCGCAGGCGAAAATTTTTGCGAAAATGACACTTAAAATGCCATTTTTGACACGAAATCGTAAAAATAAAAGGTGTTATAGCGCCGCAGGCAAAATTTTCTGAAATTTATGATTTTTTAAAGATATTTGTTAAAATTCAGGAAATTAAATTACCTTACATGGGTGATAATACTTTTATTTGTAAATAAAACCGTTATTATTTTATGCTGGAAAAAGTTTTAAATACATAAGTCGAATCATCAACAATTATTAAAAAAATCATGTGTCATTGACAATCTTTTTAATACGTATTGTATTAGTGCTATATGTACAGGGTGTTTTTTATAACTGGAGCACTCAGTATCTTTTTTATTATTGAACATGAAGGGTAGGTCTAAATTCAAAAATTTCTTGGCAACTTACAACGAACTTAAGCGCTGTAACAACTTTTTTTTGTTGCCCTTGGTATACAGTGTGTGGCAATAAAGACAATTTTTTTTAATAGAAAACCCTGTATAATTTTTATAATTTTGCATTTTTGAATTTTTTAAAAAATTAGCTTTACAAAAATATCAAACACTATTTCAATATCTTTTGTAGTTCCTGAGATATTTGCGTTTAAGTTTGTTGGAAGTTAAGTTGGAAATGACCAACTGATCAAGCTACCAAGTGGGCCATGAATGTATTTCTAGTGGCCTTGAAAAAAAAAAACGATTGAAGGCAATGTGGCTTGATCAGATGGTCGTTTCTAAGGGGTATTTCCACAGAAATGTACCTTATTTTCACAAAACTCAATTGTGTCGGGTCTTTATAAAATCCACCCCAATAAAGAGAGGAATACTTATGATGATAGGTTCAACCAAAACTTTGCCTATATTTATGTACTTTCTTTCAGCATTCTACTTTAATCTTTTAAAAAAGCTTTAAGGCTCATAATGCAGAAAATTTTAATTTTGTTTACAATGAGTTCTAGCTTACACGTTAAGATATATCATATTGAATTATTTATTGAAAGGAACTAGTGGTTAGTGCCTAAAATATAAATATAAAATTTCATTCATGCAAGACGTCATTTAGGATCTGTAACTGTAAGAACTCATCATTATTTATATGTCACACCCATTACAAAAAAAATACAAAAAGTGTTTCTAACTAAACACGCAAATACAAAAATTATACGAAACTATATCATTACAACAAGTATGAAATACGCTTCGACAGTATCAAAAAAAAATGTTAGTCACCACAAGGAAATTTGAAAAATTACAGTATTTAAATACTGTCCCCGTTAATAAATTAGGTAAATTTAAAAAAAAATAAAACTGCTTGCAAAAATAAAGTAGTCATAGTAGGCTGTGTGTATTCAGTGTTTGACATAATATAAAACAATTGCTTGAGTAAGTAAATAATTTGATTGACGTTTTGATAATTCTAAAAGTATTTCAGAATTTCTTCAACAGTATTTTTTGGTGTATTTTTACAAAGTAATATTAAATACTCCTAAAGAGTGCTTTGAGTTCCTCTCAGTAAATGCTGGGGGACTTTTGGTATTCTATATACCAGAGAGCCAAATAAAAGAAATCACCCCCGTTTTAGAAACGAGATGGCAAGGTCTCAGAGCCATAGATAACATACAATCCAAGCATTATTTTGAAAATGATGGGCCCAATGTTATCTTGTCAGCAGTCACCTACAAATCTGAACTTTAAAGGACCCAAATTAAAGTATTGTAACCATTTTTTAGTACTATGTTAGTGCTTACTTTTTTTCTCTCGTTAATTAATACTAAAAATAATATGTTACTCCTTCCGTGTAGTTATTTATTTTTTTTACTAACATAACAATGTATAAAAGTAGTTTTGGTGTATTATATAGAGCATAAGTCCTCAACTGCAATTGATTTTTAACATTCTTGGCCGAAAAAGTCTTTAAAAAAAATCCAATATAAAAACGAATTTACTATATAACACCCGTTACACTCAATCATAACACCCGTTACAAATCGAGGATAAAGAAAATAAAAGAAGTAAAAATTAATAAAACTCAAAATATATTAAATCTCTTTGGTGTCCTTTTTGCTATACACTAAGATCAAAAAATATATTAGTTGCTAGGCTAACTTTTATGAAAACTCAACCTAACCATATCAATGTCGAAAAAACGTAAAAAACAAAATAACACCCGTTACATGTATTCGATTCCCTAAAATACATTGTTCTGGTGATTCCTAGTGAGTTTTTTTGCATAAAGATTTTCATCTGTCAAGACCACATGAGTTAATTCGAGTTTTGTTGTATTAACTTATCAACGTCAAACATAAAATTGGATGTCAAAAACATAAAACGTAACACCCGTTACAATGGAATTACCCTAATGTATTTTATTAAAATTTTAAACGCAAATACCTCAGAAACTACAAAAGTATACTGGGTATTCTATTTAAAAAAATTAGCTTTATTGCCACACTGTATACGAAGGGGAACAAAAAAATTTTTGAACTTAAACCTACCCTTTATTTTCATTAATAAAAAAGATACTGAGTGTTCCAGTTATAAACAAACACCCTGTACTTTCTGTAAATTTATATAGAGCCCTAAAACTGCCCTTTATTAAAATATAATTGTTTTCTAAATTATCCATTTCTGTACATATATTCGGTTTTGGGTTGAAACTGGATAAGGTTCATAAAGTACATGACGGTGGTGGTCATTAAAATGGGCATCGTTTTTTTGTTGATATCGAAAAAATGTCCAGCCGTTATCTTAATTTTTCTCAATTTCTGTTGGTTGAGTAACTCGTTGATTTTTTTGTATTGATCGGAATCTATGCGGAACTCGCTTTGAACGTCAATGCAGACTGTCAAAATTTCCTTGGATTTTTGTGTCATAATGTCGCAACAAAGCAGTACTGGAGATAGACAGCACTAAAAAATTAACATAATGACATCATATATAGGGTGGGGCAAAAAATTTGTCACTTTTTGAACGCGCTATAACTTTGGAAATTTTTGGCTGTTTTTATAGATAAAAGTTGAAGCTTTACTGACGCCACTCAAAATTGACATTTGTCAAAAGTCCAAGATGGCGGAGAGCTTTAAAAAATGAATAAATTTCACCCCTCCCCCCCCTACGAAAAATTTGTGTGCGACCCTGGATCATTTGTCTAAATTGGTTATAAGATAAAAAAGTTATCTTCTTGTTGGCTATCATCAGCGCGATCTGTACATTGTCCACTGCTTTTCGGAAAAGTGTCGTAGTGCTAACACCATACCATTGTCTAAGATTTTTAAGCCATGATATCCGTCTACGACCCGGACCTCTTCTGCTTTCAATTTTGCCTTCTATTATTAATTTTAAAAGTTTATATTTGTCATTTCTCAAAATATGGCCAAAATATTCAAGTTTTCGTTTTTTGATGGCAAATAAAACCTCAAGGTCTTTATTTATTCTAAGCAAAACATCCGCATTAGCTAGTCTGTCCATCCATGATATCCTTAGTATTCTACGATAACACCACATCTTGAATGCCTCTAGTTTTTTACACATGGCCTCAGTCAGTGTCCATGCTAAGATTGCGACTACACAACACCGATTTCATTTTGATAAAAGATGATCTAGCCTGTTCAATTCTTGCACGAACTTCTTGCATATTGTTCCAGTTCTCATTGAGGAGGCAACCCAAGTATTTGTATGAATCCACGCGTTCGACTTGCTGCCCATTTACTTCTAACATGCCTCTGATGTTCTTTTCCTTGGATACAACCATCCATTTTGTTTTTCCAACATTTAAGTTAAGCCCGAATTGCGAACTTTTGGCAGCAATTTGATTAAACAACTCTTGCAGGCCTTCCAGCGTGTCTGCTATTTGACAGTGTCGTCAGCATATCGTAGGTTGTTGATTTTTATGCAGTTTATAGTCAGACCCTCTTCGCAGTTATGAAGTGCATTCTCTATTATTTTGATATATAGATATTAAACAACAGCGGAGATAATATACAACCTTGGCGCACACCTCTTCTTATTTGGACCTCGTCAGACAGTTGGCCATCAACCTATATTTGAGCAGTCTGATTCCAGTATAGATTAGCGATTCTATGAGCTTTTCGTGTTGGACTCGATCAAACGCTTTCTTATAATCTATGAAACAGGCATATACTGGCACCGACACATCCCTAGACCGCTGAACTAAGACTTGAATGCCAAACAGGGCCTCTCTTGTCCCGAACCCACCACGAAATCCAAACTGCGTGTCGCCCATAAAGGATTCGCATTTTCCATAAATTCTTTTATGGATAATCTTAAGAAATATTTTGTAACAAAGGTTGATTTTAGCCAGTCATCAGGGATTTTACCGCTGCGATAAATCAAGTTAAAAAGTTTGACCAGCATATTTACCGAATCTTTGTTTTTTATTAGCTTTAAAACCTCAGTGTATACTTCGTCTTGCCCTACTGCTTTTCTGTTTTTAGCTGAAGATATTGCGTGTTGTACTTCCTCTAGTGTTATATCTATGCCTTGGTTTGAGAATTCTTCTTGCTGTTCGGATCGGTTATCGGTAAAGATATGTTCTATGTAGCTACACCTTCTTTTAGTTTTTCTTCGGTATCCGATATGATTTTTCCATCGATGTTAGTACTTGTCTTTTATTAAATAATCCGACTGCTTCTTTTAGGCGTTTGTGTAAATTGAAAGTGTCATGTTTAGTCTTTTTTTGCTGACCTTATCTTGTTTTTTATCTCTATTGATTTCATGATACTGATCTCTGCCTTTTTTACTGCGTCGTTTTCATCGGTTATCCAAACTTTCTTTTTATTTCTTGTTTCATCCTTGCCTAAGAGTGTTGTGCTTTCGACTATGGCACTTTTAACCTTTGTCCAAACCATTTCTGCATCTTGCTCGGTAGATTCATTAATATCTTTTATATAAGCTTTTTATTAAGTTTGACTTTCAGTTTAGTTGCTACCATGTTATCTTGAAGTTCGTCTAACCTGGGTCTGGGTTTGTTATTTGGCGAACGATTGTTCTTGACGGTAAATTTAACTTTCGCCACAACTGGACTGTCATCCGAGCCTACGTCTGCGCCAGGGTAAGTTTTTGCAGATTTAATACACTTTCTAAATCGTTTATTGATTAGTATAAAGTCTATTTGGTTTCTAATGTTACTCTCAGGGTTGTCGGATTTAGAAGTCCAAGTATAAAGGTGTCTAGCTGGAAGTTTAAAGAAAGTATTTGACACGACAAAATCCCTTTCCTGACAGAACTGGAAAAGGCGATCTCCACGTTCATTTTGATGTACCAAGACTGTGCCTTCCAACAATGTCTTCTCTTGTTAGTTTTACAAAGTTATACAAATTTTAAATCAGGAGTATTTAGACCAAAAATTGTGATGTCTGTAGGAAGGTGCACTGTTTGGGGCTAGCATAACTTGCGACTTAGTCGTCCAATTTTGAAAATTTTAGGCTTGTTGATTAGAGAAGACCTGAGTGCTTGCTAATCTGGCTCAAAATTTGACATATGGGTCATTCCATATCAAATCAACCAAAAAATCACAAAAATTTTACGCGACCAATTCCAATTTTGATGATTTTTGGTATATATCTTCTTCTTACCATAAAAGTTGAAAATGCAAATTTTTAGATTTTTTTGATTCGTAGTTTTTTTTTTAATTTTTCAAAATAAAAAAGTCAGCATTTTCACCTTAACAAGAATGTACAAAACTAGCAATATCTCGAGAACCACTTACACTAGGAAAGTAATAAATGGCTCATTTTAAAGTCATTTTGAAGCTCTTTTTTATGAAATATCACAACATAATTTTAACAAAAAAAAAAATTGGAAATAAAAAATTGAAAAAAAAAATTGAAAAATTCAAAAAGGCCATTTTTAATTTTTTTGAAAAAAATATATAATTTTGGTCAAAGTGTTACTTAATTATGCACAAAATTTTATGATGGAGAAATGATGGGTTCAATGTCAAAAAAAATATCAAAAATATTAAGTACATTTTATAGGCGATTTTTCATGCATGTGACATTTTTAATAAATTTTTTCACATTGAACCCATGATTTGTCCATCTCAAAATTTTGTGAATAGTTTAATAACACTTTAAAGAAAATAATATAATTTTTTGAAAAAAATTAAAAATGGCCTTTTTGAAATTTTTCAAAAAAAAAATCAAAAATTTTTTTTTTTATTTTTTTTTTTTCAATATATGTTATGCAATATTCTCATATGAAAGGTCTTTATAAGAGCTTTAAAATGAACCTTCACCTACTTTTCTATTATAAGTGGTTCTTTGGATATCCCTAATTTTGTGCGCACATGTTAAGGACAAATAAGTGACTTTTTCGATTTTCAAAAATTAATTCAAAATAAACAACTGGTCAAAAAAGTCTGAAATTTTGGATTTTCCATTTTTTTGGTAGGAAAAACATGTATACTAAAAATCATCAACATCGGAGATGGTGTGGTAAAATACCCTGGTTGACTTGATATGGACTGACCCTAGGGTCATTCCATATCAAATCAACCAAAAAATCACAAAAATTTTACGCGACCAATTCCAATTTTGATGATTTTTGGTATATATCTTCTTCTTACCATAAAAGTTGAAAATGCAAATTTTTAGATTTTTTTGATTTGTAGTTTTTTTTTTTTTAATTTTTCAAAATAAAAAAGTCAGCATTTTGACCTTAACAAGAATGTACAAAACTAGCAATATCTCGAGAACCACTTACACTAGGAAAGTAATAAATGGCTCATTTTAAAGTCATTTTGAAGCTCTTTTTTATGAAATATCACAACATAATTTTAACAAAAAAAAAAATTGGAAATAAAAAATTGAAAAAAAAAATTGAAAAATTCAAAAAGGCCATTTTTAATTTTTTTGAAAAAAATATATAATTTTGGTCAAAGTGTTACTTAATTATCCACAAAATTTTATGATGGAGAAATGATGGGTTCAATGTCAAAAAAAATATCAAAAATATTAAGTACATTTTATAGGCGATTTTTCATGCATGTGACATTTTTAATAAATTTTTTCACATTGAACCCATGATTTGTCCATCTCAAAATTTTGTGAATAGTTTAATAACACTTTAAAGAAAATAATATAATTTTTTGAAAAAAATTAAAAATGGCCTTTTTGAAATTTTTCAAAAAAAAAATCAAAAATTTTTTTTTTTATTTTTTTTTTTCAATATATGTTATGCAATATTCTCATATGAAAGGTCTTTATAAGAGCTTTAAAATGAACCTTCACCTACTTTTCTATTATAAGTGGTTCTTTGGATATCCCTAATTTTGTGCGCACATGTTAAGGACAAATAAGTGACTTTTTCGATTTTCAAAAATTAATTCAAAATAAACAACTGGTCAAAAAAGTCTGAAATTTTGGATTTTCCATTTTTTTGGTAGGAAAAACATGTATACTAAAAATCATCAACATCGGAGATGGTGTGGTAAAATACCCTGGTTGACTTGATATGGACTGACCCTAGGGTCATTCCATATCAAATCAACCAAAAAATCACAAAAATTTTACGCGACCAATTCCAATTTTGATGATTTTTGGTATATATTTTCTTCTTACCATAAAAGTTGAAAATGCAAATTTTTAGATTTTTTTGATTCGTAGTTTTTTTTTTTAATTTTTCAAAATAAAAAAGTCAGCATTTTGACCTTAACAAGAATGTACAAAACTAGCAATATCTCGAGAACCACTTACACTAGGAAAGTAATAAATGGCTCATTTTAAAGTCATTTTGAAGCTCTTTTTTATGAAATATCACAACATAATTTTAACAAAAAAAAAATTGGAAATAAAAAATTGAAAAAAAAAATTGAAAAATTCAAAAAGGCCATTTTTAATTTTTTTGAAAAAAATATATAATTTTGGTCAAAGTGTTACTTAATTATCCACAAAATTTTATGATGGAGAAATGATGGGTTCAATGTCAAAAAAAATATCAAAAATATTAAGTACATTTTATAGGCGATTTTTCATGCATGTGACATTTTTAATAAATTTTTTCACATTGAACCCATGATTTGTCCATCTCAAAATTTTGTGAATAGTTTAATAACACTTTAAAGAAAATAATATAATTTTTTGAAAAAAATTAAAAATGGCCTTTTTGAAATTTTTCAAAAAAAAAAATCAAAAATTTTTTTTTTTATTTTTTTTTTTCAATATATGTTATGCAATATTCTCATATGAAAGGTCTTTATAAGAGCTTTAAAATGAACCTTCACCTACTTTTCTATTATAAGTGGTTCTTTGGATATTCCTAATTTTGTGCGCAGATGTTAAGGACAAATAAGTGACTTTTTCGATTTTCAAAAATTAATTCAAAATAAACAACTGGTCAAAAAAGTCTGAAATTTTGGATTTTCCAGTTTTTTGGTAGGAAAAACATGTATACTAAAAATCATCAACATCGGAGATGGTGTGGTAAAATACCCTGGTTGACTTGATATGGACTGACCCATATGTCAAAAATCCAAGATGACGGAGAGCTTTCAAAAATGGGTAAATTTCACCCCTCTGCGAAAAATTTGTGTGCCTCCCTCGACTTGATTTTTGTCAATTCTTCGTGGTATTCATTATCTAAATTGTTTATGAGATAAAAAAGTTATTCACATTTTAAATGAAGAATATTTAGACCAAAAAATCTAAACAGTGCACCTTCCTGCAGACATTACAATTTTTGGTCTAAATATTCCTGGTTTAAAATTTGTATAACATTTTTATCTTAAAACCAATTTAGATAAGTGATACCTCGATAAGCGAAGAAAGTATGGGGCTTTTGCCTCATTGACAAAAATCAAGTCCAGGGTCTCACATCGGTCGCACACAATTTTTCGCAAGGGGGATGAAATTATTCATTTTTTAAAGCTCTCCGCCATCTTGGATTTTTGACATATGTCAAATTTTGAGTACGGTCAGTCAAGTTTCACCTTTTGTCTATCAAAACAGTCAAAAATTTGAAAAATCGGCCAATTGGATCCAAAGTTATAGCGCGTTGAAAAAGTGACAAATTTTTAAGCCCCCTCCCCCCCCCGTATGTTATAGTACAAAAAAAAACATAAGAAAAAATCTGGAAATTTTTGGAGGGAACTCAAAATTCAAATTGCATATTGTGGTGATACAAGTTAAAACTGGGTTTGCGACATTAAAAAATCATGCGTATGTGCGCTATCTTGAATGTCCGCAAATAAAAAAACCATAGCTTTTTTTACCGATGCAGAACATTTTTTTTATTGTTCAGGGGTGTAAAAAAATTATTTTTATATTTTTTTGTACACATATCGAAAAAATAATGGCAAACATCAAACTGAGTAGCCAGACCATAATGGACGGGACACTTTTCCAGATTTTTTTAAATGTAAAATTAAATATTGCCATAGTGCGATGCAAATATGTTAACGCTGTTAATTAATTGTACTCAAACAATTCAAATGTAAATTTATTTTTTATCTACTTTAGTAAGTTGGTAAAAAGCCTTTTAATATGCATAACGGTCGGACCAGCAAAAAGAAGCATACCTTCATTCATTTTTGTATTATTTATTAATCGGCCAATTGAACCTTAAAAGATGCCAAAACTTAATATAACCGTAATGTTAAAATCACACTTAAATAATATTTGAAATTAACTCTGTATTTCGGACTTCCATTGTCTATATTTTATTTATACACGACGTTTCGATCAGTACAATCTCTGATCATCTTCGGGTGCAAACTACAATCTATTCCTAAGGCTACGTACTTATATACTATGGGAAATCACTTAACAGTAAAGTTTAAGAAGTTGGCTCCGCCCAAGGAGGGGCTTCCAAATATTTGGAATTTCAATACTTGGTTTTCTGAAGATACCCTGATTCTGCCCAATAAAGGCAGCTTCAAGGAATTTTCGTTTCTTCCAGTGTGACTCCTTGTGCAAAACCTTTGCTTCTGTCCACTTCGTGCGTGTTCGGCGATTCCTGATTTCGTTGTTTCACGTCTTTGGGTATTCACCACACTCACAAGGAAAGGGAAGATCAAAAGATCTTGGGAGGAAAGAACGAAAATTCAAAATTGGATGAGTGTCCCACAAGAAACACACAAAAGACCAAAGCGAAAGAAGAAACAATTAAACGATGTTTCGCCCGGGGTGACCAACGTGGGCTCGTCAGTGGATTCACTAGTCACCCTCAATCCAGACATCATTTAATACCATCGCACACTCCGACTTCCAACTCTGAATCACTCACAAATAGGCATCGTTCCGCATGGTACTTATTATAAGTCACCTGATACGGGTTCATCCTGGCGTGTTAATCTTTCCAATAGGAATATGCTCCTAAGACAATTAAAACAAGAAGTTAAACTTCCAAATCAGTTACGTCAACCGAACTTGGAACAAGGAACTTGGTAAATGCATTCCTTATTTTGTTTGTTCTCCGGTTTTGTTTTACTAAGGAGGCTTCAAATTGTATTATGAGATTTAAAAGCCGTTTTTATATTACAGTTGTTCGCTACTCTTCGAATTTTCTCTGATACTCCTTTAATGTATGGAATTGTAAGGAATGCATTTGCCTGGTTTTGGTCTTGTCTCTGTCCTGTTTGTTGAAATTTAGAAATAGTATCTGTTATAAGTTTAAGGCTGTAACCATTCTGCTGCAGATACTTCTTAATGTTTCTTACTTCGATTTCCAAGTTATGAGAATTGTTACAAATTTGAACGGCTCTGTTATATAAAGTTCTTATTATGCCTCGTTTGGTTGAACCTTGATTTAAATATTGTCCTGTGTGAGTGGGTTTACGATAGACTGTTGTTCTGATGTCGCTTTCTACTCGTTTGACAAGTACATCAAGAAAAGGAATTTGACAATTTTGCTCCAAATCCATTGTGAATTTAATGGTGGGTCTTGGGAAGTCCGTATAGATGAGGAGGCTTGCTATAATGTGGTGTAAGTTGAGACCTTGTGTTGTCCGGAATATATTTGGAATACTTTTTTAAAGTTCTATAAACCTTACTTTCGATTGATTGCGTCGGGTCTTTTGATAGAAGTTTATAGTTTCTTTTGGCAAATGCCTCTTCAACTTTCTGGTCATAGGTTTCCGTGTACAAAATCAATTCACAAAGATGCAATGCCCTTACGCCCAATCACTATTTCCCGAAATTGCCCAACAAGCAATCTGTCTTAAATTCCTTTTGAAAATTATTCAACCTCTTGCAGGCAAGACCGCTTCATTTGTAGAAAATTCTAACCATTTTGTTAGTATTCTTAAATCTTTTGTTTTAGGACCCAAGGATAGATTTGTCAGTTTTGATGTCGAAAGTCTATACACCAATGTCCCGATAAAGGAATCGCTACATATTATTAGACAGAGACTGGTTGATGGCGAATCCCTTTATGAACGTACCAGCCTGCCACTGGAGGGAGTGATGGAGTTGTTCGAGTGTTGTCTGCATAACTCTTATTTTCAGGTTAAAGATAGGTTTTATGCTCTAATGACGGTCTGCCAATGGGTTCATCGCTTTCGCCAGTGGTGGCCAATATTTACATGGAGTGGTTCGAATCACGCGGTTGATACCGCAACATATAAACCGACGCTCTGGCTAAGATATGTTGATGATACTTTTATTGTCTGGACCGGGAATGACCAACAACTTTCAGAATTTCTTCACCACCTAAATAACATAAGACTCACCATTAAATTCACAATGGAGTTGGAGCAAAATTGCCAAATTCCTTTTCTTGATGTACTTGTCAAACGAGTAGAAAGCGACATCAGAACAACAGTTTATCGTAAACCCACTCACACAGGACAATATTTAAATCAAGGTTCAAATCATTCTGCTACAACCAAACGAGGCATAATAAGAACTTTGTATAACAGAGCCGTTCAAATTTGTAACAATTCTCATAACTTGGAAATCGAAGTAAGAAACATTAAGAAGGATCTGCAGCAGAATGGTTACAGCCTTAAACTTATAACAGATACTATTTCTAAATTTCAACAAACAGGACAGAGAACAGACAAAAACAGGCAAATGTATTCCTTACAATTCCATACATTAAAGGAGTATCAGAGAAAATTCGAAGAGTAGCGAACAACTTTAATGTATTAAACGGCTTTTAAATCTCATAATACAATTCGAAGCTTTCTTAGTAAAATAAAACCGGATAACAAACAAAACAAGGAATGCATTTACCTAGTTCCTTGTGAGTGTGGTGAATCATACATAGGTGAAACAAAAAGACCGCTATCTGTTGGGCTTTTAAGGAACATCAGACGAATACCCAAAGAGGTGAAACAACAAAATCAGGAATCGCCGAACGCGCATGGTCAAAACAACTCCGAATGAAGTGGACAGAAGCAAAGGTTTTGCACAAGGAGTCACACTGGAAGAAACAGAGTCAGGGTGTTTTCAGTAAACCAAGTGTTGAAATTCCAAATATTTGGAAGCCCTCCTTGCGCGGAGCTAACTTCTTAATATATAAGTAGCCTTAGGAATAGATTGTAGTTTGCACCTGAAGACGATCAGAGATTGTACTGGTCGAAACGTCGTGTATAAATAAAATATAGACAATGGAAATCCGAAATACAGAGTTAATTTCAAATACATCATTGTCTCAAACTTTCAAATAAATAATATTTGTTACTATTTTATCAAAAAACGAAAGAGTTAAGAATTTAACAAAATGTTGCATAACGGACAGAACATAATGGACAGAATACTATTTCCACTTAAAATAGAAACAATATTTAAATTACAAGAAAAGGGATTTACACAAAATGAATAAATCTTGGTCATTCTAGCAAGCCTACTTTATTTATTTTTTTTTATACTTTCATCAAAAACATGATTTTAGTAACTGTGTGCAGATAACTAAAGCATGGCTTTTTTGGTTACCGATGCAAAAAAAGATATCTGTCCGTTTTTTAGCCAAAATTAAAGAGAAATAGCGGAAAATAGTAATATTGAAAAAATCTAATTATTCTTGCCTAAAATTTAAGCCATTAAAATTGAGCTATTCAATCAAAAGTTATAGCAAATTTAATAGTGTGCAAGATTTTTTTGCCCACCCTATAAAAACAAAAGCACTAAACTGATACTCACCGTAATAAACAAAATAAAAGCGATAGCCGGTCCTTCCATATTAACATGTGCGGTGGTGTAGTAGAAATACATGCTGTGTTCCAGGTATTTAATTTCGGCATGTAGAAACTGCGTAAGTAATTGCACTCCAAAAATGTCATTAAAAGCTTCAACGCAAGTTGTCAAAGAATTAAGCAAACCCTTAAGATGCTCAATTTTAAAAATGACCTGATACACAGGCTGCATAGGAGAAATGTTTCTTAAACTGTCCAAAACGTAATCATATTGCGATTTCAGAAACCACACAACGGTACTGATAACGAAACAATTAAAAGACATTCTGCATACCTGGGCAAAGTGCGCTCCAAGTCTCACTAAGAATCTAGTGTCCATTTTGGGCAGGTACTTCAAAGTCGTAACGGTTGAATACAAAAGAGTGAGAAAAGTGATGGTTAACGTAAACATGAACGACAAAATTAAAGAGGTTTTTCTGCTACCATCCAGATTTCGTATGTTATCGGTAATAAACAGAACGTTGTCAAATAACACTTTAAATTTTTGTCTTTTCACCAAAAAATTTCGTAGACTGATGAAACAGCACAACATCTCTAGGGCGGCATCAGCGAATCTAGTCGCGTAAAAAGGAGCTGCACCTGCTAGTGTCACCATTTTATTTAGATAAATTTGGGATATAACGGTAGCAGGAATGTGAAAAATTGCGAACGCGATCCCTACAATGTTAATGATGCTGTGTGAAATTTTGTTTTGGGTTAACTCGTAAATTGGCAAAATTCCCCAAATTGCTAAAAAGTTACTAAAAGGTCCAAACAGTTTCGTCCTGTTTTTATCAGTTGGGTAGATCATTTTTTCGTATTAAATGTATTCTATTACAAGCTTGAGCTCTTGGTAACTAATGCGACTATTTACAGGCGTTATGTACACCGTTTTACGTACGGAAAATTATAATGTAATTAGGACAGTTTTGTGTTCAAATAAAAGTATTTTGATATATTACCACGGAACAAAAATTAATTAAAGAGAACGGAACCTAATTCTTGAACTTGGAACGGTATTATCTTAAGAAGAGCCTAATTAAGGACTAGAAACACTCATATTTAATTGAAAACTAGCAAACTACTTTAATTGTCCAAGAAAAATTACATTTAATATTCTCTTATAAAGAAAAATAAAAAATATCATTAAAACAACATTTTAAACTTGTCCCATACATATATGCATAATATAAAAAAAATAGGGGCACATTTGAAGACGGAGCAGATTAGAACTTCTCATTTTTAGAGTATGTTGTTAAATAAAATAAATTTTCACTTCAAACATAGTTTGGCAACACTGCCGGGAAATAACAGTCCACTGATATTGTGACGTTTAGCCTACATTCTGTGTGTGTGTATTTTATTAAATTTTTAAAGCCAAAAAAATTACAGATATTGTAATAATATTTATTAATATTAATATAATATTGATATATGTAAAAAAAAGAAAGGCAAAATATACTGAAGAAGATATAGAAGCAGCAATACAGGCAGTGCGAGGGCAAATAATGAGCTTGAGGGATGCTGCAGAAAACTATGGAATCTCACATACAGTTTTACATTATCGCCTTAAAAAAATCGTGGTAAAAGATGATGGTACAGTGACGTCCTCTGTTGTCAAGCATGAATATCATACCAAATACTCAAGCCAACAGGTATTTTCAACAGAGCAGGAGGCAGAGTTGGTTAAGTAGCCATAAATTCTTCAAAAATGTGCTATGGCCTCGCCTACAAGCAACTAAAGGTTACTTCCAAGATGGACAAATAAAAAACGGTTGGGAAGTCTGGCTTTATGGCTTTATGAAGCGCCATCAGGATATCAGTATTCATAACCCTGGAAATACTTCCCTTTCACGATTGACTTCCTTTAACAAAACTAATGTAGAAGAGTTTTTTGAAAACTATGCAAGAGCTCTTGGAGCAAAACCCTATACAGCAGGCCAAATATATAATCTGGACGAGACTGGGGTTGCCACTGTTTTGTAAGCTCCAAATGTCATTGCTCCAAAAGGAGTCAAACAAGTAGGGCCAATCAATAACTCTGTGCATGGTAGTTAATGCTGAGGGAAATGCCTTACCACCTGTTTTTATCTATCCTCGTGCTCGAGCGAATCCGGCTATGGTTGAAGATGGTCCACCAGGAAGTATGATTTTGGGCAATAGTCCTAGTAGCCACTGGATGACCAAGGCACTTTTTTTTAGATGTGCTTAAACATATTTTTAAACAGACAAAGTGTACCCAGAATGATCCTATCCTCATACTTATGGATAAACACGAGAGTCATTGTTCTTTAGAGGCAGTGGACTATGCTCGGGATAATGGAATCACATTTGTAACATTTCCTCCCCACTGCTCCCATAAGTTACAACCTCTTGATGTGGGAGTGTGGGGGCCATTCAAGGGAAAGATGAAAGTTGCTCAAAATGATTGGTTGACAAGTAATCCTGGCGAAACTATCTCCATTAAAACATTGCCTTCATTGGTGAATATTGCCTGTAACAACAGTTTCACAAGATCAAATATTATAGCATCATTGAGTAAACCAGGTTTGTGGCCTTTAATTCGTTTAGCTTTTAGTGATCAAGACTTTTTGAGTGCAGCAGTAACTGATCGACCAGTACCTCCTGATAATACTACAGAGCCAACTGCTTCAATATCTGGCGTAAGCAAAGATATGCCAGCAAAATCATATGAAGATTAAAGTGTAACACCTGGATGCAGCAATGCGAATAAATGTGCCGATAAAAAAATAATGGTTTCACCTGAGGATATTCGTCCATATCCAAAACTACCTTCAAGGTCATTAACTGTAAAAGGAAGAAAAAAGGGCAAATCGCACATTTTAACTGAAACTCCTGAGAAAGTCAGATTGGAGGAAGAAAATCTACCAAGAGAAAAAAAAGTATAAGGAACCAAAAAACCCTTTAAAACCTAAGATTATAAAAGTCACAAAAAATATTTACAAAACTCTTTGCGATGCCCCGAATTGGGGGCACATTTGAACAGCCTTTTTAATTTTTTTCCTACTTTTCTTTTAATATTTTTTTAAAAGTTTTTTGTAAATATAAATTCTTTTTTAGTCAAAGTTTAGGTACAAAACAAAATAAAAATTCAATTAAAAAAATAAGGATAATTTTTTACTATTTTCGATTTTTTTTGTTCAAATGTGCCCCAGTCTTCCCTAATAATAGACGCTCCACAGACAGTTTGAATGTAGTGTTATAAAAGAAAATAATTTATGTCTAGAGCCATTGCAAATAAAATAGCATTAATAAAATAAAATAAAACAATAACAAAAGAAAATAACAATAAAAAAATAAGTAAAGAAACATCAAAGCAAGGATAAAAGTAAAATATCCACCCATATAAAAAAGAGATACACCCACCAATATTAAAATATATTCCAATTTAATTTTTACACCATGTGTGTGATATAAGATAAAAAAGTTAGTAAAATAAATAAGCAAAGGCTGATTTAACCGAGACAAATATATATTCCATGTTTAATAAAAAGTGATGCGCAGATTTTTATTTAATTTAATAATGCGAGGGTAGAATTTTAACTTTTCATCAATAAACAAACCCATAAAGCAGCATAACATTCTAATCACGTGAAAAGGAGCTGCATATGATAGTGTCACCAATTTACTTAAATAAAGAGATATAACTGTACAAGTTATGTGAACAATAATGGTTAATGGTTTACTAAAATTGCTAAAAAGTTACTAAAATATCCTAGCAGTTTTAACCTTTTTTTATTATTTATATTATACACTTTTCTTTGTGTTAATTTTAACATTAAACAACATTATCCTGCAAGCTTGTGATCTTGGTACCTAATGCGATTTACGCTGTTTTCAGGACGGAAAATTACTGCAATTAGGGAATAACAGTTTTCTATTCAAATAAAATAATTTTGATATATTATTACCACTGAAAAACCACTTAAATCGAGCGGGACCTAATTCTTGAAGTTGGAAATATTTTTTTTATGCGAAAGATGTTCTGGAAACGGGATCAACACTGATTTGAGAGATTTCTGAGATGTGCATTTTTTCATCCTCAATACGAAACACACAGTCTTCTACCCCAAAATTGAGGCTAAGAACTCCGAACACCACCCCAAAGGTGGGCAGTTTTGGTCCTGTGATGAATTCAAGAGCTCCTGGCAAGGATCAAGGTGGAGCAAGATTCAATTGGCAAATAATGCTGGCAGAAGGACAAATATCCTCATCCCACTCCTTGCAAGATGTCCAGCCTATAGAGAAATCCAGGCGCTCGAGAGAGAGAGAGAGAGAGAGAGAGAGAGAGAGAGAGAGCCCGCCTCTTTTACTACTACTATTAGCCTCTTAGACGATATTGTTTAAAAATATTTAGTTAAAAGTTCTAATTTTGCACATCCCCAGATAGAAAAAGTAATTCCGCTCGTCTATATCTATATTGTAACTTGTATTTGTATGTGAGAATTCCCCCTCCACAAAAATGGTGGGTAATTATCTACCTACATTGCGTGTAGATCTTAATTTTTTTTATTTGATTTTAGGCGTCGCGTTCGGTGAGGTAGATAAGCTGACCAGTGTTACTTTGTTCGAGATGCCGTACAGCAAATGGGGAGCGAAAAGTTGCAGTTTGTGCCTCGACGACCGCTTTTCCAGGACCGGAGTTTGTATCGGATGCGACGCCGGCATGTGCAGAACATATTTTCACGTTACTTGGTAAGACTTAAGGCCTGTTTTTCCCTTGTTGCCACATTGCACAATAAAAACGTGGATATTACAAACAGTTTTCAATAAAATGCGTTTTAATTAAAAAAAGTCGGTCTGTAGTTTAAATTTGACACATTTATTTTACATCTGCAAGGTTAATTTTGAACTGGGATTGTTGCCAACCTAAAAACAAAAAAAAACAGATTTTTTAAAAAAAATGTCAGGTAGTTTGTAAGTAAAAATGTATTAATTTATATTTTATTTTGAAGAGGCAATACCAAGAAATAATTTTTTTGGCGTAAACACGAAACATACTGAACTTTAAAAATATAAATTTTTATATCGTATTTTTGCGAATAAGCATGAGATACCATGACGTCAGGTATGACGATTTACATACCATACTATCTAACTACCTTTCGAAGGTAGTTAGATGCTCTTATGAGACAACACTAGTAAAATTAATAAAATATTAAATGAATTGTAATGATGAAAGGTCTCAAAAATTAAAAAAAGTAAAACTCACGTGACCTATATCGCACGACCACTCTTTCTCATTATCCAAACTTCGCCCGTCCGCCAGCGCCACCTTCTGGTTTAAAATCATAGGTTAAGGAATAATTTTTTTCCTGTTCAAAATTTTCCATGTTTTAGAATTTGAGAATAATCTCTGGGAACCATTATCATACTCTTTTAAAAGATCCGTTTGATTAAATGATTTTTGTTTTATTTGAATTACGGTTCCTAGAGTACGAGGTTCATTTTGCGGTATTTTAAAGCCTATTTACTCAAGTTTTAATGGCTAATGCTCAATGTGTAATGCATAATTTTTTCTTCACTCTCTACTTTTTGAAGATACAAATAGAAATAAAAAAAATTAAGCATTAGGCATTACCCATTAAAACTTTTTACTGAGGTTAAGATAGAAGAGAATTACATTAAAATTCATTTTCTCTAGTTAAATTTTTAAAAAACTTAAATACTTTAAATAAAACATTAAAACCCTAAAATTAATGAAAAAACAAGAGTTTTTTGTACTTCAATGCAAAATGAACTTCCTGTATTTCGATTTCTCACACAGAGGGTGGAATCCAAATACAGGAAGTTCATTTTGCACTGAAGTACAAAAAAACTTACAGTTTACAGCCATCTTCCGTGTTTTTTACTAGAATAAATGTCTATACTATAAATGTCTTTACTTTAATACAAAGTCCATCTTTTTCTAACTAAAGTTATAAACCTAATGCCCAGTTCCCATCTATGCGTGCTCACCCTGACTCAAAAAACGCACCACGTTACAGGACATAGATTTGCATTTTTTGTAAATGTACAGCCGCTTGATGCGTTTTTTGAGTCTGGGTCAGCACACATAGGTGGGAACCAGATGTAACCCTACTGTCAAATGAAGCACTGATATTTTTCGTTGTATAATTTAACAAGTAAATTTATCCAGTAGTCAACTTTTTAGCCGAAAATGATTTTCTGGCCTCTGCAGTAACCTAAAATAAACAAGAAAATGTTATTTTATTTATTTATTTAATTCTCTTTCCATATGATACATTTTGTATATATTAGATGAGTCAACCCAGCAACTTAGTGCACAATTTTTAAATTTAGTCCCTAATTTTATATTTCTATCTTTTTCTAAAATAGCATGAGAAAAAGACAGAGATGAAAAATTAAGTACCTAATTTAAGTTGCTGTATAAACCAGCTCTTATATTATATCATAAATAGTAAACTGGTCAACTAAAACAATAAAAATAGATTTATAAAGTAACTGTCAGAAAAACAGACAAAAGGCGGATTCAGAGTTCCATAAGGTAAGCGGTATGAGGTAGGCGGTAAGACGCAAGGAAAATAAACTATAGCAAATACATGCAGCTGTTTATAGTGTCCCGTAAGCCGCAAGTGATAAGCGGTAAGAGCAGCATGTGTTTCTCATTGTTTATTTTCGTTGCGTCTTACTGCATACCACATACTGCTTACCTTACAGAACTCTGAATCCGCCTTTAGCTATCTGGTATACAAACCTACTAGAAACTGGTGTTGATCCATTTGTTGAGTTTTTTAATTTCTGTCCTCATTAATCTCAATTCTCTGTGAAAGATTGGGCTCATATTTACACATGTAGTGCTCAAGGGCCCCCTATTTATGTCCAGAAAATACCAGAATCAATTTTATCACAAACCATATGATATTCATCACCTTTGTTGTCAGTTGACAAAACACCCCCCTGTTTGATGCCCAAGTGTCCTCGACTTTCTCAAAGAGTCTTATCGCCTTTCTTAGAGCTGGGCCACACTTTTTTAGCCTGTAAGTTTCATATTTTCAATGGTTTATACCACAGGTTTGGTCGATTTCATCGTCGGGTTATACATAGTTTAAATGTAAGTACTCTACTTTGTTTGCATAAGCGAGGCAGACATATGTCCTAATTAACTTAAGGCTGTGTGTTTCCAGCACAAAACTTTAAACAATTAACAAAAATCTAAAAAATTATTGTTTACAATTTATTTTCATATTCAGGATTGCCAACCAAAGAAATAAGCAATATAACCATGACCTCGACAATGACATCACACCTGAGTTAAATGTGACGTCATGGTAAGGTGTAGTTAGTCGCAAAAATACCGGTCACGCTGTTACTATAGATACCGGTATGCTGTATTAACCCCTCAAAAACAGGCCCTAATTTACTTTGTTCATACGGGCCTCTTAAAATCGTTTTAAGCACTAAATCGATTTTATTTTAAAGTGATTTTAGGGTCGGTATAAACACCTTAGCGCGTGGCTTCCAACTTATAAGCTCAAAAAATACTCAACGTTTTACCGAAAAATCTGTTGTTAACTCAGTTGTTTTATTTGTTTTTTTTTTAACTGAAATTTAATGAAGGACGTATAAACCCATGGAGAAAGCGATTTTACTTTATAGTAATAAGTATTTATTCTATTCCCAACCAACTTAAGTAGTTCATTATAGGGAATAAAAAAAACATAAACATTTAGGTACAACTTTCTGAACTTTTGGTGGTCCTCTCCACTGCCGGCCACCAGACGATGGATCCATATTGGATTATTATTGCCGTGTACATCCAGTGGAGGTTCCTGGGTGTAATACTTCAGGTCCGACCTACCACCCGTTTTGCCACATTGTTGCCTGGACTTTTTCGGTCATTTTGGCAACATGCGGTGTCCAGCTGAGCCCCTTGTCCAGGGTGACCCCCAAGTACTTTAGCTCTGAGACCAAAGGGTTTCCCGTACATTATGGGTGCTCTGAATCCCTCCATTTTTCTCTTTTTGGTGAACAGAATCATCTTTGTCTTCCCTGGATTAACAGAGAGGCCGTTCTGTTGGCACCAGTTTTTTATAATTCGTACAGCTCGTTGCATTCTGCTGCAGACGGTGTCTAGGAAGCGACCTATCACCTCCACAACTCCGTCATCTGCATACGCTTGGGCGTCGAATCCTTCCTCTGTCAGCTTTTCCAGAAGGGTATCCATAATTAGGCACCATAGGTGTGGAGACAGGCAGCTGCCTTGTGGGCATCCCCCCGTAGACTCGACCTGTACCTTGGATTCACCTAGTTTAGCTTGTATCTTCCTTTCTTTTAGTGTAGATATTACCCATTCAATTATGAGGGGTTCAGCCCCTTTCTTTTGAAGGCCGGATATTATGACCTGCACCCTTACCTTGTCGAAAGCTCCCTCTACACTAGCACAAAAATGTCACTAATTTTACTAAAATACGCTAACAGGTTTACTACGCAGTATTCGGCACGCACCTCGTGTTTGGTCGGTTGTATCTCCTTCGCACTTAGGGTGCTTGCAGGGTGGCAGTTATTGTTCACACTGTATTGTTTGTCGCCCACCGCGCTGTCGTGTTCTCTGATGGGCAGCCAGAAAAAAAATGCCCTCCTATGGTGCGGGTTGGGATCCAGTGGGTATTGCTATCTCCTAGTAAGGGCTTGTGGTGTGGCCCTACTGGAAAATGGGAATACAATGACTGTGACGTCTGCCTCCACGTGGCACACCTGGAAAAAGTCCAAGTAGACTACCTGCAAGACCCGGGGCTTGAACCCGGCATCTCCTGCTTGAAAGTTGCGGGGTTAACCCCGACACCAAGCAGGCAGGTGACCTTCGCGTTGGTTTGTGGGTTATTGTGAGACGTCCAGTGGTACTTGGATGGAAAACAAATGAGGCATCAAGTGGAATAAGTTGATGACGTATTTTGAAGCCTATATCATATTTTTATAATCTATAGGAGTTTTGACCTCCAGATGGTAGGTGCTCCAATTATTCTAGATAACGTGGGCACAAGATTTCTATAGCTTAGGCACAGGAAGCAGTACAAGGCCGGCACCTGAATGGGTGCTGACGGCCATTGGGAAAGCAGCAAACTAACCCGAGTTAATGAGATAAGTTGCGATTTGCTCTATTTTGTAGTGCGCAAAGAGAAGGACTGCTTTCCGAAGCGCACTCAGAAGAGGTGGACCAAGCTGATCCATTTTATGCCCACTGCAAACTTCACTCGGATAAGGCGTTGATCAAAAGAAGAAAGAGGAATTATTTGGCCTTGCAACTGCGAACACATTACAGGTAATAAAAACACATCTTTCTCCAGTAGATTTTTATTTTTCTTTCTATATCTACTTTACTTTACTCCATGTTTTAGTTTCCTGCAAAGTATTTTTTAGTATGAATTTCAAATTTTGTAGCCTTCTTTGTATTTTTTAATTCATCGTGTAAAATACTTTTTTAAAAAATAAATTTTGATTGAAGGTGTTCCATCTTGTAAAATGAGTAATCTAACGAGTCTTATATTTAAAAGCGTCTTCAAAGTTTTTCTTTAATTTGGCAAACGTTAATGCACAATGCATGTGATCAGAAAAAGATTCATGCCCACTACAACCTCTTGCCACGTAATTTATTCATATATGTTATAACTATCGAAAATATGGAAATTGTAGGAGAAGCGGCGCGTGACTAGCCTTATCTTCCGATAACTGTACATCTGCATTCGCGTTATGTGCACAAAAATAAATATTAGAAATGATCATTACCATCCAAGAATCATGTAAAGCACATCCAAATTCTTTTTACAGTATAGTATATATTTGTTCAAATTCAACCTCCATGAACTTACTTAAAATGTGACAGGGGTAAAAAAGGGCAAAAGAGACGATAAACAATAATAGTAATAAGCACAGGGGATAGGCAATCGCGTGCTACTGAGAAGGACAGCCTCCTCTTCAACCTTGAGACCAAAATTTAACTTGCTAACTCTTTCTTTCTTAATTTATACCCACTTATAAACACAAACTATACGGTACATTAACTTTGCTTTTTTGTGGAAACAGAAAAGTACAATTTGACAAGGAAGGTCACAGCCAAACTCCAGAACAGGTCAGGATCAGAAGGAAACTTGAGAAGCAGAAACTGCATTATTTTGATCACAAGAAACTGAAACCATCACCTTGGGGTAAGTTTTTTTAAAAACATATATCTACACCTTTGTGGACAAGATTATTTATTTTTCTTTTTTTTTTAATGCATTTTTGATTGTTAAAATTTACAAATTTAAAAAAACCCACTTTTAGATGCAAAAACTTAATAATGTATGGTTCTATGGAAAATCTTTCGAATTTATTTATTACTTGTGAAAAAAGACGTTCAACGTTTAATTATGCTGTCAAATGAAGCAACTCGCAACATAACAACACAATTTACCTATTTTTTGGTCCCAATTTGTGATCTATGGTCTTATTGAAAATATTTGGTTGAATAAAGTAGATATGTTACGTATGCATTAGGGCTGTGCGTTATATCTTTTTTTGATTGGTCACTTATCTTCCGATACGTGTACGGATAGGGATAAGTGTTGAAATTTATTAGAGACTTACGGTGGGATTTACCAAAAGGGTTTAGTCTATTTTAGAACGGTCCTAAGTTTAAGTGAAATTTTTGGTTTTAAGCATTCTAAACCAACCCTCCTTGAGTTTTGGACATAGTTTGATTTGACTTTTTATAGATTCTTTTCGGTTGATGTAACTGATTTGGAAGTTTAACTTCTTGTTTTAATTGTCTTAGGAGCATATTCCTATTGGAAAATTTAACACGCCAGGACGAACCCGTATCAGGTGACTTATAATAAGTACCATGCGGAACGATGCCTATTTGTGAGTGATTCAGAGTTGGAAGTCAGAGTGTGCGATGGTGTTGAATGATGTCTGGATTGAGGGTGACTAGTGAATCCACTGACGAGCCCACGCTGGTCACCCCGGGCGAAACATCGTTTAATTGTTTCTCCTTTCGCTTTGGTCTTTTGTGTGTTCCTTCTGGGACACTCATCCAATTTTGAATTTTCGTTCTTTCCTCCCAAGATCTTTTGATCTCCCCTTTTTATAGATTCTTTTCGGTTGATGTAACTTATTTGGAAGCTTAAGAAAGTTTCAATTTCGAAGAACCCAGGGTTTAAATAGTAAACACTGTAGAACAAATTAAAATTGGGGTTATATGTCCCTCTAATTAAAACTTACTCTTAATACTTGATGTCACACAATGATTTAGATGGGTTGTAATAAAATAAGGATTAGATTAGTTTTGTATTTATTTAAAAAGTGTTTTTATTTATGAAATGTATTAAAAAACTTAAATGCAAGTTTTGTTTACATTTCTGTCGAAATATCAGTTTTACAATATTAGCTGCGTTCAAATCACCAACAACGACTTCACTTATGTTTGTTTTGCCTCGTAGTGCCCTCATAAACATAATTTCTTGTACTGAAAAAGGGTTCAAAATATGGCGTTTTTCTGGACAAAATGAGAGGTGTTTTATTGGTTAATGGACAACTTGGGATATTGAATGAGGTAAATTAATCCTTGTTAAAACGGTTACTTAGGGAAACTATAAACGAACTTATTACCAATTGCCACAAAATTGCCTTTCTTGAGGCTATAAAATTAAACCACCCTCCAGAGGTGGTCTAAAAAATCTCCAACTTTATAACCTCAAACACAGATAAGGAAGCTAGTATGTGCCAAATTTTTGGCGTATTCACCATTTGCCATTATGAAACATGTCAAAAAAAATTAATTTGAGGGCATGTTCTCCTAAAATATGGTATATTTTGAGAAAAAAGCAGTTCTGCAGTGACATTTTGCAATAATAATACAAAATAATCAATAACTTTGTGTCTTTTCTCTATGGGTAAGTGTTTTTTGAAAATTGGTTTTAAAATTTAGTCCCCCCCATAGATGTAAATATTTAGACCTGTGGGGGGTACTATTTTAGATCTTAGTAAATCTTTGATTTCTTGTTGTTAGCATATCTTTGATGCGTTTGTGAAAGCGGCCTTAAAAAAAGAGGTAAAGTTGTGCTTACAACGTACGACGTAACCAAACCAATTCTTGTTCAGTGCTTGATGCACAGTTTTACTTCATGCCGCTCACTTCTATTTCCTTCCTTGTCGAAAAAAATTAGTGGGCAATAGAATGGAAAATAGAAGGAGTGAAACTGGACCAGGCAGTTATGACAACTCAAAGATAACAAAACATGTTTAGGATACGCTTGCTGCGTACGAATACTGCAAGGGTGGTCGTAGAGATTGGTGAGACGTAGTCGCTGTTGTACGACGCATCCGTTCGGGATACGATTACGATTTAGCACTCTCTATTTGTGCAACTTTAAGTGTCTATATATTGTCAACATATGAGTAACGAGGTTTTTATATATAAATTTTTTTAAAAAAAATAATAATTTTTATAGTTAATCAGACAGATTTTTTTTGGGTCAATAGACACCTATTTTATTTTCCGCCGCTAGCAACTCAGCGAGTAAACTGCTACTTATTAAATAAATGCTCAAAAAATTAAATAATTGTTAAAAAACAAAGTACTGACAACCATAACACCATAAAATAAAATCCTGTTCGGTAGCCTTGCAAAGTAACTCTTAGTGCCAACCCAAACGATGCCACGCTTTATCACGACAAGAGCCTCGGCTTGTCGCAAGCTTCTACGCAAGGCAAACTCATGGGCATCGACACCTTGGCTTGTGGGCTGATTATGAGTAACATTTGAGTGTACTCCAGTCATAGCTTTTGAGCTTGCTTATTAGTTAAAATTAAGGAGTAAACGTTTCTATAGGAGCAGTTCTCTGGAAATTGAAGTGTACCCTGATCGACGCCCATCGACTTATGCGCAATTTTACAACTCATAGTTAAACGTCAAACCTCAGTTTAAACCACAGGTTTATTATTATAGGTGCAGTTTACCAACAAACTTCGGTTTAACCGTTACCAGCGGTCTGGGTGTTTGTTAAACTTCAGTTTAATAGTTACCGAAAGATTCTAACCTCAAAAAACTTATTAAAAATTTGTTTTTGGTAAAAAGACTGTAAGTATTTAGTGAAATCGCTATGATCAATGACTTAAAATTTATTTTTGATCAACTGGATAAAGAATGACGAAATTATTGACATTGTCGAAGCACGAAGACCAAATATTATTTGTCCTAGAACAAATCCTTTGGAGTCCGACGATATGTAGATTTTAAAAAGAGGCTTGAATTATCTAAAGAGATATGCGAAATTGTGCACAAGGAAATTCGACAAGAGTTGGAACATCCAGAGACCAGCAAGTTTTATTCTCACATCGAGCTCACACGTATATATATATATATACTCTATATCTTTTTGACAAATCTGAACATTTTTGTCATCTGGCTGTATGTCTGTCTGTAACCAACGCTGATATCTCAAAAATTACTTGATTGATTTTTATCAAGTTTGGCTCTAGTTGGTGCCATTTTGGTTAAAATAATAAACCCTATATATGTAAAGAAAATGTAGTCTTTCTTCATGGCGGTGGTTTAACTCCGACTTATAAAATTGAGCCACTTGTTTACCGATGGATTAATCCAAAGATTAAACTGAAGTTTAAACTATGGTTTAATCTGGAGTTTTTCCTTTGGTTGTAAAATTAGCCCTTACCAACTATATATCGATATCGACTCCCGAAAGAAATGTTTCGCTTAAAACCCTTTTAACTATCAAAACTCATGGTGCAAATTTGATCAACATTCTTGTTTTAAATAGAACATCCTGTATATTATTTTATTTTTGTTGATTTCAAAAATATATAACATGTATATATATATAAATATATATAAATAAATACGGTGACTTTTTCATCAAATCATCAACGTTGTGCAAAGTGTTTACTTTAGCACATTCATCTAAAATAAGAAAGTTGTTGTCAAAATTTGACATATCGACACCTTGGTTCTCGACATGTAAGATTTGTAAGAGGCTTACGCTGGAATTTATACTCGATCCTCAAGGCCTCCTTAAGGCTGAGTGGTCTTTGTCTAGTCGCTGAAAGTTTGAGTAAAGGCCAAGGTAGCTCGGGAGCTACCTTAAGGAGGCTTTGGGTCGTGTTTTTCAGGTTAGGTTCAGTTTTTATGTGTTGTGGTTGGTGTGATTTTTGAAGAGTAGTTTTTTTTAGGTTCTTTTTTGCTGAATAATGGACAAACTTCAAGATTTCTTGAACTACTACTCAGGATATGGTAGAAGTAGAAGAACCCCTCTCACCATATCAGCGAGCTGAAAAAATATATCTCAGATTTTGAAAACCCTTTTGAGAGGTTTTCTGAAAAGACGTTCTAAAACCGATATTGGTTTTCTAAAAATATATTTCGAGATTATATGCACCCAATTGTATATGATGAACTAAAAAAAGATAATAGAATGATTCAATTCAATCGTCCAGAAAAATTGCTGTTGTAATATTTGGTTATTTCTTCCCATGCCCTTTGTTTTCTTTGAAGTGATGTGGCATGCATCTGTTTTTTTTTTGGATTCCAATATGGAATATTTTGCCACCAGTGAACACAAGTACTCCTTTTCGTCATTGGAAAAAGGAGTTCTGTTCTCCTTTCATTTTTCTATAGCTTATATAGCTTTAAAAACTACAACACTTAACAAAATCAGTAAAATCACACAAACTATAAAAAATAACCTAGCATTCTTGACAACCACCAGAGTTCACCACACAAAATTCTGTTTTGGCTCAAACCTGACATCGGCCAACAAAAAAAACAGCAAAAATGCAACATTGCCACATATTGCGCGGCCTGAGAGTGGCCTTCAGCAAAGCTTTCTTGAAGAAGACTTTATAAAACGGACTCAATGAGGAGCCCTCAAGTAATCATCACCAAAGGAAGGCCTTAAGGATCGACTATAAGTTCCAGCCTTAGGCTTTGGGTTCCGGGTCTTGAATTTAGAAAAAACTGATCCTATACGTACGTTTTCTTCTTTATTTCAACCAATAAACAAGGTTGAAAAGCTTGCCATGTTCTTAAGGAACACGCGCGGTGCTTTTATGAGCTTATTTTTTGAAAAGCTGCATTCGAGTGGACTCTGCGCAGACCCGTAAGGGTTTGGCAACTTTTCTTACATCTCAGCACATATTTTGAGCTTCCTCATTCGTTAAAATAAAGAAATTAACGTTCCTACAGGAGCAGTTCTCTCGAAATTTAAAAATATGCAGCCTGGAGGCTATGAAATTTTTTTAAATTTCAGCCGTTTTACGCAGGCGCGATGCTCTTTACTGCAATGTCCGATGGCATATGAATGTCACGTTTCACGTTGACAGTAGTGTTTACTTATCAAAAACCAAGCAATTTTCGTTCTTTTCTGTAAGAATATGTGCCGCCCAAAATAAAAATGTAAATAAGTCAGATGCTCTGGATGATACCAAAAATTTTACAGGTATTGGTTTTTCTCTGTATAAATAACTTCATTTTGT
The DNA here is from genome assembly GCA_963921995.1 of Oxystoma pomonae. Classification (NCBI taxonomy): domain Eukaryota; kingdom Metazoa; phylum Arthropoda; class Insecta; order Coleoptera; family Brentidae; genus Oxystoma; species Oxystoma pomonae. The sequence continues at coordinate 20,777,070 of OY998165.1, forward strand.
ATAAATGCCTGCCATAAAATAGAAGATAAAGTAAAATCACAGTACACTATAGTGTGTGTACTGTGAGTAAAATTAAAAACCGAAAAAACACACCACTTTCGGAATCAAAAATCAAAACAAACAAAAATGGCGTTAGGAATAACATCAATGCAACGTACTTTCGCGAAACGGCCGCATTGCCACTTCCAGGGCGTGTATATTAAGTTTATAAGTATACAATGAGCTTCAGGCTACTGCGAACATAGGAGGAATCAAGTCCAATTTACTCTCCGTGCGGTACGGCCGAGGTGGATTCGAAACACGCTGCCTTGCTCGAGAAACAGATTGGTAAGTTCTTAATTGAAATAATATATTTTCAAAACTAAAAATGCATGTCTACGAAGTTTCCGAAGAAGTGCAGATGGTCAAATGGTACTGTCAACGAAGACTATTGCGACTTATTCGAGAACTTTTTTTGGAGAATTTTGTAAATCACCCAGAAACTAGTTTATCAACGATTCATAAGTTTGTGCAGAATTTTCAAAAGTTTGGTTGTGTAGCGCCAAGAAACCATAAAAAACCCGCTGTTTTGAATGACGAGCAGGAAATACGAGATGTGATGATTTGCGCTGCAGTGGAGAAAAATCGAAAGTTAAATAGCCGCCAAATTGCCGAAGCAGTTGATACGTCTTTAGCCACTGTCTTACGTGTTCTCAAAAAGAATGGTTATCATTCTTACAAAGCGTCAAAAATGCATCAAATTTTTCCGGAGGACAACTATCGTCGTATGGAATTTTGCGAAACAATGCTGGAAAGGGCTAATCGTGATGAAAACTTTCTGAGATATCTATTCTTTTCACAGATGAATGCACTTTTCCATTATTGAATCGCCATAACCCAACACACTTTCGATATTGGTCGAGGAAAAATTTGCATTTGTATTTTGACGTAAGAACACAGTATCCCCAAAAACTAAATGTTTGGGGGGGTATTGTAGGGGAACACGTAATTGGGACATTTTTTATTGACGGCAATTTGAATGGTCCTAGATACTAGAGGCAGTTCTTAGGTGTGAGATTTGGTGAAACATGGTTTCAACGAGATGGTTGTCCCGCTCACAATGTTGGCCTTGTTAGGGAATATCTTGATAATGTATTTCCTAATCGGGTTATAAGTACACGGGGAACTATTTTATGGCCAGCTCGATCACCCGATCTTGCTTCTAATGACTTCTATCTGTGGAGTTATATCAAAAATAAAGTTTGCGGACATGAAAGGGCCAATAATTTGGAAGAACTTCGGATTAAAATTGAAGAAGCTTTTCAAACTATCACCCCTAACATGCTTGGAAACTTTATAAGGGGTTTCTATAATAGACTCGGATATTGTCTAGCCGACCAAGGAGGACTTTTTGAACATTTGCTCTAATTTTTTTGACTGGGAGAATCTTTTTGGTTTTTAGAATGAATTATTTTATTTTGAGAACTTGCTTTTATTTTGTTTCTCCTTATTATTTTTATTGTAACACGTTGTTAGTGATAAATCTGAGCAGTTAAGAATAAAACGCTCTAATTTAGTAGTGAAAAAAATCAAGAAAATTACATTATAAAAATTTGCGTATTTATACACCAAATTCCGGTTTCATTGACTACGCTCCACATAGCACCGTGGTTAGAGGCATACTAAACGCAAGCCGCGAACGGTGATCGCAAGTCTGAGTGTTGGTTGCTCCACTGATAGGTGTGCGGTGTCCCTGCGTGTACGTACACTGGAAAATTGGACTTCTTCCGGCCTATGTTCGCAGTAGCCTGAAGCGCTCTGTATGTGATGAACAATACCTTTAAAATATCCATTTTTGAATCTAACTTTGCAATGTGGTCGGCAAAATATGAAATGCAGCTTAACAATTCTTAGTGCCAACCCAAAAGATGCCACGTCTCATCACGACAAGCGCATCGGCTTGTCGCAAGCTTCTGCGCAAGGCCGAACTCATGGGCATCGACACCTTGGCTCTCGAGATGCAAGAGGCTCAGGCCACCGCCCTGGTCGACGTAAGGAAGAAGTGGCACATCCCCCCGGCGTTCACAGTGGAATTTATTGCTTATTACCTCGACAGGAACGACAGGTAGGTGAGAAAATGTCAATGAATTTAGAAGATTGAGGGCCGCCTTCTCAATAGCGAGCGTTAACTCGAGCAACATAACCTTGTAAAAATCTTTAAAAAGCGGTTTAAAATTAACTCAAGGATAACCAGGGCTTCAAGGTGAGGGTAAGTTACCTTACCTCAAGGTTAACCTAAAAAACTATTGGCTTAAAACAGAAAAAAACTGGGATTTATAGGCCGAATTAATTTAACTCTCTGGCAACCCGCTATTGAGAAACCGGCCCTGAAGGGGAAAATTTAAAGCCAATTTGAACCCCTTGATTGCATATATATATTAAAAACTAGGGAAGCAACCCTGTATTATGAAAATTTTGGGAAAGGATAACATAAAAGATTTTATTTTTGGGGTTAATTTAAACTCTGGATAATTTTATCTCAAAAATATATGTAGTCTGCTAAATGTGAGATATAAGTGTGTATGGGTGAGACATAACGACGTATGCGTTTTGAGCATGCGCACTGAGATACGACAAGAAATAAGCACTCTTTTTACATATAACTTTAAGTGTCTATCCTCTTTAAAAACTAAACGTTATTTTTCTATTTATAGGTTAAAAGAAATGAAGACTTCTTTGGAGAAATTGATGGATGAAAATAAAACTTTGTTGGAAGAACAGCAGGAGCTCAGAGTAAAATATGACGAGGTAAAAATCTGCTTAACCTTTTATTTGTACTATTGCTAACTTACAATTTTTTTTACTGTCACCAAGATATGCATTCAGTCTACATGCTGTTTAATATTAAATTCCGTCATTTTTCTGTGCCGAAATTTAAGAATTCAGCCAATATACAAACGGCGACTTTTTGAATAATCAATTTATTTTGTACCAATGTTTTTAGATACTAAAGAAAAGCACCGAAGTCGCCAGCAAAAACGCGGACACCAGAACCACCATCCACAAGTATCATTCGGCCATCTTGAGCGCCAGCCCGACCAAACGTCTGCCCAACATCGACCAACTGGGCAAACCCGTGGCGGCGCGGCAACCGCAACCGGTGATGGTCGTGCCGACGGCGGCTGCCTTGAAAATGGGCGTGGGGTTTCCCCTCAAGAATATCGCAATCGGCAGGACCGATAGGGTCTTGAGCAGCCATGCCCCCAAACCAGGTAATTTAGTTTTATTTGAAGAAAAAAAGGATATTTGTTATTTCATCACGAATGCTGGGAAGATACCACTCGGCCATCTTGAGCGCCTGCCCGACCAATAGTCTGCCCAACATCGAGCAATTGGGCAAACCAATGGCGGCGTGGTAACCGCAGCCGCCTTGAAAATAAGCTTGGGTTTTCCCCTCAAGAATATCGCGACCGGAAAGACCGAATACTGGCCTCATCAACAATTTTTGTATGCACCCTTAGAGAAAGTCCTCTAATGGGAGATTTGGATGATCACTCCACAAGGTGGTCCCTAAGAGGAAGGGCCAGTCCTCATCAGGTAAATAAAGTGAGAAATTTGGCTGGGGTCGTTCTTATTAGATAGAAAACGTAAAGTACCCGTCCCCTGGTAGCCTACAACCTGGACCAGGGGACAAGTTGCTACAAATCGGTACAATAAAGAAAGGAATGATATAATAAGCCTTTCAGGTTGACGTATCGCTGGAAACATCGCAGACTCCCGTGGAGGTTTAGGTTTAGTGAGTAAGTCTCACAAAGGCTTTCAACCTTTGGAGTTACGTTAAAAAATACGTGGAGCTCTAAATAATTTCTTATTAAAAACTTTTTAACATTTGTTAGATTCTCTAATGTTGAACGAGTGCGGCATCTGCAAGCAACGACGCGACCAGCACCTGTTGGCGAAATGCGACACCTGTCACTTGTACTATCACTTGGATTGTCTCAATCCGCCGCTGACGCGGTTGCCCAAGAAGTCAAAACTCTACGGTTGGCAGTGTTCCGAGTGCGACAAGAGCTCGGATTCCGAGATCGAGCAAGTAAAGGTAAGAGCTATCTTTTTTGTTTCTGTCACCCAACCCGACCCAACACATTTATTCCAGTCATGTGTTAAGACAAGTGGAGAAGTACAGCGATAACTCATTAACTCATTTGGTATACTAACAAATGGTTTGCGTTTGAATAATTAAAATTTTTATTTCCGAAAAGTGTTAAAAGTTTATATCCGCAATGAAACAGACCTAGTGCCCTGAAATTAACCTGACCAGCTAGTGCCCTGAATTTAACCTGACAATATAACCTATTTTAATATCTTCAGCTGAAAGATGCCAAGAAAAAGCACGTCTTCTTGCTCTCCAAGCCCCAGAGAGCAGTGCATGACTCATTGCCCTTTCATCCGCAAATTTAGGAAATCTTTTAGACAACAATACATTTCGTATTTCAACTGTGTTAAGATTAGGTCTGCCTGTGTCTGGAGTGCACACCTGCGTTTGCGGCGAAATGGATATGGCTCTCACGGGCTAAGCTGCAGTAAAAGCGCAGGACGTGTATGACTGTATAGACACATGCAGATTAATGACATCCTCAGAAGGGCTCTGGTTTCAGCGGGTTGCCCTGCCTTATTGTAGCCTCTCGGGGTTTGTCGCAATGATGAAAAACGTGCGGATGGGATGACTTTGATCCCATGGAAACACGGGAAACAACTTCTCTGATGCAACTTCTTCACACAATTTAGCAAAATCTTATTTAGACAAAACTTCAAAGTCATCTGGTGCATCTTCTACTCTTTCGGAGGACAAAAAACGTAACAAATATGGTGAACTATTAGATCGCCCTAATTAGGTAATGATAATGCCCAAAAGCAAGAAGAAAACTAGAAGAAGTGTCGAATTGGAAGAATCCCTGGTTGTGAGTCATATCGAAGATACACTAAGGAAACTCAAAGAGGACACTGAAAGAAGTTTGTATAACATAGAAAATAAATTTGGGGAATAGATTGAGGGTCTCAAAGATGCAATCGTCAATTTACTGAACAAGGATAATACGAATAACCTGCCGGGGACATCTAAACGCACGATAAAGAAAAATTCTTTGGTTTTGAAATGCAAATGCATTTAAGTGTCTAAACCACTTCAGTATATCACGAAATGCTTAATATTAAAAAACAAAAAGACATTTTTTAATGTAATTCATCCATCATTAAGAGGATTATAGTAATAATATAAAAAGTATATTTATAAATAAGACAAGCATTTTCATTTTTTTTTGAAAAGCTCACAGACACACAGACAAAATTTTTAAAAGTATTTCTGTTACCTAAAATAATTTTCTAAAATACAAAAAAAAACAATATTTTTATAAATAAAGGTCTTTGCTGTACCAAGAGTTAACGCAATGTTTATAGTTCTAATTTTAAAACAGCGAGTAGTACCATCTGTACAGGCAAACGTAGTACATAGCAATTAAATTTTGTTGCGGTTTAAAAATATTTGTATTATTTAATAAATACACAATACGTATTGATATATATCACGCTCTTTGTCAGAACAGAGAACATATAGAACATGTTGAAAGAAAAAGAAGACGTATTGACTACGATGTGAAAACCTACTAACTATATAGTTTTAACAACGTGAAAAGTATTTGTAAAAAATGCCAATTGTTGTTACGAGAAATCTCTCTCTTTCTCTCTCTCTATATCACTAATTTTTAACTAGAAAACTAAAAAATGTTTAATTAAAAAAAATAAGGGAAACAAATAAATTAACCAAAATTAGATTAAGAATTACACCTGTGGTTATGATAACCAAAAACGTTTTTAAATGTATAACGTTTTTTGTTCATTTTATTTTTCTGTACTGTTTTTTAATATTACCTTTTTAGTCATGTTTTTAAAAATGTTTAAATTTCACATAAACAATATTATATGAAAATATCTTAAATTTTTTATTTTAATTTTTATTTGATTTGTATAAAAAGAAAAGTAGCCAAATCAGAAACAGAACTCAAATTTACGCATAAATGTTTAGAACATAGGAAAAAAGTAAAACCCCATTGTTATTTTTAATTTTAGGGTCCTGGGGATGACTTAATAAAGGTCGAAAAATTGACATAAAAAATAGGTTCGTTTTTCAATCCCCCCCAACAAATTCAAAAGAGCAAAAAATAACAACTGGTTCACGAAATCTTCTGAACGAAATATTTCATATTTAAGCGAACTTTAAGCTAATTTACACTTTCAACTTTCACGCATTGTTTTGGCACACTTTTTATCTTGTAAAATAAAGAAGGCAGAATATCTTGTGTGAATAATAGTAGTTTTTAAAACTAGCAGCTAAAATAGTGTTTTTTTACAAGCCTTCTTTAACTATCGAGCGCCGTAAAAAGTCCAGTTTAGCTGTGAGTTAGAATCACTGATTTTTTTTTACCTTTATCAAAAGATCATAAATAAAAAGAAAACAATACAGATACAAAAAACTTAAACACAACATCCCCTGACTGCTTACCATTTTTATATTTTAAGTCAAGTGCGACTGGGGGAACTTTTTGGTACCCCTGACCAAAAGAAGTTTACATCCGTAACCAAAAAAAACCGTAGTTAAATTAACAACTTAGTAAAACATTTTGTTTTTTCTTCTTCTCAGACTCCCAGAAGAAGCAGGAGCCTCTACAGTCGGGATAAGTCCGAGCCTGACACTTCGCCACCTACTCCGGTTTTTAAAACTGCCGGCGTCGTTGGCGATAAAAGAAAATCCATCGAGCAGGAGTCAACACACAAACTTCAAAGGCAAGAAGAGATGCCGCACAAGAGGCAAAAACGACAAGAATCGTTGAACGAGGTACTGACGTCTGACGGTTTTTCGGAGGGTAATTCGCCGAAACGACCAAAGAAAGGTAATTCTTTACTCTTGAATTACTGCAATTTTTTATTCTAAAAAAGATATGGTAATAATTATTTTTATGCACAACCGGGCGTTAAAATTCCTTTTACCGCCCGCGTTTTAGAGCCATAAGTGGCCCTAGTGATTTTTTTCTGCTTGTCTTACATTTTGTTCGCTCAAAACAAAGAGATTTTTTACCTAGATATGTTTTTTTTCAGTTTTTTCATAGATGTAACAGCAATGAAAAGCAAGCTTTATTTTTATTTTTTCAATTTTTATTCAAGAAAAACAATAAAAAAATTACATAATTATAGTGGTCAACATACTGTACTAGATCCAAAGGAAAGACGGCTTGTTTCGTTTCGCCTTTTCGTTGAAGTACGCCAGCAAAGTGTCTTCTTTTAGGTTTAGGCATCCACTTTCAGCAATATTCTTCTCAAAAGGTCCTTTTTTGCACAAAATATGTACCTCCGGGTATAGAAGGCGATCTGACGACTTAGGGCCCTGTTATAAGTTTTTTGCTACCGTTACGCCTCTAGTGACTCGGTCTCGAAGCTTGAATTAGGGTAGCGGCGCCGGCGCCGGGAAATTTCAATTCGGTTATTTTTTAAGTATTTCAGTTCATTGGAAACAACATTATTTTGAAAAACATAATTTATCAATATAATAATTTTATTTTCCAAAATATTGTAGATTCTAATGACTCTAAATTTAAGAAATAAACCAAATGCGTCGTATTTAATATATTCTATTATTCTTTTAAGAAGATATATATACAGGATTCCTAAGATTTTCCTTAGGGATAGGATTTCAATAAATCAAACAGAAATGGCATAGAAAGTTCTGCGCGCACAAAAGAAACAAGTATATTGAGCAATGGTGCCAGTTTGTTATTATCTCCGGACTGCTTTCATGAGAGCATAAATCATAGTTGCAATAATAACCGTTGACAAGATGTCTGCAAATTCCGCTAGATGGCGGACACACCATGAGATGATCTAATTAAAAATTAGATGTTTTTAGGTCCAAACCACAGCTTTTTCTTGCTTAAAGGAGGCGGCAGGGTCCATTATTTACGATACTGAGCGATAAACTCGTGAGGTTGTTAACATTAGAAAGAAATATCTTCGCTTTTAATTAAATTTCTTTCCATTCTGTTCTACTAGTGACATCTATCCGGAAACGGCCAAACCATGCAGCTAGCACTAGCAGCCAAAGAAATCAATAAACGGCGCTGTTTTTCCTGCAGAGCTCTTTGCTTGCGATATTATTGATTTTAAATAAAGCTGGCCCTACACTACATTTGATATTTTCGAGGTGTTTTATGACATGATCTCGAAACATGTAGCGAACCAATTCTTCAAAACTAGCGGGAGGGTAAAAGCGAAAAATAAGGGGCTGCCAATATTTGTAACACCCAAAAAGGGGTGAAAAGATTTATTTTGCTCTGTTTCATACAAAAAACGTTTTTTTTACGAAAAACTTGAGCTCTGCCACTTTTTTTTATTTTTTTCTTCAACTTTCTCGAAATTTTCGTCATACCGTAGAAAAAAATTATTTCCCCCATGGTCATACTCTACTTTTATTCGAAAAAATTTAGAAACAGAGACGGGATCAGTTTTCCTAAAACGGGGGATCTTGGTTTCGAGTGAGAAGATAAAGGGCGCCGCAGGCAAAAATTTTTCAATTAAATTAGCCGAACGCAAAAATGTTAGAAAAACAAAGCACGAAATAAAAATGGCGCCGCTTACAATTTTTTTAAAAAAATTACGTAATTTCGGGAACGCAAAGAAATAGGTCTAAAGAGTATAATTTTTAAGAAAAAAATATCAATTTTCTCGCCCTCCTCCACTGGGACTACAGGGGCCGTGCACAAATTACGTAATGGTCATAGGGGGGAGGGGGGTTACAAAACGTTACGTAGGAGGGAGGGGGGTTTTCGACAGCGTTTGCATTTGTGTGAAACTAAGAAAATTTGGAATGAAAATAAGTGAAGTTTTTTTTTTGGGGGGGGGGGGTAGTGGTCTTGAAATCGTTACGTAATATTAGGGGAGTGGCGTGCCAAACCGTTACAAAACATTACATAGGGAGGGGGTCAAAAATTGGTAAAATCACCGTTACGTAATTTGTGCACTGCCCCACATCTGACTGTTCCTCCTTTTTGATTTCGAATCAAAGTGCAAAACCCGGGTTGGACGTTCGAAGGCGTCAACCCGTTTTATTTGCTTGATAAAGTATCGACGGAAATATCTCAGTCGATTTCTCCGGCCGTGTATGAACGCTCAGTCCCCAGCCTGTAAACAGTGCGTAGGGACAACGGTTACAAAATGAAAAGCCGAAAAATATTTTTTTTTACGATATCTTTCATCAGTTTGGTATTAAAGTCAACCAAAAACAATTTTTATTCCAGTCTTAAAGGTATGAAAATGGAAAACATTAGAAAGCAACAACCTGGAATGGATTTACTACGTGTAAGATGTAGTGACAACATCGCCCCATGCCCATCCTTTTCTGCCTAATGTGCTTTTCCGTTTGTCTGCGTCTTATACACAGCTGCTTGGCCCCCTAAGGATTTGCTTAGGAACCCTGTATATATCGAAACTATTGTATTGTATTTATTAATAAACTATTTATTATGCTTCCCCAGTAGCAGCGGTTTCTTTTAAGACTTGCGAGTTTTCTTCATTTTCAAAAAATTCGGTGTAACTGGTTTCACCATTTTTAAACGGAAGGGGCTAAAAAAAAAATGTAATTAATATAATTAATTACTTTCATATCCAAAAATAACCGAACCGAAATACGTTACTTACGGAGAGTTAACGGAACCCGCTCGGTTATTTTTTGCAACCAGCCAGATTTATTTCTGAGCAAAAGCTGCAGCTGGTAGGTGATAATTCGTTGTTCTGTTAAGCAAATAAGGTGACGTTAAATTAGTGGTCTATTAATTCTCTATTGAATGGGCTGTTTTTTCTCTGGTTTGTAGAAACCTTGCCCGGTACTTACCTTTAAAGTGTGTTTCAGACTGGCGGTAAATGCAAGGATCGAATTACATGCCGCATTAGAATGCTTCGTCCACAGCTTTTTGAATAGCTTTTTGGTTTAAAATGTCGAGTGCGGAGTGCATACTCTAAACCTATGAACCGTTTCGGATTGCAAACCACTGTCTTTGCCGAGCTTGATCTTTAGGGTGTGGAAAGCGATGAAGCAGAGGATCACTGGGAAAAAATCATCTTTAAGATGGGCTAACGTGCTGTCCTTCGTAACGAAGGCGGGAAGGCCCGGAGAGAGAGAGGCAAGAAATGTAGAGGGAGTGGGAGGATAAGGGTGCGAGACGGGGTATGGCGGAAAGGGCCCATGAAGAGGCCTAGTTGCCAGGCCTGCGGGCCGCCACCTTACTACTACTACTACTATTACAAAAATCCAAGAAATGACTGTAACAATTCAAAAAAGACCAAAAACTCACAAAAACTAAAAAACTTCAATAAAAAAACCTCATGAAAAGAACGAAAATACGATGACATTGATGGACATTGATTAAGATAGATGTCATCGGCGCAATTTGTCGCGTGAGCTTCGAGACCGAGTTCCCAGAGGCGCTGTAACTTGTTTTTTGCGATGCCCTTAGAGTTTTCTCTAGTCCGTAGGTATATGTTTTGTGCTTCTTTGCCTCTTCGGCGGCATCCAGGATTTCCCTGGGGAGACTTGGTGAACTCTGTTCCTCGATATCCATCGAAATCGCGAAAACAATGCAGTTTGTATGAAAATTTAGAAGAAACTTCTCAAGTGACGCTCAGTTTTTTTATTTGGTTGCTACGTGTTGCTAGAAGCATTATTCAATGTTTTTGTCAGATTGCTTGATTAAAAAATGACATGAATAGACTGGCCGCCCGCCTACTGACAGTGATTCGTGTGTTGTCAAAATATTAGAGAGCTTTAGACCGAGCTTTACACCAACCATTTTTTTTGTGGAATAATAATGAATAATATAAATAACTATTGTTGCCAGTAAATTTTCGATTTATGCTTTAACACGGAAGGAGCTTGTAAAAACGAGTTCAGTGATCGGAGTGTGCTAGACACACGAAATTTTATCCACATTTGTCAACTGTCAAATTTGACATTTTAATTTCGATAATAATGTATTTATACAAAAATGAAACAATTTATCACTGAATCCGTTTTTCAGCCATTTTGCACACAAGCTGAAAACGTGAATCTGCTAATTGGCATTTTTAACCCATCATTTTCAACGTCTTGTCAACCTTTGTCAACCGTTGACATTACCAGATTGTGCTTATCTATCAACCATCAAATTAATTAGTCTTATGTTTACATAGCCCAAAAACATCCAGTTCCATCCGAATCACTTCCAGCCGATCCACATCTAATCAAACCGGTGTTATCATCAGTGCCATCAATAGATTCGACATCACTCGACCCTCAAGTTGACCCGTTAGCGATAGATGTCGCTGATGTGAAAGACGGTCAGCTTGTTCTGGGAAATGGACTGGCTGAGGTCCACGAAGGTCACAAATCGGCTAAAAAACGAAGACGGGAGAAGCATGAGAAACACAAAAACAGGTATGCAGCAAGACCGACACACTACGAACCACAATCAGATTTTTAGTAATTGCTTGAAAACTATCGCACTTATAAAATAACACATTGCCAAATGTCCCTCTTTCTTCTCTCTTATTTTTTCTATACTTTCTCTCTTATTTATCTCTTTTTCTCTCTATTATCTCGTTTGGCTTAGTAACGAACGCTCCCATTTTTATGTACTACTAGTCTGGAGTAAATCAAAAAAAAGAATGATACAAGAAACATTTTCACTGATTTGGTTAGCCCAGCACCCTTGGGCATTTTGAAAAATCCAAGATGGAGGCCCTTTTTAAGTGAGAAAAATTGAGAAAAAAATTTTTGAACCTAATATAGGTAAGTGGTACATCATTTTAATTGACTTTGAGTCGCCTTAATCCAAATCCGCTATTATTTTTGTTCTGGGGGGTACCCCAACGAAGGGGGGGTTGATTTTATGAAAAAAATCGACCTACTAACATAGACATGTAATACATGGATTGTAGGGATTTTGGGTTCGCTAAATTCAAATATGTGGTTAAAAAAAATTTTGGGGGTAATCTGGGGTGGTGGGGGCGTATTTATGGGGCAAACAGTAAAACTGTTTATGTGGGGACTTAATGAACAAACTTTATTTAAGTTTTTTTACAGATTTTGACAGCTCTTCTCAACCCTATTATAAAAATAATGACATTTGGACATCATTCACCATTTTGAAATATTCAAGATATATAAGTATTTTCGCCAAGTCTCCATTTCGTGTTTACCCCATAAATTACCCCCCCCCCCCACTTCTCCAAGTTACAGTCAAATATCTTTTTAACAACATATTTGGATTCAGCCGACTCCAGAACTTCATAATTGATGTATCTCATGCATATATGCTTCTCTTTTGATTATTTGACCACGGCCGCCATCTTGAATATTTCAAAATGGGGGATGATGCCCAAAAATAATTAACAATTAGTTTTATTTTATAACAGGGTTGTACGGAGCTGTCGAAATCTGCAACAAAACTTAAATAAAGTAAGTTCTTTAAGTCTCCACATAAACAGTTTTACTGCTTACCGCATAAATACCTCCCCCCCCCACTCCTTCAAATTACCACCAATGTTTTTTTTAACTACAGATTTGTATTCAGCGGAGCGAAAAATCATAGAATTGATGTATTACATGCCTATGTTAGTAGGTCGATTTTTTCATAAAATCAACCTCCCTCCTCCGTTGAGGTACCCCCCAGAATAAAAATAATACCGGATTTGGATTTACACGACTCAAATCCAACTGAAATGATATTCCACATAACAATATCTTGCTCAGATATATTTTTCTGTAGTTTTTTCACTTGAAAATGGCCGCCATCTTGGCATTTTCAAAATGCCCAAGGGTGCCAGAGTGGCATCAATCGAATACTTAAAATAGAGCATTTTGGCTAACAAAATCAGCAAAAAAATTTCTTGTACCATTCATTTCCCACTTGACGCAAAAATCGTGGTTTGGCAACCAGACTATACAGGGCAGTTTTGGCATGTAAGTGACTTATAAATGTCACCAGATTACCAGCTTGCTGTGTTAAAAGCAAATTAGCGATGATTATATTGTTGTAAGAATGTTCTTACATCAACAGTTTACAGGAATATCCTATAAAAGATCTGCTTTTTTCTGTAAGAACATTTATAGGGTGTTACTATAGAGCAGAATTGCTGCAAAGTACTTTACATTTTAAATCAAAAGGGTTCTATAAGTATTTACCTGTAATTTTGCTTTCTGTAAGAATGTTCTTACAGCAACAATTAAAGGAATGCTGAATACTGCACCAAATAAACAAGATTCCACGTAAGTTGCCTTGTCTGTGGCCATTTATCTATCAATGCAATACTCAACTTTTCAAAAAAAAAGCTTAAAAATTTTACGTAGGAATACAAATACACCACAAAATAAACTTATCTAAAACTTAAAAAAAAAACTTTAAATTCAGTAAACGTTTAATCATAATTATTAATTAATAAAAAAATCCCTATAAAGATAAAAATAAGAATGAAGATTAAGAGTAAAATAGAAGGCAACAAATAAAGTGTTCGTTAATTATTTTTTATATCAATTAATGAATGTATTTGATTTCTTGGAGTATTGTTAATCGAATTCTCAACTGGAAGTTTGAAATGCTTTAGCGTTTCCTTTTGTTTTATGTCTAGGGGCAAGTAATTATAAACTCTGGGCCCGATAAAAGTGTGGCACCTTTGACCACTAAACAGTCTTGCTTACTTTTATAAATTTCTCCTTGGCCTGCTGGGTTTTGCCTGATACTTGGGGGATCCCGATCTACCTGTAACCTTTGTTTTAAATTTTTCTTCCTTTGAAGATTTTCTGGTATTGCTGGTAGCGTGCGTATTTGATGGTTGTATGTTACCCGTTTTTTTAATGTTTTCTACTGCAGGATGAGGTAATACTGTATCAACAAAAACGTCGTTAAGTTGATCAGCCTCGGTAGCTAAATAATCAAATTCTTTTTGTCTGGATACAGTTGGTGTGGTTAGAGCGCTATTGGACTTGACTTCCTCTTGCTCTGTTAATTCTACTGCTGGATCTTCTGTATGTGGAGTGTCCTCTAGCGCCTCCACACTAAATTTTTATGTTTTACAAGTATCCTTCTGATATCCCGATCCTCTCGTGTTAAATCCTCAGATATGCTTACTTGTGAGTTTTTTAACTTTTTACACTCCTTTAGAACATGCGTTTTTGTTAAGAAGGACCAAAATTGCACTATAATTGGACGCGGGTGTTCACCCTTACCCATGAGATAAATATTATTGCACAATGTTGTTGTGAGGTTTAGCCCTAAGAGTGAGTTGAGAGATTTAATAACGTACTCTGATATGTTCACACCATCAGGGTACTGTAAATTCCAAATTATTATATTGTTCTTTTTTAGTGCCCGTTGTACCAGTTCGTTCGTGTGTTCTTGCTTTTCTTGTTTCGACTCCAATTCTTGCCTCCAGACACAATCCTCTTGTACAGTAGTTTTTAATTTAGACGCCTCTTCTTTCACTTTTCAACGATGGTTATCGTTTGTGTTGACTTTAGAAGTATAATCTCACCAACGTTTAACTGCAGCTTTCCAAAACAAAACACGCTACCAACCTCTGGCCATTTTCCACTCGATACTCGATCCTTTTTTGTTTTCTTATATTCTCTATAAATTCAGCATGTCTTTTTTACGCAGTTACTTTTTTCTCATTTTTAACAGTAAAAAATACGCGCAGCAATGAAAACACGGAACCAAAACAAATAAACAACAAAAATGGCGTCGTCTTGATTGAAGACGTATGACGTAGGCCTCGAGGCCGACCGAAACTGACCGAAACCTTTCGGAAATACTGGAGCTAGGCCAATAGAGCGTTAATAGACACTAATTTATCGTCACCTTATTTGCTTACCGTATTACCGTAATTCAGATGCTAAAAAGAGTTTTAAACCACAAACAGAAATTACAGTAACTGTATTCTTTGGCCAAATACAAACTAGCAATGTAAATAGAATGGAAAAGAAAACAACAGTTCCTGTTTTTCAAATTACCTTTCACAAAAAAATGAAAAACCTAACTAAACAAAAAAACGAATTCTGCATCTTTTGCACAGAAATAAATCTGGTTGGTTGCAAAAAATAACCGGGCGGGTCCCTCCCCCCCCCCCCCCCCGATTCCTGGGTGCTGTACTGTATTTCGGTTCGGTTAGTTTTGGATACGGGAGAAAAATAACCGATTTTGCCTACGGTAGCAACAATTTTGATGGTTTATTAACGCTCTAATGTCTTTTATTTTGGTATTTCCATGGCTGGCTAGATTATAGACGTTGTTTACAAGTTTGGCCTGGGAAAGGCGTTAATTTAAGCCATATAACTATGAGATACTATAACGGACCCGCAAAATGTGTAACGAAAATAACTTTGAAAAACAAAGAAGAAAATTCAAAATCGTAGTTGGCCTTGAAACTATTTGGGCCACCAGGCCATAAACCAAAAATCTGCTGCGCATGCACTAACAAATCCATGCCTGGTATCGTAGGGACCGTACAATAATTTAATGAGAAGGGATTAATTTGAGTGAAAGTGACAACGACATCATCTGTCCGAAAACTTTGATTTTATTTCATTATTAATAATTATTTATTTATTGATTTTATTATTATTTTTAATTTAATTAATTATTTAAATAATTTATTTATTATATTATGAATAAAACATCTCCAACCTCAAGTTTAACATTAGTCGAGGGTTTGGCCCCAATTATTATTACGCGCGAAACACTAGACAACACTTTTTCAATTTTTTTTTACGGTGGTGACGCAATCGACGCGCCTGCCCATTACACTCCTCGTCTATTGGCTTTTTCCCAAGCCAATTTGATTGGGAGAGTTATTATCGGTACGCATTTTTCTCGGCAAAAGCAAGCGGAGGGCCGTTGTATTATCTCATAGTTATATGATTTAAGCTAATAAATACGATAGCCATAGGCTCTTTCGAACTTAGTGCAACTAGCCTCAAAAGGACAAATTGTATCCTAAAATTTTGATACGGCTTTTGTGGCTCTGTAAAAAAGCTACGAGGCTTTAGGGTGTCTGATTTGGGCATTATAGATATTGCTGAACGAAAGACACCGAACATTCGCGATCTTCAACTAGTTTAATAACTAGTTGAAAACCGGTGCAATAAAGCTCAAAAAATAAGGTAGGGGCAGTTGCAGAGAACTGGGGGAAGTGACCGGGGCACTTAATTTTTCGCGCGTATTCAAAGATTGGACGTTTCCTGTTTATCTCAGACGTATTTGTCTTAAATTTTATTCATAAAATAGTAAAAAAAGCTTCTTGGTACAATGTACATTAAAAACATTGGTAAATTCCTTATGTTTTCTTTTATTCACGGTAACTGAGATGGAAAAAGTCTTCATTTAAGAATTTAGAGTTTTTGTTAACCTGACACTTATCAACAAAAAAATGTAGGTTTGTAACTTTGCACTTGTGCATTATTCTTGCCAAAGATGAAATATTCTCAGCAGATTTCAACTAGTTAACAAGTTTATTAAAATAAACCTCTAGATTTATTAACATTTAAGGTTTTGTTTCATTTGGAAAATATGTGCTTTTCAAAATTTTAAAAAATATATATATAATTATCAAGCATTTGTAGACAAAAAACTTGGGTAAACTGGTAAAAATTTCAAAAATAATGTATTTTTTTACATTCGACTATTTTCCAAAATATTCTCCTAGTTTTTCTAATGGCCCTAGTTTACCTATAACTTAAACACAAAAGAAAATTTAATCAACAATTATTATTCTTAGGCCCAGTCTAGAAACTGGCGGCAGTTCATCGGGAAAGGAGCACACGCACAAAAGAAAGAGAAAGAAGAAGAGTTTCGATATCGAAATCGAAGAAAATATGCCTCATCCTCGCATCACAATCAAGGTTGGTATGATTTCTGTCAAGTTTGGAACTGGATGTGTGAAGGGTGCCAAAAAAACGGTGCATTTGCAACAAATGATTAAATTAAATTTTTTTTTCACCTAAAAATACAAAGGACAGGATATCCGAATGCTGCACTGACTGTCTCAAAGGAATACGCTATGAATAAACTGCACCCATAAAAGTTTCGGTATCGAAAAGGAATTCAGTGTTCTCAGTAGAAAAACTTTTCTGGTTTTTTCCAGATGGCAATTTTCCTTTAATGTGTTTTTTTGTCAAATTCTCTGACTTTTGCATGGGATATCGAATTCCCTGACTTCCCGGTTTTCCAGTTCATCCTGCTTTAATTGACGTTATGACATTTTACGTATTTTTTTTTCAGATAAAATCAATTCCACTACCAGCAGGCGAAGTGGCATCCGAGTCGAACCCTCAGTGTTTCTATATTCGCAACGTAGCAGATGACAGTGCAGCTCTTCCCCCTCCATTACTGCCGCCTCCAGTCAAAACGCCAAGTCCCGGTAAAGTGACGGCAGAGTTGCGTAAGACCAGGAAAAGCAAGAGTCCCAGGTATGTGAGGTCTATTTGCTTATAATATTTCCTCTGGTTTGTTTATAGTAGTAGTGGAGGAGGGGCGGCTTTTTAAGCCTGATAAGTTAGCCCTTATAGACCCTTTTTCCCAATGATGCACTTGCCCCCTAGGATGCACATTTTCGCAGGGATCTTTAGACCGTGTAGTAAGTATACAGAGTGGACCGCCTGCTTTACACCCCGTCTAAAAGGTGATCCTGCTACATGTTAGAATTGCATCCATCTAACATTGCTACCGTCCCAGCAGAAGTTGACTTTGAAGGCATACAACTGGCACAGAACAACCACTGACAGGCTACTATTTTTAAACTGTAAATCAAGAATGCCTGATGATGATGATACTGGCGTCATTTTAAAGGTCACTGATAATTAAGCTTTGATGATTACGAAATTAAATTATTTTCATTGCAATACTTTGTATGTATGTTTATAATTGGTTTGGTTTTTTGCAAGAAGCTACTAAAATCGTCTTGTTGATAGATAAAGGATATATTTTTTTTTAGATCTTCTCTAGGTGAAGCTCTTGCGGTTCCGATTTTGGAAACAAATACAATTCCAATCGTGGACAAGAAAGAACTTTTGGTAGTAGAAAAGAAAGACATTCCACATTATCCATCGAAAGCACCGCCCAAACCTTTAGTTACAGCAGTGGCCGCTCCAACAGCGTCAGCGGCGGCAAACAGTAATAATTGCGACGTGTGTAAAGATGAAGGGGTACCCAATAATTCTGTTAAGTGAGTAGATGCAGCTTTTTATCGATTTTAATATTTCCCTGCTTTAGGTTTTCCTTTTATTTACAGAATTTTTATTCCTAAATTATTACGGTCGCTCTTATGTTGACAGAATAATTGGTCAACTGAGACTAATAAATAAGTTCTTTTGCATTTTTATTTGCCCTCAAGAGCCCTGTGCCTGCAAAATAAAGGCTGGTTTATGGTTAAATTCCTTTTCTGTAACTTTTTCCTTTAGCTTTAACCTTTTTCCTTGAGTACAAAGCTGATTCATGCTCAAATTCCTTTTCCTTAACTTTAGTCATTAATGTTGACACAGGTGAACTCACGATTTTGGCCTTTTTTTAAAAAATTTGGGATTCTTTTTCCATCCATCCATTTCTGTAATAACTACTGCTTAAAATATTTTTAAAAAATCAATAAATTTTGAGGTTAAAAAAACGTCAACAAATATTTTTCCGTTTCTTTTTCCGTAAAGTTAAATATTGATTAACTTTCAAGGTCATTCCTTATGGCTTAAGGAAAAAGAGAAGAAAAAAGAACAAACATGAACTGAATGCATGAGATTTCATAATTACCAAAGGAAAAAGTTACAGAAAAGGAAAATATTCTACACCTCATTCCAAATTCTCCGGACCAATTTCAATATGGCGGCTAACAATTAAACACAGAAGCTAAATGGAACTGTCATTGTCTTAGATAGCCGTAGAAATAACTCGTGCAATAATAGATATACCAAATCTGCAGGCGGTCCTAATAAAACCAATAGAAAGGAGAGCGCAGTTTTTAAGTAGAAATTGGACATTGCATCAATTTTAATAAAAGTGAAAAAAATTCTATTTTGTGGTTTTGACATATCTTAAGTAACAGACATTTTCGAAGACAGCGTTGCCCATTTGGACGCAATTGACACTTAAAATTGACCAGCGCAAAACCGTTCTCAACTAAGAGGCCAGTTAACTCCTACCTCTTTAGTGCCTCTACTGTTGGCGCCATTTTTATAACCAAATTGATAGGTAAAACATGAATTTTATGAAAGTTTGGTATCAATATTATAGAGAAAGTAATGGCTACGCGAGAGTGACCGATACTGTGTTATACTTGAGAACTACTTGTACAGCCAGACGCGTAATAAAATACATTTTTTGGTTAATTTTTTACAGACACTTAGTTATTTAATAATAAAGAGATATGAAAAAACTTAACAGGCATTTTTCCATACTTTTTAGTGTTAAAAAAAGAATGCAAAAAACTTTTTTTAGCTTACAAAAAGATTTTTGGACCCTTTAAAAATCTAAAATACGAGGAGGGGGTTATCACTATGTGAGGAATATTATCAAATAATAAAGATAACAACATTTTATTATGTTATTTTCTTTTATTAATGGGGAAAGATCCCAGTAAGGTCTTACAGATTTTTTAAATGTTTTAAACTATATCTCTTTTTATTGGTTGTATTTTAACTTATTATCTTCTTGCTTAACTCTGTATAAATCATCACACTATTTTCTTAAGGATTTGGTTCGCAAAAATCTAAACCCCCAATTTTCGGCACTCTTCAAATAGTCCCATGCTCTCTAGCTTTAATGGTAGTGATCCAGCCTGATTTCAATGGCATTTTAGACTTTATATACAGGGTGTCCCAAAAGTCTTAGTCCCCCCCTATATCTCCAAAAGCTTTTGAGACATTTTAACAATACTTTAGGAACTGCAATAAGAGGCGAAATGGAAAAAATCTAGAGGAGCGGTATTGCCGTGTCTTTTTCTGGGGCGGCCTGGGGGCGGCATACTAAAAAAAGTTAAATGGAAACACATATCGAGTTGAACCACGTCTCTTAAAATGCTTTATCCTAACCTGAATATTATTGACGTCTGTCACTCTTGTCAAAAGTTATTGGGATCAATTTGATATATCAAAAACTCTTAGTCTTCAAAAGCTCTTGGGATATTGTAACACTACTTTAAAAAATTTAATTAGAGGCAAAATGGAAAAACTTTAGAAACGCGGCATCGCCACCCCTATTTCTAAGGCGGCCTGGGGGGCGGCATACTGAACAAAATTAAATTAAAAAGAAACACATATCGAGTTGTACCTCATTTTAAAAATCTCTGAAAATGCTGCATGCCAACATCAATAGCATTGACGTCTGTCACTCCTGTCAAAAGTTATTAGAAACAATTTAACATATCAAGCAGTCTCTTCCTAGTTTTCCCGTTTAATGCGTTATTTTCAGAAAAAGGTAAAGGCCTACATCTAGTAGGCTGATTCCATGGCATGATAATAAAACAAAAGAAAATCCTGTCAAATAAATATTATGTACAATTCAAAAAATAAAAATTTGTCGTTCGAATGAAGACAAAGTAGTTCTATTCTTCTATGGTTCTATGGTCAGACACGGTCATACAAAGGTGCAATGCGTCTATTTTACAATTCTTTTCCAGCCCGACCAGTTTCAGAAAATTATGTGAAGAGTGCGATGCCAAAGTTTATAACGACATTTAAAGTATTGGATTCTTCTCCGTCTGGCCGCACCAAAACGGCAACAGAAGAAATTCAAGAATAAGTCTTTGAGACAATGTTCGTGGAATCAAAACAATTGGTAAGAACAGTTGCTTATGATATTGATATCCCAAAATCATTAGTATACAAGCTTTTAAAAGGTCATAAATTTCACTTCTACAAAGTTAGATTAGTTCAAGAACATAATGAAGATGATTTCGATCGAAGAGTTCAGTTTACGGAAGAAATGACGAGCTTAATTACCGACGAGCCAGATATTTTGACAAAGATATGCTTTAGCGATGAGGCCTCTTTTTTTAAATGGGACCGTAAATAGGCACAATTTTCGCTATTGGACTAATGAAAACCCACACTGGCTTGATGAGGCGCACACCCAAAATCAAGAAAAATTAATATGTGGACTGGAATTATGAGAGATCGAATAATTGGTCCCTTTTTTATTGAGGGTAACCTCAATGGCGATGGGTACCTTAGGGTACTGGAGGTGAAGGTTATTCCTGCTATAAGAGAAATTTAAAACGAAATTGGTGATGTTGGAAGTTGCATATTTCAACAAGATTTTTATCTACCTGTTAGAAAATTACTTGCCACCCAATTTCATAGTTGGATATGTCGCCGGGGCACAATTGAATGGCCGGCTTGGTCTCGTGATCTAACTCCTCTTCACTTTTTTTTTTGTGGAGCTACATTAATAAGAGGGTCTACCGGACAAAGCCGAGAGACTTGCAGCAGTTAAGAGAAAGAATAATTTAGGTTTGTCGATCTATTACTCCTAAGATGCTAAGAAACGTCCCAGGCAAATTCGAAAATAGACTTTATTTTTGCTAGTTCAAGGAGGTCACTTTCAGACAGTTTTTGTAATTCACAATAACCTATTATTAATGGTCCATACGTCCATAATTTTTTTTTTGGTAATCCGTCCCTAGGCCGCCTCAGAAATAGGGGCGGTGATACCGCCCCTCTAGATTTTTTCGATTTCACCTCTCAATGAAGTTTCCAAAGTATTTTTATAATACCTCAAGAGGTTTTGGAGATTTAAGGGGGTACTTTTTAATATATAAAATTATTCCCAATAACTTTTGACAGGAGTGACAGACGTGAATAACATTGACGTTAGGACGCAGAATTTTAGTAGATCATTAAAATGTGGTGCAACTCGATATGTGTTTCTATTTAACTTTTTTTGGCATGCCGCTCCCAGGCCGCCCCAGAAAAAGGGGCGGCAATATTGCTCCTCTAGATTTTTTCCATTTCGCCTCTTATTGAACTTCCCAAATTATTGTTGCAATATCTTTGGAGATACAGGGGGGGACTAAGACTTTTGGGACACCCTGTATATACGATATATATAGTATACGATTTTTGACAGTTACTGTTTTACCAGAAGTGAGCAACTGGATTTGACAGTTGCTAGGGAAATGTTTGAAATTGTGTGTTGGCAATGATATTTGGTAACCCCTGACAATAAATAACTTTGTCACTGTCAGATTTTTGATTAAGAAACGTCAGGTTTAAAAATGGAATTTTGCTGTATCAAAAGCTGTAAAAATACGTGCCTCAACGAATTTGTATTGTTCCGCTGTCCAACGGAGAAAGAAACTCAGGAAACGTGAAAAGAAAACATGCATTTACCAAGCTGGAAAATTAATAAAAATAGCCGAATTTGCGAAGGAAGTGAGCTACAAGCAGTAGTTACAAACATATGCATTTAGCATGTACGTCGTTAATAAATAACACATTATATTTCCATGTTTTATTGTAAGAAAAAGAGTAGTCGTGAGTCTTTATATTTTACCTATTATTTACATTTTTAATATCTACCGTGTGTATTCACTGTTTGTGTTTCAAAAACTGTCTGGGGAAATTATAAAAAGAGACTACAAAACATCAGTCTATTTCATAAAATCCGTTTTACATGCAAATATGAAAAAACTAGACAGAGGGCAATATAAGTTGCCCACCTCTGGTAAAACAACAACTGTCAAATGTATACAGACCGCTTCAAGCTACTGCGAACATAGGGCGGAAGAAGTCTAATTTTCCAGTGTACGTACATGCAGAGACACCGCACGCCTATCAGTGAAGCAACCAACACTCAGGCTTCCGATCGCCATTCGCTGCCGTTCGCCGCCTTTCGCCTTGTATTTAGTACGCCTCTAACCACGGTGCTGTGTGGAGCGTAGTCAATGAAACCGGAATTTGGTCAATAAATACGCAAATTTTTATAACGTAATTTTCTTATTTTTTGTCACTGATAAATAAGAGCGTTTTATTGTCAACTGCTCAGATTTATCAGTGACGACGTGTTACAATGAAAATAATAAGGAGAAACAAAATAAAAGCAAGTTCTCAAAATAAAATAATACATTCTACAAACCAAAAAGATTCTCCCAGTCAAAAAAAAATTAAAACAAATGTTCGAAAAGTCCTCCTTGCTCGGCTAGACAATTTCCGAGCCTACTATAAAAACCCCTTCTAACGTTTCCAAGCATGTTAGAGGTGATAATTTGAAAAGCTTCTTCAAAAACAGATAGAAGTCATTAGGAGCAAGATCGTGAGATCGAGCTGGCCATAAAATAGTTCCCCGTGTACTTATAACCCGATTAGGAAATACATTATCAAGATATTCCCTAACAAGGCCAACATTGTGAGCGGAACAACCATCTTGTTGAAACCATGTTTCACCAAATCTTACACCTAACAACTGCCTAGCAGTTGGAATAATGTGCTGCTGCAGTAGATCCAAGTATCTAGGACCATTCAAATTGCAATTGCCGTTAATAAAAAATGGCCCAATTACGTGTTCCCCTACAATACCCCCCCCAAACATTTAGTTTTTGGGGATACTGTGTTCTTACGTCAAAATACAAATGCAAATTTTCCCTCGACCAATATCGAACGTGTGTTGGGTTATGACGATTTGACCATTTGACCATCTGCACTTTTTCGGCAACTTCGTAGACATCCATTTTTAGTTTTAAAAATGTATTATTTCAATTAAGAACTTACCCATCTGTTTCTCGAGCAAGGCAGAAATAAAACAAAATAATAAAAACAAAATGAATTTCCAAAAGATAACACTGCAGCGTGCTTCGAATCCACCTCGGTCGTACGGCACGGAGAGTAAATTGGACTTGATTCCCCCTATGTTCGTAGTAGCTTGAAGCGGTCTGTATAGTGCCTCTAGCTAATCCCATAAACTAGCGCGATTTGCTACCAAAACTGATTAAAATAACTCACTTTTGAAAATCTAAAAAAACCGGTTGCCAGGCTTGACAGACTTTGACAAGCGGTGGCAAACACGGTCAGGTACAAAATTAAAATTGTTTGAAATATATTTAGACATTGAAAAATGTTCTGTCTCTCTTTTATGATCATATAGAAAGAGATAAAAGGGGCAAGTTAGGTGTTACTTTATATAAGCATTACTTTCACTCTGCGCCGCAATGCACTATGCGCTACAGGAATGTAGTTCCTGCGCCACCCTATCTTTCTGTTAGTCTCCGTAAGTTATTATGTTGTTTCTGCTCAATATGACCGCTATAGTAAGCTTTAAGGATACTAAATCGCAAAAGAGTTAACTGACTTTTTAGTTGAGGTGTTGGCCAGCGGCGGTAGAGCCAATGAGAAAAAAATGTTTTCTAGAGCCATATCTTTCATTTAAACGGTACGTTGTCCTCTTGTGAAATATTGAATAAATTAATAAATTTACACACTTAATGTTGGTTCTTACGGTGTGTGGTGTTCGATATTATTAATTTATTTGTATTTCATCTACAAACAGAATTTAACATATTCGTATACTTATACCTAGTATTTTTTACTTGTTTATGTCACGTTTCGAACGAGGCCCGATTTAATGATGATCATAAAATCAGGCCTCGTTCGCAACATGGCATAAATAGGACAAAGATGTCTTGAACGCGTTAGGTATAAGTATACAAATAATAGCTAAAAGTACCTCTATTCTTCACTATTCACTAGTTGTATATGTTAGGATCAAACACCGATTTCGGCCAATGGACGAAAAATATGACCAAAACACGTTCTGGTCGCCGAAATATCGCTTTCCGACCATTTAAGGTAGACCATAACGCGTTTTGGACCTTTTGCGATTGCCAGAACGCGTCTAACCCACAAACCGTCCAAAAACCGATTTTGTGCGTGTCTCAGCTTGTAAACTATACCTATCGCTACTAGCCTACTAGGAGTGGCTCCAGTATACATCTAATGTTTGATCTAAGTGCGTAATCAATGAATAGCGAGCTTTCCCTCACAAAAGATAATGGTAACCGTAACCCTCGCTAAATCCTTTTTAAAATTGATCAACTCCAGAGCTTAGGATATCTGTAAAGACAATTATATCTGTCTCCGTACAGACGCTTAATTTTCCTTCAAATTGAAGGTACATCTGCCGATTCTGCAATTTGACAGATGGTTGTCTTTTTCATGAATCCTGTGTCAGATTTTTTACTGTACTGATGAGCGCCACAAGTGCGAAATCCGGATCTACGGTTACCATTACCTTTTGTGAGGGAAAGCTCGCTATTAATTTTGTTATTTATTCACCCTCGCTAAATCCTTTTTTAAAGAAAAATATACATTGGCGTTTAGACGTTTTGTTTGTGTGTTTGACGCATTCTGGCAATGTGACGATTGCCAGAATGCTCTTACATATACTTTATCATTGCTATGTTTAGGTGTGACGAATGTCGGAAGCTTTACCATTTCCACTGTTTGGATCCTCCTTTAAAGAAGAGTCCCAAAAAGAGAGGTTACTCTTGGCACTGCGAAGATTGCGACCCATCCGTAAGTATTATTTTTTCACGAAGGCACTTAAAAGCTCCCCTAAACAAAGACCCAGAAAAGTCCCAAGGGTCAGCTTAGGATTCTCCCATAATTATAGGGTTAGATCTTTTATTTCTTTTTATTGGGTGGTATTTCCATGGCCTTAAAAAAACATGCTTTTACTCTAAAGTATTGTAAGATATGATATAGAGACCGAACTGTCTTATGGGGCAGCAAGGAGCTGCCGCGAACACCGCTTTTTCGCGCGTTGCGAAATGTAATATCTAAAAACAGTTGAACTATGACCGAATTTTACGAATAAGGGTCATTTCCTACTGAATTGACCAAGGTGGATCCGAAACTGCCAGACCTATTTATTGTATTGTATGTAAAAAATTTCTTCCAAACCAGTCTCTGGCTTAATGGTTCCTAAGACAGAAGCCGCATTGCCCCTTTGGATCGTGAGGCCTATCCGTTGAGAGATGAAGCTTTTCCCTTTTTTATGTTTTATTTGATGACTTATTTTATAAATTAAGTTCTTAGCTTCATCTCCCCACGGACCCAAGGTCTCAACACAGAAAGGTACAAAAATAAAACGTTCTTCCAATTCTCTGTACTTCGCCCTTTTCTGAACTTCTCCCACACGTGCTGCCTCCCCAGAATGTATTGATGTTTTATTAATATAAGTATCAGCTAGTGTATCCCTACATGATGCATCCCACATTAATGCAGGTTCCTACGTGCGCCACTCATTTTCATACATTTTTTAAAAAAAATAGTTTTTAAAGATTTATTTAAAAAAACTCAAAACATTAAGAAAAAACTTTCCTAAATTGCTACACTGTTTAAAATTACTACAAAATGCACCGACAAAGGCCACAGCTGTGTTGCCGGTGTTAATTGTCATGCAGGGAATCCTTGAATTCACGACTCAACTCCAACCTTATGAAATACAAAAATAAATACTCATGTAAGGGTTGCCAACCTAATACAGTAGATATATGTAGCGTATTATTTTCATCTTTTGTATTGTTTTGCTACTGTTTTTAACAATCTTTATCTCTATTTTAGGGTTCCGAGTAAGAAATGGTTGATTAGGACGTACTTCAGAGTTTGACTTTAATGTGGTAAAGCCACAAACCTTATAACCAAAAAAATAGACTGATGATGTTGCTTTAAGAAATGACTGCTTCATGTATTTGACAGTTTGGTGCCAGAAGCAGTTGGCAATGCACCAAAATCCCTATAACTACCAACTGAGAAGCACAAATAACACTAGACGCGGCTAATTGTAAAAAAGGCTCTGGCATAATAAATTTGCAATTTTTTTAACGATAATCTTAAATAATAGCCCCCCCCCACCTTCCCTTAAAATATGAATTTTTTTAAATGGGTAAAGTACATTTTATCTTTAGGAAAAAAAGTTCCCCTTCTTTAAGTATCTACACCAGTTTATGAATGACCCCTTAAAAAAAATCACCCTGTCTGTTCGGTACTCTTTATTTATGCAGGCAAATAAAAATAATAATTCAAATAAAAGTTGAGCTTATGGGAAATAGTGTAGGCGTTTATACAGCAGAAATAAAAATAGGAAGATGGGCAACTTTTATTATGTGAAAAAAATTTGGGCATAACCTCACTCATTTTTTGGTTTGGTTTAGGCAGATACCTATTATTTAAGAAAACAGTATGATTGAGTTTAGTTTAATTATTTCAATTATTGAAGCTGTGTGCTGATTGGTTCAGTTATTTTTATTTTCTAGAAGGTGTATGTGTATGGGTCAAGGGATTTGGTTAATAAAACGTCCTTTTTTTGGAATGCCAACATTTCGCAAAATTTATTTTTATATATTGAAATGCCGACGTTTTGCAAAATTTATTTTTATATAAATTTTGTGAAACATTGGCACTTCAAAAAAAGGACATTTCATTAACAAGATCCCTCAACCCATAAACATACAGCTACAAGAAAATTAAAAATAGGATCATTAAAAAATTTTGCCAAGTTATTTTTATTCAGCTGTATAAACCAAAATTATTTATTTTTATTTTAATTTTTGTTACTTTAATTTTTATTTGCTTGTATAAACCCAGCCTTAAATTTTATTTGTAGAAAATAATTATTTACAAAATACCATCAAAAAAGTTACAATACAAAAAATACTTAAAAGTAACTTATTTACAAACAGAAACTACTTATTTTTAATTAAAGATAATATATAAAACATGTTGTTTAAACAATACAAGTTTTGTTAAAACTTTTCGGACCTTTTCTCCAGATATACTTTCACTAATTTTATTTGCAGAGCTATGACTCCTCAAAGTGCTGTATGTTTTAATGATTGCTTCAACTAAAAGCTGGTCAAAACAGAGTCTTTGGTATTTAATAACAGTCTTAGAGTCTCTTCAAATGCTCAGTAACCACTTTTTACTAATAGCAGCATCTGGTGGAAACCTATTGAAAGAAATAGAAAAACAATAATTAGACTTTTTCATTATTACGATACTTAATAATACTGCCATCAGCTGATGAGCGATTCAACATGGTTGCCTTAGGAAAAATAAACCCTTTTTCATAAGGCATACTGCTAATACAGGGTGTCCTAATTAACATGGGACACTATTGCTATCTCAGTAATTATAAGAACTATAAGGTTAAATTTATTAAGATTAAATAAGTTTTTAAGCTCATAGTTTTAAGTATTGCAATTTTTTGACAAATCTCTTTTAAAGAATTTATGTTTCTTTCTTTCTCCTGTCAACAATGTTGATTCCCCACACTGGTGAGCTGTAACCACCTCATGGGCCTTTCAGAATACAGGCAATGATCGCAGAAGTATTAAAGAAAATTGGCAAAAATAGGAATTATTTACCCTTACCTGTGATAGGAAAACGTATTTCCACTCGCAGAATTGCTGTTGTTGCAGCCGACAACAAAGCACTTCATGATGCAAAAGGGCACAGAAAAAGTATATTAAAAACACAACACGTTAAGCAAAAACTTCTTCATCTTCTTCTCGGTTACTATAGATTCGCGTCTTTACAGACGTCTATCCAAAGCAAAATCTTCGAAAACCAAGAAACGAAAATAAAGAAAATGGCGAATCTACTAACGTCAAGACCGTCAAACGCAGTGCTACCAACCAAAAACGTGGATAAAGAGAAAATAAGTTGTCACGTCATGACACTGTTTACACTGCCCCTTTGAAATCTAGTTAATTCGAACAGTTTTCTAAATAAATTTTTTTAAATACTCAAGAAACCGTGGTTTTATATTTTTTCTTAAATTTCGTCAAGCAGTGCTTGTTATATATTCATCAAATACTAAAATATTGAGTTTGCAACCACAACAAATTTTACTCAAGTCGGTTTACTCTGGTTCCAATAACACCAAACTGTCACTTCCATGAGGCAGTCATTTATTGGGAGAAAACCCATAAGCATTAGCAGTCTATTTTTTTGGTTATAAGGTTTGTGGGTAAAGCAAAG
This sequence comes from Oxystoma pomonae, assembly GCA_963921995.1. Lineage (NCBI taxonomy): Eukaryota > Metazoa > Arthropoda > Insecta > Coleoptera > Brentidae > Oxystoma > Oxystoma pomonae. Next base: position 20,806,141 of record OY998165.1, read on the forward strand.
AACGAGAACTACAAGGGTGGTTCCAAAAATTACGCATCGCGATAATATTTTTGTAATATGAATTTTTTTCCCAGTAGTAATTTTTATTATGAGTTGTTTGAAATGATTATAAGATTTGTTTATCTTAATTGAAAAATTCTTAATATTTTATGTAAGAAATTGGCACCCAAATGATGCCACCAGTGTGATGGGATCACCTGTATAATTAAGGCGTCTTGATTTTATAATATTTTTTTTCAGTTCTGATTTTTTTTTCAAAATATTGTGAACGCATGCTGTCAGATATTTTTAACTTTATTTAAACATTTCGCTGATAAAAACACTTTTTTATACTTTATATATTGTAATTTTTGATAATTGTGCTTTTAGTCATGTACTTTATAAGGGTAATTATACAAGAGATACTTTGATCGAAGTTTTGCCGATTTATAAAACTTACCAAAAGGTAAAGACACGGGGATGTATCAACGAACAAAGTAAACGATGGATTTTGTAATTGTTTCTTAAATCTGCTTTGTACAATGTTATACATAGCCTGGGGATATGGAGGTGCAAATATAGTGAAATAGCAATTTAGAATGAATGACTTGAGAAACTTGCGTAAACGAGCATAAAAGTTAAAAGTCGGTACTTCTTGTATGATATACCTTTTATTTTTAGGAAGAATAATATTTTATGCGATTTACGAAATATAACTCAAAATAAGCAATTAGTTTTTTTTTCTAAATTAATACACAATAAATAATTTTTGTTGTGTTACAACCCATTTATTCTCGTAGATAAAAATAATCTAATACACAATAATTCTTATGGACATCACACTTGTTTATTTAGAATTGTTAATTCTATAGCTCCCACAAAAAAATTAAATAATTATCAATACTACCTCTTAAAACAATCATGCTTCTAATATAATAAAAAAACAAAACTAAAATTTCAACAAATATCAACAATAGAGTAAAAAGAGTAAAAATATGGTAAAAGGTGGTAAAATCGTAATATAGTTAGTAAAAAAATAGTGCCCTAAAAAATACACAACGCGTGAAAGACTTGGGTGGTTTAAGAAAAAATCCGCTTTAAAAAAAAATCTTGTTCTTGCTCCCAAAAGTTCTATGTACAATAATGTAAAAAAACAATGAATAAACAATATTTTTAGATCTTATTTAAACCCAAAATTGGTCATCTTTATAACAAGAATGATAATATAATTTATTTCATTGTTAAATTTAAATCAATATAAAATAAAATTTAAGCTAAATTAAAAAAAGACGCTGGATTTAAATCCAAAAAGTTGTTACGATTTTTATTTTTTATTGTTCAATAAAAAAATTTTCTGATTCACCTTTTGTATTATTCGTTTTTCGAACCACGTTGTCATTTATTTTGGGAGGTGATCACTACTTTTTGAACCAGTAGGTATCAATTACTTATACGAGCCTCTTAAAGCGCTTTTATATAAGGACGGTTTGAAAATGTTGTCGTATAAATACCATTAAAACTGTTTAAAGCACTCAATCGATTTTATTTTAAAGCGATTTAAGAAAGCAGGTTATCGCTTTAAAACTAATTTTATGGTCGTTATAAACACTCTGAAAACGCTTTAGCGCATTTCTCCTAACGTAAAGAAATTCTCAACCATGGTTTTACCGAAAAATCTGTTGTTAACTTAGTTGTTTTATTTGATTTCTTTTTAAAACAACATTTAATGAAGGACCTATACACCCTCGAAGAAAGCGATTTTATTTAAATTAAAACCGTCCTTATGTAAAAGCGGTTTTAGGTGCGTAAAAACGTAGGAAATGTTTAAGTGACAATTGGGAATTATTTTGAGATATTTCTTCATTTATCCATATCGTAAAAACAAAATTAGTGGTCAGTTGAAAATGATGCTGATAGACCTTTAAATATGGGGTTACACACTCCATATTCCATAAGAAGAAATGTATCAAAGTTATCGCCACCTATCATTATGACATTTAGCAAAATTGGTTCGAAAATGTATTCAATATTGCGGACGGTTGCCGAGGGATGGAGGAAACACAAACTTGCGGATCTTGGCTTCGGACCTCCCCCCTCCGCCCGAACAAAATATCAAAAGCTCAGCCTGCCCGGATTTTTTCGATGTACCCCATTTATTTCTGACAGTTTGAGTGAAGTCAGTCAGTCACTAATACATTCTGTCCCCCATAAATAATAAATAAAGATTTTGGTAAACAAATCTTGACATTTTGCCTCCCTGTCTGTCTGTCAAAGAGGCAGAATTTATTCGTATCAACAGCCTGTTTCAACACCGTCTCAACTAAAATGCCACAGTTAACTCTCGACATAAAATCCATCTTTTACTAGTCAATTTGGTTATAAAATGATGGCAACAGTGGGCTAAAGGGTATCAAAAAGATAGGAGTTAGCTAACTTTTTAGTTGAGAACTGTTTTTGTTACTTATTTACGTCAAAGATATAAATATAAAAATGGTTGCAATACCGATCTTTAGATAGTCGAGGCATAATAAAATAAAATCGAAATATGCAATATGCATTACCCTTAGATTAAATAAAGAAAAGATACCTGGGCCAAAGAAAACTCCTTGGCAAAAAATAATAACCACTATTTATTTACAAAATTTCCCAACACCCACAAAACCAAAGCAATGAGTTGGAATAAATTAAGGTGTGACGCAGTCGCGAAAACAAGCCCAAATTAACAGATCGGTTTTGCCGCGGTCATTCTTGAACTGTGAGCATGCATTTGATGTGCTTTGGCTGTTGAGTGATCGATTCCTTTCGCGGCTTCGAAAATTAGGACCCAAGAAAAGTAAATATTCTCAAATAATAATACAGGGTGTAAACAATACCACAGTGATACTTTTAACTGATGAAAGGGGGGGTATATCTACCAGAATTTTAGAAATATTCATGTTTAACTTTAACCATTTTACGATAGGGCCATTTCCAAATAAATGAGAATAAATATTTCCTCTAAATCCCATAAATTAAAAAAAAAAATAATAAAAAAATAATGATTTCCTTTGAGTTAAAGATTTAAAAAATACTTGGCAACAACGCAATTCGCTGCATACCTGAGTTTCTGACCTCCGACCCTCTCGCCTCTCTACAGCACAGTGCATAGTGCACTTCCGCTGTTCGTTGAGAAGGTTGTCGCGAGTCTATCTGACGCCATTATTTTCGCGAGTTTGTTGCAGATTGGTGTGAAATTAAACTGAATTAAAAATTTATCCAATAAGGAATACGCTGACATGCTATTAGTATATGGTAAAAACTGTGTGGCAGGTGTTTTTAATTTAAAAAAAAGGAAGTGTACCCTACAAGTGTACAAATAAATGCTTAAAGGAAGTGTTTTGTTTTAGTGTTTGCCAAAAAAAAATTAATAACAGGCGTTGTACTTTTTTTTATAATAACAGTGGACCAAGTGGATACCGAAAAGGACTTTTAAATAAACTTACAACCAGGCGAGGCGCTAAAACCAATTTCGGTAAGTACACATTTATTGTTTTGCTTTTTATTATTTTTAAACAGTTAGTAATTTGCACGCCTACATAGAGGGCAGGTCGACCGACATAGCCTTACACGCAGTAGTGCACAAGGGAGAGAAATTCAATTCAATTCAAAATGTATGCCCTCGCGGTATTCTTTGACGTAGGGGAGCTTTCGACAAGGCAAGGGTGCAGGTCATAACATTCGCCCTTCAAAAGAAAGGGGCTGAACCCCTCATAATTAAATGGGTAAGATCTGCACTAAAAGAAAGGAAGATACAAGCTAAACTAGGTGAATCCAAGGTACAGGTCGAAGTTACGGGGGGATGCCCACAAGGCAACTGCCTGTCTCCACACCTATGATGCCTATAATTATGGATACCTTTCTGGAAAAGCTGACAAAGGAATTGACAGGGGACCGGCCACGACCGACTCAGTAAGCATCTGACTCGCATCGGATCGGGAATTACTCTATCTGCCATGCCTGCGGGAGGGCGATGCATATCAAGGATGAGGCATCAGGTACTCGGACAACCGAACCTGGATGCAGAGGACCTACGAGCTCTCAAGTGGGCCAAAGTACTGGACTTCGTGAAGAGAAGCTGGGCTGGGGTAAGGTAAAAAGGGACCGATTGGGCCTACTTGCCACGCCTTGGGCCGCCCCCAGTGACTACTACTACTACTACTACTACTACTACTACTACTACTACTACTACTACTACTACTACTACTAGTAATTTGTAAGATGTGAAAAAAAACCATGTGAAAGGTGATATACTCTTTGTCAATATTTACCTTGCAGCCCGCCGTGCCGCGATCTCCTTTAATTTTCTCGCATTGTTGCCAAATTGTGTCTAACTTAAAAGTCGTATATTTCCGAAACCACTAAGTTTTGAGGCCCATATTATATAAACTTTCTTACTTGTTTTGCCCCCCCCCCCCCTATCACCCATTTAAATAATGACTATCATATCGTTTACACCCTGTATAACCAAAGCCTATGTAAGCATCTGGTATCTTTTCTTTATTGTGGAATTATTGAAATACAGCCGCACTGGATAGTGCCTACTAGAGGCCTTGTATACGATTTTTGACAGTTATTGTGAGCAACCGGATTTGACAGTTGTTAGCGAAATGTTTAAAAACAAATTGTTTGTTGGCAATGATGTTGGCAACCCCTGACAATAAATAATTTTGTCACTGTCACATTTTTGATTAAGAAACGTCCGTTATGGTCAAGCCATGATGACCCTTAAAATAATTTTCTTAAATACTTGTTAAATTATTTTTAGATGTGCTAAAATACGCTTCAGTAGGACACGTTTTTTGGTAAATTTAAGGACTGCAAAAAACTTTGATTAAATTACTGATTTTGAGAAATTACGATTTTTGGTATTTTTTGGATAAAAATTGCAAAACAAAAATCATATGCACGACACCACTCAAGATGACAGATGACATAACAGAAATTTTTAGTAAACATTTGCCTTAAATTATGCCCATCTTTTTCTAAAATACTTTTTTACAGCCTGCTGTCTCTGTTCAATAACCTTAAATATTTTAAAATTATCTCTCCATCTACCTCTAAAATTCTGCCCTTTCTCTCTAAAATTTTGTATTTTAACAGAGAAAAAATTATTTTTGCCAGTATTTTTTTTGAACGCCTAAAAAACAGTCAAAACTTGAAAAATTTGAGTGTTTTATTGTAGAAATCGAAAGTTTGGAAAGAAAGTTTTAAAATGTGAGCAATATCATGGCATACAAATATGAATAATGAAAAACATAGTAAAAAATTGATTCATCAAAAACGTTACCCCTTAAAATGCTAAAATATTTAAAGCCTTAAATTACCATCATGGCTTGACCATTTTGGTGTATCAAACGAGGCTCGACGAATTTTTGTATTGTTCCGTTGTCAAACGGAGAAAGGGACTGCCAGTAGTTACAAACATACGCATTCAGCATGTATACTTTGTTGATAAATAACACATTATGTTTCCGTGTTTTATTGGAAGAAAAAGAGTAACAAAAATATAGATCATATATAGGAGTCTTTATTTACATTTTTAATATCTACCGTGTAAAGCTTGACATATTTTACTAACCAAAAAAAATCAATCTCTCAAAAACTGTCTGGGGAAATTATAAAAAGATACAACAATTCATAAAATCCATTTTACATGCAAATATGAAAAAAACTCTAGTAAAACAATAACTGTCAAAAATCATATACAGGGCCTCTAGTGCCTTCTTAGCGCCGACGTTAACACAAGCGGTGCCTGGCAGTAAATGAAGCAATTTATAGAATTATTGAACGCGCCTCTAGTGAAACGGAGTGTTCTAACCTACAAATATATGATGACGGTTTTCGAAATTCTGTTTTTTTTCTCATTTTCATATTTAAAAGTGTTTTTGAGTGATTAAAAAGCATCTGTTGGAAGTAATGGTCCTCGTGAAGGGTGGAGATGAAGACGTGGAATTTATGATTTTAGGGCTGGAATTTCTAGTCGATCCTTAAGGTCTTCCTTCGGTGAAGATTCCTTGAGGGCTCTTCATTGAGTCCGTTTTATGCAAGAACAATAAAACAGCCGAAAAAACTCTTGGAAAATATAAAACTCGCTGATATGGTGGGAAGGTAGTAGTAGTCCAAGAAATCTTGAAGTTCGTCCATTATTCACCAAAAAAGACCACAAAAAAAAACTACTCTTCAAAAATCACAAATCACACCAACACATAAAACCTGAATCTAACCTGAAAACACGACCCAAGGCCTCCTTCCCCAAGTAGCATTTATCCGTCTTCCAATCTAATCTGTCATAAAGCGACGTCGTATTAGGTACAAAATAAAGTTGTCTACTAGTAAGTAAAACGAAAAACGTCTTTTGTAATAAAATCCGACTGTTTTAACGCCTATACCTAAATCGATCACGAAACATCGTCGGCCTTGTTACCTTAATCGACGTCGCATTTCAGGGCCCTTATTTGGATACCATCAAAAAAAAAGGAACGCAGAAAAAGAAGGATACTTAAACCTACAATTTTTGCATCTGGGACATCAAATTGCACAATTTGTTGGGTTGCTGCCAACCAAAAATCTGATGGACCTTCAGCTCGCACTTATATTTCTTCCAGTCCACTTTATCTGGAGCATTAGTGGGGTCAAACTGATATTGTTATCCTACTCCCACATCTGCGGACAGGTTCGAGATCATTCAGTGCTTTAATAAATACAATTTTAAAATAATCCATGTTTTTAAGGAAAAAAAAAATATTTTTCTAGGTTATGTTCAGCTGAACTGTCATCATAGTACACTAAGTACTGTGACTGTCATTCTTCTTTTAAGTCAGTTTAGGTTACATGGCCAACGAAGAATGGCTTGTTAGATTTGGATAAAATTAGGCCTGCAAATCGGTGTCCTTGTCCAAATTGGCGATAAATTGGTAAAAGTACTATGCCAGCCCAAATTCGGCCATTTTGAAGTTGCAAGCTTGGGCAGCCATTATTGACAACAATTTTTTTCTTGTTTTTATTGAAAAAAAAAATAATAAAAGATACTTAATAATGCCTTAAAATTTACTAAACAAGTAATTAATTGAGTAATATAAAATTACGTAAGCTGGGGGACGTATTATCACGTCATAGGTAAACTACTATACCATTGTATTGGGGTCGTATAAAATGAGATTTGTAGTCCGCTTGCCAACGTCTGGGTTTTTAAGTCAACGAGTAGAGGACGTAGTTTGACGTCCAAATGCTACTTGGGTAAGGTAGCTCCCGAGCTACCTGGGCCTTTTGTCAAACTTAAGGCCTCCTTCAGCGACTATAAAATGCATTTCCGAACTTAAGGGATCCTCAAAGACCACTCAGCCTTGAGGATCAACTATAAATTCCAGCCTAAATAATATTATGAGAAACGAAAACCAGCAGAGGCCCCAATTTTTGCAAAAATTTGCCGAAAGCCGAAAAACGGCCAGACAGCCAAGATACAAATAACAAACAAGGGCAGGCCCTAACCTAATTAGTGTTGGCACTAAATGTGCTCGTTCTTGCGCATGCGTATCTGTCAACAGTGTTAAAATAGTGCCTGGCCTTATTAGTGCCCTAACTGCGTTTCAATAATTCCCTATTTAATCTAAGGCATTACCTAAAATCATAAAAATTAACAACCGACACGTTCGTGTCGAAAGTGATGATGTCTCTGTGGGCTTCGGGGATGGGCGTGTTGCCGATGTATATGGTCTCGTCTCGCTTGGCGTAGAATATCTTCTTGTGTGGATCCTCTTTTTTGTACTTGTTCATGATCGTTTGGATGCGATTGTTTTCGGGCACCTAAAAAACATTTAATTTTTTAGGTTTTTTTCGTTTATAAAAAGACTTAACACTTGTTTGGCCAAACACATAAAAATTGGCCTAGAAACTAATTTTACTCTTTCCCGTGTTTAAAACTGTGTATTTTTGAATAAAAAATTATGTTTTACCAAATTTATGTGTTCAATCTTTAAAAATTTTATTTTGACAAGTGACGTAGCTTTCTTTAAACCTTAAGACTTCGTCCTTTTCCGTTTAACATCGTCAAATCAAAGTTTAGAAAAATACCTTTTATACAAGGAAAAATTGTTAAGGGAACAAAAAAGATGTACAGATCTGAGTTGGGTTGAATCAGGTTGGTTCGGTTGTCAGTTGTTTTTTTAAATAACAAACTGTTCCGTATATACCTACACGCGTAGGCTAACCGTGCCGATAAACGGCAATGGTTCCGAATTGGGGCCGCCTTTTCCATGCGCTGTGGGTGTGGCCAAAGTAACCACAGGACCTCGTTTAGGTAGACACATAAAAGGGTCCCACGCGTAACTGAAAAATGTTAGGCTTCACTTGGATAAAAATACCGTTGGCACACCACACATTAAAAAATGTACGTAAGTCTCTCAAAAATATAAAATTTGATTACATTTTGATATAAACATAATTTTTCGTATAAAAGTGCGTGCAAAGTTTTCAAATTTTTTTAATAACAGCATTCGTATTCGAAAATTACAAGTAGTTTTTGGATCCTAATTTAAATTTAACACTTTTTGTTAGCCTTATGTAACTTTTGATAACTGCTATGAGAGCCCAAGGAGTATTTATCTGACTTCCAACTAAATCTGACGTAATGCGACGCTATTTCAAGTCAAAATTTAGGTAACTACTTCGTTATTTGATACGACGTCACTTTTATATTAAAACTGTGAGGTAACTTTTTACTGATTTCTCAACGTCGGGCTCACGTTGGCCTCTTATCATATACTACGACGTAACTTTCTATTGGTTTCCCAACGTCGGTCTTATGTTGGTTTCTATGACGTTCAATTAATTTAATGATGGTCGATAGCATTGAGTTCCATAAGCAGGAGGAAGGAGTATACAAGTCAATGGTCGATAGAGTATGCATTAAAGTTACGTCGTATTCCAAAGACCTATTTTGACATTGATTTCCTAACCTTACTTTTAAACGTAATTTTTTTGGTTGAAATTTGATTTGCCTAATAAACGTAAAACATTCGTCGACTTTTTATAGAAAGAAAGCAAAAATTATTAGCTGTGGTGTTATCGTGTTTACAATACAATTGCATTGAGGCCCGTTCTGTTTATCTGGCAGGGATAATTTTTACTTTTTTTAGCTTGGGGAACTAGCAAATCCCATCCTTTTTCCAATTGTTCCCCCTTTAGGTTTTTTACATAAACGTAATAAGTAAGGTTATCTGTGCGACTGACCGACTGACCTATCAATCCCTACGTCCACTTCCGGCCACATAAAGTGCGTACGCCGATTTTATATAGTGTATCGGTCTCGGAATTCAGTAACTTTTTTAGGTATTTCAAATTAACAAAAAATGCCACTGTCAGGTTTTGTTGTTTTCATACGCTTATATCCAACGAAACGAATTCGAAAAAGCCCAAATTTTAGCAAAATTAGACGGTGGTTGGTCGGTTCGAAGAGTAGCGGCCCATTATGGACGAAACAAGGCTATAATTGTAAGAAGTGACTTGATCCAAGTCAGTACGCCTCAGCAAGGTCAGCAAGTGATCGACTTTCTTGAAGACCACCCATTTGCGATAGCCCCAGAGGCGAAAATTGAGGCACATTTTCCTGGATCCATAAGAAACGCGCAAATGGATAAAAATAAAATCGTACTTAGTGAGGAAAAGAAGCAAGCCAGGCTAATTTTTGCACTGAACTATTTACTACAAGAAGAAGAATTTTGGCAACAAGTGGTCTTCACGGATGAAAAAATCTTTCGGTCCCACAATAACAGCAGACAAAATTTGGTATATTGCTGGGAACGAAGACCAAGATTTTGTGTGGGGCCTTATAGCAAAAAAGTTAACACGAATGACTATTGTTCCCAGAAATTTCAACCACTTAATGGAGCTCATAGTCCGAGGGTACGACGAAGTCATTAAAGAAACGTTTTCGTGTTTTTTTTTTAAATTTACATAGTGTTTTTTTTTATAATTTATTTTTGATTTTGAACATTTTTGGTTGTCTGCAAAGACTTAGATTACTAAAATTTACTGATCCTGCAGAGGTGCGCTGACTATGATTAAGTTATTGCTTTCCTACTTTTTTCCTATTCGCACAATTGTGATCTTGTTTCGTCCATAATGAGCTTTAAGAACAAGTTTTTATAATAAAATGTTGGATAATTTAAAAAAATTGTTTTAATCATTAGTAGTTAGTCTTATAGTAAAGTGAGACCAGTCTCCTTATTTTTGTGTTTACAATATTAAAAGATCCAAAGGTTTCAACCTATTATGCTAAAAATCAGAAGAAAATTTCTCGCCTATTTACAACTTCAACTTGCGCGCTGTCAAGGCAAATTGCTTCATTCAGAACTATTTTTATATCATCACTTTTTTTATTTTCGATTTGGCCTCATCTTTAAATGATTTATAAATTTGTCATCGTCATTCTCCCTATACTCCTTGAGGAGGTTCTGATAATCCTCTTGAGCTTGTCTTTGATGATGAACCCAAAATCTTCGCGTCACTTGTTTGGAGATGCTCCCACGTCAATAGCGGAACCCTACGTAACAAATAAGCGTTCCTCATGTAATTTCTAATATTTTGACCATAACTCCAAAGAACCCAACCTCACAACGGCGAAACGCCGCTTTTTGACGGAAATATATTGGAATAAACATTTTAATTTAGCGGAAACGTCAAAAATTTTGAATGGACCAATCAGAGCACTACGATTCAAAAAATAACGAATTTTATGCTACCCGCCAGCCTAACCTGTAATTCTAAAACGTTAAAGTCAGTTACAACAAGCAACGCAATTAGCAATGTGGCCGGAAGTGTCCATCGCGTTGTTTGAACGAAAAAAATATACCCACATTTTATATTTTTGGGTATTTGCCAACAGGTTATACTGTTCTCCAAAATAATATACTTTATGAGTCGAAGAAATCAAACGTTAAACAACGTTGGCAATTGGCGAAAGCTTATCCTTAATAAGATTTATTTACGTCGCACTGACTTCGAAACGACGTTGCTGGCTGACGTCGGGTCATTTATTCGCTACGTCGACATAACCTAAGATAACGTCCAAATGCTGCTTGAGAGGAGTATACCTTATATACTAACCGAGTTTTTGGCGATTGTCAAAAACATGAAGATCATTTGAGGATTGTCCTGCAGGAAGATTTCCAGGGGAGTTAGGTAATACGTATCGGCGTAGTCGCATTTTAGAAAGATCCTTTGCAACCGGCGACTGTCGGTAATTTGATTTAGAGATGAGAAAAACCTGTCCAGATTGAGGTGGGTGTTCTCATAGCTAAATATAAAAAATACTGTGCAAAAACGAGATTAAACTATACTAAAACTGAAAGCTAGAACTATACATTCACCTACTAGCAACCATATACAATAATGTTTTTATTTTTTAGTCAAAATTTCATTTACCTACTAAAGTAAGATAAAGTGCGAAAGGTGTGCTTTACCGCACTCAGCGGGTTACTCCCGGGTTAAGATAGCCCTCGAGTCAAACAGTCATATTTATTTTTAACAACTTTTGAGGCTTATACTTAGATTAAAAAGAGACAAGATACCTGACACTTACGGAGACTTTGGTTATATTATTATATGGAACAATGATTACCTTGCTGTAGTTTATAAATTTACACATGGATTATATTATTAAAATTTTACTATAATATGAAATCTGCAAAATAATTTAAAAAACATGCAAAAAATAATTCTGCCAATTTGAGCTTTGGAAGCTTCCTAACAATAAATGTTTGTAGTATAATTTTATACAAAATAAATTTATTACAAACTTTGTATATGATTTAAAGCAATTTAAATTTTTAACAAAATAAGATTATGCCAAACATTAAAACAAAGAAACACAGTCCACAGCAAAAAAATATTACCTACTAGCTAAAAATTATGTTATTGTGTTAATTTTGTTATTTTTTCTCATCTTTAGCAGAAACATACTTATATTGACTTCAAGTCAAGTCAATAATGCTTAAGGTATAGTCCAATTTTTTGATGAGAGGACTGAGTCATTTTTCTGGATCTCTATTTGATACACTGTTTTAGACAGCGACAATAAAATATAAAAAATGTTATGTCGTTGATTGTTTCAACTGTTACTTCAAAATGACAACAACAAATTATTTCACATGCGAACTGTTGACAACAAAGAAATACGTTTTCAGAGGCAAAAATGACGTCAGACAAAAAGATTCAAATATCAATTCGAAGGGCCATCTGCGCACGATGGCAACGGCGGCAGTATAAATCAACCTTAATATTCTGATAAGAGGTAGGAATTCAATATTCTTACAAACCTGAACACATGTGAATTAACTTTTATTGTTGTTTGAAAGTTGGTTTAAGGACTTTATCTGCCTTTATTTTATAGTCTTTATAAAAAGAAACTTTCGAAAATATTAGAATAACACTGGCGCAGTAACTACTTCATCAAAAGTATGCTTTATTTAATCGTCTTTATAAAAAAAACCTCGAAAAAAACGTTCGAAAATATCTCATTTGATGCATTGGGCATTAACTTTATCAAAAGTATTTTAAGTTTTGAAAATTAACAAAAAAAAACGTGTTTGTTGACATTTTAATCTAAGGATCTACTAATTTAAGTATATTTCATAAACATTTTTTTTATTTTCTTTGTACCTACCGGCATGTACCGCCACTGATTGATTTCACTTGCTCTCCCTTTGTTTTTAAAACATTGGACGATTTGTTCCAAAATGTCACTTTAACTGCACTGAAATATTCTCCTACTGGTAAAAAAACATACTATAAACGTTTTTTGACAAAATGTGGTTTTAAAACGACTTGCAAACTGCTTAAAATATAACATCCTGAAATATTAAAATAAATAACACGAAAAAGCTGTCAATACAAAAATATCCGACCGTCTGCGCTCTGCCGACTTTCCCCACCCACAAGCGACCTAAGTGGTTGAGACAGAATTCTCTGTCCCTATCGTTCAACCCGTCGTTTAAAAGGATAGAAAAATAATCGGTATTTCTAACCTTTGTCTTTTTGTGATTTTATTTGTAAATAAACAATGGTTATTATTTGCCAAGGAGTTTTAGTTGGACCAGATATCTTGTCTCTTTTTAATCTAAGGGCTTATATATAAAATTGTTGGCCTAAATCCTGAGGAAAGTGTCTCTTTCGCCCTTGCCGGCTTGTCGTCTGCAGTCAATTATCACTTTTTGCACTTGTTGTTAAATAATTATTGTACAGTTTAGCACATCCGAGATATAGGCCACTCAACTCAACTATTTCCGATTTAGTACCCTTTCCCAACAGACGCCATTTTTAACAATATGAACAGAAGGGTACTAAAACAGGAGAAAAAAATGAGAGGTCTTTTATTTCGAATTCTTGTCCCAGTTGATGTTTCAATATGGCCGCCAGTCAAATGTTGAGCTCGCCTGTCAGGCGCGTTAAGTTTACAGTAGCCACTAATAAATTCTGCCTCCCTTTGACAGAGAGATTGTATTAGTTGACAACTGTACCTACCTGAAATCTTCTAATTTGCGGACATCCTTAATAGAGTTGTAGATATTCATGTTTAAATTTTCATTTGACCCGACACTTATAATTTTGAGTGATTTGAGATCTTGGCAGTGGTTGATAATCTGAAGAATAAATAAAAACACATAATTAATTCCCAGGTGATTTCCAGTGATACTCCTCGCAGAGCGGTTACATTTTCGTCGTTTTTTTTTAAATAGTGGGTCAGTCCATATCAAGTCAACCAGGGTATTTTACCACACCATCTCCGATGTTGATGATTTTTAGTATACATGTTTTTCCTACCAAAAAACTGGAAAATCCAAAATTTCAGACTTTTTTGACCAGTTGTTTATTTTGAATTAATTTTTGAAAATCGAAAAAGTCACTTATTTGTCCTTAACATGTGCGCACAAAATTAGGAATATCCAAAGAACCACTTATAATAGAAAAGTAGGTGAAGGTTCATTTTAAAGCTCTTATAAAGACCTTTCATATGAGAATATTGCATAACATATATTGAAAAAAAAAATAAAAAAAAAAATTTTTGATTTTTTTTTTTGAAAAATTTCAAAAAGGCCATTTTTAATTTTTTTCAAAAAATTATATTATTTTCTTTAAAGTGTTATTAAACTATTCACAAAATTTTGAGATGGACAAATCATGGGTTCAATGTGAAAAAATTTATTAAAAATGTCACATGCATGAAAAATCGCCTATAAATAGACAATGCATTTTGGTAATTAGAAGAATATAATGGGGTTTAAAGCGATATTATAAAAATATTTAAGAATACAATTGCATTTCATTTATTTTTAAAAAAATTAATGCCTGATTTAAAAATCAAAATACCAGGACTTAACAAAATTTTTTATTTTTCGGATGGATGTGCTGCGCAGTACAAAAACAAAAAGAATTTTCTGAATATATGCCTGCATAAAAAAGATTTTGGTGTTGAAGCAGAGTGGCATTATTTTGCCACCTCGCATGGCAAAAGTGCCTGCGATGGCTTGGGAGGAACTGTTAAAAGACTTGCTGCCAAAGCCAGTTTGCAGAGGCCCTATGACAACAAATAATGACACCTCTACAATTGTTTACTTGGTGTGAAGAAAACATATCTGGCATTGATTTTAAATATTGCACAGAAGCAGATTATACAAATCATGAAATAATTTTGAATAAAAGATTTGCGGAAGTCTTAACAATACCGGGGACACAAAAAATTCATGCTGTAATTCCTCTTACAGAAAGCACGTTTTTGGCAAAACAGTTTTCTACATGCTTAGAGGTCGAAACACATAATCTTTTTAAAGGTGGAAGCATTATTTTGCAAAATATCGAGTCAGGGTTTGTCACTGTAGAATATGACAGTGCTTGGTGGCTGGCTTGTGTCTTGGGGAAAAATAATGAGAGCGGAGAACTGAAAGTAAGCTTTCTTCATCCACGAGGACTTGCCTCATCATTTTTTTACCCAACACCTCAAGATATTTTAATTATTAAACCAGAAAGTCTTATAAAAAAGTTGAACCCAACACTGCTACTGGCAGAACTTACAATGTCAGCAAAAAAGAAATGTCAGATTCATCAGAAATTCTTAAAAGAAAGTTAAAAAAATAAATTTAAGGTATATAGTTAGTCTTAGTGTTTTCTGTCTAATTTTTATCAACGAAGTAGAAAAGTTTGTTTATTTCTTTTGCGAGTTTAAAATAAAATAATTTGTAGATAAAGCCTCTGGGTATTTTTTAAAACCTGTATCCATCCAACAAATTTATTTATTTTAATATCCAGTGCACTATTGGTGCTCCTAAAATATGTTTATTTTTTTAAATGCATGATTTTTAATGTACTTAATATTTTTGATATTTTTTTTGACATTGAACCCATCATTTCTCCATCATAAAATTTTGTGGATAATTAAGTAACACTTTGACCAAAATTACATATTTTTTTCAAAAAAATTAAAAATGGCCTTTTTGAATTTTTCAATTTTTTTTTTCAATTTTTTATTTTCAATTTTTTTTTTGTTAAAATTATGTTGTGATATTTCATAAAAAAGAGCTTCAAAATGACTTTAAAATGAGCCATTTATTACTTTCCTAGTGTAAGTGGTTCTCGAGATATTGCTAGTTTTGTACATTCTTGTTAAGGTCAAAATGCTGACTTTTTTATTTTGAAAAATTAAAAAAAAAAACTACGAATCAAAAAAATCTAAAAATTTGCATTTTCAACTTTTATGGTAAGAAGAAAATATATACCAAAAATCATCAAAATTGGAATTGGTCGCGTAAAATTTTTGTGATTTTTTGGTTGATTTGATATGGAATGATCCTAGTGTAATACTTACGTTTCCGATAAATTTTCCATCTAAATGAACTGGTATTTCCAATGATAATTTTTGTAATCTTCGAAATTTTGAAATTAGGGGATATCCATTAAGAATAGTGACGTTGCAACTAAAAAATATTAAGCAAGATATTTAAAGCTTTGCCGATCGTTTTACAAAATCAAGAAAAAATAGTAGGTACAGCTTTTATTTAGGAAAAAAAAACAGATTTTAAGGGAATATTAACTACGATATTTGTTTTACTTCTTTCGGTCTAAATGGGAGAAAAATCTTACTTTGGACAAGACATAATTTCTAGCTCCTCCAAATACTTGCAATTTTTTACAATTTCTTCAAATGGGTGGCTTATTTTATTTAAACTTGATGTCGAGTGTTCCTTATCCCTTTTACCTAAAAACCAAATATTTTTAAAATTTTGTAGCACAAAAACTTATAGAAGATCGAACTTTAGGGGCTCGATCATTGAAATGAATATATATTATTCGTTTATCATATCCTTCAATTGAAAGTACATACCTATAAAAAGACTAACAACAGAAATATTACCTTATGGTATAGATAGATACTTTTATTGTGATAAGCTTAACGTAAGTACAATAAACTTATTAGGATTTCAGTTTGTACATACTAATCACAAAAGGACTAAAAAGGCAGTATTATTTGAAGTGCGGTTTGTTACAAGAAAAAAAAAATAAAAAGACTGATAATAAATTTTAGCCCATAGTCATCTGTAATTATGAGTACCTGTACATACCCTGTAAAACACAAGATTTAATACTGAGTTTCTTAAGATTTCGACAATTTTTCGACCTCAATATGGAAGCGGTTGCATTTACGAAACTGGGGTTGCAAAAGCATTTGTTGTGATAGAAGTTCAGCTCGTCAAAGTCCAAATCTTTTACCTGTTTAGTCATATAAATAATCTAAAAAAAAACAAGAAATTGTCAAAAAATATATATTATGATGATATAATACATTTGAAATTTTCAAGAACTAAATGACTCCTGCATCATATAGGAGCTCATAGAGAACCCCAAGGAGCTGCCATAACACCCTTGGGCGATTGAAAACCATGTCACCGATACGGATTCCAAGACTTAGCTGAAATACATTGTTTTAAAATAAACAGAAGTTTTGTTTTGATTTTTTTCGCAGCATTTTTACTTTGTGTAGCATTCCAGTCACGATTTGTTCCTTACTCAAGCCTTTTGTATGCCTCCTGCTTCGAATAACTTTTCTGCCGTTTTCAGTTTTTTCTCTTCAATTTTCTATTTTTAATTTATCAATTCTGTAAGTGTATCAGCTTCATCACATTTTTTGGTTTTCTTTAACTTACTTCCCTTCTCTTTTTTCGGTGCTACCTAGTGTCTAGTGGGTGGGATTACATCTTTCTTGAAAAATTTTAGCTGCAAATGAGTGAGTTGACATAACAATCATTACTACAAAAAATGTACACAGGATATCAATATCACTATTATTTTTGATACTGTACCCTATAGTTTGGCACTGTAAAAAAATATGAGGTATTTTTGAGATATCCCCAATGATGTAAAAATTTTTTCAGTTTTTTTTGCAAGTTTAATTCAGAAATCTGTAATTCCCTCATAAATCACTAGAAAAATTCACTGACTATCTACATAAAATTTCCCTAAAAACTTTGTTTAGCACTCCACATGACCTGACACAAAATGTGAAAAATTAAATGATAAAATCTAGAGAAGCATTTTACTAAAAAACTAAAAACGTAAATATCTTGAAAACTGTAAAATATAAGGTAGTGGTGTGTAGTATTTTCAAAAAGTGGATTTTTGGGAGAATTCAAAAATGCAGAACATACAGAGGTTGTCTCATTTAAAGAATACATACATACATAAATTTGAAGTAAACTATCAGATAAAACTTACGCCTAGTTTAGACTCTAAATGGGGGGGGAGAAGATTTATAAGGATCACCCCATCTCAGAAAAGAATGCTAAGGCTTACCTATCCATCATATAATAGCATTTCACCCGCTGCGTTGGTAGCGGCGGAATTAATAAAAAAATTGAAAAAAAAACCTATATTTTAGCGGGTCAATATTTTTATCAAATATAGGAACGGGAAAGGGGGTAATAAAAAATTGCATGAATTATTGAAAACAATATATTTTTGTTATTCTGGGCTCTATTTTCTTCGATTTGATATCCCACAACCCATATTTTAGTAGGTCAATATTTGTATCAAATATAGGGGGGCGGGGGTGATAAAAAATCAAAAGAAAAAACACTTTTTTCGATTCCGGGCTTCATTTCCTTCAGTTTGACAACTTACAGCCCATATCTTAACAGATCCTTATTAATAGGGGGTTGGTAGAAAAACGCTGAAACACGTGTCCATCTATTTTATTAGTAGTCTATAATACCAATTTCTAAACCTTTGTTACTTTTTTCTTCTGAGATACAGAAAATCCGTTAACCCCCTTCGAAATCAAATTACTCCTGTTTCTCCACCTCCAGTTGAAATTTCGAAAAACGCCAAAACACGTGTTTATTAGTAGAATCTTCACACACATTTTCAGAACTCTGCGGGTTTTCGTTTCCGAGATATAGAAAACCTCTTTAAAATTTCAACCCCTATTTTTACCCTCTTAGGGGTAATATTTTCAAAAATCCTTTCTTAGCGAGCGCCTACGTCACAAACCAATATGTCCTTAAATTTTCATAACTGTATGTCAAGTGGTTTGACCTGTGCGTTTATAGTTGATGTTGACTACCGACATAATTATGTCGAAATGGTAAAACATTTTTGACTTACTTCCGAACTTTTTCGTCCACACGGCAATTCACAATGAAACTTCTGCAGTACGTCCCACGCCTGCTCGATTTCTGTTTCGAACGGTTCAAATATTGATACATCTTTTAACGGAATTATTGGCTTATCCGCGGGCATTTTAACTAAAAAATAAGAGTGACACAATAAATGACGGAGAAAAGACGAAAAATGTTTTCACTGTGACCTTTGAGTCAACAGTTGCATGTATTGTGTATTCTTTCTGTATACATACGTTTAAAGGGATTTATTTAATAAATATTTTTACATATGAAATTAACTGCAAGTTTCGGACTTCCATTGTCTTATATTTTATTTATAGATGACGTTTCGACCAGTACAATTTCTGATCGTCTTCAGGTGCAAACTACAATCTCAAACTTACTCAACCGTGAAGTTTAAGAAGTTGGCTCCGTCTAAGAAGAGGCTTCCAAGTATTTGGAATTTCAACACTTGGTTTACTGAAAATACCCTGATTCTGCCCAATAAAGGCAGCTTCAAGGAATTTTTGTTTCTCCCAGTGTGCCTCCTTGTGCAAAACCTTTCTTTGCTTCTGTCCACTTTATTCGGTGTTGTTTTGACCATGCATGTTCGGCGATTCCTGATTTCGTTGTTTCACCACTTTGGGTATTCGTCTGATGTTCCTTAAGCCTAACAGATAGTGGTCTTTTTGTTTCGCCTATTTATGAATCACCACACTCACTAGAAACTTGGTAAATGCATTCCTTATTTTGTTCGTTCTCCGGTTTTGTTTTATTAAGAAGACTTCGAATTGTATTATTGATTGAATTTTCTCTGACACTTCTAATGCATTTGCCTGCCTTTCATCGCAGGAGCAAGTCCTTACTGACAGAAAAACTGGGATAACGGTTTTAGGAGATTCGAAAAAAATACAATAGAGGAAGATTATCAGCCGATTCTGGACAAAATCACACGAACCTGCGATCATCTACGAAAGACTTGGCAAGCGAAGCATCAAAGGAAACTCGCCCATTAACAGCCACAAAACCGATCGACCACCGACACTGTAAAAACATCATTATGTGTCAAAGAAGACATTGACACCCATGGAAGAAAACTTACCAAAGGACTTAACTTTATCATCGTTCCTAAGAAGATTCCCACTATCGATATCATCACTGCCATTATGCCCCCATAGAAAGTCATCCTCTTCCACGACAAGACGCCAACGAGTTCAGACATCAAGTAAGGACCATTACTGACAAACCTATTAAGCATACCTCTAACACAAACAAGACAGAGGAAATCGCGTTGAAGAATCTTCAAAAAGACAAATCAGTTACAATCTTACCGGCAGACAAGGGCAAGGCAACAGTGATTTTGGACACGGAAACCTATGACCAGAAAGTTGAAGAGGTACTTGCCAAAGGAAACTACAAACTTCTCCCAAAAGACCCGACGCAATCAATCAAAAGTAAGGTTTATAGAACTTTAAAAAAGTATTTCAAATATATTCCGGACAACACAAGGCCTCAACTTACACCACATTATAGCAAGCCTCCTCATCTATACAGACTTCCCAAAATTCACAAAGATGCAATGCCCTTACGCCCAATCACAAGTTCCAGAAATTCTCCAACAAGCAATCTGTCTAAATTCCTTTTGAAAATTATTCAAGCTCTTGCAGGCAAGACCGCTTCATTTGTAGAAAATTCCGACCATTTTGTTAACATTCTCAATCTTTTGATTTAGGACCCGAGGATAGATTTGTCAGTTTTGATGTCGAAAGTCTATACACCAATGTCCCGATAAAGGAATCGCTAGATATTATTAGACAGAGACTGGTTGATCACGAATCCCTTTATGAAGGTACCAGCCTGCCGCTGGAGGCAGTGATGGAGTTGTTGGAGTGCTGTCTACATAACTCTTATTTTTAGGTGAAAGATAGATTTTATGCTCAGGATGACGGTTTCATCGCTTTCGCCAGTGGTGGCCAATATTTACATGGAGTGGGTCGAATCACACGCGGTTGATATCGCAACATATAAACCCAAGCTGGCTAAGATATGTTGATGATACTTTTATTGTCTGGACCGGGAATGACCAACAACTTTCAGAATTTCTTCACGACCTAAATAACATAACACCCACCATTAAATTCACAATGGAGTTGGAGCAAAATTTTCAAATTCCAAGCACAATATTTAAATCAAGGTTCAAATCATTCTGTTAAAACCAAAGAGGCATAATGAGAACTTTGTATAATAGAGCCGTTCAAATTTGTAACAATTCTCATGACTTGGAAATCGAAATAAGAAACATTAAGAAGGATCTACAGAAGAATGGTTAAAGCCTAAAACTTATAACAGATACTATTTCTAAATTTCAGCAAACAGGAC
Organism: Oxystoma pomonae; assembly: GCA_963921995.1. Classification (NCBI taxonomy): domain Eukaryota; kingdom Metazoa; phylum Arthropoda; class Insecta; order Coleoptera; family Brentidae; genus Oxystoma; species Oxystoma pomonae. The sequence goes on from OY998165.1 coordinate 20,827,182, forward strand.
AGAGATTACAAGACCAAAACCAGGCAAATGCATTCCTTACAATTCCATACATTAAAGGAGTATAAGAGAAAATTCGAAGAGTAGCGAACAAAAGCCTTCTTAGTAAAACATAAAAGTTCCTTGTGAGTGTGGTGAATCATACATAGGCGAAACAAAAAGACCACTATCTGTTAGGCTTAAGTAAATCAGACGAATACCCAAAGAGGTAAAACAACGAAATCAGGAATCGCTGAAGATGCATGGTCAAAACAGCACCGAATTAAGTGGACAGAAGAAAAGGTTTTGCACAAGGAGTCACACTGGAAGAAACAAAAATTCCTTGAAGCTGCCTTTATTGGGCAGAATCAGAGTATTTCCAGTGAAACAAGTGTTGAAATTCCAAATAGTTGGAAGCCCCTTGGGCGGAGCCAACTTCCCATAGTATATAATTACGTAGCTTTAGGAATAGATTGTAGTTTGCACCTGAAGACAATCAGAGATTGTACTGATCCAAACGTTGTGTATAAAAAAAATAAAATATAGACAATGGAAGTCCAAAACACAGAGTTAATTTCAAACACATCATTGTCTAAAAAATTTTTACCTATGTTGATTTAACCGACTTCAAAAAAAGAAGACAAGGTACAAGAGTTTAACACTTGACGCGTATTTTTTGAGATTTTTGTTCCAGCATAACTTAAACGACTTCACCGATTTTCATAAATCTTTTTTTATTCGATACAGGAGAGCTCTAGTTTTAACTTCTTCCACCACGTTTTACGACAAAACTGAAAAATATAAAATAAAACGAAAAAAATTAACCACTTTTGACAAAGAGAAGTTATAGAACTTTTGGTATATTGAACGTTTTTTTTGATATTTTTTTTTTATTAGAGTTCGCAGGAAGTTACTTACCATATCCCATCATAATCGACTTAAACCTTCGAGTTTCAAACACTTTTGCAAGGCCAAACGGTTTATAATCCAAAAACGGGATGTTCACTTTTGATTTTATCACTAACTTATTTAAAAATTTCAAATTATATACGATGTAATCGTATTTGATTGGTTGCGTGATGGTATCGTCGTTGTCATAAATCTAAAACAATTAAAGAAAAAAAAAATCACCGCTACTTTTTGAAAAAAAGCTTTAATGAACTTCTAGCAAAGAGTATTTGTCAACATTATTTTTTGAAAATTCAAAATTGATAACTAATATTTTATTTTTATAGTGTATGATGAACCATGTTAATAAAAATGTTGTCTATTGTCTATTAATTAGTAGTAAATTAAAAAAAATCATTATGGCCTTCTTTTAAAAAAAATAATGTTGGATGCCTTTTAGAATCGTACCCATAGTTCTTCTAGTCCAACAAGTTCACTGAATAGGGTATATATTTCATGAAATTCACATTTTTTGAGTATAATTTTTAGGCAGAATTTTTTAAGTAGGTACAAATTATTGCTGTATAACAACGATTGGCTGGGCATTAATCTTGCTTCTGTTGTGATTGCTAGTTTTCTTAGCTAAAATAATTAATAATAATGATAAATAAAATCAACCTTTAATACATACAAGAAAACTACATAAAAGTTAAACCAATAAACTGCACTTTTGTAAATAGCTTGTAAAAAAGGTGTTACATAACCACTTACTGTACTATAATATTTTAAATCTTTCTCTCTGAGGCTAAGTCTGGTATCCAATGCCAATAATTCCACCAAATTTGGCAAAAGTTTAATTATTCTTCTGGCATTTTCTACAGGTATCCAGTAAAGTTTGTTTATATTTAGATGTTTTATGTGCTGGTAGCCTACATCCTCAGAAATAAACTTAAACAGGTTCAGGTTGTAAATTTTAAAGTTACATCCTAGGTCAAAATATCTGAAAAAAAAATTCATTTAGGTTGTATTTTTTTTCTATGATATTATTGCTTTTCGTCTGTAGATCTTAAGAGTTTAATTATTCCAAAATGATGTGCTAATTTCGTCCCCTTTCAAAAATGTCTGTGCTCGTTTAGTTTTTGAGAAAATTAGAAAAAATTTTGTGCTCCACAAAATTACAAATTTCCTTTGAAATTTTTCAGTTATTTTAAAAAAATGGTGCCTGCTAACCTTATATAAACCTAGCAGGTCAAACCTCAAATAAAGGCTAAACAAATGCATTCTGTAAGCTGCACGCAGTAAGAACAGCATGCGATTGTATTGTTTATTTTCCTTGCATCTAACCGATAGAAATAAAAAAGTTTGTCTTACAGGCGGATTCGGGGTTCCATAAGGTAAGTGGTATGAGACATGCCGGTAAGACACAACGAATATAAACAATAGCAAATGCATGCTGCTCTTACTGCTTATCACTTGCAGCTTATATAACACTCTGAACAGAGGCATGCATTTGCTTGTTTATTTTCCTTGCCTCTTAGCGTTTACCTTACGGAACTCTGAATTCGCCTTACGGAACTCTGAATCCGCATTAAAAGAACAATAAATAATGTAGGCCAGTTACCTTACAATATCCTTGTCCCTTAGAAAATAGTCAACGTTATTAAACGCCTTGCAGAAGTTGATGATATCGTAAGTGTTAAGGTGCTTAAAGATTCTTATCCAAATTTCGTTGGGAAACCTTTCCATTTTGACTGAGAAAAATGACAACAGAATTAAAAAAATTCTTTGTTTCTAGTTTTTGACAAACAGCTGCTTCAAATGACAGCTGTTTTTGACCACAAATTGGAGAAGTTAGCTCCTTAGCTCTCTTTGAAGGTAGGAACAAGTCTCCGTGCGAAACCCACGGAGTTATAGGGCCGTGTGCAGTGCTGCTCTTTTTGGGCGAGAACCCTACCTTCTTAAATAAAAAAAGCCTCTTGCATCTCAGTTAAAAATGTAATTCCAACAATTTTTTTTTTTACTTTTTTATGATACTATGCTATGTTTTATATGTTCACAATACGCCCGTTGGTAAACACTACAGACCTAGAATTGTTACTACCTCTCCCCTTTGTAACATTTTTGCATCCTTTAATTAGGTACAGCAGGTACAGCGCAACATCGGCCCGCGTCCACTGTCGTGTTTGCTGGAAAATCCTGACATTTTTACTTTCGGTCTGTCAAAGAAGATAGAATTTATTAGTGACATCTGTACGTAACACTTATTTATACCCCCCCCCCTAAAAACGTATTTTTTAAGGTAATTTTTTGGGATAAAAATGTAACGTAATCCATTCTTGCTGGACTACGTAATTTATGGATAGACCATAAGGAATTTAACGCTAAATATTTTTGGATATTCTTCGTTTCATGGTATTTAGCAGCGGTAATTTAGTTTTCTGCCATTTGTGTAGTACTGTTAATTCCAAATAATCCGGGCCAATTTCAATATGGCGGATGACATTTAAACTCAGAAACTAAATGGGATTGTCATTTGTTTGAAAGCTTGAGACAACCGTAATAACACATGACGTCCTCTTGATATCCTTTTTAGATCCCCATAGGTCGCGAACGTCCCAGACCTAACAAGAACGGCCCTAGAACGTCCCAAGAAGAAGGTCTAAAAACAGTTCCAAATGAACGTTCAGGAGACGTCCTTTTTAGATCCCCATAGGTCGCGAAAGTCACAGCCCTAAAAAGTACTCCCTGGAACGTTCCAAGAAAAAGGTCTAAAAACAGTTTCAATTAAACGTTCAGAGGACGTCCTATTTAGATCCCCATAGGTCGCGAAAGTCACATAACTAAAAAATACGTCCCTGGAACGTTCCAAGAAAAAGGTCTAAAAACAGTTCCAATGGAACGTATAGGGGACGTCCTAAACAGAGACGAATATACTGCAGTTTTAATTAGCTACTCATTTAGCAGCTAGATGGGTACTTGGGTAAAATATTCTCTATCTTTTCGATATTCATTTTATCGCTATTTTATATAATAAGAGATACTTGTATTTTATTGTATAATGACTCCAAAATAAGTTTATATAATGAACGGCCAAGGGTCGTCCAAGTAAAGGTTCCAGGAACGTCCAAAGGAACGACCCCGACCGAGATGTTACAGTTGACGACATTAATTGTTCCAAGAACGTTTCCGGAACGTTTGTCGACGTCTGTGGACGTTGTCGGAACGTATGCCCAGAATATACCGTGTGGACATTCAAATAAGAACGGTCAAGAATCGTCCAAGCAAACGTTCCGGAAACGTTCCTGAGACGTTACAATTGACGACATTGTTCGTTACGGAAACGTTCCCTGAACGTTTCACGACGTCTACGGACGTTCCTGGAACGTACCATTGGTCGCGCCGAAACTTTCCAGGGACGTTTTTAAAACGTACTTGTATTATTAGGGAATGATGTGTTTGAAATTAGCTTTGTGTTTCGGACTTCCATTGTCTGTATTTTATTTTTATACACGGCGTTTCGATCAGTACGATCTCTGATCCTCCTCAGGTCCAAACTATATTTTTAGTGTCAAAAACTGGTCCTATTGAATTTGGAATGAAGTGTACACTTCAATCCAAATTGCTGCGAACCAGTTTTTTGACACTGATAATGACAGTTCCATTTAGCTTGTGTTTAATTGTCCGGAGAATTTGGAATGAGGTGTAGGTAAAGAAATCTATAAGGAACGTATTCATAGGCCTTTCTTCAAGGAACAAGGCATTCTTAAGATGTTGAGTCGCCTTGAGGGAGCGACCTGCCTTCGGCAAGGAAACCTCAAGGCTCCCTTCCGGAAGAACTATGACTAGGTCCTCTAAAAAAATATGTAGGTATCTCTTTATACAACGCATTTTTTATTAATAATTCATTAATTTAACAAAAATTTCAAATAACTTTAGGTTCTTGAAAATACATAGGGCAGGTATTAGAGTAAGTTTTTATTTAAATGAAAATGCTTTGAACTTTCTCCACTATTTATTTTTCCCAAAAATTTCGACTGTATACAGATGTCATCGTCATCGGTTAAATCTTTAGACAAATAAACAATGGAGAATAACCAAATAGATTTATTTATTTGAAATCTATCCACCAATCGACTACTTTTTCAATTTAAAATAAAGCTCTGATAAAAAAAAATAAAAAAGCACTCCGGTTACAATACGAACAGCCTTAAAATATCTAATATTATTTTAAAATTATGAAAATATGTCTCATTTACAATACGCCGTTCAACGCTTTAAAAATAAATTATTTAAATCAAGATGAAACATATTTTTCTCAAAAATCTATTTTTGGAGCTTATTTATTAATATAGCCTAGGGAACCCAAGTGCATACGCCGTCCTCAGGACGTCCCGTTAAGGTCCGAATGTCCCTAGTCCAAATGTACGTCCTGAGAACGTTTCCAGGACGTCCAATGTTACAAAATAGGAGGTCCCAACACGTACTTTAAGTCGTCCCAAGGACCTCCAAAGGAGATATAAATTTTGTTTATATGCTCTTTTATCATTGGTTTTGGTTGGTTGCAACATTTTAAGACATTTTTTATTAAACACAAAAACACCTTTGGTCTAAAATGTACATCCTACCACTTAGCACAACATCTTTAAAACGATTAATGGTCTGCTTTTTAACGTTTTTTGATGTTGGAACGTTAGAATCACATTAAAAAAACCTTTTTTTCACGTTTTATATATGAAAAAACGTTAGAAAGCCGACTATTTTTTAAGCGTTAGAAAGATGTCGTTTTCACGTGCTTTGCTGTTAGTCCTGTTTTGTGCTAAGTGGATGGAGACGTCCCTTTGGGTGGCTTTGACGTACATCCCAAGGACCTCCAATTTTGTAACATTGAACCTCCTCGGAACGGCCTCAAGACATCGGAAGGGACGTCCTGGGGACGTTCGATGTCTGGTGACGGACGTCCCAAGGACGTTTTTAGGACAGATGTGTGCTACTTGGGAATACATACAAGTAGTGGGCGGATGTAGGTTTAACAGACATTTATTTATTTACATTTTTTTTAAAGTTTAAAACAATCTTATAGATTTAGCCTATCTAGATATTTAGGTATTTCATTAATAATAACATATAATCCGTTATTTATTTTCATAAATATTACTAGTGCGGTTTTTTGGCTCTGGATTTTGGCATAATGTTAGATAACTCTTATATAAATATATCAATGTGATTGTTATATACTTTTTTTCAGTGGCGCAGCCAGAAAGCGGGGCTTTAGCAACAACCCTCATAAAATCCTATAAAAAACGTATCTGTCGTTGCTATGAGTATAAAAATTTAACAAATATGTATTACTTTCGTCAATTAAAATAAAAAATAAAGCAATAAAGTAAAGTAAGAAATAATATAAAATTTAGAAACTTTTAATGCCGTTTGGTTTTTGTCAAAAAGAGACCAGAAGAGGGTAGTTTTTTTTGAGGGGACGCAACTTTTTCAAGCAAACGCTTTTTGCGTAGGCATATAGATACCTACTTAATTAGAAACTTGATATACCCTTGTGACTGCGCCTAATATATGTCTATTTTATTACAATTAAACACTAACTTTAGTGAGCAGTAATTCAAGTTTTTAAAAATAATAACATAAAAAACTACACAAATTAAAAAACTCTAAGGTTTAAACGTATTACTCTAGGGTTTTTTATTTTAAATCCAGGATGGTTTTATGAAAACTAAACATAGGTTCTTATTTTATATTGTTTCTTTTTTGGCGAAAAGTTCCTGGAGCATGAAAAGAATTTGTAATCTGTATATTTTATAAGACTTCGTGATCTTTAAATTTTACTTGCAGGATGCCAAGCAAGAAAATTCGTAAAAAATCAAACTTTAATTTCTAAAATTGCATAATAATAATTTCTATGAGGCAACTTTGAAACGGACTATTTTAGGTAGGTACTGTTCCTTATAAATTTTAATGCCCTACCGAAGCAGTATCTAATAATACCTAATTGACAGTTAATTTATTATAATAGGTAGTTGTTGAGGTCAATAATGTACTCTGAATTTTGCGAAATTTTAATTGATTTTTTTCAAAAAAGACACTTTACCGTATTGCTCTAATATTAAATTCACAAAAATATTGGCCTAGTCTGAAAGAGAAGGGTTGGGGGCGGGGGGTTTAGTAAGTAGGAAAATTTAATTTTCTTTAAAGTCTCCACCGGCTTGACTCGCTATAGGCTTTATTTTAAAATTATTTTGATTTTTTTTAAATGTTCGAAATGTCGTTGAGATTTTTTTCTGACTTTCCTTAACATTAATTTGGCAACAGATAAACATATAAATACCTAAAATATGATTGACACACAATTTGTTTTTTTGTACATACTATAAAGTTTAACATCATATTTGCGCGAACACAGTATCTTTAACAATTTTAGCAGATCTTAAGTAAGCATATGCACACAGGTTGTCCTATTTCCGATTTTTAAATATATATACGTTACTGTTAAGCCTTAAAAAAGGCGCATATAGATTTTTGTTGCCCATTGTAGTCCAGCAAAAATACAAGTTCTGTTTAGTTTGTAGTAGAAATGATTCCAAGACTAGCGGTGTAATTGATTTTTTGGGATCACTTTAGATAACCGAAATTTTTAATTTTAAAAATTTAATTGGATCACTATTTTGTTATTAATTTTGGGGCTGCCTCAAACCTTTTGGATCATATATGCATTGACAAAATATGAACTGCTGCGATACTGACATAAGTAAACCACTAATCTATATTTTTTATACAGGTCCATGAAGTTAATAAATACAATGTGTCACCCACATAACAATTAAACATTCCTGTAATGAAATAGTCATATACTTAAAGAACAAAGAATGTGATAGAAATGTTACATTTTACCATTGGGAATATTACTAACCAATGCCGGCAATAAGTTACGTTTTATTTCATACAGGTGATATAAATTTGATAGAAACGTGACGTGAAACATGACTATAATACGACCAGAGCGTTTTTTTAAAAGAATGACTCTGACTATAATATCCCACATAGCAAATATATAAAACATGTCTATGCTACATAGAGAACATATTGATTCCAGTGCTATCTACCTACAATAGATGACATTGAACTAAATTATAATTATATATAATGTAAATCGCGTTATTTTCACAAGATAGTAATATTTTCGGCAAACATGCCAGAATCCTGACAAAATATTATTTTTGGGAATATTCATAAAAATAACTTGATTATCACGTATCACAAACTCTTAAAGAATATTCAACAAAAAATATGTCTGGAATATTACTGTCACGTTCGCAATAGAATATTCCAAAAATCACTTTGAGGGAATATTCGTACAACATGAATATTCCTCCAATGTTATGTGCCTTTACCCCTCAAAGACAAGGAAAAACAGATGGTTATTCCTAAGGGTATGATGACGAAATATAGAGACCTGATTTAATTTCTGATATTAAAAATCTCGGTTTTTTCAAGTGATGTCAAAAAAATCAATTACACCGCTATAGTCTTAGGATTTCCACTAAAAAATAACACAACTCGTTTTTTTTTTTGCTGGAGACCCCCTTTAATCTACTCACTTATTAGGATTAAAATAAAAAGTTGTCCAAACAATGAACTAACTAACTTTCTTCGGAAAACTATATGAGTGGTATCAAAAATCTTCACTAGTATCGATTTCGAGGTCTTGACAAAATACCTATTTTAGTAATAAATTTCAAAGAGATTTCATTTTATCTAATCGGAAAAGAGACACCCTGTACAAAAATCCCACCTTTAATTATGTACACATACCGTTAACATACATATTATACTTCTTCATCTCCTTCTTAAAACTCTATAAACAATGTCAATGCCTTTTTTCCTAGTCTAGGGAGTATAGGAAGGAGTCGCGATTTCCTGAAAGTGTCTGAGGAGAACAGATCGAAGGAGTGGTCCCCGAATGCGAAAGTCGCCTTCTGGTATCCAATTGTCAAATATCAATAAAACTGACGTTGTCTCAAAAGAAGTGTTGATGAGATTGACTAGAGGCCCTCTACACATTTGACAGTTATTGTTTTACCAAAGGTGGGCAACTCATATTGCCCTCTCTTTCTATTTTTTTATATTTGCTTGTAAAACGGATTTTATGAAATGGACTGATGTTTTATCTTCTCTTTTTATAATTTCCCTAGACAGTTTTTGAAATATTGATTTTTTTTGGTTAGTAAAATATGTCAAGCTTTGACAAAAAAAAAACAAAAACAAACAGTGAATACACACGGTAGATAATAACAATGTAAATAATAGGTAAAATATAGGGTGAGGCACAAAATTCCGCACTTTTTGGATTGGCTATAGCTCGATTTTTAAAGATATTGGTTTTTTTGAAAGATAAAACGTGATACTTTTTCGATTCAGTTGAAAATTTAAAATTTCTCAATAATCCGAGATGGCGGACAGTTTTAAAAAATGTGTAATTTTCACCCCACCTGAAAAAAAATTATGTACGACAATGAACAAACTTTAAAGCTTTCACCACACACGCTCATTGTTTATGTGTATATTCACGTATCATTTAATTAAATCGGTTGAGAAATGAAAAAGTTATAAGCTTTTAGATTATGAGTGTTTGGGCTTAATATTGGAAAAATATCACAAAATTAGGTACATATTTTTTCAATTACTATAACTTAAAATAATTTAAAGAGACAAAACATAAGAGTTAGGTTTTACACGGCTTATTTTTTTTTTCAGTAAGTCACTGGACAAAATATAAATTAGTATTTCCAATCTACATTTTTTCTTCGTATATATAATATATTATTTATATTCTTAGTGTTTTTCGTAATTAAATAATTAAGTTAAAAGATATAGCAAATGGAAAATGTATGTAATTTTGTGATTTTTTTCAATGCGAAGCCTAGTTGTCAAAAATCTTTATAACTTTTTTATTTCCCACCTGATTTAATTAAATGATACTTTAATTTAGACAGAAGCAATGAGCGGTTGTATTGAAAGCTTTAGAGTTTGTTCAGAGTCGCACATAAATTTTTTTCAGGGGGGGGGTGAAAATTATACATTTTTGAAAACTGTCCGCCATCTTGAATTTTTTAGAAGTTTTAAATTTTTAACCGAATCGAAAAACTCTCACGTTTTATCTTTCCAAAAAGCCAATATAATTCAAAATCGAGTAATCAAGTCAAAAGTTATAGCCAATCCAAAAAGTGCGGAATTTTGTATGATCTATATTTTTGTTACTCTTTTTCTTACAATAATATATGGAAACATAATGTGTTGTTTATTAATGAAGTACATGCTAAATGCGTATGTTTGTACCTACTGCTTGTAGCTCACTTATCTTGCAAATTCGACTATTTTTATTAATTTTCCAGTTTGGTAAAATGCATGTTTTCTTTTCACTTTTCCTGAGTTTCTTTTTCCGTTGGACAAAGGAAAAATACAAATTCGTCGAGGCACGTATTTTTACAGTTTTTAATACAGCAAAATTCCATTTTTAAACCTCACGTTTATTAATCAATCTGACACCGACAAAGGAGTTACCAACCATCATTGCCAATAAACAATTTCAAACATTTCCTTAATAAACTGTCAAATCCAGTTGCTCACCTCTGGTAAACAAACTTATGATTGTTTTCTACAAACCAAAACTACACTTTTTTGCACTCGACGCACGTTTCGCTAACAACGTTAGCATCATCAGGAGATGATATTAACCTACACTCTGTCTTATATACTATGTTTTAGTGGATGGCGATAAGACTAATAATTTATGATTGGTCACGCTTTATAATCCTATCTCCCCTCAACTAAAGAATAAAGTGTACTAAACGGAGTGGGGCCTCTATCTTTATTTAAACTATTTCTGGATTTAATGATTTCCATACTTTCATATGCATTCAAAAGTCTTTTGTTTGGTACACTTTTTAGAAGTTTTAGGTTATCTAATGTGAATCTATGATTGTTTTCAAAAGCATGCTCGGCCACACTTGACTTTTCTGTTCTTCCGTATTTTAAGTGTGCTAAGTGTTCTTTGAATCGTGTTTGAATAGTGTCTCGTTTGGCCAACATATTTTTTGTCACAATCCATGCAACTAATTTCGTAAATTCCACTTTTTTCTAGAACTGTAGTTTTGTCCTTGGGATTTCCTAGTAAACTTCTTATTGTGTTTCCGGATTGATAAACGAATTTAAGACCGGTGTTATTAAATCATTTTTGTAATCCTTTCGTGTAATTAGGATTATAAGGAATTGATACAAATTTAGAGTCGCATGTATCTTTTTGTCTCAAAAAAGTGGAATTCCGAAAGGTCTTTTGAAAAGAATGTCTATTTATCAGTTTATTTATTAAGCCTTCGTCGTAACCGTTTTCGCAAGCTATATTCCTAATCCTATTCTTTTCTGCTTCAAATCCTTCTTTGTTTAAGGGGAAATTTACTAATTTATATGTTAAAAAGTGCAAACTTGCAAGCTTATGTTGTACCTGTTGGGGGCCGTTCCTTTTCTGTATAGGTCAAAGTTCAATTTATTTTTATTTCTTATAACTAAAGTGTCTAGAAATGGCAGTGTACCGTTGTTCTCTGTTTCATAAGTAAATTTAATTGTGGGAAATTTGTTATTTATAAAATTTTCAACACTAGTTACTTTAGCGTTGAATACTGCAAACACATCGTCTATATACCTGAACCATACTCTGGGGAAATACTCAAATTCTTTACTTATATCTGATTCAAATTTGCTCATAAAGAGGTTTGCAACCTCTGGTTAAACAATATCTGTCAAAAATCGTATACAGGGCCTCTAAGATTGACTAGAAAACACGCATTTACCAAGCTGGAAAATTAATAAAAATAGCCGAATTTGCGAGGTAAGTGAGCTACAAGCAGTAGGTACAAACATAACCATTATGTTTCCATATTTCATTATAAGAAAAAGAGTAACAAAAATATAGATCATAGGAGTCTTTATATTTTACCTATCATTTACATTTTTAATATCTACCGTGTGTATTCACCGTTTGTTTTTGTTTTTTTGTCAAAGCTTGACATATTTTACTGAACAAAAAAAAATCAATCTTTCAGAAAATGTCTGGTTAAATTATAAAAAGAGACAACAAAACATCAGTCAAAAATAGAAAGAGAGGGCAATATGCCCACCTCTGGTAAAACAAGAACTGTCAAATGTATAGAGGGCCTCTAAGATTGACCAAATCCTCCGTTGAACTCATCTTTATAAACCCTTTTAATTTATCGTTGTGCCACTACACCAGATGATAACTTTTGGAGTTGCACTGTATTTATGAATGTAATATATAAATTTAAGAAGAAGATGATCGAATTATAGATTTTTTACATCGTCCGCCCTTTAGCTTCTTGATTTTTCCCCGCTACTCATAGTGTTAAGTACTTCTTTCTTTTTTAATTCGTCGTCAACCGCTTCCCTAAGCATATTCCAAAGAGATTCCTTATTTAATAAAACATATTCGTAGTTTTTAGGATCTTGTATACTGTCTTTTTCGCCGCTCTCTTCTAGTAGCATTCGGGCAGGAACGTCGCGAATTTGTTGAGTATTAACGTGCTTGGACGTTACAACAGGAACTATTAGGGATTTTTCTGGCGCGGTGGACTTTTTTTTTGCATTTTTAGTTTCATCTTTTTTAATTTTTATTGATTTACTTTCTATAATATTGGAGGGCCGTTTGGTTGTTTGAGTGGCCCAAGAAGGTTGTGTAGTTTCTAAATTTTGTAAAGTAAAGTATTCGGTTTCATTTGCTGAATATTGTGTTACATTTTGTTCGATTTCATTAGTTTCTGTGGTGTAGAAAATTAGATCTTCCGAAATGTTGTTTTTATTTATTTCTTCGTTTGGAGTATCTAAACTAACTATTTCAAAATGCCTGTTTAAAGATTTGGTTGGATCAACAATGTTTATTATTTTTGGTTTTAAAGAAACTTTTGTACTTTTTAGATTTGGGGTATCTAATTTCTTTGGTTCAAGTTCGTCAATAAATTTTACTTTCGAGTTTTCATTAGAAATGTTCTTATTATCCACACCTTCAGTTTTCTTTTTTAAATGGGCAAAAGTTTCTCCAATTAACGTAAACTTCTCTGGCTGGAGAGGCGCGACGGTACCAGGTGGATGCTCTAAATTTTCCCTCTTTTTACACAAGTAGGTTGTTTCTATTTCCTTGTAAGTTTGATTGGAACCAAACCAAGTGATCAAATCATCGCCACCAACGTCATGCAATAAAGTACTCGTTGGTTTGGCGTGGAAGAAAGTTTCTGCCGCCAAATCTTCCCTGCCCGAAGGATATATTCTAGCATATGCTGGTCTAAACAAAGTTATAATAAATAAGCTTCTGGCGGTAAACTGCACACAAATAGGACAGTTGGTGGAAATATTCGCGAAGGTAAACCAAACTTTGTTCTGATGGTTACCGTGCTGCATTTCTGCCATTTCTTGAGGAGGGTTGAGGAGTTGAGGGGGGCTGGAGGTGAGTTCGAAGCCTGATAGGAGGAAAATCTCGAGCCGGAGGACGGCTGAAGGTTTTTGACCTTTCCAGCTTAAAGAAACAAAATAAAAATGATATAGTACTTATTTTTAGAGGAGGAAAATAAATTTAGGGCTTTGTAAAATGCTTGCTTACAAAATAGTGAATGCGATTGTTCAGTAGAGCTTTACCAGCAGAGCGACTGCACATTTGCAACAAATAAAAGCAAGACATTTTTGGCACGGTTATTTTTAAAAGCAGAAGAAAAAACATTTTCGTTATATTTTTGAAGGTTACATTGCTTTTGATTGGGAGTCACAGATACTTACACGAAACACGTCTTGATTTTTAATCTTGGCATTTTTCCTTCGATTTCTTCGATGGTGCTGGGTTCCGATCTAATTTCTTCGACTACCTTTGCACCCACTTCCAACAGCGGGGTTTTGTTGATTGCTTCATAGGTGGAATAAGTAATTTCGCCCTGCGATTAATAAAATAATTATTTTAATCCAATACGTGAAGAATACGATAGTTTTGTAAGTTCAAATCGGAATAATAAGAAGTTTTTTTAATATTTACTATATACATAATATTATTAGTCTATAAGATTGTAATTTCGTTTGTAATCTTCCATGACAATAAAGCGTTATACAATTCAAATTCATATTTATTTTGATTGAAAAATGGCAAAATGAGCAATAAATAATAATATAATATCTATATTTAGATATGAATATCAATCAAAATAAATTATTTTAAAAATTGTGTAAAAAACTATAAGAGGCTTACGTCCACGTCCAAGGAAAAATATTTTTTGTATGTTTTAGGCAGTGGTGTTTGAACACATTTTCAAGAATGCCCCAAAAATGCAGTTTTTTACCTACTTTGTAATTTTATAATTTATGTACATATTACAATAGCATGAGATACTAACTAACGTTTTTCAATTTTTTTTCTCAATTTAAAAGGCGAGGAAATTAACCCCGTGTGCCTTTTAATTGGAAAAAGTAATAACAAATATATTGAAAAAATTAATTTAATTCTAAAAATTATAAGAAATTCTCGTGTAATCAAATTTTTCTTTTATATATTATCTACTTTAAATTTGTTCAGCTAGAGGGTTCGCAAAAAATAAATCTGGAATTTTTATTTTAAATCTACTCAATGGCATCATTTGTATATCTTTTGGAATTGCATTAAATATTTTTGGTGATAAATATATAAACATTCTTGACTATGTGTTTTAGTAACACGTGAAATAAAATAACTTCGATCATTATGATCTCTTTCCGAGTTTAGTCCTTTATTATTTTTAATAAATTTACAAATATTTATATAATAAAGTGGTATGTTCTCTATGATCGCATCCTTCTATGATTCTGATAAATGATTTTTGAATAATTTTCTATAATTCTACCCCAAATAGTGTTCCCATAACTTAATATAGATTGAACCATGGCAAAATAGAATGTTCGTTTTACAGATTTGGTATTGTATGTTTTATTAAGAAAAAACTACTTAGGATGAATTTTAGTTTATTTGTTATATATTTTACGTTTTATTTGAAATTTCAATTCTCATCTAAAATTATGCCCAAGTATTTGACTTTAGTTTTTTGTTCTATAATTTCGCAGTTGCAATTTTGATTATTTTGACAATTTATGTGGTATTTCAGAGGATTAGCAAATTTGTAATTATTTCTTAAAGTAAAGTTACATATTCTTTTTTTAGAGTTTATGAACATATTATTTTGTGTGTACCAATTTTGAAGGATTTCTAAATCATATTGTGTATTTGTTCTATTTTTTCTGTTCTAAAAAATTGTTTTTATATAATTTTTTCAAAAATTTGTGAAAGAATCGATAGTAAAGCCACTGGCCTATAATTGCTTGGATTGTCTTTCGAACCAGATTTATAGATTGGAATTATAAAACATGTTTTAAATCGTTCTGGGAAAATTCCGTTTTTCAATAAAAGGTTCAAAATATGTGTCAATGTTATCTATTCCTGGACATTTATATTGATTAAGTAATTGTATTGTTTCAAGACCTTCATTTTCTGTTACATTATTCCATTTGAATTCTGAATTAATAATTTTTTCTTTGAATTTATTTTCAATATTCTTTGTATCTTTACTTACTTGCTTTTTATTTTTTTTTTGAAATAATTAATTGAGGTTGGGAATATCGCTTACCTGAATAGTGGCGCATCCCGCCCCTGTGGCGTAAACGAAAATCTTCGTAGGTAAACTGGGAAGATACAGTGTCTGGGATGCCTTGCTTTTGTTTAGTTCCAATGTGTCGGTTAGTTCCATTCCGGAAGTAGCCAACGAGACAATAAGGGACCTAAAATGATATTAATTAAAAGAAGCCTAACACACGTTTTTTTCTTAATCAATTTTTTTTGTCAAAAAAATGTTATTAAATTATCTTTAGTAGATTGTTCTCTTGAAAAGCCAGAAGTAGAATGGGGAGCTAAAACATTGCAACCATTCAAGAAAGATTTTTATGTACCCCACACCTGACACCATGTTTTGTTTGTTATATTGTTTTTAAACGCTAATAATTCATACTAGTTTTATTTTGTTCTTTTATTTTTATAACTTATTACCATGCTTTCAAGCCGCACTTCTAACAAGTTCTAATCTTAATTCTGAGTCTGTCAATACTATTTATTTCCTTTCTGCTTTTAGAAAAATAAAGAATCCAGAACAAACTAGAAAACTATAAAAATAATGAATTTTCGAGAACGCGAAATATACACTAAGCATTGCTGGTTGCATACCTAAAGCATTAAAGTAAACACAATTTAAAATTTAAATTTTTAGCGAATGCGCTAGAAAATAAACCTAATACACTTTAGGTACCCACTTATATTTTATTTTAGTACGAAATTTCTCGTAGGTAATATTTTCTTACCTATGTTTATCTCTAGCAAGTCCATCATAAGACGTAAACGCTTTGACGGCGGGGTACAGTAGTTCGAAATGTCTGTCTAAAATGTGCGACCGGTAAAAGAGAAATCTGGCGACGCTTTCGGCAGCTTTTATGTCTCCAATCGTGCAAAATGTGGATAGGGCGTAAAGGGAGGCTCGGTACTCTTCAACTGTAGCTAAAATCACATTTAAGAAAATGCCTTTGTAAGAAAGTCCTCTTAAAAATGTAATTCTTAAAGTATATTATGAGGAGTTATTATCTCCAACTTAAATTATTTTGTTGTCTTTTAGATTGAATTTAAAATTATTGAAAAGTTTTACTCGTTGCTACATTTGGTTTAATAAGATCGTTGGTTAATTTTAAGATTCTTCTAAAACTTGGGCAAACTACAAAGTGGGCTCTGATATTTTTTTATACAATACTATATGCCTCCTAAATGTTTTGCTTGGATTTGGTTTATTTTACAAGCATTTATTTAATATGTATGTATATATGTAACGAACTAGATATGTTTGTTCGGGTGGAATCTTGCAACTTAATTTTGACCAACTTCCGATCGGCTTCAAATTTGGCATGCTTGTATAGTTGCGGTGACAACACAAGAATATAGTGTGATGAAATTGACAGCTCCCCCCTACTCGAAGTTGAAGTACGCCCGATTTCGTTGAAATTTGGTGTTGGGGCACTTGGGGATGAAGAAAACGAGTTTCTAATAAGATTGTGAAAATTCAATATGACAGATTCAAGATGGACGATTTTTGGTCATCTTTTGCTAACCAATTTTAACTAACTTATACATATCCGATTGTCTTCAAATTTGGAATGCATTTATAATTCCGGTAACAATACAATAATATTTCATTATTAGGCACCCTTGCCCACTACGAGGGGAGTGGAAGGGAGAAAACACCTAAGTTTGTTCTATTTTAACCAAAATTGGTATACGGGGGCTTTTGGGGATAATAATACGAATTGTTGATCAGATTTTGAAAATTCCATGTGGCGGATTCAAGATGGACAATTTTCGGTCATGTTTTGCTAACCAGTTTTAACTGACTTATTTACATCCAATTGTGTTCAAATTTGGTATACGTTTATAGTTCCGGTGAAAATACAGTAATATTGTATTCTTAGGTACCCACCTCCCTCTAACGAGGGAAGTGGAGGGGAAAAATATTTAGTTGGTTCGATTTCAATCAAAATTGGCATACAGGTGTTTTTAAGTAGGAGGATTCAGAATTTTTGATCAGTTTTGAAAATTTCAATATGGCGGATTCAAAATGGACGATTAAGGGTACAAATCTAAAAATTAAGGGTGTGTGTTTAAATTTGTCATGCGTTTATAGTATAGGAAAAGATTTAGTTTGTTCGATTTAAATCAAAATTGGCATACAGGGGTTTTTCGGCAAGGGGACATGAATTTTTGATCAAATTTGAAAATTTCAATTTGGCAAATTCAAAATTGACGATTTAGGGTACAAATCTAAAAGTTAAAAAATAAATTTTTATTAAAAAAACTTTTAAAGCTTTTATTAAATGCATTCAAAAGTACAAAATCATTTTTTATCTTTCTTATACCATAATAAAAGCGAATGGCGCAAATTAAGAAATTTAACTTTACGGTGACAAAGAGAGAACTAGAAAAGAAGAACTAAATTGTTCTATTCGAAAGATAAACATAATGCTTTCATCTAAAGAAGCTGAGAACGGGTGAAATTGCCGTGCTTGCCAAGCCTTTAAATATTTCCTTAGGTTATAGAGTAATACAACTGTGAATTGTCGATATGACCGATATACGATACTTAAACTTAAAATTTTTAATTTGTGCTCATCGCTTTTATTATGGTATAAGAAAGATAAAATAGTATTTTTCACAACTAGTGGCTAAAATAGTGCTTTTTTACAAGCGTTGGTTTAAATAACGAGCGCAGCGAGGTATTTAAAAACGCGAGTAAAAAAAAGCACAGTTTAGCCGCGAGTTGTGAACACAATTTTTTTAAATACCTTTATCAAAAATTTCAAGAAAAACAGGAAAATACTTTTAAAAATCTCGAACGAAGAGTACTTCTTGCAACACACCATCTTTACACTATAAATGAAGGAGGCCGGTAAATGAAGTAACAATCGGTTCCATAGCGATGTGCCTTTTTACTTGGTGACGTTCATTGTTGCGACATTTTAATCTTTGACAGTTTGATATTTTGAAAAACTAGCAGAAATGGCTTAATTTTTAGGCAAGAATAATTAGATTTTTTCAATAGTACTATTTTCCGCTATTTCTCTTTAATTTTAGGTAAAAACCGGACAGAAATCTTTTTTTGTACCCGTGATCAAAAAAAATTTTTTTTTGGATCGTTAACCAAAAAAGCCATGCTTTAGTTATCTGCAGACAGTTACTAAAATCATGTTTTTGGTGAAGATATAAAAAAAAAAATATTTTCTACTTTTGAGTGCATTTAATAAAAGCTTGTTCTTAAATAGTAGTTTTAGCAACTAGTGGCTAAAATAGGGCTTTTTTTACAAGCGTTGTTTTAAATAACGAGCGCAGCGGTGTATTTAAAAACTCGAGTAAAAAAAGCACAGTTTAGCCGCGAGTTGTTAACGATATTTTATTTTAATACCTTTATGAAAAAATCCAAGAAAAACCGGAAAATACTTTTAAAAATCTCGAACGAAGAGCACTTCTCGCAACACAATATTTTTACACTATAAATCAAGGCGGCTAGTAAATGAAATAACAATGGTGGTTTTCATGGCGATTCGGTGACGTTCATTGTGGCCACAGTTGGTCCAGAGAGGGGTTTTAAGAAAAAAAATATATAATCTTTAAATCAACTACTATTAACCGTAAAAAGTAAAATCCTTTATGTAGCCCTTTCCTGGTGGGCTATTTTTGGAAAATATTCTAGGAACCTTAAATAGCAACCCCCTATTTTGACTTCATATTTAAATTCTCGCTGAAATTATCTTTCCAATGGTACCCGATATCATAAGGTTTACTTTACTAATTTTCGAAATATTGGCTTTCAAAATGTCAAAAATTCAATTTTCAAAGGCCCACATCTTAGAAACTAAACAAAATATCTCTATTGTGTTTATTATCGATTTTAGGAGTTTTTTACCAGGAAATAAAAAATGACAACAGTTTGACAATCTGACCTTCTACTTCATATTTTTGGAATAATATCGTCAAAATCACTGAAAATCAATAAACTTTAAATAGGAATGTGCAAACGTCAAACTATTGTCATTTTGTATTTGCTCTTATAAAACCCCCAAAATGGATAATGAACACAATAGAGATATTTTGTTTAGTTTCTAAGATACGGGCCTTTGAAAATTGAATTTTTGACATTTTGAACGCCAATATCTCGAAAATTAGTAAAGCAAACCTTATGATATGAGGTATCATTGGCAAGAGAATTTCAGCAAGAATTCAAATATGAAGTCAAAATAGGGAGTTACTATTTAAGGTTTTTAGAATATTTTCCAAAAATAGCTCCCAGAAAACGGCTACATAGCTTATTTTAGTTTTTACAGTAAATAGTAAAATCTATTTTTTAAAGAATATATATATATTTTTCACTAGACCAACTGTGATTGCAGCATTTTAATCGTTAACAGTTTGATATTTTGACGAAAATTTTAACAGATTTTTCGTAAATACTTGTTGAAAACTGGCGGAAATGGCTTAATTTTTAGGCAAGAATAATAAGATTTTTTCAATATTATTAGTTTTCGCTATTTCTCTTTAGTTTTGGGTAAAAAGCGAACCGAAATCTTTTTTTGGACCCATGATCAAAAAAAAAGTTTTTTTGCATCGGTAACCAAAAAAGCCATGCTTTAGTTATCTGCAGACAGTTACTAAAATCATGTTTTTGGTGAAGGTATAAAAAAAAGTTTTAAAAAAAAATTTATAAACGTCGGAAGAAAGCAGTTAAAGTGCGACCGATGAAAAAAAAGCAACACTGACAGATTTATTCTTTTTTTAGAAGGGTTGTATAAAAGAGAAAACAAATGCAAGAATGCCTCGCCTATATAAATTACATACCAATTAACGGTTCTTTTAAAATCTTCCCAGAATCTGACTCATACAGCCAATCCGCGGCATCGTTTTTGGGGATGAAATGTTGCCATCCGAATTCCCCGTCTTCTGTAGTTGAAGCATTTCTTAACTTCTCAATGGCCCAGGCGGCTGTTGCACTTCGCACCTTAATAAATAATAGAGACTTATTGGAGATTTTTTTATCCAGACAATGCTATTATTGTGGGTGTCGAGTATTTTGACACTGTTGACAGATACGCGTGCGCAGCCGCCATCAGATTTAGCGCCCGGCGTAATACTGTTACAGCTTGAATTTATAGAGCGACAGATTGAAAAATTTAATTTAAAAATTCAGCAGGGTCGATTTTACCGTCCAGAAGTATAAGCAAAAGAAGGAGTTCAATATTGCTACTGAGCTTTGAAAACCGCAACCGTTTTCAATATAGGTGACGTCATAGCAATATTGATCTAAAAATTTACGTACAATCCCTAAATTAATGTTTTATTAAACAATATTCAAAGATATTACAAAATCTAGGTCTCCTTCTTTTACTTATGGTCAATTGCACCGAAAATTGTTTAAATTTAGATTTGGCTAAATAGTTTTAAGGACAGATTTAACTTTAAGATGCACATATTCTGGCAACACTGGAAGCTGCTGTGAATGCATGGTTATCCGCCTCAACTGAAAGCCCATTTATGGTGAAAAAAAAGTAATGAGTTATGTTAGCAGCATTGTTGTATTTTCTCTTTTACATTTGCATCAAGGGACTTTTCGTATTATATTTCTATTTTTATTTTAATTTCTTTCTTACAAATCCTTAAAAAAGGAAAAAATACAAAAAAAGGAATAATGAAAACAAAACACATCGCAAAACATCGGTTTTTTTTAACCGGTTTTATGACAAAAAATTATGAACAAATTGCTTT
The DNA here is from genome assembly GCA_963921995.1 of Oxystoma pomonae. Taxonomy (NCBI): domain Eukaryota; kingdom Metazoa; phylum Arthropoda; class Insecta; order Coleoptera; family Brentidae; genus Oxystoma; species Oxystoma pomonae. The sequence goes on from OY998165.1 coordinate 20,848,474, forward strand.
TCTCCACTTTCCAAAGAGAACAAACTACAATAAAAAAGCATTTTCACCAATAGGAAAGGCACTTAAAATTATACCGTGGCTAAAATTACGACAGTTGCGAAAAACCCGTGTTTTACATTTTTATAAGAAAAGCAACCCCACCCAACACAACACAATTAACCCTAGTAAACCCTACACAACACGGAAAAAGTAACCCAACCCCAAAAGCGGCTGTCGTAACTTTAGATACGACTGTCGTAACTTTAACCACTGCCTTAAAAATGACGTTGCGTCTTTTGGAAAACAGTTTGTTTGCCCTCCACAACACATGATCGTGACAGATCGTTGGGTACCTCTATTTTAAAATTCATTGTCTTGACGAATGCCCTCAAAAAATATGAAAACAAAACAACTGATTGAATTTGACATTTTCCGTGAAAAATCTGACCAATAGGAAACAAGTTTTATGGTAAATCTGGATTTAAGAACGTTTAAACCTTGCCGAACGAGGTGTTAACCAAACCAGGTTTAACGACCCTTAAATCCGGTTTTAAAATACGATGCAAATGAAAATCGGCGCCTTAAATTTAAATCTGGTTTTAACTATGCGGTGCAAATGAACATTATACTTCTGAAAAATTTTAGGACCAATTAAGAGCAACCGGAACCGTGATAAATCAAAATCGACTCAATAATCAAGGCTGAAATAATTTCAAAAATTTCAAGTGATGACGGAAGTAGTTACGGATTTCAATATTTAAGATTTAAAAAACTGTTATATTATGACCAAAAAAAGGAATTTGACTTACCAAAACCAACGCCAACGTAACAGCTGCAATAGTTTCGGGCAGCTGAATCTTGGGCAAACTGTTTTCCAAAAATACTTTGGCTTTTTGCAACGTGTCCGAATCCGCATCTGTTTCTATGCCGATTTCGTAGAGAGCGATTACTGTTTCGGCTGTGATTTCTACGATGTTTTCCATGGAAATGACGTCCGATGTAAGGTTCTTCCACAGGGGATCAGAGCTGAAAAAAATTGGGTTAGATAACATGATGCAAAGACTTTTTTATGATCGAAAAACTATAAGTTTTAAACGACGAAAGAGAGGCATGTTTCACCTTCCATACCTAAATGAAGGGGGAAGATCGACATCAGCGTCCAGAGGTGTAAACCGACCGTCATCTTCTTGTCGAAGTTGAACCCATCTTTTCACGGCCTGAATTAGCTCGGGATCGATACTGAAGTAGTGCTGGACTTTGGACAGAGCCTCTAATATAGAGACGGTGGCTTTGTGACTACCCAGCATTGGGTGTTCGCTAAAGGAGTTGTCTTCTTTGCGAAATGAGAGGATTGATTGTATCTGAAATTTAGGGATAAGAAGTTTTAGTCAAGCGATTTCAGAAACCACGAGCGCTTCGGTAAGAATTTATTATTTATTCTATAATCGCGCAAAATGTTTAGTTTCGAGAACTAACCAAAATTAAATTTGAAAAGGCTAAACTAATTATTTTTCTCTGAAAAGAAAATCACTAATACTAATTAAAAGTAATAGTTGAAAACTGTAAGTTGCCTCGGAGCTAATAAAATTTGAAGAAAACACTCCCAAACAAGAAAACTACAACTGTTTGAGTTTACAAATCCTAGTAAGTGTAGGAATATTCAGCCAAATTTCTATATTCAAAAGTAAACTAAATTCGATTGTAAAAACGCAATAAAAAATGCAGTAGCTTTTATAGGAATTTTTTTTTTTTTGGAAAATTAACTCATTTCAGAAAACAAAGATAGTTGCTTACCCTTCCCGGTAGTACACTTATAAGTTCGTCCCTGTCTGAGCCATTTCCTAAATGAATTTTCTGAATGTTTAACAAAGGAGTCAAAGATGCCAGGACTTCGGTTAATCCGCCTAAAACAAAAAGTATCGTGTTTTTTAAGATTTCATTTTTAGAACGCTTAAAACTACTAAAAAGTTTACACAATTTTTTTTGAGTTAAAAGTTAAGGCCCTTAAAAAAAATTCGGTTGAAAATTATGAATTTATACTGCCCTACATACTATTTTTTCAATAAAATGTATTGCCCTTTATACCTATAAGTTGTGCATCTAGATGCTCTAAGCTGTTATAACAAAAAGAAATCCAATAGATGTTATGGATTAGTTTTTGATGGAAGATCTTTTAATGAATTTACCTCTAACGATATATATCCAATGTAAAACATGAAAATGTATCATTAATAATTCACAAATAAACACTTTGATCCAGGCAACTTCAAACGCCGTTTTCTGGACTAACAGCAATTTTTTTCGCAAAAGAGAAAACATGAGTCGGTATTATTGTAAAGTTTAAAGTAAAGTAAAAAATATTCCTTACCTCCCTCCACATTTCTAACTTTTGGTATAGCCATTCCTCCAGTGACCTGCAACTCGCCCCACTCGGATCCCGGTACGACTTTCTTTGGGGTATCCAAGTGTAGTACTTGACTAAAACCAGCTTCTTCATTGAAGTTCCAAATCCTAATAAATAAATGTTGATTTCAATTATTGTAAAGTGTTTGTAGTTTTACGATTGTCGATGGTATCTCGAGTATGAATATTTTGAAAAAAGTTCAATCAAAAAACCTCTACTTACAAACAGCGAAAGGTACACAGGAAACTATTGAAGAAATTGTAGATCAGACTACATTGATATATTTTTTTCTGCTCGTGTAGTACCATCTTTACGAAATTCATTTATGTTTGGTCGTTTTTGCAAAAATGTTTGATATTGAGGTTTTTAGTGTTAAAATACGTGGAATATTGAAAAGAATATGGAAGTATGGATTTGTTTTTGATGTAAGATCTGTTAACAAAATTACCATTTACGATGCCTATCGGATGCCAAACATAAATAGGATTTTATCATCTTTATAAGAGATGCATTTTGTAAACCAAGAAAATTGACGAATTTAATTATTCCTATTTTAAAGGTCTCTAAAATAGTATAGTACATTAGAAACAAGGAAAGTAATTTAATTTACCTAAATTCAGCGAGGTTTCCCCACGCAGACGCAAATCCAATATAGCGAATTTTAAACTTCTTATCCATCTTCCACGACAACAGCGTGTTGTTGTTATCTATACTTGAGCCGTTGCCAAAAGAAATAACGTCTTTTCCCCAAGATATCCAATAGGTACTCCACCCTTCGTGAGTTAAAACGTTGGGAATATTGACCGAAGCCAGCTGGATTCCGTAATCTAAAATAAAAGGACGATTACTAAAATGTAAAGTACACCGCACAAATGTACATGGGGGTCCAAATTCGAGGGCATTGTGGGATTTTAGGTATTTCTAACGGAGATAGCGAAACACTAATTTACATGTTATGGGCACCTATATCAACACTTTTTTGAGCTATGGGGGCTATTTAAAAAATATGCGTTTTAGAAACCCCACAATAGATCCCCTCGAATTAGAACCCCATACATGGTCAGGGATTGGCATAGGTCAAAGGTTGGTAGTAGAGAGCCAAAGAAGTAGTTCTTTATAAATCCAACCCAGTGGATAAACTCCTGCAATAATAGAAAACAGGTCTAATGAGAAAATTATCGGTAATTCTGATGAAGTTGCGCAATTAGCCTCAAAAACAAAACCAATATAAATATAGAAAACTACCCGCAAAAAATAGTCCGTAGGACGACGACTAACTGCAATAGTGGTTGTTACTTACTATATTTTCCTCTTCCAATATGACAAACTGTGTTTTCAGAATCTCCGATCGTGAGCCTGTACATTTTCTCCAACTTCGTTTTGCTCTCCGCTAAAGCCACATAAATCGGTCCTTGGGATGATTTCACTTCGGTTACGATGCTCTCGTGATTTCTTGGGGCTGGTATCCATTCGTATTTGTAGTTGTCCGATGTCGAGACGATTAGGTTTTCTAAAAATAAACATGACATTATTTTTCTGTGGAAGTGTAAAGAATAACACCAAGGTAACACTCACCGTCCAAAGAGAAATCTCTACAGACTCCGAAAAGGTCTAATGTTGCAGATATTAAAATAAATTAAAAGTCATATGCGGCACTAACAAATTTTGAAGCAGTAATGTTCAAACCCATTTTTCTAAGGGGTTAAAAAAAGTTTTGTGCAACAACGAATAATGGAAATTCAAGGAAATTTAATTTCAGGAGGTTCAAATGGCAATACTGATTAGAATTTGAAATTTACTTTCTCGATAAGTATGGTATAAATATAGATGGTATTGTAAACGCATTTGACAAAGAAATTCCTCTACAAAATAAAGAGAAAGATGTAAATGGGTTTTTTAAGAAGAAAAGATCAATGCATATGCAAAAATAATTAAGACTCAAATATTGGTAATAAAATCGACGTATAGGTAATGTAGCAAATGGTTTGCCTGTGACTCGAGTCTTATGTCGAACCTCTACTCAATTTATATCTAAAGCCAAAGCCGAGTACAACTGGGAGACAGAAGTAATTGTGAAAAATAATAACCTAACTGGTAAAGCAAATGCCATCACTCATAGGTGTGTATTAAGCATAATAAACATGATGGATAAATTCATTGACTTAAAACTGGTGCACGCCTTCAGGTAAGATTCATGCTCAAGATGGTAAGAAATCGCCACTACCAGGTAAGAGAAACTTTCCATGGTGACTTATTAATACTTACAACTAGAAATCTTAAAAATAAGCGTTTCTGTCTCTTACAACATGTGTGGAGTTTAGCTCTCACATTACTTTTACTGCTTACCATTTGCACAAAAATAAGCGCTCTCCGTGTGAGTTTTTACGAGACCTTCGGGAAGAACCTTAAAAGCCGCAGAATGGACCACAGCACCCGACAGTGTTGTATTGTCTAAATCCTCCGAGCCATCGCAGTTGGAACTTGAGTAACCATTGACCTCAACTAAAATAAAATAAGGTAAATATGTTATTTACATAATTCTATATGGGTACAAAAATGACAAGATATAATGTCCATTATTCGTTTATGATTGAGTTTTTCCCCACCTGTTAGATTCTTCATTCCAGGCGTAGAAACCAAAATTCGGACGACCAATGACGTTGCCCCATGCGAACCAAGTCTGAGTCTCTCTGTGACATAAAGGAGTCCGTTGTTTACGAATTGTGCTCCTTCACTTAGAGCAAGCAGGGCAGTAACCTATGAAAATTAAAGAAACCCTAAATTGAAAACTGCGTTCCATTGTCGCATATTACAATAAGAAACCACTTTAAAATGTGAAAATTCCACAAAAGATGCATCTGAACATTCTGAGCTAAAGGAAGTACAAACTTAAATGAAATTTTATATAATTCGAGAAAACTTACATCGACACAGGAATCCAAATTATTCCCAATTTTGATGTCCACTTCCACCGTCTCTCGGACTCTCAAACTGGGCGGTAGTCTAAATTCGACCTCAAGCGGTTTAAATACTTGAAGGTGTAGAGGTGGCGAGAATCTCAGTCCGGCACTGGAAACTGACAATGCCCAGACTGACCATTTTCCCGCTTCTTTGGGCGCTGTTATTGATATTTTGGTGGAGGTGCTAGTTCTAAAAAAAGTAAGAATTATGTAATATACATATACATATTAAGGGCGAATTTTTCAGGCCAAAAATTAATTTCTTTGTAACCGATCTACAGGGCGTTAATATTTTAAGATATTTTTAGTTTTTTCTTTATAACTCTCTTTATAACAGGTCTTTATAACAGGTCTTGAGATATTGGGATCAAATTTAAAACATAGCGTACGTTTTAGAGCTTACATCATCCAGTATGTCTTTTTCGCCCCATAAACCTTTTTGTGGTGCGCCGCTGGAAAATTCTGAAAGAGTTTGAGTTTGTTTCTGATCAAGGCCCACTGTTTACAGACCGGACTTTATAGGTGTAGGTAATAGTATATGCCACAAAACTGTTTAGTTTTAAGTGTTCAGGGTAAGTCATGTTTTACGACCTTGTGGCCCCTAGAGGCTACTACAACCTTACTTTTTGACTGCAGTGTTTTTGAGGCTGTTCAGAGATAGGATGATGTTAATTAGTCCATTAGTAACTGAAATTAGTTTCGTAAAATCGCAATCAAAAAGCCCACGCCACGGTGGGCAACATTTATCTCTATACCCCTCAAGTAGGAGAACAAAAGGTTGTGACACAAATTATGTGGTTCATATGCAGGGCATAAAAATGAAAGACGTGGTTCCTAATACTGGACGGTGTTTGAAATGACGATTCATTTCGCTTAAATTTGTTCAAAAGTTTTCCCAAACAAATAACAAAAAATGTGCTAAAACATTTTCTTCGTCTTCGACTGTAGAGAGACAAGCTTATAAACAAAGTACCTAACAAAAATCATTCATCAAGCAAGCAAGTGAATTACCCAACCCACACTTATCTCTGTATCTTACCACGGAATCATACTTCAAAAAATCATTTGCATACTTTTAGTGGTAAAGTCGTGCCTTGAAAAAATGTTCCTTAGTTAAAACATTTTTGAAATGATTTTTAAAAACAGCGTAATCGTTTTCTATATATTTTTGTATTACTTGCAGGCCACTTAATACGCTCTAAGTTTCTGACATAAGTTGTGGAACACCCTGTATATCAAGTAAAAAAAAGGTTTAGTGCAAATAGCTCAGACTCTAGACCAGAGAACAGAGACATACATTTAAAGATACCCAGCCATATTGCCGAGACTGCTTACAAAATGAAATAAGTAAAGCTACTAGAAATGTAATTAAACACACATAATAATGTTAATTTACAACATATCAAGCGTACGTTGGACGGTTAGTTAACCACGCTAGACACTTTAACCTACTTTGAATTTGGGGCAAAAACTTGTTCATGAACTTTAACTGTTGCACTGTTTGCGAAAATTGGACAAGTTATAAGTTCAACGCTGACGTTACGAAAGAAACATGGAACAATTGCATATTAACTATGTTGGGAATTTGGAACCTTTGGTTGCACTAAAACAAAATTATGATTGTTTTCCACAAACCAAAACTACGATTTTTTGCACTCGACGCGCGTTTCGCTAACAACGTTAGCATCATCAGGAGACGATAAACAATGAACTAAATTAATCTACGCTCTATCTTATATACAATCCTTTAGTGGGCGGAGATAAGACTAATAATTTGTGATTGATCACGATTTTTAATCCTATCTTCCCTCAATCAAAGAATAAAGTGTACTAAACGGGATGGGTCCTCTATCTTTATTTAAACTATTTCTGGATTTAATGATTTCCATACTTTCATATGCATTCAAAAGTTTTTTGTTTGGTACACTTTTTAGAAGTTTTAGGTTATCTAATGTGAATCTATGATTGTTTTCAAAAGCATGCTCGGCCACACTTGACTGTTCTTCCGTATTTTAAGTGTGCTAAGTGTTCTTTAAAACGTGTTTGAATAGAGCGTCTCGTTTGGCCAACATATTTTTTGTCACAATCCATGCAACTAATTTCGTAAATTCCACTTTTTTCTAGAACTGTAGTTTTATCCTTGGGATTTCCTAGTAAGCTTCTTATTGTGTTACCGGATTGATATACTAATTTAAGACCGGTGTTATTAAATACTTTGTGTAATCCTTTCGTATAATTCGGATTATAAGGAATTGATACAAATTTTGAGTCGCAGGTATCTTTTTGTTTGAAAAAGGTAGAATTCCGAAAGGTCTTTTGAAAAGAATGTCTATTTATCAGCTTATTTATTAAGCCTTCGTCGTAACCGTTTTCGCCAGCTATATTCCTAATCCTATTCTTTTCTGCTTTAAATCTTTCTTTGTTTAAGGGGAAATTTACTAATCTATATGTTAAAAAGTGCAAACTTGCAAGCTTATGTTGTAAGCAATGAAAAGAGTCATTTGGAATATACCTGTTGGTGGCCGTGCCTTTTCTGTATAGGTCAAAGTCCAATTTATTTTTATTTCTTATAACTAAATTGTCTAGAAATGACAGTGTACCGTTGTTCTCTGTTTCATAAGTAAATTTAATAGTGGGAAATTTGTTATTTATTTTTTTCATAAAATTTTCAACACTAGTTACTTTAGTGTTGAATACTGCAAACACATCGTCTACATACCTGAACCATACTCTGGGGAAATACTCAAATTCTTTACTTATATCTGATTCAAATTTGCTCATAAATAGGTTTGCGATAAAAGGTGATAAACTATTACCCATTGTGGTTCCTTCTAATTGCTGGTAGTAGTTATTTTTATGTTAAAAGTAATTTTGATTCATGCAGAGTTTTGTTAAAGATAGGTATTCTAAAGTCTGTTTGTCTTCTAGATTGTTTTTTCTTAGTAGTTCATCCAGGTATTGTAAGGTATTGGGGATCGGCACACTAGGGAACAACGAACTAACATCAAACGAAATTAAAATTTCACCTTCTTGGAGTGAAATATCTTTAACTTTGTTGATAACTTCAAGGGAATTTTGAACAGAAAAACCTTTTTCCTTTATCGTTTGCTAGCCATTTCGAAATGTTGTAAGTAGGTGATCCTACAGCAGAAACTATAGGTCTAACCGATTTTCCAGGCTTGTGGATTTTCGGAAGACAATACAGTTTCGGCATAGTGGGATTGTTCTGACCTTGCTACTGTTATTCGATCCTGATGTTCGAAAATACACTCATAGTTAAACTTCAAACCCCAGTTAAAACCACAGATGTTGACTTTTTTACGTTTTATAGGGGCAGTTTACCAACAAACTTTGGTTTAACCGTTACCGGCGCGCGGCAGTGGGTCAAACTTCAGTTTAATAGTTACCGAAAGATTCTAAAACCGCAAAATAGTTATTAAAAATTTATTTAAAATTTGTTTTTGGTAAAAATACTGTCAAATTTTTGAGATGACTTAGAATTTGTTTTTGATCAATTGGATGAAGATGATGAAAAAATTATTGACATTGTCGAAGCATCAAGAAGACCAAATATTAGTCGTCCTAAAACAAATCCTTTGGAGGAGTAAGACAATGTAGATTTTCAAAAGAGACATGCGAAATTGTGCATGAGAAAATTCGACAAGAGTTGGAACATCCCACAGACCAGTAATAAGTTTTATTCTCACACCGAGTATATACAGACCGCTTCAAGCTACTGCGAACATAGGGCGGAAGAAGTCTAATTTGCCAGTGTACGTACATGCAGAGACACCGCACGCCTATCAGTGAAGCAACCAACACTCAGGCTTCCGATCGCCATTCGCTGCCGTTCGCCGCCTTTCGCCTTGTATTTAGTACGCCTCTAACCACGGTGCTGTGTGGAGCGTAGTCAATGAAACCGGAATTTGGTCAATAAATACGCAAATTTTTATAACGTCATTTTCTTATTTTTTGTCACTGATAAATAAGAGCGTTTTATTGTCAACTGCTCAGATTTATCAGTGACGACGTGTTACAATGAATATAATAAGGAGAAACAAAATAAAAGCAAGTTCTCAAAATAAAATAATACATTCTGAAAACCAAAAAGATTCTCCCAGTCAAAAAAAAATTAAAGCAAATGTTCGAAAAGTCCTCCTTGCTCGGCTAGACAATATTCGAGCCTACTATAAAAACCCCTTCTAATTTGAAAAGCTTCTTCAAAAACAGATAGAAGTCATTAGGAGCAAGATCGTGAGATCGAGCTGGCCATAAAATAGTTCCCCGTGTACTTATAACCCGATTAGGAAATACATTATCAAGATATTCCCTAACAAGGCCAACATTGTGAGCGGAAAAACTATCTTGTTGAAACCATGTTTCACCAAATCTTACACCTAACAACTGCCTAGCAGTTGGAATAATGTGCTGCTGCAGTAGATCCAAGTATCTAGGACCATTCAAATTGCAATTGCCGTTAATAAAAAATGGCCCAATTACGTGTTCCCCTACAATACCCCCCCAAACATTTAGTTTTTGGGGATACTGTGTTCTTACGTCAAAATACAAATGCAAATTTTCCTTCGACCAATATCGAACGTGTGTTGGGTTATGACGATTTGTCCATTTGACCATCTGCACTTTTTCGGCAACTTCGTAGACATCCATTTTTAGTTTTAAAAATGTATTATTTCAATTAAGAACTTACCCATCTGTTTCTCGAGCAAGGCAGAAATAAAACAAAATAATAAAAACAAAATGCTTCGAATCCACCTCGGTCGTACGGCACGGAGAGTAAATTGGACTTGATTCCCCCTATGTTCGTAGTAGCTTGAAGCGGTCTGTATACTGTATATCATTGTTGTGGCGTCTGGCTGTGTATCTGTCAGTAACCAACGCTCATATCTCAAAAACTACTTGACTGATTTTTATCAAATTTGATGATTATGTTAGGTTTGGTTCTAGTTGGTGCCATTTTAAAGATATGGTTAAAATATGTAGTCTTTTTAAACTAGAAAAAACTTGTTGTGCTCCTAACAGCTCTTCTTTTCTTCTTTTTTTCTGATTAAACTGAAGTTTAAACTATGTAAATATTTCAACGGTATCGGTAACGCGTTCAAAACAATGCCAAAACACACTAAATTTTTCACTTGTTTATGCCATGTTTTAAACGAAGCCCGCTTTTATGATGGATGTGAGGCTGATTTCAATCGTTGAATGCGTTGGTGGGTCACGCGTGGAAGTTCGAAACTCTAGTTCACTTTAAAAAAAACAGGTTTCGTAAAATCATCATCAAAAAACCCACGGTGGGCAAAATTTAACTATTCGATATCTAACGCGTATTAATTTTATGTCGTTTTTAATGAAAGTAAACTCTAGAATATTGAAATCAGTAGATTTTTGACCTTTTGTAACGAAATGGTGTGGAAGAAAGTTTATTGTTTCTATTTTAGTTTGGTTTACCTAGCTATAAAAACTCACTTCGACCAAGGTTTTCATGAGATCAAAAGGGGAATGGGGCAGTCTAACAAAAATAATATGGCCGTTCCAATATGGTCGCTATAGGGTAAACAAACCGTTCTTCTATAAGACCTAATGCTAACTTAAATCAAAAGTTTGGCAAAATGGAAAAAGACGCAGATTAAGCAAAGAGATTTTTTTTATAGAGTAATCCTTTTTGAATCGGGGAAAAACAAGCATTTTGCCGAAATTTTAACAATAAACTCAAAATTCCCAATTAAACGTGGAAATGTCCCTCTACCTATCTCTGTCGCAATTGTGTACTTACAGAAAACGTCATCTCTCTCAAATCAGATAGCCGATCTGGCCCGATCTTCAGGCTGAACTGGGAGAGACAATGCCTATCCGCACTGTGCAAGTGCGAGAGAGATAAAAGTACATGACATGACACATTAAACTGCGAATTTTAAGTTTATTGCTCTATAAAATAAATAGTCACTTTGTTTAATTTGAATCTTTTTCCACTTTCCCAAAATGTTCATTTTTATTAGCATTACGTCTATGGAAAATCGCTTTGTTTACCCTACAGCCATCATTTTTAAAGGACCATCTCGTGATTAACGGCTGACTTTGAGAATTTGTTAGACCAGCCCTATAAACACCTTCAACTTTTTGTTTCTAGTTGAATGCTTACGAATGATTAAAACAATTCCACATCCATAGCTGGTCGAACGGTGTGCCTCCTACCAGACTTTCTGGAAGTCTTTGTTTTTGTCCTGAAGGTCCTGCGCCTGAGCCCCTCTGTCTAAAAATTAAAAATAATTAAATGAAAGAGGTGAAGCAGAAAATTGTAAACAGCTCTTAGAATTCTTCCCCAAAACATTGCAAATATTTTTTTAAAAATACCAGCCTATATTAATATACAATGTTCCTAAGGATATCTTTAGGGGTAGGCTTTCAATAAACCAAACAGAAATGGCATATAAGGTCCTGCGCACACAAAAGAAACAGTCATTTTAAGCAATGCTGCCAGTGTTTTATTACACTAGGAAACAAACTTTACTCTTTTTTAAAGGTCGTGGGTAAAAATAGAGTTTTTCGATTGTTTATGACTGAAATAGAGCCAAAATGTTTTTTGAAAATTTTTCTTAGGTCTAATATTAAATTTAATTAACTTATAGCTAATTAATATAATGACAAATTAAACTAATCACTTTTCTTATGTCTTTTTAAGTTTCTCTTATACACAGCCTCTGGTTCCTCTTGACAAAGCGTTCAACAGTAATCCGCTAACATTGAAACAAGTTTCTCTTATACACAGCCTCTGGTTCCTCTTGACAAAGCGTCCAACAGTAATCCGCTAACATTGAAACATTCTACTTCCCATGGTATGAGTTTTCCATATTTACAATTTCTTGATGATATTGCCTTTGCTTGTGTTGGGTTGGAGATTGCCAGATACAAGCATTAACCCGGCCCAAGGAGACCCAGAGCACCCTTCTCTGAATTCCACTTGGGTAATTCTCAACAGGTGCGTCCAGGTCGCGGGGGTGGACCCGACTGAATAAGTCGGTGACTAAATCCTGTTGGGGAACGTTATACCGCACTCCCCTGGAACGAAGCTCATGGGGTCGGTGTGCCGGAGATAGGGAGCGCTTATGTGAACCCAACTCTGGCTCGCTCTCGACTTCTCTGAGCGGTGTATCGGGGATGAGTTTGGGGGCCTTGGCTTGAACGCCCGGGCCGCGTGGATGAGGCACCACAATAAAAACCTTCCTCAGGGAACCAGGCGCACCCTGTTGTATATAGCCCCCTCCCCGAAGTGCTGGGGAGGTGATTCTAGCCAGTTTACCCGTGTGTGAGGGAACTCCAGAAGGACCTTCCAGACGACCAGGAGGTAACACAGGGAACCGAACAGGTACCCAGTGGAACCTCTAAAGATAAGGATTAACAAGGAACTGTTTAAGGACTCAGTAGATCTTCTTCAACACAAGAGGCCCATTGAACACTCTACGAACGCATCAGGGGCGCCTACGGACGCCGCTGATGTAAACCAATTTGCCAAGGAGCTCAGGAAGCTCCAGGTCAAAATCTTGGTCAGCATGGACGGTCCAACCGAAACAGAGCTGACTGAATCGTGTGTGAGAGAACTCCAGAAGAACCCTCCGATGACCAGGAGGTAACACAGAGAACCGAACAGGTACCCAGTGAATCCTCTAAAGATAAGGATTAACAAGGAACTGTTCAAGGACCCAGTAGATCTTCTTCAACACAAGAGGCCCAACAGGGAACTACACAGGTACCCATTGAACACTCTACGAACGCATCAAGGGTGCCTACGGACGCCGCTGATGTAAACCAATTTGCCAAGGAGCTCAGGATTCTCCAGGTCAAAATTTTGGTCAGCATGGACGGTCCAACCGAAACAGAGCTGACTGAATCGTGTGTGAGAGAACTCCAGAAGGACCTTCCGATGACCAGGAGGTAACACAGAGAACCGAACAGGTACCCAGTGGAACATCTAAAGATAAGGATTAACAAGGAACTGTTCAAGGATCCAGTAGATCTTCTTCAACAAGATGCCCGACAGGAAACTGCACCAGTACCCATTGGACACTACAAACGCATTAGGGGCGCTGGGAATCTCCGGAGACTCAGAGAGTCGATGGTGCATGGAGGACGAAGAATCGTCCTTGCATATCCTGCTGGAGTGTCCGGCTCTGGCCAGGTCAAGAGAGTCGCACCTTGGGAACCATCTGTTTGGCCCAGGCGATGTAAGAAGGTTGCAGCCCAGAAAAACCTGTTCTTTTGTGAAAGAGGCAGGCTTCCTGTGCTAAACCATGGAAAGTGGGCGTGCAGCGGGCCCAGCAAGGTGGCCTACGTACATGGGAATTGTCCCACCCGCACTTCTACATTTATTCGTTCATTCATACATCCCATATTTTCATATGATTTTAGAAGTTTGTTTACAATCTCTGGATAATTTTCTGCTCTTTTATTTCCTAAGAATTGGTTTCACCATTCTAAAGCCTTCTAATGCCTCTTTTTCTTTTCTCTTCCCGAATGCACGAGCTTTCTTATTTGGGGTCCCACAAAAATTCCCTCTGTAATCTTGGCTTCACTTAATCTGGAAAATTTTTGTTTGTGATTGAAGGTAGGAAGGAACTAAAGGATCGTTCGTAATATTTTTGACTCCCGATACAAAAGATTGTCTTTGTGGCTAATTTCTTCTTTTACAGTGATTCTTTTTAGCTCGGCTATCCCATTCGTAGAGAAAACAACATTATACTGTCTTCAAATCTGCACAAATTTGTCAACCATATATGTTATATTGCATAGTTTCGTACACTAGCTTGGAATATGTTTCTTTCATATAATATAATAATAATATTAGATATTTATTCAATAACATTATATAATACGTACTTATATATCCACTACAAAAAATAAAGAATAAATATATAAAAAAACCAACCAGCTAAAGTCAAAGACTTGCGTGGTTAAATTTTAACCTAGCTATGTTTAAAAATAGCACAAAAATTATTCCAATTTAATTCTGCTCAATAATAATAAGCAATTATGTGACACGACAAAAAAAAAACAGACATGTAGACTTATAAGTTATTTTTTAAGTCAATGATGGAATGGATATATATGGATATAAAAAAAAACAATCAGCTAAAGTCAAAGTTAAATTTTAACCTAGCTATGTTTAAGAATAGCACAAAAACTATTCCAATTTAATTCTGCTCAATAATAATAAGGAATTATGTGACACGACAAAAAAAAACAGACCTGTAGACTTATAAGTTATTTTTTAAGTCAATGGATGGATGTATAATCTAGATTTGCTTTCAATCCATAATTTTACTTTTTTTTAATAGAAATTTATTTCTTAATACTTTTATGTCATTTTGGAAAATATTATAGATCTTCGGCCATAGATATCCGAAACTTCTTTGTCATATAGTTTTGGCCGGTTTAGTTGAATCTGATTTTTGTTAAAGCGAGTATTTTTAATTACTGGGTTTATAGACTTCTCAGAGAAATCTGGTTTTTTTATTCAGGCTAGGCAGAAAATCTGCCGGACATCAAAAATCTTACTTTCCGCAAAGAGTTGCTCGGTTGGATATCTATAATAATCTTTCTTAAATATTAACTACTAATTATTACTACTAAATATTAAGTACCTATTTTTGGACTTTTTCAAGTTGTATTTGTAGCACCACCCAAAGCGACCAACCCATATGTCATGTGGCTCTATACCAAAACTTAATATAAAGTCTTTAATTGCTGTAGATCAAAGATATCTGAACACCTTCTAAATTTGCCCAAAAACCATCTTATTTTTCCAGTCATAAAGGTGATCTCAACACATGTGACAATCTAAGTAGATTCCCAGGTGTTGTTTTTTTAACCCCCTGTATTTGGGTACCTTCACATCCACAGTACGTGTTTAAAGTAAGGCACTAAAACCCAGGAAGATTTGATGATAAGTAAGTAAAAGGAATATAGTTAGTCTTGGAATACTTAACAGTTAAAATTTTTGACTGAAAATATTGAAAAAGTTTTTCAAAATTTTTTTCAGCTTTTATTTTAAGTTCGTCCCAAGTTTTAGCCCAAAAAATATAGCTGTATTATCTGCAAAGCTAACAAATTCGCCATCTAGATTAAGATTAAACATATCGTTAATATATAAATTAAATAACAGCGGTCCTAAGACCGTCCCTTGAGGAACACCGCAGGTAACGGGTTTCTTGTTGCTGTAGGTGTTTTTTATGTTAAATAGGCATTTCCCCTAATTCCACATTCCTCAATAAGCTGCATAACCAAATGGAACCTAACTTCAAATAGACTCACAAACATCATACTACCCGTATCATGTAAATCAGACCTCGGAAAATATTTTAAGCGATGGATTTGAGACTGAGATACTTTTATTTCCGACCTTTTTTGTGTTGACTAGTGTTATCTCCGGGCTGCTTCCATGAGAAAAAGTTAGTCCCGAGTTACCTACCGATAAGATATTGCAGAAATAGCGGAGTCGCCTCTTCTTGCGCATTGTTGCTGGAAGAATGACACCCCTGCTTCCAAGAAGTCGACTTCTCCTGTTACTTGCGAAGGCTGGTGTTCACTAAGAGCAAAAAACACATTTTATTTTTAGTGGTTTAAAAATCATTTATTTATGATAGTTTTATTCTAATGATGTAAAACTCTGTGGGCCAGCAAACACATGTTTACTCAGGTATTTGATTTGATATAGAGCGCGCTAAAGGTAGGGCTGACACAGTTTATTTGCAATTTACCGACGTGAGGATACTTCATCGCACTTTCGTCGGGCCAAGCGAATTGTTTTTCAGGGGCATGGCGAATGATCGAAAGTCGGTAGTCGGTCCAACATCGGCCCACGTTTAACTGACGATGCCTGACATAGGTCCGATTATGTTACAATTTATAGTTAGACGGCCATTTAAATATGATGGTCGTTGGCTGATCCAAATGAGAGCAGTGATGTCAATTCCTACGTTTATACGCGTTTAAAACCGGTTTTATATACGAACGGTTTTATATAAAACCGCTTTCTCTGAGGGTTTATACGTCCTTTATTCAATCAGTTCATTCAATGTCAGTTTAAAAAGAAAACAAATAAAACGACTAAATTAACAACAGATTTTTCGGTAAAACCAGGGTTGAGAAATTCATTAATTAACCCTATCAGATTGTGTCTAATTTTCGACTTATATAACCGCTATAGGCATCCTAATGCTAGTAAGAGACCCACATTTTTTCCTGCCGTCGTCAGCCCTGTTCTCAGGATATGTTCATACTGTGCATGGGCAGGAAAATGTGGGTCTTTTATTATCTCTGGGCAACACATCAGTCTCAACTAAAAGGCCAGTTAACTCTTTCGTTTTAATAGTAGGATTCCAAAAAATATACAACCTTCCTGCTTTTCGTTTTAACGTATCCTTTGGTCTACTATTACGGCGATATTGGTAACCAAACTGACAGAAAAATCCATGTTTAACCTATCAAGTTGGTTATTTGTGGCCATATAATTCTTATTTATTTTATGTAGTTTGTTGCATTTAAATTATATTACTAGTCGCACTTTTTATTATTCTGTTTTTGGATTTAGTGGGAAGCTTGTGTGTTGCGTTGTTGTATTTTATATTTTATCATTAATTTGACTTTTAAGCTATTTTTAGTTTCATATATTTAACAACCTGCTTTTTTTTTAAACATTTATTTATTTAGATCTACTTTTATTTTACGGCTTGACTATTTGTATATACTGTATACTTTTCAACTTGACTGCACTTTTAGCTTTGATAATATTATTTCATAAATGTTTCTTCTTGGTTGTTTACAATTTTTTGTGTAAACTGTCTAATTGGATATTTACGATCCTCTTCTTTTATCCTCTGCTACTTGTTGTATGTATAGTTTTCCACTTGTCACTCTTAAATATGTGTTTGTTTAGTTGATTGTTTTTTTATAATAATAACTGTATATAATTAGTTATTTAGATTCACTTTTCTTCATATTTTTATATATTTAATTGACTGTTAATTTAGTTATTTATTCACTATTATTATTATTATTATTATTATTATTATTATTATTATTATTATTATTATTATTATTATTATTATTATTATTATTATTATTATTATTATTATTATTATTATTATTATTATTATTATTATTATTATTATTATTATTATTATTATTATTATTATTATTATTATTATTATTATTATTATTATTATTATTATTATTATTATTATTATTATTATTATTATTATTATTTGTTTAACTTTGTAATACAATAGTGAACAGGTATTGAAATAGAAAGGATTATTAAGTAATGGCTGAATTTTTTGGGAAACAAGGGCAAGGGCAGGGCTGTTATATTATCCCAAGGCCTAATATAAATGCTTACCTAATTCTTGGGTTAAATTTTCCGTCAGCGTTCAAAGATTTCCCTCCTAGAAGACAAACCAGTGAGGATGGTTGAGTGGTCAGTTCCACATCTATGCTTTGCTCAGGTAACCACCAGTCTCGTTTTTCTATGTTCAAATGGATCTTAAAGAAAAGTCTAGGTATAAAAAATCGGGAGAAGAATTTCCATAAAAACTGCAGACTGTTTTTAAGCGTTTTAGAGCTTACATCATCCAGCATGTAAAGTAATTGTAAAATTCTACAGGGAGATATTTTTTCGGCAGTCAAGCACTGTTTCGCATCATAAACTTTTTTGTGGTGCGCCGCTGGTAGATTCTGAAATATGAAATTAATTCTTTGTTTTGTTCTATCTCTTTCTCTTCACTTTTTTTGGTTTGTGGAAAACAATCATAACTTTGTTTTAGTGCAACCAAAGGTTCCAAATTTCCAACACAATCCTTTACATTTGTTTACCGTCGCTTTTTCGAGTCCCGTAGGCACTATTAACCTTATCGGGCAGGTCATCAACTACTTTCGAACCGCAGACCACGAATTTTCTCCTCCTGTGAGTTTATTCTTGAATCGAGAGAAAATTTGCTCCCAGTATGCATCCCATTGGTCCAAATCTTCGGTTTAAATCGGTTTCGCTCACTTTTGCCCGATATTGAGCGAAAGTAATTCTCTTAGTCAAGACCAAAAGAATTACTTTGATCAATATCGGGCAAAAGGGAGACGAATCGATTTAAACTGAAGATTTGGACCAATGAGATGCATAGTAGCGAGAGAATTTGGGAGCAAATTTTCTCTCGATTCAAGACTATAGACGCACAGTAATCCACCGACTTAGGGAGTGGGTAACTAGGTCCGCCTCCACGTGATATCCGATCCCATCCGTCCTGGTTACCGGCGTGAATCGAACCGTCCTTTTATCGTCCTCTGCGAGGGACGGTATGTAATCGCGTTAGCCTGCCTTTTTCCTTAATCTCACAAAATTATGTAATTTTATAAGAAAAAGTTCAACTAGACTACCGACGTCCCCGGGGATCGAACGCGGGTCTCCTGGCTGTACCCATTATACAACCAGGTCGGTTTTTCTCTAAGAAACTTTCTTTCTTAACTCCTGTATTTTTGCATATCAAAAAAAAAAGTATTTTTTTTTGTGACCTGAACGATACGCCCTTAAAATTGTGATACTGAATTTTGAAACACCCCGTATATATAACGTGCATCATCCCAAGTTACCTTCTTATTTAACCCCATTTTATTTCGAAAAAAAAGCAAACATTGCAAATATTTTCCTCATTTAAAAAAAATACAATAGTCAATTAAGGCTCGGAAAGATACTTCAAATACCTATATCATACGAGTAAGTGCAGCTCATTTTGAAAAGTTAAGACCTCTTTCGAACAAAAAGACGCTCGAGAGGTTGTTCGTGCGTGTGCACGTTATAAATTGTTAAAATATTCAGTGAACGGGATTTATGCTTCGCAGGTTTACGTTTGTCAATTTTGCCCTTAAAGAAAGAGAAAAGGAAAATGTTACTTCTGCAATACAATGCTTTTTAATATCAATAAAATATAAGGCTTATCCTTCTATTAGCAAATTTTCCGCGCGGATTTCAATTCATGGTGAAGGTGCCAATCGTTCTGTCACGGTTTTACCACCTGACAGACAAGGTTTCAAATTCAAATTTCAAAATCCGCGCGGAAAAAAAAGCTCCAACCTAAAGCAAGAAAGAATCACGTGACTGGACCAAGCGCGAAGAAGAAAAATATAGGATAGGGGAGGAATCAGATTTAAAGTTGTTTATTTACGACGTTTATTAGCGACGCAGGCGAAAATTTTTGAGGAAATTACGCTGAAAATGCATTTTTGACTCAAAAATAAACTAAATTTAATTTATAAAAAAGTCATTAACATTTTTGATTTTTTAAATGATTATACAACTCCAAGGGGGGTAACTACTCCCCCTACCTCCCCCCAAAATCTGCGTTTGCGATGGACTACTGTATGTTAACAAAACTTCCAACAAAATATAATCCATAGAAACAATTCCTCTTTAATCTATAGAGAAAGAAAGAAAGATTTATTAAATTTTTTTGTGTCGGCTTCTAACCAAACCCTATAGATAGCAAAAATACAATTTTCAGAATATTTGTCTGTTTATTCAAGAATTACGCAAAAACCACCTGACCGATTTTGATGAGACTATTGGATTACTTGGACTCCTGGACAGGACATAGGCTTTATTTCATAAAAATCGGTTTATGGACACACAACAAAACTTATGATCATTTAAAGGCGAAGTGTGGGGTCTTCAGCTAGTAACAAATAAATCGACGGAAAGGATTTCCAAATAGCTCGTCAAAACTCGAGGCCTTGATAGCTCAGTTGGCTATGGAGCGTGAACTAGTGTCAAGAGGTCCCGGGTTCAAAACCCGGTCCAATTTATTCTCTTATTTCTCGCATTTTCCGGCAAAAATCAGTTTTCTGCAAATTCCCTCTTGAATTTGGTGGGTTTTTACGAGGATTTTTAAATATTTACCTTATCGTGGATGAGTCGCACATTGAAGCTGGCTATGTCGCTCACTGGTTCTCCTTGAGGGGTAATGTAGTAGAACAAAAGCTGACTTACTGGCGCCATTACCGATTTTACTGTGAAACTAAAAGAAAAAAAAGACGATTGTGCAAACTCTTGGTAATGTTATTCCAGGATTTACAAGTTTGCGGTTCCACCATTATTCACTAAAGAAACTTGGTTGGATTTGGGGTGGGTAATTAACCCAAAAAAATTAGTTCACAATTGCACGGATTTTAATAGAAAACTAAGGCAGTGGCGCACCGAGGGGAGGGAAGTCTAAAGTTAACCACCCGCCCGAGAACCTTGGCTATGGTCACATTTTTACTTCAAATTAAGTTTTTATATTATTTATCCTTAAAAATCTGGGTGCGCCATTGACTAAGGGCGTTTTAAATGGGTCTGTTAACCATTCTTATAATTATTCAGACAATATCTAGAACAGATCATTTGACACTCGTTCTTTTTTTTAAAGAGGTGAAACATAGATTACTTATTTAAAAAATTTTTGTTGAATAATAGAGCATATTATTTCGGTAATTTCATATAACTATGATCTTTCTTTTTAGAAAACTGCTCAACAAACTATTTGCGATTTACTTAATTAAATTTGCAGCTTTTTCTTAAAGAGAGAGGGCGGTTTACTAGGTGTGGGTCTTGTGAGGGCTGATCCTCGGCCGGATCTAGTCCTAGTTCTTGATTTGTTACCAAAATCACATCGTAAATAAGACGCAGGCAAAAATTTTGAGAACATTTTTACATTTTTTGAATCTTGTTGACAAACATTGTATAGCGCCACAGGCAAAATTTTTTATAAATTAAGCATCAGAAAATTATTTTAACATTTTGATATTTTCACGTTTTTTTGGGAGATATTAAAAAAAAAGTGAGTAGGGTTAGCTGCCGAGGAGTCATTGGCTTGGAGGAGGATCTAGTCCCAATTATGGACTTGTAATACTAAAAATGCCACTTTTTATGCTTTGAATCCTGTTGACAGCGTTACAGGCAAAGATATTTGCAATTTAAGTAAGAACTTCTTCAATAATTTTAATCACTTTCAAAAGAATGGAATGCTGGGTACCAATTTCGCGTCGCGACATTCATTGAAAGGCGGAAGTTGATCGGGATAAAGAATTGGGATGTCGAGAGTTAAAAATAATGCGAAAATAATTCAAATTCTACTGCGTCAGAAGGCTTTCGGCCGCCCCAAGTTTGGCCGCCTGCTGGAGCGGTTCTCCACCGCTCCACCCTTAAGGCCGGCCCTGCCAAAACCGCATGATATATAGAAGAAGCTTGTAGTTCTATAAAGTATTGGAATGTAATTTGTGAACAAAATTACTAACGCATCCAAATAACAACCAATCCAATTAAAGTGTAAACGTGGTGTCTAATATCTGCGTTCTTATACCTTAACTATATAGTCGGTGCTACTTTAGCAAAAGTTTTATATGAAACATAAATAGGATAAAGTAGAAAGGTATATCTACCTGGTAAACAACCACCAGCTAGAACTAATAATAGCGAAACTTTTAATAAGATTTGCTGCGAATGTAAACTTGCTAACCAGACTTTAGAACATCGGATTTATAAACATAGCATTAAAAGCCTCCAAATTAGATTTTGTTTAAGTATAGGTATAGAGAGCAATGTAACGATATATATATTTATATAAGATGGGCCAACAGAAACGTACATTTTTTTTGTGACCGTGAGTTCGATTTTTGTGATTTTCGCTTCTGCAAAAGGCTATATAAAGCCTCAGAATACATAAAACTTTTGTCAAAATTGACGTTTTGTTAAAATCCAAGATGGCAACTTTTTCCCGAAAGTCACTTCTTTGTCGAGCACAAGGAGGTATCAATTGTTAAAATTGGACAATAAATAATAAACGGTGCACGATTTTGAAATTTTAGATATTTTTTACCCCTCCTGTCGAAAGTTTTTGTGCGCCAAATTTATATATATGCGGAAAGCTACGACATTGCTTTGCACAAAAAGTATCATGCACTTATAAAAATCGGACAAGAAACAACAGAGCCAAACCGACACAACGCAACCCAACGAAGAAGGTGCTCGTAAAACATCTAGGTATAGCTAAAATGCATTTGCTGCAAATTTGTTGAAAACTTATCAGGTTTTTGTTATTTGGTACAAGGTGTTTGGAAAACTAAAATTGTAACTTAAATGTACATAATTTCCTAACTTATTTACTTTTTGTTTAATAATAATTTAACAAAAAAAAAATACAAATTTAGAAGGGGATGCAGTACCTCTTTCTTTGAATAAAGCTTTGTTAGTTCTTCTCCGATTTTTTCAAGTGCTACCCTTTTGTATAGGGCTTGCTTTCCGGGTAATCAAAATAAGGCACATACGCGAATGAAACAAGAGTTTTTATACCAATATTTTACAAAGGGTTACAACAGCACCTATAAGTGTTCGGGTTAAGCTTTATTAGATCTTTTCCAATTTTAATAGTTGATAGCTCTCTGTGTTCGGTAAAGAGGTCGCTTTCTGGAAAATGTTTTGTGTGGAGTACAGTGGCGGACAGAAAGTATTGGCTATATATAGTAAAATTTGAAAATCATGTGCCATCTTGGATTTTAACGATATGTCAATTTCAACAAAAGTTTCATGTAGTCTGAGGCTTTAGCTTTCCGGAGAAACCAAAATCACAAAAATTAAACTTATGGTTAAGCCATAATGTCAATTTAAGGCTTAAAATATTTTAGCATAATTTAGGGGGTAACGTTTTTGATGAAGCAATTTCTTACTATGTTTTTCACATTTTTATGCCATGATATTGCTCACATTTTAAAGCTTTCTTTCCAAACTTTCGATTTCTAGAATAAAACACTCAAATTTTTTAAGTTTTCACTGTTTTTTAGCGTTCAAAAAAAGTACTGCCAAAAACATTTTTTTTTTGTTAAGGTCGTAGTTACAATCTGGGGAATTGTTTTTAGCAACACTGTACCAGAAATCAATTTAACTATGTCGACCTGATTTTTTTTTTCAAAAACATGGAGACTTTATTTATGTTTATCCACAGTGGGACACCAGAGATTTTTAAGCACCGCGTCAAAAATTTGGGGTTAGGTTACTTATTTTGACTTCGCGTTCTACGCCGCTAAAAAATCAAGTAAAATACTAAAATAAAAGAAAACCATTAATTGCAGAATTACCTGTTAAAAAAAATCTACCCAACTACGTATTAAAGTAACTGGGTGTAATGTTTAAGGTTGTTTTTACAGGTGCATTTATAATTGAATTGGAAACACTCCCGCTAGCTGATACCGACAACAGGTTAACTTAAAAGCATGCAGATTCAAAAATTGGCTACTGGCGCTAGACGAAATAATCGTATTCTATTTTAAACAGGAGCGTCAACGATTAGCAAGAGTCTTTCCAACATCTAAATGGAACTTTACTGACCTGTTTTGTTAGTACTCAAGTATCCGTATGTTTTTGAAACTGAGGTTCTAAAATCTATCCTTTACACTCCAAGATTTCACTACTACACTTGCACATAACTATGCCGCAATAATTTAAATTAAAAAAAATGGTTGAATCAAAATAAAAACAAAATTATGTGGGGTTATGGGCGCCGAATGTTTCTATGAGAATTTCTAGTAATCCCAGCAAGCCAGTAAAGTTATCTTGGTTCTTTGATAGATTTGGGGTAATGCCCGCGCAGCGCTAGGCCTTTTTCGGAGGGCGACCGCACTCGCGAAGTTGTTTCATATTTGTTTTCGAACAATGTTTTTGAAACATAAATATAAAAAGGAAAAATTTAATCCAGAGGAAATTGTGAGTATTTCTCTATTTTTTTTTGTAAATCGAGTTTGTTCTAAACCGCAATTATTTTGAGGCTTTTGGGATACATGACATCTTTTATTTTGAGGACAAAATAATTGAGAATTTTGAAAAATCTTCAGCATTTAAAAATGATCAAAATTTTAGCTAATTCTGATGTTTAGTTTTCCCTGCGCACTCTGGTAAAAGATTAAAAAATGAAAGAACAAGGCGTTGTCAGCTGTACTTTTTTTTCCTTAAAATCTGGGGAGAAACTATAGCCTTAAAATGAAAAATATTTGGGCTGGAATTTATACTGGATTCTTAAGGACTTCCTTCGGTGAGGATTCCTTGAGGGCTCCTCATTGAGTCCGTTTTATAAAGTTTTCCTCGAGAAAGGCTTGCTGAAGGCCATTCTGAGGTCGCGCAATATGTGGCAAAGTTGCATTTTTGCTGTTTTTTTTTTGTTGGCCGATGTCAGGTTTGAGCCAAAACAGGATTTTGTGTGGTGAACTGTGGTGGTTGTCAAAAATGTTAGGTTATTTTTTTTCCAATGAGAAAAAGGAGTACTTGTATTCACTGGTGACAAAATTTTCCATATTGGAATTCACAAAAAAAACAGATGCATGCCACATCACTTCAAAGAAAACAAAGGGCATGGGAAGAAATAACCAAATATTACAACAGCAATTTTTCTGCATGATTGAATTGAATCATTGGTTATAACGGCAGCCCTCTTCTATTATCTTTTTTTAATTCATCATATATAATTGGGTGTAAATGATCTTGAAATATATTTTTAGAAAACCAATATCGTTTTTTGAATCTATTTTCAGAAAACCTCTCAAAAGGGTCGTCAAAATATCTGAGGTATATTTTTTCAACTCGCTGATATGGTGAGAGGGGTTGTTTCTACTTCTACCATATCCTGAGTAGTAGTGCAAGAAATCTTGACGTTTGTCCATTACTCAGCAAAAAAGAACTGAAAAAAAAACCATCAACAACAATACATATAACCTGAGCCCAACCTGAAAAACAGGCCCCAAGGCCTCCTTAAGGTATCTCCCGAGCTAGCTTTGCCTTTGCTCAAACTTAAGGCTTCCTTCAGCGACTATAAAATGCATTTCCGACCTTAAGAGATCCTCAAAGACCACTCAGCCTTAAGGAGGCCTTGAGGATCGACTATAAATTCCAGCCTTAAGGTTATTGAAGAGAGACAGCAGGCTATAAAAAAGTATTTTAGAGAAAGATGGACATAATTTAAAGCAATTGTTTACTAAAAAGTTCTGTTATTTCATCTAAGTGGTGTCGTGCATATGATTTTTATTTTGCAATTTTTGTCCAAAAAACAGCTAAAATTGTAATTTTTCCAAGTGTAAAGAGTGTAAAACATAAGGTGGTATTAATTTCGTTCAATCAAAATTCTTTACAGTTTTAATTTTACCAAAAAATGTGTCCTACTAAAGTGTATTTTAGTACATTTAAAAATAATTTAACAGGTATTTATTATGGCTTGACCATTACAGTAAGAAAACTACAGTGATAAAAATGTGCGTTTTTTTTGTCCCACCTTATTGTCCAACCTCATACTTTTTGTATGTAGATAAATACACGCCTCATAATTATTTTGTATTTTTTTAGAAAGAAATATATCCTTCAACTAAACCTAATCCGAAGTTAAAAATTTTTAGATATAATCTCAAAAAACGGGTACATTAGCAAAGCCGAAAAATAAAATTTCGTGAATTTAATGATTGTAAAAGTGCACCTGCTTGATTGGTCGACTCGATAGAGATAAGGATACGAGTACTGATAAAACTGAAAATTAACTTTAAGTGTCTAATAGCTAAAATGCGACTTACGCTCGTTCTTAGTTAGAATTAGAGGCTACGATGATTCTTTTTAAAAATATAATCAACATGTTTAATGATAATTTTCAAACTTTACATAATTCACTAAAAGCCAATAAAGATTTATTATATAGGGTCACTGCATGAAGATCAATCAATTACGTTTATATAATTGTACGACAGGACTAAACACCATATACACCAACAACAAACGATAACATATCCTGAATTGAACTAAGATAACTTGTCTTGAACCTTAACACCTTCATGGCAACGTTTTTAATCTATACAGAGTGTACGAAATTCGATGTTCATTATAGGGATCTCTTAAACGGTAGAAGATACGAAAAGGTTTAAATTAGTGCAAAGTTGCGCAATTTGATGCCTTACTCAAAACTAAAAAAAAAATTACAAAATCCGAGTAGTTCCGAAGATAGGCCTAAAAACCGAATTTTTCATTTTTAGTTTTTATTTTTCTGCGCCTTTATTTTTAAAGCTGTCAAAAAAGGCTTAAAACTTTCTACAGCCATTTTTTAAAGATCTACCTAATAACAGGTCTGTTTTTGAGATTTGATTTTTGAGTGTTATGGAATCGTGCTTTTTTTCTTCTGTTGTTTCGTTCATGAAAGACGACAGATAATTGCTATGTTTTCATGGGTATTGAGTTCGTTTTCAAAACTTATTGTATCTTTTTCTTTTATATAGCGTGTTCTTTATCAAGACCAAGAACACGCTATATAAAAGAAAAAGATAGAATGAGTTTTGAAAACGAACTCAATACCCATGAAAACATAGCAAATATTTTGCAACCTTATTTTGACAAGTCACGTGACGTTTTGTTTTAATTGACCATCATAAGTTTAATTTTTTAAGTTACTAAAGATATTTTGGAAACCCGCTTGCAATACCTTTTTTGACCTTAAAAATGACAGTTTTTTGACGTTTGTATTTTAAACATACTTTTTCTCTTTGCTGTTAACTCTTGCATTTATAAATTACCTCTGATTAAAATGTAGATAATTTAAACATTAATTTTAGATTTTAAAAAAAATTGTAATTTTTAAGATGTCAAAAAAGGTACTGCAAGCGTGTACTTGTCAAAATAATTTTGCAAAATGTTATCTGTCATCCTTCACGAATAAAACGGCAGGAGAAAAAAGCACGTGTTCACAAGAAGAAATGAACTTGGCACTGCTCTTTTTACACTGAAATGTCAAATCTCAAAAACAGACCTGTCATTACGTCCTAAAAAAGTGCCTGTAGAAAGTTTTGACCGTTTTTTGACAGCTTTAATAATAAAGGCGCAAACAAATAAAAACTTAAAATAAAGATTTCGGTTTTTTCCGCCTATCTCCGGAACTACTCGGATTTTTTAAACTTTTTTTAAAGTTCTAATTAAAGCATTAAATTGCGCAACTTTGCCTTAATTTAAACCTTTTTGTACCTTCTACTGTTTAGGAGAACCCCATGTTGAGCATCGAATTTGGAACACCCTGTATATACGTAAATAACTCCTGGTGGTCAATTCTACCGCTATTAGGTTTAGATTTCGATTTATCATGACGTCATACTACAACTTCTTATAGTTTATACGACCTTTGGGTCGCCTTCAACTTCTTTAACCAGTTCGCCAGTGGTGGCCAATATTTACATGGAGTGGTTCGAATCACACGCGGTTGATACCGCAACATATAAACCTAAGCTCTGGCTGAGATACGTTGATGATACTTTTATTGTCTGGACCGGGAATGACCCACAACTTTCAGAATTTCTTCACCGCCTAAATAACATAAGACACACCATTAAATTCACAATGAAGTTGGAGCAAAATTGTCAAATTCCTTTTCTTGATGTACTTGTCAAACGAGTAGAAAGCGACATCAGAACAACAGTCTATCGTAAACCCACTCACACAGGACATTATTTAAATCAAGGTTTCAATCATTCTGCTACAACCAAACGAGGCATAATCAAAACTTTGTATAACAGAGCCGTTCAAATTTGTAACAATTCTCATGACTTGGAAATCGAAATAAGAAATCTTAAGAAGGATCTGCAGCAGATTGGTTACAGCCTTAAACTTATAACAGATACTATTTCTAAATTTCAACAAACAGGATAGAGATTGCAAGACCAAAACCAGGCAAATGCATTCCTTACAATTCCATACGTAAAAGGAGTATCAGAGAAAATTCGAAGCGTAGGGAAAAACTTCGAAGCCTTCTTAGTAAAACAAAATCGGAGAACAAACAAAATAAGGAATGCATTTACCAAGTTCCTTGTGAGTGTGGTGAATCATACATAGGTGAAACAAAAATACCGCTATCTGTTAGGCTTAAGGAACATCAGACGTATACCCAAAGAGGTGAAACAACGAAATTAGGAATCGGCGAACACGCATGGTCAAAACAACACCGAATGAAGTGGACAGAAGCAAGTGTTTAGTTATAGACTTTGACTAAACAAATATAAAATATACGCGCAAATAATGTTAGTAAACAATAAAATAAGTTGTGAGTTCCCTTGCAAACAAAAGACCTCAACGCCCTGTTGTTGACAGAAGCACCTTTCGATGTTACAAAATATTTCCTCTAGAGATATTTTTTGAAATTAGATAGGAATCTAAAAGCGGTAAAATTGACCCCCTGGTCCAATACATTTTGTGCACATTATTCCATTATCAATCATAAATTTTAAATTTCAAATAGGGGTCAGTCCATATCAAGTCAACCAGGGTATTTTACCACACCATCTCCGATGTTGATGATTTTTAGTATACATGTTTTTCCTACCAAAAAACTGGAAAATCCAAAATTTCAGATTTTTTTGACCAGTTGTTTATTTTGAATTAATTTTTGAAAATCGAAAAAGTCACTTATTTGTCCTTAACATGTGCGCACAAAATTAGGAATATCCAAAGAACCACTTATAATAGAAAAGTAGGTGAAGGTTCATTTTAAAGCTCTTATAAAGACCTTTCGTATGAGAATATTGCATAACATATATTGAAAAAAAAAATAAAAAAAAAAATTTTGATTTTTTTTTTGAAAAATTTCAAAAAGGCCATTTTTAATTTTTTTCAAAAAATTATATTATTTTCTTTAAAGTGTTATTAAACTATTCACAAAATTTTGAGATGGACAAATCATGGGTTCAATGTGAAAAAATTTATTAAAAATGTCACATGCATGAAAAATCGCCTATAAATAGACAATGCATTTTGGTAATTAGAAGAATATAATGGGGTTTAAAGCGATATTATAAAAATATTTAACAATATTTTATTTAATAAAAAATTATATCCTACGTTTCATTCTGTATCAGTAATCAGATTAACATTGCCCCCCATTGTAATATTTACTTACAAAACCTCTTTTCCACCGGAGACGTACTATTGGATGTTCCAATTCTTAGGAAAATATGCCTGTATAAACCTGCCAATACTTTTGTGAAATACTGCCTGTTTATTCCTGTTTAACATTAAGGACACACCTCCTTCATTTTATTGGTCTGTTTAGGTACATTGTGGGGATTTGCTGACATGAAAATTCCTGCATAAATTGATTTTAAATTTTTGGCAAGTATCTTCCTGATACAGCTCCAAATAATCGATACATAATAGTTCGACTGAAGGTTTATCAGAAGTCATCTCTGTGTAATTTTAAAAGTTTCAACTATGGGTGAGGCAAGTGGATGGACTAAATATAAAGTAAAGTGCTGTGATCCACTAGAGTTAAAAATCAAGCATTTTGGGAAATTAAGAAATGTGACCAAGTGGATGTGCAGTTACAAAAATGTCAAAATGGGAATGAAAATCTGTGATGGTTGTAGACTAAAGCTTTCAAAGGAGTTTAAGGCATCTGAAGAAGATGAGGCAGGGTAAGTAACAAATAGTATTTTTTAATATAAAATTAATAAACTAAACCAATTGCGTCAAGTACGGAGTGGAAAAATCTCATGGCATTATTTTGCATGGCATTATTTTGCATGGCATTTTGAGAATACAGACATTATGTACAAATTTCTTGGCATTATGTACACATTTTGGGTCAGCTGTTACCCCCTTTTTAAGTTCTTATAAAAAACTAACTTTTGAAATTTTTTTAGACCCAGTCAAGTTCCAGAAAATGATCCAGATTTTTAAGATCCTGCTGAATCATTTACTCTTTTAAACAAGTCATTGGAGCTTCTTGGTGTGTCGCCGATTAAAAGAAAAAATGTATACAAAGAAAAAATTGATATTGTACAGCATACAATTGCGAAAGCATTTACAAAGGAATCAGATTCAACGCTAGTAAAGGAATGCCAGAGTGACGAAAGTGAAATGATTAAGCAGTTAAAGGACAAATTTTTAAAAACCGAAAAGAGGAGTGAGAAAATACTAGTTTTATCATGTTTACCTCAAAGTTGGAGTAGAAAGAAGATTGAAGAAGAATTTGGAGTTTCTCAATACTTGGCCAGAGCTGTAAAACAGTTAGTTAAGGACAATGGGATATTATGTTCTCCTAACCCCAAACCGGGAAAGACCCTTAGTGATAGAGTGGCCCAAATAGTGGTAGATTTTTACCAAAGGGATGACATTAGCAGGACCATGCCAGGTAAAAAAGATTATGTTGTTATCAGAAAATATGGAGCTGAAAAAGAATATGTACAAAAAAAATTAGTCTTAGCTAACTTAAAAGAAATTTATGCATTGTTTAAAACTGAGTACCCCAATGAAAAAATTGGGTTTTCAAAATTTTGTGAACTGCGACCCAAAAACTGTATACTGGCAAGAAAAAGTGGGACTCATACTGTATGTGTATGTACTATACATCAAAATATAAAACTAATGCTCAATGGCTCCAAATTAAATAAGCTATATGATGAAAATAACAGGCCTCTTGCAATATCTTATCATGATTGCCTTTATAAACTAATGTGTAATCCACCTTCAGTGGACTGTTTTTTAAGCAATAGATGCAAGCAATGTCCTGGAGTAGAACAGTTTAAAAATACGTTAATAGAAAAATTTGAGGAAGAATTAATTGATGAGGTCTCATTTAAAAAGTGGGTCTCAGTAGATAGGTGTACTATGGAAACCGTTGTTAAGAAAAGTGATGATTTTGTCCAGGAATTTACTGATGATCTTGTAAAACTTAAATCACATTCTTTTATTGCAAAAATGCAAAAAGATAGATACAATGAAATAAAAATTAACCTTAAACCTGGAGAGTCTTTGATCACTTGCGACTTTGCGGAAAATTATTCCTTTGTTATGCAAGATGAAGTCCAGTCTTATCATTGGAATAACAGCCAGGCAACCCTCCACCCTTTTGCCATTTATTTTCTAAGTGATGGTAAACTGCACAACCTGAATTATGTGTTTATTTCGGAAAGCTTGACACATAATACAATTGCATTTCATTTATTTTTAAAAAAATTAATGCCTGATTTAAAAATCAAAATACCAGGACTTAACAAAATTTTTTATTTTTCGGATGGATGTGCTGTGCAGTACAAAAACAAAAAGAATTTTCTGAATATATGCCTGCATAAAAAAGATTTTGGTGTTGAAGCAGAGTGGCATTATTTTGCCACCTCGCATGGCAAAAGTGCCTGCGATGGCTTGGGAGGAACTGTTAAAAGACTTGCTGCCAAAGCCAGTTTGCAGAGGCCCTATGACAATCAAATAATGACACCTCTACAATTGTTTACTTGGTGTGAAGAAAACATATCTGGCATTGATTTTAAATATTGCACAGAAGCAGATTATACAAATCATGAAATAATTTTGAATAAAAGATTTGCGGAAGTCTTAACAATACCGGGGACACAAAAAATTCATGCTGTAATTCCTCTTACAGAAAGCACGTTTTTGGCAAAACAGTTTTCTACATGCTTAGAGGTCGAAACACATAATCTTTTTAAAGGTGGAAGCATTATTTTGCAAAATATCGAGTCAGGGTTTGTCACTGTAGAATATGACAGTGCTTGGTGGCTGGCTTGTGTCTTGGGGAAAAATAATGAGAGCGGAGAACTGAAAGTAAGCTTTCTTCATCCACGAGGACCTGCCTCATCATTTTTTTACCCAACACCTCAAGATATTTTAATTATTAAACCAGAAAGTCTTATAAAAAAAGTTGAACCCAACACTGCTACTGGCAGAACTTACAATGTCAGCAAAAAAGAAATGTCAGATTCATCAGAAATTCTTAAAAGAAAGTTAAAAAAATAAATTTAAGGTATATAGTTAGTCTTAGTGTTTTCTGTCTAATTTTTATCAACGAAGTAGGAAAGTTTGTTTATTTCTTTTGCGAGTTTAAAATAAAATAATTTATAGATAAAGCCTCTGGGTATTTTTTAAAACCTGTATCCATCCAACAAATTTATTTATTTTAATATCCAGTGCACTATTGGTGCTCCTAAAATATGTTTATTTTTTTAAATGCATGATTTTTAATGTACTTAATATTTTTGATATTTTTTTTGACATTGAACCCATCATTTCTCCATCATAAAATTTTGTGGATAATTAAGTAACACTTTGACCAAAATTATATATTTTTTTCAAAAAAATTAAAAATGGCCTTTTTGAATTTTTCAATTTTTTTTTTTTAATTTTTTATTTTCAATTTTTTTTTTGTTAAAATTATGTTGTGATATTTCAAAAAAAGAGCTTCAAAATGACTTTAAAATGAGCCATTTATTACTTTCCTAGTGTAAGTGGTTCTCGAGATATTGCTAGTTTTGTACATTCTTGTTAAGGTCAAAATGCTGACTTTTTTATTTTGAAAAATTTTTTTAAAAAAAACTACGAATCAAAAAAATCTAAAAATTTGCATTTTCAACTTTTATGGTAAGAAGAAAATATATACCAAAAATCATCAAAATTGGAATTGGTCGCGTAAAATTTTTGTGATTTTTTGGTTGATTTGATATGGAATGACCCATAGAGAACAAATATTTTCCCTGGAAACCCATTTTGAAGTGCAAACACATAAGTATTTTAAGGAAATCGAATTTTGTCTAACTAAAATCAACGCAATTAAGTTAGGCAAGCTTGTTTTTAACCTCACAAATGTTCTAACAAAAATGCGAATTTTTCTTAAAACTACTCCCATTTTTTTTTTCGACTAATAAGTGAGATTGCTTTATTTTTACGTAGATAACAATAAATATAAATAATTTTGCGGATCTTGTTACTTAGATTTCCTCCTCTCAAGTATGAAATCTTGGCAACGACATTTTTTTTTATTATTTACTTCTCTGGGGCCCTCTGTTTTTTACATTGTAAAGTATTAAAATATTCTCTTGCTCACTAATACGCTGACGATTCGGTATATTTCTTTAGTTTTCCCGAAAAAGAACTAGAAAATGCTTGCCAAAATTAATGCACATCAAGAATATTTTTGAATTTTCAAACAGCTATTGGTTGTCCATTAATGCAAAGAAATCCAAGATAATGCTATTCGGTGAAAGGTGGCACAAAAGCGATGTCTTGACAGTATAAAGATCGAAATTGATGGTCAAAAACTAGAGATTGCTGTCACGTGACTACTCTAATTAAGAGAGGATATTTTAATTTAAAATTAATTTATTCCAACGGACAAAAAAACAAATATGCAAAAAAAGTATTACATGAACCCATCGTCTTGTCTCATCTTAATTATTGTGACGCAGTTTTTGGGACATGCATTAGAGAATTTAATAAAAGAAGTCTTCAGCTTCTACAAAATTTATATGTGCAAGGTTAGTAGATGCGAACATATCTCAGAACCTCGTAAACAGCTTGGATGGCTCAGTATGGAGCAACGAAGACATCTGCATCGCGCAGTGTTTTATCACAAATTAATTATTAAAAAACAACCTATTTATCTGTTTAAAAACATTTCATTTATGCATAACGTACACAATCGCAATACGCGTTACAAAAATAAAATGTGTTCCTTCTCATATTATGTAGCTAAAATTTACAACAAAATTCCAGATAATCTAAAAAATTTAAGTGCATTTTGCTTTAAAAGAAAACTGAAAAAATAATTACTTCAGAGCTAATAACAATAAAATTTACGCCACACTAAATCTTTATATTTTATTTATCGGTCACAAAGTTACAAAGTTCCAGAATTTTAAGATCAAGATCAAAACTATCTTCCTGGTATTCATTCTTCCGTTATATTAAAATAGTTTTCTTTTCTACTAGATCTATTATGTCCGAAAAGGTTAAATTCATTAGTTTTAAGTTTTCAAACTCGAGGTTAAGTGGAAGAGCGCTGCCCCTTTATTGGTTCCATAGGGTACCAATAAGGAGGTGCGAACTTTGCGTTTTGTCGTTATTTTTTTTATATATATATTTTTAAAAGTGTTAGATTTAAGGTTTATCATGTAGTTCATACTTAATTAACGACAATAAAAAAAATATATTAATAATAATAATAAAAAATCTAGTTATGTTCAATAGGACACATCCCTTTAAATGCTGTCATACAAGAATCACAAGTATTCTGCAATTTTCGAACCACTCGAAACTGGATCCAACAATAAAATTGTTGTTTTTCATATTTTTGTAATTTTATTGAATTTCTGTTATCAGAACATTTAACACAAAATTTCTGGAAGGTTGAGGATCGTCAAATTTATGTATTTCCCTGGGCGCAAAAGCTCTTGGGTCGGTCCTGGACTTATTTTTATTGAACATAGCTAAGAAAGCTTCCTAAAGAATAGGATTCAAACACAACCAAACCGCATCGAAATCGGTTTTTTGGTTCGAGAGGTATATGTGCATACGCCCATAGACAAGCATGGGGGTCCAACTTTCGTCGGGGATTAAAAATTGGAACATGCATTTAATAAGAAACCAAAATAAGTATTAATTTTTTATATTTTTTGAGAACAAACTATATAGCGTTTATTTTTTACTTTTTACAACATTTAGATTTCTGCTATGATCATGAGGTGAATATTGAAAATCTTATGATGATTGTAAAAGCGTTATAAAAAAGTAAAAAATAAAGAAAAACGAAAGACCGAAACTCTACTATTTATATTCAGGGAAACGTTTTTATGTACGTAAATTCCTGTTCCAATACATTTTGCACACAAAATTCTACTATCGGTCATGTTTTTTAAGCGAAACTAGTTTTATTCGCGACGATAAACTTGAAATTTCAAATAGAGAACAAATATTTTTCCTGGAAACCCATTTTGAAACGCAAACACATATTTCGAATTTTGCGAAACCTCGTAACTACGCGTTTGTCCGGATTTTATAGGAGAATATTTAGGAGATGCATCTTTATTTATGGTACCACTTATATACAGGCTGTCCTAAAGTCGATAGTATTGGAGCGGTTTTTAACTGAAACTAGTTTTGTTTGCGACAATAAATTTGAAATTTCGAATAGACGAAAAATATACAATAAAATGATGTATATTTTTGGGACCAGACAAACACGCATATTTCAAGGCAATGGAATTTTTGCAAAGTTCATAACTAAGCGTTTGTACGGATTAATAACAATAATACACAATAACACTGGAGCCAGATCTTCTAGGCAGCATCGCACCCCGAATTCTACCAGAATAGCTTTTAATTTTTTGTATTAATTTTTCAAAATCTTCTTTTTATAATAATATATTATCTAAGTACAGGCTCTAAATTTAGCTTTGTTTGTTTATAGACTAAATACATATCAAAGACTATAGTGTAGGGGAATCCGACCTTAAATGACCATGAAAATCGCAAAAAACAAGGTTTTTACCATTTTCTCTTCAAAAAATCTTAATAATTCGACGTTTTGTCAGAATAACTTTAAATGTACCTCAACCTTTTACGCATGTATGCCAAATTGGGTCCTTAGAGTTTGATGCAGTTTGAAGCTTCATGAACCTGAAAAATACCCCAGCAAAATTAACAAATTGCAAAAATAACATACTAAAGGGCGCTATTTATCAATTATTAAAGCCAAGAGAGCCAAATTGAGTAACAAAGATAAGAAGACCAAGTCCAACAATTTTGTAAAAAAAAATTTTGTTCAGCTATAACGCGTTTCAATATGGCGGCTGATATCTCAAAATAGAGACCTATAACCACATATTATTTTATCCAATTACGTAAAAAAGTAAAAATAACAAAGGTGACCATCAATTCTTGTTGACTTATCTCTGCTTAATATGAAAAAAAAAATTAGTTGATGCATGACCTTGATTGACCTTAAAAATACCATGTAAAATTGAAAAATTGAAAAAACTTTAAGTTAAACCTCTTAATTTTAAACCTCTCTACCATTTTTTTTGATCTGGCGTCCCAGATGTGTATGCTATACCCCGGTAAAGATGACCTATATGCCTGTTGTTTTTAGTTTTGAAACTGTGAATTTTATGTTCTACGCACTTGTCTAGCCAACAAAGTCATTATTACCTATAAAAGAGTTAGCAAAAGTTAGATATACATTATCATATTCTGGACCGGGTGTTTTAGATGCCAAATTCCAAAATGGCGGTCGAAAAATCATAAAAAATACAATTTTGGCAACTGGTGCGTGATTATACTCGATTTTATATAAATCGAGGACGAGAATTGCAAAAAAATCACTTTCGAGGTAATCCGACCTTAAATCACCTTGAAAATCGCAAAAACCACGATTTTTGCAATTTTCTCTTTAAAAAATCTCCATAATTTAACCTTTTATTACACCAACATCTGGAACGCCAGATCCAAAAAAAATGGTGGAGAGGTTTAAAATGAAGTGTTTTTTTTTTATGGCTAAGATGATAATTTCTTCTCCGGCACTTAAAGTTTTTGCGTAGTGGTAAATTGAAAAAAACACTACAAAAAGCGGGTTTTTCAATTTTACATGGTATAGCGGAGATATGTCAACAAGGATTGATTGAATGAATTGATGACCACCTTGTCATTTTTACTTTTTTACGAAATTGGATAAAATAAAACGTGGTTAAAGGTCGCCATTTTGATATATCAGCCGCCTTATTGAAACACGTCATAGCTGAACAGTTTTTTTTTAACAAAATTGTTGGACTTGAGCTTTTTATCTTTGTTGCCAAATTTGATTCTCTTCGCTTAAATAGTTGATGAATAGCGCCCTTTAGTATGTTATTTTTGTAATTTGTTAATGTTACTGGGGTATTTTTCAAGGTCATGAAGCTTCAAACTGCATCAAACATAAGGATCAAATTTGGCATACATACCTAATAGTTTGAGGTACATTTGAAGTTGGTCTGACAAAACGTCGAATTATTAAGATTTTTTGAAGAAAAAATGTCAAAAATCTTGTTTTTTTTGCGCTTTTCACCTTAAAAGTAAATTTTTTGGAATCCTCGTCCTCGAATTATATGGAATCGAGTATAATCATGGCCTGGTTGCGAAAGTTGTATTTTTTATGATTTTTTGCCGCCATCTTGAAAGATGACGTCATATCAGCCCCTCTAACAAGAATGCGAACGAAACACCCGGTAGCACTTGATTGTGTGACTAAAGAGCTATCATTCCCACATAGTCACAAAACTCCTTCATTAAAAATCCCACAGACTTACACATGCCCCTTCACTACTATACAAAGGCCTTTGCTTATATTGGGTTGGATTGGCAAGATACAAACATTAACCCGGCCCAAGGCGACCTCTAGCTCCCTTCTCTAAATCCAGGTACGTCCAAGTTGCGGGGGTGGACCCGACTGAATAAGTCGGTGACTAAATTTTGTTGAGGAACGTCATACCGCATCCCCCTGGAACGCAGCTGTTCGGGATCGGTATGTCGGAGATAGGGAGCGCTTAGGTAAACCCAACTCTGTCCCTCTATCACGCTCTTGACTTCTCTGAGTGGTGGATCGGGGACGGGTGTGGGGGCCTTGGCTTTAACGCCAGGGCCGCGTAGATGAGGCACTATAATAAAAACCTTCCTCAGGGAACCAGGTTCACCCTGTTGTATATAGCCCCCTCCCCGAAGTGCTGGGATGGTGATCCTAGCCGGTTTACTCGTCTGTGAGGAAACTCCAGAAGGACCCTGCGACAAGCAGGAGGTAAAAGACAGAGAACCGAACAGGTACCCAGTGAATCCTCTAAAGATAAGGATCAACAAGGAACTGTTAAAGAACCCAGTAGATCTTCTTCAATACAAGAGGCCCGACAAGGGAACAGCATAAGTACCCATTGAACACTCTACAAACGCATCAGGGGCACCTACGGACGCCGCTGATGTAAAAAAATTGGCCAAGGAGCTCAGAAAGCTTCAGGTCAAAATCGTGGTCAGCATGGACGGTCCAACCGAAACAGAGCTGACTGAAGAGCACCTGCTCGAAGTCCTTGCTCCACCTAGGCAGGAAGGATGTGAGACGAGCAACAGGGCTCCTAACAGGAGTGTTGCCTCAACAAGCACCTATAGAGACGCTGGGAATCGCCGAAGACTCAGAGAGTCGATGGTGCATGGAGGACAAAGAATCATCCTTGCATGTCCTTCTGGAGTGTCCGGCTCAGGGGTCTGATTTTCGAATCCATACGAAAATATTTGCATACGTGTACTGAATAATCGACAATTTTTATGTCAGTCTCTTTCTATACCGTGTGAAATGAGAGGCAAAAGATAAGCCAGTATGTGTGGACTGCGTTCGAATTCGATTGGTTTAACGCAATATTGCACGAGAGAGAAAACCGGTTATTCTTTCACGTACTACCCATGAATCAGCATATCGGCATGTCTTTTGCCTCCTTTTCTATACGGTATAGGAAGAGACGGAATTAGTCGCATGCGAATAAATTCGTATGGTTTCGAAAATAGGATCCCTGGCAAGGTCAACTAAGTCACACCTTAGAAACTATCTGTTGGTCCCAGGCGATGAAAAAGAAAGAAACTTACCGCCAAGAAGAAGAAGAAGAATTCCAAGAATATTCGTATTAGATGACAAAAATGTGATATAAATTGAATACAAAGGGGCTTTTCACGGTTTTCCATGTACTATGTACACTTCCGGCCACTTAAAATGCGTACAGCAGAAGTTAGCTGCAGGTCTGTTGAATTTAAGTTTTGCTAATTGCATTGCTTATTGTAACTGACGTTTTCGAATTACAGGTTAGATCTTTTGACATGGTAAACACAAACATAGAGAGTTTGGCCACAATTTACTAAAAAACTAGTATACTAATGAATAAAACAATTTTTCTGAATTATTATTTTATTATAAAAAATTATTCTTAAAGCGCATTACGGATAAAAAAAGAATGCGAATAAGAAAAAAGTATCGAGAAGAAGGAATTGTTTGGTAAAAGGAAAGCAATAACTTAATCATAGTCAGCGCACATCTGCAGGATCAGTAAATTTGACTAATCTAAATCTTTGCAGACAAACAAAAATGTTCAAATTCAAAAAGAAATTATTAAAACACTACCTAAATTAAAAAAGAAAAACAAGGAACGTTTCTTCAGTAGCGTGTCATTGCCCCGTCAGCCTCGATAATGTTTGCCAGTCTTCGTGGCATAGAATCTGCTAAATTTTGAAATAAATTTGGATTTGAAACAATGACTTCGTCGTACCCTCTGACTATGAGCTCCATTAAGTGGTTGGAATTTCTGGGAACAACATTCATTCGTGTTAACTATTTTGCTATAAGGCCCCACACATTTTCTGTGGGATTGGCGTCCATGGCAAAACCTCGATGTTGTTTTGCTGAAACCACTGTTTAGAAATGCGTGCGGTATGGATAGGACAGTTATCATGTTGATGCACAAAACCTTCTGGATGAAGAATGGTTGGTTCTGGAAGCATAATATTTCTCATCATATCAACATAAACCTCAGCCGTAAATCTTCCATGGATTCTAAAAAGAGCCCCATGTCCTCTCGCCGATATCCAACTCCACACATTCACAGAAAATCTTCCAGCCCGGTCTTCGTTCCCAGCAATATTTTTTTCGAGATAGCGTGTTCGTGGCGAGCGATATACCAAAATTATTTTACTGTCATTGTGGTACTGAAAGATTTTTTCATCCGTGTTGCGAAAATTCTTCTTCTTTTAGTGAATAGTTTAGTGCAAAAATTAACCTGGCTTGCTTCTTTTACTCACTAAGTAAGATTTTCTTGGCAGCAACGCGACATCTAAGTCGAGAACGGCTTATCCATCTGCGCGTCGTTCTTATGGATCCACGAAAATGTGCCTCAATTTTCGGCTCTGGCGCATCGTTGATCAGTTGCTGATCCTGCTGAGGCGTACTGACTTGGGTCAAGCCAGTGCCTCGCCTTCGTCGAACAGTTCCTTCTTTTTGATACTTTCTTCTTATTCTTACAATTATTGTAGCCTTGTTTTGTCCATAATGTGCCGCTACTCTTCGAACCGACCAACCACCGTCTAATTTTACCAAAATTCGGGCATTTTTAAATATAATCGTATGACAACAACAAAATCTGACAGTGACATTTTCTTGTCAATTTGATATACCTAAAAGGTTACTGAGTTGTGAGGCCCATAATACACCATATAAAATCGGCGTACGCATTTTATGTGGCCGCAAGTGTATATAATAGAGACATTTAAGATTGTTTTTGTGAAAGGTGTGGTAGATAAAATTTTATCTGGAGAAGGTTCTTAGCATGTTACAGGAATATTAAAAAATATTCTATTCATATTAATAGTACATGAAAAAGCTCCTCTGTAATAGATTTACATCACATAGGAATATTCCTAGAATATATTCTGTGTTTACTGGGAGCTATTTTCATGGAAACATTTTTATCTAGGTAAATGACTCCTGGTCCAATCCATTTTGTGTACAAAATTCCGCTATCGGTCATGTTTTTTAAACCGAAACTAGTTTTATTCCCGACGATAAATTTGAAATTTCGAATAGAGAACAAATATTTTCCCTGGAAACCCAATTTCAAACGCAAACATATATTTCGAGGCAATCGAACTTTGCCAAACCTCGTAACTCCGCGTTTGTCCACTTATACAGGCTGTCCTAGATTCGATGGTTTTGGTTTTTTTAAATCCATTTTTTGGAAGAATTAAACAAGTAAATTACTTTTTTAAGTTTTTTATAGTTTTTAAGATACAGTTTTTAGAAATATTTCAAAGCAATCGAATTTTGGCAAACCGCGGTAACTCCAGGTTTGTCAAGATTTTATACGAGAGAATATATTTAGAAGCCTTTTTATGATACCACTTATACAGGCTGTCCTAGATTGCTTTGGGGTTTTTTACCCATTTATGGAAGAATTAAACAAGTAAATTGCTTTTTTAAGTCTTTTATAGTTTTTACATATATTTTAAGGCAATCGAATTATGCCGAAACTCGGTAACTCCGCGTTTTTCAGGATTTTACAGGAGAGAATATTTAGAAGCTTCTTTATTTATGTTACCTCTTATAAAGGGTGTTACAAATTCTTTGGTTTTGGTGGGTTTATACCCATTTGACTAAAAGAAAGGACATGATCAAGTGTAAAAACAACGAAAATTTAGCTATTTTTATGAAAAACTTTTTTACTACGTAAACGACTCTTGATCCTATACATTTTGTGTACAAAATTCTGCTATCGGTCATGTTTTTTTAACCGAAACTAGTTTTATTCCCGACGATAAATTTGAAATTTCGAATAGAAAACAAATATTTTGCCTGGAAACCCAATTTCAAACGCAAACACATATTTCGAGGCAATCGAACTTTGCCAAACCTCGTAAATCCACGTTTGTCAAAATTTTAAAGGAAGGAATATATCTAGAGGCTTCTTTATGGTACCGCTTATACAGGCTGTCCTAGATTCGATGGTTTTGTCGTTTTTTACAAATTTTTGAAAGAATTAAACAAGTAAATTACTTTTTAAAGTCTTATAGTATTTAAGATACTATTTTTACACATATTTCAAAGCAATCGAATTTTTCCAAACCTCGTTACTCCGCCTCTGACAAGATTTTATAGGAGATAATATATTTAGAGGCCTCTTTATGGTACCACTTATAAAGGCTGTCCTAGATTCGGTGGTTTTGGTTTTTTTTTTATCCATTTTTGGAAGAATTAAACAAGTCAATTAATTTTTTAAGTCTTTTACAGTTTTCAGAAATATTTCAAAGCAATCGAATTCTGGCAAACCTCGGTAACTCCATGTTTGTCAAGATTTTATACGAGAGAATATATTTAGAAGCCTTTTTATGATACCACTTCTACAATTCGATTGTTTTGGAGTTTTTTACCCATTTTTGGAAGAATTAAACCAGTAAATTACTTTTATAAGTCTTTTATAGTTTGTAAGATACATTTTTTACATATATATTTCAAGGCAATCGAATTATGCCGAAACTCGGTAACTCCGCGTTTTTCAGGATTTTACAGAAGAGAATATTTAGAAGGTTCTTTATTTATGCTACCTCTTATAAAGGGTGTCCTAAATTCGTTGGTTTTGTGGGGTTTATACCCATTTGACTAGAAGAAAGAAACTTACCCCACTTATAATATCTTTATTCCAATATGATCAAGTGTAAAAACAAGTAACATTTTTTTCCTACGTAAACGACTCTTTGTCCAATACATTTTGTTCACAAAATTCCGCCTTCGGTCATATTTTTTTAACCGAAACTAGTTTTATTCGCGACGATAAATTTGAAATTTCGAATCGAGAACAAATATTTTCCCTGGAAACCCAATTTCAAACGCAAACACATATTTCGGGACAATCGAATTTTGTCAAACCTCGTAACTTCGCGTTTGTCAAGATTTTATAGGAGATAATATATTTAGAGGCCTCTTTATGGTACCACTTATACAGGCTGTCCTAGATTCGTTTTGGGGTTTTTTACCAATTTTTGAGAGAATTAAACAAGTAAATTACTTTTTAAAGTCTTCTATAGTTTTTAAGATACAATTTTTACATATATTTCAAGGCACTCGAGTTACGCCAAACCTCGGTAACTTCGCGTTTTTCAGGAATTTACAGGAGATAATATTTATGAGTTTCTTTATTTATAAAGGGTGTCCTTAATTCTTTGGTTTTGGGGGGTTTATACCCATTTGACTAGAAGAAAGAAACTTACCCTCACTTCCCTAATAACAGATGACGTCCCAGGGACATCCTTTTTAGATCCCCATAGGTCGCGAAAGTCACAGTCCTAAAAAGTACGTCCCTGGAACGTTCCAAGAAAAAGGTCTAAAAACAGTTCCAATTAAACATTCAGAGGACGTCCTTTTTAGATCCCCATAGGTTGCGAAAGTCACAGCCCTAAAAAGTACGCC
Source organism: Oxystoma pomonae (assembly GCA_963921995.1). NCBI lineage: Eukaryota > Metazoa > Arthropoda > Insecta > Coleoptera > Brentidae > Oxystoma > Oxystoma pomonae. The sequence continues at coordinate 20,891,652 of OY998165.1, forward strand.
TCTGGAACGTTGCAAGAAAAAGGTCTACAAACAGTTCCAATGGAACGTTCAGGGGACGTTCTAAACAGAGACTGCAGTTTTAATTAGCTACTCATTTAGCAGCTAGATGGCGTACTTTGGTAAAATATTCTCTATCTTTTCGACATTCGTTTTCGTATAGGGGCTTCAAAATGAGTTTATATAAAGAACGGTCAAGGGTCATCCAAGTTAAGGTTCCAGGAACGTCTAAAGGAACGATCCCGAGACGTTACAGTTGACGACATTAATCGTTCCGAGAACGTTCCCGGAACGTTTTTCGAAGTCTTTGGACGTTCCCGGAATATATGCTCAACAATATACCGAGAAAATTCAAAAGAACGGCCAAAGGTTGAAGGTTGTCCAAGTAAACGTTCCAGAAACGTCCCCGAAATGTTACAATTGGTAATATTGATCATTCCGGGAACGCTCTCAGAACGTCTGGCGACATCTGTAGACGTTCCCGGAACGTATGCGCAGTATATACCGTGGACATTCAAATAAGAACGTCTTAGGATCGTCCAAGTAAACGTTCCAGGAACGTCCAAAGGAACGTTCCTGAGACGTTACAATTGGCGACATTTTTCGTTCCTGGAAAGTTCCCTGAACGTTTCACAACGTCGACAGACGTTCCTGGAACGTACCATTTGTCGCGCCGGAACGTTCCAGGGACGTTTTTAAAACGTACATGTGTCATTAGGGTTATAGTATCTTTATTGTAATATGATCAAGTGTAAAAACAACACAATTTTGTGTACAAAATTCCGCTATCGGTCATGTTTTTTTAACCGAAACTAGTTTTATTCCCGACGATAAATTTGAAATTTCGAATAGAGAACAAATATTTTGCCTGGAAACCCAATTTCAAACGCAAACACATATTTCGAGGCAATCTAACTTTGCCAAACCTCGTAACTCCGCATTTGTCAAGATTTTAAAGGAAGGAATATATTTAGAGGCCTCTTTATGGTACCACTCATACAGGCTGTCCTAGATTCGATGGTTTTGGGGTTTTTTACCAATTTTTGAAAGAATTAAACAAGTAAATTACTTTTTAAAGTCTTTTATGGTTTTTCAGATACAGTTTTTACACATATATTTCAAGGCAACCGAATTATTACAAACCTCGTAACACCAAGTTTGTCAAGATTTTATAGGATAGAATATATTTAGGCTGTTTTAAATTCGATGGTTTTTATTATATTTCAAATTTTATTATGTTATAGGGGAGGGTCAGACAAAAATTTTTGGTTATTGCCACCTTTCCCAATGGGTACAGGGTGAGCCAGAAAATAATGTAAAAGTTTAGAAATTGACTATTTTGTACCTCACTCCTTGTTTTTACGTAAACTATAAAATGGAGATAAGTGAGTCTTAAGAATGTTGTTTTGTAAAGCACAGCTAACATTTTTTGTATCTACACTTTAGACTGTACGGAGGCTAAAAAATTGTTCATAAATGGGCAAGTTCGATTCGAAATATTTTTGATGGTCTTTAAAGCAATAAAACAATAATAAATGGTTGTCAAGTTTATGTCTATGTAAACAGTGGCGTACCAACAAGACTTCTCTTGGGGGGATAGGGTTCTCCCGGCTCATATGAAAATATTAACTTTTCTTTTACCTACTGGGATAATAAGTAGATAGTTATAAATACAAAATTGGTGGACTCAAATATATTTAACCCTTAAGTATTATGGCTTAGAATTAATCGCATTAACACTATCTCACCGCATCATATTTAAGTCCCTCCCTTACTAAGGTTTTTTTTTAAAGATGACTACACAATAAACGTAAAGTTTGTAACTATAATTACCTACTTTATAATACCATGGGTAAAAGAAAAGTTCATATTTTCGTCATCGGTAGAACCCCCCCCAAGAAAACTATTTTTGGTACGTCACTGATGCACATGAAATTGACAACCATTTATTGTTTTATTGTTCTAAAGACCATCAAAAATATTTTGCCAAAATAACGATTTTTACCATTTATGAACCATTTTTTTTAGCCTCCCTGTATAAAAACGGACTAATGTCTAAATACAAAAAAATTTAGTTGTGCTTTACTAAACAACATACTTAAAACTCACTTTTCTCCATTTTATAGTTTCCGGAGGAAAGGGAAAGGGTATAGTGAGGATATAGTGAGGTCCAAAATAGTCTACTTTTTAACTTTAACAGATGCCCAAGGTAGATAAGAAATTGACTGGGTTCTTTGTTGATCATGGAGGGATTTTACCCATTTAAGGTACTCACTCTCACTTGTGGAGTTCGATTTTTAGGAGCATTTTAAGGATGTCCTCCTACGAGGTATTTAAAGTAGCCTTGATGAATAATAGTAGGGTCTAACGACCACTTGTGGAGTTCGATTTTTAGGGGCAGTTTAAAGGTGAATGCTGAATTTTGGTCTGTTACAACGTTTTCCAGCTACAAGATGTGTTTAGTAAGAGTGATTAATAGCAGTAGTAAATCTTTAAAGCAAAACTTAACGGTGCCTCACCTTCATTTAGCTATATACTTATATTAGTTTTATTTGACAAAAACACAATATTAAATCCTTAAATTTTTATAAATATGATATTTACATGTAACTATTTATAAAAAAGAAATTTAAGCTAACTAAAAATGCTGAAAAAATTGATTTAAATAAATTATTTTTTATACCTTCATCAAAAACCTGATTTTAGACTTTAGTTAACTGACTGCAGATAACTAAAGCATGGCTTTTTTGGTTACTGATGCAAAAAAAGATTTATTCTGTCTGTCTTTACCCAAAATTAAAGAGAAATAGTGGAAAATAGTATTATTAAAACAATATAATTATTCTTGCCTAAAAATTAAGCCACATACGAAAAAATTATTTAAAAACATCGCCAAAATATCAAACTGTCAAAAATTAAAATGTCACAACAATGAAAGTCATCGAGTAAAAAGGCACATAGCTATGGAAACCATTGTTATTGCACTTACCAGCCGCCTTGATTTATAGTGTAAAGATGTGTGCTCTTCGTTCGAGATTTTTGAAAGTATTGTCCTGTTTTTCTTGGATTTTTTGATAAAGGTATCAAACAAAATAGTGTTAACAACTTGCGGCTGAACTGTGCCTTTTTTACTCGCGTTTTTAAATACCTCGCTGCGCTCGTTATTTAAACCAACGCTTGTAAAAAAAGCACTATTTTAGCCTTTAGTTGTGGAAACTACTATTTTTCTACCATTTACCTTTGCAAACGCTTGCATAACTTCATGTTTTTAGCCACTTTGATCTCAATGGATAAAATCGCTAAACTTGTTATCCATTCTTGCCTCATTAGCTCAGTATGGAGGAGATTTTTTAATCAATTTTAATTTCGAAAAACTGCGCTCACATGTAGCGTCTGAATCAATTTAATATATTCAGAAATATAGTTGATTTAAACAAGGGGATGGTGAAACTTATAAAATCAAAAATATATTTTTTAGGGTTTCAACCTGGGGAACAATAACTTTCTTCCAGTAATGAAATAAGCAAGTGTAAGATTTTTATGTCTTTGACAATTTTGTTAGTTTTTTTACTACAAATACTGTTTCAAATTATTAATCAAAAATTAAACTATAACTGAGAGAGAGATTGTGCGTACCGGAATACCGGATATCTTTTTCTATCATATTAGGTATCTTATACCTATTTATGCATAAATGATGATGAGTTCTGACTTTTACCGGTTTTCCAAAAAGCGGGCACTCCTTATACTTGGTGCTTTTATCTTATCCCTGCCAAAAAAAAACGCTTTCAATCTCTTAGAAAAGTTTTACGAGATTTTGTATAATGTTTTACCGGGTTTTATATGTTTTCACTGCAGTATGTGGAACAAACTTAAAAATCCAATAAAATCTCATGAAGTACGAATTTTTTCTATCAATTTTGACGAGAAAGATATTTTGGCTCGTACAATCTTATAAAACCCTTCAAACAGCCATCTTTCATAAGAATCTATGCGGTTTTCCTACCTGGGATAATTTAGAGTAGATTTTTCGATAATTTTGTACATATGGGATCCCAAGAGGGCCCCCCGGACCCCCCGTAACGCAGCTAAATTGTGCTTTTTTTTACTCGCGTTTTTAAATACCTCGCTGCGCTCGTTATTTAAACCAACGCTTGTAAAAAAAGCACTATTTTAGCCACTAGTTGTGAAAACTACTATTTTGTATCTTTCAGACATGGCACAAAAAGTTGATTGAAATGGGTTTAATAGTTTTTTTGCTGAAAAAAAATATACAGTCTTCCAAATCGTCCTGGTGCGAATAGGTAACCTAACTTTTGTACCCGTTTATGATTTAGTTTTATACGAAAAGTGTGAAATATAGCACAAGTTTTGCTACTATTTCCCTCGTTACACACATGCAGACACCCATTACCAAGTAGAGTAAATTCTTAGGTTTTAAAAGAAAGCTGCAAAGGGGGTAATATTTTTTATATTTGTCATTTTAATACTTAACACCAAAAACTAAATTTCCAGTCGAGGATCCCTCATTTTCCGACCCCAGAAACCAAGATGGCGGCTGTCCTTGTTAGCTGACGTATAGTGAGGAGGCCCCACTTACTTGAACACAAAATGGCGTCCTTGACATGTGAAGAATATAAGAGACCTTAGAGAAAATTTAAAAAAAAATTATTTTTTTAGTCGGTACCATTAGCACTGAAATCGACTTTGCTAGAATTTAAAAAAATAATTTGGTATTCAAAATGGCAGCCAAACTCTCGTTAAAAAAGTTATTTTTCCCTTTTGAGATGGTTTTCAGCAAAAAAATAGTATATGGCTTTCATCAGCAAATAAATGGTATGCAATAGGCGAATTTCGACTAACACCAAAAAATAGGACCCGCAATGGAGTCAGGGTTTTAAAACTCAAAAAAGAGGGGGCCTAAAGTCTGGTAACTAGACCTTAATTATTACAGTAAACACGTTAAGGCCACAAAAACGGCATAGATTTGACAACATTGCTTTCCTATTTTTTTGAAAGATTTCGAGTGAAATCGTGCAGTGTTCAGAACACCATATTTGAGGAAAAGTATAACTTATTAGGAACGTAACCATTTATTAATGGTTCTTTTAAAGGTTTTGATGCTCGGCTTGATGCTTCATGGATTGCAATGTCTCGAAATTAAAATGAATCAAAAGAATAATCATTATTCAACATCAAAAAAATAACAATTTCCTTGACATGTATCAATTTATTGGCTGAATGTTCCATTAGACAAGTGGCCGGTGGCTATGCGGAACCTGAATTCCAATACTCCAATCGAAGTCCTTGGGCCTACTAAATTACGTGACGTTGGGGTTTCAGAATTTCGGCAGAATATTGCTTACAAAGAAAAAAACCATAACTTTTTTGTTATCAGACAATAGGATTTATAACAATCTACAACCGTATCCAAAGGATTTTTCTAAATTTGGTGTATTTTTTCAAAAAATAAAAAAATCCAAAAATTGCTGTTCCAGATTTCTGTATTATCGACGAGACTAAAGAAAAAGCCAGGTAAGATTTTTGAATATTTTTAGCCGTGTTTATTTTATTTCGAAAATGAGAGAGTCCAACAAAAAACTGTCTGGATATGGTTGTGAGGAATTCAAAAATAAACACTCCTGCCAAATTTTAACAGATTCCGTTTCCTCGTTTCCGATATTCTGCCCGGTAAAGATTGGCCCAAAAACAGCAAAACAGTGTTGTCAAATTTATGCCGTTTTTGTGGCCTTAAAAATCGTAAGAGTTACTGGGTTTTCCCAAAGTACGGCGCAGATAGGTTCAGCAGCGGGATTAAACCTCATTGTGCGGCACAAATCACTTTAAGCGCGGTGTGAAGTTGAGCGTAAACGATTCCCCAATAATCCCTTTTGAAGAGGGGACAAAACAGAAAGTAATCTAAAGTTGAGGTTATCCGAGGAGAAACGTTTAAGACCTAAGCTTTCCGAACTGGTCCGAGTAATCCCTTGTAAGTATGCTCCAATCTATCTTTGCGAACCACAAAGCAACTTTATCTCTTGAGATATATGAACTATCCGGAAAAAAAACTTTTTACAAAATTCAGATAAAACAACGGATGGCCAAAATGACGTTCACTTGCCAAGTGAACATGGCCTAAAAACCGTTTCTATTTTAATGCGTCAATTACTATGTTTATACGAGTCTGAAAGCCTTTTATATAAGGATGGTTTTAAATAAAATCGCTTTCTTCAAGATACGTCCTTTATTAAAATCGTTTTGGGTCAGTCGGTCGATCGGGATGGTCTTAAGACTAATTTTCTACCTACTTAATTACTAGAACATATTTCAACTCCGTTGTCAAATCCAAAAAGTTAAACACATTAATATTATATAAAACTAAAGTATAAATAAAACATACATAAAAGAAAATGGCTTTTACACTTAATAGTGGAGTAAACAATAAATTATTAAGCATATAGATTTAACGAATAGAAGTAACAAGACAATACAACTTGATACAAATTAGATGTACGTCATACTAATACAGATATAAATAAAGAGGACCCTACTTAAATATTCTCACTGAAGTAATCATCTAAAGTGTGAAAAGCTATCTTAACCAGCAGATTCTTACACTTAGTTCTAAACCGTTTCCAACTTTTATTTCCATTGGTAAATGATTGTACAACTTGTTGTAAATGAAGAAACGTGTGACTAAAGTCGAATGAGTTATTGGAAGCCTTAGATTGGTATTTTGTCGAGTATTATAGTTATTTCGGTTTGGGACAAAGTTAGAGAGATGTTTTTTAATGAGGCATAATGTTTGTAAAATATACAATGGAGCGAGTGTCAAAATTTTATTTTCAATAAAGAGGGGTTTCAGTGTGTGTCGAGGGGAAACCTGACAAAGAAATCGCAGTGTTCTTCTTTGGAGAATAAAAACCTGATCCCAAGCAAATTTGCTGCAAGAGCTCCAGACGGAGATGAGATTCCACCAAACAAAAATACGTTGTTCGAGCCATTTGTTTCTCAAGCTCCCAATGCTCGAAATGATAGGTTTTTTTTTAGAGTATTGATGTCACTATCAAATTTTAGATTTGATTCGATATTTAGGCCCGGAAATTTTGCGCTGGTGGTGTTATCAACGATATGGTCACCAATAAAAACATCTTGAAAAGCAAAGTTCCTAAACGTAATAATATGAGTTTTAGATATGTTAAAAGATAAACGATTCGACTTACATCATGCAATAACTTTAGCAAGATCTGAGTTAATACGTTCGTGAAATCTAATAATGTTTTTGTCACTCCATAGTATTGTTGCATCGTCAGCAAAGACGGTAAAAGCTCCAGTAATTTTAAGTTTATAAACAGTAGAAATAGAAGAGGTCCAAGTACAGATCCTTGTGGAACTCCTCAAATTATCGACAGTCTGAACACGTCCAGAGAGATATGACCTAAACCACTTCAAAACTACACCCTGAATCCATAAATTGAATGAATCAATACGCTGTCAAAAGATTTCGACAGATCGCAAAACACTGCCGCAGAAGCTTCGACCTTTTTGATATAACCTTTTAAAAGATCTTCTAGAAATAAATATTGCGTCAGATGTTTTTTTATTTGCTTGAAATCCGAATTGTCAAGAATGTTATTGTTATTCAAGAATTGTATCAATGCCAACCCAACAAAATTTCAAACCGTTCTTATATAAAAGCGCTTAAGGAGTCCCGTATAAACAAAGTAAATTATTTTGTTCATACAGGCTTTTTAAAGCCTCCACGGTTAAGGACGGTTTAAAAATTTTGTTTTACGAATACCATTAAAACCGTTTTAGGCACTAAAACGATTTTATTTCAAAGCGATTTAAGAAACCGGTTTATCCGATTTTGGGGTCGGTAACAACACTTTAAAAACGCTTTAGCGCATTGCTGCCAACCTAAAAAATCCAGTCAACCCTGCTTTTATGGAAAAATCTGTTGTTTCTATGATTGTTTTTGAACTTAAATTTAATTTATTAAAAAATAAGTTTTTTTTAAACATTAAAATACACTTTTTTTTTAAATTTTGGAAAACTGTAAGGTTAGCGGGATGCCAGTATTTTGATCAGCTGCTAGAAAGCGATTTTAATGAAGAAGCGAATTTAAAACCGTCCTTATATAAAATCAGCTTCAGGCGCGTATAAAGGTAGTAAATGACGCTGGTTCCAACATTTGTCCATGACTTGTTGGTATGATCGTTTCCTAAACGCCGGTAACGAGGCCGGATGATAACGGATTTGTCATGTGGTGACAAACCCATATAACTATTATCTCATAGTTATATGGAAAAACCCGACTGGTGATTGGATTAGATCCGAAACTAGTTAGTGGTATAACTAGTGGAGTAGGCCAAAAATCCAGCCCTTTCGGTAAAATTCTCTGTTTTTTAAACGAGTTTATGTTTTATTAATTAATTAATAATCCTTTTATTTAGCCCTCTTTATGTAAATATTGTATACCTTTTACGGAAAACAATTATTTTATTTTAAAATTGGTGCTAGAAGGCACGGATAGTTCACCATACAATCAATTATTTTATGTTGAAAGAAAATGAAAGTATCTCGAAAACTGTAGCTTTGAAGGATATGAACCTTATAACAAAATTTTTGGGTAATATTTACGAAAACCCAAATAGGAAAAACGCATATTACTAGCTGCTTTACTTTTAAAGTTATGATTTTTTTTTAATATATTTTACCTTTTTTTCAAAAAACACGGAAACTAAAGCTCCCACGAATTTGGACTTTATAACAAAATTTATAGTCCATATTCATGGAAACTTAAATCTGAAAACCGTATGTCGCTACTTGCTTTTGTTCCAACGTAACAATTTTGTAAAATATTTTATCCCTCTTTTTCCCCCTTCAACCCCCCACCACACTACCCAAAAGCTAATCAGTTCATGGTCAGCCGATGGACGAACAAATTTTGTTACAATCGATTAAGGCGTTCTTGAGTTATCGTGTATACAGACAGACAACAGACCGACAGCCAACTTTTTTTCGTCGATTATGGTGTTTTGGAACCTAAGGAACTCATTTTTGATAAAATTAAGAAAAGTCAAAATTTCACTATTTTAATAGTCTCTTAGAAAAGGTAATGATTTGGTAACCGTAGATCCGGATTTCGCACTTGTGGTGCTCATCAGTACAGATAATAAAAAAATTTCACACAAGATTCATGTAAAAGACAACCATCTACCGATTCCGCAATTTGACAGATGGTTCTCTTTTACATGGATCCTGTGTCAGATTTTTTTTATCATCATTTCGTCTTCTAATTCCTATCACCTTTACCTTCTCCTGAGGGAAATCTCGCTATTCATTAATTTTGTCAATGATTTTATTGTATAGTTCCTAAAAGTCGAAATCTAAATAAAAATCTGAAAAGTTTTAAAGTTTTAAGTGTGTGTCAATTTCTCTTTCGATTTTTGTTTGTTTGCAGGCCTGATTTTTCCACTGCTTGTTGGTATAAATAATATTTTAGTGAATTTAGCTACCGAAAGTTTTTCCATTATTTATTAAATTATCCCAGCTCCGCGATTCAATATTAAAACTAAACTAGTGCAAACTTCGTTTGTAAACCTTGTAAAGTATGCGTGATACCGGAAATTCGACGGGGCAAAACTTTAGCCCGGAACTTCCCCTGCATTATATATATTCGAATTATGGTTAACTTTAAACCTGAATCTATACTTAACATGAATTTAGTACAAGTTTTGTATAGGTACCCGCCTATATTATAATTTCTCGGAGTATGTTATGAAATATTAGGGACTTTTGGCGTATCTCATACGAAGCGCTTACGTTAGATCCCACACCTCGTTCTTCTCTGCCTTTCTTAAAGACATTGACTGTACGCGGTATATTTGACCCCCCCTCCTAACGTTTTTGGAAAAGATAGCTATGCAGTAAATGTAAAGTTTGTATCTATAACTTCCTACTTATTATCTCAGTAGATAAAAGAAAAGTTCATATTTTCGTATGAGTAGGTAGAACTCCTCCCCAAAATCTGTTTGGTACGCCACTGCTCACATACACATTAAATTGGCAACCATTTATTGCTTTATTCCCTAATAACACAAGTACGTTTTAAAAACGTCCCTGGAACGTTCCGACTCGACCAATGGTACGTTCCAGGAACGTCCGTAGACGTCGTGAAACGTTTAGCGAACGTTCCCGTAACGAACAATGTCGTCAATTAAAACGTCTCAGGAACGATCTTTTGGACGTTCCTGGAACGATTACTTGGAAGATCCTTGGCCGTTCTTATTTCAATGTCCACGGTATTTTCTGGGCATACGTTCCGGGAGCGTTCCCGGAACGACCAATATTACTAATTGTAACGTCTCGGGGACGTTCCTTGAACGTTTACTTGGACAACCTTCAACCTTTGGCCGTTCTTTTGAATTTTCCCGGTACATTGCGGCGCATATGTTCCGGGAACGTTCTCGGAACAATTAATGTCGTCAACTGTAACGTCTCGGGGTCGTTCTATTGGACGTTCCTGGAACCTTTACTTGGACGACCCTTGACCGTCCTATAACTATGTCCTATAAACTCATTTTGGAGTCCTTATCCAATAAAATACAAGTATCTCTTATTATATAAAATGAATGTTGAAAAGATAGAGAATATTTTACCAAAGTACGCCATCTAGTTGCTAAATGCGTAGCTGATTAAAACTGCAGTACATGCGTCTCTGTTTAGTACGTCCTCTGAACGTTCCATTGGAACTGTTTTTAGATCTTTTTCTTGGAACGTTCCAGGGGCGTACTTTTTAGTGCTGTGACTTTCGAGACCTACGGGGATCTAGAAAGGTCGTGCCCTGAAGGTTTAATTAGAACTGTTTTTAGACCTTTGTCTTGGAACGTTCCAGGGACGTACTTTTTAGGGCTGTGACTTTCGCAACCTATGGAGATCTAAAAAGGACGTCCTCTGAACTTTTAATTGGAACTGTTTTTAGACCTTTTTCTTGGAACGTTCCAGGGACGTACCTTTTAGGGCTGTGACTTTCGCGACCTATGGGCATCTAAAAAGGACGTCCCCTGAACGTTCATTTGGAACTGTTTTTGGACCTTCATCTTGGGACGTTCCGGGGCGTACTTTTTAGGTCTGGGACGTTCGCGACCTATGGAGACATAAAAAGGACTTCCCCGGGACGTCATGTACTATTAGGGTTGCTTTGGAGACCATCAAAAAATATTTCGCAAAAATAACGATTTTTGACCATTTTTGATTTTTTTTTTGCCTCGCTGTATAAATACGGGCTAAAGTGTAAATACAAAAAAGGTTAGTTGTGTTTTACCAAACTTACTCTTCTCCATTTTATTTTTATAGGTTTCGTAAAAACGAGGATTGGGTGAGGTACTAAATAGTCAATTTTTGAACTTTAACGTAGTTTTTTTACTTACCCTGTACCCAGTAGGGGGGAGGGGGTGGAAATGATGAAAAATTTTTGTCTGATTCTCTCTTAGGATCCCTATAAAAAACCTGAAATCAAATTTGGCATGGAAACATAGGTAATATGTCAGATATAAAAGAAAATAAAATAATTGTCTCGAGAATGAATTGACGGAAAAATCAAATCGCTAGAAATATATGCATAGAATTAAATTTAAACGAAACATATTTTTATAGAAATACAAAATGTCAGAAAATATTTTAACGAAAATAATTTAATAGAAACATAATAATGCCAAATCACAAAATTCAAGAACCCCAATCTGTCCGAAAATGATTTGAATCGATAGCCACGACTTCAATTGCTACGTTGCCAGGTTTATGGCAGGGAAGAGTCGAAGTAAGTTGTGATATTGTATTAATTTTCCCCCTTTACATCCCTCAACCACCCCCTACCTCCAAATATTTTCGTAATATTAAAATCGGTTCACGAGAAGTGTGTCAAAAATGAATCGTAAGATTTGATAGACAGTTAGACAGCCAGAAACTGTAAAGTTAAATAAAATCCTTTAATAAAACAAAAATCATCGTGTTCTTCCAAATAAAAAAACTTGTCAATGCCGCAATCCAGGGCCTACGGGGCTCTAGAGATTTAAATTTGACGCAATAGCGATTCGGATCGTTTTAAATCATTTTCGGACAGATTGGGGTTCTTGTGTTTTGTGGTTCGGCATTATTGGGGTTCTTGTGTTTTCTGACGTTTTTTAGCAATGTGATTTTCTCTGAGAAAATTATTTTAGGACCAATTATTTTCTTTTTTTTTTTAAATTCTGTCAAATTATGTTTCTGCCAAATTTGGTCTCGGATTTTTTATAGGGACCCTCAACAAGACTATTTTTCTAAGTAACTTATTATACACCAAGGGTCTGAAAGTGACACTTTTAACCCCGAGGCGAGAAATGTTTAGCCCTTCGTATATAGCGTATAAACCAGCCTCGTGGTTTATACGCTATATACGAAGGGCTAAACAGCTCCGTGGTTTATACGCTATTTTATGCACTTTAGGAAGAGAAAAACTGAAAACAATAACAAAGTCCTGCACTTAATGGTACCTAATCTAATAGAGCTTTCGGCTGAGAGATACAGGTCAATGGAGAGGAAGAGGGGAAGCTGCGGGGCATCTTAGGATTGCCCAAATCGCCGAGAAAGAAATTCCAATGGCAGCGATCAAAACTGGAGATTCAACAAGAGGTACAAAGTAGTCATCCCGAACAGGGAATTATGGCAGAGTGAAAACCTCCGCGAACAGTTCGAGGAGAACGCCGTGATTTGCTACATCGACGGGTCCAAACTGTCGGAGAAGCAAACCAGAGGATCGGGCGTTTACGTAGAAGACCAGGAGGTTCGAAAGAGCTACCCGCTCGGAGGGAGAGCAAGTCACGGTCTTTCAGGCAGAGGTGTATGCCATAATAATGGCTGCAACCACGGAGGAAATAAAGAACGGTACGAAGGAGCATGTTTATATATGCTCCGACACCCAATCGGCCCTAAAGGCACTAAGGGCGCCCAAGATCAACAATACCCTGGCGGAGGAATGTGCGGATGCACTATAATCCTTGGGAGAATCCTTATGTGGGTACCGGGACATATGGGGGTGCCGGGGGAACGAGAAGGCCGACGAGCTTGCCAGGATCGGAGCAAGCACCCAGTATGTAGGGCCGGAACCACTCCTAGGAACAACCAAGAGGCAATTGTAAAGTCGACTCAATAAATGTGCCAACGATGCCATGGCGACCGCTTGGAGAGGAGGAACAGGATGCAGACAGACCAGGGACTTCGTGAAGGGCCCGGATGTAGCCAGACAAAAATGGCTTCTGGGGAGATCACGAAGGGACGCTGGTCTGCTGACAGGAATCATAACAGGTCACAACCGACTAAGGAAGCACATGACCACGGTGGAAAATGAGTCGACCTGCCGGGCCTGCGGGCGGGCAAAAGAGACATCTCGACATGTTATAGCGAACTGCGGGGCACACCAGAGGACGAGATACCAGGTATTCGGTTCCCCGACCCTGGATGAGGAGGACCTGTACACGCTCAAATGGGATAAAATACTGGACTTTGCAAAAATAACAGTAAAACCAGATGAGCAGACTGCCAGACCAGTGGTGCAGGCGGCGGATTAGGGGCAGGCTTGGGGTAAGGCAGAAAGGGCCCAGGGAGACTACTACTACTACTACTAGAGCGTTAATAAACCATCAAAATTGGTGATACCGTAGGCAAAATTGGTTATTTTTCTCCCGTATCCAAAAATAGCCGAACCGAAATACGTTGCTTACGGAGGTTTATATAACGGGAACCGCTCGGTTATTTTTTGCAACCAACGAGATTTATTTCTTTGCAAGAGCTGCAGCTGGTAGGTGATAATTCGTTTTTTTGTTTAATTAGGTTTTTAATTTTTTTGTGAAAGTAAATATGCAAAAACAGGAATTGTTGTTTTCTTTTCTATTCTATTTACATTTTTTTTTCAGATATATAATAGGTATTTTATTGAAATTATTAAAGTTCAAATGCATTGTGATTTAATATTCGGTTAAAGATCAAGTGTTTTGCATTAAAATTTACCATTACACAAAATGGGACGATACAATAGTCCAGGAAATCTTCGGCTTACATCCTGCCTAATCACTACACTACACTATTTTAAATTATTCGTTTGAGTCTTAACTTCCGAATACTTTTTATACCGGGTTTCCAAAATTTTAACAGTTTGAAATACTTTCACAAAACAAACTTCACTTTTTACATTCTAACTATTTTCTTTCGAACTGCCTTGCACTGTTTTAAGATGAGTCTTGGAGCTCGTTTTGATTTCAACTGTTTTTTGCCTTTGCGAATCTTGGCTTTTATAGCAAGGTGGACGTGACTTTTTCCAAATTAATTAAGGTGTGTTTTTTTAATTAAAATTTTTCTTGGTGCGATAGAAAAATGACAAATGATGATTGTATTTCTAAGAAATTACGTGCCTTCTACAAATTTGGTCTAAGCCGAAAGCAAAATTTTTTTATTGAAAAAAATCGTTTACCTATGACCTTTTAGCGCGGCGACAAAATGAGGATGTTATGCCTATGCGAATACGTGACTTTTTTTTAATTAGATGAGCCAATATAGTCAAATTTTTCTAAGCTCTGGAGAATCAAATTTTAGTCTTTAAGAATTTCGGGAAGGACACCTAGAAAAAACTTGAACTTTTTTTAGTGATTGTGAAAATGATTGTTTTTTAATTTAAATATTTGTTATTTATTTTGGGTAAGAAATATTTGGTTAAAATAAATATCCCGTTCTAATACAAGAAAATGTTATTGAAAATTATTTTGGACACTTTATTAAAACTTATGGACAATTATTTTGAAAAATATTTTAAATCTTTTATTTTACAACTTTTGAAATAATGACAATAATATTTTAAATATTTAAGATTAAAATTATAATGAAAAAGAATCACAATAGTTTGGTTCGCTGCTGAATAGGACATATTTTCAAAAAGTATCTCAAGAAAAAAAAGATTTTAAAAGTTAGTTTTATTTTTAAAAAAATATTTTTTTCTTCTTCTTCTTTTTAAAAAAATTATTTAAACAAAATGAACTCACTTTCTCATGTTTGCACTTTTTGTGAAAATAAAATAGTTTGTCAATTAATAAAAACAAAATTACTTTTAAATTTGTTTATAACTTTGGGATTTTAAAAGAAATCCTCTTTTAAAATTTTTGATTTTGTTTCTGTACTTTTGAAATATTATTTTTTTTAACAAAAATTAATAACCTTTTTTTTAATTAAATAATTGGATTTTAACTTCTCGATTCTTCACAGTTTAAAAACTTTTTAGCATCTCAATAACGGTAATAAATTAGTAGTCTCTAATAATAAAGCAATGACGACGTCAGTGCATGTCAGTACTTCAATTACTAGATTAAAGGTAAAGTTTTAATCCCTAGGGACTTTAGGGACTGAAAGTATTATTTTTGTTTCTGTATACTTTTAGTCCCCAAGTCCATAAACCAATTTTAACTTTAATGTATTTGAAACCGGACTTTTATGAATATCGTAATTAAAACAAGCGCTAAAAAAGGGTATTAAGTGAGAGTAAATATAGTCAACAAATTAAGACCGTTTGTCAAAGGCACTTACTTAAACTTTATCCTGCAAGATCCATTGGGCTCTGCAGTCGCTCGATAGTCTTCGTGTCGTTTCTCGGCCCAATCCGTAATTCGCCCTTCCGTGGTGATTACGAAATGAATGTCCCTGGTACACGGACACGTAGAGAGGATAGTGACGTAGGCTACTTCATCGGGCTGTAGAATGGAAAAAGAAGTTAAAAGCCAGGTCATAGAGCACATTTTTATTAAAATGCTTAAATATATGTTTTTTTTTTATTTCAAATAAAACAACTTCCGCTTGAACTTCTAAAAATGGGCGTTTAGAAGAACCAGGGGTCCCTATAAAACACCCGAAACCAAAGAACCACGCACAATTTAAATCGAAACTGGATCTCAGTTGGATTTCAACGCCGTTTAAGTATGTTATTGGGATAGTACGTTATCTACAGGGTAAGCAATAATAGCTGCCAAAGTTTGGGATGAGTTTATTATTATCATCACCGACATCGGCAAAAAAAGCATCAATTCCCACTAAAATGATACCGCTGAATTTAAAAATTACATTTACTTTGACATCTGTCAAACCATGTCGAAATGGAGGAAAAATAATCAATGAAATTGAAGTTTTTGGAAAATCGACTACCTTCTTTTTACTCTGCTAAAGACATTAAATCGGAATATCGTTTTTTTGTACTTTGCTGAATACATTCAATCGGAAACCGTAAAAAAAGTGACAGTTGTCTTAACTGTCATTTATTGTTATGGGAAAAACCACTGCTGACACATATTTACGAGTAGCGACTCGAACTATACTAAATTGAGGTCGATGAACTCAAAAATGCTAATGCTTTCCTATTCAATATTGTCAACAAAGTAAAAAAAGGTATTTGCTCTTCCCAAACCTCCATGTTTATAAATTATTTGTTCATTATTTTGACAAGGTTTGACAGGTGTCAGAAGTAATAACATTTTTAAGTTCATCGACCTCAATTTAGTGTAGTTCGAGTCCCCACTTGTAAAGATGTGTCATCTCACCAGTGGTTTTCCCCATAACAGTAAATTACAGTTAAGACTGTCACTTTTTTTACTGTTTCCGATTTAATGTCTTCAGAAGAGTAAGAAGAAGGTATTTGCTTTTCCAAAAAATTTAATATCATCAATTATTTTTCCGCTATTTCGACAGGGTTTGACAGATGTCAAAATAAATGTAATTTAGCGTTGACCTTTTAGTGCGAATTGATGTTTTTTTGCCCATATCGGTCATCATACGCATGATAATAATAAGCTCATCCCAAACTTTGGATGTTATTATTGGCCCACCCTGTGGATATCGGCACCTGTGTCTATGAGACAAAATGCTCTCAGAGACTGTCCCAATAACATACTCAGTGTTTCCAGGAAGTTGGAAAAAAAGTATCATTTTCATTTCGAAAAATTATCAAGTTTAGGGAAAAATTATCATAGTTTTTATTTTTGCATGACATGCGCTGTTATTGTTGAGTGGCCAAACATACTGGATTATTCATTTCAATTTCGCAAGATGTACCTACAGTTTTTGTGCTTTTTGTTTCACAGTAAAGAAGAAAGTGGCGTATACAAGGGGGGGGGGGGGGGTAATGGAGATAATTACCGCCCCCCAAGATCCCAGGTATTGGGTATTACCTAAAACTTTGATATAAGAGCTTCTAAAATCTCAATATACATTTTTTGCAAAAAAAATTTGCGTAGCTAGCGTAAACCTATGCTACACTTAAAAATATTTTGTTGAAACCAATGTCCATTTCTTAAAAAAAAAACTTCGCCAGCGGCAGCTCGGTGCAACTTCTGGTCCATTTCATATTACTTTTATTTTTATAAAATTTTTAATTGCGGTGCCATTTTTTTGCAATATTTTACAATATTTGTCGAAAATTTTTGCCTTCGGCGCTTATTTATCATAATTTTACGTTATTTTAAAAGAATTTGGCAGTAGTTTACATTTTGTTAGATGGCCCAACTATAAAAGCAATACAATTTTTTATAATAAGATGATTGCATTCCAGTTTTACTTTGATGTTTACGGAAAGCGGTATGCCAACAATCGCAGCAAAAGTGTTTGTTGTTTTTTAGTTGGACCGGCCAACAAAATCTGAACTTATACCCCGGACAATAAATTACCCCCCCCCCCCCCTCAGAGGTCTGGGCTGGATACGCCGCTGAGGGAGAGAGAAGATGATCAGATGACCAACGTCGATTAACGGAGTTTATAGATCGGGAGTTGATGTCAGCTATTGTTAATGTATAACTTTTCTTATATGTATACACCTACTATTAAATGTTTTAACCATAAAAAGCATTCTTTCTTATATCTGTGGTTGATGTTGTTTAAAATTCACGAGCAGGGCAATACTATACAAGTATAAAAAACAGGATGGCTGCCTGTTTTAAAATGGTGGATGGGCCAGGCGCACGATGTAATCAGATTACTTTTTATTATTATTGTATACAGTTTTTTATTTCAATTAAAAAAAAAGTCTTTCCTGTATGCGTTGGACGCATTATAAAAATAAATGGCGTTTTATGTGAGGATTTGTTAAATTATCATAGATTTAGGGGTTGATAATAGGTCATTATTATTTATCATGTTTCACCCAATATTAGCAAGATTTGATAGACAGTTAGACAGCCACAAACTGTGAAATTAAATAAAATCCTCGTGTCATCTTCCAAACAGAGAAACTTGTCAACGACGCAATCCAGGGCCTACGGCGCTCTAGAGATTTAAATTTGACGCATGCCCAATAGCGATTCGTCTGGATTGTGGTTCTGCTCAGTTAAGGATCGGGCATATTATTTTCTATCAATTTGTGGGTCGGGTGTTTTTCGTTTCTAGACAATTATTTTCGATACTTTTGTAATTCTGATATTTTAAGTTTCGGGAAAATTATAATTGGTTAAATTATATTCGTGTCTTTCAAGGATCGACTAAATTAAAATTTTATAAAATTATATTCGTATCCACTATTTTATGGGTGTTTTACTTTTGTTCATATTTCATTTCCGAGGTTTTATTTTCTGATCAATTGTGTTTCGGTTTTTGTAAATTCGGCTTTTTTGTGGGTTCCCGGTTCGAACTCTGAACTGGCTTTGAACTGGCATTGAACAACCGGATGTGGTAAGGAGGGGGTTTTATAAATTTATATACAGTGTGTCCCAAAAGTCTGAAATAATGGATTTTTTGTGAGAACTATGGGTTTTTTCAAAAAAAAACTTATACAGGAGCATTTTACATAAAAAAAAGCGGTTTCGAAAAATGTATACCTTTTTATACAGGGTCACAAAAAAATAAAATATGACACAAACTTATCTTTTTTTTAAATTGGAGACTCTGTATATTATTTCATTTTCTAAATCCTACACACTTTGGGTCTATCTTTTATCTTCTCCAAGATATTCGAGTTTAAGTTTGTGTGGAAGAGATGGGAAAATATATAATATTGGGTAGTTAATTTCGATTTCCCTTTCCCAGTATATATCACTATATACAGGGTGGGCCATAAAAAAGTGGACAAAATGTTTTCCGTTATAACTTTTAAACCATACCACCGATTTTAATGCAACGAACTGTTCTTTGCAGGAACATTGAGCAGGACTTTGACTAGAAATATTTTTTTAGATAAATTTAATTGTGTCCGTGGGTTTCAAAATGGCGACAAATTTCGATAGTGATCTTTTAAGAGTTTTTGATCTTCGTCATGATGCTTATTATTTTATTGAAATCGGTTGAGTATCAATTTGAGAAGGCAATCGTATAATCTAGAAAACAGTGATGAAAACATAAATTAATTTTTGAAGAACCACCAAACCGATTTTGATGATTTATACGTCGTTCTGCGTGGCCAAAGCAGAACTTTTGTACGAATTAAAAAAAATATTAAAAAGTTTACAGAACATATAAATAAACGAGCCTTTTTAAAGGGCCAAGTTTGATTTTGTCCGTCATCTTGGATTTCAAGATGGCGACAAATTTTAATAGCAGCAGTTAAAGAACAATCGATTTTCGCCATGAGGCGATATTTCATTAAAATCGGTTCAGTAATAATGAGTTTATGAGAAAATGTATGCAGACAGAATTGCATAATCCGTAAAACACTGATTGAAAATTTGGAAACCATTTAACCGATTTTAATGATTCGCACCTCGTTCTGCGTGGCAGAAACCAAGCTTTTTTACGACTTTATAAAAAAAACAAAAAATGTCCGTAACATAAGAATAAACGAGGCTCTTTAAAGGGTAAAATTTCCTGCAAAGAACAGTTTGTTGCATTACAATTACAATCGGTGGTATGGTTTAAAAGTTATAACGGAAAACATTTTGTCCCGTTTTTGATGGCCCACCCGGTATAGTTAATTTACATTTACCTGTAGTGTAGGTTCCACATCCTGTATTAAAAGATAGCAATCTGATGAAGAATTCCACTTTTTGATGGGTTCTCTAGCAAGAACGTAGTGACTTTCAATTTCTTTACTATCTACAGAAACCAGTTCAGCCTAAAAAGGAAAAAGAAATTGACAAGTATCTATCTATTCTATTCTATTTAATGGAATAGCTTTTGTCACCCATGCGTAAACCATAAGGCTGATCGACATACATGCGTAATCACACACGCACGTCTGCAATCCGTTTAACGGACCCACTTTTTGTTTAGAAAGTCTTTGCATATAACAATGAGATAATATAACTCTTTGTCCTCGTCTTTTCCGAAAAAAAGCACTAGCGATAATAACTCTGAAGAAAGCTCTTGGGTTATTGGGCTAGCCATACTGGATAGTTAAGTAAATAAAATACAATTATTCCTTGCAACGTTTCCATATTTAATTATATCTTTTTGGTGGGATTTTGGCAACTCACGGCCAGGGGCGTGTCAAACGAACCCGCCGCCCCCACAAGGCGGGGGGCCCACGGCATCTAAAAACAAATACGCACGCAAATACCTTTCAGCTCCTTTAAAATTGAATACAAATATACAGAGGGTGCATGAGACCCATTAGTTTTTTGTTTTTTTTTTTATAGTTAGTTTTATTTATTATAAATATTTGTAATAATAAAATATGGGCTAAAATATCACAGTTTCACATTAAAGATGGATCCCGCATTAATGCATTAACTTTCTTGTTGAAGAAAAAAAATAGAGTAGAACAGGGGGCCACCCTAAAAAATTTTGCAAGGGGGCCTCAAAAAAATCTGACACACTTCTGCTCACGGCCAAAATCCTGTCCAAAATTATGGCGACTGTCGCGGCCACAGGAGAAAAAGTTAAAGTAAATTTAACTCTGCTATCGGCAGCCAGTGTCAGATAAGTGGGGGAAATAGGGGAAAAGCTGCTTAATTGCTCTTGTTCAACAAAGTGTGGCTCGCGACACGTCGAAGCTTGGAACATTGAACTACTAGAAGGAGCTTTTTTTCAGACCTAGGGCAGGGTATTTGAGTTCAACATCTTCGTCCCATTGTTTTCCCGTTTTTAATATTATTTAAAATACCTTCAATAATTTTTAGTTCCGTTTAATTAAATGGTCTAGATATAGTAATAAAAATCTATGTTTCTATAAAAAAAAACCTAAAAATGTATTCAGGTAGGATGTAAAACTATAAAAATAAGAAAAAGGTGCTATGGAAATCCCTATTTACAGTGAAATTCATGACAAGCCGGCAACACAGATTTCCTGCCTTTGTTTATCAAGAATGGCCAAATATGACGAATTCTAACCTAATATTTAGTTAATATTTTAACTTAACGTACGTGTGAAACGAAATACTGCGGTCCTCCGACTTCTGTTTCCACTTGCATGTAATAATACACTTCGGAACCATTTTTCGGGACAAAATTTTCACAAAAACATAAAAAAACACTATTGACAAGTGCTGAAACTTTCACTCTCAAAACAATAATGACATTCCACGAAAAAGCGAGAAACCGCAACAAATAATCAATGTTGCCACGTTGACTACAAAAGAAGATGTTTAAGGAAAATACATGTTAAATTTTTAAAAATCGTTGAAAGTTTTAAATAGGTTGTGAGTATTATATTTTGTGTATATTAGCTTTTTCAACGTATATCTTAAACCTCATTAATTAATTAATAAATAAGCGTCAAAACTTAATCCAAATTTAATACGTTTTTTGTTACATCTTGTTGTTAAAATTGGCAACACAGATTTCTTTCTTCCCTTTCCCCACTGTAGATGTTGCACTCAAACCACCAGTGTAGTCTAGTAGTTCAATGTTCTAAGCGTCGAAGCCTCTGAGAACGGGGCTTAATATTTACTCATACTTTTTCCCTTTTATATTTTCGCTCTTTTCGCACCAAACCCGAGAAGCGCTGTCACCCAAAATTCTTTGAGCACAAATCAATTTTATTTCAACATCTTATTGGATACAATATGTTTCTTTTGTTTATATTACCTTATAAATCATGCTGGATCTAATAACTTTCTTTTCGAGCGCCACTTTATTTCTTCAAGGACAAAGAGAAAAAGACACTGAAAATCATGATTTAATCTGGCTGTACCAACATAATTTCACTCAAAAAAAAAAAATTACTAAAAATTATAAAATACTAACATACTTATTTAGTAGGGGTGCGCATAATTTATCAAAAGGTGCACTAGAAAAAACGAAATCTAAAAAACAAAAACATGAATGGAAGAAAAAGAAAATATAATAACATACAGGATAAAAATGATTCTTATTCTACTTATTGAAAGTTAAGTGGCAAAAATTTTAAAATTGATGGAAGAGGCGTTGATCAAGTCAAGGCTCAGGGAAAAGGCGATTTTATATAACCTTGTTATATAACATAGGTAGTAGTTAAGTGTTGATTGAATAGTTCTCGAAAATCAAACCAAACATGTGTAGCTTTCTTGTTTTTTTATATTAACATATTTTAATTAGTAGCTAAGTGTATAATAGTTCTTTAAAAGAGAATTATCTCCTGCTATTATATGTACGGTTTATTTAATGGGTAACAGTGTGGTATACGGTTTTCTGCTATTTTTGATCATTTATGAAAAATTCTTTCTAGAGGTCCCTAGGACCTCAAACTTTTTTTTTTCGTTTTTTTTACTAAAACAACCAACACAGCTCAACTCAACCCAACCCAAAACAATAAAAAAACGCATTACACCCCCCCAGCACCCTTTTTACTCTTAAAAAAAATGGCAGTTGCGGATTTGCGGTCCTAGGAACCCTAGTAGGTGTCCATATAAAGAATTTTTCATAAAAAATCAAAAATTGTAGAAAACCGTATGCTACATAATTACCATTTGATGATTTTCTTTTGAAAAGAAATGATTTTCTTATATCTTTTGGTCTTCCTTAATTGGTATATGCAAGTAAAATGTTTTTAAGTTAAAATTCATATATATATTTTTTTTAATGTCATAAATTCATAAAAAAATAACGGTTTTGTCAGTGGTCACTCTGCCAGGGTTAAATTAACCTTGAAATATTTTAACCCTGATTTAAATCTAAAACGATAGCTTATGGAAACTTAAAACAGGGACGTAAAAACCGCATTGCTCTATTCTTAACCATTTAGATGTTATGGGCTGTCAAAATTATAAAATATCATTATCAAATTATACACTTCTCTCCCCATAAAACTGGTACAGCAGAAGTTAGCATGCTTGTTTAATTTTTAAAATTTTTATAGTACGGCATTGTCCTATTCCTATGAGTGATAATGTCACAGACTTCTTATGTTGTGTGTACAGACCATCCTATTGCAGTGTAAATAATTTCTCATTTGAATAAAGTGCGTGAAGTTGTAGATAATAATTCCAAGGATTTAATCTGTATAGTAGGTGACTATAATTTCCCAAATTTATTGTGGAATTACGATGATAAACTATGTTGGGAATTTGGAACCTTTGGTTGCACTAAAACAAAATTATGATTGTTTTCCACAAACCAAAACTACACTTTTTTGCACTCGACGCGCGTTTCGCTAACAACGTTAGCATCATCAGGAGACGATAAACAATGATTTTGTTTTTTTGTTACGATGATAAAAACAAAGTCTATTACGCTTCAAACATAACTTCCGAAGCTGAGGAGAATCTTGTCGATTGTTTTAACTTCTTGGAATGTGGTCAATATCATGGTATCCCCAACAGTTCTGGTAAGCTTTTAGATTTATTTAAGAACAAAATTTCCAATCTGGTTTAGCCGAGAAACGATTTTTCTCATAAAAGAAAAGGAAAAATTTCATAAAAAGTGGAAAAAATTTAAAAATCCACTTGATTACTTACAATTTTCAAATACACGTAGATTGATAAAGAGTGGTTTAAAAAAGGACTATAGTACCTACATTGAAAAAATAGAAACAAATATCGTCGTTCGTCGTTCTGGTCCTTTGTGCAGAGCAAGAGAAATAATAAGTCTAATCTAATTGCCAAAAAATCTAAAATACAAATCCAACACGTTGAATCAACCGTTAAAAATTTGCAATGCATTTAGTGATTACTTTTTCTCTGTATTTGTGGCCAATGACACACGATCGTTTATACCAGAAAATTCTCAGATAGATCTCGCCTTTGACATCTTGTACATTTCTCCATCTCAGATTACCGAGGCAATTGAAGAAATTGATATCAAGAAGAGTCCTGGTATTGACAACATTCCAGGAGTATTTATAAAGAATTGCAAAAACTCTCTATTAACACCTCTAAATATTATATTTAATAAAGCTTTGACCAGTGGAGTTTTTTCCAGTATTTGTAAAAAAGGGCTCATTACACCAGTATACCACCAACTATAGGCCTATTACACTACTTTGTATTTTTGGAAAGTTATTGGAATCAATTATTACAAATGAGCCATTTTTTAAAATTAGAAATAAACTTGATGAGAGGCAAAGTGGATTTTTCAGAGGGCGTTCAATTCTTACTAACTTGCTGACATTTGTACAGGACATTTATGAGGCACTGGATGACTCATCATCTCAGGTGGATGCCGTCTACACCGACTTTTTAAAAGCATCTGACAAGGTTCATCACCCCACTCTTATGATTAAACTCAAAAATTTCAGTGTGCATGGCAGACTTCTGGGTTTGCTGGATTCATATAGTACAGACAGAAAACAATACGTCAGGATAGGAGATAACATGTCAACTAGCAAAAAAGTAACCTCAGGTATTGCTCAAGGATCTCATTTGGGTCCGTTATTATTTTCAATTTTCATAAATGACATTTCAAGCTGTTTTGAAAACTCTAATTTTAAAAAATTTGCGGACGATGTCAAATGTTATAAAATTATAAAGTCAATTCAAGATTGTATTTTACTTCAAAAAGATATTGATAGATTATCGAAATATTGTCAAAAAAATCAACTTGTACTTAACGTTAATAAATGTCAAAAAATCTCTTTTACAAGAAATCGCAACGAGATCGAGTTTCAATATACATTATCTGGTAAACCTCTTAAGGATGTAGAATTTGTTAAGGATCTGGGGGTGTGGATGGATAAAAAACTAAAATTTGAAAAACACATAGAAGAGTCAGTAAAAAAGGCATACAGAAATCTGGGCTTTATATTAAGAATCACCAAAGATTTCAAATCGGCTAAAACATTAATTACTCTCTACAATTCATATGTAAGGTCGCATCTAGAATTTGCATGTCTTGTTTGGAGCCCACAATATGCTAAGTACATAGAACGGTTAGAAAAAGTTCAATATAAATTTGCAAAAAAACATGAATCTTAGGTATTTGCATATGGATGGTTCCTATGAAGATATTCTAAGAACTCTTAAGCTGACCAAACTTTCTGCAAGAAGAAGAGTCCACGGAATGGTCTTTTTGCATAAATTAATCTAATCTAACTCTATAGATATCGTTAAAAGACATTTTAATTCCAATCGGCACTATAATCATAGAGTTTTTTATCTGTCTGTTATCACCAATTTTTAGCATACAGCGTACCTATAATTTGCTATTTAACCATATTGATATATTCCATGAATCTTTCCGAACTCTTAAACGCTTATGTTACATTTCACTTGATAGATAAAAGCTAATATTTTGATTAAATATACCTAAAATACTATTACTAAACCGTATCATTGTTAATTCCAATTTTAGTGTTATTGTTAGTAAACGTAAGAATATCTTCTTAGAACTTTAATATTATTCCTCTTATATTATGTAGTTCTTCGTAATAGGGCTATATGTGTGCAGGCTGTGAAGAACGCTCTTTGATAAAATTTAAAAAAAAGAAACATCATATTTTGCATGTCAGTGTCATCCAAATTTTTAAAAATGCTAGCGCATTTTTCCGAATTTGATAAAGCTCAAATTTAGCAAAACTAGACGATGGTTACTAGCCCAGAGGAAGACCAAGAAGCAATCAATTTTCTGGAAAATCATTTGAAAAAAATTGAATCAAATTATCCAGGATCCATAACATTAGTCAGGAGGATTAAACGTTCGAGGCTAAGGTGTCGCATTGCGGAAAAAAATCAAACTAAGTGAGGAAAAGAAGCAGTCTCGATTAATTTTTGCGTTGAATTATTCTCTGAAGGACGAAGAATTTTGGCAGCAGGTGGTTTTCATGGATGAGAAGATATTTAAGTACAGCAGCGATAAAAACAAATTCTGGTTTATCGACCGCCAAGAACCCGATACGAAGAACGATATATTGCCGGAAACGAAGACCGGACGGGAGGATTTTTGGTAAATGTTTGGAGCTGGATATCGGCTAGAGGAATGGCGAATGGCGATTTACAGCCGAAGTTTACGTTAATATGCTGGAAAATGTAATGCTTCCAGAGGTGAGAGTCCTTTATCTAGATCATTTTGTATTCCAACAAGATAACTGTCCAGTTCATACTGCCAGAATTGCGTAGCGATGGTTCCAGGATAATATTATCGAAGTTTTGCCTTGGCCTGCAAAAACCCTTGATGCGAATCCAATAGAGAACGTTTGGGGACTTATCGAAAAGAAATTAGCATGTTTTAATATCATTCCCACTAATGGAACTCATCGTAAGGGCATATAGGGAAGTTACTGCTGAAAATCCAAACTTATTTGAAAATTTAGCCAATTCAATGCCCCGAAGACTTCAGTTGCAGCCAACGGTGCAATAAAGCGCTATTAAAAATAAGTATTTTTTTATATGTTTTTATTTTGTTATTTTTTTTAATTTTATTTATTTTGTTAACTTAATCCGGCCTTTTAATTGTTTTGGGCTAGTAACTTTCGTGCCTTCCTTTCCAGGGATAGTTCCTTCTTCTTGAAATCGATTTATTATGATTACTATCGTAAACTTGCTTCTTTCATAATCAGCTAGTCGAATAGACCAAAATAAAAACATTTTTGCTTTTTTGAAATGTGGTTTTTATTTTTAGTGACCTTATATTTTGAATTAGTAAAAAATGAACAAGGCGACTGCTTATAAAAAGTTTATATATGCCAAAAATATAACCTAAAATGACAAAGTCAAAAAGTCAAGTGTTGCACATAGGAAAATATAAAAAATCGTATTTGCAGCTACCTTCTGCTGTACCAGTTATATGTGGAGAGGAGTGTACATTACGTGAAATTTTTTAAAGAATCCAAAAATGCTAAAATTTACAGGGTGTCTAATTTAAAATAAAAAAGTTGTTGTCAAGTTTTCCTCCAAATGGCAAAATTTCAACATTCACCTTGACTTTTAAACTTTTCAACTAGTTATAAGGAAAAACATTATTTAGTCATTTTTATAGGTATAGAGGCTGTTTTAAAATTCAGTGCAAATATTTTAGGCACGAATTTTTCAGGTCAAAATAAGAACACTTTGTTACTGATCTATGGAGCGATGACTTTTCACAATTTTTTTTAGTTTTTTCTTTATAGTTCTTGCAGTTTTTGAGATATTTGCACCAAATTTGAAACATAGGCTACTGTGTAGGTCTTACGTAATCCAAACATACTGACTGATCGTGAGAATCTATAGGGAGATATTTTTTCAGAGGTGAAGTTCTTCTTTTCCCCCTAAACTTTTACGTGGTGCGCCGCTGATGGATTTTGAATTAATACATAAATTACCTGTTTCGTTTAGAAACTATTTTGTATCACGTAAGTTTTTCGCATTTGTGACTATTATCGAGAAATTAAATTACTAAATTCATTATTTGTAACTTGCTAGATTCAATTAGAATTTTTAGCAACAGGGATGTTTTTCTCAAAATATCGCAAAAAATCGCAGTCAAGCAAAAAATGGTTTACTAGTTTATGGTTTTTAAAGAATGCACTGTAAACTGTAACTATAATTTATTGTTTTTAAAAATTTATAGGGTTTTAAGAAACGCTGTAAAGTATACAAAATAAATTCAAAAATTTGAAAAAAATGGTAAGTCAAATGACTATTAATTAAGTGTTTAAAGAGTCCGCTCTTATAAAACAATTTTCACAAATATATAAAATGATCTGTAAAAACACGTTACAGCAAAAAGGACAAAGATTAAATAATTCATTGCTTATGATTTAATTAAACCGTGGTATATCAGCAACAAACTAAGTAAAGCATTGCATCGATCCACTGTGCGTCGTTCGAATGAATTTTGTGCGATGGGCCGGTCGCAGAATACGGAATTTTGGATTTTAATAGAAGTGGTCACTTCTCAGAGTATGATCGTTCTATTACGCCCAGAATAGAGCCCCCGAAGAGAAGGCGTCCTTTCGCGACTCTGTACATCTTAGGAGGGGAGAGGAACCCTGTTTCCTCGGTAATTTTTGTAAAAGAAAGGAGTCTACAAGCAGATTTTTAAAAAAGAACACCCCTGTGTTATTAAATTTAATAACACCTTTAAATTCGTAAGTTAAACAAGACGTGAACACTGTTACAAAAAGTGTTCTAAGTGGAAAGAGTAGAGGGTTGCAAATTGAAAGACTGCGCTACGTTGTTTTAAAAAAGTATAATTTTGTTTTAAATTTATTTTAAAAAGATATTTCGTGAGAAGATGAGACTGCTACGATAAATTGTCTCGTAGAGTTGTGACTTTAGCGTAACTGGTTAATAAATAGTAAAAGTTTGTGGATAAATGGGCATTTTAATCAATTTAGCGGATTCTTATTTCAAACTAAAATAAGAAAATACTCATAATCACTGTTTTACGCCCTTATTATTGGCGATTTGTTTTAGTTAATTGTGAGTGACATTGGCAACAGCGTATCGGTGTCTCAAGTTTATTATCTCTAGCTATTGATTGAATGATCTCTTAAATGATATAAAATTAATTATGAAAATCGGTTAAGCCATTTGAAAGTTATGCCGGAACAAATTATAAAAAAAAAACAAAAAAAATACGCAACAAACATGTTAAAACGTAGGAAGCCGATGGATTTTTAAATAAAGCTTGATTTATGCTTTAAATACAGCCGGTACGGTCGGTTTTCGAAACTATTTGAAAAGATTTCCTGTACATATTACAGCGATAAATCTTGTTAAAAATAAATTGATACAATAACTTCTTGACAGAGACGCAATAAATTGTGAAAAATCCCTTATTGCAGTCACGATTCCCCACAGAGAACGTCTTTACCTAGGAAGGGTTTATTTTTCTGATCGAGTGACGTCATTATGTAGAGCGATAAAGAAAAACTATCGGTGGAAAAAGACATTGACTGTTAGCTTTAATTGCCTACTTTTTACAAGATTTTATTTAACTTGCAATGTACCTATCTACGTATACAGGGTTCCTAAGCAAATCCTTAGGGGGCCAAGCAGCCGTGTATAAGACGCAGACAAACGGAAAAGCACATTAGGCAGAAAAGGATGGGCATGGGGCGATGTTGTCACTACATCTTACACGTAGTAAATCCATTCCAGGTTGTTGTTTTCTAATGTTTTCCATTTTCATACCTTTAGGACTGGAATAAAAATTGTTTTTGCTCGACTTTAATACCAAACTGATGAAAGATATCGTAAAAAAAAAAAATATTTTTCGGCTTTTCATTTTGTATCCTTTGTCCTTACGCACTGTTTACAGGCTGGGGACTGAGATACATGCAAATGCCTAACCTAAAGCGTTCATACACGGCCGGAGAAATCGACTGAGATATTCCGTAGAAACTTTATCAAGCAAATAGGACGGGTTGACGCCTTCGAACGTCCAACCCGGGTTTTGCACTTTGATTCGAAATCAAAAAGGAGGAACAGTCAGATGTGGGGCCGTGCACAAATTACGTAACGGTGATTTTACCAATTTTTGACCCCCTCCCTATGTAATTTTTTGTAACGGTTTGGCACGCCACTACCCTAATATTACGTAACGATTTCAAGACCACTACCCCCCCCCCCAAAAAAAAAAACTTTTCACTTATTTTCATTCCAAATTTTCTTAGTTTCACAAAAATGCAAACGCTGTCGAAAACCCCCCTCCCCCCTACGTAACGTTTTGTAACCCCCACCCCCTATGACCATTACGTAATTTGTGCACGGCCCCTGTAGTCCCAGTGGAGGAGGCCGAGAAAATTGATATTTTTTTCTTAAAAATTATACTCTTTAGACCTATTTCTTTGCGTTCCCGAAATTACGTAATTTTTGAAAAAAAATTGTAAGCGGCGCCATTTTTATTTCGTGCTTTGTTTTTCTAACATTTTTGCGTTTGGCTAATTTAATTGAAAAATTTTTGCCTGCGGCGCCCTTTATCTTCTCACTCGAAACCAAGATTCCTCGTTTTAGGAAAACTGATCCCGTCTCTGTTTCTAAATTTTTTTGAATAAAAGTAGAGTATGACCATGGGGGAAATAATTTTTTTGTACGGTATGACGAAAATTTCGAGAAAGTTGAAGAAAAAAATAAAAAAAGTGCCAGAGCTGAGAGGAGCGGAGAAGTTTTTCGTAAAGAAAACGTTTTTTGTAAAGAAACAGAGCAAAATAAATCTTTTCACCCCTTTTTGGGTGTTACAAATATTGGCAGCCCCTTATTTTTCGCTTTTACCCTCCCGCTAGTTTTGAAGAATTGGTTTGCTACATGTTTCGAGATCATGTCATAAAACACCCGAAAATATCAAATGTAGTGTAGGGCCAGCTTTATTTAAAATCAATAATATCGCAAGCAAAAAGCTCTGCAGGAAAAACAACGCCGTTTATTGATTTCTTTGGCTGCTAGTGCTAGCTGCATGGTTTGGCCGTTTCCCGATAGATGTCACTAGTAGAACAGAATGGAAAGAAATTTAATTAAAAGCGAAGATATTTCTTTCTAATGTTAACAACCTCACGAGTTTATCGCTCAGTATCGTAAATAATGGACCCTGCCGCCTTTTTTAAGCAAGAAAAAGCTGTGGTTTGGACCTGAAAACATCTAATTTTTAATTAGATTAGATGTGAGGTGTGGCCGCCATCTAGCGGAATTTGCAGACATCTTGTCAACGGTTATTATTGCAACTATGATTTATGCTCACAATGAAAGAGTGGCGACAATTTTTTCTTATGAAAGCAATCCGGAGATAATAACAAACTGGCACCATTGCTCAATATACCTGTTTCTTTTGTGCGCGCAGAACTTTCTATGCCATTTCTGTTTGATTTATTGAAATCCTATCCCTAAGGAAAATCTTAGGAACCCTGTATATATGTAACTATGTAACTAGATATGTTTGTTCGGATGGAATCTTGCAACTTAATTTTGACCAACTTCTAGTGTGATGAAATTGACAGCTCCCCCCTACTCGAAGGGAGTGAAGGGGAGTACAGTTGAAGTAACCCCGATTTCGTTGAAATTTGATGACTTGGGGATGGAGATAACGAATTTCTAATCAGATTTTGAAAATTCAATATGGCGGATCCAAGATGGATGATTTTTGGTCATCTTTTGCTAGCCAATTTTAACTAACTTATACACATCCGATTGCCTTCAAATTACACAATAATATGTTATTATTAGGCACCCCTCCCCCCTACGAGGGTAGTGGAGGAGCGAAAACACCTAAGTTTGTCCGATTTCAACCAGAATTGGTATACTGGGGCTTTTGGGGATAAGGATTACGAATTTTTGATCAGATTTTGAAAATTCAATATGGCGGATTCAAGATGGACGATTTTAGGTCATGTTTTGCTAACCAATTTTAACTGACTTTTCCACATCCAATTTTGTTCAAATTTGGTATGCGTTTATAGTTCCGGTGAAAATACAACAATATGGTATTCTCAAGTACCCACCTCCCTCTAACGAGGGAAGTGGAGGGGGAAAAAGATTTAGTTTTTTTTTTTAAAATTTTAAAATGGCGAATTCAAAATGAACTATTTAAGATACAAATCTAAAAATTAAGGGATAAATTTTTATTAAAAACTTTTAAAGAACAAGCTTTTATTAAATGGACTTTCTTATACCATAATAAAAGCGATGAGCGCAAATTAAACATTTTAACTTTACGGTAACAAAGAGAGAACTACAAAAGAAGAAGTAAATTCTTCTTCTATTCGAATGAAAAACATAAGGCTTTCGTCTAAAGAAGCTGAGAACGGGTGAGATTGCCGTGCTTGCCAAGCTTTTGAAAATGTCCTTAGGTTATAGAGTAATACAACTGTTTCCGATAAACGATACCTAAAGTTAAAATTTTTAATTTGAGCCCATCGCTTTTATTATGGTATAAGAAAGATAAAAAATTATTTTCTACTTTTGAGTGCATTTAATAAAAGCTTGTTTTTTTTTTATAAAAATTTATTATTATACTTCGATTGGGCACATCCTCTTAGATACACCAGGTAGTGACACGTCATACGCAAGTTTTAGAGATAAGAAAAACATACCGCCATGGCAGCCTGCCTGATCTCTGCTAGGTACTTCAGTATACTTCTTGCGCTGTCATGCGACTAGTTACGGTATCGCGCGCGCGAATTGTGAAAATACGCTTTTAAAGAAATCTAACAAAAGAAAACCTGAAAAGCAAATGGATAACCTAAAGAAGAAAAGGAGGAACCTGGAAAAGGAAATGAAAAGAGCAGCAAACTGTCAGTTTTTAAACAATGCAGTGAGACAAATATTATGCTTTTGGCTAATATTTTTTGGCATGGGTTTGTTTATTCTGTAAACACACATTTGTTTTTATTACTCCTAAAAACTTAAACCCTGCATAGTTTCTGACTTATGCCCGCTAAATTAGTCTCAATAAAAATTTCCAAATGATTACTTACTAGCACGTCGTTTTTCATATATTATACGTGACGACGAATCTGACGGAACGAATAAAATGCCGAAAAAATTTAACAAAGGAAAACGTAAAAGCAAATGGATTACCCAAAGAAGAAAATGAGGAAACTGGGAAAGGAAGGGAAAACGAAGCGTCGTAATTCAAGTAAGTAAGGCGCATTGTCAGTTTTAAACAGTGGAGTGAAACAAATATTAGGCTGTTGGCTAATATTTTTTGGCATGTGTTTATTTATTGTGTAAACATACATTTGTTTTTATGACTCATAGAAACTTAAACCCTGCATAGTTTTTGATTTATGAGCGCCATATTAGTCTCAATAAAAAACTCCATAATGTTAATAAAATCCGTTTCCAAAATATCACATTTTAATTTCCAGAATAATATTATAACAAAAACCCTTCACCCGTCGTAATTTAACAAACATTCTCAACCGAATTTTCCATGTAGACGGAGCATGACTCAGAATTTTTTTGCCTAGCACGCTATATACTATATGCTGCACGTAAAAACAAATACTATCATATCTCACCCATGCTCCCGATGCATGGTTTACTCTACTTTTGAGTGCATTTAATAAAAGCTTGTTTTTTTTTATAAAAATTTATTATTATACTTCGATTGGGCACATCCTCTTAGATACACCAGGTAGTGACACGTCATACGCAAGTTTTAGAGATAAGAAAAACATGCCGCCATGGCAGCCTGCCTGATCTCTGCTAGGTACTTCAGTATACTTCTTGCGCTGTCATGCGACTAGTTACGGTATCGCGGGCGCGAATTGTAAAAATACGCTTTTAAAGAAATCTAACAAAAGAAAACCTGAAAAGCAAATGGATAACCTAAAGAAGAAAAGAAGGAACCTGGAAAAGGAGATGAAAAGAGCAGCAAACTGTCAGTTTTTAAACAATGGAGTGAGACAAATATTATGCTTTTGGCTAATATTTTTTGGCATGGGTTTGTTTATTCTGTAAACACACATTTGTTTTTATTACGCATAAAAACTTAAACCCTGCATAGTTTCTGACTTATGCCCGCTAAATTAGTCTCAATAAAAATCTCCAAATGTTTACTTACTAGCACGTTGTTTTTCATATATTATACGGGACGACGAATCTGACAGAACGAATAAAATGTCGAAAAAATTTAACAAAATGAGGAAACTGGGAAAGGGAAAACGAAGCGTCGTAATTCAAGTAAGTAAGGCGCATTGTCAGTTTTAAACAGTGGAGTGAAACAAATATTAGGCTGTTGGCTAATATTTTTTGGCATGTGTTTATTTATTCTGTAAACACACATTTGTTTTTATGACTCATAGAAACTTAAACCCTGCATAGTTTTTGACATATGCGCGCCATATTAGTCTCAATAAAAAACTCCATAATGTTAATAAAATCCGTTTCCAAAATATCACATTTTAATTTCCAGAATAATATTATAACAAAAACCCTTCACCCGTAGTAATTTAACAAACATTCTCAACCGAATTTTCCATGTAGACGGAGCATGACTCATAATTTTTTTGCCTAGCACGCTATATACTATATGCTGCACGTAAAAACAAATACTATCATATCTCACCCATGCTCCCGATGCATGGTTTACTCTACCGGGTGTCCAATTTTCTAAGAAGATTATAATATGTTTTCATATTCATATTATTATATGTGACGACGAATTTGACAGTTCCTCAACTCCTCAGACACTAGTAGTTCCTCGAACTCTAGCATAGAGAGGCACCCCTTAGAAAGTATATTAGGGGGGACATATGATAGTACATTGAGCCCAGATATATCAGCAGACTAAAAATAATCTCCTCGAAAAATACAAAATTCCCGGCAAAATTGCCAAATCCTTCAAGGACCCAAATTAAATCCTGGATGCTAGCATCCACAGAGCAAAAAAGAGATACGTAACTCTTGAAATTGTAAACCATTTTGGGAAAAGGTTTGACAGCCTTAGAGCGGGTTTTCTCTAATTTGGCCTAAAGAAAAAAGGGAGAGACGAAGCACTTGATGAAGATCTTTTGGGTCTTGCCGAATCGGCGCAGTTGTTTTGTATTGGCCACAATATTGTTTCATGCAAAAATATAATAAATTGCTACTGCGCAAAATCCAGATCTTTTCTTTTTTAGCGAAGATTTTGCCTAAAATTGCAAAAATATAAAAGACACGGCGAGAGGAAATATTAGAGCTAAACAGTGAAAGAACGTATTCCTGTCACAAATTTTTTTTGCAGAAGAGTGGAATCAAATAACTCAAAATAAATTAGCTTTGAGTTGGACAAAAGATTACAAAATTCCCTTCGTGGACAAACCTTTTCAAGTTTTCACCCCCAAAACCTCAAAATCTACCAAAAATGAGTTAAAAATTTATTGGAAAAGCATACAACATTTATAAGTAGGAGCAGTTAAAACTGTTAATAACTTTCAAGATCAGTTTTTGTTAAGCTATTTTTTAAGAAAGAACGATAACACGGGATTTTAGGTTTATCTTTAGTCCTAAAAATCTACATAAAGTTCTTTCGCCCACCTCATTTTCAACTGGAAGATATTAGAGAACTTAATTAGTAAAAACTGCTTCCTTGCGACATTAGATCTTAAAGCTGCATATTTTTTAGTTCCAATGCTTGATGAATAACAAAATATTTAAGATTTTCTTTTCAAAACAAAAGTTAAATTCCAATGTTTACCATTCGGTCTAGTCACTGCACTTTTTTGTTCCACCCTTCTCTTATCTAAAAGATTAGGTTTTTTCTTAACAATTTAAAAAAACGATACACAACCGACTCAAGAGATACAATTTTTAGCATTTATCCTTAATGCAAAAAAGATGTGGATATATATCGCACAAAAAATAATAACAAAAATAAAAACAGCCATTAAGATTATTCATAGGAAAAAAAAAAACAATTAAAGAGGTTTTGCAAATTATAGGAAGGCTAGCCTCGGCTTGTACAGAGTACGGATTGTCGTACGTAAAAACCCTTGAACGAGAAAAATATCGTTCCTTAAAGGCTAACAGGAACAACTATAACAAAAAGATGCTTGTTAGGTTCTTAATTAAAAATAAACTTGAGTGGTGGTTAAAGCACATACTATTTTACAGCCTAATTATAACATTAAAATTTTCTCCGATGCATACAAAGGAAGCAAAAGGGGATTTTTTGGCAACAAGGTTAACAGGTGAAACACATAAACATTTTTGAAATGGCAGCTTTTTATGGCTTAACAAGCTTTGTAAAAAACTTTAAAAAATTGTCATATTTTACTAAGAATTGATTGCTATTGGGAGAATGATGTGGCAGTGAGCTTAGGTATATTTTTTGTATTTTCCACGTACATAAATACGTTGGATAATCATATAGCGGACAAGAAATCTGGTATAAAAATTGTATATTTATTTGCAAGCTACCTGAACAAAAAATGCCACCGGTTTGTGTCGTGGCTTCCAGTGGATGCATTCACAATGAATTAGAAAAATCTTAATTCTTTTATATTTCCTCCTTCCTCACTGTTTCCAAAAATGTAAAAAAAAGAAAAAATTGAAAACGATAATGCGATATGTCTGGTGGTTTATTCTATCTGGAGAACTCAAGCATGGTATCCAAAATTAGAATCCGTGATTCGCTTAAAAGTTATCCTTTTAAATCCGAAAGGTGATTTACTCTTATCCTCGTTTATCCACTATGAAAGAATCTTTCCCTGGGGGTAGCAATCTTATCAAGATGGCCTATAGTAAAAGGGGCGTTTGGGAGGATGCAATTTATTTTTTACAAATGATGGAAGTTTTGCGACAATAATATTGAGACCATCTTGCAGCCTAATGTAAATCAAGTTGTATCCGTTTTAGAAACAGAATCTCAAAATACTGGGAAATATTGAAAATGAATGAGACGCGTATCCGGAACCAGTGCTAACTTGTATAGGTAACTTGTACCCTCTGGTAAATTTAACATTCGGGTTATTAACCATAAAAATGGTACTTCTTTTAACTCTTTATTCTGTTCAAAGAGTTCAGATATTTTCTATAAGTTAAGTAACATCAAGGCTAACGAACAGAGCATAGAAATAATTCTTAAAGATATTTTTAAAATATCTGGACCCAGAAGAATTCAGCCTTGGCTTTAATACCCTGTTTCAAAGAAAATTTACAGTTCTATTTGTGTTTTACCATTATATATTGCATACAGAAAACAAAACTATTTCGATGAACAGAGGATACACTTATTTT
This sequence comes from Oxystoma pomonae, assembly GCA_963921995.1. Classification (NCBI taxonomy): domain Eukaryota; kingdom Metazoa; phylum Arthropoda; class Insecta; order Coleoptera; family Brentidae; genus Oxystoma; species Oxystoma pomonae. The sequence continues at coordinate 20,928,632 of OY998165.1, forward strand.
AAAAATTAAAAAGCCTCATAAGCCCGCTACATCCTAAAACATTAGCAGGTGGATTTAAAAAGGTCTAAAATACGCAGAAATAGAATCAAATTTTAAAGGACATAGCACAGGACATGGAGTGTCTTCCGCAGCATTAAGGGTTGGTGCATCAAACAAAAGTATTAGAAAGGCTGCGGGATGTTCCGAAAAAAGGAAAACGTTCAATCGATTTTATAATAAACCTTTAATTTCAAAAGATTTTTTAGCTAATTATATTAAGTAATATATTTTAGACACGTTTAAATTTTAAACCTTGTGGTTTCCTTATTATTATTTAAGTTGTACCTGGTGTATCTAACAGGATGTGCCCAATCGAAGTAAAATTAAGGATTAAACGACTTACCTGTAAGGAAGTTCAATTCAAATCATACGAGATTGGTCACATCCTATTAGACGCCCTTCCATTTATGTATTCATGTATTTTTCATGCAATTTACTTACGTACTAGTCAACCCGCACCTGGCGATGTTAGTATTTCAGGAAAGCTTTAGAAGTCTACTGAAGTACCTAGCAGAGATCAGGCAGGCTGCCATGGCGGTATGTTTTTCTTATCTCTAAAACTTGCGTATGACGTGCTACGAAGTATCACTACCTGGTGTATCTAATAGGATGTGACCAATCTCGTATAATTTGGATTGAACTTCCTTAGAGGTAAGTCGTTTAATCCTTAATTATTCCACGATATCTTATTATTGAAATTAATGATGGTATGATATGTTTTTGTACCCCAGTCTCTATTATTTAGCGTGAAACAACACACGCATTTTATTATTAAGAGTAGATATTCTTTCAGTCAGTGACCTTAGCTCACGAAATGTTGAAAACGAGTCATGTGATATCCATACTTTTTGGAGTCAAATAAACATCAGAACTGGCTGAACTTTGAACGGAAGAAAGTCGGACACGATTCGGGGCACTTTTTCTATTCGAAATATTCAAACATTTGAATTCAATTTCAGCCAATTCTGATGCGTATTTGACTCCAAAAAGTATAGATATGACATGACCCGTTTTGAACGTCACCTGACGTCACTGAACGACTTTTCCTGAGCTAAGGTCACTGGTAGAAAAAAAGAATCTCTACTATTTCATCCGTGCCCTTGAGATGCAAGAATTCAGCCCCAGGTTTCAAATCCGATTTTTTAAGAATTTGGAGAATTATCAATATGGATTGCTTGAAAGAAAAAAAAACTAGGTTTCCTTTTTCTAAAAGCCTGGGCATTTCGTCAAAGGGAATCAATTTAACTCCTATGCTATGCCACTACTATATATATGCAGAGGCGATCCCAGCCATTTGAAAAGGGGGGAGGCGGTTTCGATACGAAAAAATGACTTTAGTTAATTTTGCCTTGATTTTGTGAATGTTTCCTAAATAGAAGCGCTATATAATACTGTTCTGTATTTCCAATGGTTTTAGCGGTAAGTGGGTCATGCATTTGTTTATTCTTGGTGTGACGAATTGAAGATCAAACTGTCCCAAAATACTGTGGAGGGGTTCTAAAATGTCTTTAAAGAACTTTCTGCAATTTCTCGTTTACCACCAGCATCTTTGTTGTCTACTTTTTTCTGGAGCCCCCCCTGGGACCCCACTGATATATGGTATTGTACCTGTAGTGCTATCTCGTCACTATCGGCCATAATGGCGGGCACAACAAAGGTTCCCTCTCCATTGGAGATTTCAATGTCCTGAGAGTAGATGGAGGTTGTGTTGTCATAAACTTTGACTCGGACGCGGACGGATTTTTCTGTGCTCATCGCTTGAACCTTAAATATACATATAATATTTGTAATTATTATGAAGAACAATATACAGGGTGTATTCTTTAAATGGAACGGTGCTTCTAGCGACTTTAAGGAAGAGGTTTTAAAAAGCGAATCTTTAATGATTTTTGACAAACTTTGCGCCCATGATAAAAAAAATTTTAGGGCCCCAACTGGAGGCCCATTAGTTTTCTTGACATTAACCAATGTGTCAAAAATTTAAAAAAAGCTTATTTTTTTGTCAATTGTTTTAGCTTCAAAATAAACTACATAATTCTCTGTTTACTAAGCGTAATAAAGAAAATACCTCACAAGAACATTATTGGCGGCCCATTAGCCCCCAAATGGACACTGAAGGTCCGGGGCCTACCAACATTTTTTTCATGAGGAGGTACCTACCATTTGTGGCACTTTTTTGGAAAGCTAGTTAAAAGAGAATTTCGAATAAATAAAATTTTACGCCAATAATATCCTTGTGTGGTAGTTTCTTTATTCCACTTAGTAAATAAAAAAAATATGTTGTTTATTTTGAAGCTGAAACCATTGAGAAAATATAGTTTTTAACTTCTTTTTTAACAAGCTCTCCAAAAAGGTGCCACAAGTGGCATCTCAAAAAAAAAATATTGGTAGGCCCTGGGCCTTTAGTAAGGGCCTCCAAATGGGCCGCCAATAATGACCTTGTGTGGTATTTTCTTTATTCCGCTTAGTAAATAGAGTAATATGTAGTTTATTTTGAATCCAAAACAATTGACAAAAAAATAAGTTTTTTTAAATTTTTGACACATTGGTTGGTTTATTTTTTAACAAGCTGTCCAAAAAGGTGCCACAAGTGGTACCTTCTTATTTTTAGTTGGGGCCCCAAAATTTTTTTTATCATGGGCAGAAAGTCCGTAAAAAATCATTAAAGATTCGCTTTTAGATTTTTTCTAAACCTCTTCCCTAAAGCCTCTAGAAGCACCGTTCCATTTAAAGAATCCACCCTATATATAATGACCTATAAAATATATAAACTAATATGAAATTTAGTGTATGGTTTTAAGGCCGCGTCGAATAGAGACCTGGTATATGAATGACATTAATTGTCTCTCTTGCTATGAATAAGGTAATTGGGCTGGCTCTATTTTGGAAAAATAAGTGAGGACAGTCAAGTGAGCTTTTTCCATAAAAGAAGGGTCCAATCAACATCAAAAACACCATTAATCAGAATAAATGTAAGTACAGTGTGTATGTAGGTAGGTACACTTGATTTAAAAAAAAACTCATACATGCATTTTTTCCTATGCCACAAAATTTAGCTTTTAAGGCACTACCAGCTTACTATGCCTGACAGCTTAAAATTCAGTGTGACATGCCACAGATATCAACATTTACAAAAGTTCAAATTATCACTCGAGTTATAGACGATGGCTGGTCTATAAGAAGAGCGGCCACCCATTTTGGAGTTGATAAAATGACGATAATGCTATGGAAAAAGCGCTGGATTGAAAATAATTCTACGAATAGGAAAGATGGATCAGAACGATCAAAAGTAAGTTCTGAAGTGCAAGTTAAGAGACTTATTGACCATCTCAGACAAAATCCTTTTTCAACGTTGGTTGAAGCAGCTAATGTAACATTATTTCCGGGTTCTTTAGTAAATAGAAGAGTAACGAAATCAGAAGTCTCTTGTCGAGTTGCTGCAAAGAAGCCTTTTCTAACAGAAGAACAAAAACAGGCCAGAGTGATTTTTTTACTGAACAACGTTCTTCGTGATAATGACTTCTGGGAGAGGGTGGTTTTCACTGACGAAAAAATTTTTCAATCATCTTCAAGCAGCCGTAGAATTTTAGTTTATCGTCAAACAAACCAAATTAAAAAAGCAGGACTTTTTTCTTTTAGTGCTAGAGATTTGGGTTTTTTTTGGAGAATCGAAGGAAGATTCAATAGTGAACGATATATTGAAATCCTTGAAAACGTTATGCTGCCATCTATAAAGGCTTTGCATGAAAATAATGACTTCGTTTATCAGCAGGACAACTGTCCAGTACACACGGCTAATGTTGTTCGCCAATGGTTTCAGAATCATAATATAGAAACACTTCCTTGGCCAGCCAACAGCCCTGACCTTAAGCCAATGGAAAATATATGGAGTCGAATCGTTAAAATAATATACCAAAGGAATTGGACACCATGAAATGCTGAAGAGTTAAGCGATGCTATTTATCGCGCATTGGATCAGTTCTCACAAGACCATCAGTATTTTCAAAATTTAACCTTTTCAATGCCCAGACGTTTGCAGTTTGTAATAGAGAAAAATGGTGATCCTATTAAAGACTAAATTATTTATTTTAGTTCTTTTTTAAGTTAAAATAATTAGTATTAAGTTTACCATCGTTTTTGTCCTAATCCAGGTTTCCTATTCGTCGAATTGTTTTCAATCCAGCGCTGTTTCCATCGTATTATTGTTATTTTATCAACTCCAAAATGGGTTACCGCCCTCTTTATAGAACAGCCTTCGTCCGTTACTCGAGTGATAATTTGATACTGTTCAATAAAGACTTTACTAAAACATTATTTTTGCTGATTCTTTAGTATTATGCAAAATTTAATATAAAAATAAGGTTGCCTTTAATTTAAGTAAAAAAATATTTTAAGTTTTAGAGACCGTTATTAAACAATATGACAAATTGTCGTACTTTTGCAGTTTTTAGACATTTTAGCTGGTAGTCCGTATATATTATACACTTTTAAAAAGGTCAATTTTGTGACTGCATGTATGCGTTTTTTTTTTTAAATCAAGTATACATGTTAACTACACCAAAATGAATACTGCCATTTAAAAAATGTAAGTAAAATATTTCAGTTGATTTTTTTTGGCTTTAACTTTAAAAGTAAAGAGGTCCTACTTTATTGCCGCAGGCTATTTGTTTTAAAAATAAACCAATGACACTTTAATTAAAAGTTTCAATAGTAACATTTTAATATTTAATTTGAGCCATTTAATCTTTTGTTAAAATCAAAGCAGGTTCGTTTGCAGTGTTTAGATAGCGTAAAATCTAAATGGCTTTCAGTAAATAAATAATTATATATATATAAATGAATTTTTCCGAAATAATAAATTGAATTACCAGTACGATTATTTTGAGGGAGTAAAATTTATTATTAATAATTATAGAGCTTATTATAATATAATTTTTTGCACTTTAAGAGCAAAAACTATTTACGTTAATCCCTCTTTTTAGGGACGAAAGTGGTATTTTTAATCCCTAATGAATTTAAAAAAATCCCCAAGGGATTAAAATAAATTTAATTAGTCAGCCTAGGGATTAGAAGTAAATTTAATCCCTCAGGGATTAAACAAAAAATAATCCCTGGAAAATTTAAAATTTAATTTATGGCAAGTCAAGCCGAACAGCACTTGCTCTTGGACAAGATTTAATTCTTAGCACCCTTTCTTGTAGTCGACGAACCATTTGGCGTAGAAATAACGTGATTTTAACATTAATCTTTTCCTAAAGTGCATAAAATAGTATATAAACCTCGAGACTAAAGCGACTTTTAATCCCTTAGCGAATTGTAGCCCTCCCTACGTTCGGGCAACAAACCTTTATCCGCGGGATTTAAAGTAGAACTTTAGTCCCTAGGTTTATAATGTACTGTTAGTCCCTTAAATGAGATACTAAAATTGTAATATTCGTCTCTAGGGACTAAAATAACACTTTTTAGTACTTAGGGAGTAAAATGAAACTTTTAGTCCCACAATATAAAAAATAGTATGTAAACATTTTGATTTTTTGGCGAATCACAGTTGGTCTAGAGAGGGGTGTTTAAAAAAATATATAATCTTTAAAATATACACTTTTGTTTTTCATCCATCGCCAACTACTATTTACCGTAAAAAGCAAAATCCCCTATGTAGCACTTTTCTGGGGGGCTATTTTTGGAAAATATACTGGGAACCTTAAATAGCAACCCCCTATTTTGACTTCATATTTGAATTCTCATTGAAATTCTCTTTCCAATGGTACCCCATATAATAAGGTTTACTTTACTAATTTTCGAGATATTGGCTTCCAAAATGTCAAAAATTCAAATTTCAAAGGTGTTTATTATCGATTTTAGAGATTTTTTACGAGGAAATTAAAAAATGACCACAGTTTGATAATCTGACCTTCTACTTCATATTTTTGGAATAATATCGTCAAAATCACTGAAAATCAATAAACTGTAAATAGGAATGTGCAAGAATAGATATTTTGTTTAGTTTCTAAGATACGAGCCTTTGAAAATTGAATTTTTGATATTTTGAAAACCAATATGTCGAAAATTAGTAAAGCAAACCTTATGATATGGGGTACCATTGGAAAGAGAATTTCAGCGAGAATTCAAATATGAAGTCAAAATAGGGAGTCACTATTTAAGGTTTTTAGAATATTTTCCAAAAATAGCCCCCCAGAAAAGGGCTACATAGGGGATTTTACTTTTTACGGTAAATAGTAGTAGTAATAGAGCAATGTATCAAAAACAAAAATCTATGTTTTAAAGATTATATATTTTTTTTCTTAAAACCCTTCTCTAGACCAACTGTGGAATAAGCTAACATTTCTTTCTAAGGCTACCAATTCAAATATTTGAATATTTCGAATTGATGGCCGCCAGAGAAATTTTAGCTTTTTCAGTAAAAACAAAAAAGTGCACTAAACCGTGTTTTAGTTTTTACAAAATGTGCCTTCCATTCAAAATGCAGCCAACTCTGATGTTTATTTGACTAAAAAAAATATGGATATCACATGACCCGTTTCGAACGTCACTTCGACATTTCGTAAGCTAAGGTCACTGACAAAAAAAATCTACTCTAAAGCGATTTCTTCTATTTTATAAACGGTTTTATTTAGCTTGCTATATGCGTAGATAGAAAATACTTAAGATATGTAACTGATAAGTGGAAGTGAGAATAGTCCGTTGCACTTCCACTCGTTATAAACCCTGATCAGGCAAGTGGTGCCCCCCATTTACCTTGCGGAAAGTATGGAAACCAAAAATTTTGTTTTGCCGAGTAACTGTTAGAGGGCGTTAGCGGAGACCGCAATAAATAGGTAGTGCTGGCAACGAGGATACATGATAATATCCGACGAAAGCCGACGGTATCCGAACAGCCAGCCAAGCCATGAAAGGGGAATTACCGCAAGTTTTTGATTCTTTGCTGAATACCGGTTTATCAGTGGCGTAAATGAATGAACTTGTTGCTAAGGGAATGGGAGCTGGTAGAGAGATCATAATATAAATTCATGAATATGCTGAATGAAGCAAGACAGTTTTTATTATTATTAAACGATTATATTTAACTTTACAGTCTGCCTGACTATCAAATTTTGCGATTCGTTTTTGACACACTTCCCGTAAACCGATTTTAATAAAATTTGGCACAGTAGTGTAGTTCGGATGATAATACAATATTATGAAAAAAAAATTGGTGGGTAGGGGGTGGTTAAGGTTTAAAAATAAGGGGCTAAATTCATTGACACACTTCCCGTGAACCGATTTTAGTGAAATTTGGCACAGCAAAGTAGATCCGATGACAATACAATATTATGAAAAAGGGGGGGGGGTAGTGGGTGATTGGGGGGTGTAAAGGGGGTAAAGTGGTCTAAAGGGAGCAAATTCAGAACTTTGAAATGAAAACAGATACGAACATTGAATTGAATCTGGTGACAATACAATTTTATAAATCAAAATCGGGGGTAGGGGGGGTAGTTAAGGGGTGTAAAAAGGATAAATTCAGAGCTTTGTAATGAAAACAAAAAACTGACATTTAGTAAAAATCCAAGATGGCGGGCCTATTTAAAAAGTAGCCAAATTTCACCCCTCCTAGAAAAAACTTTCTGAGACACTTTATTCAATCTTATTTCTTGTCCGAATTTTTAAAATGTTTCATCGATGTGCTTCGAAAGAATGTGGCTTCGTAACCGATGTTTCAGATTTATTACAGTTTCCCACACAAAAAAATATCTACGGGGGATTAAAAATACCTATTTTTCAAATTGGTTCGCCGTCTTGGATTTTTAGGAAATGTCGAGTTTGAAATTGGTCCTATAAATTTTGAAGCTTTGGCTTTTTAAAAAGCTTAATATTATTAAAATCGGACCGGTTTTTTTCTGCCACATCCTATACATTTTGCATTTTGTTTCTTTTTGATTAGGAATATGTGAAAAATAAAACAAATATTTTTTTTAACTTGAACGATTTTATTAAAAAATTGCATTAAAGTAAAACATAATTTGGCAAATCTCTGTTTACTACAGCCGTAAATGGCACATTATATATTTTTAAGTTCGACATAAAATCATGGTGCATATACACTATTTTATAAGTATCTTTAATAATGTTTAACCATTGTATAATAATTCTTTATACAATGGTTTAACATAATATTTTGTTAAACTTTAAAATTATATCCTCTGCTACCATTCAGAATAATTTCCACACATAAAATAGCCATGCCGCGTAATGTTTTCGACCTTCTCTTACAAAATTTAAAATTTTACTAGCTGCATGATTACTAAGTTGGCAGTACAAAAATCCCAAAAAATTACCATTATTTTGTTATTGAAAGTGGGCAACAAAAAATAAACAGCATGTGAGCATGCCTGCCCAGAATATTGTCGATTTTTTGTTTTTTTTTTATTTTTTTTTCACTAAAACCACCCAACCCAACACAGTCCAACCCAACCCAACCCAAAACAATCAGAAAAACATTACAACCCCCCCCCGGGCACCCTTTTTTCTCTTAAAAAAAAATCGGGCGCAGGCGGATTTGGGGTCCTAGGGACCCTAGTATAGGTGCCCCCATAAAGAATTTTTCATAAAAAATCAAAAATGGCAGAAAACCGCATACTGCATAATTACCGAGAAAACATTTACCAACAGTTTTTTGTTACTATAAAACAAAAACATGCAAAATAAGGAACACTTACCTGTAAGCGTAAGCATAAAACTGTTTTTGTTTCAAAAATCACAAAATCAACAAGATAATCTTTTTTTTTCTAACACTAAAAAAGTACTGATAAGAACAAGAAGAATATTCTCTATGTCGTCATAAAAAGTTAAATTCAATGGTATACGGTTCGATTTCCACCAAATCTAAACAATGGCAGTGATATTTCTATTTTCTACACTATCTAGCGCAGGAGTAATGTTAATGCTAAGTTAATAGCGCCACCTATACGAAGTCAAGTGAAACATTGGAGAGTTATTACAGATTGCAAAGGAAAATTGATTATGTCTTCTATGCTTACAGATTTCGCTGCGGCGAAATGCACTGGGTTGATGACAGTCGAGTTGTCCAAAAGCGACTATGCGCGCTCTGGGGAGTTATCCACGAACGAAATTTTTGCTAACATTTTAGCCCGTAAGGTTACCTATCTTCAGTATTTCCTCTATCTACGCTATATGGCTTTCTTTGTTTGTTGGTCTCTTTGATTCAAATCTTGCGACAGTTTTTTCAACCACTTTACGATGAACTGACTTGAAATTTTGTAGGTGTATAGTATTCCGGTGATAATATATTTTAGTATTTTTTTATTATAAAAAAAATTAAAATAGCGGATTCAAAATAACAAACCTTCTTATTTAAGAACCGATTTGTCTCAAATTGACTAAATCAAAATGGCGGATTCACAATGGCAGACTTTCTTATTTATATGAGTCATTCTACAAAATATGTGTAAATTAAGATTTAACTTTAGAGAAAAAATAAAATATTAAAACGGTCTCTCTTTTCGTTTTCTTGCAAAATAAATATTTTAAAGTTTAACCTAGAGTGGATGGCCAAGAAAAATTTTTGTTATCTTTCTGAAAAAAAACTAAAGCGGTAGAGAGGTAAGGATAACAAAACTGAGAAATTTGTTTAAAAAATGTTTATTTAAGATTTTTTAAGTAAAATAAGAAAAAAACTCTTCAACTAAAAGCAAAAATAAGAAACTCATGAAAAAGATAACTTCTTAAGTGAATAATTATTGCCTATTTTATAAGATTTTTTAAGTAAAATAAAAACAAACTTCTTATCGACAAATAAAAAATCAATATTCACTAAGAGTAAGTACTAAGTAAAAAATAAACAGGCTTTATTTTGTTCTAACTTCAGTATAAATTTTTGAAGTAAAAATCTCAACTTTGTTAACTGTACCTCCAATGTTAACAAAACCATTGCTTCAAAAAATACATAAAAAAATACATAAAAATATTCGAAGTTAATAGGGGTGACATAAGCAAAGGCTGAGATCTCAGATATTGTTAATAGAGTAAAAATGAAAAAAAATAAAAATAAATAAGTTGCAATACATTTAGTTGCCAATGGTGTATTATTTACTATTATTCAGTAAAAAACAGATTTTTTTTTTATTTATTTGTGACTTTGTTTTGCACATATTTTGTAGAATGACCCATAAACCGATTTGTTTCATATTTGAGACTTGGCGGTCAATACAATTTTCTTTTAAAAATTAAAAAAATGAAAATGGCGAATTTAAAATGACGAACTTTCTTATTTATAAATCGAGTTGTCTCAAATTTGAAATTTGATAGTGTTTAAGCTCATTCAATACAATTTTTGACTCAAACTTAAAAGAATCAAAAAGGGCGAATTCAAAATGGCGAACTTTCTTATTTACACACTAATTAGTCTCAAATTTGAAACTCGGTAGTGTTTAAGCTCACTCAATACAATTTTTTACTTCAACTTAAGAAAATCAAAATGGATTTGTTTTAAAATTGAAATTTTGAGCAACACAATACAGTTTTTAATGCAAAATTAAAAAATTATTATTAGTGAACAGTTGCAAAAAGCAAACAAAAAACTGAAAAATAAAAATAGATAAAAAAAGTCAGGCGGTTTTATTTCAAATCATCAGCGGTACTGAAAACTATAAAATTATAATCTGAGCTTTTTAACAGACTAAAGTAGAACCGCTTAACTTAAAAGTTTTTTTTATCTATTTTTATTCTGTATTTAGTTTTCTACCTTTCCAGCAAACGGCAACCCAGGCTTGTATCTCTTTTTCATGCCCTCACTAAACCTCAATTCTACGTAATGTTCTTCTGCGACGGCAATATCGGACAGACCTCCGTTGTTGCCTGGGGTGACCTCCACATACGCGAAGAATTGAGATTGCTCCACCTCCACTTGGACAGTCCATCGACCGATGGTTGCGTAAGGACTTAGTGGTAAGGTGAAGGATTTCACTCCTGCAATGTAACACAAGTAAAATTCAAATTTTTAAAATCCCCGTCAACCTCCATCATAAACCTCGTTTGTTTAAATGATATTTACCATTTTAAATTTAGTCTATACAGGGTGTCCTAAAAATCCAAGTCCACCCTAATATCTCCACAACCAAAAGAGACAGAGAAGTAAAACTTCACATAATTAGATAGATAATAAGTATCTTTTTGGATGCTAATTGTGCCGCCATTTATTAAGGGGGCGGAGCTAGGGCGCACACAATACTTTTTTGAAATGAGATACCCTGTATATTTTATAAAATTTGAATAGAGCTTTTCATTCTGTCTCCAAAATAACCCAATATATTACCTTTTTCTCTAATAAACGGTTTTTAAATAAAATGACAAAAACTTCCAAATAAGAGCAATGATTTAGACAAAGAATCACCGAATATCTGTTTTCTTGTTTAACTCATTGGTCTTATGGAGATGATTTTCCCATTTTATTTAAAATCCGTTAGAGAAAAGAGTAACGTATTAGGTGTTTTTGAAAACAGAAGAAAAAGCTTTGGTTTTGGAGATAGTTACAAGCCAATTTCTGCAAAAAAAGACGTTGTTTGGGGGAGGGGGAAAAAATATTCCGTTTTTATCAAAAACTAAGCTCCTAAATTAGCATTTACACATCTTCGAAATGCCGACAAACATTGGCGCGAATTATTTATTTAAAAATTCGCGCAAAAAGTTCGGGCCAAAAGGTTCGGGGTTCGGGTAAAAAGGTTCGTGGTGTTCGGACAAAATTTGCTGAAAGAAATATTGGGAAAAAAATAAAAATTAGAAAAATTATTTACCGTAACTCATTGAACTGAATTGTAATATAAAAATTAAATTTTAAAACCTTTCCGACGGAAAAACGATTTGATGCACTTGATGAAAAATAATGAGGATTACTTTATTTCATTTTGTGGGGTTTTGGTGGTGGGGTGTGGTGGTGGGGTTTGGTGATGGGGTTTGGTGGTGGGGTTTGGTGGTGGGGTTTGCTGAGTTTACACTTAATTAAGGAAAACCAAAAAAGTGATAAAGGATAGCAACAATTAGGTACAAACTTATTTAGTAGATATCTACCAACCTCACAACCTACCTATAATAATTTTTCGCTTTCCGTCAGTTTTTACTATTTATTCGAAAAATAAAATAAAATATATTATATTATCTATTCCCACTTTCAAAAATATATTTCCAAAAAATCTTGCAAAAATTTGCTGCGAATGTTCGTTGCAAATGTTTGAGTGTTCGGGCAAACGTTCGTCAAAAAATGGTTGCCAGATTTGGCCCGAATTTTTGGACGAACCTATTCGCTCTGCGTAAATGCGTCTTAAAATGTGTGGTACACTTTGTTGTAGGTAATAAAATGTACTTTTCAACGATGTATCGCTTATATTATGGTCGAGAGGCCAGTCGCAAAAAATCACCTTTATCCGTAATTTCATATTTAAAAAAAAACACAAATAAAAACATTTGAGCAAAAAGAGCCAGATCACAAAATTGTGGATTACTCCAGAATCATATGGAGGGTTTGGGCATGCGTAGAAAATTTTTGCTTAATTGGTAGAAATTAAATTCGGCTTCAGTTGGTTAGTATACAAAGTACACCTCAAAAACACTCCAAACTGCTACGAACCAGTATTTTGACACTGACAATGACAGTTCCATTTAGCTTTTGTGTCCGCTATATTGAAATTAGGAATGAAGTGTACACATTCTTATTATGAATAATTTCAAAATTATTGCCTCAAAACTACATTAACAGTAATCGCATCCGGTCCCTTCGCGTGAGAAGCAGACATTCATAACAGGTCTCAAGTTAAAGTGCATAACTTTTTTGTTTTCAATCCGATTTTAGTGAGACAAAAAGTGATAACCAAAACACCTGTAAATGTAAAATTTTGGATGGCTGCTTACTTTGGTTACATTTTTTAATAACGTCGGTATTTGGCGAGTGCGCTATCCCTTAAACATAGGCGATTTTCAGCCTGGGACTCAATTTTGAACTTTTAGATTCTCTAAAAAATTACAGTACAACATTAATTTCATCCAATTTTTTTTTAGAAATATACCTTTCAACCGATTATTATTCATTTAAAATTACAAAATCGGTTTAAAACCAAGTTGATTTCAGTCTCCGCGTGTACAGAAATTCGGCTTTGTTTTTGTTGAAAATACTTAAAATCCAGTAGGCTTTGACATATTGACAACTCTTTTAGTTTACGATATACCGCAGTGCCGGTTGTGAAAAAGAAATAAATTGCTATTATTTACACGGAGAACGAAATCGGCTTAAATTTTTCGTTTTAAAACGATATTATGATTTAAAATTAATAATATTATGTAACAAACTATAGTTTTAAGAAATATTTAGGCCAAAGTAAATATATTGCTATAATAATTGAGTTAAAATAGAGGAAGAAAGAGTAGAAAGGATTGCAGAAAACTGTCTAATTAATTTAAATGCAGCATTTAAACTGTGTGATTTTTTAGACGAATTTTTAGTTTTAGATTCACTTTAATCTAAAAGTTTATAATTGAGTCCCTGGAATTATTTATCTTCCCAGCAAACACGGTTTCCTCGGGCCTTCGTCGGTCCGATGTCGATTGCCGAATTTGTCGTCAGCGGCACGACGTCGATTTACGACATTGGACCAACAGTATTTTTTGTCCGCTTTGCGATGTAGGCCCAATGTATGTTTGCCGATGCAGCGTTGACTGTGGTCCGTCGTCGGACCAATGGTAAATTTTACTTGTTGCTGACATTGGCATACCGTCGACGTACGATTAAGGTCCGATATGGTTTAACCACATGGTACCGATCATCCGCCCATAACTGCTTAATTTGGTCGGTCTAACGTAGGCAAGCTGATCTCGGCCCGACATCGGTAAACTATTCAAGTCCGACATTGGTTTTCTAAAGCGGTCCAACTTCAGCGATTGACGGAGGTCCGTCGGTGGTAGCTTAAAGCGGCCCGACGTTGGCAAACTACAAAGTTTCGATAATGCGGGTGCTTAACCAGTCGGGCTGGTTTAAGTGCCAGAAGAGGTGATTCTCGTAGAGAAGTACCACCATCTTGTCAAGTCCGCATTCTAGTTTTGAAATATCTTTGCTTATTATATATATAATATTATCTTCTACTGTACAGGGAACATAGTGACATTAGCGCCATCTCTACATACTAGGAAGAAACTATTAAGCAGTTTAAAAATTTTAAGGTGACGTAATCGGACCATCGTCGGTTGCCGATTCTCGACCAATCAAACAAAGTTCTAATCGGACCGTCGTCGGCCCTAAAGCAGATAAAGTAGGCGTCGGCATAAAGTTGACTATAGTAAATCGGGCCATCGTCAATTGCCGATTCTCGACCGATTAAAGAAAGTTCCTATCGGACCATCATCGGCCCTAACGCAGATAATTTTTGCGTTGGCATAATGTCGACTATAGTAAATCGGGCCATCGTCAGTTGCCGATTTTCGACCGACTAAACAAAGTTCCAATCGGACCATCGTCGGTCCTAAAGTGGTGTCGGCATAAAGTCGACTGTAGTAATGTGGACCTCCGTCAATTGCCGATTATTGACCGCAAACTGAAAATCGCAATCTGACCAACATCGGGCCAGAGTATAGTCGCCGGTGACGACACACAGCCGACGTTATCGACATTGGCCCGATTCAATGCCGACGATTTGTGTTTGCTGGATTCGTTATATACCGCGGTTATTCGTTCGGTTGACAACTTCGACAGTAAATGTGACGTCATATCCCCATACCAGTCAAGAATCATAAATGAATGAAATGGGTCGCTGAAATGTATCGGTTAGCTCCATTTGTGTGACTTGCTGTTTGGAGGTCTTTGACTTCGATCAACCCGCTTACCACGCTACCTATTAAAAGCATTATCTTCTCTGTCTAAATAACGTTATGTTGTAATGTGCTATGTGGGAACATTAACACTAATTGGTATTTTTCTTCCATTTCCTAAATTTAACAAAACCTATAACAAAAAAAATCATAACCTTAAAAAGCTACAACCAAAAGAGGAACCGAAGTCCAGAGCGTGTTTCTAAGTGGTCACAATTTCTCCTGCCTTGGTTAAAACCGAAATCGCGGAAATGCATTGGTAAATACCAATTAAGAGAAGGGAACCCCACTATGGCAACGTTTGTTTGAAAACATTAACATTTGGTTATTTTATCCATCACTGACAAAGTCGCACTGAAAATGTCCGCCAGATTGGTGACACCTTCAGAAATAAGGATACTTTCTTCACAAAGTTTCCAGCCACTATCACGTTAAGTAAACTGATAATCTGGGTTTTATTTATTTTTGTTTGTGGTTGAAATAAAACTATAGACAAACCAAGTGAATTTGAAATAAGAAATTCGCTTAAAAATTAAAGTTTTACATCTAGAAAATAAAATCAAAATTCAGTGGTTGCCGCATAAAGGTATAACTTAGTTAAACGTCTTTGGGTTGCCGCATATTTTACAAAATAGCAATTTTCGTTTTATAGAAATGAGATTTTGCATACAAGCCTAAAATTTCACTTCCAAATGCGCTACAGAGAGCTGTTTTAGAAAAAATCTTTATTTAAAAAAAACAAAATTCCAAAATTAAGATTTGGCACATTGGGCTCTGTAGCGCAATTGGGAGTCACATAATTAGTATCTGTGCAAAATTTCAGCACTCTAGCACTTTTTGTTTGGCCAGGATTTCCAGAATACGATTTGCCCTGGAGGTCAGACTCTTAAGATTAGTCCAGGCTGAAAATCGCCTCATATATCTACTCACTTTCAGCTAAAAATGATACAGGATGCTACAATAGCTATTAATCTGTAACTGTGCTATTAACCAAGCGTCAACATACGTACCTTCGTCTAAAGCGACCTGATCCCACACAGCAACTTTGGTCCCCTGCGGATCCTTGACACTGACGCTTCCGATTGCTCTTGCGGCGATCTGCATGTCGTGGTTTAGAGCCAATATCCAGAAATGCACTGAGAATAAAAAAATCGTCAAACGGGGTGAAACGGATTTCAAGAGGTAAAACCATATATTTATTGGCTTAAATATACGCCTTACCCAGGCCAAACTTGTAAGCAACATTAGTCCAGTCATCAGAGAATTTTAGCTTTCAAAAGGTGGGGTAGTAGCGATTTTGACAGATGTTGTTTAGATTGGGCTGCCAAAAAAAAATTTAAGTTTTCGACCTTGGGGGGGGGGGGGTGAGCTCATTCCACCATCTTGGATTTAGTGTGTATAAATTTGTTTTTTTTTAAATAACACGAAAACTATAAACTTTAGGGCAAAAACTCTTATTAGGAAGTTTAAGAGAATAAAATTAATTACAACTTTCGTGTACACATTTTTTTTGTAGCTGTTAGCTGTAATTCTTTACAATTTTTTAAAAATCCAGATGAACCCTTTTAAATGGCCAACCCTGTATAATAACATTTCCGCACCACCAAGAGGTAAAGAAAACTACCTATTAGATTGATTCTTATTATACGGATATTCTATTTCCTATTCATCTTCGCATTCAATAGAAAAATCTTGGTTTCGATTTTCACATGCCTGTCCATTATAAAATCCAAAAACCATGGAACATTTGAGGCCCGCTTTTCGGCAATGCCAAGCTCCGATGCAATCTTTTTTGCAATTTCATAAAATTACTTTTAATAAAGTGTTAATCATTTCAATTGGAACCACTCGACTTAGGCTTTGTTTCCAGCCCCAATCTTCTGGGTTTTTTTTGCTACTGCTCCATTTTTGGATTCGGTCGTATGTTCGCAACGAATGGTATCGGGCAGCATCTTTTGTAGGTGGAAACGATGCAAGGTTGACTTTGGATTTTATTGAAGATTTGATAAACCGTTGGTATCGGACTTTCTCTAAGCTGTCAGAAATATTACCACCATACAAAACTACCAGGAATCGTTCGCCAGCTTTTGCAACTTCGTCAGGATTAGCATCTGGGTTGTTTTTGTTTTTACCTGATCAAATATCGCCGAAGTTGTGTCACATCCACTAAATGCGTGCAATACATTTTCTCTGATATCTTTTCTTTCCCTGGCTTGAGAAGGAAGATGTTGTCTCCAATGCCATTAGCAAAACTAAAAGATCACATATCTTCACCAGCAATAAAAACAGAACCATGATCTGAGCAAAGCGTGGCGTATACCTCAGGGTAACGATTCAAGGACACTGACTGCTGCTGACTTGATGGCATGATACTCCACACGAGAGGCATGTATTCTTGACGACCAGCAAATAACATAAGGAAAATCGAAAATTTTAAAGAATCGCCAACACAAATTGCAAAATTTTTCTCCTGCGGCGCTAGATAAAACTCATGTCCACAATTTTAATTGGAAGGGTTAAAAAATACAATTTTTAGTGTAATATTATCAAAATTTTTGCCTACGGCGCATTTAACGAGTATTCTTATTCACACATTTAAGATAAACTGATATCTCGAAATCTGATCACCCCCCCCCCTGGGTTTAAGGCCAAATCCGCGCTTGCAGAAAGCTAAATGGCCAATATGATAAATAGAGACAGACAGTATTCAGGTCACCAGCCAAATGAATGCTTGATGCGTTCATCGTAGAGAAGAGAGTCTGTGTCTTGTTTGTTATCTAGTTTTGTGGGTACTTTTATGGTGAGCTTCGGTTACGCTCTTCTAATGTAGAAGGCTTTGACAACTGCTGGCTGCTGGCAGTTCGTTGGTTTACGTTTTTACGTCCGGAAATGAGAATTTTGGAAGGTCTATGTTTTTAAAATATGATATACCTATATGTTTAATTGATATATTACATCGCGTCCGTAAGTAGGCATATAAAACTGTAATATTAGGTACCTGCCCTATATAACATATAACTCAAAAGAAGTTACCAAAAAAAAATAAACAGAGGTAATTTTTTTGAAAAACCGCAACTTTGTATATCTCGTATAGCATACATATAATTATCAATATTTTCTATTATACAGGGTTCCTCAGATTTTCCTTAGGGATAGGATTTCAATAAATCAAACAGAAATGGCATAGAAAGTTCTGCGCGCACAAAAGAAACAGGTATATTGAGCAATGGTGCCAGTTTGTTATTATCTCCGGACTCCTTTCATGAGAAAAAATTGTCGCCACTCTTTCATTGTGAGCATAAATCATAGTTACAATAATAACCGTTGACAAGATGTCTGCAAATTCCGTAGATGGCGGCCACACCATGAGATGATCGAGGAAAAACTAATTAAAAATTAGATGTTTTCAGGTCCAAACCACAGCTTTTTCTTGCTTAAAGGAGGCGGCAGGGTCCATTATTTACGATACTGAGCGATAAACTCGTGAGGTTGTTAACATTAGAATGAAATATCTTCGCTTTTAATTAAATTTCTTTCCATTCTGTTCTACTAGTGATATCTATCCGGAAACGGCCAAACCAGTTGCTAGTGCTAGCTGTCAAAGAAATCAATAAACGGCGCTGTTTTTCCTGCAGAGCTTTTTGCTTGCGATAATATTGATTTTAAATAAAGCTGGCCCTACACTACATTTGATATTTTCGAGGTGTTTTATGACATGATCTCGAAACATGTAGCGAACCAATTCTTCAAAACTAGCGGGAGGGTAGAAGCGAAAAATAAGGGGCTGCCAATATTTGTAACACCCAAAAAGGGTTGAAAAGATTTATTTTGCTCTGTTTCTTTACAAAAAACGTTCTTTTTACGAAAAACTTGAGCTCTGCCACTTTTTTTTATTTTTTTTCTTCAACTTTCTCGAAATTTTATTTCCCTCATGGTCATACTCTACCTTTATTCGAAAAAATTTAGAAAAACGGGGGATCTTGGTTTCGACTGAGAAGATAAAGGGCGCCGCAGGCAAAAATTTTTCAATTAAATTAGCCGAACGCAAAAATGTTGAAAACAAAGCACGAAATAAAAATGGCGCCGCTTCAAATTTTTTTTCAAAAATTACGTAATTTCGGGAACGCAAAGAAATAGGTCTAAAGAGTATAATTTTTAAGAAAAAATATCAATTTTCTCACCCTCCTCCACTGGGACTACAGAGGCCGTGCACAAATTACGTAATGGTCATAGGGGGGAGGGGGGTTTTCGACAGCGTTTGCATTTGTGTGAAACTAAGAAAATTTGGAATGAAAATAAGTGAAAAGTTTTTTTTTGGGGGGAGGGTGGCCTTGAAATCGTTACGTAATATTAGGGGAGTGGCGTGCCAAACCGTTATAAAACATTACATAGGGAGGGGGTCAAAAATTGGTAAAATCATTGTTACGTAATTTGTTCACGGCCCCACATCTGACTGTTCCTCCTTTTTGATTTCGAATCAAAGTGCAAAACCCGGGTTGGACATTCGAAGGCGTCAACCCGTCCTATTTGCTTGATAAAGTTTCTACGGAAATATCTCAGTTGATTTCTCCGGCCGTGTATGAACGCTTTAGGTTAGGCATTTGCATGTATCTCAGTCCCCAGCCTGTAAACAGTGCGTAAGGACAATGCTTACAAAATGAAAAGCCGAAAAATATTTTTTTTACGATATCTTTCATCCGTTTGGTATTAAAGTCGAGCAAGAACAATTTTTATTCCAGTCCTAAAGGTATGAAAATGGAAAACATTAGAAAACAACAACCTGGAATGGATTTACTACGTGTAAGATGTAGTGACAACATCGCCCCATGCCCATCCTTTTCTGCCTAATGTGCTTTTCCGTTTGTCTGCGTCTTATACACGGCTGCTTGGCCCCCTAAGGATTTGCTTAGGAACCCTGTATATTACTGGTTATACATATAATATACTAAAATATGCAAACTAGATAATATATTATTATATATTAGTAATATCATGTAATTCGCCGTTAGTCAGTTGTCAGAAACAACAAAAATGTATGCAAAACCTTAAAAAACCTCAACTTTTTGTTTTTAAATCTGGCTTTGGCTACAAAGCTACAAAAAAAAATTTTACATGGAAGTTGCAGGAAATTTTATCTTCTTTAACTTCCGAATAAGACTTTTTGTTCTAAAGTTTATAGTTTTCGTGTTATTTAAAAAAACACAAAAAATCCAAGATGACGGAATGAGCACCCCCCCCAAGGTCGAAAACTCAAATTTTTTTTAGGGGCCCAATCTGAACAACATATATCAAAATCTCTACTACCCCACCTTCTGCAAGCTGATAGCCTTTTTTAATCTCTAATGCCTGGACTACATCTATATAATCTAGGCAGCCATGGAAATACCAAAACAAAAGATATTGACTTAGCTTCGACCGACGGAAATTTAAGTCATACGTCTTCATTTGTTTTGATTTCGTGTTTTCATTTGGCAGCTTTTTTTATTTTTGAAAGCTGCAGTTAAACATCAACGGGATTAAAAATACATAAAGTCAGGATTTTTGAGAAAAGTAAACAAATACATGACAAATACCGAATTATTTCTGTCAAACAACATTGATCGGCCGCTTTCGTGGCATCGGGTCTTAGCTGATGACGCTGGCGCGGCACATGAGCAGCGTTATACAGGGTGTTCCAAATTCGATGCTCACCATGGGGATCTCCTAAACGGTAGGAGATACGTCAAGGTTTAAATTAGGGCGCAATTTGATGCTTTGCTCAAAACCAAAAAAAAGTTTACAAATTCCGGGTAGTTCCGGAGATAGGCGAAAAAAACCGAAAAAAGATATTGACTTAGCTTCGACCGACGGAAATTTAAGTCATACGTCTTCATTTGTTTTGATTTCGTGTTTTCATTTGGCAGCTTTTTTTATTTTTGAAAGCTGCAGTTAAACATCAACGGGATTAAAAATACATAAAGTCAGGATTTTTGAGAAAAGTAAACAAATACATGACAAATACCGAATTATTTCTGTCAAACAACATTGATCGGCCGCTTTCGTGGCATCGGGTCTTAGCTGATGACGCTGGCGCGGCACATGAGCAGCGTTATACAGGGTGTTCCAAATTCGATGCTCACCATGGGGATCTCCTAAACGGTAGGAGATACGTCAAGGTTTAAATTAGGGCGCAATTTGATGCTTTGCTCAAAACCAAAAAAAAGTTTACAAATTCCGGGTAGTTCCGGAGATAGGCGAAAAAAACCGAAATATTTATTTTTAGTTTTTATTTTTCTGCGCCCTTATTCTGAATGCTGTCAAAAAACGTTTAAAACTTTCTACAGGCACTTTTTTAAGATCTACCTAATGAGAGGTCCGTTTTAGAGATTTGACATTTCAGTGTGACAGGAGCACTGTCAAGTTCATTTTTTCTTATGGACACATGCTTTTTTTCCCCTGCCGTTTGGTTCATAAAGAATGTCAGATATTTTACAACCTCATTTTGACAAGTATCTGACGTTTGGAGTTAATTGACCATCATCAGCTCAAATTCAAAGATTATTTGAATTTACAACAATAAGAGAATAATAATTATTAATATCCGAAATAAAATAACAAAGATAACAAAAATATAATTAACAACTTGAGATGAGTTTACATAAGTGAAATTCAGATAGGATAAATAATTATTAGTTAAAAAAGTATATGATTTTCTGTTAAAATGTCAAAAAATGGAAATAACTACCTCAAAGTATTGCGAACTTGACTCAGGAAAATGTTAGAGGGAGCAAAGAGGTCAATCTCATGGTGTTCGTTTGCGAGTCTGGCTATTCGGGAAATAAAAGTATTAAGCCCATAATTAGTTCGATGAGTCGGAATATGAAAACTGGCAGTTGATCTGGTGGTTCTAGGAGGGACATGAATGGAGATTTTATGAAAAATTTCAGGAGTAGAAGCTTTCCCATGTAGAATATTATAGAAGGTTGTAAGGTCTCTCCTCATATGACGCATATAGTTATTGGGGCCATATTTAACATAGAGAGTAGTTGAGTATCATTATAATTATCCAAAATATTCAGTTTATAAGTAATATGTTTTAAGAATAAAAAGGAGACCGGACGCAAGAGGCATACTCTAGATGAGGGCGTACTAGGGCACAATATAAAGTTTTTAAAGCAGTAATACTGTTGAAATCTTGGGTAGTCCTGCTGATAAAACCCAGCATTTGAAATGCTTTATTCACTGCATTATTTTTATTATAACAAAATGTTTAAAAAAACTTGTGAAAATGTTAAAAAAAGTACTGCAATCGGGTTTCCAACATATCTTGAGTAAGTTAAAAGCAAAAATTAAATTTGAGCTGATGATGGTCAATAAACCCAAAATGTCAGGTGACTTGCCAAAATAAGCTTGCAAAATGTTATCTGTCATCCTTTATGAACCAAACGGCAGGAGAAGAAAGCATGTGTCCATAAGAAAAAATGAACTTGACAGTGCTCCTGTCACGTCAAGTCTCACACACAGACCTCTCACTAGGTAGATCCTAAAAAAGTGCCTGTAGAAAGTTTTAAGCGTTTTTTCAGAGCTTTAAGAATAAGGGCGCAGAAAAATAAAATCTAAAAATGAAGATTTCGGTTTTTTCCGCCTATCTTCGGAACTATCCGGAATTTGAACTTTGCTCTAATTTAAACCTTTTCGTACGTCCTACCATTTAGGAGATCCCCATGGTGAGCATCGAATTTGAAACACCCTGTATACTAAGCCAAATGAGATAATGGAAATAGAAAGGAAGATAGAGACATTGTGTTCCTTAAATATGTTTTTATTAATTTAAATTTTGAAAAGGATCGTCCTGCCGATGCGACAGTCAAAGAAATTGTGATATACAGAAAACGGAGTGTTATTATTTCAGTAAAGCTAGAACAGGATGAGGAATTGTCGATTAAAATAAATTTTAGCAAATCTTTTACTGAGTTAATACTTTTAAGTTTATTAGAAAAATATTTTCTAAATGCTAATAGTTTTTGTTAAGGCTGACCGCAGGCCCCTATTGGGGTCCCGGGCCTGGTTTCACGGAACCACTGGAACCATAGCTACACCGCTGGTGGAGAGGATCCATATAAGTATTGTCAGTCCATTTTTAGTTGTAAAGTCTACGTAACCATTTTGTCAACTTACGTGTTTCACCGGGCCCATAAGCTTGCCTTGCAGTTTTTACGATGACGTCCCTCACCGGACCGACAAGCCGCATTTCTGACGAACTACGGAGTTCGCATTCGCTGCCACCACTTTTCTGCTTTTCGTCGCTTCCAGTTGTGCAGTTAATTAATGTTTGCAAGCGACAACTTCCGGACGCGTCTGTCGGCACTTTGAATTGGAGGATGCCGTGACCTAGAAAGAGAGATAATAATTTGGATTTCAGATTACGGGTTAAATCCAGAGATAGCCACAATGAGATTACGTGGTTGTACTTTTTAATTCATAATGTATACTATAGAAGCAGTGGCATAGCCAGGGAGGGGTTTTGGGGGTTAAAACCCCCCCAGGAGATTCAACCCAATCTACAATAAATTAATCATGATGCCCCAGGGAGAGCTACAGCTAACCCACTTTTTTTACCCTTTACTCTTTGTTACCTGTGTTTGATATGATGTCTTAAATTTTAAAAATTTTGCCTACGGTGCTATGACGTCATTAATTGCTAAAATCTTGGTTTAATTTTAAGAAATTTTTATCACCAGCATTTGAAACGTGTAATAAATGGCATTCTTAGTATAATTTTTCTAAAAATTTTCATCTGCGGCGCATTTATGATTTGGCAACAAATCTAAATATACGACCGTATCCCACCCCTTCTGGGCATCTAACCCAATCCACTTTTTCACAGAGATTAAAATTTTTAAAGAATGTTTGTTTTTTTTCGCCTGCGGCGGTATACCAATATTAAATATTGTTACAATTTTGTTTTAATTTGAATAAAATTTTTTCTAACTACATTTGAAACGCGTAAAAAATAGCTTTTTCAAAATGTTCATCTACCGCGCATTTAAGGGTTAATATAGAGCGAATGAGACTAGATGAGGCTTGCTTTTAGAAATAAGTATTTTTGTTTCGTATACACTAACTCAACGTACCTAATTTTTAAAAATTTGCCATAGGTAGGTAGTTGATTTTTATTAAATGATAACCCCCCCAGAGTCGATTTCTAGCTACGCCACTGATAGAAATAGCAAAACACGACCGCTCGTATCACACTACAATCCTGTAGGTAGGTACAGGGTGATTCACCATATTTTCCCAACTACATAACTCGTCTACTATTAAAGTTTTTAAAGTTTTAAAAAAAGTTTAAATACCGTTTTTCACAAATTTTAAGAAAATTTGACCAAAATTTTTAAAATTTTATTCAAAATGTCAAATTTTGACATCAACTTTCTTATTTTAAATAGAACACCCTATATATTATTTCACCGGTAGGTGACATTTTTTGTCCTGATTTGAAAATTATATAGTTTTTTCATTAAGGTGGCTCTGACTAGGGATATACATTTGGAAATCTTATTAAAACTGAATATATTTTAACAAAGTAGGCCTTGAAATGACAAAACAATGTTTTGACATGTCAACACATCATATTGAATCAACACCACCTCTACGGAAAGCCAATTATCGAAAACAAGATGGCCGCCCATGAAGCCGATACGTTTGACGGGCGTATGGCAGGATGTTTGTTATTTTAAAAAATTAAAATTATTTTTTAATATTTTCTAGATGTAGTTTAAAAGAAAACAGAATAAAATGATAACGATTTTTTTATTTCAATAATATTTAAAGTTAAAGTAAAAGCATACGTACCAACATTTTTTAAGAGTTTACAAAAATGATATAAATCAATTTCAAATTAAATGTTAAATGTAGTCCTGTTATAAAACTAACTAATTTAAATTAAAAACATTTATTATTTTTTTTAATCCCAAGGGTTTAATTCTTTTGAGTTGGGGCATAATGGGGTTGTTTGAAGTAGTTGTGTAGTTTTTTTTTCTTCTTTATTCTTAAGTAGCAAATTTGCAAATTTAAACAAAATTCTATTAATAATGAAAATGGTTTCATGTCTTTTGCAATTGTGACCTAGAAATAAAGTCATGTCTGCACCATTTATATTTTCCAAAGTGATTGTTGTTTAATTTTTCCGGATTTCTTCTTTGGCAAGGATTTTGTCCACAGTTAAATAGCACCAACTGCAACATCATCTTAAGGATAAGATAATCCCCCCCCCTGTCACTAGTGGATATTAGATTTGCAGAAAAATTATTGTCAACTGATAAAAAATAAAAAATAATAAATAATTAGAGTATTCACTGTTTTAATAGAGAAAATGCGGCATATCCGGCGATATAATGGGGGGGGGGGGCGGGTTAGCAAAAAAGTTTTGGGAGAGGGTTAATTTTTTTTTAGGGGGGGTCAAAAAATTTTGGCAAAACATTTGTTGAGAGATGTCAAAATTTTTTTGTAAGGGTTTAAAAAAATAATTCAAGGAGGAGGGGGCAAAAAATAGAGGGGACATTATCGCGGACCAAAATTAGGTAATACTAAACGTGTGAGCTTCGGTGCCCATGAATTGGAGTATTTTAATGCTATAAGCGAGGCTATAAGTAGCTGCTAAAAATTGTGTAAAATTTAACTAAAATTGTAAAAAAATAATAATTTCATAGCGCAAAATTTTATAATTTTTTTAAATGTTATCTTTAGGCTTAGATGTGCCCTATTAGCGTTGGATGTTTATTTTTTATTTTGGTTTGAAAATTTGACTGAGGCCATTCTCTGTAATATGGGGAAAAAAGAGTATAGTTCTAAGCTAATAGAGATAGAGCACAAAGCTCTAAAAAAAGAATACAATACCTACTCTGAAAAAGACTATAAATGGTCACACTAGATAAGTCCTGGATTTAAGTGTAAATATCTTTTTAAATATCATTTAGGTACTAGACAGTGCACACCTATAATGCAAATACACAATAGCATAGGTAAGTACATCTTGTTGAAAATTAAATATTCTAAATCTCATATGTATCCCTTCTTATTGATTAGGATATACCCAGTGTGCCTCATAGTAAGTAGGTACCATTTAAGTATTATAATAAGTAGCACCTGTGTGTAATAATTAAACAAAAAACATCAGATATGTACTACCTTTTTTAGTCGGGGCTTTAAAAGCGGAACATCCAAAAGATCCCCAATATTTGTGTAAAATTTTGTTGAACGTTCAACTTAATTCTCTTTACTTACGACCAACTCATAATACTTATTTAAAGAGCGACCCAACACGACTGTAATGGACCATTTACGCTCCTAGGATAATAATGAAGCTTAGACGTAAACCACAAGATGGCGTGACACGCAACGATTATTTTATAAGAGCACTAATTGACACAAAAATGTGAATTATTTTTCTATATTTGTAAGACAATAAATATTTATTAAACGTAAATAAATCCAATATAATTTTAGTACCTGACAAAAAATAAGTCCCGATAAATTGACATATTAAGCATTTTTAAGAAAAAAAACTTTGTTTTTAAAAAGATGTATAAAAAGTCCCCTAGTAACCTTATTTGTTTTGACGTTTTAGATAGAACGTCATTGAAACTACAGGTTATGAAGGTTGTTGACTTAACAGTATTCGCGTTTAATATTTTTAATAATTTCTGATATGATGACATTTTCATTGGTCGTAGGTAAAGTATAGTATACTAACTCGCATGTTATGGTCATTACACGCTAAGATAAATTAAGACACTCGCCTGCGGCTCGCATCTCAAACTTCATCTTCGCATTTAATGACTATCATAACATGCTTGTTATGTAAACTACTATTAAAATACAATTCACATTACCTAACAAGTACAAAAACACACTTTAAATTACCACAAATTTCACTACTTTTGTCACATCTTTATCTTACTCTTGAACTTTTGTTTGGGGTGAAATTTTCACGTTGCAATTAGCATTCAGTCGTTTTTCTGTTGGTTCAGCACTATTTGAAAATTGAAACACATATATATTTGGTCCATTATTTTTGTAATTGCTCTTTCAATTCGGCACACAACAAGAAGTAGGCATTTTTAAAAAAAGAACATAAAATATTTATAACAAATTCACTTGTTACAAAATAACACACAGGTACCTATTAAGAAAAAATCTCTAAATAGATAGTACCTAATACACGACCCGACCGTCCATTTGATAAAATCTCTGAACCTATTTACCACAAAAAATAAAGGCTTTTTCGCAAATTTTGATACAAAACATTAAGTTACCTGTTATTTAAACATTTAAGAAACTGTTTGTAAGGTTTTAATAATATGTAGATGAAAATTTAACCGCTAAAAATGAAAAATAAAACAGCTTCTAACCTTCTTTACCAAATCTAAACAAAGCACTGAGTAGGCGCCATTCGCCGCCATTATGACGTCATCAGGCATACGATATCTCGCCTGTAGTAGAAGGCGTGTTGATTGAATACATCTTGAATTTTTGTTAATTGCTTAATTTGAAATCATGGTTTATGCGGAAAGTGAAAAATTTGATATTTTATCCATTTATATTGAAAACAGCAAAAATTCTGCAAGATCACAAGATGAGTATGTAGTATATTTAGAGAGAGAGAGGGCAGAATTGCAAAAATATTTAAGGTTGTTAAAGAGAGACAGCAGGCTATAAAAAGTATTTTAGAGAAAGATGAAAATAATTTAAGGCCATTGTTTAATAAAAATTTATGTCATCTGTCTGTCATCTTTAGTGGTGTCGTGCATATGATTTTTATTTTGTCATTTTTATCCAAAAAACAGCAAAAATTATATTTGTTCAAAGCGTAAAGTGTGTAAGACATAAGGTTGTATAGTAACCATTGGTGGTATTAATTTCTTTCGGTCAAAGTTCTTCACAGTCTTTAAATTTACCAAAAAACGTGTCCTACTATAAGTGTCTTTAAGCACATCTAAAAAAAATCATTTAACAGGTATTTAACTTAATTATATTACCGGTCATTATGGCTTTATCATCACGTTATATTATTATTATATTGCTCAGTGTTCTACAGGGTTCCTAAGATTTTCCTTAGGGATAGGATTTCAATAAATCAAACAGAAATGGCATAGAAAGTTCTGCGCGCACAAAAGAAACAGGTATATTGAGCAATGGTGCCAGTTTGTTATTATCTCCGGACTGCTTTCAGAGAAAAAATTGTCGCCACTCTTTCATTGTGAGCATAAATCATAGTTGCAATAATAACCGTTGACAAGATGTCTGCAAATTCCGCTAGATGGCGGCCACACCTCACATCTAATCTAATTGCAAATTAGATGTTTTCAGGTCTAAACCACTGCTTTTTCTTGCTTAAAGGAGGCGGCAGGGTCCATTATTTACGATACTGAGCGATAAACTCGTGAGGTTGTTAACATTAGAAAGAAATATCTTCGCTTTTAATTAAATTTCTTTCCATTCTGTTCTACTAGTGACATCTATCCGGAAACGGCCAAACCATGCAGCTAGCGCTAGCAGCCAAAGAAATCAATAAACGGCGCTGTTTTTCCTGCAGAGCTTTTTGCTTGCGATATTATTGATTTTAAATAAAGCTGGCCCTACACTACATTTGATATTTTCGTTCGTAATTTGTGCACGGCCCCATATCTGACTGTTCCTCCTTTTTGATTTCGAATCAAAGTGCAAAACCCGGGTTGGACGTTCGAAGGCGTCAACCCGTCCTATTTGCTTGATAAAGTTTCTACGGAAATATCTTAGTCGATTTCTCCGGCCGTGTATGAACGCTTTAGGTTAGGCATTTGCATGTATCTCAGTCCCCAGCCTGTAAAAAGTGCGTAAGGACAATGGTTACAAAATGAAAAGCCGAAAAATATTTTTTTTTACGATATCTTTCATCAGTTTGGTATTAAAGTCGAGCAAAAACAATTTTTATTCCGGTCCTAAAGGTATGAAAATGGAAAACATTAGAAAACAACAACCTGGAATGGATTTACTACGTGTAAGATGCCCATCCTTTTCTGCGTAATGTGCTTTTCCGTTTGTCTGCGTCTTATACACGGCTGCTTGGCCCCCTAAGGATTTGCTTAGGAACCCTGTATAAGCAATTATTAGTAGTAATTATTTTAAGATTTAATAATTTATTCGTTATTTTTCACTTAGCTGTTTTGTTAAAATAATGTAATAAATTAATCTTCTGTGCAATTCAAGGCCTACTTTGTTAAAATATATTTCAGTTTTAATAAGATTTCCGAATGTATCTCCCTAGTCACAGCCACCTTAGTAAAAAACTTAAATCGTCAATTTCTCGAAAAGTAGTGGCTATAAAGTATACAAGTTATATATTTCTGGAATCAGAATAAAAAATGTCATCTACTGGTAAAATAACATACAGGGTGTTCCATTTCAAATAACAAAGTTGATGTCAAAATTTGACATTTTGAACCACATTTTGAAAATGTTGAAAAACTAAGCAACTTCTGTATTTAAACTATTTTTCTATCTCTAATAATAAATGAGCTATGTAGTTGGGAAAATCTGGTAAATAACCCTTTACCTACTCTCTTATAAGCAACATTCGCATCACTAGGTATACTGTGGAATTATTCTGATATTGCGCGATCGCTATAGCGCTATAGTACAGGGTGATTCAAATTGGGCACTTTTATATGGGTACGGGTACTTCTAGCGAGGCCCAAATTTCGAGGTAAAATTTTTTGTGAAAACCGTATTTTGATATGTTAACCCATCTTTCAGCGACGGTGGTTTTTTGAAAAGTATGCATTTAGGGCCTGTAACTTTTTTATTTATGAAAATTTATTTTTGGTGTAAAGTGCTTTTTTGTAGATATTTTAAAGCAAAATCCGGATCTCAAACTGAACAAGATATAAGTGACCTTTTTTCTTATGTAACACGCTGTTTTTTATATTATTTTTGTGTTCAGAATTAAATTCTAATATAATATTTTGGTCAAAAAGTTTTGGAGATATTCAACATTTTCTTTCACAACAAGGTGGCTATGAACATTGAGTCGGCTATGCACCAAAGACAGGAACTTATAAGGTCATGTCAAATATGTCATGGCCTAATACATTTTTCATTTTGAACAAGGCTTCTACCAATTTCAATTTAAAGTTCATATTCATATTTTCTTATATTTTTGAATATTTATTCCACTATCAAACTTTTTATAACACAACTAAATAGATGAAAAAAATTTTGATTCTAATTAATCTCAAAATAATAACTATTAACAAAAAGTACCCCTACCCTGCTCCATTTGAAACAACTTAATCTCAAAGAAAGTAATTTAAAAAGATTCTGAAAACAAGACTATACAATATGCTCAAAAAGTCCACCATTTTGTCCAAAAAATAATTGGGGGCACTTATAGCGGCATTAGGAAGTTCTACATTTCTTAAAGCATTAACGCAATCCATAAAGTTATTTTCCAGGTCTTGTTTGTTGTCAGGTCAGCCATCTCTGAACGTTTTATCCATGAATGTGCCCCATAAGTAGTCGTAGAGGGTTATGTCCGAATACCAAACTAACTATACCTACCTAACTAACTACAAGTCTTGAAGAATTAATTTCAAACCAATAAAGTTTCTTATGAAGAAGCCTCAATTTCCGCCTGCTTCAAATATTTAAAAGAATTAGGCTATGACATCATATTATGCCAGTTCATGGCCACCTTGTTGTAAATAGAAAATGTTGAATATCTCAAAAACTACTTAACCAAAATATCAAAAAAGGTAACTTTGCGTTATATATTGAAAACTAAAAGTCGCGGATAAAATCCAGTTTAAGATCTGGATTCTGCTTTAAAAGATCTACAAAAAGGTATTCGAACCAAAAATACATTTTCACAAAGACGTTTAACTAAATATACCTTTATGCATTTTCATAAATAAAAAAGTTACAAGCCCTATCCCAAAATGCAGACTTTTAAAAAGCCCCCGCAGCTCAAAGATGGATGGACGTATCAAAATGCGGTTTTCACCAAAAATATTGCCTTGAAATTTGAGCCTCGCAAAGGGAGGTTGGTTTTCCTCTATCTCGGCTAGAAGTACCCGTACCCATATAAAAGTGCCCAGTTTGAATCACCCTGTACTTCTGATCCGTTTTTTTAGTTGCTTATTAAATTTAACATCATAAGAGGTCGCCACTGCGACCACGCGTAATTAAGTCAAGCGTAATACGTGATCTAAGTTAAAAAGATTTGCGTTTTCAATTTCACAACGGATCACGCTCCCGCCGAAATCTGCGCGTGTGCCCCAAATCTCCTTTTTCTTGGAGTTGAATCAAAACAATAGACATAACCTTTTATTTTAAAAAGTTTCTGGCATCTTTTTTGAAAAAAAAATGACAGAAAGTCGAGTTTACGAACATTACGTCTCTAATGCGCCTAAAAAAGGGCAAAACTTCTGAATTTTGTGCAAAGGGTGGTGCCCGAATATTCAGTCAAAGTGGTAAAAAAAGTAAAGGTTTGTGTCGAATTCGACATAAACCCTCTAGAAATCTCTGGTTATGAAATTAATTTTAGAGCGTAAACGCGTTCGATTAACGATCGCAAGTCGGGTGCTCGGAATCGCCCTCAGATCACTCCTGGACAGATTAATGACGTCACTGCTCTGGCTGTTGGTTATGTGAGAGAATGCCTATGGTTTATCAAACCAGGAATTTATCAGACCGTATTTAATAAAAATTTTCATCGTAAGAACGATTCACCATAAAAACTGCAATTCAATAACAAATTCGAAATTTATAAGACCCGTTTTAGTCGAATCATCAAACTCATTCAATATCAAACTCGTAATTTATAAAACCCATTTTTAATAAAACCCGGAATTTCTCAAACCATTATTTTTCAAAACCGGAATTCGTAAATCCGTTGTTTATATATCAGAAAAGGTTGGCTAAATCGATTGTGCATTCGCCAATAATAAATGAACCGGAGGCGTATCTACACTTGATTTAAAAAAAAAAACGCATACATGCAGTCACAAAATTGACCTTTCTAAAAGTGTATAATATATACGGACTACCAGCTAAAATGCCTAAAAACTTCAAAAGTACGACGATTTGTCATATTGTTTAAAAAAGGTCTCTAAAACTGAAAATATTTTTTTACTTAAATTAAAGGCAACCTTATTTTTATATTAAATTTTGCATAATACTAAAAAATCAGCAAAAATAATGTTATGGTAAAGTCTTCATTGAACAATATCAAATTATCACTCGAGTAACCCATTTTGAAGTTGATAAAATAACAATAATACGATGGAAACAGCGCTGGATTGAAAACAATTCGACAAATAGGAAACTTGGATTAGGACAAAAACGATGGTAAACTTAATACTAACTATTTTAACTTAAAAAAGAACTAAAATAAATAATTTAGTATTTAATAGGGTCACCATTTTTCTCTATTACAAGCTGCAAACGTCTGGGCATTGAAAAGGTTAAATTTTCAAAATACTGATGATCTTCTGAGAGCTGATCCAATGCGCGATAAATAGCATCGCTTAACTCTTCAGCATTTCGTGGTTTCCAATTCCTTTGGTGTATTATTTCAACGATTCGACCCCATATATTTTCCATTGGCTTAAGGTCAGGGCTGTTGGCTGGCCAAGGAAGTATTTCTATATTATTATTCTGAAACCATTGGCGAACAACATTAGCCGTGTGTACTGGACAGTTGTCCTGCTGATAAACGAAGTCATTATTTTCATGTAAAGCCTTTACAGATGGCAGCATAACGTTTTCAAGGATTTCAATATATCGTTCACTATTGAATCTTTTTCGATTCTCCAAAAAAACCCAAACCTCTAGCACTAAAACGAAAAAGTCCGGCTTTTTTAATTTGGCTTGTTTGACGATAAACTAAAATTCTACTGCTGTTTGAAGATGATTGAAAAATTTTTTCGTCAGTGAAAACCACCCTCTCGCAGAAGTCATTATCACGAAGAACGTTGTTCAGTACAAAAATCACTCTGGCCTGTTTTGGCTGCTTCAACCGACGTTGAAAAAGGATTTTGTCTGAGATGGTCAATAAGTCTCTCATCTCGCACTTCAGAACTTACTTTTGGTCGTCCTGATCCATCTTTCCAATCCGTAGAATTATTTTCAATTTAGCGCTTTTTCCATCGCATTATCGTCATTTTATCAACTCCAAAATGAGTGGCCGCTCTTCTTATAGACCAGCCGTCTTCTATAACTCGACTGATAATTTGAACTTTTGTAAAGCTGGGAAAAATTAAAACTAAATTAAGAATAAAGTTAAATTAAAAATAAAATTAAAACTAAGAACTTGTTGATGGTTTATACAGAAATTAAAATTATTTGTCATTTTTACCAGTTTGTTTTGTTTTTTATTTGAAACTTGTAAGTATATTTTGCTAAAAATTTACAAAAATGCATCAATTTTTTAACACCTTAAATCACATACATTTATAGCAGTGTCTTATCAGGGCTGTGTCACCGATTTCGGCAAAATTAGTGTCAAAACCTTTCCTTACCTTTTTATAGGAAAATACACCACCTAGTTTCCTTAGAAAAAAAGACGAAAATTATAAATCTCCTTTTAAAACAAAAAAAAACAAAAAAAAAACAGAAAAGTAAGGTTATAAGTAAAATAATCAATGTTTCCTGGCATGCGCACATCCATTTTCAGTTAAAATTAAGTTAAAAAGTTAAAAGTTGACAATCTTTTAATTTTAATTTTATTTTCTTAGTCTTAATTTTAGCTGTATAAACACTTACAGGTGTTCCTATAGGTTTAACTTTTAATTTAGTTTTAATTTTTCCTGTATAAACCTAGCATTAATGTTGATATCTGTGGCATTTTTAAGGATGTCGCACTGAATTTTAAGCTGTCAGGCATACTAAGCTGGTGGTGCCTTATAATAGTATACACTAATGGAAAGCTAAATTTTGTGGCATAGGAAAAATGTATGAGTTTTTTTTAAATCAAGTGTATATGCAGGTGGCGCGGCAGCGTGACTTTGAAGAAATAAGGTTTGGATAAAAAATTAGTTTAACGAATTGCAGTTTCTATAGTGAATTATTTTATTATTGAACTTTCCGTGTGCGTCCATCTGAGAGCAGTGTAGATCGAAAAGGGTATTAAACTTTTGCCACATTCAAGGTGGCGACCATCAGAGGTCAAAATGGTTCGGAGATCTTAGGCAGTGGCGGTCCCCCCCCCCTTTAATTCGTCACACCAAGAAAACCATTGGAAATACAGAACAGTATTATAGAGTTTCTGTTTATAAACAAGTTTTAGACAAAATCATTTATTTATACCAAGTTTTATACAATATGAAGCCAAAATCAAGGCAAAATTAGCTAAAGTCGTTTCTAAATACTATAAACTGTTTGATTAATCCAAAACACAAATTCTTGAACTTTTATTGGGAGAAGTCAGTACCTATTTGGAAACAATATTGGTCAGAAGTAGGCAAAAGCTTAAATCGAAACATACCTGATAACGTTTTCGAGGCAATGAGCAAGTGTGGCAATATTTTTCCGTTGATAAGAACATTCTTGGATGTTTCCCAGTAAGTAATGCTTCGTTAGAAAGAAGCTTCTCATGCTTCAGAAGATTAAAAACAGAAGTAATTAAAAACACTATGACGGAAATTCGTCTAACGGGCTTAGAGTTGCTGCATATCAACAGATATATTGAAATTGGCCGGTTTGCCCAAAAAAATCGGAAACGAATTTTTTTTTGAGATAGGCATCTTATGTTTGCGATATGCGATATAAAAGTTTGTTATCTATGTTTTTTATAACTGAAAAAATGATACGTAGTTACTCAAGCGCGGATTTCAGGTAGACGGGGTTGTAGTTAACCCCGCCTTTCCTGGTTTTAAATTTAAAAAAAAAAACATTTAGAAAACTAAAGGTAAGGCATAAATTGCGGCGCTATAACACCTTTCATATTTACTGTTAAAAATGGCATTTGTAGTGTCATTTTCTTAAAAATTTTCACCTGCTGCGCTTTGAAACCATTGATATATTTACAATTTTAGTTTTAGTTTAATTTTAAATCAGAAAATGCATTATTTAGTGCAATTTTCTTAAAAATTTTCGCCTACAGCGCTACAATGCCGTTGATATAATGTGATAAAAATAAACGACTTAAAATCTGAGTACCCTCTCCTATATTTGAGACCAAATCCACGCTTGTAGTTACTATTTTTTTCTCGTTTCGAAACCGCCCCCCCCCCTTTTCAAATGGCTGCGACCGCCACTGCCTTAGGAAACGAGTGAAACTAATAGAGCAATCTAAGAAATTGTCAAAGTCATGTCAAAGTCGCCGTGGGAAAACAATAAACAATGAATTTTTTGTAGGTTTTTGAGAAAGTTGGTGAGTTTTTCAACAGTTTTTTTTTTCTGTGCTAAGTAAAAGATATTTTTGTGATTAGGTATGATCACATTTTAGTGTAAATATCGACCCAAAGCTGATAAGTAGGGTGGCTGTTTCATACTAAAATTCATTCAGAACTATTCACAAATGTCCTATTATTAACACAACATAATAAACTTCTCAAAAAATTCACCAACTTTCTCACAAAACTATAAAAAAAGTTCATTCTTTTTGTTTTACCCCACGGCGGCAATCAGCTGTTTTGTTAGACTGTCCTATAATAAAATACATAGTTGCCAGATTGGATGGATCAGAAGAGTTACACCGACACTTGACTTGTTTATGCCATGTTTTAAACGAGGCCAGATTTTACAATGGATGCAATAAGAGCACAGCTGACCGCACACGTTGCGTACCTATATAGGGGCACGTAACTTTGCGGCCACAGTAACGGACGCAACGATAACACTTGGTCGTTTTTTCACAAAGTACCGAACAGAAGGTGATCCGTGTTTTTTTAATCGCATACTACATAAAATCTGTCCTCGTTCAAAACATGGCATGAATAAAAAGTGAAAAGTATAGTGTCTTTTGAATTTGTTTTGAACGCTTTATAGGGTTAAGTATACAGACACGTTAACGTTTTAAAGTACCTAATGGACGGGAAATTGTAAAGTCACTTGCGATTGCAGTGGGCGTTTACGAACGCTTTAAAGGATATTACTGGCATTGAAAGTGGCACAGGTAGGTAAGTCCTGCCATAATAGAAAAGTTTATGTTTTCAAACTTAAAGCCTTATCATGCGTTATGTTATACATGGTGTAATAAAATCTAAAATTATAGACTGTGATTATACCTTGCCTCGGTCACGGTCAAGTGAAATTAGTAATTTCCTCTAACTTTGATCCCGTAACTGTCTATCTTGAATAAATAATAACGTTTATTTTCAACAAAGACTATACAAAATAAATAAATTACAATTAAATAAAAGTGTTGTTACAAAGATCATTAAAGACATACTCGTTGACCAAAGACGTTTAACTAAAATAGACCCATCAAGTCATTCATAAATTGCTTTGAAACGCGATCAGGCGTTAGATTTAGGGAAAACCATTTTATGTTCCACTGGCAACGCTGCACCAGACATGGTCCTCCTCACACATGCTCCAACCACCTTACGTTTAGCAGCGGCCAGAAGCGGCTCGTTATTTATAAATGTAAAAAGGTTTGGTCGTTATTTTCAGAAATTTTTTTGGAAATACAATCTTTACTTTTTTTATACTTAATAATTGATACCAAGGGTATGGAGAGGTATTATATTTGTCAGTGTGAAAATATTTATGTAAAGATATAACATAGAAAATGTTAATTTTTTAAATGTTGTCCAGATAGTTATCTACCTAATTAGTCCGGAAAGTGATACTTTTACGCACGGGAGGAGTTTGGGCGGGAAAGACACTTCCGCAAGGGTTAAGTACAATTTTTTTTCTACGAGTGTTTATGATGACTTTCTTGATCAAAAAGTAGTTTTTAGAACACACATTTCAAACTCAAAATTTAAAAATTTGGTGCATAAACTACCATTTAAAAAAAATTGCGTGAGTTAAACGTTTTTTCACGCACGCTATGACAGTTCTTTATGCACGCCGTGCTTATTTTTTTACGCACGGCGTGTGGGAAGTTGAACTTTCCACATTAAAATTGATATGTAACAGTGGACTTTTTCACACGCATTTGCGAAGTAGTTTCTTTATCTATTTAATATCAAGTGACCTGCAAAACTAGATTAAATTAAAAATGAAAACAAAATTATTTTTTGGTTTTAATTTTAAAAATACCAAATATATATAACCTTAGGCAGAAGCTTTTTATGCAAGTAGGAAATTGTTGTACTAAAAACGTGTCAAAAGTGTCTTTTTCGCCCTTAACGGCCATCGTGTGAAGAAAAGTATCACTTTCCGCACTGTTTAGGCAAATTACCAAAAAAAACAATGTAGAAAAAATAAGCAAATTCGACTAAAAATAGTGGTATTTCGAAAAAGGATGATACCTATATTATAGGTAGTATATGATGGTTTTTCGTTGTGTAAAAAAAATGGAATTTATACACTCTACTATAATTTTTATTTAATACGTACAAAAGTATCTTTACATTTTTAATAAATACAAAAAAATCTTACATGGAGTATAGTCAATAATATAAATAAAAAGTTGTAACAAACATACATTCTTTATCCTGTGTCTGACATAATAATGTTTTAAACATTTATATTTATACCGGGAACGCTTGTACTATTTATAAACAAATCTCAGCAGAAAAAATAAGCTGACTACAGATAGTATCAAAACTGTGAATGAAGTTATAAATAAATATACGCACCTCTTACATTTTTTTGCTACTCATATAGGATATTTAAAAATGTCGCAGCTGGGGTTGGTTCATTATACCAAATATAGTGTAATTAATTATAAGTGCTTACCATATTGTTTTTATCACAAATTCGCAAAAATATCCCAAAAAAACTTATTTCTTTTCTATATTTATTAATTACATTTTGTATTTATTGCAACACCAGGCGGCCTATCACAATATGGCGTTGAAAAAACATATGATAAAAAACCTGTGAAATGTTTGGTTTTCATCTGCAATCTCCAGTTCTCGTCACACTACGCACTTTGTCACATCACTTTAACCACAAACACTTAAAAATCTATTGAAAAAATATTAAAAAACTCTCGATTAATCTGTAAAATATACCAAAACCTCGATTATGCTAAAGCTACAACGCCGTAGAGAAATTATGAATGGAGCAGCGTACACACGTTTATATGGCTGACCCGCCACAAATGCGAGGTTGTCACATTGTTGAAGTTTTATTCCCGGTATATATTGGGAAATAAAAAGAATTATTCTTTTGGCCAAAATATCAGGTATTTTATATATTTCGATCGAAAAAATGAGGTATATTTCAAGTACCATAACATGTACCTCCACATTAAAAATTCTTTATTGATTTAAAATTGTGAAGATTCAAGGAAGTTTAAATGCAATTAATGCAATTATATAATATACCTAAATTTCTTTATATATTTGAATAATAATAAGGTGTTTCTCCATGT
The DNA here is from genome assembly GCA_963921995.1 of Oxystoma pomonae. NCBI lineage: Eukaryota > Metazoa > Arthropoda > Insecta > Coleoptera > Brentidae > Oxystoma > Oxystoma pomonae. Next base: position 20,967,048 of record OY998165.1, read on the forward strand.
TTAAAAAAAAATGGAGAATAAAGTTATGAAAATAATATGTTTTTAAAAACATTACGTGTAGAGATACAACTTTCAGCGCAATCTGGCATTGTCGCCAAATTGTTTACCTGTGATAAACATAATGTCTCTATTTAAGTTATACCTTTATGTCGTTGACCTATAAGTATTTAAAATTAATTTAAAATTACAAAATTAAAAGTAAAATAATAGAACATGTTTTATTATTACAAATGTATTTCCAATTTTTACCGTATATAATTTTAGATTCAATATATAAATTGTTACATGTTTTCCTTTATTATCCAAAGACGTGCTTTTTGTTTAAATTCATGGTATTTTTGTAAAGTTCTTACGTCTTCTGGTAGTAAATTAAACAATCTAGGGGCAAAGTATTGAGTAAACCTCTGGGTTGACGTTTTTAAGAAAATTGTTATTATTTCTAGTATCATGCTGTTTTTATTTTTTATCTAGCTTAGTTTTCCCTAATAATCTCCAAACAATACAATTGAAGGATGTTCAGAAGTTCAGTTTCCCAAAAGAGTTGATCAGTTTCTTTTTTTTTCATAAATGAGTTTAATAAACCATCTCTGAATAGTACTAAGAGTCTCCAGGTGGCACTGCGCGACTCCACCTAACCCAAAATCCGATCTCAATATAAATATACAAAATTTAACATGCATGTACTAACAATTATTTTGCAACAATTTTGTCTAATCATAACTAAACCAATTTTGTTTTCTTCCGAAATTTAAAGACGTTTCTACAACGCAATCTTTTAAAACAAAGAAACAACAATTATCTAGAAGAAATTAAGAATAAAGGGCATAGTCTAGCGTAATTATTATTATTTATTTATTTATTTATTTTCCATGATTTCTTGTTCTATATCTATACATACAATAAGCCTCTAGGCTTCGATATAGATTACAAAAACCCAGGTTACCGAATTTCTATCTGTCTGTTTGTTTCAGCATCACGCAAAAATCACTCGACCGATCCTGATGGAACACTCACTGCTGCATTCCTGGGGTTTCTGGGGAGTACACAGGTTTCATCCTATCAAAATCGGTTCACGAGATCACAAGTTATGACCATTCAAAGCAAAAAACCGAGAAACGACCGCAAGCAAAGCGGATATTTGAATGGATTGAAGGGTTTAAGGTGCTGAAGGTTTGAGGGCTTAAAAGTGGGGTAAGGTGGAGGGGAAAAAGAGAATTTACAATTTTAAATCTCGGGCGACCAGCTAGTTGTTTTCGAACCCCAAAAAGTGCGTACAAAGATAATTTTTTATAACAACCTTTTGAAACAAAGAGGCAAGAATTACCTCAAAGGAATGTAGAATACAGGCCACAGTCTAGCGTAATTATGAAATAAAGCCAAAGAGTTGGTCATCCATTTTTTTCCAACTCAACAAAGTGCGTACAATTTTCTCCGAATTTTGGTGATTTATAGCACACAAGGTCACGCACATATCAGATAAACAAAAAAGGTACAAAAAATTTAACACATGTACTAACAACTACTTTACAACAATTTTGTCCAAACCAAACGATGAGCCAATTTTGTCTTCTACCCGACATTTAACAGAGTTTCTACAACGCAATATTTTAAAACAAAGAAACAAGAAAATTACCTCAAAGAAATGTACGATAAAGGGCAGCGTAATTTTGATAAATCGTTTGCGACGAACAAGAACAAAGAAACCCGGTTTTAGACAATAACGTTCCAAGTAAAATCTGGAAATTCCCTTACGAGATATTAAGGGCACTGATATTAACAATCTTGAAATCTCAAGAGATTAAACGGAACTGTCAAAGGCGTTGCCAAAAAAGTGGTCCGATTCAATTGGGAAGTGACTGTATGAAATTAACTCTGTGTTTCGGACTTCCATTGTCTATATTTAATTTATGCGCGACGTTTCGATCAGTACCGGAAGGTCCAAATTCGAGGGGCCTCTATAGCTTTGGGCTTTTGCAGCATAGTTAGCCCAAAACTATTATACATGTTACGGGCTCGATTTTCAAGAGAAGTCGAAAACTAAAAACCGCATTGCGATATGTCAAAGCGTTTCTGAGCTACAGGGTGATTCTCAAAAATGTGCGTTTCTAAAAACCCTCTACAACTTTTTTTATTTGTAAAGATAGAGATTTTCATTAAAAACATTTTTTGAAGATTTTTTAAGGGCAAATCTACCTGTTTCACCGATTTTGTCTTAAAACCTTTAGTTCACGAGATATAACATAAAGTTACATTTTTTTAAATGGAATACCCCACTTTTATTAAGTAGTTAAACAGATATCTGCAATTTTTAATAATTACCATAGTAGGCTGTGTTTAACTCTGACCTATGCAGTTTTAGGGTATCTATCTAGGTAGCCATGATCAAATAAAAACAATTGCCATGATAAACGAGTCCAAGCAACACCGTTCTCAACTAAAAAGCCATTTAACTCATTTTCGTTTTAGTATCCTTTGGCCTATGATCGGAGCCATATTGACACCAAACTGACAGAAAATCTATGTTTTACTTGTCAATTTGGTTATAAAAATGGCAGCCACGATAGGCTAAAGGGTACTGAGGCGGTAGGAGTTAACAGGCTTTTTAGTTGAGAATGGTGTTGGTCCAAGTGTCAAAAGTGGCGTCTTTGAAAAGTACGACATGATAAAATGTTATATTGAAAGTAACGAAAATCGACAGACGGCGTTAAATCTATATTTCCAGAGATATCCGGAAAGAAGGCAACCTAGTTCAAAAATATTTTTAAAGGTAAAACGTCATCTACAAGAATACGGATCCTTTACAAAACCGCGGCCTAGGACGTATAGAAGCCTAGCCAGAGATAGAGAGTTGGAAGAACTAACGGTTCTAGGAGAAATAGAAATTAAGCAATGCCGTTCGGGTGCTTAAAAAACACCTATCGACCCCGACGGGTACACCAATTACGGCAACGAGATTTTGTTCCAAGACGTGCATTTTGCAGGTGGTACCTAAATAAAAGCCAAGAAGACACTGATTTTGCCAGAAAAGTTATTTGAACGGATGAGGCAACGATTTCTAGTGATGGAATATTCACCAGATATAACTGCTATTACTGGAAACAGCAAAATCCCCATATTATGGTGGAACAAGCGAATCAGGGAAGGTTCAGTTTTAAGGTATGGGTAGGCATCTACAGCGGACAAATTATTGGGCCATATATTTTTGATGGAAATTTAAATACCGAAAGATACCAACAATTTATAGAAGAGCAGGTGATTCCGTTTATCGACAATTTGCCACTTCAGCAAAATAATGAGCTATACTTTCAACATGGCGGTGCACCTCCTCACAATGCACGAGACATTACTAATTTGCTAAATATTGTGTTTGCCGAAAACTGGATCGGAAATAAAGGTGCTATATATTGGCCCCCCAGGTCTCCAGACCTGACCCCTTGCGACTTCTTTTTGTGGGGAAGAGTCAAAGACCTTGTATTTCGAAATCGCCCAACTACTAGAAGGGAATTGGGAGAGGCACTTCGTACTGCATCCAGGCAGCTTCGTGCGGTAGAACTTCTTAATGCAGAAAATAGCGTCAAGAGAAGATGTAGCATATGTTTACAAGAAAACGGCCGTCAATTTGAGAATTTGTTTTAGAATTAAAGAAAATTGTTAGATGTAGATTTTAGGTGTTATATAGTTTAATTATTAAAAATTTTAAATAAAAACTTTTAATAATTTTATTTCTTTTATTATTTTAGGGTTGGTAAACTAGAAGTTAAAGTTTGACGTTGCTGTGTCCCCTTGTGTCGTAGCCAACTTGATTTTGTATGAAAAAAAAACAATAAAATTTTATTTACACATTAAGGGCGCGCACAGAAAACTGATTTTTTAGAAAAATTGGGGTATCCCATTTAAGGAAATATAACTTTGTGTGATATCTCGGGAACTAAAGGCTTTAAGAGAAAACCGGTAGATTTGTCTTTAAGAAATGTTTTTAATGAAAATCTCTATCTTTACAAATAAAAAAGTTGTGGAAGGCCTTTAAAATCGCATATTTTTGAGGATCACCCTGTAGCTCAGAAACGCTTTGACATATCGCAATGCGGTTTTTAGTTTTCCACTTTTGTTGAAAATCGAGCCCGTAACATGCATATTAGTTTTGGGCTAACTATGCTGCATAAGCCCAAAGCTATAGAGGCCCCTCGAATTTGGACGACCCTGTACAATCTCGGATCGTCTTCAGGTGCAAACTACAAGGCTACGTACTTGTATACTATGGGAAATCACTTAACCGTGAAGTTTGAGAAGTTGGCTCCGCCCAAGCAGGGTCTTCCAAATATTTGGAATGTCAACAGTTGGTTTATTGAAAATACCCTGAGTCTGCTCAATAAAGGCAGCTTCAAGGAATTTTCGTTTCTTCCAGTGTGAGTCCTTGAACAAAACCTTTGCTTCTGTCCACTTCATTCGGTGTTGTTTTAACCATGTATTGCGATTCCTGATTTCGTTGTTTCACCTCTTTGGTATTCGTCTGATGTTCATTAACCCTAAAGGATAGTGGTCTTTTTGTTTCGCCTATGTATGATTCACCACACTCACAAGGAACTTGGTAAATGCATTCTTTATTTTGTTTGTTTTTTGGTTTTGTTTTACTAAGTAGGCTTCGAATTTTATTACTAGATTTAAAAGCTGTTTTAATATTAAAGTTGTTCGCTACTCTTCGAATTTTCTCTGATATGCCTTTAATATATGGAATTTAAAGGAATGCATTTGCCTGGTTTTGATCTCTGTCCTGTTTGCTGAAATTTAGAAATAGTATCTGTTATAAATTTAAGGCTGTAACCATTCTGCTGCAGATCCTTCTTAATATTTCTTATCTCGATTTCCAAGTCATGAAAATTGTTACAAATTTTAACGGCTCTGTTATACAAAGTTCTTATTGTGCCTTGTGTCGTTGTAGCAGAATGATTTGAACCTTAAACACAGAGTTAGTTTCAAACACATCATTTTCTCAAACTTTCAAATAAGTAACTGTATATTTTGTTATCAATTGGGCAGGCTGGACGCTGGTTCATGTAAAAGTGTTGTAAATTTTCTGTTTACTGGGTTGGCAATATAAAAATCCGCAAAAAAGTTAACTTTTGTTGCCAACCTTCAATAACGAAATGGTGAATTTTGGGGATTTTTATACCGCCAACCAAGTAAACAGTTGGTAAAATTTCCGTCAATTATACATCATACACAATCAACACCGTTCTCAAGAACGGTGTTGATTGTGTATGATGTATAATTGACAATATTCTGGGGTCGTATTTTCGAAACCATACGAAATTATTCGCATGCGACTACTTCCGTGTCTTCCTATACCGTATAGAAAAGGAGGCAAAAGATATGCCGATATGCTGATTCATGGGTAGTACGTGCAAGAATAACCGGTTTTTCATGTGAAACAACACGAATGCCTCCACCCACTCGTGCAATATTGCGTTAAACCAGTCGAATTCGAACGCGGTCCACACATACCGGCTTATCTTTCGCCTCTCATTTCACACGGTATAGAAAGAGACTGACATAAAAATTGTTGATTATTCAGTATACGTATGCGGATATTTTCGTATGGATTCGAAAATCAGACCCCTGGGCAGTCCTGATAGTTCGCGTAAAAGGGTTGTCAACCTTCTGTAACCAAATTTCACTGTCCACTGTTTACTAGGTAGACTGTATAAATAGGGAATTATTGAAACGCAGTTAGGTGTCGGCACTAAAAAGGCCAGGCACTATTTTGACGCTATTGACAGATACGCATGCGCAAGAACGTCCACATTTAGTGCCGACACTAATAACGTTAGGGCCTGCCTTTATTTCTGGAGGAAATATACTGGGCCGTATCTTGGCTGTGTCTGGCCGTATTTGACAACTATATGCGCCATTTTTTTTACCTTAACCTCTACTTTGGGCAATTTTTTGTGTTGTGACGGCAAAAATTGGGGCCTTCTTGCTGGTTTTTGTTTCTCATATTATTTAAAATCACAAATTCTAGGTCCTCGTCTCCACTCTCCACTTTTCAATCATTCACAAATACTTTTAAATATGAAAATGTGAAAAAAACAACACAGAAATTCGAAAACAGGCAGCATATATTTGTAGGTTAAAAATAAAGTCGTATCGTCACCGTTTCGCTAGAGGAACGTTCAATAATTCTATAATATGCACCTGTTAGGGCCAGGCACAGTATGTGTAAAGGTCGGCGCTAAGTATGCACTATCTAGTGCGGGCGTATTTCAATAATTCCCTATTATCTCCAAAGAGCTATTGAAGGATGGCAACAAAAGTCAACTTTTTGGGTATTTTTGTACTACCAACCTACTAAACAGTTAGTGAAATTTGTTAAGAGAAGGGTAACAACCCTGTTACGTGAACTAGCACTAGTTGTTTTCGAATTAAATTGGAACACTTTTTTGACAATAACATTGACAGTTCCATTTGGTTACTGTGTTTAAATGTCAAAACTGTGTATTAAACTTGGCATTAACAATAAGTTGGTTACACTTGTAGTGGACCACCTCACTGTGTTCAAAAAATACTATTGGCTATTGCCAGTTTTGAGTTACAGTGGTAATTATCCATAGGTAGGCATATCAAGTTTAAGCCAAAAGCCATAGTATCAAAGTACTATAAATTACCGTATATATGTATATATTTTTAAATAATATATTAAGGTAAATGTGTATCTAATGTGGTGTCAGGGATGGGCAGAAAAGGAAAATTAAAAAAACGTTACACAATAAAATACTAAGCCTGTTATTTGCAGTTTAATGTAACATTAACATTATTAAATGGGAAATAAGTACCACTTACTTTTAAATTTTATTTTGGATAATTACACGCTTCCTAATGGGTAAAGAGCAGTTGCTGTAACACACAGCATATTTTATTTGTTTTTACTTAAAAATAAAGCTAAGAGTTTATTTTAAGGTGTGCTTGTTGAGCACATCAGTGAGCTTGTAAAAATTCAAACCCCACTTGGCATGAGCGCTCGTGGCATATGATGTTTTTCGACTTTATTTCTTTGCAAAAGATCTGTCAATTTTCTAACTGCCCATGCATTTCCCTTAAAATACCTACAATGGGAACGGGCCGGCCCTTGCATTTTCCGAAAAAAAGTCGTAGCGATAATAACTCTCCTAATCAAGTGCCTGGAGAGCCAAAAATTCTTCTGTGCGTGAGTGCAGTAGATTTTTAGCCTTTAAACTTGCCCACTACATCATTTTCTTTTTTTTGAAAGATATTATTTACTTTGTTTATACGGACCTCCTAAAACGTTTTTATATAAGGACGTTTTGAAAATTTTGTCGTATAAACATCACTAAAAGCACTAATTTATAGCTTTAAAATCAATTTTAGATTCGGTATAAAGACTTTAATGACTCAACCCTAATTTTACCGAAAAATCTGTTGTTAACTTAGTTGTTCTCTTTGGTTTTTTAAACTTTTGGAAAAAGCGATTTTATTTAAAATCGTCGCTATATAAAACCGGTATTAGGCGCGTATAAACGTAGTAATTTTATACATTTTGCGATCCTTGGGACATTATAGTATCTCATGGGTACATGGTGGAATCCAAAAGAAAAAAACAAGATATTTTTCAAATTAAAAACAATATTTTTGTTTAAAATTCCGTAAGCTCCAAAAAGCGTTTGTTTTTTTTTATATTACTGGGTAAGCTTGAAGATCCGATGACCTCTGCTTAAGCTTCACACACTTCGATCCTTCAAATATAAAACGAGATTACTTTTTTCGCAATTAATCTTGCATACGGTTCTTGACATTGCATAGGACTAAATCTGCACAAACAAAACAATTGGTAACACAAAAATAACTATAGGTAAAACTTCCTAAAGTTGCAGTCTGTACAAAAAAAAAATGAGAAAACTGTCATGAAATTTTCTGAGAATTGACTTTTGAATTTCAAGAAAATGACAGTTTGTTCACATCCTTAATATCGACCAAGCGGGCGGCGGATGAAAGATTGAAAAACAAAAGGTTGAAAGAGAAAAAGGTCAAAAACATAAGATCGAAAATTAAAAGGTCGAAACAACAAAAGATCGAAACTACAAAAGGTCGAAATTACATAAGGTCGAAAATAAAAAAGATCGGAATTACAAAAGGTCGAAATTACAAAACATAGAAATTACAAAAGGTCGAATATCAAAAGGTCAAAAATACAAAAGATCGAAATTACCAAAGGTCGATATTACAAAACATAGGAATTACAAAAGGTCGAATATCAAAAGGTCGGAACTACAAAAGGTCGAAATTACAAAAGGTCGAAAGTACAGAAGATCGAAAAAAACACGAAATACTAATAACCAAAATAACCAACACAACCCAATATAACCAACATAACCCAACCCAAAATAACCAACAAAACCCAACACACACACAAAACACACAAAAAAACCTGTAAAAAATTTTCAAGGCAGATTCATTTAAATACCTGGATGGTCTCAGAAAGACTCAAACTACATATTCTAAGAAAGAAAATCGTTCTATTATAAGAAATGAAAAGAGGGATATAAGGTATCGTGTGTGATCAGAACCACCCCTTTTTTATTTTCGGCCTTTTGAGATTTGACCTTTTGTTATTTCAATCTTTTGGTATTTCGACCTTTTGTAGTTTCGACCTTCTGTCATGTCGAATTTTTTGCATTCGACCTTTTGTAATTTCGATCTTTTGTATTTTCGACCTTTGGATATTCGATCTTTTGTTATTTTGATATTTTGTTTTTCGACCTTCTGTAATATCGACCTTGTTGCAATCGATCTTTTGTAATTTCGATCTTTTGTATTTTCGACCTTATGTATTTCGAACTTTCGTATTTTCTACCTTTCGACCTTTTTGTCTTTCGTCCTTTTTGTCTTTCGACCTTTTGTTTTTCAATCTAGCACGAGATATCCGAAAGTTTTTCGACCACGGACGAACCTTACCCTTCCTAATACACTTTCTTTCCACTGTCTCTGAACAAAGGAACATGTTCTCCTGAACAACGATAATTAAGTCAACTTTGCGCGTGTACCGTAAAAGCTTGGCAGCTTCTGAGCCTTCTTATTTGTCGAAATGAAGGATGCGAATGTTCCCATATGATCATTTTCTCGAAATTCAAGAATAGCCCCTAGCTGGACTTCAACCTGCTCATGTCTTTGAGCGAGATTTCTTGCGACTTGTATGCAATGCAGGCGAGTTTATCCATAGTATTGTTTAAATCAATGTCTTGAATTTGGTTTAATGGCCAGGAAATTACAATAATGCGAACCGTAAGTGCAGCCAGCGTAAGGACCGAAAAGCTATAGAAGTCGAGTTTACCCGTTTTATCTAAATAAATGAGCCTTTTAGGAAATTGGAAGGAAACAATTTGAAAATTTAAAACCCTCTAGTTTGAGCAATAGATATGAATAAAAGTGCTTTTTATCTTGTTCCACCAAAATGAAAAAGTCTTACCATGTTTTTTTAGCAAAATTTATATGTTAAAAAATGTGATCGTTCAGTATCTAAAGGTACTGATAAAAAAGATTAGTGAATTTACACAATCAATCACTAGTTACCGTGTGGCCTGCACAGTAGATACTGTAAAATTTCTTGCTGTGTGTGATTTTTCATGATTACGTATTGAAATCATTGCATCTTCTTTTTTTATAACTCCATCACAAAGGCGCCCATCAACAAATTTCTCAGGGGGGGGGGGGCAAAATAAAAATTCTCGAGACACTCATTATCGCTAACCCGTCGAGTCTATCTCTGGATATTGTTGACCTTAGTCATGTTTTAATTCTTCTCAGCGTATTAAAGGATCTTTCAACAGAGATGCTGTAGTAGCTGGAAGAGCTAAAGCTAAAGCAATAAGAATACACTAAAGGAAGAAATGTACATAATTCTAAAAGTTCCTCATAAGGTATATTTTAATCAATATTTTTTTTCATTATATAATCTTTCCATAGTAAGCTCTCTTTTCTAATAATTTTAAGGCCGTACAGCGTCCCTATTTCTACAAGATTTTCACTTGTTGTGGTACCAATGTATTTTGGATGTAATTTAAATAACAAATAGGCAATACTATTTTTTTGAGAAAACCTGTCTTCAATGCTTTCTATTAGAGAATCTAAAAAAGGGCAAAATATATTTCGGCGAAAATATACTTCAGGTGTTTCTGCCTCTATATTAGACCTATCTATTTGCTTACTACATATTCTTGGCATTTTAGTATCTAATCCTAAAGCATTGCGCGTTGCTTCAACATATAGATACGAAAATTTCCCTAAATATTTGGATATGATTTAGATTTTTAAAAATATCTTGAATGCGTTTTCGAACATCAAAAATATTTATAAAACAAAAAAGTGAATCTCGTCATCTCGTGTCCGTAAATAAGAAAAACGTAACACTCGTGCCATGTACAAACCATTTTTGTTTCTCACTTCATTACGACCATGCCTCCAATGTCTAATGGAGAATCCTGGAATTTAAAAGAAAAAGTACCTCTCGAATAAACCGTAAAAATTGAAATCTGCACCTTAGAAAGACACCTGCAGAATATAAGGTCACTGTAACAGGACTCTTAAAAGAGGTAGCGTTCGCAGCAGCCCCACCCCAATTTGAGCTTCATACTACGTGGCCCTAATTTTAAGGCATCAGCAAGCAATCGCTCCGGAGGAGGCTTGTTGCGCAGAACTAAAAAGCCAACACAATTTAAAGGTTGGTTGGTTTGCTATACTCTGCTACTATCAAAATGATTAAAAATCACGAAAAGGCTATAAAAAACCGTTTACGTCAATAGTCAAAAACATTTTACAACATTTCAGGGGGGGGCAATGGCTCCCCTGGGCTCTATGTATGGGCGCCTATGTTCCATCATAAAAAACGTACTGATTAATTAGTAGATTATAGGAAATATAAAAATGTATTTTTCAACAAATATTAACAAGCCCCTGCCTACTTTATTTAGAAGTTTCTGGTAAAAAAAACTACTAGAGGCTGACAGAACTTTTTCAAATGCGGAGGATCGTTACTAATTAGCTATGAAACAATAATTATAAAACATACTCAAAAAGATTGAGATAAAAATAAACCCTAAGGGTTCTGGTAACTAAAAAGATAAACCCTCATAGCGTCAAGCTTTACACTTAAAACTAATTATTTAAATACTAAAAACTAATAAAGCACTTCTGCTGTTCAAAAACTCGAGTCAAACTCCAAGCCTAAGGCCCTTCTTGAGTATCTGAAAGCAATATTTTTAAAATTAAAAATAAATTCAAAACCAATTTTCTTGTAGAAGGCAATAATATTAATAGTTAAAGCCATGTAAGTATAAAAGTTTTAAAACTAATATATTTTAAATTAAGGTGACCAACCATACGGGATTGGCCAGTACAGGTTCAGGATTTTGGGCAACCGTACTGGAAAAACTATAGGTACTGGATTGTACTGGATTTTTTTTTATTTAGTCATGTTTTATCTATTTCTTACGAAGGCGTAGAAGGGCCAAACCAGTTTTATATTTTTTTCGTTTCTAAAATTTCGTGTTACTAACTCGAAATTTTAAAATTTCGTAATATCTCGAAATTTCAAAACTTCGTCTTATATCTCGAAACTTTAAAATTTTGTGTTACTCCCTCGAAATTTTAAAATTTCGTGGTACTATCTCGAAATTTTAAAATTTTGTCTTATTAACTCAAAATTTTAAAATTTCGAGTTATTATCTTAAAATTTTAAAATTTCGAGTTATTATCTCAAAAGTTTGAGTCAAAATTTCGTGTTACTATCTCGAAATTTTAAAATTTCGTAATATTATCTCGAAATTTTAAATTTTCGTGATATTATCTCGAAATTTTAAAATTTCGTGTAACCCAAAATTTTGGCCCAAACTTTTGAGATAATATCTCGAAATTTTAAAATTTTGTCTTATTAACTCAAAATTTTAAAATTTCGAGTTATTATCTTGAAATTTTACAATTTTGTCTTATTAACTCAAAATTTTAAAATTTCGAGTTATTATCTTGAAATTTTAAAATTTCGAGTTATTATCTCAAAAGTTTGAGTCAAAATTTCGTGTTACTATCTAGAAATTTTAAAATTTCGTAATATTATCTCAAAATTTTAAATTTTCGTGATATTATCTCGAAATTTTAAAATTTCGTGTAACACGAATATTTAAAATTTCGAGATAATATTACGAAATTTTAAAATTTCGAGTTAGTAACACGAAATTTTAAAGTTTCGAGATATAAGACGAAATTTTAAAATTTCGAGATACTATTACAAAATTTTAAAATTTCGAGTTAGTAACACGAAATTTTAGAAATGAAAAAATATAAACTGGTGTGGCCCTTCTACGCCTTCGTAATTTCTACCCTTCCTCAAGTTCTGAAAGATTAAGTTACATTTCTGATCTTTTTTTTTTTAAATTCTGTGTCACCTTAACAAGTCCTGAAAAATTAAGTTACATTTCTGATCTTTTTTTTTATTCTGTGTCACCTTAACGACGCGCTCCGCTCTCGCTGGAAACTCTTGGTTCAGTTCTGGCAGCAGATATCCTCGCAAGAGGGCTATGGCTGCATTCCGCTTTAAGTGGGAAAGATTCCGAACAGGAAAATACGAGAACTCACGCGAGTAGGCGATGCTTGAATATTCTCGGTAGATTTCTTTCTATCTCACGGGTATATAAAAGGAGAATAAAGCGTTAAGAAGTCAGTCTATATTTGAATCAGTCGAGCTAATGCTAATAGAAAAATAGATAAAGCACGTAAATCTTCAAGTAAAATTTGGTTTTTATTCCTGACTAATGGTTTGTTCGGGTTCGTCGAAATTTCCTGTTCTAAACAGTCCGGAGCATGCGCGCTTAAAAAAACGCGTTCTGGTTCGACCACAACTGTTCTGAACTGAAAAGTTTTGTGATCGGGTTACTACCGAAAATTTTTCCAGGACCGGTTCAATACTGTTCTGTACAGTCTCGTGAAGCCGGGCGGAATTAAATGGAACTGTTTAGGACTATTTTCTGACGTATGCGCAAATTCATTTACGCATGTAAAGTTTGTTCTAAAAAATAATTTGTTCCTTGAAAATATACCCAAATAAATAGGTTTTTACGAAAAATAATAAAAAGCCAGAGTTCTTTCAAAAACTGTAGAATTTCACAAGGCAAGATTCTACCACGTTATCAGCCATTGGCAGATTTTAAAATGCAATTTTGTAGAAACACAAAAGTTTTGAATTTGGTAGAAGAAACTGTCGAACGAATTTTCGTTAAAATATTTATTTTATATTCTTTTTCTTCGTCTTCACTCTATTATTATGGCAATTTTATGAAAATGCGTTCGGGTTCGTCCAAAAATTGTAAACTGTTAAGAACAGTCCCGTCGATTGCGCAACTATCACGCGCAGTTCTAAAACGTTCTAGGATAGTTTTAAAATTCGGAACCCGAACAAACCATAAGAAAATACTTAGTCATTTATGACTGCAAAAAGGCGAAAGCGTGTGTTCAGTAAAAATCTTCAAAAACATAACCGTTTTTGAAAAAATTTGGACAAGATGTTTCGAGGATCGTCTCCAGTTTATGCCGGTCTAATTTTTCAATCGAATATGGAGGCATTAGTAACATTCAAGCGCATATAAAATCCGCTAAGCATAAGAAGCTGGTCCCGCTGCTGTTGCTGGTACGAGTAGTATGGTAAACTACTTCAAATCTAGTACGTTGGATGAAAAAACAAGAAAAACATTAGCTGCGGGAGGCACCTGGGCTTATCACTATATTCAGCATAATCATAGCTTTAGATCGGTGGATTGTGAGTCAAAATTAATTCAATCGATGTTCGAACCTAGATAAGCAAGCGCACGGACAAAATTGGAAGCGATAATTAAAGGCGCTTTTGAACCTATGTTAATGAAGCAACTTGAGGAGGATGTAGAAAAAGTATATTATGCTTTTTTATTAAAGGTCTTTTATTTTTTTAATACCTACACTGTTAGAATTGAAAAATTAAAAGAATTCGGTACATTTGTAGAAATTGAATTTAAACATCTTTTAGTCTACAGTAATACACGTTGGCTTGCCCTTCTTCCAGCTTTGGAATGCGTCCTTCAAGTGTTTCCCGCACTTAAGTCGTACTTTTTGTCAATACCAAAATGCACTTTAATAATTAAAAATTATTTTAACAATCCGTAAACCGAATTTTAACTTTTATATGTGGATAATGCTGCTAGAGTGCCTAAAAATGTTTACAGAACTCAAGAGCAAAATTAAAGCTCGAAAAGAGGAGAACTTTATTTTTCTCATTTTAAGAAACATGCTTCAGACAGGTGACTTAATTACAAAAAAATTCTATTAAAAGAACGATAACTGAGTTTTATCAAACAGCCGAGGAATACCTTGTACAATGGGATGCACCATTTTCTCAAATATTGAATAGATTTAAATGGGTATTATTTCAGAGTATACCACAATTCTCTCTCGATAGACACTCCATTATTATTTGGAACAGAAACTCCTCGACGAAATAACTTTAATTAACACGTGGTGTATTATAGACTTTTAGGTTCCTGTTGTGGATTGTTTAAATTTCTTCGTGCGTAAAGGGGTGCAAAAGCGTAAGTTATTAAATGAGAATATTCGATATTTTATATTACTGAACTTCATAAAAAAATGTAAAAAAAAAACAAATCTTAACAATCGCGCAGGTAGGAGGAAGTGTTAAAAGCTATTAAAGTTGGTGCTGTGTATTTACGGATTGACGTGTTTCTAACTTCAAACCTAATTTAAATCACTTTTATACAAATTGGCAACATTGCCGTAACAACTGCGCTTGCGCAACTATTATTTATTAGACACTTAAAGTAAATATTTCAACGCATCCGTATCGGTATACGTAACGCGTTCGAAACAAAGTCAAAATATGCTACATTTTCGACTTGCTGTGATGACAGAATCTCGTTGCGTACGGAAGGATGTACGTATCGTTAGGGACCCACGAACGTACGCAACGATTTCAATCAGCAGTCCTGTCATCGCACCCTTCAAAAAAGCGGGCATCGTTCGAAACATCGCATAAACAAGTCAAAAATGTAGCGTATTTTGACTTTGTTTCGAAGGCGTTACGTATACCGATACGCATGCGTTGAAATATTTACTTTAAGTGTCTATTAGTGTCAAACATAGTACCAACCTAACCTATGCGTTTAAGGCAGGTTTACCCATATTTTCATATTGACAATTCATAACCTAAGCACAATTTTATTCGTAATCATAATGTTAAATACATTATTGTTAATGGAAGTATTTAAATGTAGGGAAAATTTAGCGCCCAAATAAATTTACAGAAAATATTTGTGGCGTAGAAGGCAAAGGGTAAGGGAATAAATCGGAAAAAAGTTTTTCCTCGACCAGGATTTGAACCCGGGACCTCTAGAATACCAGTCTAATGCTCTCTCAATTGAGCTACCGAGGAACTGGGGTTTTAACTGGCTATTCGGAAATCCTTTCGTTTGATTCATTTGTTTGTAGTGGGGAGATCTTTGAAGTCTACTGCGGCTTTAAAAACCTAGACATGTTAAACGAAATTTCTATTTATCTATCAACCAACGATACACGACATATAGCGTTTTATTGAAGGTGAAGGAAGAAGAAAAGATTTGTGGCGTAGAGGGCAAAGGGTGAGGGAATCTTTCCTTTTCTGTAAATTTATTAGGGGGCTAAATTTTCCCTTCATTTTGTAAATATGTTTGGCTAAAATTATTAGTTGAAAATTTGACATCTGACACCTTCAATAAAATGCTATATGTCGTGTATCGTTGGTTGATAGAGAAATAGAAATTTCGTACAACTAATAATCGTGAATGCGTACCTCTTTGTCTTTATAATATGTCTAGGTTTTTAAAGCCGCAGTAGGCTTCAAAAATCTCCCCACTACTAACAAATGAATCGGACGAAAGGAAAGGTAGCTCAGTTGGTAGAGCATTAGACTGGTATTCTAGAGGTCCTGGGTTCAAATCCTGGTCGAGGAAAAACTTTTTTCCGATTTATTCCCTCACTCTTTGCCCTCTACGTCACAAATCTTTTCTGCATAATTTTAAAGTTGGCTAAATTTAATTTAATGCCCAAGTCAAAAGCAAAGAAAAAATTTAGGTTGGTTGATCTCCACATAGAAGTGATTGATATCAGCTGATATTAGAAAATAGACATTTATAGGAAGACGAAGAATGGGTCTACCGCCTTCAGTTTTCTTTTTTCCACATTCTTAGTTCTTCTCCAAGTCACCAATGAAAATGGTGAGGTTGTAAAAAAACGTGTTTCTTTGTTATTCTTTTCGACAAATGTCAATTTGGTATGTCAATTGTTAATTTATGATATTAGAAAATAGATATTTAGGAAAAAAAAGAATGGGCCTGCCGCCTTCATTTTTCTTTTTTCCACATTCTTAGTTCTTCTCCAAGTCACCAACGAAAATAGTGAGGTTGTAAAAAAAACGTGTTTCTTTGTTATTCTTTTCGTCAATTTGGTATGTTAACTGTCAAAATTTATTCTAATGCACTATGCTTATGAACCCTTGGATAAACCCGCCATTAGACTTATAATAGCCTACTTTTGCATTGGAGTTTTAAGTTAAAAGAAAAAACCAGAATGGGTCAATTTTATGATGGTCAAACTGTTACGTCGTTAACTAACGAAATTACTGCAAACTCATGTTAGAATGTTATTACAAATTACGAAAGTTTTAATTAGTTTTTCATTACGAGCCATCTAAAGTGAGTTGATGTAAAATCAACCTACTATAAAACTAAACTGCTGGATAAATAAACCGATCAACAAGATTTCAAATCGGGATAATTCTAATTCTAACTGATATGAAGTTTGGTAAAAAGGCCCTTTTTCTACTGTCACTATAAAACAAACTGAAAGATTGTAGGTAAAGAAGATTTGCACGTACAGAATCCCGCGCATTATCAGTATTACAGTATCACTGAAAGTATTTAATACTGGCAGTATTTGATCAGTATTTTTAAATTCCCCGCGCACTTCAGTATTGCCATCAATATACTGAGTGACAAAGAAAGGTAAACACACAGTATTTATGATCCTATTTTAATAATTTTTTGCAGGCAGGCTTATTTTGGTTTCAGTATAAATTGATTAAATTTTCCCTTATCAACGTCGTTTTTTGACGTTTTTTTTTTAAATTCCTTTTTGAGGTGTTCGATTTTAGTTTAACGAATTTGTGGTAATAGATGTGGTTTAACTCTTACGGAGTTCGTTGCAAAGTGTTTCATTTTCTTCGTCAGAATGCCCCGCGTGCGTAGAGTTACTTGTATTCGTCAGCTTAATGACTCTGAAAGAGGGCGGATTGTGGGCCTACGGGATACTACCTAATAAGACAAATTGCGAGAAGAACCAACCGATCTTTACGTACCATTTTAAGATGTTATCGGGCATGGACCCAAGAAAGCCGAGGACACAGAGCTAGAGGCACTGGACGTCGTAGGGGAACAACAGAGCGTCAAGATCGCCGACTTAGACTTTTGGCTCTAGGAGACCGGTTTAGCTCTACTCGAGCGATTGCTAATCAGTGGTTTGAAGAATATAGAAGGGCGATTGGGATGCGTACAGTGTATCGCCGGATAAGAAGTTTTGGACTGTTTTCTTACCGCCCACACTGGGTGTTGCCACTCACCTCACAGCACAGAAAGACTACAGTGGGATCAGGAATGGAATAGGGTGATTTTCAGTGATGAATCTCGCTTTTGTTTGGGCATGTATGATGGTCGAGCAAGGGTAAGGCGTCATTGTCAAAGACGGGATCCACAGTTTGATATGCAAAGACATGTAGCAAGACACCTCTAGTCTTTATTAGAGGTAACATGACAGCAGTCCGTTACATCCAGGAGGTAGTGGAACCACATGTCCTTCCCTATCTTGAGATGCTTGAAAACCCTATATTTCAACAACACAACGCGAAACCGCATGTGGCCAGAGTATGCTCACCATGGTCACTAAGATTCCCTGATCTGTTCCCTATCAAACATGTGTGGGACATTCTGGGTCGCAGGCTACTAAACTTACAGCGTCCTCCTCAGACCCTTGCAGCACTTAGACATCAGTTAGAAGTAGGGTGGAACGAGATACCCCAAGAAAATATAGACCGAACAATGCCCCGACGTGCGAACGATTGTATAAAAAATCGAGGATCTTCAACCCATTATTAGAGTTAATTCTGTTAATGGTCAGCCGATTTGGCTGAAAACCTAATCACTTATGAGGTATTGCCTGGTAAATATGTGAGCATAATATTAATAAAATATATCAAATATAAATAAGTGTTTACCTTTCTTTGTCACTCAGTATATTTACTTTTATTAATTCTTTCGGTTGATTACAACAATTAATAAGAAGAAAGCTTGTATTGCTCTTATAGTATATTGCCGCCAAAACGTACAAAAGAAAAAAAAGAGGAAAACGTGGGTTAAACAGTGGATAGCTAAACGAAAAAACTATACTAAAATTTTATAAGAGATACAGAACACGAAGATTACCGGAATAACTTTAGAATGAGTACACAATATACAGGGTGTCCTAAAAATCCGAGTCCACCTTAATATCTCCAGAAGCAAAAGAGACAGGAGAAGTAAAATTTCACATAATTAGATGGTTTACAAAAAAGTATCTTTTTGAATGCTAACCCATTGGTCTTATGGCGATGATTTTCCCATTTTCTTTAAAAACCGTTAGAGAAAAGAGTAACATATTAGGGGTTTTTTGAAACAGAAGGAACAGCTCTATTTAAATTTTTCAAAATATAAAGGGTATCTTATGTGAAAAGAGTATCGTCGCGGCCCTAGCTCTGCCACCTTAATCACGGATGCGACGATTAGCATCTAAAAGAATATTTTTTTGTAAACCTTTTAAATATGTGAAATTTTGTCTCTTTTGGTTTTAAAGATATTACAGTGGACTCGAACTTTTGGTACACCCTGTATGAACAACTGCTAAAAATGTTGGAGCCATATATCACAAAACAAGACATTATTTTACGTGAAGCAATTCCTGCGAATGAACGTTTGGCAGCAACACTTCGAGTTTTGGCGAATAGTAGAAGCTTGAAGACTTGAAATTTTCAACATCAATTCCATCAAGAAGAGTGAGTTCCGAATCCATCTTTTAAATCACAAAATACCTTAAAACGCCCACGGCTGGCTGAGACTGTCTAAATACTGACAAACTGAAAGTATCGCCTGCTGCATCCGCCCAAAGTATCAACAGTATATTGACAATCCATCAGTATCTACGCGCACACTATCAGTATTACTGTTAGTATATCGAAATACTGTTAGTAATACTGATAGTGTAGGTAGGGCGGCCAGTGGATCTGGCAATTAGGCCGCTTCATGAACCCCTTTATATCATACCCCGTTCGGTATATCACTACAGCAAGTGTAGTTCTGCCTCCTCTATCAAAGATGGGTCCCACCGGCGTGCGGTGAAATTTCAAGTAAGGGAAGCAATTTTTAAAAACATACTCTTTTTGTAATGTCATGTGTTTCTTTGATCACTTTTTGCAAATTCGTCAATGACATTGTCATAAAAACGTGGATGCTCTGACAAGCTTTGGAGAAGTTTATTTTTAATGGAAAAAAAGCGATATTTGCGAAAGTGCCTCTTGACCTGTTGAATTTCTTACGAAATTTTTTGTACACAATCTTCTTACTCAACTGTCTAACATTTTTAGCATTATTCCCATCAGCTAAAGTTGACGTTATTTACATATCCAAGTCCGTACACTGTACATACCGATAGCCGTTTAAACCTGCAAACAGCATTGCCAGGTCTACTGATTTTTCAGTAGATTTACTGCTTTGGGGTCTTTGTCTACTGACTACTGCTTTTGCGGCGGAATCTACTGCTTTTTTCGGTTTACAAAAAATATGAGCAGTTTTTTTTAAAGAAAATTTATACTTATAATTTTTGTCTGTAAAAAAATGATATCAAAACGCCCACTTTCATTATAACATCAGCTCCTTGATGTTTTTGTGTCTGTGATCGATTTTCAATGTTGTGCCACGCATTTTTACATGTTGTTGTCACGTTGAAATTGAAAATGAACTGGTGAACTATTTTGAAGGCGAACTGTGCTGGAATTTACAGCTATTTCCTTTTGTTGCACCAGTGCGCGGTGAGTTGTTATTTTGATTCAAAACAGAAAAGGATAGAGGTACACACTATTAGATTTTGTTTTGGCAAAAAAGGATGTGGTGTAATTACTGTTTATTTGTTAATTTTGGTAAAGTATTGAATGAATAAAGGAAATTCACAATCCTTCATGAGGTAAGAAAACTTTATAAAAGTAGCTGGGTATTATTTTAAGACGATAAGAATGTTTGTTATCAATAATATGGGTAGACTATAGAATAGTGCATATGCACATTGCACAGGTAGGTTTTTGTACCTACCTCACCCGCCTATCGCCAATTTTTTTAAAAAAATACCTATTGAAAACTTATTATTATTTCTTATAGTGACCGGAGGACCAATCCGGAGAGGGCACATCCGCCTCCATCCCCCCAGGCAAAATAAAAACAAAGTATACCCAAAAGTATAAATTAGAGTGGGAGAAAGACGATACATTAAATTGGATTGATAAGGGTAGAGCCAATTCTGAGGCACTGTGCCGCGCGTGCAATAAAGATAACCCTAGACATACAGAGCTTTTTTTATCTATGACCTACTGCTTTCTTTAAATTCGACCTGACAACGTTGCCTGCAAATAACCCAGTCCAATGATAGCTTAGACGCCCGCATAAAACACGCGACCGCGACCCGTGGCTCGATTCATTCAGCAGGTTCAATGACCTCTCGACGCACACGAAAGACAAAAGCAGGTATACTGCTGCTGCCGGCTTATAATAGCTGCAGGCTATAGAGAATCTATCAGCGGGGATAGTTTCTATTGGATTTTTTAGGGTAGTACAAAGTCGCGCGCACACGACACGCGGGCAGCCTTTCTGCTGTTACTTGGTTTAGTTCAAGACCGCATTTGTTATGGGCTTGATATTTAAAATAATTTTTAGCATTTTTAATTCAATCCAAAGTAACTGTTTCCTATTTCAAAAATTACATTTAAGAAGATTATGTTTTTCTAGGAGAAGCACTGTTTCCGTTGCTTCTATGGACCGCACGCCGAGTGTGACCGTCACACTCTTCTCAGATGCAGGGTGGACAGACAGGATCCTCTGCCGAATGTGCCGGGTCGCGGTAACTTAAATCTTACGACGATTTCAAACAAATTGTCATTCGAACATAACGCTTTTGAAAGTATCTTTTTCGAAAGTATCTTTTTGTTTTTGTTTTGTTTCGAAAAAATTGTTTTCGAAAAAGTTACCGCGACCCGATTGTGTCCAGTCAACATTTTTGTCAGTAGTCCAATGACATTTCCAGTGGGATTTACTAAAAGGGTTTAGCCTATTTTAGACAGGTCTTAAGTTTAAATGAAATTGTTGGTTTTAAGCATTTATACCTACTTCCTTGAGTTTTGGACATAGTTTGATTTATAAGAATAATTTTAATTATTTTTTTTAGTGAAGAATCATCTTAACACAATCTTTTGTTGGATTTAAGAGGAAAATTTCAATTTAAAAGAAGTTCTTTTTAACCCTAGGGGGGGGATCTAAATGGTAAACACTCTGTTGAGCAAATTAAAATTGACGTTATATGTTACTCTTATCAAAACTTACCCTTGTTTATTGATATGTAATAATAAAATAAGAATTAGATTAACCTTGTATTTATTTTAAAGGGGTTTTTATCTATCGAAAGTATGAAAAAACTTTACAAACACAAACCCATCGCAATCGCAAACCACAAATAAAAATATTTCATCAAAGGAGGTCATGAAAAAAAATGCGGCTAAAAACAGACCTAAATCCAACTGATGCATTCACAAAAGAGTCATGTCGGCTCAACGAACTGCTCGGTGCCCGGTTTTCTGGTAAAACATGATAAAATGGCCATTAGCGAAGTACCCATAAAAACTATTAGTAATAAGCCTGCCTGCAAAAAATTATTAAAATAGTTTTTTTGTATTTTTTTCATTGGAGACAGTTTTCGTGCATAATCAGTGACCTTCACTTAAGTTTTGTTTTGCCTCGTAGTGCCCTCATAAATATATTCTTTTTACTGAAAAAGGGGTTCAAAATATGCCGTTTTTCTAGACAAAATTAGAGGTGTTTTATTGATTAATGAACAACTTGGGATATGAAATAAGGTAAATTAATTCTTGTAAAAACGTTTGCTTAGGAAAATTATAAAGGAACTTATTACCAATTGCCACAAAACAATCCTTTCTGGGGGCTATAAATTTAAATCATCAACTTTATTACCTCAAACACAGATAATGAAGCTATTATGTGCAAATTTTTGGCGTATTCACCATTTGCCATTTTCAAACCTGTCAAAAAAAATTAGTTTTAGGGCATTTTCTCCTAAAATAGGGAATATTTTAAGAAAAAAATCAGTTTTTCTGTGGTATTTTTTAATAACAATACAAAATAATCAATAACTTTGTATCTTTTCTGTATGGCTAAGTGTTTTTTGAAAATAGGTTTTAAAATTTAGTACCCCCCACAGGTGTAAATATTTAGACCTGTGGGGGTACTATTTTAGATCTTAGTAAATCCCACTGTTCAAGTTTTACTCGGGAGCCATTTAGTTCGGGATGCGTCTGGACTATTACTTGATTGATTTTTATCAGAGTTTATAGGAACAATAAAAACTGTTATTTTAAAGAAAACGCATTTGATTCATCCTGATATAAACTGAGGTTAGGTTTATTGCAAAGGTTTTTTGTGTATCTCCTTGGAAAAGGTTGACTGTGTTCAAACTAACGAAAAGAGAACGTTGCATCTGTTCATTTGTCAAATAGTTTATCAAAAAGTTAAGTGTTTACCGAATAAGAAGTGTGGCAAACTTTTTCTTATTCTTTCATAAAACATAAAGCAAACTTTTATCTCAAGTTCTTTTTCTTTTTCATTTGGTGTCTCTTTATTCTTGTATGGGTCACGAGAGGGCCTGGGATAACGTTGTTTTTCTTGAATATTGTTTTTATATTTATCTTTTTGATATGAAACAACTTACGTATATACCTATATAAAAATATACTAATATTATTTGTTTAGCAAAAAAGGTCTAAAGCAGACGTTTAAGATCTTTTACAGTTCTGTACAGTATTGACAGGATGTATATCATTTTAACCCACTAAACTTACTATGAAATAACGTTCAAAATATGAATAAGGCTGCAATGTGTAATGGTCCTTATATACTTTTTGATTTCGTATCTCCAGGCGGAAATAGTTATTTACCTAACAAGTGCGGAAAATGGTACTTTTCCGCACGCGACGGCAGTTGCACGAACGACGCGAAACGGAGTTTGGGCAAGCCGTCAATTTTGATTTCTCATTTTTTTTGTGAAATATTTTTGAAAAAGTAGAATGGGTTAGATGCCAATAGGAGTTGGTCATTTATAGATTTGTTGCCAAAATTATATCATAAATGTGCCGCAGACGAAAATTTTAAGAAAATTATGCTAAAAATGCAATTTTTTACTTACTCTTTTAATGCTGTTGATAAAAATTGCTTAAAACTAAGATAACTAGTACAATAAATGACGTCATAGGATCGCAGGCCAAATTTTTGAAATTTAAGAGATCACACTCTGGCTCCCCCGATGTAATGCTCTCACAGAAAAAAGGTTTAATTGAGCCAAATAAATATTTGATTCCAATGTTCCAAACAAGTATTTATTTCAATCAAATACATTGTTACGGTTTTTTTTCTGAAAACCTTCACAATTTTAAAAATAGTAGAAAATACCCTCATTAATCTTACTAACCTCAATTTATGCCTATTCTAATTAGCCACTGTCAATAACTTGGCGCAAAATAGGTCAATTCTTCTATAAATCAGACTTTAAAGGCCGGTTCTCCAACCTTAATAACGGCACTGTGACTCATAGTTCTTTCAGAAAAAAAAGAGGCTCGCGTAACTGTGACCACTCAGAAATATTTAATATCTGTTTTAATAAGTATTTTAAGAACAAATTCATTTAAATAAACCAATAAAATATAAATAATCAGTGAGGTTAGAACCCCAATAATTGGCACAGCTGATTAATTGGTATGCGAAACGAAGAACACGGAATATAGGACCTGTTGTCACGGTTTGCTGAATTACACCGGTCCGAGTACAGTCGGCCAGATTGAGAAGTTTGGGATTACTTAATCCTGGTTTACCCATGTTTATCGTAATATTTGTGTTCTGTTGCAATGATGGTTACGTTCGTATTGTGGGGATTTAAGGTATTGAATAAAGTTGTGGGTAAGGTTTACTTTCTGATAGTTGTTTACAATTGGCGAATGCATCGAAAACTATAAAATATATAAAATAGATAGCATTTCTAATCAGTAAACAATCGTATCCCAACCACGGTGTGTGGTCTTGGTTTACACCCTCTAGTGAATCCTGACCTATCATACTCCTGAATTTACTGACCTACTTTAAATTTTTCGTTAATGTTCGAGGTGGTCTGCTGACCTAATTTTGGCATAATTCTGACATTTGGGTTGTCACTTTCCGATTCCTTCCTTTTGGCATGGTCCTTTAAGGAATGCGGAGTTAAATTTTTCTTGTCGCTTCTGCGGATCCTTAAACATCCACAAATTTTGCACTATTTTATGGCTGAGGCCTAGCGGAATAAGTTTCGAGCAAACTTTCCGGATTTGATGTGCAAGAATTTTTGGTATGGATGTGTTTTGTGACCTCGGCATTTTCGCCATCCATCAGGTAAGCCTCTTTACATTCCCATATTATTGAGCTACTTGATTTTGATCTTCATATTTCTATATGCCGCGCAAGGGCCTCCGGTTATGTCGATTATAAACTGACCATTAGGTACTTGGGTGTCATATATTGACCTGAGTCATTAAATTTTATTAAATGGGCTTTTCTGTGTCTTCCTAGGACCTGACAACGTCGAATCCTTGAAATAAATGCTCAAGACACTGTAGGCCGCCCACCATCTTAAGGTGAGTTTATAGTTTGAAGAACTTAACATTCTAATATATATGGAGTCATATCTGTCTTCTCTGTGGGCTTTTGTCTAAGGCATACTTTTTATTACAGGCCTTTTTCTCCCTAGTCCTACTTGTTTACTTCACTCATTGGTGACCACCAACACTAGGACATGATTTGGTAGATTTTTTTAATCATGCAAGGATAACACCTCGACAAGTCAAAACCCCAGTCTCCTAGACTCTTCACAGACTCCTAGACTCTTTACAGCCTCCTAGACTCTCCAAAGCCCAATTAAAAGGACACGTAAGATGTATCACTTGTATTTATAAAGGACTGCACTTTAAAAAGTGACTGATTCAAAATTAACAAAAATAAATATTCCAAATTACTCTTAATGACATAATTTAACAAAACATAAATTCTACTTTAAAACTGTAAACCAGGTATACGTATACAAGGGTAAATTATGTAAATTGCTGCAACAAATGTGATATTTTTGACTGAAACTTTTAAATAAGGAATGATACTTATTTTTTTTTTGACACTGCTTTTTAAATGAAATAAATTGAAATGGTTTATAAAGCATTTGTTTTAATGTCGAAGGATTGATCTGACTCACCCCTAACTTACCCCTAAAACCCTGAGATAAAGATATTGTATTTTGTATTTTTTTTTGAGTAAAATTCAATCAGGAACGACTAATTAAAGCTGAAACTAACCTAAAAAAAAAACTACTGAACCGATGTGTCTATTGCTCTTTATTTAAAAGAATAACGGAACAACTGGCGCCCAACGTGGGGCTCGAACCCACGACCCTGAGATTAAGAGTCTCATGCTCTACCGACTGAGCTAGCCGGGCTTGCCTTAGACAAAAGCCCACAGAGAAGACAGATATGACTCCATATATATTAGAATGTTAAGTTCTTCAAACTATAAACTCACCTTAAGATGGTGGGCGGCCTACAGTGTCTTGAGCATTTATTTCAAGGATTCGACGTTGTCAGGTCCTAGGAAGACACAGAAAAGCCCATTTAATAAAATTTAATGACTCAGGTCAATATATGACACCCAAGTACCTAATGGTCAGTTTATAATCGACATAACCGGAGGCCCTTGCGCGGCATATAGAAATATGAAGATCAAAATCAAGTAGCTCAATAATATGGGAATGTAAAGAGGCTTACCTGATGGATGGCGAAAATGCCGAGGTCACAAAACACATCCATACCAAAAATTCTTGCACATCAAATCCGGAAAGTTTGCTCGAAACTTATTCCGCTAGGCCTCAGCCATAAAATAGTGCAAAATTTGTGGATGTTTAAGGATCCGCAGAAGCGACAAGAAAAATTTAACTCCGCATTCCTTAAAGGACCATGCCAAAAGGAAGGAATCGGAAAGTGACAACCCAAATGTCAGAATTATGCCAAAATTAGGTCAGCAGACCACCTCGAACATTAACGAAAAATTTAAAGTAGGTCAGTAAATTCAGGAGTATGATAGGTCAGGATTCACTAGAGGGTGTAAACCAAGACCACACACCGTGGTTGGGATACGATTGTTTACTGATTAGAAATGCTATCTATTTTATATATTTTATAGTTTTCGATGCATTCGCCAATTGTAAACAACTATCAGAAAGTAAACCTTACCCACAACTTTATTCAATACCTTAAATCCCCACAATACGAACGTAACCATCATTGCAACAGAACACAAATATTACGATAAACATGGGTAAACCAGGATTAAGTAATCCCAAACTTCTCAATCTGGCCGACTGTACTCGGACCGGTGTAATTCAGCAAACCGTGACAACAGGTCCTATATTCCGTGTTCTTCGTTTCGCATACCAATTAATCAGCTGTGCCAATTATTGGGGTTCTAACCTCACTGATTATTTATATTTTATTGGTTTATTTAAATGAATTTGTTCTTAAAATACTTATTAAAACAGATATTAAATATTTCTGAGTGGTCACAGTTACGCGAGCCTCTTTTTTTTCTGAAAGAACTATGAGTCACAGTGCCGTTATTAAGGTTGGAGAACCGGCCTTTAAAGTCTGATTTATAGAAGAATTGACCTATTTTGCGCCAAGTTATTGACAGTGGCTAATTAGAATAGGCATAAATTGAGGTTAGTAAGATTAATGAGGGTATTTTCTACTATTTTTAAAATTGTGAAGGTTTTCAGAAAAAAAACCGTAACAACACCACCCCCAGGATTGATCTGACTCACCCCTAACTTACCCCTAAAACCCTGAGATAAAGATATTGTAAAGTACAGGTAACCATACCTGAAGTAATTTAAGTTAAGCTTAAAATTGTTTGTTGTTTTGGGATATTTTTGTGCAGTTTTTTTTTGGAATCTGTGTTGTCGGTGCTAGGGTCTTCATAGCAGACAAAGCATTTGGTAGGTTTTATGTTTACAGATAGCTGCACAGGATTAAAGGCAGTTACTGTTGGGATAGTTTTTTTTACTGCTGAGGGATATCACTTGGGTAGCGAAGTGGTTTAACTCAGTGGGTACTTATATGCGTTATTAGGATTTAAGTAGGTTAGCGACCATATAAGTATAAATTTCAATAGTTTGTAAGTAGCTACACTACTAAGGGATATTACAAACAGATTGTTGGGTGATATCAATTAGTGGGCGATTTCATTGGTTGGTGGTATTTACAGAGTTAAAACCGAGAACCCTTGGTATCGTGAATTTTAGTGGTTTTGGGAGTGCATTTTTTTTTATTTTTTTTTGTGGCTCTTCTGTCGGTAGTTCAGTTTTTTTTTTGTGAACGAAGAGGTCGGGTTGCACTGCGTGCAATTTCTGTATTGTTCAATTTTGACAACGTAATGGAACCAAACCGTCTTATTAATGAAGAACTGACATACGAGCTACGGATTAGAGGGTTGTCTACGGCGGGAAGAGTAGAAGATAAAAGACCACGTTTAAGACGAGCACTTATTTCGGAAAGACGAGGTGAGGCACCTGCACCTACCGCCTTACTTGAGGAAGACTCAACAAGCGAACTTTGTATGTGCCGAGCAAAATTACATGGAATTAAAACTGACTTACAACATTTTAATTTCCAAAATCGTCGTAACGACTTTGACAAGATCTATTCACGTCTTTTACACACTAATGGTAGACTCTCTCGAATCCGATGCCGATCTGATCTGGATAAGCACTTGCAAGCAGAATTAAAAGCAGAAGGAATTCAATTAATTGGTGAACTAAATCTGAAATTTGAAGGATTAGAATTTAATCAAGCTGAATTACATCAACCCAGCGAGCAACAAAATCTAGAACAACCTATGGATGCGTTGGTTGTATTGTTAGAATCAGAACAAAACACAAATCAAGATGAAAATATTCTTCAACCTCGATTAATCACACCACCACCACATGGGTCAGGTGTTTCATATGATTTATTGGATGTTAGTTCTGGAGGAATTGAATTGCCGCTTTCTCGAGGAGAAATTACTCTGGAGGACAATGTTTTAGATGTTGAGTACGAACCTGTACCTCAGCACAACTCTGCTTCGCATGGTGTTTCTAGTACACAGTCGAGTAATAGTTTGGTTACGCAAGATTCATCTACTGGTGGACAACATAATAGTCGCATTAATGTTCATTCAGTTCATATTATTCCACCTCCAGCACAATATGGTGAAGATGGTGTAATACCAACCATTAACAATGTTTCTCCTTCTTTAAATAATTCGGAAAGAACTTCTGAAGAACACGCTGATTTGAGTAGTAGACGTCAACGGGTAGATTCTGAGGGTCAAGATTATCATCAGGAAAATGACAATCCACATATGGGTGAACAACCAGTTACTCACAGTACCCAGATACGTAATAGTGGAGAAATAACCACTCAAGCATATCAACAACTAGAGGAAGCAGTCGCTAACCTAAGGATTAGCCAAGAAAGGTTTAACCAGTTTCTAGTTGATGGTAAATGTCAACCTCGAGAGAATTCTCCAAGAGAACGAACGGTTAATTCCACTGATGGTATACCACCTTCTAACACTATGAGGCCAACTGGGTATCAACCGGATTCCCTTAATCAAGGATATCTGCCTGCTGTTAGTCAAGGTCAAGCTTCTAGGAGAGGAAGTCGAGTGCATTTTTCGGATGATGGTCCAACTGGATTCGCTGATCTTGACTCAACTAGAACCCCGAGGAACCAATCCCATCCTATAGCTGGTTTTGATGATCACGCAGGTAGTCTTCATCACTCGTCAATTCGAAATGGTTATCCACCTACTTCTTTTAACTCTGCAGTGAATGATGTACCAGTGTCGGTTTGGACTCCTCAAATGACACAAACTGTTTCAGTTCCGTCCGTAAGTACAGCAACTTTGCAAGGAATTCCACCGATAGACTTTTCTGGTTTCCAGACAACACAGCCATCATTAAATTCAAATTTTCTTCCTCAAGGTTTTCCTGGGTTTCAGACCACACAACCACTGTTGAATTCAACCTCTTTTCCTCAAGGCTTTTCTGGTTTCCAGACAACACAGCCATCATTGAATTCAAATTCTCTCCCTCAAGGGAATGGTGTTCCGAACTATATTCCAGTACCTTATGTTATTCCTCAAAATAACCAAAGTTGTTGTACTCGTGGCGTCGATGTGAGTAGATGGAACATTAAGTATAGTGGTGAGGGTAGTGTGGAGGACTTTTTGGAGAGAGTCGAAGAATTACGCGTTGCTCGTGGTGCTACGAAAAATCAGTTGTTCTGCGCCATTCCGGATCTTGTTACGAAAGACGCTTTGCGATTTTTCAGAACTCGTAAGTTTGCAGATTGGGATGATTTTAGTAACCAACTTCGATTGGTATATCATAAGTCAGATGATGATCGTTGGGAGGAGATTAGACGTAGGACTCAAGGTTCTGAGGAAAGGGTATTAAGTTTTGTTCTTGCTATTGAAAGCATGTTTAGAAAATTGTCCACTATGCCTTCTGAGGAAACAAGGCTTCCAATTATTCGTCGAAATCTTCTTCCGTACATTCAATCCCATCTTGCAACTCATCAGTTAACTAACGTGGAACAATTGCTTACGTTGAGTAGACAGGTTGAGGACACAGAGTTGAGGCTACAGCGCTTTGCTCCTCCTCCTACTAACTATAAACATCTAGTTGATCCAGAGCTGGCATATCATAGACCAAATAGAGGTAATTCTGCGGCTATTCAGGAATCAAACGGTTCAGTTACATCTTCTAACAATGCAGTTGCTGCTGTGCAAGTTAACTCTTCTAACTCCAGTCAAGCTATTTGTTGGAATTGTCGGGAGATTGGTCATAAATTCCGTCAGTGTTCAAAACCTCGACGACGTTTCTGTTTTAGATGTGGTAAAGAAAATATCATCTCTTCGGCATGTTGTTCAAAAAACGTGAGCTCGGAGGGGAGATAGGCCAGTCTACCCTTCCATCCCACTCAACGGCCACTATTAATCCAGCTCAGCATGCTGTGTTGAACTTCATATTGGCTCATGCAAAAGGTGACGAGCGACCATATTTGGATGTTCAGATTTTTGGTAGAAGTATTTTAGGTCTGTTGGACAGTGGTTCCTCCAGAACAATTTTAGGTTCTTCCGGTTGGAAATTGTTAAAAGAAGTCTGTTGTCTAAATACGTCTGTTCGTACCGATTGTATTGTTGCTAATGGAGAAACTTGCAAATGTTTGGGGTCTATTGTGTTACCTCTTACGGTCCAAGAAAAAGTAGTTGTTTTAGAGGTCTTGGTTATACCAAGTATTCCTCATGCTTTAATTTTAGGTGTTGATTTTTGGACTCGGATGGGAATCATTCCAGATCTTCGGGCAAACGAGTGGTCTTTTCGTTCTGTAGGTACAAATAACGTCGAAATTGCTGCTATTGAGTCTAAAGACATGCTGAGTAAAGACCAACAATCACAGTTGGACACACTTTTGGATAATTGTTTTTCGAAGATAGGACCTGGAATCGGATGTACCAATATGGTCGAATTAGTTATCAAAACCGAATCTGCTCCTGTAAAACAGCGTTATTACCCGTTGTCACCGGCACTTCAAAAACAAGTAAATCTTGAGCTAGATGAGATGATTGAAAACGATATAGTCGAACCATCTGACTCCCCATGGTCATCACCTATAGTCATGGTAAAGAAGAAGTCGGGGCAATGGAGATTCTGTGTAGATTATAGATCGTTGAACAAAATAACTACGTCTGATGCATACCCAATTCCATACGTTGGTTCCACTCTGGATAAACTTAGAAACGCAAGATTTATAAGTACGTTAGACATTAAGTCCGCCTATTGGCAAATTCCGGTCGCTGAGGAATCACGACCATTGACAGCATTTACAGTTCCAAGGAGAGGTTTGTTTCAATTTAAGCGTATGCCTTTTGGCCTCAAAAATGCCCCGGCGGTATGGCAACGATTTATTGACAGAGTCATTGGGTTAGATCTAGAACCTTACGTTTTCCAATATTTAGATGACGTCATAATTATAAGCCCTGATTTTACAAAACATTTGGAGGTTTTGCAAGAGGTTTTAGAGAGAATAACGAAGGCTGGTCTTACCTTAAATCGGGATAAATGTATTTTCTGTAAATCGGAACTTAAATACTTAGGTTATATTGTCAACTCGTCAGGTCTTCTAGTTGATCCAGAGAAGGTAGAGGCTATTTTAAAGATTCCAACACCAAAAACAGTTTCTGAAGTTCGAAGGTTGGTCGGTATGGCTAGTTGGTACAGACGTTTTCTCCCAGATTTTTCATCCATTGTCGCTCCCCTTACAGCTTTAACCCGGAAGAACGCCAAGTTCATTTGGAATGATAGTTGCGAAAACGCTTTCCAGTCTGTGAAAGAGCAGTTGGTGAAAGCTCCTGTACTTTCCTGTCCAGACTTCGAATCTCCGTTCGTTGTGCAGTGTGATGCTTCAGATTTTGGTCTAGGTGTCGTGTTGACTCAAATTCAAGATGGTGAGGAAAAGGTCATTTCATACTTGAGTAGATCACTGAACAAAAACGAGAGGCGTTATTCTGTGACAGAGAAGGAGACTTTGGCAGTTTTATTTGGTATAGAAAAACTCCGTCCATACCTCGAAGGTACCAAATTTACCGTTGTAACAGACCACTATAGCTTAAAATGGCTGAACAGTATTAAAGACCCGGTTGGTAGGATTGCTCGTTGGGCAGTGCGCCTCCAACAATATGACTTTGACATCGTACATCGAAAGGGTAAGGATCACGTTGTTCCTGACGCCTTGTCTCGTTCTGTTCCAGTTGTTGATGTTGTGGATGTCTCTGTTACACATGGTACTGATTCATCTCAGGATAATGATCATTACGACCAAGATCGTTGGTATGTTTCTATGCGTAAAAGAGTTCAAGAAAATCCATCTAAATTTCCATCTTGGCGAATCGAGAATGACAGGTTATACAAAAGGTGTAAACATCCATTTCAGGAGTTACTAGAACCTGAAAATGTCTGGCTTAAAGTTCTGCCCAAGGCTAAAAGAGTTGAAACTATCCGTCAAAATCATGATCCACCTACTTGCGGACATCAAGGTATCTTTAAAACAACAGCTCGCGTAGCTCAGCATTACTATTGGCCAAACATGAAGTGTGATGTTGCTAGGTACATTGCTAAATGTAGAACCTGTCTCATGGTGAAACCTGACAATAAAGTTCCAGCTGGACATATGCTTAGCATGATTCCTGTTGCCACAAGACCATGGGAGATAATAAGTTGTGATTTAGTCGGTCCATTGCCAAGGTCTTCCAATGGTTATACTTTCATCCTTTCGGTTGTCGATCTTTTCAGTAAATTCGTTTTGTTCTTTCCTCTTAGGAACGCTACCACTCGAAGTATTCTTAAGTGGCTTGAAGACCACGTAATTCTCGTTTATGGCGCACCTGATATAATTATTGCCGATAATGGACAATTTAAGAGTAAAGAATTTCAAACCCTTATAAATCAGTATAAAATTAAACACCGGTACACGGCTTATTATCATCCTCAATCGAATCCAGTTGAAAGAACTCATCGTGGGTTAAAAACAATGTTAACTAGTTATATTTCAGAATTGCATACCAAGTGGGATTTATTCCTTGGTAAAATTTCATACGCTGCTAGATCGGCCATTCATGAAGCGCATGGTTACACGCCGAATTTCGTAATGTTTGGTAGAGAAGTGCCTATATTTGGGAAAGCTCCTGATTTAAATCTTGTTAAAGATGACAGGGCACCATTTAGTCCTATGGCGAAAAGTGAACTTGTGAAGAGAATCTTTTTAGACGTCCGTGTTCGGTTGGCTAAGGCATATGAGAAGTCTAAAGTTCCATATAATCTCCGTAGACGTCCAGATAAATGTATGGTGGGACAAAAAGTTTGGAGGAAGAATTATGCTATCTCAGATGCGGCTAAGAAGTTTACAGCCAAATTTGCTCCAAAGTATATTGGTCCTTTTACTGTTTCGAAGATTGTATCTCCATGGACATATGAATTAGTTAACAGCACAGGTCGTAGTGTTGGTATTTGGAATGCTAAAGACATCAAGGTTGATCCTCCTGATAAAGAATAAACAGTCGTTGATCGGTTCTTTTCATGATGACATTACTTTTCTCATTGGGATTTTTGTTTTCTCCTTGATGGTAGATATCTAGTTACAGGTTTCTTCGAAACTTTTCTTCTGGGTGGGGTGGTGTTGTTACGGTTTTTTTTCTGAAAACCTTCACAATTTTAAAAATAGTAGAAAATACCCTCATTAATCTTACTAACCTCAATTTATGCCTATTCTAATTAGCCACTGTCAATAACTTGGCGCAAAATAGGTCAATTCTTCTATAAATCAGACTTTAAAGGCCGGTTCTCCAACCTTAATAACGGCACTGTGACTCATAGTTCTTTCAGAAAAAAAAGAGGCTCGCGTAACTGTGACCACTCAGAAATATTTAATATCTGTTTTAATAAGTATTTTAAGAACAAATTCATTTAAATAAACCAATAAAATATAAATAATCAGTGAGGTTAGAACCCCAATAATTGGCACAGCTGATTAATTGGTATGCGAAACGAAGAACACGGAATATAGGACCTGTTGTCACGGTTTGCTGAATTACACCGGTCCGAGTACAGTCGGCCAGATTGAGAAGTTTGGGATTACTTAATCCTGGTTTACCCATGTTTATCGTAATATTTGTGTTCTGTTGCAATGATGGTTACGTTCGTATTGTGGGGATTTAAGGTATTGAATAAAGTTGTGGGTAAGGTTTACTTTCTGATAGTTGTTTACAATTGGCGAATGCATCGAAAACTATAAAATATATAAAATAGATAGCATTTCTAATCAGTAAACAATCGTATCCCAACCACGGTGTGTGGTCTTGGTTTACACCCTCTAGTGAATCCTGACCTATCATACTCCTGAATTTACTGACCTACTTTAAATTTTTCGTTAATGTTCGAGGTGGTCTGCTGACCTAATTTTGGCATAATTCTGACATTTGGGTTGTCACTTTCCGATTCCTTCCTTTTGGCATGGTCCTTTAAGGAATGCGGAGTTAAATTTTTCTTGTCGCTTCTGCGGATCCTTAAACATCCACAAATTTTGCACTATTTTATGGCTGAGGCCTAGCGGAATAAGTTTCGAGCAAACTTTCCGGATTTGATGTGCAAGAATTTTTGGTATGGATGTGTTTTGTGACCTCGGCATTTTCGCCATCCATCAGGTAAGCCTCTTTACATTCCCATATTATTGAGCTACTTGATTTTGATCTTCATATTTCTATATGCCGCGCAAGGGCCTCCGGTTATGTCGATTATAAACTGACCATTAGGTACTTGGGTGTCATATATTGACCTGAGTCATTAAATTTTATTAAATGGGCTTTTCTGTGTCTTCCTAGGACCTGACAACGTCGAATCCTTGAAATAAATGCTCAAGACACTGTAGGCCGCCCACCATCTTAAGGTGAGTTTATAGTTTGAAGAACTTAACATTCTAATATATATGGAGTCATATCTGTCTTCTCTGTGGGCTTTTGTCTAAGGCATACTTTTTATTACAGGCCTTTTTCTCCCTAGTCCTACTTGTTTACTTCACTCATTGGTGACCACCAACACTAGGACATGATTTGGTAGATTTTTTTAATCATGCAAGGATAACACCTCGACAAGTCAAAACCCCAGTCTCCTAGACTCTTCACAGACTCCTAGACTCTTTACAGCCTCCTAGACTCTCCAAAGCCCAATTAAAAGGACACGTAAGATGTATCACTTGTATTTATAAAGGACTGCACTTTAAAAAGTGACTGATTCAAAATTAACAAAAATAAATATTCCAAATTACTCTTAATGACATAATTTAACAAAACATAAATTCTACTTTAAAACTGTAAACCAGGTATACGTATACAAGGGTAAATTATGTAAATTGCTGCAACAAATGTGATATTTTTGACTGAAACTTTTAAATAAGGAATGATACTTATTTTTTTTTTGACACTGCTTTTTAAATGAAATAAATTGAAATGGTTTATAAAGCATTTGTTTTAATGTCGAAGGATTGATCTGACTCACCCCTAACTTACCCCTAAAACCCTGAGATAAAGATATTGTATTTTGTATTTTTTTTTGAGTAAAATTCAATCAGGAACGACTAATTAAAGCTGAAACTAACCTAAAAAAAAAACTACTGAACCGATGTGTCTATTGCTCTTTATTTAAAAGAATAACGGAACAACATATTTATTTCTGTCAAGCAAGATTTATTTGACTTAAGTAAATTTATTTGGATCTAAATAAATAATCGTTTGGTTCAGATAAATATTTGTTTGGACCATGGGAAACAAATATTTATTTGGCTCAATGAAATATTTTTTCTGTGTAGATACACTCTAGAAAAACCTGGACGCACCCTGGAAAAATCGGGATACAATCTGGAAAAGTTTGGATACACCCCAGGAAAAGTCTGGATACACTCTGGAAAAGTCCGGATACACCCATAAAAAGTCTAGATACAACTCGTAAAAGTCTAGATACTGCCAGAAAAAGTTTGAATACACCCTGGAAATATCTGTATCTTCTTGAGCAAAGAAAGTTTTGGTGTAAATCTTTACTCGATTTATGTGTTAAATTTTGTTGTAAATTAAGTAGTCGTTTTATCACTTATAATTTAATTTTTAAAGAAATTAGAACGTTTCCTTCGAAAATATTAGCTAAATTTTACCACCAAAGTGTCATGAATTTTCACCATCATCTATTTTTAACCGTTATGGCCACCTGCACCAATCGCCAACTCGAAACTTAAACAAATTCCTGCCTTAAACTTTACGAAAAGTTGGGTAAGAATGCTAAAAACAATCTTTGGTTCTACTATGCAGGTCGACACTTTCCCAATACGTAATAGGGAAATTTCGGAACACTTAAAATTTTGACAACTTTGACAGCCGTTATGGTAGTGTTTAACAACCACTACGACTACCACGCGCCGATTTTACCAGAGTTTTTGGAACACATTAAAAATTGTCACCTCTTAACTCAATTAGACATAAAAAAAACACAAAATTGGGCTTTATTTTACAGAATAAGCAGTTTATATGTTGGTGTTCGTGCAAGCTTTCGAACGAGCTTTCTATTTTTTCTTAATTTTAATTTTTACAAAAATGTTTCGCGCTAAGATGGCCATACATTTTCAAAATCACGTCACAAGAAGAATCGACGCCAACCAGGTGCGCAATGCAATATCAACGCGCCCAATAGGTAATAGGGAAGCCTATTCCATAGAAATCGCGAAACGTACCGCACGTTTTCAGACTTATTTAAAAATTCCATTCAAAACCGTAAATTATTCAAACAAACATTATACAAACTTTTATAAACTATTAAGCTTAGAGTGTAAGTGTCCTAGGAAGCATCTACGAAGAAGAACGGGAGCTCCTGTGGGGACCAAAGAGACTTAAGAAACTGGACGAAATAACCAAGTAAGTGCCTCCATATTGTCTATGTATGGCCCGGTAATTTTTTGGTATCATTTTCATAAAAATTGCGTACGAATTTTGGACTAGCGCGTTCTACAGTCCCCCTGCTCTAATTTATCGAAGAAGCACAAACCGGAATTCAAATCTCCACGACATATTGGAACCTGGTAATATTTTATTATTCTTAAAATTGATTGCGCCAAAATTCTCTAAAATTAACCAGAAAAATTACCACAACGAAATGGATTCGAGGCTTACGGCAGTGGTAGTGGGTAATTCCCACAACAGTACTTACCATAACCACTACGACGTGTCAAATAAGTTTTCCAAAATTTACCTAATAGCGCTTTCGTTTATTGCTCTAAAACCACTCTCTTGTATACTCTAAGATCGATTCGAAAAGGATTTGGATGTTCGACTATGTACTCCTACTCCGAATAGCGTGTTCGGTTTTCCGAATCTGTTACTCCGGATTTGAAACAGATCGATCTTTCTGCACACTCAAAATCGCCGGAGTAGAGGATTTAGAGCAAGAGAATGTCATAACCTTACTTTTTTGACAACATTTTTATCTTATTTTTTTGCTGTTTACAAACTTTTGTGTGTCAAAACACAACAAAATTGATTGAAAAAGAAAGCTTATTGAATTGAAGAATTGTTTCTTAATTCTTCTACTTCCTATAGTCCAATTTTTTGATAAGC
This sequence comes from Oxystoma pomonae, assembly GCA_963921995.1. Classification (NCBI taxonomy): domain Eukaryota; kingdom Metazoa; phylum Arthropoda; class Insecta; order Coleoptera; family Brentidae; genus Oxystoma; species Oxystoma pomonae. The sequence goes on from OY998165.1 coordinate 21,004,805, forward strand.
AGACTGACGTCATTTTTGCCTCTGAAAACGTATTTCTTTGTTGTCAAATAATTTGTTGTTGTCAATTTGAAGTAACAGTTGAAACAATCAACGACATTTTTTTACATATTTATTGTCGCTGTCTAAAACAATGTATCAAGTAGAGATCCAAAAAAATGACGTCAGTCTGCTCATCAAAAAATTGCACTATACGACGAGGAAAAAATGTTTCTCCAACTTGTACTCTAAGCAAGCAAGGAGCAAGTAAGCAAAATAAAAATAATTTTGAAAGCTAGGTACTCGGTGTTTCATTGTAAGTGCCCCCCCCCCCTATTATATCGGTTAATATGTGAGCTAGAAAAAAGTTTCAAATATAAAAGTTATTTGATTTATAAAGAGATCTTCAAAAATATTAAAGTAAAAAAAACCAAGTGTCATTTGAAGTGTCAAATATTGATAGCAACTTTCTGATTTGAAATACAACACGCTGTATTTTTTTGCATTTTTAAATTCTAGGTTTCTTCCTGATTTCAGAAATGTATAACGTATACGCATTGGGTTCAATAGTTTTTGAGATATTGGACTTTAAAGTTTTATCACTTAAGTGGCTGTGAATTACAATTTGTGGTGCTTCCTTTAGACATGTCATCATAATTGTACTAGGCAATGATGTTTTTTTATACCTTCATCAAACACATGATTTTAGTAACTGTCTGTAGATAACTAAAGCATGACTTTTTTGGTTACCGATGCAAAAAAAAATATTTTTGATCACGGGTGCAAAAAACGATTTCTCTCCGTTTTTGACCCAAAATTAAAAATAGCGGAAAATAGTAATATTGAAAAAATCTAATTACACTGTCCAACAATTTTTTTTTGTTTCCTTCAACTTATGAGTTACTTCCTACCAATTTTGGGTTGCGAAAAACGAATATGACAAAGATAATTTTTTATTAGCTCTAGTTTCTGTGATAAAAAATAATGAGTTTTTCATTTAATAAGGATTATGAGGTAACGAAAAATATTAATTATGTATGCTAACAATATTAAAAGGTGTATTTTTAATGACAGTTACACACTATAAATGACAAAAGAACACTCACCGGTGGTTGAATATATAAAGAATTAATTGGGGGCTTCATGAGATCGCTGTCTTTTGGCTTTCCTCTTGTAAGTAATTTATGGATCATCCCTATACATAAACCAGCAGTAATTCGCGAGCATTGCTTCATTCCAGCGCCCCTGATCAACACCGTACTCAACGAAAAATCCAGTTAACTCATTTTCGTTTTAGTATCCTTTGGCCTATGATCGGTGCCATATTGACACCAAACTGACAGAAAATCCATGTTTTACTTGTCAATTTGGTCAATAGGCTAAAGGGCACTGAGGCGGTAGAGTTAACAGGCTTTTTAGTTGAGAATGGTGTTGCCCTGATATCTCCGTTCCATGAGAGAAATATCCTGGTGGAATCTTTCCCCATGCTAGTCACTGACAGCTCCAAAACGGGGTGGGAAAAAATCAAGATAGGAGTGGAGAAAATGTATTTTTAGTGACATATTACATCCGAGTTGATGGTACTTTTCTAGAAGTACTTTTACCAATTGAGTGTAATTGTCCTCCCTTCTGTTCCCTAAAAATCTATGCATAACTCCCTTAAGAGCTTCCCAAGCTTCCTTTTCTTTTCCTTTCAGAACTAGGTCGAAAGCAGGATCCTTTACGAGTTCACGTATTTGTGGTTCAACGAAGATGCCTTCCTTGACTTTTGCATCATTAGTTTGGGAAATTTTTCTCTCAAATATTTAAAAGCCTGACCATCTTAGTTTAAGCCTTTGACAAAATTTTTCATTAAACCGAGCGTGATATGTAGGGGTGGAAGAAAAACATCTTTTGGATTCACGAGAGGCTCGGCAACGACATTTTTCTTACTAGATTTAAGATTCCTTGCAGGCCAATCTACTTGGATATAGTGTGATTTACTATCTCTACTATCCCACATACATAAAAAGCAACAGTATTTAGTGTACCCTAATTGCATTCCTAATAGTATAGCAATGACTTTTAGGTCGCCACAGATTTTCCACTTATGTTCAGCATATTTGATTCAGTTGAGGAGAGTTGCCATATTTGCATAAGTCTCCTTCATATGAACTGCGTGACCAGAAGGAAGACGATTGCCATTATGGAGCAATACAGCTTTTAAACTAAGCTTGGAAGAGTCTATGAATAGCCTCCATTCAGTTGGATTATGCTCCATTTTGAAACTTTTCATCAGACCATTAAAAAACAAGATTATTCTCCTTCTTAAAAAAAGGTAACAGATTCCGCTGACGCTTAGAGACCCTGAAATCTGGTTGAAGAAGATTCCATTACTGTAACCTTGATCTTAGAAGTTCTGACTTCTCCTGTGACAAGTCAAGATCTCGAATGAAATCATTTAACTCAGACTGGCACAATCTGTGTGGCTGATCATCTTTTTCTTCAAAATCAGGGTCGTGTGTTATTGAAGGCATGTTTAATTCCTCATCTTCCACATTGTCTTCACTCTCTACTTCCAATTCATAGTTTTGAAGTGGAGTAGGAATTGGTAAACTGTCTGAATGTGGTCCTCTTTTTTTCATTGACAATCCTGCATTGATAGGCGGAGTCAAGCAAAAATACCAGACATCTATGTAGTTTGTAGGCTGCCGCCAAACCATGAGCACCCCAAAAGCAACCGATCGTTTTTTATTTTTAAGCCATTCTCGTAATAGAACTCAACACGAGTTGCAACATATATGTGGAGCCCATGACTTATCCTGGTCTCCTCCAGAGGCGTTAAATTGCGTTAAATTGCGTTTCTGTGAAGAAAACGTTATTTCTCCACAAATATATTGTTAACTGAATTTACACATTTACGAGGCATGTTAATACAATAAGTTTTACTTTAAAAACACTCCAAAACAACAAATTTTGCACTAAACAAAACGGAAATATTGTATGTATATATATAGTCAGTTTGCGATGATATATTGTGTCTCCGTGTATCTAGTTGTATAACAATACCATACACACTACATTAACTGTGCGTTTTATTAGAAATATGAAACTGAACTGTAAGGTATCGGTCGCCCTGAATAAAAAGACGCGCAAATACGCAATTATTTCGGAAAGGAGGGAGTCCTCGCTTATATATATCGAGAATAGTAGGGCTGTATTGCAAATATCGATAGCTAAATTAAAACTATCGATAGTTCTGTAGTTTTATCTCTATCGATATTATCGATTGTCAATTTCGATGGTGGCGTACCACTATTTCTAACTCCCCACCCTAACCAGTTCTCAGCCCTTTCTATTATTTTCTCTTTTATGCTTTTACCTCGCTGCGCTCTTTATTTAAACCAACGCTTGTAAAAAAGCACTATTTTAGCCACTAGCTGTAAAAACTACTATTTTAGCTATCTTTATTTTTTTTTTTTTAAATAATAAACACACACCTAAGTAAAACATTTTAAAGTCCAATAATAATCACTCTCTGCGCGAGCACTCCGGTTTTGATTCAGAGCATCCGCGGGTATATATATAGTCAATTTCGATGGTGGCGTACCACTATTTCGAACTCCCCACCCTATCCAGTTCTCTGCCCTTTCTATTATTTTCTCTTTCGATGCTTTTACCTCGCTGCGCTCGTTATTTAAACCAACGCTTGTAAAAAAACACTATTTTAGTCACTAGCTGTAAAAACTACTATTTTAGCTATCTTTAAAAAATTTCTAAATCATAGTAGGCGATATTGAAGTGTTTTGCGTTTTAAAAAATGATAAACACACACCTAAGTAAAAAATTTTAAAGTCCAATAATAATCACTCTCTGCGCGAGCACTCCGGTTTTGATTCAGAGCATCCGCGGGTAGATTCGTGACGTCACTGCTCTACTTTGGATCGATCTGAGGGTACGTAAACTGTTTTTCTTAAATTTTGCGGCCTAAGCACCCGCTTCTGGCGCTTACACCTTAAGCGGCTTCTGGATTTAACCGATCCTAAAACCGAACAATGCAGAAGATAGTATATTTACATGAAAGCCCTGAACGTGACCTATAAAACGGAAGAAAATTAGAATACGAAAACGTTTCCAGCCTTAATTTTCTACTTTAAATGTAAAGTTTGGGCGTTAGAATTGGAAATCAACTGCAAGACGTCTAATGGCTTTTGCGACATAGTTAATTACGACGTTTTTATGTGGAACTGAGTACGTTTCAATACGATTCACTTTAAAAACCTGCGATTTTTTTTTTGTTGGCCCTGTCTATGTTTAATACCGCTTTTTTTGGGATCTTATCGGAATCTACAACTGCATGAAAACCGGTTTCGTATACGGAAAAAATCGAACTAACAGAAGAACACCTGCAATAATGATTATTTAATGCAAAAAGTATGAAGGATCTTTATTTTCATCGTATTCTTCTTTTGTTAACTTATATTGGCTTGGACAGAAAAGAAAAGCGTACTAAAAAGTATTCAGTTTCACATGGAAACGAAGGAAATATAATGGTTTGATAATAAAGAGCAACCGCTAACAATTTTTATGTACTACAGGGCAGTTCTGGGGTCGTATTTTCGAAACCATACGAAATTATTCGCATGCGACTACTTCCGTCTCTTCCTATACCGTATAGAAAAGGAGGCAAAAGATATGCCGATATGCTGATTCATGGGTAGTACGTGCAAGAATAACCGGTTTTTCATGCGAAACAACACGAATGCTTCCACCCACTCGTGCAATATTGCGTTAAACCAGTCGAATTCGAACGCGGTCCACACATACCGGCTTATCTTTCGCCTCTCATTTCACACGGTATAGAAAGAGACTGACATAAAAATTGTTGATTATTCAGCATACGTATGCGGATATTTTCGTATGGATTCGAAAATCAGACCCCTGGCATGTAACCAGATTACCAGTTTGCTGTGTTGCGGTTTCGAAAAACTCATCTAGGTGTTAAAAGCAATTTAGCGATGATTATATTGTTGTAAGAATGTTCTTACAGCAACAGTTTACAGGAATATCCTATAAAAGCTCTGCTTCTTTCTGTAAGAACATTTATACTGTGTCACTATAGAGCAGAATTGCCGCAAGGTACTTTAGGCTCTTAAAGTATTGTATAATAGTGTTTCAGGCCCAATAATACAACATTTTTAAATCAAAAGAGTTCTATAAGGTTTTACCTGTAATTTGGCTCTCTGTAAGAATGTTCTTACAGCAACAATTAAAGTAATATCCCATAAAAGCTTAAGAACATTTATACGGTATTACTACAGAGCAGAGTTGCCCTAAAGTACTTTAGGCTCCTAAAGTATTGTAAAAGAGCGTTTTAGGACCAATAATACAACAATTTTAAATCAAAAGGGTTCTATAAGATTTTACCTGTGATTTTGCTTTCTGTAAGAATGTTTTTCTAGCAAAAATTAAAGGAATGTCCTATAAAAGATCTGCTTCTTTCTGTAAGAATATTTATACGGTTTTACTATAGAGCAGAATGGCTCCAAAGTACTTTAGGCTCTTCAAGTATTGTATAAGAGTGTTTCAGGTCCAATAACACAACAATTTTAAATCAAAAAGCCTACATAATTAGTAATTTTGCTTTATGAAGCAAGCAAGAGCAAAAAGGTGATAAATCTCTCTAATAAAACAAAAATGCACTTAAGTGGTTGATGGTCGATGAAAATATTTAGCTACTTCTCTAATTATTCCTTGCTTTTGTGTTATCTTCATAATTGGCTAACGGCCCAATTGAAATTAAACGTCATTTCTCAGTCTCACATAACCTTAAATAACAAACAGTAAACAAAAAGTTAAAGTTTATAAATCCGCCTTAAAGAAAGGACCTGAAAATATAAACATGGACCACTCAAATTGGAAAAGATGCGGATAATAAACCAAGGCGGACGGGAATCCCTACAACTAAAAATTACTGTATGGTTATTATATATACTTGCTATATATATATATGTTATAAATAATTACAACAAGACGTCCATCTTAGAAATGTTCTGTCTTTCTATGAATTTAACAATCTATCACAAAAGCAACAAAAACCTCAAGAACATGAAGGTATAATTCATAAAAATACATAGAAACGATGAACGATGCACAAATATTGCATAATTTGCTTTAAAAAAATCTTCCGTATATATTTTGTCACTTTTTATTTTTAGTCAGACAGTATTTTAAGCTCCAAACAAAAATATTTCAATGGTGCGTGAAAATTTTCTTAAATAAATGATAGGAATATTAGCAGTAAAGTGGTGTTCGTTAATAAAATTGTGGTGTACGTGTTTCAAAATAGGTAAAGTTTTCGGGTAATATTTATTTATTGCCAAGATAGTTTTGGTGTTGCCATTAATATCTACTGTGGAAGAAAACTCAGTCATAGTTAAAAGCCCATTTTGTTATTTAAATATTTATTCAAACCACATTAAAAAAAAACATTTCTTCTCTCACTTTAGGAGTTTAAATTGTATCAATGGAATTGAAATACTGTATAATTGTTTCCAGAAGAACCCCAGAAGAATAGGTGTTGAAACTATTCTATAAATACCACATAGAGTTCTTATGGGTTTATCAATAGAAGTAATTTGCCCTATATATGGTGGTGCCCATTTTGCACTTATAAATCTTAGTTGACGTGGTTTTGAATTTTTTGAAGAAAAACAATTTTTTAACCCGCTACGGCCAATATTCCATTTATAACTCTTCCAATCAAATTAGTCTGGAAAAAATAGTCTAAGCGCGAGTCGACTGCGTGAGACATGCTCAGTAGATTTTTGGTCTTTGGTCTTGTTTTTCAATTTATTTTTTGCATTCGGGTCGAGGGTAAAAAAAAGCTTTGGTTCTCAAAAATATCCAGTGCCCACCAAAGATTTTATGCGTTTTAAATAATATGGATTAAAATCATTAAAAAACTATAAACATTGTTCAATAGGCCGGATCCCGCAGCAATTAAAATATTTACACTAAACTGTCTAATTTTTAAAAGAAAACTGCGCTTAGGGCATGGACACCAATTGCAAGTGACACTATTACATTTAAACCAAATAAATAAATCTATAAGGCAAAAGCACTGAACTTTCACATTCCTGTCTCATTCACCTGAATATAACAAATTGTTATGACCTACGTAATTTAATAGAATTAGCGTTTTAGACAACTTTATGACAAAATTAATTAGCGTGTGACGTTTTGGAATGGAATTTGTGTGTTAAATTTATTAAAAATTTTTACCGAGCAATGCATTTTTAAAGTTTATATACAAGCGAAAAAACGATCTATTGTTTCAGAAATATCAAAAATAATAAACACCAACGGCGCCAAATGCTTCATCACCCAGCGGATTCGTGTGGCCATCCAAAGGGGAAATGCGGATTGAGTGCTAGGGTCTTTACCAGCCGAATCAGGTTTAGAAGAAGTGTTTTATTTATAGATTTTATATATGTTTAATTTTTTGAATTTTTATAAGTTTAGTCTATTTTTATATTTTTAATTTATTACTTATTATAATAGAATTTTATTAAAAGGAGGGGGATTACTATGTTGAGGAATATTATCAAATATTAAAGATAACCACACTTTATTATGTTATTTTCTTTTATTAATTCGGAAAAACACCCAGTTTAAAAGTCTTACAGATTTTATAAATGTTTTCACCTACATCTCTTTTTTATGGTTGTATTTTAACCTATTATCTTCTTGCTTAACTCTGTATAAATCATCACAATATTTTCTTCAGGGATTTGGGTCAGAAAAATCTGAAATAATCCCATATTCTCTAGCTTTAATGGTAATGATTTGAATGGCATTTTAGACTTTTTTTTAATCCACTATATAGCTAATCCCATAAACTCGCGCGATTTCCAACCAAAACTGATTAAAATAACTCACTTTGGAAAATCTAAAAAATGACTATGAAATGAAATTAAATTGTATGAAATATATTTCGACATTGAAATATGTTTTGGCTTTTTAGTTGAGAACGGTGTGTGGCAGTAACAAAATAAAGCTTTTGTTACAGTTATATACAGCGCTTTCGAATTACGTACTCTCAGATCGATCGTGACGTCACGAATCTACCCGCGGGTGCTCTGAATCCTTACCGGAGTGCTCGCGCAAAGAGTGATTATCGAACACGTCATTTGCTCAGAAAATTACATTTCAACCTCACTTATTTAAAACAAAGAAGAAGTTAAAAAACCTCCAAATCAGTTACTTCAACCGAAAAGAAACTAAAAAACAAAAGATCAAAAGATCTTGGGTGGAAATAACGAAAATTCAAACTTGGATGAGTATCCCACAAGGAACATACAAAAGATCAAAGCGAAGAGAAATGATTAAACGATGTTTCGCCCTGGATAACCAGCGTTATTTCCACCCAAGATCTTTTGATCTTTTGTTTTTTAGTTTTCTCACTTATTTATTTCAGTTGCAATATTTTTGAAATTGGACAGCCGTTTGACTAAGACGCGAGTCTACAAAGAGAAAACAGAACAGAATATTAATTAAAAAAGTAAAAGTATTCCAGTCGTTTGTAGCTTGCTCCTCAGTATTCTCGGAGACCACCTCAGACACATAATTGCGTAGTTTCGCCCGCTTTTGGGACCTATCGAGTACAAGTTGGACACTTTCTCCTCGGATGAAGTATAGAGGAATTAAGGATCAATTCTTCAATTTCAATTAACTTTTTCTTCTTCGATTAATTTTTTCTGTTTTGACACACAAAAAGTTTATAAACAGAAAAAATTGCAAAAATGTATAGGGTTAACAATGGTGGATTCAGGGGGAGGGTCATTGGGGTCATCACCCCCTTCCTGTAACAAAAATACCTTAACTTGGACATCATATCTAATCACTTTCCGGAATTTTATGTGAAATTCTTAAAACATACGTAAAAGCTATTGTGGAGTCAAAAAGAGTGACGAGATTCATAACCCAGTGCAAATTTTTTCTGCAAATTGAAAACACGGTCATTTTACGGCATCGTCTAAAACCAAAACGAACGCTGTCGGTAATATTATTTTCGCATGAACGTCTACATCCCTCTTCCATAATAAACGACCTTCAAGAGCGGTTATCTCCAGAGGTACTTGATTGTTGGTTCCAACTTGGCGTGCTAATTCCAAATCCTAATCATACCTCTACTAATAAGGACATAGAAATGGTTAAGCATGTCGTCGTAACTTATAAATTATAGGAAACACCTCAGTGCATGTCGGTGGTAGGCAATGAATATCGGTTGTGGACAGAAAAATGGAAACGGGAGCAGGCTATACCGCCTCGTATACCGTAGACGATTCCTGATCTCATAGTGAATTGCGATGTGGATATGTATCCGAATATAAGGAAGCTTTTGTGTTTTCTTTAGTTAGAGTAACAGATTCGAAAAACCGAACACGTTAATCTGAGCAGGAGTACATAATCGAACATCCAAATCCTTTTCGGCTCTTGGAGTACGCGAGAGGGGTTTTAGAGCAATAAACGAAAGCGCTATTAGATTGATTTCTTGTAATGTACTATCCATTTTTCGTCAATGCGGTACCTTTAAGTTGTCTAAAGTAGTTGGCAACACTGGAGTACCTACAATTTCATTAAATCAAAGGTGATTTACCGCGATGCATGGAACGATTATAATTGGCAAAAACCGCGGTTTTTCTTCTGGTTGAAAACTTTGACAGTTACGTGTCACGTCATAGCCCCCCAATCCACAAGAACAAACTGATCGCGGAAACGAATTGGTTAATTAAATGTTGGGTTATGTAGGTTTTTGTGTTCTGGTGTTTAGTTTTTTTAATTCATTCATTCAGAAAAGACTTCAATTTTCAAAAAAAATACTGATCTGATGTACAGGGCACTCAGTAAAAATAACTCCTGCGTTAAACAAGTCCCCCGCTGTTCATAAATCAACCTTATTAAAATTGCCCACATTTTTAAAAAATCTTCTTCTTACCATTAATTAACGCAGCAGCCGTGTTGAAGTCGTCAACCTCCACTATTCGTTATTTAAAACTACCTGATATTTCTCCATTTTTGTTACAAAAAAAAACATAACATAACCCCAAAAATTATAACCGGAACATTGACACAGGTCCGAAGTGCCGTTATAATTGGTTTTTACCAGAAGCAAAATAGCTGATCAGTAACATCACGATTTCCCCTACTTTGGTTCAAACCGGGGTCGCGGAAATGCATTCGTAAATACTAATTATGATCATTCCATCGCGGTAAATCACCTCAAGAATAAGAGACTATACAGAACACAAAGTAAAAATTTTAAATTTTTTAAAAGGCGCTGAACTTGAAACGCGATTGTCCCAAATTAATTTTTATGTAAAAAGAAAAAAGCCTATTATTTTTTTAGTGTCATTTCCAAATACGACAGCTTTACTTTTTCGATTAATGTCGTAAACTCCTGAATATTTCTTTTTGGTCGATTTTAAAATTTATTTATCGCCAAACCAAGCAGTCAATTTAAAAAGTTGGTTTTATAGCGTCATGCATTCTCTTTTAATTTAGTAGCGCACCGAGGGGGGGAGGGTGTTCGGGTTAACCCCCCCCTCCCCGAGAAGCCAGGTTACAATTGGCATAATCAAATAAAAGCAGAAATAAAATATATAGCTAGTAAATAAACAACTCAAATTCCCAAAAGCCCACCAATATTTACGACTTTATTATAGTTTAATTTTAAGTCAAAAATGTAAGTGTTATTTTCTCAAAAAATTTTGCCTTCGGCGCGTTTTGAAGTATGATTTTGACATCAAATTTTGGATAAATAAACAATTCTAAATTTGGTTAACCCCCCCCCCATTTGAGCCCAGGTACGCGCTTGTAAGCACCTGTTTCCTTGTATCAATTATGGTCTTGTTTCCTCTCAAAACACAGAATGAATGATGAATTTAGTATACAAGCTTAGACATTTTATAAACTATGTCCCCCTCTCCTCCTGTAAAATAGTTGCGTACGCCACTTATAGTTGATTGCCCAAATTCAATTAAAACTTACTCTTCGTGTAGGTATTAGAGCTTCGTCTAGCTCCTATATTTGTAAAGCGATTTCATGAAAATGCAGTTTTGACGGCTGGAACTCGTAGCAGTTAAACCGCCGAATTATAAGCTGATCTTGATGGAATTAGTGTGTCTAGATTACTTTTGTGTAACTTTACTCATTAAATTCGTTTGGTAACTTAGTAAAGTGAACCTACACAAATCGGTTTAGATTTTCGGAAGTCATTAAATATTCCCACAAAATATTCTACTTCAAATGTAGTTTTCAGGGTCGGAATTTGTAAGCTCAGTTAAACCGCCAGATTATATCTAAATTTGATGGAACTAGTGTGTCTAGATTGGTTTAATTTCATTAAAAAGATGTTCTGCTAGTTCGCAGACGGAAAAAATACTTTAATTGACTTGTATAACTCAAAATTGTGTAACCCAATTGTGTATAAAATATAGACAACTGTGAGTAAAATACACAGCTGTCGCAGCTTTCTCAAAAGGGGAGGAAGCGTGAGGTCAAAATTTTGTAAAAGCAAAGAAAAAGTTTGATGTAAAAGTTCTAAAATTAATGAATTTTTCTCCAATAGGGCGCCGCAGGCGTAAAAGCAAAATAGTGATTTACCTAACAAGTGCCGAAAGTGATACTTTTCCGCACGCGACGGTCTTGGCAAACAAAGTTTCAATATAAAGCACCGCATTGTAAACACCGATTAGTAACTAACTTTTGAGAGCATATCTTCTCTCAATTTAAGGTCATTAAATATCTTAAGGAAGCACTATTCTAACACTTTCATTTCCAACTATTATAGTAAATACCGCAAGCTATATAGAAAGTTGATCAATACTGCGAAACATTTATTCTATTCGAATCGCTTAAAAAAATCCAATAACACAATAACAGGTCTAGGGAAACATGGGACATTGTAAGATAAATTACTGGTAAATATAATACAAAACCGCAGGTCTAAACAATTTCTACTGCAAGGTAGCTGAAAACCTAACATCAGATATCAAATCTGACCTTGACCCCCTTACATACTTAGATGGCTTGCGTATTGATGAATCTTTTTTATTTTTACCCACGTATATCCAAGAACTTAAAACCAATCTTAAATGGAATGGAATATCTACGAGAATCTTAAAAGAACTTCCAGACCAGTTACCATCCACAAAGAAGGTGACACAAAAGACCCGTCCAATTATTGGCCAATATCATTGCTTTCAACCATCTCAAAAGTGGTGAAAAAACTTGTTAAAAAGCGCATGAAGTTCACATCATAGAGCATTCAATTCTGCACAATTTCGTTTTCTTCTCAAGAAAATCACACGACGCAATGTTTCGCGTTTTAGAGAAGCTCTTGCGGAACTATAATAACGGCTTTGCTACTGCGGGGGTGTTTTGTGACTTCTCTAAAGCTTTTGACTGCGTGAATCACAGAACGCTTGAAGCCTATGGTTTTCGCATAATTGTTTTGAAATGGTTTGAGTCTTACCTCTCCTATCAAAGCCAATGTGTTGCCGTAAACGGAAAATGTTCCCCCATGCAGCAGACAAATTTTGGAGTTCCGCAAGGATCAGTCTTAGAACCAACCCTATTTCTTATTTACATTAATGATCTGTTAAACCTTCACATCTCTGGAATTTGTGCTGCATTTGCGGATGATGCAACGGTAGTATGGCGTGGAGAAAGGCCTGAGGATTTAGTTCAGGTGATATCTAATGACCTTAAGGAGATTAAATTATGGTGTGACGTAAACGGGCTTTTGCTAAACTTTAATAAAACACAGGTACTTGGTTTTTGGTGTAATATTGATGACATTTAATCACATATCATCATCCTTAACAAAAAACTTGCCTCAGAATGTTACTGTGTAAGAGCGGTAGCAACAAATTTAAACGTTTATTGCGAAATCTGTGTTTTTGGGAGTCATCCTATCACACTTTTCCTATGGGGTACCATTTTGGGGCTGCTGTTCTGTGTTTTAACTTCAAAAACGTGCACTTCGATTTATGGTCGGTACTTCTCCGAGAGATCTCTATTCATAAACTATGCCATAAACTCTTCCATGTGTCTTTATCTTACAATCAGTAAGTGTTATCCATAAACATAAATCCTCATTTCCAGAGCACCAAACCCCTTATAAAACAGGTCAAAGATTAACTATACCACTTATCATTCTACACACTACACACTACGCTTGTAAAGAATGCTATAATCTGCAATGCCATACAATTATATAACCATCTTCCTGCAACTATGAAAAGTATCTTTGCTTTTTCAAAATTTGGAAAAGAAATAAAAAATGTCCTACTCAAACAAGCGTTCTATACTATCGAGGAATATTTAAACCATAAAGTAAATAACTATTTACTTTATGTCTAAAATTTTCTTTTCAACAGCAAATAAATTAAACAATTTACTGCTGCTTTTTTTACAAAAGTGCATATAACGATACTATCATTAACTAGGTCTCAAATCCTATAAGCAACAAACTGTGATAATGACCAATGTTTTTTGTTTTTTTTTTCTAAATCTATATTTGTATTTATTTTCATTTTAGCTTTAATAAGTTTTTATTTTCATTTTAATCTCAGGCCTTTAGGTATTTCCAACTTTTTTTGGCTCTGTATTTTTAAATATAGCTTGTTAAGTCATTTTTTTTTCATTGATATTTTAGATGGTGAAGTAAATTTCAGATTTTGCTGATTTTAGTATAGGATAGTTAGTTAGCCTATGATAACAGATCAAAATATGTCATAATGCTTAGATTTACCTACCTTACTGATCCTACAAAGTTTATTTATTTAGTTTTAAGGTATTTGCTTTGTGTGTCTAATCCATAAGCACAACAGCACGACACATCTCAAATGCCTCCAATTTTTACACATGGTATCAGAGAGTCTCCATGTCTCTACGCCCTGAAATAAATACTAAACACATAACAACGAGGCACACGAATTCGTAGGGTGGTATTAGGATCAACTTTTCAGATTTTTCGGTAAAACCAGTGTTTAGTATTTGAAAGCAATGCGCTAAAGCGTTTTTAAAGTTTTTATACCGACCCTAAAATAGGTTTTAAAGTGATAAACCACACCGAAAAAAAATGCAATGTATTTTTTAATAAATTGTGTTTTAAAGAAAATATATTTATTTTAAATACAATTTTGTTAAGTTTAAAGACGTAGGAGTATAAATTAGATTTATTACAATTTTACAGTAAATATCATCTGTTTTAAAAATAAATATACATATTTTGCAAAATATTTTTAAAATATGAATTTTTTTAAATTTATTTTCAGCTTTTATTAAATTTTAAAAAACAATATATTAATAAGTCGTTTTAATAAAATATATTTAAAAAAATAAAACGCGAACTTATTTAAACCTAAAATAATTTTATTACAATTTTTCCGTAAAATATCAAATATTTCAAGTAAAAAAAAATTTTTGAAGATCAAGCTAGTCAAATTTGGAATTTAAAAAAAGTGTCGTTCGATATTCGATAAAGGCCGAAACTTGAAAAAATCTTTCTTTATAACTTTCTGTATAGAAAAAACGAACAGTTTGAGAAGTTATGAATGATTGCAAAAACTCTTAGAAGATTGGCAAACGCCAGAACTTTTTGCGGAATTTCAAGGTAAATTTTGAAACAGATCGAGGCACAAATAGATTTTTTTTCTTATTTTTGCCTTTTGTAAAAAATTCTTTATACTGTTTAAAACTTACCACAGCCGTATCGTTCGACGAAATCGACAGTGGGAAACTTCAGGGGCTAAAATGTGTGGTTTAGCGTTTTTGTATTGCGTAAGTTAGGTCATATTTTTTTTTCATAATGCAAGTACAACATGACCCAAATCAAATGGAAATAAAATGCCTAAACAATTTCTTTTAAATAAAAAATTTAAAGACATTTTACATAGGTAACACTAATTTTAAAAAACAATTATAAGAATTCTATATAGAGGAATTTATTGTTCTGTAACGTTAGTTTTTAAACTTGTATGTACATAAGAACAGTGTTTTAACATTTCACTCATTTTTTTTTTATAAAAATTTAAAAGAATTTTTATAAAAAAATTAGTAAGTAAGTTTTTATGAATTACTCGCCAGATTTTATATGTATTTCTTGTACTAAATTTGTTACTCTTTTCCAGGAAAGAAGAAGAATGTTTGGCAAAAAGAAAAAAAAATACAGGGAAACGCGCAAACGCGAAGAAAGAAAATCGGGCAAAAACTAAAAAAAAAGAGACGTTGAAAAGGGATTGGACAGAATAAAGACAGAGAAAAGCCGCCTTCGTAACAATTTAATGTTATATCTATATAGTACCTAATTTTAGTGTAATTGTATATTACTTTTTAAAATATTGGATTTTTGTAACATATATTAATTAATAATATATTAATTTTAAATATATTTATTTTAATTTTAAGTAAAAAACAGATTTTAAATTTGAAAATATTAATTTATTAAATCTTAATAAAACCTATATTTAATCCTAAAATAAGAGATGTTAAACAGTAATAAGTATATTTTTTTTTAAACTAAATAAAACGATTTTTTAATTTTTAATAAAATACATTTTTTATATGTAATATTCTGAATTTTAGCAGTTAATATATATATCGTAATATATTTTTATAATACTTTTTAAAATCTTGGATTTTTGTAACATATAATAATAAATAATTTATTAAATTTTAATATATTTATGCTTATTTTTAAAATAACTTTTTTTCCATGCACTTTCTTAAATTTTACGACAAAAATTTTCAAACCGTCCTTAAAGCGCTTTAAGAGGCCTGCATAAACAAATTAAATGTCATGTTATCACAAAAAAGTGATGATTTTGACTGATTATAGATAAAAAAGTGTGCAAAAAAAGTTTCAGGAAATTTTAATAACGATATTATTAGCACACATGATAAAAGTGAAATTAAATAAAACTATGCGGCACTGGCCCAACTGTGATCAATTTGAGGACACTAATCCGATGCTCTAGGGTTAGTGTCCTTAGATCAATTGTCTTTTTCGGGAGAAATAAAATTACCAAGCGTCAGATTGAAAATTCTTGCTAACATTCTTTTTTTGCCTATGTACTTTTGTTTTTTTTTAAACAGTTACATGACAGCTGCACTGGTTTTGCACAAAAGCCAAACACCGACTGTCGCCTAGTAAATCATCACTGTGCACAATAACCCCATCCCGATAAAAATATCGCGCAATTTCCTGGGCGTTTTGTAAAAATTTAGAGGCAACACGAAACGGCATGCCGAGCCGTCAGTCTCTGTAGAGCGACAAATAAATAAGAATGTTTGGAAGTCAAGGAGGATAAAGAAAGCAAACAATATAGATAGAGAGGTGGTGGCAGTAAAAAATTAATCTGATAAAGACACACCAAAGACAACCAAAAAAATATTGACAGAAGTCTAGGTGGGGGCTTTTTCAACAGGGAGGCCCCGAAACTTGCAAAAAATAATAGCTATATGAACTCATTTCATCCCATCTACAATTTATATAAATAAACTTACCTCAGGACTTTTACAAATATTTAGGATTAAATTAAGGTCCTCGCCGAGATAACAAAAAAAAAATATGGCACGCCTCGAGGTGGGGCTTTTTTTACAGGGCGGTCCCAAAAATTGCAAAAAATAATTGCTATATGAACTCAACACTGATTAGTGCTATTATGTTAACGGCCACACCAAGATACCAAAAAAAAATATTGGACCCCTCAGGTTAAAGTCATTTTATCCCTTTTCTGATTTCTGCTATTATATTAAGGGCCACACCAAGATAACAAAAAAAATATTACACACCTCTGAATGGGGGCGTTTTTAGGGACGACCCAAAACTTGCAAAATATGATTGCTATATGAAGTAATTTCTTCTCTATTCTGATTAGTGCTATTTACCAAATACCTACAGACGACTGTTAACCAACTACTTCTTCGGCTAATGCCTCGACAGGTATTGAATTGGGCTAAATTTGTATTTTTTAATTATTTTAATACCCCAGGCCGGGTTTTTTTGACCTATACTGTAAAGGGAATCTGGATTCTGTTTCGGATAATCGGACATTTCTGAGAAACCTACATTGTCCTGATGAGATCCAACGAGATCAAAACTAGTCGGTAAACTGGAAAACAAGGAAAGAGAAGATTCTTGAATCGTCGTGAATATTTTTTGCTTCACAGTGGATGTAAGGGTGCACAAAGATTGAATTGTGACCAAAACGCGGCAGGTGTTCTGTTTGTAATTCAATACCTGTCGAGGGATTAGCCGGAGGAGTAGTTGTTTAACAGTCGTGTGTATGTGTTTGGTAAATAGCACTAATCTAATAGAGAAGAAATTACTTCATTTAGCAATTATTTTTTGCAAGTTTTGCGGGGCCTCCCCGTAAAAAACGCTCCCACTATCTTGGTGTGGCCCTTAACATAATAGCACTAATCAAAAAAGAAATGAAATGACTTTATATAGCAATTATTTTTTGCAAGTTTCGGGGCTTCCCTGTAAAAACCGCCCTCACTTAGAGGTATCCAATATTTTTTTTTGTTATCTTGGTGTGGCCCTTAACATACTAGCACTAATCAGAAGAGATGAAAATGGGTTCATGTAGCAATTATTTTTTGCAAGTTTTGAGGCCTCTCTGTAAAAAAAAGCCCCCACCGAACACTGATGAATTAAACTAATTTTTGTAAAAATTGTTCTTTTAGTACTTTGCAACACATAAGCGGAAAAGTATGGTGACGGTACAGTAACGTTTTCTAAGGATGCAAATCGTGTGAAATCCATCATTTGTGCTCGTAGGAAAAAACCATTACATATCAGTTAAACCATTAAACGCCGCATTTTTAATTTTTTATAATATACAACATCGAATTTCCTTGAAAATGATGGATAACACGTGAATTTCGGTTTACAGATATTTATTTTTTAAATTTAAATTTGTTATTTCGTAATAGTAGAGGAAAAAAAGCAAAAAAAAAATTTGGTTGGCTTATCTCAAAATAGGAGTGATTGATATCAGCTGATACTTAGAAAACAGAAATTAAGGAAGAAAGAATACCTAACCTATTAAGCTTGGGTAAAAAAAATGTATTTTTTTATTATTATTTATTACCTTCATCAAAAATATGATTTTAGTAACTGCCTGCATATAACTAAAGCATGACTTTCTTGGTTACCGATGTAAAAAAACTTTTTTTTTTTGATCACGGGTGCCAAAAAAGATTTCTGGCCAAACTGTGTCTTTTTTTACTCGCGTTTTTAAATACCTCGCTGCGGTCGTTATTTAAATCAACGCTTGTAAAAAAAGCACTATTTTAGCCACTAGTTGTAAAAACTACTATTTTTTATATCTTCATTAAAAACATGATTTTATTTTACCGATACAAAAAATCTTTTTTTTTTTGATCATGGATGCAAAAAAAGATTTCTGTTCGTTTTTTACAAAAAATTAAAGAGAAATAACGGAAAATAGTAATATTGAAAAAATCTCATTATTCTTGCCTAAAAATTAGGCTATTTTCGCCAGTTTTCACCAAGTATTTACGAAAAAATCATTTAAAAACATCGTCAAAACATCAAACTATCAAAGATTAAAATGTCGCAGCAATGAACATCACCGAGTAAAACGGCACATCGCTATAGAAACCATTGTTTTTATTATATTATAGTGTGAAGATGGTGTAATGCGAGAAGTGCTTTTCGTTCGAGATTTTTCCTGTTTTTCTTAGATTTTTTTATAAAGGTATTAGAAAAATAGTGTTAACAACTCGTCCTTAAACTGTGCTTCTTTTTACTCGCACTTTTAAATACCTCACTGCGCTCGTTATTTAAATCAACGCTTTTTAAAAAAAGCAGTATTTTGGCCACTAGTTGTGAAAACTACTATTTTTTTGTTTTCCTTTTTCTTTTGACAAATGTCATTGGTATATCAGTTGTCAAAATTTATCCTAATGCACTATGCTTATGAACCCTTGGATAAAAAGGTACTGTTAAATTATGTATTAACACTAAAATTGTGAAAACAAAAGATCAAGAGATCTTTGGTGGAAATAACGAAAATTCAAACTTGGACGAGCATCTCACAAGGAGCACACAGGAATCATGTATGGTAGAGGGTGACCCGTGAAACGCCTGATGAGCCCACGCTGGTTACTCAGGGCGAAACATCGTTTAATCATTTCTCTTTTCGCTTTGGGCTTTTGTGTGTTATTGTGGGATGCTAATCCAAGTTTGAATTTTCGTTATTTCCACCCAAGATCTCTTGATCTTTTGTTTTTTAGTTTCTTTTCGGTTGAAGGAAATGATTTGGAGGTTTTTTAACTAAAATTGTGGTTATCCACTATGAATTAAAGTTATGTTATTGATCTGTAAAGTTGGGTTAAACGGCCCTTAAGATTTTTGTTCATCACGAAAAAACGGCTAAATATTGATTGTGAGAAAATTGCTTATATTTTTAGATAATTAAATTCCTTCCATTAGCGATGAAATAATAAAAATTTGTGCATTTTTTAAGATAATTCGAAATTCCAATTCCAAAAAACTTATTCATGAGTCCTATTTTTACTAAAAACTAATTTCTCTTATAATATATCACAACCTGCTAACCCTTACATTTATGGGACGCTATATCGCGATCCAAATTTGACAAACTATGTTTTATCTATCCTAAAAATCTCATTGTTAGAGCCAACCTCGAGTGCGCCAGATTAACTGCGAAAGGGCCTAAATCAGATTTGTAGTTCATTTGTTCCGCTCTGGGTGAACTTCATATACGTATTAGTATATATAGTGGTAGGAATGCGGAAAAGTGAGCATCCAGTTTTTAAATTAGAAAATAAAAACAGTCATCTATTGGAAAGAAAGTTCAATCAAAAAATCATGTACTATGGAAACTGCCATTCACTAAACCAATTTTTTTATCCGAACTTTATTTCTTCAAACCCATTCCATAATAAATTCGAAATTTATAAGACCCGTTTTCAATCAAACTCATTTAATATCAAACTCGTAATTTGTAAAATCAATTTTTAATAAAACCCGGACTTTGTCAAACCATTATTTTTCAAAACCGGAATTCGTAAAACCCGTTGTTTATCAAAAAATGTTTGCTAAATTGATTGCGCATTCGCCAATAATGCATGAACCGCAGGCGTACACACAGAATGACATATATACATAAAGTATTGAACACTACCTGTGAATACTTTTAGCCAAGTATGCGCACATAGAAACGCCGCGCCGCCACACCACCTGCGTGTACGCCTCCGGTTCATGTATTATTGGTGAATGCGCAATCAATTTAGCAAAAATTTTCTGATAAACCACGGGTTTTACGAATTCCGGTTTTGAAAAATAATAGTTTGACAAATTCCGGGTTTTATAAAAAATGGCTTTTACAAATTACGAGTTTGACATTGAATTAGTTTGATGAACAATGGTTCGATTAAAAACGGGTCTTATAAATTTCGAATTTGTTATTGAATGGGCTTGAAGAAATAACGCGCGGATAAAAA
Source organism: Oxystoma pomonae (assembly GCA_963921995.1). Lineage (NCBI taxonomy): Eukaryota > Metazoa > Arthropoda > Insecta > Coleoptera > Brentidae > Oxystoma > Oxystoma pomonae. Next base: position 21,025,328 of record OY998165.1, read on the forward strand.
ATTGGTTTAGCTTATTGCAATTGGTGAATCGTTCTTACGATGAAAATTTTTATTAAATACGGTCTAATTAATTCGTGGTTTCATAAACCATAGGCGTTCATCTATTGAAGCACCACTGATTAATTTAATAAATAGTTCACTAGAACAATGTATTTTCCCAGATCCTTTAAAAATTGCAACAGTAATACCGGTGCAAAAAAATTTGACTCAATAGAGGCATCTAATTTTCACCCTATCAATACCCTTCCGATAATTGAGAAAATAATTGAAAAATATTTGCAATAACTGGAGTATCTTAATACAAATAGTATAATCACAGAAAAACAGTCAGGGTTTAGAAGTGGTCACAGCTGTGAAACTGCTATTAAATATATATTAGATGAATTTAAAATAAAATATGACCAAGGCATGCTGGCAGTTTCTCTTGACTTACAAAGGGCTTTTGAAACAGTCGATCTAAAAATATTACTTAAAAAGTGGAAAAAATTTTAATCAAGAATGTTGCACTCAACTGGTTTAGAAGTTACTTAGAATAAAGAAGGCAACTAACCAAATTAACACAAGGGAATCTTTTAGGTTCGCTTTTATTTATTATGTGTATTGCGATTTGCCAGATATCATAGATAATATAGAATTACACAACTTTGCTGATGATGGCCTATTCTATGCTTTTTCGAAAGATCTGAATTGGTTGGTCGAGGTCATTAATAATGCCATGCATAACATAAATAACTATGCCTCTAAAAATATTTTGAAGATAGACATAAGTAAAACTAAATATATGTTGATAAGCACCTATAAGATTCGATGTTTATTTTTTCAAAACAACTACTCAATTAGAATTGGTGTTATTCTTGATAATAGATTAACATTTAAAGACCATTGCAATTCCTTACGTTCAGAAATTTTTTTTTATCTTAAGCGATGTTCGACACTTCTTTTAATTTGGGCCGGAATAATTGTTTATAATTGTATAGTTTTACCACACTTCAACTATTGTGCAACAATAATTTATTTATTTAACTAAAATGAATTACAAACGTTGCAAAAGTTGCAAATTTCATGTAACAAATATGCCCCTGTAATGGACATGCTTGTACTGCGATAATGGCTTCCAGTAGCAGAGTATGCTAAATATAATGTACTGTTGTTTATATTTAAAATTAAAACTGGACTTGCTCCACCTTATCTTGCAAAAAAGATTGTTAACCATAGCCATTAATATGATTATAACACTAGACAGAAAACTAATTTCTATATTGTACATAGAAACACAGCATCAGCAGCAAAATCAATTTTTTAAAGGTATGAATGATTTTAATCATCTAGGTACCAAAAAAATAAAGACTTGCAATAGTATTAATGTTTATAGAAGAAAATTAAATATACATTTATTGATTCTCTGTGATATTTATAATCTTGGCTAGTGTACAGGGTGTCCCATTTTCAATGGGTCCTTATGGAAAACTCCGTTAATATTGAAGATATCAAGATGCCGTTTACACATTACTCCCTACTTTGAAAAATGGTGTTATCAGATTTTGAATGGCCCTTGTAATTTCTGAGCTACGGGGGGAAATCGAAAATTTGGCAATTTTAATAATTTGCAATATCTTCCTTAATATGCAAGATATTTTGATTCTGTAAAAACTTTTTCATTGCAACTTTTTGAAGGAAACAAAATGGCGCATTCAAAATTTTAATGCAACGTTTCGTTTTTAACTGAACATTATCAGGATTGAAAACTTAAATACTGAACTGAAACTTTTTTTCCGTAGTTTTGTATAGTTTGTTGTGCTTTTTTAACTGGTTTAACCTATTATGTTGGGAATTTGGAACCTTTGGTTGCACTAAAACAAAGGTATGATTGTTTTCCACAAACCAAAACTACACTTTTTTGTACTAGACGTGCGTTTCGCTAACAACGTTAGCATCATCAGGAGACGATAAACAATGAACTAAATTAATCTACGCTCTATCTCATATACAATCCTTTAGTGGGCGGAGATAAGACTAATAATTTGTGATTGATCACGATTTTTAATCCTATCTCCCCTCAACCAAAAAATAAAGTGTACTAAACGAGGTGGGTCCTCTATCTTTATTTAAACTATTTCTGGATTTAATGATTTCCATACTTTCATATGCATTCAAAAGTCTTTTGTTTGGTACACTTTTTAGAAGTTTTAGGTTATCTAATGTGAATCTATGATTGTTTTCAAAAGCATGCTCGGCCACACTTGACTTTTCTGTTCTTCCGTATTTTAAGTGTGCTAAGTGTTCTTTAAAACGTGTTTGAATAGAGCGTCTCGTTTGGCCAACATATTTTTTGTCACAATCCATGCAACTAATTTTGTAAATTCCACTTTTTTCTAGAACTGTAGTTTTATCCTTGGGATTTCCTAGTAAGCTTCTTATTGTGTTACCGGATTGATATACTAATTTAAAACCGGTGTTATTAAATACTTTTTGTAATCCTTTCGTATAATTATGATTATAAGGAACTGATACAAATTTTGAGTCGCGGGTATCTTTTTGTCTGAAAAAAGTGGAATTCCGAAAGGTCTTTTGAAAAGAATGTCTATGTATCAGCTTATTTATTAAGCCTTCGTCGTAACCGTTTTCGCCAGCTATATTCCTAAGCCTATTCTTTTCTGCTTCAATTCTTTCTTTGTTTAAGGGGAAATTTACTAATCTATATGTTAAAAAGTGCAAACTTGCAAGCTTATGTTGTAAGCAATGAAAAGAGTCATTTGGAATATACCTGTTGGTGGCCGTTCCTTTTCTGTATTAGTCAAAGTCCAATTTATTTTTATTTCTTATAACTAAAGTGTCTAGAAATGGTAGTGTACCGTTGTTCTCTGTTTCATAAGTAAATTTAATTGTGGGAAATTTGTTATTTATTTTTTCCATAAAATTTTCAACACTAGTTACTTTAGTTTTGAATACTGCAAGCACATCGTCTATATACCTGAACCATACTCTGGTGAAATACTCAAATTCTTTACTTATATCTGATTCAAATTTGCTCATAAAGAGGTTTGCGATAAAAGGTGATAAACTATTACCCATCCTTCTAATTCCTTCTAATTGCTGGTAGTAGTTATTTTTATATTGAAAAAAAACCTATATTTCAATTTTACGACGTTTTGACCCCAAAAACCATCATCAGTGCTATATTGTGAGTTTCAGTAATAGGGACAGCCCTGGAAAATCGAATTTGTTTTCTATATTAAACTTATTATTTTAAATGCTTTAAACTCCATGTAATAATCCAACTACCCACCACGGAGTTATTGGTTTGTTTAGTTTTATTAATAAAAAATACCTATACAATAATTTAAATATGAAGAAACAAACTTAACCTGCTTACATAAAACTAACAACATAATTTAATTCAAATGTTCATTGAATTTTCCTTAGAGTATGTAACCAAGACCAAAAGAGTAAGAAAAAGAAAACAGAGAAAATGATGAAACATGCTTCTCAGTGTTGCTGAAGCTACTCCCCAAACAAGCGTAAGGGACGTAAAAACTTCGGTTGGTATTTTAAAGACCCGCACTCAGCGTATTTTAAAAAAGCATAAATATTTTCCCTATAAAAAAAGGATTGTTCATCATTTGCGACTAGGAGATACCTTGAATTTTCTTGGTGGTACTTGCAGCATTCCGAGTTAGACGAAAACTTTAGCCATAAGATAATTTGGTCTGATGAGGCCTTTTTTAGTAGCGACGAGATGTTCAACAGGAACAACACTCCTTTCTGGTTGCAGAAAAATCTACATGACGCCTTTGAAAGAGCAAGGCAAGGACATTTTGGTTTCAGCGTAGCATGTTTTGTTCTGGGGTACCAGTATAAAATTCAATATATATGAGGGAAGTCTTACTGGTCCAAGATACCAAGTAATACTAGAAGAAATTTTCCCTCAATTACTGGAAGAAATTCCAAAGAATAAGCAGAAAAACATTCGCTTCCAATAAGAGGCATGTTAAATTAAATGTTCCCAGGGCGTTGGATTGAAACATATGGCCCTATTGCATGGCCTGCGAGATCTCCGTATCTGTCAATTTTAAATTTTTTTCGTTGGGGTTTCCTTAAAAATTCAATTTATAAGTAGTATGAAAACATAGAAGACTTAAAAAATTCCGTAAGGGAGGCATTTAGATATTTAATAGCAAGAAGAATGGCAATAATAAATGCTCTTAGGAAAATTCAAAGAACATGCGAGATGTGCATTGACGTCAACGGACAAAAATTTTAACATTTGAATTAAATTTAATTATTAGTTTTATGTAAGCAGGTTAAGTTTGTTTCTTCATATTTAAATTATTGTATAGGTATTTTTTATTAATAAAACTAAACAAACAAATATCTCCGTGGTGGGTAGTTGGATTATTACATAGAGTTTAAAGCATTCACAACAATTTAAAATAAAAAACAAATTCGATTTTCCAGGACCGTCTCTATTACTAAAACTCAAAATATAGCACTGATGTTTTTGGGGTCGAAACGTCGTTAAAATAAAATATAAGTTAAACCAGTTTAAAAAGCACTACAAACTAAACAAAATTCAGGTACGTATTTAAGTTTTCGGTCCTGATGATGGTCAGTTAAAAACGAAACGTTGTATTAAAATTTTAAGAGCGCTTTTTTGTTTCCGTTAAAAAGTTGCAATGAAAAAGTTTTTACAGAATCAAAATATCTTGCATATTAAGGAAGATATGACAAATTATTAAAATTGCCATATTTTCGATTTCCCTTCGTAGCCAGAAACTACAAGGGACATCCAAAATCTGATAACATCATTTTTCAAGTCTCGAAAAAGTAGGGCAGTAATGTGCAAACGGCATCTTGATAGTAATAGGAATTTTCTATAAGGAACCATCGAAAATGGGACACCCTGTACATTATACGTAAAAGTAACCCAAAAACTCTGGAATGTTCTTTTTATGTATTCTTTTCATATTTTTTTCTTTAGTTAAAATCTCACCAACACTTAAGATTTTATATTAAATGTTTGTATTTGTATTGTATTTATTACCTATATTTGTTGTTTTATTTTATTTTATAATTTTTAAAATTTCTAATTTTTTTTATTATTTTATAATAAGAAACAATTCTAGGCAATTGTAGGTTTACACTTGTTAAAATATTATTACTAAACATTTTTATTTATATGGATTTTTTAAGTCTTTCCTTTCCTAAGTCATATTTTTTATAGGTACTAGGTAGCTTATATATATAGGTATTTTGACTTTTTCTTGTGATATTTTTTCTGTATTTTGTATGACTTGTATTATAATTCTTAATTTTTATTTTGAAATCCAAAGCTGTTCTTTTGCGTTTCTCTTTACATCATTGAGCTAAGTATACAGGGTTCCTAAGCAAATCCTTAGGGGGCCAAGCAGCCGTGTATAAGACGCAGACAAACAGAAAAGCACATTAGGCAGAAAATGATGGGCATGGGGCGATGTTGTCACTACATCTTACATGTAGTAAATCCATTCCAGGTTGTTGTTTTCTAATGTTTTCCATTTTCATACCTTTAGGACTTGAATAAAAATTGTTTTTGCTCGACTTTAATCCAAACTGATGAAAGATATCGTAAAAAAAATATTTTTCGGCTTTTCATTTAGTAACCATTGTCCTTACGCACTGTTTACAGGCTGGGGACTGAGATACATGCAAATGCCTAACCTAAAGCGTTCATACACGGCCGGAGAAATCGACTGAGATATTTCCGTAGAAACTTTATCAAGCAAATAGGACGGGTTGACGCCTTCAAACGTCCAACCCGGGTTTTGCACTTTGATTCGAAATCAAAAAGGAGGAACAGTCAGATGTGGGGCCGTGCACAAATTACGTAACGGTGATTTTACCAATTTTTGACTCCCTCCCCATGTAATGTTTTGTAACGGTTTGGCACGCCACTCCCCTAATACTACGTAACGATTTCAAGACCACTACCCCCTCCCAAAAAAAAAACTTTTCACTTATTTTCATTCCAAATTTTCTTAGTTTCACACAAATGCAAACGCTGTCGAAAACACCCCTCCCCCCCACGTAACGTTTTGTAACCCCCTCCCCCCTATGACCATTACGTAATTTGTGCACGGCCCCTGTAGTCCCAGTGGAGGAGGCCGGCGCCCTTTATCTTCTCACTCGAAACTAAGATCCCCCGTTTTAGGAAAACTGATCCCGTCTCAGTTTTTAAATTTTTTCGAATAAAAGTAGAGTGTGACCATGGGGGAAATAATTTTTTTCTACGGTATGACGAAAATTTCGAGAAAGTTGAAGAAAAAAATAAAAAAAGTGGCAGAGCTTTTACCCTCCCGCTAGTTTTGAAGAATTGGTTCGCTACATGTTTCGAGATCATGTCATAAAACACCTCGAAAATATCAAATGTAGTGTAGGGCCAGCTTTATTTAAACTCAATAATATTACAAGCAAAAAGCTCTGCAGGAAAAACAGCGCCGTTTATTGATTTCTTTGGCTGCTAGTGCTAGCTGCATGGTTTGGCCGTTTCCGGATAGATGTCACTAGTAGAACAGAATGGAAAGAAATTTAATTAAAAGCGAAGATATTTTTTTCTAATGTTAACAACCTCACGAGTTTATCGCTCAGTATCGTAAATAATGGACCCTGCCGCCTCCTTTAAGCAAGAAAAAGCTGTGGTTTGGACCTGAAAACATCTAATTTTTAATTGGATTAGATGTTCAAGATCTCATGGTGTGGCCGCCATCTAGCGGAATTTGCAGACATCTTGTCAACGGTTATTATGGCAACTATGATTTATGCTCACAATGAAAGAGTGGCGACAATTTTTTCTCATGAAAGCAGTCCGGAGATAATAACAAACTAGCACCATTGCTCAATATACCTGTTTCTTTTGTGCGCGCAGAACTTTCTATGCCATTTCTGTTTGATTTATTGAAATCCTATCCCTAAGGAAAATCTTAGGAACCTTGTATAGTATTAGTCCACCGCCTCAAACTTATAGGGTTCATAGAGGGCGTTGAATGAATTTAAACTAGCGACATTATTAATGCTAGCGGCGCTGATGTCCAAGAAGATTACACAGTTTAAGAGTACAGATCCTTTTTTTTCTGTCAGTGACCTTATCTCCGGAAATGTCGACGTGACGCTCAAAGCGGGTCATGTGATATCCATACTTTCTGGAGTTTTCAGAATTGGCTTAATTTTCAAAACATGACCAAAGTTATAATTACGTCCATATACCTGCCCTTACGACTACTGCTACGTACATGACGAATCCGAAAGCTGTTTCCACAAGCAAACAATGACCACAGCACCATCGTATTTGTTCGTCGCCTCCATATATCATTTTAGCTTATTCACAGGATTTGTTCAAATTGCTAGGGCTTTTATTTAACGCGACTACTTTTCCTATAACAATACGTCCTATAAAAGGCTAAAAAGGTAAAGAATGAGCTTTAACGCGACTCCTTCCTCTAAAAAAATGCGTCCTAAAACGGACTAAAAAGGTAAAGAATGCGCTTTAAAGTAATGTGCAAAGCGGAGTTACGTAATCAAGGACAGAATCTTCTTGAGAAATAAAGGAGAAGATTTTTTCGGGGAGTGCTTTCTGAAGTTGGAAGATCTAGGTATATATCCTTAGGAGCGTAACCCTATTGGAAAGATTAACACACCAGGACGAACCCGTACCAGGTGACTTAGATAAGTGCCAGTGCGGAACGATGCCTATTTGTGAGGGATTCAAAGTTGGAAATCAAAGTGTACGATGGTGTTGAATGATGTTTGGTTCTTTGTGTGTTCCTTGTGGGATACTCATCCAAGTTTGAATTTTCATTTTTCCACCCAAGATCTTTTAATCTAATATTTTTAGATTCTCTTCGGTTGAGGTAACTGATTCGAAGGTTTTTTTTAATTCTTTTTGTTTTAATCGTCTTAGGAGCGTAACCCTATTGAAAAGATTAACACGCCAGGACAAACCCGTATCAGGTGGCACTGCGGAACGATGCCTATTTGTGAGTGATTCAAAGTTGAAAATTAAAGTGTACGTTTGGGGAGGGTGATCAGTGGAACCACTGATGAGCCCATGCTGGAGGCCCAGGGCGAAACATCATTTGATCATTTGTCTTCTTGCTTTGGTCCTTTGTGTGTTCCTTGTGGGATACTCATCCAAGTTTGAATTTTCGTTTTTTTCCACCCAAGATCTTGTAATCTTTTGTTTTTAGATTCTTTTCGGTTGATGTAACTGATTCGGAGGTTTTTTTTATCTTCTTTTTGAAGTAGATTATTGTTTACCTCAAGCCAATCCACTTCTTACTCCTCCTTTTCTAAGGGTCTGACTGTGCCAGCTCCCACACTGGGTCAACCGAGCACTGTATGCTGTATAGTATAGTATACTTCACGACTTAAGGTCGTAGTTACAATCTGGGGAATTGTTTTTAGCAACACTGTACGGGAAATCAATTAAACTATGTCGACCTGATTTTTTGTTTGAATTTGTTTTCCATGGCAACGCGAAGACTTTATTTATGTTTATCCACAGTGGGTCACCAGAGATTTTTTAGCACCGGGACAAAAATTTGGGGTTAGGTTACTTATTTTGACTTTTAGCGTTCTGCGCCGCTAAAAAAACACAAAAAATACTAAAATAAAAGAAAACAATTTATTGCAGAATTACGTGCTAAAAAACGCTACCCAACTACGTATTAAAGTAATTGGAAACACTCCCGCTAACTGATACCGACAACAGGTTAACTTAAAAACATGCAGATTTAAAAATCGGCTACTGGCGCTAAACGAAATAATCGCATTCTATTTTAAACAGGAGCGTGAACGACTAGCAAGAGTCCTTCTAACCTCTAAATAGAGCTTTACTGACTGACCTGTTTTGTTAGTACTCAAGTATCCGTGTGTTTTTGAAACTGAGGTTCTAAAATATATCCTTTGCACTCAAAGATTTCACTAGTATACAATATTATTTAAATTAAAAAAAAAATGGTTGAATCAAAATAAAAACAAAATTATGTGGGTTTATGGGCGCCGAATGTTTCTATGCGAAATCCTAGTAATACCAGCGAGCCAGTAAAGTTCTCTTGGTTCTTTGACTCGGGGTAATGTCCGCGCAGCCCTAGGCCTTTTTCGGCGGGCGACCGCACACGCGGAGTGGTTTCATATTTGTTTTAGAACGATGTTTTTGAAAACACATTTTTGAAAGATAAACATAACCTCCAATGGTTTTCTGTCAGAAAACGTAAAAATGCTCTTCTGTTCCACTGCGGCCCGATTTAAAGTTTGTTGACAAAACACCTGCAGTTACCATGGAATCGTATAAATTCTGCGGTCTATCGCCAACACTACTAAACAACTCCTAAATTTAATGAAGTGTGATTGACTGATCGGTTTTCTTTTCCGGGTTGCACAGGCTTTTAGAAAAAAGGAAACTTAGTTTTTATTTTTGCTAAAGAAAGGAAATATAAAAAGGAAAAATGTAATCCAGAGGAAATTGTGAGCATTTCTCTACTTTTTTTGTAAATCGGGTTTCTTCTAAACCGCAATTATTTTGAGGCTTTTGGGATAGATGACAGCACCAGAGCTTTTATTTTGAAGAAAAAATAATTGAGAATTTTGAAAAATCCTCCAGATATTTTTGTTAAGCATTTAAAAATGATCACCCCTGCAAAATTTCAGCTAATTCTGATGTTTAGTTTTCCCTGTGCACTCTGGCAAAAGATTACAAAATTAAAGAACAAGGCGTTGCCAGTTGTACTTTTTTTTACTTACAATCTGGAGAGAAACTGTAGCCTTAATAAGAATCTGAGAGTATGCCTTGCATATTCTCCTAGGGAAGCTAGAAAGTGATGCCCTGCGAAAGAATGTGCATATGGAACCCGGTTCCCATCCACGACTTTCTCGTGAGTGCTCACTCACACGTCACATTATGTCAATATGAATAGTCATGTGACGAGTGAGCGGACACGCACGAAAAAGTCGTAGGTGGGAACCGGGTGTAACGTTCGTGTATGTGTCACTGCTTATTTCAACTTTTTGTCCTGTAGCCGCGACAGTCGCCGTATTTAGAGAGTTTTTCTATGTTTTTGTTCCAATCAGTTATTTTGCACTATCCTTTGTTACAAAGGAAGTTAAATATTAAGACGTACCTTCTTTTTTTCACGCCAAGATAAAAAACAATTAACGTATTTCGGTTCATCGTTAAATGGTGTTATTATTTAAACAAAAATGTAACCTCAAAAAACAAAATTTTTGCGAAACCCAGCGACAGTGGACGACAGTCGGTTGATGTCGCTGGATTCCACCGGCGAGAGTGGATGGGAATGTCGCTGACGAAGGGGAATCTCACGGCAAACTATTTTTAAAATTAGTAGAGTTAAACCAAGGAAAGATTTTCTGAAAATAAGTATTGATAATCTGATCTTAATTGCACTTGCTTCGAGTTTTATATGATACTTCAATTCAGTTTAGGCTAAATTTATTTCGATAATAATTAACATAAATTTGAGAATATGTACTCCTTATTGTAAGCCGCCGAAATTACATTTAAAAAAAGGATAGGTAATTCTTGACTTAAAATTTTTTTATATTTTTTTTAATGGTTCAAGTTTCCTTAAATAAAATATTATGTTATTATTAATTATATATATTATAAACTACTAATTCAAGTGTCCTGTATTCTTTAATTTAAGAATAAGCATATGATTGTTCGAAGTGTAAATATTATGTATAAAAAATACTATTCTAGCATTAAGTATAATTTTTTGAGTATTAGATTATTCTTAGAAACAGAATACACTTTTTTTCATGTGGATCGCAGGCTTTCGCGCTAAAACAAAAGCCTGCAAGCACTATAAATTAAGAAGAAAACCCGATTCATCTTGAGAATAACACGAACATGCAGAACCAAAAGAGAGCAAGATGGAAATACTGGCACTAAATATAATAGACAGGGACGTCCGATTCGATAAATTAACATCTACGGATCCTTCATGCCTTAATTTTATCGAAGTAGATACAGTTATTCTTTATTTCCAGACTTTCTTAGCGCTGTTGAAAATTTTATTTATGACCTGACACGGTATACTTTAAGAGTAAAATAAATTGCTAAAATAGCCTAGAAGCTGTATAGTGTTTTGTGCGGTGTAAAATTTTTGCTGGGAAATGTCTAGGAAGTAAGATGGTGATTTATCATGTAGCTGAAAGGTATTTTTGGTTAGGAGTATATAGGTGCTTAAACCTACTCCTTTGATGTTATCTTTTTAGCATTGCTGGTTGTTTCATTAAACTATATTTACCATCGATGTTCTAACCTATTTACCTATAACTATTTCTATTATTTTCGTAAAGGGAATTTTATTTATAAATATGCTTTTTAAGTATTGTTATTTTGTTTATAATTTAAAATAAAATAAAAAATAAACCTACCAGTGGGATTTACTAAAAAGGTTTAGCCTATTTTAGACAGGTCTTGAGTTTTGGACATGTTTGATTTAAAAGAATAATTTTAATTATTTTTTTTTAGTGAATAATCATCGTTTTGTTGGATTTAAGAAGAAAGTTTCAATTTAAAAGTTATTTGTTAACTCTAGAGGGGGATCTAAATGAACACTCTGTTAAGCAAATTAAAATTAACGTTGTAAGTCACTCTTATCAAAACTTAGCCTTGTTTATTGATTTTCTCGATTAATACTCTGTCACAAAACCATTTCGATATGTAATGTAAATAAGGATTAGAATAATTTTGTATTTATTTACCCCTAAATGCACCGTAGGCACTTAATCGCGATTGGCAATCTAATCTATTATTTTTCTTTCTTTATCCCAGATAAATAAACAAAGAGGAAGCATGGATTAGCTAAACTAATCCGAAAATTTTTACGGTGCATCTGGGGATTAAAATTGGTTCTGATCTATCGAAAGTATGAACAGAAACCCATCGCAATCGAAAACCACAAATAAAAATATTTCATCAAAGGAGGTCGTCATGAAAACAAATACAGCTAAAAACAGATCTGAATCCAATCATTCAGTGATGCGTTAACAAAAGAGTCATGTCGGCTCAACGAACTGGACGGTGCTCGGTTCTCTGGTAGAACATGAGAAAATGGTCATTAGCGAAGTACCGATGAAAACCGCAGCTTTGAGACTTTTGAGTGGAAAGTGGAAAGTTTTGTTTGTTGATTAGGCTTTTAGATAAACGCAATGTTTTAATTTCAGTTTGTAAATAAATGAATATGTACAGTTGTTTTCGATTTTTTTCTTTTTTTCGTTTCGTGCATAATCAGTGACCTTCACTTGCGTTTGTTTTGCCTCCTAGTGCCCTCATAAATATATTTTTTGTGCTAAATGGGTGGTGTTTTATTGATTAATGAAAAATTTGGGATATTAAATAAGGTAAATTAATTCTTGTAAAAACGGTAACTTAGGGAAATTATAAGACAATCCTTTCTGAGCTATAAATTTAAACTACCCCCCAGAGGTCATCTGAAAAATAACCAACTTTATAACCTAAAACACAGATAATGAAGCTATTTGCCATTTTGAACCCTGTCACACAGAAAAAAAAAGAATTACTTCAGTCAAAGCAAATTCAAAATTCAAGAAAAAATCTGCTTTCCTATGCACGAAGACAATATTTTCTTAACCTTAAAACTTAAAAGAAAATTATTGTTTTGAACTGGTCATTTTCCTTGAAAATAAAGATTGCATTACCCGAAGAAAATCCATTTGTCTTGAATGAAAGCGGCAACCTTCTTGTTATACATAGACATTAGTTTTAAAAAATATCTCGGTTTAAAACAATAGGCTAGCGATAACATCTTGCGCTAAAAACATTATTTTCTTGTTTTGACATAGTCTTTCTCATCTGAAGAAAATTAGAAAAATACGTTTTCTTGATTAAATTAAATTTTGTTTCGCACCAAAAACTTCATTTTCTTGTTTTGAAATATATTTTGTCATCTGAAGAAAATTTAAATAAATAAGTTTTCTTGATCGAATTAAAATTTGTTTTGCTTTAAATAATTTTATCCCTCTTAAGGATGAATTTGAATAAAAAATGCGCGCCAATTAGTTAATCTAAAAAAAATGTTAATCAAATTTGTATCAAATTTTGTACGGTGGAAGTTTAAACCATTATCCCGGAACCATTGCACGTGATTTTGCATAATTTTAAGTTTTTCGCATAATTTTAAGTATCTTAAAAATGTTTAATTCACGGTAAAAATTATTGATTATTTTAAAAAACTAAATAAAAAAAAGATATATATATATTTTTGAAAACCCACGCGAATAGTCTGTGGGAGATACCAGAAGCCCCCATTGTGCAAAATTTTGTGAATTTTTGATATGCGGTTTATGTGTTTAACTAAACGAACTGTTCTTAGGATTCAAATTCACTCTTAAAAAACTAAAAATTTTCGCGACATCGACACGCCACCAGCACGCACAAAGGGCGAAATTTCAAATGCCGAAAAGTCTGAACTTGTCTTCTCGTTCGAGAAAAAAAAATAATTTGTTTATTCCATTTAAGAAAATATGGATGTAATTGTCTTGTTTTAAAATTAAATTGTCATTTTTGTTCCGCTATTTTGAGTTAAAAAAGTATAGTTCTTGACGGAAGTAAAGCTTTTTTTGTGCTAAGAAGATGTAAGTAAGAAATTTTATGTCTTGTTTCGAAATCACATTTTCTTATCTAAATCAAAACAATTGTTTTTTTTTCACAAAACAAGCGATTTTCTTACATGAAAAAAAATCATTTTGGTCGAAAACTTTCGCTTTTGGGTCAAGACAATATTTTCAAGAAAAGTACTTTTCTCCAGGGAAGATTTTCTTTTTTTTCTGTGCAAAAAAAAATAGTTTTATGGAATTTTCTCCTAAAATATGGTATATTTTGAGAAAAAAAGCAGTTTTTCAGTGGTATTTTGCAATAATAAAACAAAATGATCAATAACTTTGTGTCTTTTCTGTATGGGTAAGTGTTTTTTTAAAAATTGGTTTTAAAATTTAGTACCCCCCACAGGTTTAAATATTTGTACCTGTGGGGGTACTATTTTAGATCTCTCCCACTCTATGTGTCTAAATTTATCAATTATTTGGGGCTGAAAAGGGCCGTCCATTTTCTCAAAGAAAATTGAATTTGAACCCAAAGTCATAAAGTCTCAAAATACATATTTATTCAAAATTTGGTAGGTGACACGTGTTTTGCCTACATAGGCATCTTCAGACCTACAAATTACGATGTACTAGTAAGATAATTCTAAATGTAAGATAAGATAACATCGTGCTATTAGAATTATCCTATTAGTACATCGTCATTTTTAGGTCTGAAGATGCCTATGTAGGCAAAACACGTGTCATCTACCAAATTTTGAATAAATTTGTATTTTGAGTGTATGACTTTGATTTTCCCAAGTTGAAGCAATTATTTGGGCTGTTTTATTAATCGAAAAAATAATTTCTTTGTTATAAAGTTTTTATTTAACATTTAGAAACTTTGTGATTATTTTACTTATCTGCTGCCATTAATTTAATATTTGGATAAAATAAATCTAAATTATTGTATGTTTTGCTAAAAAAATGCCTACCTGCTCAAAACATAAATTTTTTTTGACCAGTCATTCTTCCTTATTCAGACTCAACATTTTCCAGAATTTTATCATTTATTTTTCACTTATTTTTATGTCTCTCAAGTCTAATATTTAAGCCTACACAAACATATATTACTTGGGCAAATTTTTTATCAGATAAGAGAAAAAAGCGTCGGGGGTTAAAAGACATACTTCGTTTACATGGAACTATTATCAAAGTCAGTCCGTATTTAGAATTAGTTTGAGTTCAGATTCATCTAAAGCAGTAATTACATAGTAGATAGGAGAGATATGAGCGATTTGCATGACATAGCATACGCCATCAATTTGTCTATACACGGATACATAGATATTATTGGGGGGGGGGGATACGTACACAGATAGCAGAACACACGTTGTTCAAATGCGCATGCTTCGAAAAAGAAAGAGTGGAGCTTAGAACAAAAATGGGAGAAACAAATAGCGAATAAGTGTTAAAAATTCTAAAAAAGAACTGAGAAGCAGCAAAAATATTTATGGAAAAAATTAATGAAAAAAAAGATGATAATTAGATGGAAAGGCAAGAGAAGGCACATAGAAGAGCAAAAAAGAGACAACCGGTTCACAGTGGATCGAGGTATACGGACCTTCGAAAATTTGTATATTTGTCAGCTTGGGTATAACTGATTTCGTTGGCTTGTATCTTGTTCGAAAGGTGATTTCATGTGCTTTTAGGAAAATGTATCAAGAGTCACATACCTATATTCCAGTATTATGTGGGCTGTCCAATTATAGTATAATAAACTTGAAAAATAATACTCATTAATTTGGTGGTCCAATTATTTTGAGAGTTGAGAAAAAATATTTATTAGTGATTTTGTGTTAAAATGCTTGCAATTAACCTATTTGAATAACATTTTTTTTTTAAACTTTAAAAAATTCTTAACATCCCTATTGACCCAAACATTTAAAAAAAAAAATATTTTCAACTCACCTGATATAGGAGGGAGAAAAATTACGAAAGAAAAGTCCAGAGGCTACTCATGGAGCTGGATTATATTTTGCTAAGCTTTAAGAATATTAATATTTATTTAAATGCATTCTGGCCATTTTCTGATACTAACTGCTTGTCTTTTTCCCATAAAGGTTCGAAAATTTTTTCGTTCTTTTGGATATCAAAAAAGGCTTTCTAGCATTTTTGTTTCTATTTAATGTCCTCTACCAACGATGAAAAGAAAATTCTTCTACTTACGGATTTCCGGATTTCCGTTGCGGAGATATGTTCGATGTGGGTATAAAAGCGATTCCCAATACGTTACCTAAAACTTTGAGATTTTTTTATTGTTCTTTGAAGAAATTAGAAACACAAAATGTTTTGTAAAATGTACTTAAATTTCCCAACTAAACCTTCATATTTTCCAACTGCAAGCATCATTGGGGGTGGGGAGAGCCCACATCACCAGACACGCGGCGTCTGTTTTGCATAAAGCATTTCCTTTTTAAACATTAGCTGTCTACCTCCTTGTCTTCGTAATATCTTTCGGTTTTCAAGCCGCCACCGATCGATGGCTTCAAAAATCGCCCACAACTAACAAGTAAATCAGCGAAACTTATTTCCGAAAATAGTTCTTTCTACCCTATATACTCCTTATATTTTTGAGGATCCACTTAACTGGAGTAGGTAAGCACGCAAATGAGCATGCGCCGTTTGAACTGAGAGTCCTCAGCATACATATTATCATAAAGTAAGTGACTAACTTACTTTATGATATTATGTAGTTATAAACTTTACCTACGACCAACGAATAATATTTATTTGACAACCATCTCAACACGATTTTAATGGCTCATTTACGGTCCTAGGATAATATTAAAGCTTAGACGTAAACCACAAGATGGTGTGATAAGCAATGATATAAGAGCACTAATTGACGCAAAATGTGAACTATTTTTCTATATTTTAAGGACAATAAATATTTATTAAACGTAAATAAATCCAATATAATTTTAGTACCAAACCAAAAATATAAGTCCCGTTAAATTGACATATAACGCATTTTAAAAAAAAAATCCGTGTTTTTAAAAAGATATACTTGTGAAAAGTCCCTTAGTAACCTTATTTGTTTTGACGACGTTTAAATTTCAGGTTATGAAGGTTGTTGACTTAAAAGTGTTCGCGATTGATATTTTTAATAATTTATATATGAAATTGTTGGTCGGTTTATGATATTTCCATTGGTCGTAGGTAAAATAGAGTACACTAATTCGCATATTATGTCGATTAAACGATCAGATAAATGAAGACACTCGCCTGCGGCTTGCGTCTCAAACTTCATCTTCGCGTTCAATGACCACATGTAAACTACTATTATAGGCTTTCAATTTCACTTATGTTGCCGCATGTCCACAGATTTAATGTACGCGCAATGCATAGAAAGTTAATATTTAATTCAATAAATCGTAACCATACAGAGGAGAACGATTGGCTTTGAGATTCGTCCAGTAATTAAGTTTCCATTATACAAACATACTACGAGTATTCCTTTAGTGTGAATAGAAAATATTATCAATTTTTTTTGTGCGCTATGTATTTATTAAATCCTCACAAAAACTACTCACTAAAAAAAATGCATGAAAAATCATAAACATATTTTGTAAAAATTACCTAACTTATTTCGTAATTTTACAATTTTCTTGTAAAAACCTTTTGTTTCTTATTATCACAAAGTAAACTGGTATATTTACCCATCTAGTTATGTTTTACTACAAGAATTTCATGTTACATATTAACTACAATTTTACCTATTAATTATACAATTTTATATTGTAATTTTCCGATTCCTAGAAAAATTTACAATGTAAAATATAATATTACAATTTACTATGGTAAAAGTCCAGTGTTTATTCGGTAAAACGGCTGTAACACGCCGGAACACATTTGAGGCGTCTATTTTGCAGTCGTTTGTTCACAGTGGCACATTGGTTCGTTTGAACAGCACTTCGCAAGTAAAAAATAGTATGTTTGAAAGTTTGACACAATGATGTGTTTGAAATTAACTCTGTGTTTTGGACTTCCATTGTCTATATTTTATTTATACACGACGTTTCGATCAGTACACGCCCTGATCGTCTTCAGGTGCAAACTACAATCTATTCCTAAGGCTACGTACTTATATACTATGGGATATCACTCAGC
Organism: Oxystoma pomonae; assembly: GCA_963921995.1. Taxonomy (NCBI): domain Eukaryota; kingdom Metazoa; phylum Arthropoda; class Insecta; order Coleoptera; family Brentidae; genus Oxystoma; species Oxystoma pomonae. Next base: position 21,043,097 of record OY998165.1, read on the forward strand.
CGTGAAGTTTAAGAAGTTGGCTCCGCCCAAGGAGGGGCTTCCAAATATTTGGAATTTCAATACTTGGTTTACTGAACACACCCTGACTCTGCCCAATAAAAGCAGCTTCAAGGAATTTTCGTTTATTCCAGTGTGACTCCTTGTGCAAAACCTTTGCTTCTGTCCACTTCATTCGGTGTTGTTTTGATCATGCGTGTTCGGCGATTCCTGATTTCGTTGTTTCACCTCTTTGGGTATTCGTCTGATGTTCTTTAAGCCTAACAGATAGTGGTCTTTTTGTTTCACCTATGTATGATTTACCACACTCACAAGGAACTTGATAAATGCATTCCTTATTTTGTTCGTTCTCCGGTTTTGTTTTACTAAGAAGGCTTCGAATTGTATTATTAGATTTAAAAGCTGTTCTAATATTAAAGTTGTTCGCTACTCTTCGAATTTTCTCTGATACTCCTTTATATGAAATCAAATCAAAAATCAAATCATTCTACTACAACCAAACGAGGCATAATAAGAACTTTGTATAATAGAGCCGCTCAAATTTGTAACAATTCTCATGACTTGGAAATCGAAATAAGAAACATTAAGAAGAACAGATAGTATTTCTAAATTTCAGCAAACCGGACAGATATTACAAGACCAAAACCAGGCAAATGCATTCCTTACAATTCCATACATTAAAGGAGTATCAGAGAAAATTCGAAGAAAAGCGAACAACTTTATATTAAAACAGCTTTTAAATCTAATAATACAATTCGAAGCCTTTCTAGTAAAACAAAACCGAAGAACAAACAAAATAAGGAATGCATTTACCAAGTTCCTTGTGAGTGTGGTGAATCATACATAGGTGAAACAAAAAGATCACTATCTGTTAGGCTTAAAGAACATCAGACGAATACCCAAAGAGGTGAAACAACTAAATCAGGAATCGACGAACACGCATGGTCAAATCAACACCGAATGAAGTGGACAGAAGCAAAGGTTTTCTTAAACTTCACGGCTGAGTGATTTCCCATAGTATATAAGTACGTAGCCTTAGGAATAGATTGTAGTTTGCAACTGAAGACGATATAAATAAAATATAGACAATGGAAGTCCGAAACACAGGGTTAATTTAAAAAAATAGTAATTGTGTGATGTGTATGTGTAGTGAAGAGTGTTTATTTGTGTTTTTTAAGACGATAAATTTTTAGTTTTTAAAGAAATGTACGTTTTCAAACAATTTTTACTTTGGTGAAGCTAAAGACAAAATTAAAAATACTTCTACATACTAGCGACAGAATTTCAAAGCCGTGAGTCAAAATAAAAATAGTAAATACAAGCTACTAGTGAGAGAAAAATACCAACATTTTGGTATTTTTTATCTTGTAATATGAATCTCGTTAACGAAAATCGCACAAAAAAGTGAGGTTAGAAATCACCGTAATGTAACAATTGTGCTATCAGCTTAAATAATGAAATAACTTTTGGTAAATACTGCATAGTATAGATCTACTCTTATTATCTCTGGATAACGTAATATATTTTAGCCTTGACATGTGTTAAGAAAAAATATTTTTTCTAAAGAGGGTGACTATATTTTACGAGCCAAAAAGTTTCATTTGACATAACCTGTGTATAAGGGCGCTATAAGGGTAAGAAACTTTCCACCGAACACCATCACTGAACATAATTGAGGCGAGGAAGCACCGGATTCCAGTAGTGCCTTTGAACCTTAACATAACCCCTTTTGTCGGTTTTTCGAAATTTCAAGAATGAACTAAGTTATGGGATCCCGCGGACTTTAGACTCTATTCTCTTTTTAGCAATTTGTTCGGTAATATTTTGTTAATAAAAATAATTAAATTAAAAAATTTGTTTTTATTGTTTTTTGTAGTTTTACAACAAAATTTGTAGTTTTACCTATAAAATTGTTGTAAAATTACAAAAAAAGTTCGTAAAATCACAATGAGTTTTTACAAATTTTGGTATAGTTTTACAAAATTAATTTGTAAAATTACAATTTTTTTAGGAAAAATATGATAAATTTATTGTAATTTTACAAAACGGTTTCTAACTTTACAATGAAAACTTTATTTCTACAATATAGAAGTGTTAAAATTACCAAATTATATCTTACAAGTCGGGGTTTCGATTCCTATAATTACAGTACATACTTTGTAAAAAAATACTATGTAAGCATAGTTTACATATTTTTTGTATTTTTCAGATCGTTATCGTTCGTCACAAAATTACCAACGATAAGTTCTGTAATTTTAATATTAAGGTGCATCGCGCTATACATCTCTAAAACGACATTATCATATGAGTTAGATCTGCCAATATGCCTTCACGACCTGCCTCGATTACTGATAATCTTAAAATCCTTACCGTTGTGTGAAGCTTCACAAAACGTAAAAATATGGGCTGGCATATCTGAAATTTGGTAACGTGATCACGATGTGCATTATGTAAATCCACAATCTTTTTTGCAAAGTCACATTATATATATGCGAATCTTGGTGCATCCTGTATACTATTCATCTAAAACGACGTTAACAAAAAGTATACTGATTAAACACATTAATGTTGCAAAACCTTTGTTAAAATACATATAATCTTTATTTAAGTACGAATCCTTATACATAGAATGATAAATAAGAATTAAATATTAAGGTCACCAACAAGCAATAGCAAAAGTTCATAGTAAAAAAATAGTAATATAAAAATATAAAAAAGAACAATATAAGAAAAGAACAATATAAAAAAAAACATAACACAATAACAAACAAAAGTATCAAAACAATGTATGACTACTAAATAGAAAGTACAAAACACGCACATAAAAAGTAGCAGAGTTGAATAAGTACTATTTCACACTGCATTTAACAAATTCAATCATTAATATATTTATGTAAATTACTTTTAAACACACCAATTGATGGGCTTTCTGTCAGTTCCTGTGGTAGATTATTATATTGTCGAAACCCCTTCATAAATAATGAATTTTTTACTCTTGCGGAACCTGATCTATTTGTGTACAGATTATTTCTTGTTCTTGTGTTATAGTTATTTATATTACGATTAAAATAAGCAGGTGCTAAATTATTTAACATTTTGTAAAGTTGTAAAAAAGTTTTGTTTCTGACACGCAGAACGAGGTATGAATCATTAAAATTGGTTAAGTGGTTCTCAAAAAAAAACAACATTTCAATCAACGTTTTACGGATTATCCGATTGCCGTCTTAATTCTGTCTGCGTAGATTTTGTCATAAATTCATTATTACAGTATCAAGAACCTAAAAATGCCCTTTCTCCAACGCGCATAGCTAGGTACGAATCATGAAAATCGGTTTAGTGGTTCTCAAAAAAATTAATTTTTGTTTTAACCATTGTTTCCTCATAAACTCATTATTACTGAACTGATTCTGATAAAATAAAAAACATCATGGTTAGAATTGATTTCTCTTTAAAGATCGCCATTGAAATTTGATTTTGTCCGCAAGCTTGGGTTTACAAATTACGATATATTTAAATAGTGGTCTTTAAAGTTCAATCGATCTTTGTCATAATGCTCCTTATTAAATTAAAATCGGTTCAGTAATTATGAATTTATGAGGAAATTAATGCAGATGGAATTGAAAAGGCAATCGTATAATCTGGAAAACAGTGATGGAAACAAAAATTAATTTTCTAAGAACCACTAAACCGGTTTTAATAATTTATACCTCGTTGTGCGTGGCAAAAGCAGAACTTTTCTACAAATACAAAAAAAATTAAACATTTTTCATAAAATATGAATAAACGAGCCTCTTTGAAGGGTCAAGTTTGATTCTGTCCGTCATCTTGTATTTGAAGATGGCGGCAAATTTCAATAGCAGTGGTTAAAAAACAATCGATTTTCGATGCCTTCTATTTCATTGAAATCGCTTTTCTAATAATGAATTTATGCGAAAATGTATGCAGAGAGAATGGACACAACAATCGCATAAAAACTGATTGAAATAATTCGCACCTCGTTCTGAGTGGCAGAAACAGAGTTTCTTTATGAATTAATAAAGAAATCCAAAAATTTTCCGTAACATAAGAATAAACGTGGCTCTTTGAAGGGTAAAGTTTGTGTTTTCCGCCATCTTAGATTTTAAGATGGCGGACAAAAAATGTTTTTATTCAAAGTCTTGCTCAATTCCCTGCAAAAAGCAGTTTGTTGCATTAACATCTGTCGAATGATTCTAAAGTTATAATGGAAAACATTTTGTCCGGTTTTTTATGTGCCACCCGGAAGCTTGGTGGTACACCCTGTATACTGTGCATTATCTATACATCTGTGAAACGACGTTATCATACATGGGATCCCATCCCCAGCTAAGCCAGTCAGATGATGAGATAGCCCTAAGCTAGGTCTGCCAATATGGCCTCACCGCCTGCCTCGATTACCGATTACCTTAAACGCGTTACCGTTTTCGACGCGACGATTTTTCGGTTCGCTGATTCGAAAAACGAGCATCGGTCGGGTACATTGACGCTCAGTGCCGTTAACACGACTTTGTTATGTCATATTTTCCAAAATCAAGTTATTATATTGCATGAAATTAATTATAATTCTGCAAGACGTGAATTTTGCAGGATCTTTCCAAATTTAACTTCAAAATTTTGATTAACGATGTCTTCGCAAAATCTGCTGTGAATGTATTTTGTAACCAAATGAAAGTAGAGTCAGGTTGACTCAGGTTTAGGGTAGTTTGGCAAAGAACTCCGCAATGGGAAAATGGACTTTACCCGAATTTGATGTTACTTGGACATTTGATAGTACTAATCCTGGTTTAAGAGATATGCAACTTTTATCGATAATGTATGCCTAGTTCTTGAGATATTGGGGGTCAAAGTTTGGAAAAACGCGTTGTAGTGGTAACTTTGCTGACAAAAAGAAAAAGAAAGAACTATTTCTCAGCTGAAATAGTGGCAGGTATAAATGAATTTGTGTTGTTGAAGGATGGTTCATATTCACCAAATAAACACTACTGTTAAAATATGGTTAGTTCTTATACTGGGCATGTTCAAAAAAATATAATTTTTTGAATATGCATTTGACATTAGTTTAGAAGAAAAAACCAAACATGCACCAGGATTCTTCTATCTGCATCTATTTTGGATAGTTCAAATAGGATCACTTCATTTTTTGCCCATGCTTTTCACGGTACAATTTTTTTAAGTTTGACTGTTTTTCATCGCTTCAACAACTCGACATGGTTCACATCTTTAAGCAATTTTGTCCCACTATTCTAAATCTACTATTTGCCATTGTTAACACGATCTTATTGTTAATTTTTAGCATGAAAAGTTGGTGACAGACAGTCTTTGTTATTAAAAAAACAAAATTTTATTCAACGTTTTTTGAATATTTACTTTTTTTTTCTGTGGTCAGTGAGTGAGCAATTTCCCATGCTAAAAATTAATACGAAGATCGTGATCACCACAAAAAACGTTGAACACAAAGAATATTTGAATGGACCCCGTAGTAAAACAAAGACTTTGTGTCATCAACTTTTCACGATAAAAATTAATACGAAGATCGTGTTTACAATGGCAAATAGTAGATTTAGAATAGGTTTTGAAAGTTGGACAAAATTGCTCAAAGATCTGAATCATGTCGAGTTTTTAAAACGATGAAAAATAGTCAAACTTCAAAAAATAGTACCGTGAAAAGCATGGGCAAAAGATGAAGTGATCCTATTTAAACTATCTAAAATAGATGCAGATAGAAGAATCCTGGTGCATGTTTGGTTTTTTCTTCTAAACTAATGTCAATGTGTCAATGTCATCTTTTAGCAGTAGTGATTATTTGGTGAATATGAACCATCCTTCAACAACACAAATTCATTTATACATGTCACTATTTCAGCTGAGAAATAGTTATTTTTTGTCAGCAAAGTTATCACTGCAACGACTTTTTCCGAACTTTGACCCCCAATATCTCAAGAACTAGACATCAATCTCGATAAAAGTTGCATATCTCTTAAACCATGATTAGTACTGTCAAATGTCAAAGTTACATCAAATTCGGGGGAAGTCCATTTCCCATATATTTCTGCGGGGTTCTTTTAAAGATTTCGTTGATTCTTAATTGTGTTACTTAATCAAGTAGGCTTAGCAAGTTAGGTGTTTAGGATATTCCATATAACCATATAACTATGAGATACTATAACGGCCCTACCATTGCTTTTCCCGAGAAAAATGCGTACCGATAATAACTCTCCCAATCAAGTTGGCCTGGAAAAAACCGATAAACGCAGAGTGTAAACGGGCAGGCGCGTCGATTGCGTCAGCAGTGAAAGTGTCATTAAATTATCGTAAGGTCACTATGACGCCAGACATGGATTTTTAAGTGCATGCGCAGTAGATTTTTGGTTTATGGGCTGGTGACCCAAACAGTTTCAAAGCCAACCGCGATCTTGAATGTTCTCCTTTGTTTTTCAAAGTTATTTTCGTTACACATTTTGGAGCATTTGGGCCATTATAGTATCTCATAGTTATATGCATATAACTATTAGATATACAAAGGACCAGGATGCGAGAAAATCGTCGCGGCAACGGTCAAAATCTAGATTGCCATGACATGGCCAATGGGCTAAAGACGGCTCGATCTGAGCCTGTGCGAGTTTGTAACGTCGAATCACCTCATTTCTCGTTCAGCGCACTTCCAGCTGACGCAGGCGCATTGGAGCCCGTCTTTAATCCATTGGCAACGGGCAACTTGGTATTTCGCAGAGGTTTCCGCAACGTTTTTTATCATAGGGAAATACACGGGCAACCCCTTTATAGTATCTCATAGTTATATGGGACCTCCTTAGCAGTTAGCCATCCTGTGACGGTTCGCCGATTAGAAAAACCTGGGGTGCGTTTGAAAATAAAAGGTGATGGTGAGGCGAGGGTAGGGTAAGGTAATGTTTATAAATTCATAAAAAATCAGCAGGTCACCCTTGGAACGCGGGTGTTGGATTTGTTTTGAAAGTTAATTTTGTGTCAGTTTATGGGAAGAATCCATTAGCAATGTGAATATCTCCAAATATCATTTTTATATAAAATACACTTTTTGTTCACCCACACCAAAGAAATAAGCAATAAATTCACACTTCTTAAACACGCTATTGCGCAGACAAGGGTAACTTTTGCCCAGCTCAAGACCACGGCGATTCTGGCGCACCCCGGGGCATCACCTTTCTGATTTTCGAACGTCATTACTTTCATCTCGGTCATTTTCGAACGGTTTTGGGCTAGCCGAAGTATAACTTTAACCCTGGGGTGACAATTTTCAAACGCACCCCAGCACCGGAGTAAATTGTAAGCGCCGTTACACGGCTTTATTTTTTCATATTTTCTGAAATAAAATCATTATATTGCATTAAATTATACTTTGTAGGTTCTGCTCACAGGTTTTCAAATAATATTAAATTAATTAAATCATTGATACCTGAGGTGTTGAAGAAAACTATGACGTCATGTGCATTTGTGAGCTACTAATGTCATCATATTTGCCTTATAAAAATCATGGATATGTTGCCTGTTATATAGCCATAAAAAATTGTTCATTTTGTTTCGTTTTCTTATCATTCGTTGTTTTCAATTGCTTTTATTTTCGTACTGAAAATTACCGTTTTTTTTTTTAAATCGTACTAGCGTCCCACTGTGCGCCCACGTGTATTTTTATAACCTTTTCCCCGTTAACTTATAATCGAAAATATATTTTCAGGTAGGAATTTTTTATCTCTGTATATCCTGCTGCTGCTTTGATCCTGCTTCGAAATCGATTACCTACAGCTACTTAAAATATATAATCGTGCTTTAAAATTCGCGTTTTAAATTTTGAATATATATTTTTATATACATGTTTATAAATACTTGAATTCGTAACGGGCGAAAAACTACTTTTTGATTAATTTCGAGCACTTATCCCCAATTCTTGAATTTCAAGCGATAAGAAAATGAGAGAATAAGGAAAAATCATCATTAATTTTTTTTCCTAATCACTATATCATCATTATACAGACCGCTTCAAGCTACTGCGAACATAGGGCGGAAGAAGTCTAATTTGCCAGTGTACGTACATGCAGAGACACCGCACGCCTATCAGTGAAGCAACCAACACTCAGGCTTCCGATCGCCATTCGCTGCCGTTCGCCGCCTTTCGCCTTGTATTTAGTACGCCTCTAACCACGGTGCTGTGTGGAGCGTAGTCAATGAAACCGGAATTTGGTCAATAAATACGCAAATTTTTATAACGTAATTTTCTTATTTTTAGTCACTGATAAATAAGAGCGTTTTATTGTCAACTGCTCAGATTTATCAGTGACGACGTGTTACAATGAAAATAATAAGGAGAAATAAAATAAAAGCAAGTTCTCAAAATAAAATAATACATTCTAAAAACCAAAAAGATTCTCCCAGTCAAAAAAAAATTAAAGCAAATGTTCGAAAAGTCCTCCTTGCTCGGCTAGACAATATCCGAGCCTACTATAAAAATCCCTTCTAACGTTTCCAAGCATGTTAGGGGTGATAATTTGAAAAGCTTCTTCAAAAACAGATAGAAGTCATTAGGAGCAAGATCGGGAGATCGAGCTGGCCATAAAATAGTTCCCCGTGTACTTATAACCCGATTAGGAAATACATTATCAAGATATTCCCTAACAAGGCCAACATTGTGAGCGGAACAACCATCTTGTTGAAACCATGTTTCACCAAATCTTACACCTAACAACTGCCTAGCAGTTGGAATAATGTGCTGCTGCAGTAGATCCAAGTATCTAGGACCATTCAAATTGCAATTGCCGTTAATAAAAAATGGCCCAATTACGTCCCCCCAAACATTTAGTTTTTGGGGATACTGTGTTCTTACGTCAAAATACAAATGCAAATTTTCCCTCGACCAATATCGAACGTGTGTTGGGTTATGACGATTTGACCATTTGACCATCTGCACTTTTTCGGCAACTTCGTAGACATCCATTTTTAGTTTTAAAAATGTATTATTTCAATTAAGAACTTACCCATCTGTTTCTCGAGCAAGGCAGAAATAAAACAAAATAATAAAAACAAAATGAATTTCCAAAAGATAACACTGCAGCGTGCTTCGAATCCACCTCGGTCGTACGGCACGGAGAGTAAATTGGACTTGATTCCCCCTATGTTCGTAGTAGCTTGAAGCGGTCTGTAGATACGTCAGCAATGAAGTTTACTAATTAATTTTAAAATTTACCCAATTCATTAAACTGGAAACTCTGTTTTAATATCTAATATCTAACAACATTGTTATTATCATTTTAAGAAATTACTTGTACTGATTGCTCGCTACTTGCTTATCTTTTTTTTTCTCCGTTGGGAGCTTCTTTAAACGATCGTCGCAAGATTTTGATTTGATGTAGAACTTAACATACATACCCTTGTTTAATTTTTTTTTACAAAATGAAGGGATAATTTAGCGCCCTAATAAATTTACAGAAAAGATTTGTGGCGTAGAGGGCAAAGGGTGAGGGAATAAATAGGAAAACAGTTTTTCCTCGACCAGAATTTGAACCCGGGACCTCTAGAATACCAGTCTAATGCTCTACCAACTGAGCTAACGAGGAACTGGGGTTTTAACTGGCTATTCGGAAATCCTTTCGTCCGATTCATTTGTTAGCAGTGGGAAGATCTTTGAAGCCTACTGCGGCTTTAAAAACCTAGACATGTTATAAAGACAAGGAGGTACACATTCACGATTATTAGCTGTACGAAATTTCTATTTATCTATCAACCAACGATACACGACATATAGCGTTTTATTGGAGTTTTTTTTCCAACTAATAATTTCAGCCAAACATATTTACAAAATGAAGGGAAAATTTAGCGCCCTAATAAGATTTGTGGCTATGACACAAATTTTTTCTGTAATTTTTTTTTATTAAATAATTTTTTGACTAGCTATAATGTACTTAACCTGTGCAAATGTAGTGTATAATAAATTAAAATTGTTATTGAAAGCTCTTTTATACTCTTACTTAGAAGTTAAAAAAATTTCACTAGTAATACCACAAGAGGTTAAATTATTTCCACAAATTTGTACGATCACATAAATATTTTGAAAATTATCGCGATTCGAAGACGAGGAATTTTCTAAAAATATTCATGTTTGAGAAAAAATTTTAGGATTGAATTTAACCTTCCTTAAAAGAAAATAATTTAAAAATATATTTTTTTTACACCTTCATCAAAAACATTTTAGTAACTGTCTGCAGATAACTAAAGCATGACTTTTTTGGTTATCGATGCAAAAAACTTTTTTTTTGATCACGGGTGCAAAAAAAGATTTCTGTCCGTCTTTTACCCAAAGGTAAAGAGAAATAGCGGAAAATAGTAATATTGAAAAAATCTAATTATTCTTGCCTAAGAATTAAGCCATTTATTTTCATCAAGTATTTAGGAAAAAATAATTTAAATATATCGTCAAAATATCAAATTAGACACTTAAAGTTAATTTTCAATGTTATCAGCATTCGTATCCTTATCTCTATCAAGTCGACCAATCAAGCAGGTGCACTTTTAAAATCATGGCGAATGCGTGACAGCTCCAGCTGATTAAATGCACGAAAACCTCGTTAGGTACGATAAGGGAGTCGTAACATTACGACCGTCCCTGCACACGAAACGACGTTTGGACGCATTCGATCAGCTGGAGCTGTCCCGCATTCGCCATTAGTTTAAAAGTACACCTGCTCGATAGGCCTACTCGATAGAGATAAGGATACGAATTCCGATAGACCCGAAATTTAACTTTAACAGTGAGATTTACTAAGATTTAAAATAGTACCCCCCACAGGTGTAAACATTTACGTCTGTGAGGGGTACTAAATTTTAAAACCAATTTTCAAAAAACCCTTACCCATACAGAAAAGGCACAAAGTTAGTGATTATTTTGTATTGTTATTGCAAAATACCACTGAAAAACTGCTTTTTTTCTCAAAATACACCATATTTTAGAAGAAAATGCCCTAAAACTAATTTTCTTTGACAGGTTTCAAAATGGAAAATGGTGAATACGCCAGAAATTTGGCCCATAATAGCTTTATTATTTGTGTTTGAGATTATAAAGTTGGTGATTTTTTAGACCGCCTCAGGGGAGTGGTTTAAATTTATAGCCCCCAGAAAGGATTGTTTTGTGGCATTTAGTAATAAGTTCGTTTATAATTTCTCTGAGTAACCATTTTTACAAGGATTAATTCAACTTATTTAATATCCCAAGTTGTTCATTACCCAATAAAACACCTCCTATTTTGTCCAGAAAAACGCCATATTTTGAACCCGTTTTCAGCACAAAAAATATATTATATAATATATAAATGTGCTTTTTTTTACTCGCGTTTTTAAATACCTCACTGCGCTCGTTATTTAAACCAATGTTTATAAAAAAGCACTATTTTAGCCACTAGTTGTTAAAACTACTATTTTGGCTTTTTACAATTAGAATGTTTTTTTAATCGTACCCAATACGTATTGAAAAGATTGTCTTCTTTTTCTTCCATAGAGCATGTTCTTTGTTCTGACAAAGAGCGTCGTGATGTATGAAAGAACAAGATGCTGGATTTTCGATACGTATAACAATGATTTTTCAAAATGGCGTATATAAAAACATATATTTGGTTTATAAATTTAAAGGTTTTTTTAAAGGTTATTTATTTAATTCATATTTTTAGCTTTTATGCATATACGTTATGCGCTTATTCTTAAACCGTTCAGCGTTTTTAATTAAACGAGGATACAGGTCCTTTTTCATATCATATGACTTCACGATCGTTGTAAATGTATTTATTTGCTTTTTTATCGGTTAAAGTTTTGTACACTATTATTACATTCCTCCAACATTGACTTGTCCCATTCGGCTCCCAAAATAAATTTGCCTTAAAAAGGTTGTGTGGCTTCGTGTTCTAAATCTCCAAAAAATTTAAAATTTTTATTTTAATTGTGTTTGTCTCAATTTTAAACTGTTTGTATACGTCCTGGACTGCTCCTCTTAGACATAAGTTGACTATGTAATAAGGTTCTGATGATGCATCAATGGGTTCCAGCCTTTTTAATTAAACGACAATACAGGTCGTTTTTCATATCATATGACTTTACGATCGTTTTAAATGTATTTATTTGCTTTTTTTCGGTTAAGTTTTGTACACTATTACATTCTGCCAATTCGGCTTCCAGAATAAATTTGCACGAACAGGGCTGTCTGGATCCGTGTTATGCAATAATAATGATATTTTAGCTGTAGAATACGCCCGAGAACCGTTTGCATATTTAATAGTTAAATTAAAATCTCCTGCACACAATTTCTTAGGAATTATTGCCCATTTAGAAGACTCTTTCTGGAAAAGGTGGTTACAAGACCTTCAAAAAGAGAGAGAGACGAAATCATATATTTGGTTCCTAAAGCTAAAGGAATTTTTAAAGTTTGTTATTTATATTAGTTCATGTTTTTAGCTTTTATGCATATACATTATGCGCTTATTCTTAAACCATCCAATGTTTTTAATTAAACGAGAATACATGTCATTTTTCATATCATATTGATTTACAATCGTTCTTAAATGTATTTATTTGCTTTTTTTCGGCTAAAGTTTTGTACAGTATTACATTTCGCCATCATTGACTTGTCCCATTCGGCTTCCAGAATAAATTTGCACTAACAAGGCTGTGTGGCTCCGTGTTCTGTAATAATAATGATATTTTAGTTGTACAACACGCCCGAGAGCCGTTTGCATATTTGACGGTTAATTTAAAGCCTCCTGCACACATTTTCTTAGGAATTATTGCCCATTTAGAAGACTCTTTCTGGAAAAGGTGGTTATTAGGAAGGTGCCCTTAACAAGACCTTCAGAAGGGTGAATAAATAAAAGACGCAAATATATATTTGGTTCCTAAATTTAAAGAAACTTTTAAAGTCTGTTATTTATTAATTTATGTTTTTAACTTTTATGCATATACGGTATGCGCTTATTCTTAAACTCTTCAGCGTTCTAATCAAACGAGAATACAGGTCTTTTTTCATATCATATGACTTCACGATCGTTTTAAATGTAATTATTTGCTTTTTTACTTCCCTCGCTAAAGGGAAGTAATGTAATCATCGAAAAATCGCACTTCGAGATTTTCATGATCCTCCACGAATTTTGAGGTTCCGAATAGTGATAAGCACGAATCCAGACGCCGTCGCTCTGTCTGTCGGTCTGTCTGTCGCCTACTTTGTAGCCTCTCTAACTCAAAAACTCCTTCACTAATCATAACAAAATTTTATATAGCTATTAATTTTGTTGACGCGCAGATCCCTATTGTTTTGAGCATTCTCCTAGTAGACCCTTCGGAGCTACCCTCAAAAAACTTCATCCCTAAAAAAAATCTTTTTTTTCTTACCGTGTGATACCTCCTTCGAAAGCTTATCAAAATTGTAGTTGAATGGCACCAACATTTTTATTATATATATATATATATATATATATATATCACATAAAAAATGCAAAAAAACAATTGAAAAATTCAATTTTCTGTGCCATATATCTCGAGTTATGAAACGAAATGTTAAATAAAAAGAAGCTTAAAATAAATCCAGGTCCCACCCTATTGTCTTATCAAATTTCATACAAATCGGTTTAGCCGTTATTGCGTGATTAATGGACAAATATCTTATGTATACGAGGATATATATATATATATATATATATATATATATAGAACATGTAAAACGAAATGTTTTTAGAAACAATAGTCTGAATCTACATATGTAAAATATATTTGAAAAGTCCGTGCACCCTAGAAAAGAAACCCCAGGATCTGGAAAGATCCTGGAAAAGTCTGGAAAGACCCTGGAAAAGTGAGGAAAGACCCTGGAAAATTCTGGAAAGACCCTGAAAAAGTCTGGATATACTCTAGAAAAGTCTGGAAACACTCTGTAAAAGTCTGGAAACACTCTGTAAAAGTCTGCAAAGACGCTGGAAAAGTCTGGAAACACTGGAGAAATCTGGAAAGACTCTGGAAAAGTCTGGATACACTCTGGAAAAGTCTGGAAGGACCCTGGAAAAGTCAAGATACACTCTGGAAAAGTCTGAAAAGATCCTGAAAAAGTACATCCTGGAAACTCTAAAAAGACCTTGGAAAAGTTTGGAAACACTCTAGAAAAGTCTGGAAAGACCCTGAAAAAGTCTGGATATACTCTGGAAAAGTCTGGAACGACTCTGGAAAAGACTGGAAAGACCCTGGAAAAGTCTGAATACACTCTGGAAAGTTTGGAGAGACCATGGAAAAGTCTGGAAAAACTCAGGAAAAGTCTGAATATATTTTGGAAAGGCCTGGAAACACTCTGGAAAAGTCTGGATACATTCTGGAAAACTCGGGAAAGACCCTGGAAAAGTCTGGATATACTCTGGAATAGTCTGGAAAGACCCTGGAAGTCTGAATACACTCTGGAAAAACCTGGATACACTGTGAAAATGTCCGAGTACACCATGAAAAAATCTGAATACACCCCTGAACAGTGTAGATACACCCAAAAAAAGTCTGGATATACCCTGGAAAAGTCTGACCAACCCAATCTAACCCATGTACCCAACACCGTTCTTAACTAAAAAGCCTGTTAACTCCTACCGCCTCAGTGCCCTTTAGCCTACTGTGGCTGCCATTTTTATAACCAAATTGACAAGTAAAACATGGATTTTCTGTCAGTTTGGTGTCAATATGGTACCAATCATAGGCCAAAGGATACTAAAACGAAAATCAGTTAACTGGCTTTTTAGTCGAGACCGGTGTTACATGTACCTATACAGACCGCTTCAAGCTACTGCGAACATAGGGGGAATCAAGTCCAATTTACTCTCCGTGCCGTACGACCGAGGTGGATTCGAAGCACGCTGCAGTGTTATCTTTTGGAAATTCATTTTGTTTTTATTATTTTGTTTTATTTCTGCCTTGCTCGAGAAACAGATGGGTAAGTTCTTAATTGAAATAATACATTTTTAAAACCAAAAATGGATGTCTACGAAGTTGCCGAAAAAGTGCAGATAGTCAAATCGTCATAACACACGTTCGATATTGGTCGAGGGAAAATTTGCATTTGTATTTTGACGTAAGAACACAGTATCCCCAAAAACTAAATGTTTGGGGGGGGGGGGTATTATAGGGGAACACGTAATTGGGCCATTTTGCAGCAGCACATTATTCCAACTGCTAGGCAGTTGTTAGGTGTAAGATTTGGTGAAACATGGTTTCAACAAGATGGTTGTTCCGCTCACAATGTTGGCCTTGTTAGGGAATATCTTGATAATGTATATCCTAATCGGGTTATAAGTACACGGGGAACTATTTTATGGCCAGCTCGATCTCCCGATCTTGCTCCTAATGACTTCTATCTGTTTTTGAAGAAGCTTTTCAAATTATGACCCCTAACATGCTTGGAAACGTTAGAAGGGGTTTTTATAGTAGGCTCGGATATTGTCTAGCCGAGCAAGGAGGACTTTTCGAACATTTGCTTTAATTTTTTTTTCACTGGGAGAATCTTTTTGGTTTTTAGAAAGTATTATTATTATTTTCATTGTAACACGTCGTCACTGATAAATCTGAGCAGTTGACAATAAAACGCTCTTATTTATCAGTGACAATAAATAAGAAAATTACGTTATAAAAATTTGCGTATTTATTGACCAAATTCCGGTTTCACTGACTACGCTCCACCCAGCACCGTGGTTAGAGGCGTACTAAATACGAAAGGAAAGTCATGCAAGTGTTGATCGCAAGCCTGAGTATTGGTTGCTTCACTGATAGGCGTGCGGTGTCTCTGCATGTACGTACACTGGCAAATTAGACTTCTTCCGCTCTATGTTCGCAGTAGCTTGAAGCGGTCTGTATATGAGTAGCGGTTTTTTTTTATGTAATATATGTTCTTCTGAGCGAGGGAAGTTTTGTAGTAAACCTCTACTCGATTTATTTCGGTTAAAGTTTTGTACGGCTTCCAGAATAAATTTGTACTAACAAGGCTGTGTGGTAATGGTAATAATAATAATATTTTAGTTGTACAACACGCCCGAGAGCCGTTTACATATTTGATGGTTAATTTAAAGTCTCCTGCACACATTCTCTTAGGAATTATTGCCCATTTAGAAGATTCTTTCTGGAAAAGGTGGTTATTAGGAAGGTGCCTTTAACAAGACTCTTACAAAGATGAATAAATAAGATAGGAAAGCCTATATAGCTAAGAAAGTTTTGAAAGTAACTTGGTTTATGGTTTTACTAGGGTTTTTAAGTTTAAGTTTGCACCGCCTTAGATCAAGAGGTTACTTCTTTAGTCTAAGATTAGACATGCGACCAATTTTTATCTTATTTTATTGGTGCAATAGCCAGTAAAACAAATTGAAATGTTTTTATATATTTTTAAAAGCTGATTTATATAGGAACCAAAGTAGCACTTTTTAAAAAGTCGAGCAAAAAAAGCCCAGTTTAGTCGCCAGTTGTAAACACTATTTTTTTAATAGCTTCATTAAAAAACGGAAAAAGCATGTTCTTCACCACCGGTTACTCAGTTTTAAAATTTCGCACCATATCCTTTTGTTGGCCAGTTAATTTTTTAACATTATTTTTGTCCAAAAGAATAATAAAAATAATTTTATAACCAAAAAAGCCGTTTTTTTTTTTAAATTGTGTTTCTGATGAAGGTATAAAAAACGTTATTTTTTTATTACAAAGAATTGAAAATCACCCATCAAAATATTTGCACTCATTTTTTTACACCCTGTACCAGAACTAGTTAAAAACCTTTTATTTCAGAAAAAACCATCATTTTAAATTTTTGCCTTACTGTAACTGAAACAAAATTATGATTGTTTTCCACAAACCAAAACTACACTTTTTTGCACTCGACGCGCGTTTCGCTAACAACGTTAGCATCATCAGGAGACGATAAACAATGACAACATAGTTACTGTAACTGAACTTTGTGATAATCCGATATTTTTTTTTTAATTTCAGACAACTTGATGCGAAGGCAAAATTGCTGCAAATTAATCAACTAGTTCATTCAAATAAGTCATCGCCAATTAGTTATAATTACAAAAGGCACCCGAGCGCTATAGGTGTTTAAATGAACTAAAACCTCAATTATTGCAAAATGCAAATAATGCCTCCTAATTCAACGTATATGAATGTAGGGAATTTAATTATTTGGTTACAAATACTGAATTAAGCCGGACTTTCCGTTTAAATTACCATACATAATCCTCTACAAATTTACGCTGGCTCCTTTGTAAATTGTGTTCCAGAAGCTCACACAATTTCACTAAAAATTGCACTAATTAATTCTATATTCACTCAAACCATTTAGGTAACTATGAGATACTATAATAAACCAGCCCTTAAATAATCAAGATAGCTTGGACTGGACGCGAGCAGATATGCGCAGTAGTTTTTCCGCCTTTGCTCTTCCCCAAGGCCAACCCAGATTTTTAAATTGTTTTCTTTGATTTTCAAAGTTATTATATTTTAAACTTTCGATTTCTAGAATAAATCACTCAAATTTTTCAAACTTTGATTGTTTTTTAGACGTTCTCTCTGTTAAAATGAATGATATTTGGAGAGAGAGAGGGCAGAATTTTAGAGGTAGATGGAGAGATATTTTTGTGGCATGCAAAAATTTTTAAGGTTGTTGAAGAGAGACAACGGGCTATAAAAAAGTATTTTAGAGAAAGATGAAAATAATTTAAGGCAAATGTTTACTCAAAATTTCTGTTATGTCATCTGTGTGTCATCTTGAGTGGTGTCATGCATAATTTTTATTTTGCAATTTTTATTCAAAAACAGCAAAAATTGTAATTTGTCAAAGTGTAAAGTGTCTAAAACATAAGGTGGTATTAATTTCTTTCAATCAAAGTTCTTTACAGTCTTTAAATTTACCAAAAAACGTGTCCTACTAAAGTGGATTTTAGCACATCTAAAAATAATTTAATAGGTATTTAAGAAAATTATGTCAAGGGTCATCATGGCTTTACCATTAAATTACCATCATGGCTTGACCATAAAAATAATTTAACAGGTATTTAAGAAAATTATTTTAAGGGCCATCATGGCTTTACCATTAAGGACATTTTTTCAAAAATATTTTGAAACCCACTGCGTAAATTCCTAAAGAACAAAATTTGTTCGTTTATCAGTGGTTTTTAAATAAGATAAAAAAATTTGCCTAGACACACGCAAATCCAAATCCTAACTAGAATCTAAGTACCTATCTGACGTTTCGGCAGAAATTCTACTGCCGTTATCAAAGGAATTATTCTTTTCAAATTTTTTTTCGATTCTTTTGGCAGTTTGGTGCGTCGATAGTAGCCAACCAGGTATTGGGTGAGTTTCATAAAATTTAAAATCAAAATTATATTTGTTTGAGTGTTTTCGATTTTAGATTACATTATAAAAATACAAAATTTAAAGTAAAATCAAAAATAAAGTTATTAAGTATAAAGATTATCTTTTGACTGATTTTAACAAAAAATACATTAGAAACCCAAAGAACATCAATGCTACTTTTTAATTTATTAAAAAAAACTTTTAGAAAATCTTGTTTTAAAATTGGAAGCCAAACTGTATTTATATCAACTGATATGCTAGTTCTGGTTCTCTTTGTAATATACTAGTTTCCCCACATTACACTATGATCATTTTCAAAAGAATGTTGGCAAATTTTAGACCTCTCCCAGTCTTCCCTTCTGAGGTACCTCTTATGGTCATTTATTCTAACTTCAAGAGGCCTTGAAGTTTCTCCAATATAAAATTTACCACACTCGCAAGGAATTTTATAAACGATATTTTTTGAGTTTTGTTCAGCTTTTAGTGGGTTTGTTTTGACTAGAATTGATCTAAGAGAATTTTTTTTTTTAATTGTTCTAATATTATAATCATTAGCAATTCGTTTAATTTTTTCCGAAATACCTGGTACAAAAGGAATTATTAAAGAAACCTTAGGAAACTTAAGGCGGCTAAGTTTCACGAATGTCTAAAGTAAGTAATTGTTATTTTTCTAACTAGTGCGGAAAGTTGTATTATTTCGAACGCGACTGTCGATGACCCTAAATTCGCGGAGCGGAGTTCGGGCAAGCAATCAAGGTCGGGAAAGATACTTTACGCGCGAAAATATACGTGCTATTGGTAAATAAACGGAGAGAAGTTGGTGGATGTATCCGTTCGGAAAAAAGAAGGTAATATCATAACATAAAAGGAAATGTTTTCGTAACAGCCAACATCATTTTTTTAAGTCAAATTCATTAAGAAAAAAACAGCAAAATAAAAATGTCAACATATTTTATATTACGCCACTACGCCACAATTGACAACTATGACATATAACACCTAGCAAATATCAAAATTATAAAAAGGCTTCAAGACGGTATCCAATCAAATTGAAAACATTTGTGACAGCTTAAAATACTAGTAAATAATATTTTTATGTTACACCACTGTTTTATCTTTTTCTAAAATATACTAAAAAA
Organism: Oxystoma pomonae; assembly: GCA_963921995.1. Taxonomy (NCBI): domain Eukaryota; kingdom Metazoa; phylum Arthropoda; class Insecta; order Coleoptera; family Brentidae; genus Oxystoma; species Oxystoma pomonae. Next base: position 21,062,614 of record OY998165.1, read on the forward strand.
AACTATAAAACAGCACAAAATACATACACACCTAATATCGTTGAATTAGCATTTTTAATGAAAAAATAACAATATTTTAATAATTTTAAGGTGCACCAATGACCTAACCTGTCAGAAAACATTGCGAAAAAATGTAAAAATTAGCGTTTACTCTATCCTTCAAAAAATAAATAAATACCTGCATCTTTTCTTTCGAAGATATTATTTCTAAATGTTATTTTATCCCACATTTGATTCGCCGCTGTAACCAAACTAAATACCTCACCAACTTTTAAGGCGCATTTTTTTAAAGCCTTTGTCCAAAGCTACAACATATCAAAAAAAATTCAAAATCGCCCGATGTCTGAATTACATGGGCCGGTGTGCGGGGTTCTTTGTTGGTTGTACATTATTATATGTACGTTCGCGCTGTGTTGGAAATTCGAGTTGTCTAAAAGAATTTTCTATGAAGTTATTTGGAGACGAATTTTTAATTAAGACTTTATTTATTGTTGTTTTTCTTGTAAAAATGTGTTATTGTCCGAACAAATTATTTTAGCTCTATCATATAGACTTTTTATTGCTGCATTTTTAACCGATGAGGAATGATTTGAGTTAAAATTTAGATATCTATTTGTATGTGTTGGTTTTCTATAAATTGAGGTTTGTAATGTATTTTGTTTGTTTATTAAAACGTCTTTAAATGAAATTTTGTTATCGTTTTCTACTTCTAAAGTAAATTTTATTGTTGGTTCTTTACCGTTTATAAAATTAAGAAAATCATTAAGTTTATTTAAATCGTGTGGCCAAATACTAAAAATATAATCTAGATAGCTAAACCAAATGACCGGTTTAAAATTAAATTCCTCTAAAATTTTATTTTCAAAACCTTCCATAAAAATATTGCTCATTAGAGGAGAAAGTGGAGAGCTCATTGCCATCCCAAAATCCTGTTGAAAAAAGTCACTTTCCCACAGAAAATATGTGGTTTTTATGTTTCGTTGCGCTACAAACTTTTTATTTTATTCATAAAAGGTGTTACACTAGAATCCCAATATTTTTCTTATTTCTTATAAGATTTTAACAAATGACATATGGGTTTATAGATAATAGTTGGTACTTTTCTGTTGCATTTTTTTAAAGCCTTTGTCCAAAGCTACAACATATCAAAAAAAATTCAAAATCGCCCGATGTCTGGATTACATGGGCCGGTGTGCGGGGTTCTTTGTTGGTTGTACATTATTATATCTACGTTCGCGCTGTGTTGGAAATTCGAGTTGTCTAAAAGAATTTTATATGAAGTTATTTGGAGGCGAATTTTTAATTAAGACCTTATTTATTGTTTTTTTTCTTGTAAAATGTGTTATTGTCCGAACAAATTATTTTAGCTCTATCATTTAGACTTTTTACTGCTGCATTTTTAACCGATGAGGAATGATTTGAGTTAAAATTTAGATATCTATTTGTATGTGTTGGTTTTCTATAAATTGAGGTTTGTAATGTATTTTGTTTGTTTATTAAAACGTCTTTAAATGAAATTTTGTTATCGTTTTCTACTTCTAAAGTAAATTTTATTGTTGGTTCTTTACCGTTTTTTAAAATTAAGAAAATCATTAAGTTTATTTAAATCGTGTGGCCAAATACTAAAAATATAATCTAGATAGCTAAACCAAATGACCGGTTTAAAATTAAATTCCTCTAAAATTTTATTTTCAAAACCTTCCATAAAAATATTGCTCATTAGAGGAGAAAGTGGAGAGCTCATTGCCATCCCAAAATCCTGTTGAAAAAAGTCACTTTCCCACTGAAAATATGTGGTTTTTATAATATTTCGTTTCGCCACAAACTTTTTATTTTATTCATAAAAGGTGTTACACTAGAATCCCAATATTTTTCTTATTTCTTATAAGATTTTAACAAATGACATATGGGTTAATAGATAATAGTTGGTACTTTTCTGTTGTATAGCAAAAAAATATACAAAGTGTTTAGACAAAAGCCAACGTGTTTTTTAAAATGCATAAAATTGTAATTGTTACAAAATGTCATTTTTGACTTTTAGAAAAAGAAGCCTAATTGTTAGCATCTGTAGAGTGTCCTTGTCAACAAAATTGGTGAAAAGATATTGATATCCGGTTAACTTAAATTAGAACCAGCTTTTATTTTTTGCAAGAAGTTGATATACGAAAAAACCCATAGCTTTTTTATTTTTTAATAGAAATTATCAAATCATTCGGTTCACAGAAAATAGATAGAAGTTTTTTTTTAAATGCAAAAAACAATATATAAAGTTTCTCAAAAAAAAATCCAACGGTTTTTTTAAGATACATAAAACTTTTGGACATTCGCCATTTTGAATTTTTGAAAATAAAAAAATTGCCAGTTAAAACAAAACACTCCGGTTTTTTGTGATCCGCATCCTATAGTATCTCATAGTCATATGACTCAAATATAAAGAAGTTGAACAAATTACGAATAATATTTTAAATAAATATTATGATTTTTTTTTAACGATTGCAACTGCCTCTAAAAATGCATTTTATGTACATTAAAAATCGGTTCTGAAAATTGCGTTGGGTGCCGTGTGAAATAGTTATTTTCAAAACAAGTGCGCAAAGTGATACTGTACAGTGCAGTAGTACCGCCTTGCGCAAGTGTCAGGAACAAAATTGTGTCTACAATTTTATTTTTGTATAAAAATTTATATTAAATAAGAAAACTTGAAATATGGTCCATTAGCAAAGCCAAAAAATTATATAAAATCCTAGAAAACACAAAAACCAACATGTAAAACATCAATTTTATTCTGTGAGCAAAGTTCAACGCAAAAGAGGGTTCAAAGTAGGCGTTCGGCTCATTTTTTGGTTTATTTCAAAAATGACCATATTTATGAGGGTAAAGACAGTTTCTAAGATAGGTCACGCAAGATTACTCTGTTAAATCTTTGATTTAGTTTTGTAGCACCCTATAGATATTAAAAAAAAACACAAAAGTATATGGCAGTCCACGTCAATTGACACGTATTTTAAACAAAAAAAAATTCTCAAGTTATGATTTTCAGAATGGATCTCGTAAAGTTTACGATAATGTAAACTCTGCAATGAAATATCCGTCTAATAATAAACGAGTCTGCGATTTTAGTAAAATTTCAAACCGTTTTAGACTAATGGCAAACTGAACTTCCGAAATTCCGTCCCAATGCACTCCTAGTTCAGCACGGCGGCCGGTTAATAAAAAGTTATTATACACAATGTTACCCGGGGCTAAATTAAAATTTACGCGACCTATGCAAAATTTTCAGCGCAGCCCTCGCGGATTTCGGGGTCATAAAAGTTCGCCGGTAGCCCGATAAATTGGCCCATATTTTAAAAATTCTCCACTTTAGGTTTTATTTATACGTTAGTTGACGTAGAAGTTTGCGACCTGCGAAATTTTATGTCGCAAAAGGAAGGGTCGCACAGCATAATTTGTGTTCCAGTTTCGGCGCCAGGTAAATGGGATTATTAGATGGTCTATTAAAGATACAAAGTCAGTGGTGTCGAATTTGATTGCGGTACCTATCTCCATATAACTATATATGAGATCCAATCAAGTTGGCCTGAAACAAATGCAGAGGCCAAGACTATAAGATAATAGAGACCTTTTGCATCTATAACTTTGATGCCTTTTTACTGTATCGTTTATTTCGGGCATGCGCAGTTGCGAGGTAATAACGGAATCCCTTACTAACCGATAAGGTTTGACGTTACCTGCGGGTGAATACCGTTTCTATTATAATAATAATTAGTATAATATAATAATAATAAATGACTTTTATTGGTACAAAAAATGCAAATATGTCCAATTTTAATCAATTTTTATTAAATTTTAATTTTACTTTTTACTGAAACGAAAGTTTCCTACGAAATGGACTTAACTACTCTAATAAAAAAATTTGCCAATGAAAAAGCGAGGAAAAGGAGGAAAACTTTTAAATTATTGACCTCTCAAAAATTGCCGCTGTTACAGATTACAGATAATGTTACCAATAAAAAGGTGGTAAATAAAATAAATAACAATATTATATATCTAATAGTATGTTAAGTTATTATTGATACCAAACCAAAACAAATATTTGTTTTTTTGCAATCAAAAAAATACCAATGTTTCGCAGTATTTTATTTACTTGAATAAAACACAACTTTAGGTACCTAACATTTTTATAAAAAAAATTGAAAATTTAAATTTATACATTTATTAGTGAGGGGGGCGACCATAATTTGTTCTTGCCTCGGGGCCCCAAGTCATGTTGCTACGCCACTATTCTTATAGTTATATGGGTATCTCAAAGTATAATTCTGAAACTTGCAACCTGTGTGTAGTAAAGAGTAAACAAAGCATCACCGCAATTTTAATTTTAAATAGTCATATATGGCTATAGATAATAAAAAAATCCCCCAGGATTGCAGTGTAATATATTGCGTTCATGCGGTTGCATTTTATCATTCGCATCTCGTTTTGATAATCTTTTTTTTTAATTATTTTATTTTGAAAAAGCATAATTTCTTGCTTAACTGCAACTTATAAAGGGGGTCTGAATGAGCACGTCAAAATTTGTCAAGAACCATTGAAAGTTTAAGAAAACCCGGATCCCGGTCGGTTTTAGGCATAAGTATGGGATTTTTTATAAGGTTCGCTTTCCTGAGGGGTGAATTTTACCATCAAAATTTAAATATAGGAAATTGGGAAAGTGGGTCAAGTGCAAGTGCCTGTACAAGATATTTACTTTTGAAGTTGCATGGATCAATGAAAAAATAATAATTAAATTTAAAAAAAATAGTAGTTTTTCACAACTAGTGACTAAAATAGTGCTTTTTTTACAAGCGTTGGTTTAAATAACGAGCGCAGCAAGGTATTTAAAAACGCGAGTAAAAAAAAGCACAGTTTAGCCGCGAGTTGCGAACACTATTTTTTTTAATACCTTTATCAGAAAATCCAAGAAAAACAGGAAAATGCTTTTAAAAATCTCGAATCTCGATTAAAAAAAAAATTCTATATACCTTCATCTAAAACATGATTTTAGTAACTGTCTGCAGATAACTAAAGCATGGCTTAGAGAAAAAGATTTCTGTCCGTTTTTTACCCAAAGTTATAGAGAAATAGCGGAAAATAGTAATATAGAAAAAAATCTAATTATTCTTGCCTATAAATTAAGCCATTTCCGCCAGTTTTCACCAAGTATTTACAAAAATAGTAGTTTATCTAACTAGTTCGGAAAGTGCCACTTTTCCGCACGCGATTTCAGATGGACAAACGACGCGTCACCGGAGTTTGGCCAGAAATCAAGGGCGGAAGGGTCACTTTACGCACGTGTTAGGTACAATTTTTTTTCTAAGATCACTTGAATGTGCCGTCAAACTGACGTAAAGAGAGTCAGGTGGACGTAAAGAAAAAAAAGCCAATAATTAAAAGTGAGTATTTTCCGCACGCGAGTAGAAAAAATATCGCATCGTATCGCTATGGAAACCATTGTTATTTCATTTACCCGCCGCCTTGATTTATAGTGTAAAGATGGTGTGTTGCGAGAAGTGCTCTTCGTTCGAGATTATGAAAAGTATTTTTCGGTTTTTCTTGGATTTTTTAATAAAGGTATTAAAAAAAATAGTGTTAACAACTCGCGGCTAAAATGTGCTTTTTTACTCGCGTTTTTAAATACCTCGCTGCGCTTGTTATTTAAACCAACGCTTGTAAAAAAAGCACTATTTTAGTCACTAGTTGTGAAAAACTACTATTTTTTTTTAATTTAATTATTATTTTTTCATTGATCCATGCAACTTTAAAAGTAAATATCTTGTACAGGCACTTGCACTTGACCCACTTTCCCAATTTTAGCCACTAGTTGTGAAAACTTTCTTTTGCTAAAAAATACCTAAACGAAAATTTTTGTGATGGTGATGTCTAACTCAAAAATCTAGGAAGAGTTTTGAACTTAAAAAAAATCCTAACTTACAATTTAAATTGAGAATTAGTAATAATATCAAAATCTTTCAAAGTTCGTCAGGGCCTTAGTTTTCGAGATATTGTAAGGTTGTATGGAGGGCTAAACGAGCCGGGGTGAATTTTACCGGTATATTCAGTGTGTCCCAAAAGTTCGAGTCCACCCTAATATCTCCAAAAGCAAAGGCACGCAAGTAAAATTTTACATAATGAAATGGTTTACAAAAAAGTATATTTTTGTATGCTCATCATCGCACTCCTCAATAAGGAGGCGGAGCTAGGGCGGTGACGATACTTTTTTTAATTGAGATACCCTGTATATTTTGAAAAATTTAAATAGAGCTTCTCCCTCTGTTTCCAGTAACACCTAATGTGTTACTTTTTTCTCTAACGGTTTAAAAAAAAACTCCATAGAACCACTGAGTTAAACAAGAAAACAGATAAAAGAGAAGTTAAAAAACCTCCAAATCAATTACTTCAACATAAAATAAACTAAAAAATTAAAGATCGAAAGATCTAGGGTGGAAATAACGAAATTTCAACCAAAGCGAAAAGAGAAATGAATAGACGATATTTCGCCCTGGGTAACCAGCGTGGGCTCATCAGTAGTTTCACTCACCCTCCACCATACATCATTAAAGACCATCATACACTTTGATTTCAACTTAATGATATATGTTGGAGGGTGACCAGTGAAACCACTGATGAGCCCAGGCTAGTTACCCAGGGCGTTTATTCATTTACCTTTTTGCTTTGGTCCTTTGTGTGTTCCTTGTGGGATGCTCATCCAAGTTTGAATTTTCGTTATTTCCACGCTAGATTTTTTGATCTTTAGTTTTTTAAGAAAACAGATATTCGGTGATTCTTTGTCTAAATCATTGCTCTTACTTAGAAGTTTTTGTCATTTTATTTAAAAATCGTTAGAGAAAAAGGTACAACATATTGGGTATTTTTGGAAACAGAATGAAAAGCTCTATTCAAATTTTATAAAATATATATGCTATCTCATTTTAAAAAAGTAATTTCGCCGCCTTAGCTCCGCCCTCTTGTAAGACTCTACTGCTACAGGAGTTTAAAATACCTTTTAAAAAAAGTATTACTGGACCCAGCATCCTCCCTATTTAAATTTTGGGCGTAAAACTTAGCCCACAAAGAAGGTAAGTTTTAAAAAAAATTCTAACAGGCAAACATGTTCCCCTTGCAAACTATATAACGTGTCTCGAAGTGTTTTCAAACTTTCACTTAATAGTTTTCGACAATTCCTGGACGTGTATCCTTGAAAATCATACGATCGGATCTTTCTTTCGTGCGATGGGATCTATCGCATGGGATCTATCACCTCTCATATGGTGCGTATTTTTATCTGATCGATGCGCACCGTGCGCTCCAAAATGGCAAATTCCCGTTCTTTTAATCAAAATCGAGCAAACCGTGCGCACTTTTTCGCGTTCGTTTTTAGACCGAGCGAGCGAAAAGAGCTACTCGATTAGCTCGATGCTTTTTGAGCGAGTATATCGAGATCTGTCAAACTGCGGAAATTCTAACCTAGAAATTTTGTTTATTTATCGAGTAGTGCCGAGTTTAGTTTTTTTTTAAAGGTTTGATTAGTTTCTACAATGCCGTTCGTTCAAATTTTCGACGAAGCAAATGTTTCATACAACATTAAATACAACGTTAAATCTAGGGACCACTTCTTCCGCATAATTTTCTATTTTGGGTACAGGCTCTCTTTCGTCATCCTCCTTATCTAACAAGTCCATAATTACGGGCACAATGGGAAGAATAGCCTCTACATCCATCCTTTTGCTGATTTTTAGTATATTATAAAATTCTTACCTTGAATCTCTTGGGTAATCTCCAACAACGGCTGACTGTAACTGTCCAATGTATTTTGCGAAATCTGGGTATTGTCCAGAAGTCGCAAAGTGACATTGAACGGTTGCTGGGTGAACGAAGGACTGTTAAGGGTAACCAATATGGCTGTGGTTTTTCCTGGAACTGCCAGCTCTGGAGCTACCACACTCAGGCCTCTGAAACAAGAAAAATCAGTAAAAGATCGGTTTATAAATATTTACTAGTTGGTAATGTCACGCATTCGCCATAAGTTTGAAAGTGCACCTGTATTCTTGCGGATTCTGATATACCTACCTAAGTATAATCTAATTTTTTGATGAGCGAACTGAGGTCATTTTTTTGGATCTCTATTTGATACTTTGTTTTAGACAGCGACAATAAATATGTAAAAAAAGTCATGTCATTGATTGTTTCAACTGTTACTTTATATTGACAACAACAAGAAATACGTTTTCAGAAGCAAAAATGACGTCAGTTCGCTCATGAAAAAATTGGACTATAGCTAAATGTCTCTATATATTTTCATTATATAAGTAATCCATATTTATTGGCAAAAAATTGCTATTTTTTATTTTGATTTTAAATAAATGCTGCAACAAAATGAAATCCTAATTATAACTAACAGCTGAAACCATATATAAACAAATTAGCCTGCAGTAATGAAATAATAGTCGAAATTCGTATTTATATTAACAGATGCATTCGGAATTTAAACTACATAACGTTGAAAAATTAGCACCAATTAAACATATACAGTGGGATTCACTAAAAAGGTTTAGTCTATTTTAGAACGGTCCTAAGTTTAAGTGAAATTTTTGGTTTTATGCATTTTAAACCAACCCTCCTTGAGTTTTGGACATAGTTTGATTTATAAGAAGAATTTTAATAAATTTGTTTATTTCAATTTAGAAAAAAAGAGGATTAAAAAATTTAAACCCACGCGGAGTTTAAATAGTAAACCCTCTGTAGAATAAATTAACAGTGGGGCTACATGTCACTCTAATTAAAACTTACCTTTGTTAATTAATTTTTCCAATGAAGACTTGATGTCACACAACGATTTAGATGAGTAGTAATAAAATAACGAGTAGATTAATTTTTTATTTATTTAAAAGATGTTTTTATTTATGAAATGTATTAAAAAACTTAAATGCAAGTTTTTTTTTACATTTCTGTCACTGCCGAAATGTCAGCTTAAAAATATTAGCGCTGCGTTCAATCACAAACAGCGAGTTCGGATCTTTTACCTCTGCTTGCACCTTGGCTTGCACCAACCTCTACTGATGAAAGCTACAGCTTTAAAATGAGTGGGCTTTGAATAACGAAAGTTTTTTTGACTGAGCTTTTCTCAATGTTTTACTTTCAGTTTGTAAATAAATTAATATAGTTGTTTTGGGTTTTTTGTTTGGTATATTTTTTTACCTCTGCTTGCACCTTGGCTTGCACCAACCTCTACTGATGAAAGCTACAGCTTTAAAATGAATGGGCGCTGCTGAATGATTTTGGGTCGTATATCCCAAAATGGCTGCGTGCCCGAAGGATGTACGTAGGACCCCTTACCACCTGAGTAAACCCTCTGGTCTGTTTCGGTACTCTGTGCTATAATGGCCTAAGAGTAACAATAATAACTTTGAAAAACAGGAAAGTAATGTAAAAATCAGGTTTGACCCTGGGCAAGACCAAAAGCGGGACAGGAGACAAGGTCCAAATAAAGCTGATAATAGTCAACGTTCGAAGACGACATGGTACTTAAAGAAGAAGAAATATCCTCTATGTGTAATTTGCATCTGAAGACGATCAGAGATTGTACTGATCGAAACGTCGTGTATAAATAAAATATAGACAATGGAAGTCCGAAACACAGACCTAATCCTCTATGTATATTTGTACACCGCTCAAATGGTGTTTCGAATAAACGTTGTGTTGGTGAAAATTTAGAGAAAAAATCAACGCGTGTCTTTTTCAACCTGTTAATAGCATTTGGTAGCTCGATGTCATCCAACCTTTTACATGACAAATTGACTTAATTTTTGCATCCGGCGTTTTCCCAAAAGATGAAATTGCTCGTCGATCAGTTAAAATTAAAAATTAAAAACCGGGCAATTCATCACGTTCGCGTTTTCCCTCGCATTTTCCGCCATTTGCGGATCACAGCACCATCATCGATATAGGATATTATATTTTTGCAAACTGAACTCTATATTATACCTACACTTCTCTCCACATAAAACTGGTGCAGCAGAAGGTAGCTGCAAATACGATATTTTATATTTTCCTATGTGCAACACTGACTTTTTGACTTTGTCATTTTAGGTTATATTTTTGGCATATATAAACTTTTTATAAGGAGACGGCTTGATTATTTTTTACTAAGCTACACAGTAATTAGTTTATTCGACTAGCTGATTATGAAAGAAGCAATTCTACGATAGTAACCATAATAAATCGATTTCAAGAAGAAGCAACTGTCCTCGAAAGGAAGGCACCGGTTTGATGAAAGTTACTAGCCGAAAACAATTAATGCAATGATGTTTTGAAGTCTTCTGAGCATTGAATTCGCTAAATTTTCAAATAAGTTTAGATTTCAGTTCAGCAACAACTTAGCACAACCCTATATGCCCTTACGATGAGCTTCATTAGATGTTCTGAAATCCTGGAAATGATATTAAAACTTGCTAATTCCTTTACGATAAGCCCCAAACGTTCTCTATAGGGTTTGCATCAGTGGTTTTTGCAGGCCAAGGCAAAACTTCGATATTATTATCTTGGAACTGTTGCTGCGCAATTCTGGTCGAATGAACTGGACACTTATCTTGTTGGAATACAAATGTAACTGGATAAGGGACTCTCATCTCTGTAAAAGTCGGCTGTAAACCGACCATTAATTCTAAATAGAGCTCCATGTCCTCTAGCCGATATCAAGCTCCAAACATTTACCGAAAATCTTCCCGCCCGATCTTCGTTTCGAGCAATATATCGTTCTTCGTATCGGGTTCTTGGCGGTCGATAAACCAGAATTAGTCTTTTATCGCTGTTGGACTTAAAGATCTTCTCATCTGTGAAAACCACCTGGTGCCAAAATTCTTCGTCCCTCAAAGAACGCAAAATTAATCGAGATTGCTTTTATTCCTCACTTAGTTTTTTTTTGCCGCAATGCGACACCTTCGCCTTGAACGTTTTATCTTCCTACCTAATGTTGTTATGGATCCTGGAAAATTGGATTCAATTTTTACTTCTTTCGCTTTGGCAAACGGATGATTTTCCATGCAGAAAGTTGATTGCTTCTTGGTCTTCCTCTGGGCTAGTAACTTTCGTCAAACTTGTGCTTTCCTTTCGGTGGATAGTTCCCTCCTTTTGATCGGTTTTTTATGTTTACTATCGTAGACTGGCTTCTCCCATAATGAACAGCGTCTAGTTTTGCTAAGATTTAAGTTTTATCAAATTCGGAAAGATGCGGCGGCATTTTTTTAAATTTGGATGACACTGACATGCAAAACATGATATTGTCAGGAGTTTGTAATAATGTCACTTATAGAAAGACAATGCCGTACTATAAAATTTAAAAAAAAAAATATAGGCTGCTAACTTCTGCTGTATCAGTTTTATGTGGAGAGAAGACATGCGTTGGTTATCATATAGAAACGCAACTCTTGAATAATTACATAGAAAATATAAAACTCCCAAATAGTTGCCATGTTGTTATTAAAGAAAAAAATAATTATGTGAAATAGTTATTTGTTGTTTAGTATTCAAGTAGAGAATTTATTACAAAAATTTTCTTTCTGTTTATAAATGACATAGATACATTTACACCCACGCGCGAGAATACAGGGTGATTCAAAATTCCCTATTCCCATTTTTTTGCTCGGAATTTAGAGGTAAAATTTTCGTATTTTGTTGGGAATCACCTTTGAAATAATTTACCAAGAAAATCTAAGCGTGCTGACAATGACATGTTTTTGGTTTTTGTCAGGCATTTTGAAGTTGTCAAAGTTTTGTTTTCAAAAATTGATGTTTCTACCACGTAGTAAAGGGTGCTTCTCATAAAGTAGGTATTAACAACAAATTCTACCTACAGTTAAAGTCTTTCTAGGGAATTTTGAATCACCCTGTATAATAAAGAAAGGTTAGCAAATAAAAATGAAATTTTGTGGAGAATTTTTGTAACATTTGGTTACCAACACGACGTCACATATTGGTGCAAAATTAAGTCGTACCACGACTACTCTGACTGGCGTCCATATGTTTTCTAAAACAACGTCACGTCCAACTACAGTCATTTTACTCAACCACGGGTGTTTAGGTGCATATTTGAAAATTTACACGACGATATAACGACCTCAATCGAATCGTGTGGTCTGTAGTCAATGTTCGTGACGTTCGTATTTGCCTGGTGCTCCTCTGGCTCTGCGCCTTCTGAAAATTCCAACCAGGGGGCGCCTTTCGCGGACGTCACCATTATTGGAAATTCACGACCAAATGTTGTCCAAATGTAAACAAGTTTTAAAAAGCCTTTTTTCTAATTTTTAACGCTTTTTTGTCTTTTAAATTATCTTTTACATCTATTTTATTAATGCAGAATAAAGTTAAACAAATTTGTATTCATCTTTTAGGAATTCACCAAAATTATAAAAAATTATTATTCTAGAAGTAAACAAGAAGGTCCGCTTGTTATTTTGAGCTACAAGAAGTGTATTTAACAGTAACCTGGTATGCGTTTTTAGATTTAGGCACTGTTTTTTTTTTAAATAAGTAGGTAATAAACTCTATTATTACTTTACGGGATTCATTTTAAAATATTTACTTCTGCGATAAATACGTCGTCATCATGACGTCATGATGACTAAAAAATAATCCAGCAAATTGGCGCAAATAAGCGTAATCTCCTAGGCTGTACCGACGTAAGCACCTGACGTCGGGTCGTACTTAGCGACGTCATGCCTTCGAAAAGTTGCTACTTAACGTCCAATTGCACCATTTTGCTTAATCTACTGTTTAAAATAACTACTAGTTTAAAATAAACTGGTGGATTAACTTCCATTTACTTGTACCGCATTAGCATAACCAGCTGTTAAAATTTAACTACTAATCTGGGGATATTTCATAAAAATAGAAGAAGTTGTTACACTGAACTAACTTTAGAGAACACCCAGGACGAAACATCGTTTATTCATTTCCCTTTTCGCTTTGATCTTTTGTGTGTTCCTTGTGGGATACTCATCCAAGTTTGAATTTTCGTTATTTCCACCCAAGATCTTTTGATCTTTTGTTTTTTAGTTTCTTTTCGGTTGAAGTAACTGATTTGGAGGTTTTTTAACTTCTTTGTTTTAGTTGCCTTAGGAGCATAATCCTACTGGAAATATTAACACGCCAGGACGAATTCGTATTAGGTAACTTGGATAAGTAAGTACCAGTGCGGAACGATGCCTATTTGTGAGTGGTTCAAAGTTGGAAATCTAAGTGTATGATGGTGTTTAATGATGTATAGTGGAGGGTGACCAGTGAAAGTACTGATGAGCCCACGCTGGTTACCCAGGACGAAACCTCGTTTATTCATTTCTCTTTTCGCTTTGATCTTTTGTGTGTTCTTTGTGGGATACTCATCCAAGTTTGAATTTTCGTTATTTCCACCCAAGATCTTTTGATCTTTTGTTTTTTAGTTTCTTTTCGGTTGAAGTAACTGATTTGGAGGTTTTTTAACTTCTTCTTTGTTTTAGTTGCCTTAGTAGGATAATCCTACTGGAAATATTAACACGCCAGGACGAATTCGTATTAGGTAACTTGGATAAGTAAGTACCGGTGCGGAACGATGCCTATTTGTGAGTGGTTCAAAGTTGGAAATCTAAGTGTATGATGGTGTTTAATGATGTATAGTGGAGGGTGACCAGTGAAAGTACTGATGAGCCCACGCTGGTTACCCAGGACGAAACATCGTTTATTCATTTCTCTTTTCGCTTTGATCTTGTGTGTGTTCCTTGTGGAATACTCATCCAAGTTTGAATTTTCGTTATTTCCACCCAAGATCTTTTGATCTTTTGTTTTTTAGTTTCTTTTCGGTTGAAGTAACTGATTTGGAGGTTTTTTAACTTCTTCTTTGTTTTAGTTGCCTTAGGAGCATAATCCTACTGGAAATATTAACACGCCAGGACGAATTCGTATTAGGTAACTTGGATAAGTAAGTACCAGTGCGGAACGATGCCTATTTGTGAGTGGTTCAAAGTTGGAAATCTAAGTGTATGATGGTGTTTAATGATGTATAGTGGAGGGTGACCAGTGAAAGTACTGATGAGCCCACGCTGGTTACCCAGGTCGAAACATCGTTTATTCATTTCTCTTTTCGCTTTGATCTTTTGTGTGTTCCTTGTGGGATACTCATCCAAGTTTGAATTTTCGTTATTTCCACCCAAGATCTTTTGATCTTTTGTTTTTTAACACTTTTTAGGTTAATTTGTTTTGGTTGCTTGAAGATTTTTGTGCAAAAATAATACGTAAAACGAATTCACCGTGAATTCGTTTTGGGTTGAATTGCATTTGAATCCGTATCACAATTATTCAACAGCAATTTAGAGTCCCTTTATGGAAACGTAGATAATCCTTGAGTGATCTAGCTCCTGCACTGATGCCAAAAGGGCAAGGTCATAAAATTTTTCCTCAAATGAAAAAATCCACTTTATAAATATCATGGCAAAACCTCAATTTAAAAACATTAGAGTAGCCAAAGGGAGAGACAAAACAACAAACACAGAGAAAAATTTGGGGGAAAGTAGCAGCCAAGTTTATTGTAAAATCAACAGCACACATATCATTCAAAACAGGTCGTCAAATTATAGATATTTTGGGATTGGTTTGCCCCTTGCAATTGAAAACAGTGACATAAATCTTGATTGATATGCATACATTTAAGATAAATTTAACCCTGGAATCTTACTGTAGGTATTAAAAATTAGAAAATTTACAAAAATCGAATGTCCGGGATGATTTGGATCAATATAAAGGTATTCTGTTTTTGGCTCTTCTGCACAATTGGGATTTGTTTCATCCGCTCATTGTGAATCAATCAACAGAATTATGACTTTTCAGGTTTTTAAACTTTGAAAAGTAATATATTACTTGAAATTGTTCTAATTTATCAAGACATTCAAAAAAAATGTAATTTACTGGATTTTTAAAAAATGGCTGGTCTAGCCCATTTTTGATGCAAGTTTTTAATTTTTTCACAGTAAATTAGTTTTCCATCTACTACTGCATGATTTATGTAAAATAATAATACGATGTGAAAAAATACTAATTAAAGATAGCCAGCTACAACTCGGAACGCCTTTTTCCATAATTTTTTAATATTTCCTATGGCGGAGCCCAGGGAAAACTATAAACATTAGAATTAGCTGAAATTTTGAACGTCTGTTTATTTCAAATTCTTAACAAAAATATGTGGATAATTTTGTGGAAAAAAAACTTTGGTGCTTTCAAATTCCTCGAAGGTAGATTGCGGTTTGCAACAATCCCGATCGATGTAAAAAATTTGAGATTTATTAACAATTTCCTCTGAATTACATTATTTCTGTTTATATCTAACTGCCTAAATCGAAAAACACTAATTGAATTTTAATTATTGACCAGAGTGCAGTATTTCCTTAGATCGTAACTATGACGTTAATCTAAAATTTGTTTTTTTCTCAAAGAGGAATATTATAAAGTTTAGTGTCACAAACATGCAACTCATAGATTTTTATATCGGAAAGCTCATCAAAGTCATCCGCGCGTAAAGTTGATGGTTTGTTTGTTTTTCATCCAAATAAATCCAGTTCTTTTTTAAACTAAGGGTATATTTGTGCATTTCGTATTCAAAGATAATTCAATTTATAAGGCGGTATTTAGAGTTTGATTCCAAAAACCCTCGGTTAGGACGATTTTATATTCAAGCGGAATATTTTTTGGAAATATTGGAATTTTCGAAGGGCACACCTTTTTAGAGGAGTTTTACCACCGGATTTTAAATAGGAAAAGTCAAATATATCTTATTTTAAAGGTTTTGCATTTGTTGAAAGTTTGAGACAATGATGTATTTGAAATTAAGTCTGTGTTTCGGACTTCCATTATCTATATTTTATTTACACACGACGTCTCGATTAGTACAATCTCTGTGCACACTACAATCTATTCCTAAGGCTCCATACTTATATACTGTGAGAAATCACTCAACCGTGAAGCTTAAAAAGTTGGCTCCGCCTAAGGAGGGGCTTCCAAATATTTGGAATTTCAACACTTAGTTTACTGAAAATGCCCTGATTCTGCCCAATAAAGGCAGCTTCAAGGAATTTTCGTTTCTTCCAGTGTGACTCCTTTGCTTCTGTCCACTTCATTCGGTGTTGTTTTGACTATGCAAGTTCGGCGATTCCCGATTATTTCGTTGTTTCACCTCTTTGGGTATTCGTCTGATGTTCTTTAAGCCTAACCGATAGTGGTCTTTTTGTTTCACCTATGTATGATTCACCACACTCACAAGGAACGTGGTAAATGCATTCGTTATTTTGTTTGTTCTCTGGTTTTGTTTTACTAAGAAGGCTTCGAATTGTATTATTAGCTTTAAAAGCTGTTTTATATTAGTTTTTCGCTACTCTTCGAATTTTCTCTGATTGTAAGGAATGCATTTGCCTAATTTTGGTCTTGTAATCTCTGTCCTGTTTGCTGAAATTTAGAAATAGTACCTGTTATAAGTTTAAGGCTGTAACCATTCTGCTGCAGATCCTTCTTAATCTTTCTTATTTCGATTTCCAAGTCATGAGAATTGTTACAAATTTCAATGGCTCTATTATACAGTATAAGTTCTTATTATGCCTCGTTTGGTTGTAGCAGAATGATTTGAACCTTGATTTTAATATTGTCCTGTGTGAGTGGGTTTACGATAGACTGTTGTTCTGTCGTCGATTTCTAGTCGTTTGACAAATACATCAAGAAGAGGAATTTGACAATTTTGCTCCACCTCCATTGTGAATTTAATGGTGGGTCTTATGTTATTTAGGTGGTGAAGAAATTCTGAAAGTTGTTGGTCATTCCCGGTTCAGACAATAAAAGTATCATCATATCTTAGCCAGAGCTTAGGTTTATATGTTACGGTAATGGTTGTAATTTTCTACAAATGAAGCGGTCTTGCCTGCAAGAGGTTGAATAATTTTCAAAAGGAATTTAGACAGATTGCTTGTTGGAGAATTTCTGGAACTTGTGATTGGGCGTAAGGGCATTTCATCTTTTTGAATTTTGGGGAGTAGGTATAGATGAGGAGGCTTGCTATAATGTGGTGTCATTTGAGACCTTGTTTTGTCCGAAATATATCTGGAATACTTTTTTAAAGTTCTATACACCTTACTTTCGATTGATTGCGTCGGGTCTTTTGACAGAAGTTTATAGTTTCCTTTAGCAAGTACCCCTTCAACTTTCTGCTCATAGGTTTCCCTGTCCAAAATCACTGTTGCATTGCCCTTCAACGTGATTTCCTCTGTCTTGCCTATGTTAGAGGTATGCTGACGATCAGAGATTGTACTGATCGAAACGTCGTGTATAATAAAATATAGACAATGGAAGTCCGAAACACAGAGTTAATTTCAAATACATCATTTGTCTCAAACTCTCAAACATGACGTTATCTGTAATTACACGGGTGCGACAGAGATAGATAGAGAGACATTTCCACGTTTAATTGCGAATTTCGAGTTTACTGTTAAAATTTCGCCAAAATGCTTGTTTTTCCCGGATTCAGAAAGGATTATTCTATAAAAAAAAATCATTATGCTTAACGTGCGTCTTTTTCCACTTTGCCAAACTTTTGATTTAAGTTAGCATTACGTCTTACAGAAAAACGGTTTGTTTACCCTAAAGCGGCCATATTGGATCGGCCATATTATTTTTTTAGACTGCCCTATACGCGGTCAGAAAAAATAATTCACTATGCTACCTTCAGCGCACAAATAGAAAAAATTCGATTGTCGTGAAGACACCTTAAATTTTTGCACATAAGCGAACTCATAAAAATGTTGCATTACATATGTTTTTTAATTAACAATAACTTTTGATATGAAAAGGAAATGGCGCTTTTATAAAACATAAACCTGTCAGGAATTTTATGAAATGTAGCTGCATTATCATATACGCTGTAGTTCCTTTACGGTCAGGTGTAATTTTCTTCCAATCGGATTACTTTTTTCGATAGTCTTCAATCCAAAATCAATCGGACCATCCTTGACAATGAGAATTCCATTTAGTCTCACCCACCATATTGCAGTACGTCCGAAAAGTTTGGAATGAACAGTGGTTTCTGTGTTTAAATGTTAAGATTTTACGAAACCTGTTGTAATCGATTACTAATGGACCCACCAAAACTGTCTAACCTGTTAACAGTCCCAAAAATGTTGCAGTCAAAAAGTAGGGTTAGGGTGTCAATTTTTTTTTCTTAAATTCAGACGGTTTAAGCTAGAGCAATGAAGTTTAGCATATATGTTGGCCTTTCGGCAACGTAACCTCGTGTGGCACCAAAATTTACATATGTGGTCCCTAGGGGGCAACAGGGGTCAAAACATGTTTTTAAACTATCGTTCATGCCTTCCATAATAATGCACCTGCACATCTGAATCTCAGTTAGTTGGTAGTTCATACTATTACCTACAACAAAAAAAAAATCGTGGCTGTTAACAAGGCCCCTAGGTTAGGGGCTAAAAATTTTGTGGATTTCAATTAAAAATAATATTTCACTTTTCTTTCAGCCAATGTCAACAAAAATGCACTACCAGAGGCGCAGTGGACCATTTCTCAATTTTAAATACCCCCAACTTTGCCTCAGCCCCTAGGGGCTGTAAGGGGGCAAGATCTAGTTTTCACCATTTTCATATTCCAGAAAACACTCCATATGCATACCTATTTAAAACTCATGAATTTGGTGTAACAAATATTATAAAATATAAAAATCACAAACCCCAGGGGCGACCCCTAAATAGGGGCTAAAAAATTTAAATCTTGAACAATTTGTTCAAAATTTACTATACCAAATTTAAAAAGTATAAAATTTTTTGGCAATTACGAGTTCGAGTCAAAACCCTTACATTTTAAGAGTCTGTATTTTTTACATCCAACTTTGCCGCAGCCCTAAAGGCCTGTACGCGAGCAAGATTTTTACCATTTCTACATTCCAGGAAAACACAAATTAGGAGCTGAGACAAAGTTGGGGGCCACTGGTGATGCATTATTGTTGACATTGGCTGAAAGATAAGTGAAATAAATTTTTTAATTGAAATCGACAAAATGTTTAGCCCCTAACGTAGGGGCCTTGTTAACAGCTCGGGTTTCGGTCGGATCAAAGCAGCCCCAAGATTCCAACCCCTCATTTGTCACATGATGGTGCCGGCACCCTGGTGAAGAAGATAACAGAACAAGGTAGAATTTTAGGAATCCTGTTCAATTCTGACGTGCTTTTTTCTGTTCATCTAAATCAGGTTTTTATTTGTACTACTTTTGGCCATTTGCGGGGCTAATATTACGAGGCAAGTTGGGATAATTAAGTTGAGCAAATTTACGTAAGAATGTTCTCTCGATTGTGAACAATTAGTATAAAAGGTACGAGGGATAGTTTAAAAACACATTTTGGCCTCTGTTGCCCCCTAGGGGCCACACATGTAATTTTTTATGACACAGAAAAGTACGGTCACGGAAGCCCAACATATGTGCCAAATTTCATTGCTCTAGCTCAAACCGACTGAATTAAAAAAAAATTGACACCCTAACCCTACTTTTTGAATGCAGCATGTTTAGGGCTGTTAACAGGTTAGGCAGTATTGATGGGTCTATTAGAAATTGATTAAAATAAGTAAAATCTTCATCAAAAGGCCCACGGAATCCAAAATAAGATGAAAATATTTCTGGTAAAATCTCAGCTTAACTCATTAACGTAATCGTAACTGCATATGGGGCATTCGGAGAGGCCTGTACAGGGTGGTCCAAATTCGAGGGGCCTCTATATACATGTTACGGGTTCGATTTTCCAGAGAAGTCGAAAACTAAAAATCTCATTGCGATATGTCAAAAATGTGAGATTTTAAAGGCCTTCTACAACTTTTCTATTTGTAAAGATAGAGATTTTCATTAAAAACATTTTTTGAAGATTTTTTAAAGACAAATCTACCTGTTTCACCGATTTTCTCTTAAAGCCTTTAGTTCCCGAGATATCACACAAAGTTATATTTCTTTAAATGGGATACACCCAATTTTTGTGTGTGCCATACATCTATTTTTATTAAATAGTTTAAAAGATATTTTCATATTTTGATATTTACCATAGTAGGCGCTGTGCGCGCCTTAAATGTGTAAATAAAATTTTATTGTTTTTTTTTCATACAAAATCAAGTTGGCTACGACACGAGGGGACACAGCAACCTCGAACTTTAACTTCTAGTTTACTATAATTACCAACCCTAAAATAATAAACAAAAGTAAAATTATTAAAAGTTTTTATTTAAAATTTTTATTACTTAAATTATGTAACACCTAAAATTCAGATCTAAAAATTTTCTTTAATTCCATAGTTCAATTTTTTGATGAGCGGACTGGCGTCATTTTTTCCCCTGAAAACGTATTTCTTTGTTGTCAACAGTTCGCATGTCAAATAATTTGTTGTTGTCAATTTGAAGTAACAATCAACGACATGATATATTTTTACATATTTATTGTCGCTGCTCAAATTGACGGCCGTTTACTTGTAAACATATCCTACATGTTCTCTTGACGCTATTTTCTGCATTAAGAAGTTCTACCGCACGAAGCTGCCTGAATGCACTACGAAGTGCCTCTTCCAATTCCCTTCTAGTAGTTGGGCGATTTCGAAATACAAGGTCTTTGACTCTCCCCCACAAAAAGAAGTCGCAAGGGGTCAGGTCTAGAGACCTGGGGGGCCAATATATAGGACCTTTATTTCCGATCTAGTTTTCGGCAAACACAATATTTAGCAAATTAGTAATGTCTTGTGCATTGTGAGGAGGTGCACCGTCATGTTGAAAGTATAGCTCATTTTTGCTGAAGTGGCAAATTGTCGATAAACGGAATCACCTGCTCTTCTAAAATGTGTTGGTATCTTTCGGCATTTTAATTTACATTAAAAATATATGGCCCAATAATTTGTCCTCTGTAGATGCCTACCCATACCTTAAAACTGAACCTTCCCTGATTCGCTTGTTCCACCATAATATGGGGATTTTGCTGTTTTCAGTCATAGCAGTTATATCTGGTGAATATTCCATCACTAGAAATCATTGCTTCATCCGTCCAAATAACTTTTCTGGTAAAATCGGGGTCTTCTTGGCTTTTATTTAGGTACCACCTACAAAATGCACGTCTTGGAGCAAAATCTCGTTGCCGTAATTGGTGCACCCGTCGGGGTCGATAGGGCCTAAACTTGTGTTTTTTAAGCACCCGAACGGCATTGCTGCGTGGAATTCTAGTGTTTCTTTTCATAGCCCTGGTGGAAGTATTCGGGTTAATTTCTATTTCTCCTAGAACCGTTAGTTCTTCCAACTCTCTATCTCTGGCTAGGCTTCTATACGTCCTAGGCCGCGGTTTTGTAAAGGATCCGTATTCTTGTAGATAACGTTTTAACTTCAAAAATATTTTTGAGCTAGGTTGCCTTCTTTCCGGATATCTCCGGAAATATAGATTTAACGCAATCTGTCGATTTTCGTTACTTTCAATATAACATTTTATCATTTCGTACTTTTCAAAGTTTTCAAACATTTTTATATCTTGACGAAGACGCCACTTTTGACACTTGAGCTCGTTTATCATGGCAATTGTTTTTATTTGATCATAGCTCCCTAGATAGATACCCTAAAACTGCATAGGTCAGAGTTAAACACAGCCTACTATGGTAATTATTAAAAATTGCAGATATCTGTTTAACTACTTAATAAAAATAGGTGTATGACACATCGTTTAACAGGAAATTGTATTACAAAACTAATTTTTTTTTAAAAAAATTGGGGTATTCCATTTAGAAAAATGTAACTTTGTGTTATATCTCGTGAACTAAAGGCTTTAAGACAAAATCGGTGTCCTTAAAAAATCTCTATCTTTACAAATAAAAAAGTTGTATAGCAAAGACGTTTTACCTTTATGTTGTATAGGGTTTTTAGAAACGCACATTTTTGAGAATCACACTGTAGCTCAGAAACGCTTTGACATATCGCAATGCGGTTTTTAGTTTTCGACTTCTCTTGAAAATCGAGCCCGTAACATGTATATTAGTTTTGGGCTAATTATGCTGCAAAAGCCCAAAGCTATAGAGGCCCCTCGAATTTGGACCACCCTGTACATCATCATGGTGACTAATATATGGTGCAAATTACCCATATAACTCTGAGATACTATAATGGCTCTTCCCTTGCATTTTGCGAAAAAGAAAGCCGTACTGATAATAACTCTCCCAATCAAGTTAGCCTGGAAAAAATGCAGACCCTTGGGCGATTATAGTATCTCGTAGTTATATGATATTACGAATATAGCGCAATAAAGTACGTACGAATGTATTTTGTAGCTCTGTTTTCTTTGGCGATTAAAACTATTTGTTGTTTGTGACTATATCACAATGCATATAGGTGTAATAAAAAGTAGCCATACATATTTTGCCTTTTTATGATGTTTCATAGGCTTTATGATGATGAACCTGTTGGGGCTTCATACGACTGCCTAATTAACCAAAAAATACACTGATGTTAATGGCTTCCTCTCTTTTCCAATACAGTGATTCAGCAGCATAGTAAGGGTCACTGAAACCAAACTTATTTATCCTATTAATTGTAACTTTCCGTTGGCAATATCCATTTTATAATTATAATTAGGTACTTGTATCCTCAATAGAAATAAAAAAGCTATTTTAGAACGTTCCATAACCCAAGCAGTATTTTGGTTCAGAACATGGGTAATGTTAGAAGTCCTGCATACAATTTGTCACAGTTACTGTTTTACCAGAGTGGAGCAACAGCGTCTCAACTAAAAAACTCAGTTAACTCAATATTGTTTTACCACGTTTTACCTGTGAATTGGCCATTTTCCGAGTTTGCCAGGTTGGGTAGCAAAAAGTTAGGCAAAAAAAATGACCAACAACAAAAAATTGAGAGGTGGAAACCATGATTTTCGACATAACCAAACTTTTTTGTTTACAATTTGCGAAAATAAAGAAACGAGCACTTCAGTGAACTCAAGTTAAAAGTTACATAAAAAAATTAAGGTATACGGCTACTTTCTCACCTCTCACTTAAGTTCTAAGTGCCACCTATCTTACAATATTTCCTTTTCTCACTGTTTTATTAGTGTCCTAAAATCCCCGCGGGGTTGCTTCTTACTTTACAGAACTGTGACTGCACCTTTAAAACTTTTAACTTACATGAGCATACGAACTGGAAAGAGCATTTCCACACATAGATCTGCTGCATATCTCGAGGCATATCTGTAACTGCCTGGATTCCTCATCAGAGCAGTAAAAAGTCTGTACGCTATCCATTTCTATGTAGGTGTTTACCAATATTTACCTGTCAATTTTTTATTTTTTTTTGTTGGTCATTTTGATTAAGTTTGGTGGCAAACCTTTTTGCTACCCAGCCTGTCAAACTCGGCATTGCTGCAGCAGTAAGATAAAGGGCACTGAAGCGATAGGCATCTAGTTGAGACGGTGCAACACCGTTCTAAACTAAAAAGCCACTCTTATCTCTTCAGTGCCTTTTAACCAAAGATTGGCGCCATTTTTATAACCAAATTGACAGGTAAAATATGGATTTTCTGTCAGTTGGGTGTCAATACGACCGCTATAGTAGGCTAAAGGATACTAAATCGAAAAAGAGTTAACTGGCTTTTTAGTTAAGCAGGTGTTGGACGGTGTTGAGTTGAGCAACACCGTTCTCAACTAAAAAGCCAGTTAACTCCTACCTCTTTAGTGCCGTTAAGCCTATTCTTGTCAAACATGGATTTTCTGTCACTTTGGTCTCAATATGATCGCTATAGTAGGCTAACACCCGGTTCCAACCTACGACTTTTTTGTGAGTGCCCACCAGAGAAAATAGAACATATGTTTATGTGTTTCATTTTTTTTTTAAAGTAACAAATATATAGATCAATATAATATTTTATATTTGAGAACGGCTCATATAATAATTAAATGGTTTTAAACGGAATTTATCCATACAATTCACCAGAAATCTATCTGCTAATCAAATTCTTCTGTTAAACTTCAATATTTTCTCTCTTAAAAACATAGGAACCTTTAAAACACGTATATTTTGGAAATTTTTGAAAAAAGAAAACACTTTAAAAAGCTTTTACACATTTTTTAACAGTGAAAATTGGAACAACTTATTGATTTAATATTAGGTAGTTTTAGCACATTTCAAAACCTTCATCACATATCCGTATGCTGTGCAAGTGCAGACCCAATACTTATAATAACGACCACTGTCCCGTATACGTATGCCTAACGCATCCCGAGCAAAATCAGTGTTTAATGGTTTTATGGCGCATTCTTTTTGTTTATTAATTTAATTTTTTATCTTTCGAAAAAACAAGCATTGCTATCGCTTAAAAAACCGATCGATATGTTTTCTCCAAAAGAGCTAAAAGATATTAGACACATATTTCAACGCATCCGTATCGTTATACGTAATGCGTTCCGAAACAAGTCAAAATACGCTACATTTTTGACTTGCTCATGCCATGTTTCGAAAGATGTCTGCTTCTTTGATGGGTGTGATGACAGAATCTCGTTGCGTACGGAAGAATGTACGTATCGTTAGGGACCCACGAACGTACACAACGATTTCAATCAGCAGTCCTGTCATCGTAGCCTTCAAAAAAGCGGGCATCGTTCGAAACATCGCATAAACAAGTCAAATTAAGTGTCTATTTTTTCACATCGACTTTCCGTAGACGTATCTCCGATACGGATACGAAAACCTTCCATGGTGCAACGTTCTAATTAGAGAGGGAACGTTCCGAATAAATGGGAACCTCAATGAAATGTTCCGCGACCCCTGAGTGTTGTTAAGGATGGGACCATATTTTTTTTTCAAGGGTATCAAGGGGAAATCTTGTATAAGACTCCCGAACTACTTTCCTGCCAGAGTCATTTCTCCTCTACCAGGAGAGCCCGGGTAGTGTCGGATTCCTACCGACTAAAATTCCTCGATTGTGACTCCAACCTACCAGGTGGCAAGCCACAGTCACTGCACTGCAGCCATTACTGGCTTATTGTGCACCCTCTGGGTTCCTAGGCTAACCACTCCATTAATTTTATCCCCTGCGCAAGTTTGTACAGGTCCTTAATGGAGTAGCCCCAGTCAATATTCGGTCTAGTTATTACATGTTCTACTGTTTCTGGTTCCTGATTGCATAGTCTGCAGCTCAGGTCTCCGTGATACAGGCCCATTCCTTTCTATTATAGTTCTCACTTGCATCCTACTATACTTTAGCAGGTCTTCGGTGAGCTTGGCATTTAGGCCTTTGATAAAGGCTCTGCTGTGTCTTAGCCCCTGTCTTCCTAGCCAGTGGCTTTCATGTTTTTCCCTTATCCAGAGTTTGACCTGGGATCTTATTGCACACTTTGGTACCCCCAGGGCTGGCTCTGGTCCGATGTATTTTTTTGACGATCCTTGTCTTGCAAGTTCGTCAGCTTTTTCTTTGTCTTGGATACCTCTATGTCCCGGCACCAATACTAATTTTATTTTATTATGTTTCGCCAGTCTCAGTAGTTCATCAAGGCATTCCCACGCTAGCTTTGAGGTTACCTTCGGGCACATAAGCGCTCTAAGGGCTGCCTGGCTATCTGAGTATATTGATATGGTCGGACCGCAGTAACCCATTCTATTATTCTCTCTTGCACATTCTAGGATGGCAAAGATTTCTGTTTGGAATACTGTCGGGTACGATCCCAGTGAGAAATACAGATCTCTCCTCGGTCTTTCCCCGAATATTCCTGCCCCACTGCCTTCGTCCTGACCATGCTACTCTATCCTGTATAATTACTTCTAGAGTTGGTCCATACAGGTACTTGGATGACATCTGGTCTGATCTCATGTGTAGGATTGGTATATCTGGAAACCTCTCTTCTCTATAATGCATTCTTGTCTACTTTTTTGAAGACGATAGAGTCCGATCTTTGCCTCTCCCTGTATATAGGACCATATACTTAAGTATACACGGCATTGCAATGCATCCCCGTGAAAATTTTTATAAGCAATAATAATCATCTAAATCCAGGAGCCTATGAAAATTTCTGGAATTTCAGCCGGTTAATGCATGCGCGATGCCCTTCGCTGCGATGGCCGATGGCATATCCATGTCACGTTTCATGTTGACGCAGAAGTATTATTTACTTTTCAAAAACCAAACAGTTTTCGTTTTTTTACGTAAAAATATGTGCCACTAAAAATAAAAATGTAATCTTATGGCGTTTTTAATCGCATTTTAATGACCGAAAAATTAATAAGATTTGAAAGTGCTAAGGCAGATGTCTTCTATGGATGCGATACCAAAAATTTTACAGGTAAGTTTATTTTTCCCTGTGTAAATTTATGAGTATATGGTGCACTGTCCCAGCAAACCATGAGCCGGCGGTAAACAGTCGGCCGCTAAGTGATACTGACGGACGTATAGGCGCTTGCAATGCAGCCGCTAAAATCTTCCTGTACTTAAGAACGTATTTGGCGCTCATTAATTCGAATTCATTCCGAGGTTAAGGGTGTTGTCGCTTCGTAGGCGCTCGCCAGCTCTAATCTTTCTCGCGGCGGGTTCCAACGTTTGAAGTTAAAAGACAGATTTGGTATAGAATGCTCGTGTCGCAGTGGTAGAGAATCAGACTCTCACACGGGACGCGTAGGTTCGAATTCCGGTTGCGTCCAACACTGTTTTTTTAATTACAGGTAAAATACTCGCGCCCACCCGCCTGACATGCCGCCAGCTGGCTATTAAAAAATTGTAAGAGATGCGCTAGCATCCAGAGGACGTTGTGTGTTGGAAAATTAAAAACCGAAAAAACACACCACTTTCGGAATCAAAAACCAAAACGAACAAAAATGGAATCACATCAATTAGATGCAGTTGCGCAAAACGGCCGTAAAATCTTTATTTTCATGGACTACTTGATCATGATATATTGCTAACAAAATTGCGACTTCCAGGGTGTGTATATTAAGTTTATAATTATATGGATGGGATCCAAACATGCATGGACATCTAAAAAACTACTGCAAAAAAATTATTAGTCGAAGCCCACAAAGTGATAAAAGAATTGTACGTACAGCGACAATCCCATAACAAGCCTCGACTACCGTTCCGGAAGAACAATTTCAAAAGCAAAACCGGCAAAAACTTAATAATACACCTCCGGTGTCGCACTTAACCGGCTTTCCCACATAAAAGGGAGCGGTAAATAACTTACTTTTGTGTAGTAGGTAGTCTCAGAGCTGTAGAACAAAGATTTATGACTTAAGTTAATTTTCCTCCCTGTACTTTGATTATTTTTATTCCGCTTGTTGCACCATTTTCAAACAAACGGTCACGTTAACCCTGGTTATTTTTTAACCTGAGTTTAACTAACATACGTTTAGATTCATATCTTGCAAACTTCACATTTTAAAATTTAAAAAAAGCGTCCAACTAACCAGATTTGTTATCATTATTCCTAACCCTATTTATGACAGTTCTTTATTATTTTGAGTTTGTCATTTTGATTTATATCAACTAGTGATGAAAAACGATTAATAGACATTACTTTCTGCTACAAAAGGATTATTGAAAACACTGATATCAATAAAGTGAATAATATTGAAAGAGGTAATATGGAATTAAATCTAGCTTCCATTAACCCGATGTTTAAGATTTAAACAGATGTTACAAAAACAAGAAAGAATATCCACCTTTATCCTGGGATGAAAATATTTTACATATTGTGATGAAGATGCGTTATTGTCTTAAATGAAAATATAGTTTATTTTTAAGTCTAAATCAGA
This sequence comes from Oxystoma pomonae, assembly GCA_963921995.1. Taxonomy (NCBI): domain Eukaryota; kingdom Metazoa; phylum Arthropoda; class Insecta; order Coleoptera; family Brentidae; genus Oxystoma; species Oxystoma pomonae. The sequence goes on from OY998165.1 coordinate 21,090,453, forward strand.
CTACATATTACTACTACTATCAGTTTTGGTATTTGCACAAAATAATAATAATATGCGAATAGGCTAAAAACTACATATGTATATCGTTTTTTTTTGCTTTTAAAAAATTACAGAAAGACGTAAGACAAAAGGCGATACTTTTTTTGAACGCTGCTAACGTTTTTTTATACTAACCTAAAACCACATTCTTCTATCAGTTTTGGGATTTGCAAAAAATAATAATAATTAGCGAATAGACTAAAAACCACATATTTTTATCGGTTTTTTGCTTTTAAAATATTACAGAAAGACGTAAGAGAAAAGGCGATTTTTTTGAACGCAGCTAACATTATTTGATAATAATCTAAAAACCACATATTTTTATCGGTATTTTGCTGTTAAAAAATAACAGAAATACGTAAACAAAATCCGATAATCTAAAAACCACATTCTTCCATCAGTTTTAGGATTTGAAAAAAATAATAATAATTAGCGAATGGGCTAAAAACTACATATTTGTATCGGTTTTTTGCTTTTAAAAAATTACAGAAAGACGTAAGACAAAAGGCGATACTTTTTATAAACGCAGCTATCGTTTTTTTGATAATAATCTAAAAATCACATATTTTTATCGGTTTTTTTGTTTTTAAAAAATTACAGAAATACTCTAGACAAAAGGCGATAATTGTTTAGAACGCAGCTAAAGTTTTTTGATAATAATCTAAAAACCACATTCTTCTATCAGTTTTGGGATTTGCTAAAAATTATAATAACTAGCGAATAGGCTAAAAATCACATATTTTTACCGTTTTTTTTTGCTTTTAAAAAATTACAGAAATACTCTAGACAAAAGGCGATACTTTTTTTGAACGCAGCTAAAGTTTTTTGATAATAATCTAAAAACCACATTCTTCTATCAGTTTTGGGAATTGCTAAAAATTATAATAACTAGCGAATAGGTTAAAAATCACATATTTTTACCGTTTTTTTTTTGCTTTTAAAAAATTACAGAAACACGCTAGACAAAAGGCGATGCTTTTTTTAAGCGCAGCTAACGTTTGTTGACAATAATCTAAAAACCACATTCCTCTATCAGTTTTGGGATTTGCAAAAAATTATAATAGTTAGCGAAAAGGCTAAAAATCACATATTTTTATCGGTTTTTTGTTTTTAAAAAATTACAGAAACACGCTAGACAAAAGGCGATACTTGCTTAGAACGCAGCTAACGTTTTTTGATAATAAACTAAAAACCACATTCTTCTATCAGTTTTGGGATTTGCAAAAAATTGTAATAATTAGCGAATAGGCTAAAAATCACATATTTTTTACCGTTTTTTTTCTTTTAAAAAATTTCAGAAAAACGTAAAACAAAAGGCGATTCTTTTTTTGAATGCAGATAACGTTTTCTGATAATAATCTAAAAACCACATTCTTCTATCAGTTTTGGGATTTGCAAAAAAATATAATAATTAGCGAATAGGCTAAACATCACATATTTTTATCGGTTTTTTTTGTTTTTAAAAAATTACAAAAACACGCTAAACAAAAGGGTATACTTTTTTAGAACGCACCTAACGTTTTTTGATAATAATCTAAAAACCACATTCTTCTATCAGTTTTTTGATTAGAAAAAATAGTAATATATTAATTATATAATTCAATTCTCAACTATTTAAACAAAGAAAATGTTAAATCATTTCGACGTAAAATAAAAAACTACTTTTTTCAAACGAACTAAAAACATCTCGAAAAACACCCAAACTTTTTTTTTCTATTATTTTTTTTATTAACCCTTTTTACTCTGCTCTTTCTCTTCTTTCTTTTTTAGAAACTAATATTGTTTACTTAAGAATTTATGCACTTAAAAAAGAGTTCTACTTTAAAATCTATTAGGTAGTAAGAAATTAAGCAATCAAATTATTTTATATCTTTATAATAACAAAGCAGGTTTTATAGAGTTAAGTAGTAGAGTAGCTTTAGCTAAACTTCGCTCTGGGTGACCTTTTTTTCGTTAATAAAGGCGTTTCAATTCAATTCAATTCAATATAAAGTTAAAAACTTCGATTCAAATGTTTGAATACTTGGAGATGATGGCCTTAGAAATAAATTTTGGCTTATTTGGCAAAAGATCAAAAAAGTGCTCCGAGCAGTGTCTTAGTTTTTACAAAATGTGCCTTCCATTCAAAGCTCAACTAATTCTGATGTTTATTTGACTCCAAAAAGTATTGATATCACATGACCCGTTTTGAAGGTCGCTTCGACATTTACTGAGTTAAGGTCACTGATAGAAAAAAAAAATACTCTACTCTTAAAAATTTTATAAAAAAATATCAGTCGCTAAGGAATAGCAGTTTAAATAAAATGGGTTCCTGAAGTTAAGACGATCGTTTTGCTTATTTCATTGACTTAGCGACTTGTAAAGAGGTTTTTAGCTAACTAATATGGTCAACAAGGACAAAATTTAGAAAAAAAATCCAAAGATCGACATATCAAAAGATCGTCCCGTTAACAGCGTGTATATCATTCAGAAGAAGAAATTATCGGCGATTATCAATGCGGATTTCGTGCTGGAAGGTCAACGATGGATCAAATATTTTCGATCAGACAAATATTAGAAAAGAACTGGGAGTTCGACCGGAATGTCCACCAAATCTTCCTGGATTTCCGGCAAGCATATGCAATGTTAGAGATGGGATACGAAGGAAATTAGTAGAGCTAACACAAATGTGCGTAACAAACTCATATGCACAGGTAAGGGTAGGAAACGGCATTCAGTGTAACATCAGGTCTCAAACAAAGAGACCCCCTATCACCGTTGTTATTTAATTTTGCAGTTGGAATATGCAGTTAGCAGAATAGCATCGGAGCCAACAGAACGTTTTGCGCATCAAGATGCAAAACTGCTGTTGGCTTCTGCAGATGATATAGACACATAATGGCGGGAAATAGGCCGTTATACACTCTCACAACAATATTAAAATCTAAACTGTTAAAGAGACCATCCAAACTAACTTTGTACAGAACAACCTGAACCCCCTCAATCAACGGGAAATAAATAAGCTTCTTGTGTTTGAAAGAAAAGTTCTCAGAATGTTGTTTGATCCAGTAGAGATGAAACAACAGGAGTGTGGAAAAGACGCCACAATGCTGAATTAGCGGCAATGAATGGCAGTGAAAACATAGTCAGACACGTAAAAGCTAACCGAATAAGATGGGCAGGTCATGTAGTAAGATCGGAAAAACACAGACTGATAAAGACAGTATTCCTTGAGAGACCAGATGGCAGAAGATCAATGGGTAGACCGAGAAAAAGATGGAAGGATGCTGTCGCAGCAGATTTATCTAGGATGGGAGTCCAGCAGTGGCAAGTGGAGGCACGACATCATGGGAGATGGAGGACAATAGTGGATGCGGCTAAGACTCACCCAGAGTTGTAAAGCCAGGAAAGAAGAAGAAAGAGGAATAACAGTCAGACCATATACCAATAGAACCGCCGAAAATTATGCATATCACTTTTTTAAATGTGGCTCTTTTATTTTGTCGCTGTGTGATTCAAATAAGACCGCTGTTTTTAACCGTGGCCAATTTTATTAGGGACTAAAAGCCAAACCACCGCGTAAACGTAACGTAGCTTTGAAATCCAGCTCTCTTATTGGTCAGATCCGACAGAAGTTGTCAATCGCACGACGAGCGAGACTGATTTTCGTGAGATACGGGCGCTAGCGCGCGCTAGGGTGGTGTGTCGTTACGTCGCGTCGCCTGACCCGGTAGCTGAAATCGCGTTAGTCGAGGTGAAAACACCCACCTCTGCCGGTTTTCACCAATGAGAGCGCTGGATTTCAGAGTAACGTTACGTTACGTTTATGAGGTGGTTTTGCTGTTAGTCCCTAATATCACTAAGAATTAGGGGTAAGTCGCCGGTAGCTGTGCTATTTTTTTTTGTGCCAGTCATAGTACAAGCGTGCGCAGTAAAAATTATGATGATATGATAACCCTCGCTATTTTTTGATAAGATGTGCATTTTCTCGTCCTGAATACGAAATGGACAATTCTGTACCTCAAAATTGTGAATCGGCACACCAATCCAAAGGTGGGCAATTTTAGAGGTCACGTGATGGATAGGGTAACCCCCCACCATTTTCACATATATGATGTAGTAGTACCACCAGACCAAAAATCACCTGGTGTGGCGAACTCTTATCCGTGAATGAGGTCCGGCACACCAGTTGATTTTTGGTCTGGGGGTAGTACTACATTATATATGTGAAAATGGTGGAGGTTACCCTACCCTCTCTAAAATTGATCACCTTTGGATTGGTGTGCCGAGCCCTTATCCACAATTTTGAGGTACAGGATTGTCCATTTCATATTCAGGACGAGAAAATGCACATATTATCAAGAAATGGCGAGGTTTACCAGAAAAAATTTATATACGAAAAATCCGACCCAAACAAAATATCAATCATTTTGAATCCAAGTAAAATCCAAAAATTAACTTAAATATTGAGTCGGGCCCAAGATCAAATTCATACCTCCTATTTTTGCCATCGCCTTCGGACTAGTGGGGTCTTTTTTATTGGCCGTTCGACCCTTAAATGCTTGACTAACAGCTCCAACACGTATCGGAAAAACGCTTACTAAATTGATTTATTTTCCTATACGCACTAAGAGGCTTTCACCTATAAAAGGATTTTATTTACGAGGTTATACTTTATATACTTGCTAAAAGGTGGATATTTCTATGTGAAGCAATTTTAGCTTTTATGTGCCCTAGTCTACTACCCAAACTTGAGGCAGAAAAGGAAAGTTCCCGATTTTTCCAGAATTTTTATATAATTTTTGGAAAGCGCGCACGGAAGGTTCCGGGTTCGAGTCCCTTTGGGAACACTGGACATTGATCCTAGGATGGATAGAAAAGTCATAGTAAAAAAAATTAGAATCATTCAAAAATATTTTGTGAATAACAACTTTCATCACTTTCTGTTCTTTATTAAGTACATGTACCAGGTACCTAATCTCAACATGGCGGCTGACATAGACATAGTCAGTGTCAAAAAATTGGTCCGATTGAATTTGGGAAGAATTGTACGTACCTGTGTACAAGAAATTTGATAAACAGAGTTGACCATTGGCAAGGCCAAAGCCGAAAAATCTATTGCGCATGCCTAACGCAGTCGACTAGCGCCCAGAAGAGTTTTTATTATCGGTACGGCTTTTTTTCGGAAAATTCAAGGGCAGGGCCGCTATAGTATCCCATAATTATATGCATTGACTTGTATACTCCTTCGGCTTATAGAACTCAATAGTTATATGGGTTCTAGCCAACTGTCCTGCCTGGTCTTGTGCCTTAATACACTCTAAAAAATTATGTGATACAAAAATTCTAGGATTCAAATCCCGCATTCTCTAGTTTGATGTTCCTTTGCACAATCTTGAACGGTTCTTGGACGTCAGAAACAGTTCTTGCTCTGGAGCAGGTATTTCGTAGGATTTTTTTGGGAGAGAGGGGAGGGGGGGTTAAAAAAATATTTCAGATTTCAGCATTAAAGAAAAACAAAAAACATATTATTTATATTAACTTTAGTAGTAACTGTCTCGGGGTTGTATGGGCTGCGCTGTAGAGGTAGTATCTCTTGTTTAATACGGTAGCATCGAGAATCATAGGCAGATATGGCGAGAAAATTAGTGTTGGGAAGCAGTAACACTAAAAATAATTATTTGGCGTACTTCTAGATACAGAAATAAAAACGGCAATAAATTATATAGTTGAAGGCATGACAAGGATTGTTTTAACGGTTTTAATGCTGCCTTGAGGAAGGCAAAGGGAAACGACCTCATTAGCGTCCCCAGGAAATATCATCATCACGACTGGAAAATCAAAAGCCCAGGCTCTCAGTCCTCGGCAGATCTTAAGTGACTAGAGGGTGCTAAGAATCTCCAGACCAATTATGAACAAGATTGCTTTATGGAACGTACAAAGTATGTTTCAGGCTGGAAAAGTTCACAATGTCATTAGAGAAATGGAACGATTAGACAAAGAGATCTTAGGAGTTAGCGAGGTGAGATAGACGACTACCATCTCTAATACGCAACCGCTATAACGGCGTAGCAGTCATTTTAAATAAAGAAATTCAAAAATCCGTTATCTCTTTTGTTCCTGTGTCGGATCGAGTCATATGTCTTAAGCTAAACTCTAAGCCTTTCAATGTCAATATTATTCAAGTATACGCTCCAACCAGTAATTATACAGATGACGACTTAGAGGCATTCTACGACCAAGTTTAAACTGTTCTTAGTTTTACAAAAAAGACAGAAATCATCATTGTTATGGGGGACTTCAACGCAAAACTTGGACACGCTCCAAGAGAAGACATTGTTGGAAGGTACAGTCTTGGTACATCAAATGAACGTGGAGATCGCCTTTTCCAGTTCTGTCAGGAAGGGGATTTTGTCGTGTCAAATACTTTCTTTAAACATACAGGTAGACGCCTTTATACTTGGAATTTTAAATCCGACACTCCTGAGGGCATCATTGGAAACCAGATAGACTTTATATTAATAAAAAACTTACCTTGGCGCAGACGTAGACTCGGATTACAATCCGGTGGGTAGCGAAGATTAAATTTACCCTCAAGAAAAATCATCCCCCAAATAACAAACCCAAACTCAGGTGGGACGAACTTCAAGATAACATTATAGCAACTAAATTTAAAGTTGAACTTAACAAAAAGCTTCAAGATATTAATAAGTCCACCGAGTAAGATGCAGAAATGGTCTGTAGAAAGGTTAAAAGTGCCACAGTCGAAAGCACAACACTCTTAGGCAAGGATGAAACAAGAAATAAAAAGGAAGTTTGAATGACCGATGAAATCTTGGAGTTAATGGATAAAAGACGCAATAAAAAAGGCACCGATCAGTACCATGAATTCAATAGAGTAATAAAAAACAAGATAAGTTCAGCAAAACAAAACTGGATAACACAATAATGTCAAGAAATAGAAGATCTAGATGATCTAAAGACAAGCTGGAGTTCTTGTGGACAATCACGCCAAAATCATACCGGATATCAAAGAAAAACTAAAAGAATGATCTAGCTACATAGAACATCTCTTTACCGATAACCGATTCGAACCGCCAGAAGAATATCTCTAGCCAAAAACAGAAAAGCGGTAGGGCAAGACGAAGTATACACTGAGGTTTTAAAGCTAATAAAAACTGGTCAAACTTTTTAACTTGATTTATCGCAGCGGTAAATTCCTGCTGACTGGCTAAAATCAACCTTTGTTACGCTGCCTAAAAAAAATTCAGCAAAGAACGGTAGTGATTACCGCCTAATCAGCCTAATGAGCCATATGTTAAAAATATTTCCAAAGTTTATGCATAAAAGAATTTATGGAAAATGCGAATCCTTAACACGCAGTTTGGATTTCGTGATGGGTTCGGGACCAGAGAGGCCTTTTTTGGCATTCAAGTCCTAGTTCAGAGGTTTAGGGATGTGTCGATGCCAGTATATGCCTGTTTCATAGATTATGAGAAAGCATTCGATCGAGTCCAACACGAAAAGCTCATAGAATCGCTAAAAGAAGTTGGCCTAGATGACCGATATCTAAAAATAATCTCTAATCTATACTGGAATCAGATTGTTCAAATAAAGGTTGATGGCCAACTGTCCGAAGAGGTCCAAATAAGAAGAGGTGTGCGCCAAGGTTGTATATTGTCTCTGCTGTTGTTTAATATACATAGTAACAAAATAATAGAGAATGCACTTCATAACTGCGAAGAGGGTCTGACCATAAACGGCATAAAAATCAGCAACATACGATATGCCGATGACACTACTATCATAATAGCAGATACGCTGGAAGGTCTGCAAGAGTTGTTGAATCAAATTGCTGCTAAAAGTTCGCAATTCGGGCATGTCCAAGGAAAAGATCATCAGGGGCATGTTAGAAGTAAATGGGCAGCAAGTCGAACACGTAGATTCATACAAAATCTTGGGTTGCCTCCCCAATGGGACAACATGCAAGAAGTTCGTGCAAGAGTTGAACAGGCCAGATCATCTTTTATCAAAATGAAATCAGTGTTGTGTAGTGGCGATCTTAATACCACTCGCCGAATTCGTGTGTTATGTTTTTAGTATCTTATATGGAAGCATGGACACTGACTGAGACCATGTATATCTTGGACGGACAGAGTAACTAATGTGGATCTTCTGCTTAGAATAAATAAAGATCTTGAAGTTTTATTTACCGTCAAAAAACGAAAACTTGAATATTTTGGTCATATTTTGAGAAATGACAAATATAAACGTTTAAAATTGATAATGGAAAGCAAAATTGAAGGCAGAAGAGGTCCGGGTCGTAGACGGATATTACGGAAAATGGTATGGTGTTAGTACTACGACACTTTTCCGAAGGCAGTGGACAGGATACAGATGGCGCTGATGATAGCCAACGTTCGAAGACAGCATGGCACTTGAAGAAGAAGAAGAAGAAGTATGTTTCTCCAATTCTTCAATTGATGATGCTGGATGATTATTTATAAAGGAAAAGGACAAGAAATAAAAATTACTCTAAGAAAATAAAATAAATTTACATTAAAAAGGGAAAAAGAGGAATCCAAAAAGAGTCGAATAAGTTTCACTAAAATCCTGAACGGTTTTCTAATGTAGGCTGGAACAACCCTATTCTTACAATTTTGATGATGACTTGACAAACTTTATTTTATTTTACAGAAAAGTTAGGTTGGATTTTTATATTGATATTAATATTTTCAACTTTAAATCTAAATTACTAAGCCCTTTTTTTCTTTCCAAAACTCGATGCGCGAGCTGGAAACGTTAATGATAACATTAATTTTTTAATCCCCACACCTTGGCGAGTCCGTGCTTTCAAGAGACCATCTAACATCCTTATCTTAATAAGAATCTCGGGCCCTTTGCATACTAAAGAGCCCAATATGCATATATTCGGAGTGTGTTCAAAACTAACAATGTAGTTTTACCTTTTATCTTCATTTACGCTCAACTATTGTTTAAAGACCAGTCCGTGTATTGGTCGAAGCACCACCCATCGGCTTGACACTCCCCCCAATCTCTTGATCGGGACTTTTTCCAAAAAAATCTTTCCTTATACCCGGTCTACGGTAGTTTAGAGTAAGTGCGTAGAAAAAACTAACAGTTTGAGAAGTTATGAATGATTTGCAAAAACTCTTAGAAGATTGGCAATGCCAGAACTTTTTGCGGAATTTCGAAGTTTTGAAACAGATCGAGGTAAAAATAGATTTTTTTTATTTTTACCTTTTATACAAAATTATTTATACTGTTTAAAATTTACCACAGTCGTACGATTCGACGACATCGACAGTGGTAAACTTCAGTGGGTCTATTCTTGAATCGAGAGCAATAGAATTAGTTTCGATCAATATCGGGCAAAAGTGAGAGAAACCGATTTAAACCGAAGATTTGGACCAATTAGATGCATATTAGCGAGAGAATTCGACTCACTAGGAGCAAATTTTCTCTCGATTCAAGAATAGACCCCCAGGGGTTAAAATGTGTGGTTTAGCGTTTTCGTATTGCGTAAGTTAGGTCATATATTTTTTTTCATAATGCAAGTACAACATGACCCAAATTATATGGAAATAAAATGCCTATACAAACTATTTCTTTTAAATAAAAAATTTCAAAACATTTTACATAGGTAACACCAATTTTGAAAAACAATTAAAAGAATTCTGTAGAGGGAAATTATATTGTTATGTCAAAGTATTTTTATTTAGTTTTGTCTAACTTTATTTTATTTGTATTTAAAAAAAAATGATTAAAGTTAGTTTGTAGACTTGTATGTACATAGGAACGGTGTTTTAACATCTTAATTTTGTTAATTTTTTTTATAAAAATTTAGGAGAATTACGTTTTTATGAATTACTATTCTAGATTTTATATGTATTTCTTGTACTCTTCTCCAGGAAAGAAGAAGAAGAAGAAGAATGTTTGGCTAAAAGAAAAAAAATACAGGGAAACGCGCAAACGCGAAGAAAGAAAAACTTCAAATCGGGGGATTTTGTAATCAAGAGATGTTGGAAAGGGATTGGACAGAATAAAGAAAAAGAGAAAAGCCGCCTTCGTAACAATTTAATGTTATATCTATATAATATCTCTCTTCGGGGTAGGGCAGAAAGGGCCCAGGGAGGCCTACTTGCCAGGCTTCGCGCCGCCCCTTCTCTACGACTACTACTATATAATATCTAATTTTATTGTAACTGTATATAACTCTTTAAAATATTGAATTTTTGTAACATATATATATATATTTAAATAAATATATTTATTTTAATTTTGAAAATATTAATTTATTAAATCTTAATAAAACATATATTTAACCTTAAAATAAGCGATAACAAACGGTAATACATTTTTTTTAAAATTAGATAAAATTATTTTTTAATTTTTAATAAAATACATTTAATAACAAATATTAAAAAACGATATTTTTTTTTTAAATCTTGGATTTTTGTAACATATATTAGGAAATTATTTATTAAATTTTAATATATTTATATTTATGTTTAAAATACTTTTTTTTAAAGGTATCAACAAACAACCCTGTACATAATACAGTTTAACGAATGGGAGTACGCATGTAAAAAACGGACAAAAACATCACATCCCCAAATCCTACCCCACGAAAAAATAATGAGCTAGCTATCTGTTTTTTTTGTAGACGGACACAAGCCGTAAATCTGCCCCTTAGATCCGGTCAGTTTTTTTGTATCAAAAATGGACGACCGGAGTCTGTTCCGCCGACAAGTGTTAAGTAAAAAGGACGTATCTACAAATTGAGTTTTTTTTGCTACACATTTTATTGTATATCCATAAAAGTACTTTCATGTGCTGAATAGCTAATAGACAAACCCTTACATTAAAAAAAGAAAAGTTACCTGGTCCAACGAAAACTCCTTGGCAAATAATAACCACTTTTTATTTACAAAATTTGCCAACACTCGACAAAACCAAAACAATGACTTGGAATAAATTCCATATCGTTCTAAACGTTAGAGAGGGAAAACGACGGAGATATGTAGGGTCGCAGTCGCGAAAAAAAGTCTAAATGATTATAAACTATAATATAAACATAAAAAAAAATATATAATATAATATATATAATATAATTTTTAAGATGGGCAACTCAATTTTGTCTTTCTATTTTAAGTCAGGACCGCGGTTCGTAGATGACGCTAGGTAAAAACCCGCGACTGGTTTTATATTAATTTTTTTTATTCATCTTAAATGTCGAAAAACATTTTTGATGCTACAAAACATTAAAATTGCCTGCATATTTTACAAATGTGCAGGATAAACAAAACTCAAATAACATTTTTTCAAAATTAAGTCTAAAAATGTTATATTTTAAAAAAGTTATAAATAACCTAAACACAACTACTATAACTACTAACGTTTTGCTATACACAATTATTGAGATCCTAAGAAAATAATATTCGTTTTATTATAAAAAAAATACATGTATTATTATGTTATCTGAGTTTAATAAAGGGCGAGTGTTACATTTTTAATTTGGAGCCGGATTATTCAAGCATTTTAATAAAACTTTGTAAAATGTGGTTAGTTGTTTTTATTTTGCAATAAAATTTAAAAAAAAGGTGACACCGCCCTTATTGAACTGGAGTACAGATTCACAAGTTAAAGAAAGAGTCATGCAAAATAGTATACTTGAGAATCCTTTGAAAAAAAAAGGCATTCTTTTATACGACACTGGGAAGGCATCTTCAAGGATAAAACAATTCACTAAACACTTTTAAAAAGCAAATCTAAAAGCAAAAACCACACCGTTAAACTGAGGCGTTTTCTCGCGTTGAAATTATTTTGAAATATTATTTTAAACTGACGTAGTTTAGTGTAACCTCACTTTTTTTTGTTTTTCTGTTTATTTTTTTGGTGTTTAAAATTAAAATGGATCAACTACTGGTTTATCTAACAAAACCTTCGAGTGTACGGCCCGTTTTAGTAGCATGGATGGCAAGCAATGGAAGCTACATGGATACTGAAGTTTTATTTACTGTAAGCCCAGAAAATCATATAAGACCACAGGGATACCATGAAGAATGGCTAACAAGATATCTAGAATACGATTTTTCATACATTTTCACGCAAAAACAAAAAAAAATCGGTTAAAACAAGAATGTAGAATTTAGACGTATCTTCTACGCACGCGTCAGTTTTGAAACTAGAGTGGATTCCGTTTCAAAATATTTTTAACCCGTTTCGATGTGACGTCACCGTTGCAACGCGAGAAAACAAATGTTTCAAACTTTTTAAAAACATTTTAAACAATTTCAACGCGAGAAAACGCCTCTTGTGAATTACCGGTTCTAGAATATTTGATGGTTAGTTAAAGAAGGGACACCACCGATTCGCAGAAAACTGTAATCTTCTGTCTCTTAGCGTCATCTAGGGACCGCGGTCTCGTACTAAGAGTGCGCAAGCTGGGCTGCGGTCTTGAACTGATGTGAGCATGCATTGGATGTGCTTTGGATGCTGAGTGATTGATACCTCTCGCGGCTTCGAAAATTAGTTCCCAAGATTTCTCAGATGATAATAATACATAGTTTTATGTCGTGCCAATTTACAGCCCAATAACTTCACCGACAACAAAGTTTGACAAAATGGCAGCCACAGTAGGTCCCTCAGGCGGTAGGAGTTAATTGGCTTTTTATTTGGGACGGTGTTGGACAGTATTAGCCTTTTTGGTACAGGCAGGGCCGACAAGAATGTGTTCCACACGGGCCTCACACAACCAAAATTGTGTCGTCACAATCTTGGGCCGTTTTTTTTTTCGTTGGTTGCGTCCAGCCAGACGCGCAAAGCCGCAAACATAACCTCACTAATTCTTGATTTGTGTTTTTAATTTTCAGTCAATTTTTAACATTTTTTTTTCCAATTTTGGAATCAAACAAACTTTAAAATAAACCGGTATTGTTTTAAAAAGAATGACTGGTCGTTTGATGTGAAAAAAGTGAACTTCAAACCAAAAAAAGGACAATTGCTTACAGTGTGAATTTTGTGTTTCGAAAATGTTTAAATCACCTTTATCGTCTATCGTATTTGATATAGAAATCAGGAAAATGCGTCGAAAATGCTGCATACCAGAAAGTGCCCAGAAAAAGGGTGAGTCATATGTAACAAACTTTTCCTATCCAACTGATCCCTCCCTTTTCGGTAATTTTAAATGCAGTATACGATTTTCTGCCATTTATGATTTTTTACGAAAAAATCTTTATGGGGGCACCTACTAGGGTCCCTAGGACCTCAAATCCGCCGGCGCCGGTTTTTTTTTTTAAGAGAAAAAAGGTGCTGGGGGGGTTGTAATGTGTTTTCTTGATTGTTTTGGGTTAGGTTGGGTAGGGCTGTGTTGTATTGGGTTGTTTTAGTGAAAAAAAATTAAAAAAAAACAAAAAAATTAAAAAAAAAACCAACCGGCGGATTTGGGGTCCTAGAGAATTTTTCATAAAAAATCAAAAATGGCAGAAAACTGTATACTACATAATTGCCCCCTTTTCTACTAAGCTAGTAAAATATCACATATTACCTGCCTATTGCTAGGAGGCCCTTCATACATCATGTTATCAGAGGTAGGAAACTTGACTTTCCTATCTTTTTGTTAAATTTACTTGTAAAAACTGTTTTTGTATAAAACACTGAACATTCTTCATACTTAGAGATATAGGTATTGAACTGAGCTGAATGAATAAAATTTTACGATTATATGCTAGGAGCTGTGCACAAATTATGTAACGGTCATAGAGGGGAGGGATGGGGGTAGCCAAAGTGTTACAAAATGTTACATAGGGGGTTTGCGACAGATTTGGAATGAAAATAAGAAAAAAATATATTTTGGGGAGTGTTACATAATATTATGGGCGGGGGTTCACCAAACCGTTACAAAACGTGATATGGGGGGGTCAAAAATTGATAAAATCACCGTTCCATAATTTGTACACGTCCCCAGTTCTTTTGCTAATAATTTTTATTATTTTTTATTATTATTTAATTTTTATTATTTTTTATAGGAAAAGGAGTAGAAAATGGAAACTTGAATGCCTGTAAAAGAGAAAACATGGGAATGCATAATGGAGAGATCTTGGGAGGGATAGAGAACTATGAATATGGAAAATAATACCTCGGCACATGTTATTAACAATATCAAGGTAAACAAAGTTAACAAAACTAGCATATTCAAGCACTTTGCAGCCCATATTTTTAACTTACAAATGTAAAAATTAAAATTTTTTATGTAGCCCCTTTTTAGGGGGCAATTTTGGTTTAACTTAGAAGGTTTGACCATAAATGTTCCATTTTAATATTAAATTTGCAATCTTCTTAAAATTTACTTTTAATAGAAATCTGTTTCATAAGGTTAAGTAACTTTTAAATGCCCATGTCTGTGAAACTAAAAGGGGTACCCCTATGAAGTTTGGTATAATTTTTTAACGTATTTTTAAAGAAAAAGCGATAGAATGACGTAAAATTCGTATATATTGGAGAATTTATTGATTTAATTCCCTTGAGGTAGTAAATTTTTTAATGTTTTTAGAATGGAAGTAGGCGGAGATGAAGAAGATAAAAGTGGAGAAAGAGAGGTAAACGAAAAAGACATCACAATAATACTGTTCCAGTTGAAGTGTCCGGAAGTGTCCATTCCTTTTTTGAAAATAAATTATTACCATACCTCCAAATACTACCTAGGAGATAGCAATGGTCAATGGTCATCTTGGTTTATGACACTCACTGAAAACTATTCCTAGATAAAGTTGGTTGCCTATATAATATTGTAGAATCTACAGGGTGGGGACTTTAACTCAAACAAATTTTCTACAGCTTCAGGATGAAGAATTTGGGCTTTACAGTCATACTAAAGAAAATATTGCTTCACTCCTTTTAGAGGGCGAAACCTGACCCCACTTGTGGCACTTTGTTGGAAAGCTCTTTTAAGCAGAAAATTGTGCAATTTTTGTTTTATTTTAACTTCATAGGTAATTCATATTTCAAATCTCTGAACCCAATCATTAAAATTTCAATTTTTAATGTTTCGGTTATTTGCTGGCATTTTTAATGTAAATAAAGAATATTTGAAAAATATTTCGGCAAAAATAATTGATTTAATTCTGCCACACAAATGAAAAAAAATATATATTTTTTTTTAGTAAGTATTTCAACTTTCATTCAGAAAAATCCATTTTGGGCAATAAAGAGTGCAAAATTTCGATAAAGTGTCTAAATTAATGAAAATAATACTCGACCACTAAAAATTGCAAATTCATTCTGTTTAAACATTGCGGAATTTTGTGATATTAAAAAGTTTTTTGAAGCTAAAAGATAGATTCTCTAGTTAGAATGAAATAAAACATGAGCAGCCAATTTTCTTTTAATAGAGCTTTCCAGCAAGGTGCCACAAGTACTATCATCCCATTTAAAAAAATAGGGTGGGGTTAGGTTTCACCCTCTAAAAGGGGTAAAAAAATATTCCTTTTACTGTGACTGGAAAGCCCTGGGCCTTAATTATGTCTATCATCTGATACTGGACGAAATTAAAACTGTTAACAATCAGAAAAAATTTAAAAAAGAGATAAAAGTTTGGATTCCAAATGAATCTAGATTATTTTTTGATCAAATTATTTATCAAAGGCTATCCAAACATTAGGTTGTTAAGTTGTTAGGTATTTAAAAATAATATAATTTTTTCTAATAACTTCTAGTATCCTTGTATATTTCTTTATAAAAGTTGCCTTTATATTTTATTATTTATTTATATTTACAGATTTTATGTTTATGTTTATTCTTTATATTTAAAATTAATAATTTATTTCTTAGTAGTAATCATAAATAAATTAAAAAACTTCCAAGCACAAGCCTCATAGAGGCTTCAGTGAGTTTCCCTATTTATTTCTAATTTTCTAAATAATCAAAAATAATAATCTAATTTGAGATTGAAAATTAATAGATATATATTATTATTATTATTATTTTATGAAATAGTCATTTTATGAAATAGTCAAACAACCATGAAGTCAAGAAGGTCCTAGAAAATCTCTAAAAGTGATTATTTTTTGGATTTGTAAAGTAGGTACCTACTTATGTGTGAATCTAATTAAAGAAAATAAACTTATTTGCAGAAGAATACCTAATTTTATTGAAAGAATTCAGTAGAAGGTCTACTCGATGTCAATATCAAGTAAAACAAATAGGTATACACAGTGACAATCCTGTTTAACTAAGATGTCTTGTTGGAGTATGTAACTCAGATATTCTATGTATTTCAACAAGTTAACATTTTTAATTAAAATTCCAGTTTAAATTAACAGTAATTCTCAGAGATGGTGATGAAAACAGTAAATCATGACATTGCGAAGTTTGTCTACTTTTTTCTGTATTATTTGAGGTGATGTGAAGGTGTTTTTGTGGGTGGAAGGAGAGCCACAATCCCTTCGTAGTATTTGACCCTTAACTTGTCCATGTTGCTTGTTTTTGGGGTGGTTATCATATAGCGTTTTTCTGTCACACTTTTTTGAAAACTGTGATGAATCCCGAGATCCTCTGAGACAAGGATCGAAAAATGCGATTTGATAACCACATTCAAACAAACAACACTAACAAGTTAAGGATCACATTATGTAGAGGGATTGTCGGTCATCCTCCTCTCATAAATACACCTCCATAGCACCTCAAATAATGCAAAAAAGAGCAAGAAAACTTTGTGATGTCACTAAAATCACTGTTTCTATCTCTAGTAATTTTTGTTAAGTTTATCATCATAATGTTAATTTAATCTGAGATTTGTAAAAAAAATGTTAACTGGTTGAAACGCCCACAAGACGTCTTAGATAAATAGGATTCTCAGTGCAGCTACCTATGAATAATATTTAATTGCTAATAAAGAATTATCTATCTATCTATCTATCTTATGACGAAAATCACACAAACAGCAAAAGTCCCAGATATTACTCAAAAACTGCACTCAAAATGACGTATTAATTAGATGCTTCTCTGTACCGTATTATGTTCCATTGTCTTACTTTTTACCATTACTCCAATCTTCTATAAGGTAATCACTCTTTTTTAAGAAAAATAAAATAAGTGTTGTTGTTTACATCAACCTAACCTCACAAAATACTTTTCCTAGAATTTTTATTATTTGAGACCCTGTGATCTCCAGAAAACTTTTTTTAAATATTAGGATAGTATCGAAGAATATTTCATGGGAATTTGAAGAAAATTCATCGAGTCGTTTAGAAATAATCCCGAAAAAACCTCGGTTCTCCCATAAGACTCCATGTCAAATCCGGCCCAAGATTAACAGCTGTTTTTCTGATGGTTACGGCCTGTTGTTTTTTTTATCGGCCTTGGTACAAGTTTTACGTTGACGGTCCGGTTATTTGACGTTTGGGATATTTTATTAGATTTTGTTTTAAATTTTCAAAATAAAATTAGTTTACTGTGGTCTTGCGTTCCAAATCAAAAATTATACTTTCTTAATTAAGTTCTGATAAAGCAAAGGACGAAAAGTACTTAAATTTATTATTTATATTTAATTTTTCATGAAAGAACGCTCAAATAGAATAAAAGCACTTTTTAAATAAATACAAAGTTAATCTAATCCTTTTTGTATTATTACATATTTAAATCGTTGTGTATTAATGGGGAAAATCAATCCACAAGAGTAAGTTTTGATTATTTTAATTTGTATATATAATTTTTCTCATTTAGACTCCGCGTAGGTTCAAATTTTTTTTCTTCCAAATTGAAACATTCTTTTTAAAGCCAACAAAGCATTGTGTTAAGATTATTCAATAGCAATTAATTAAACTTCTTTTTATACATCAAACAATATGTATGTGTGTATGTGTAGGAAAGTTGGTTTAAAATGCTTAAAACCAAAAATTTCACCTAAACTTAGGACCGCTCTAAAATAGACTAAACCCTAAAGTAAAAGTGTGAAACTTTTTGACTCCTTCGGTATTTCGCTAGGGTGCACCCCCTGGCTGGAGTAACTTTCCCCCCTCTTTTTTAGGTAGGAAAGATGAGTTGAGTGGTACCTTGTTTTAAATGTCTTTTAACACCGTATTTTTTTTGAAAATAGAATGATTAGTTTTCGAGATATTTGCTGGTGAAGTTGTCATTGGCGGATCCAAAATTCATTTTTTGAGCCTGTTACTATTGAATTTAAACTTTTAGCTCAGACACGTCGATTTTCATTTTTTCAGAAGCACCTTTCCATAATTTTAATTTGTTTCTATTTATCTCCCGTTATGAGGGGTAACGTTCATCACTTTTATCAAGATAAGGAAGGTAGGTCGAGTGGTACCTGGTTTTAAAGGTGTTTTGATTCCCGTTACAATTTCATATTTTATATTTAAAAATCAATCAAGTGCAAGGAATAAAGCGTTTTCTAACTAAAACTTTATGTCATTTTAAGGCCTTGTTCCATCAGCTGTATTGAGGAAAGGCTCTTACACCTCTAAAGTATTTTTGTTTTTGGAACGATTATTCATTTAATTCATGTGTTAAAAGTCCCATAAGGCATATGTCATTTTTCAAAATTACAGCGATAATGTACATAATAATAAAATACGGAGTTTTAACGAGAATCAAAATACCTTTAAAACAAGGTACCACTCGACCTACCATCCTTATCTTGATAAAAGGGGTAAATGTTACCCCTCATAATGGGTGATGAATAGAAACAAAAGGTGCTTCTGAAAAAAATGAAAACCGACGTGTCCGAGAGGAAAGTGTAAATTTGAAAATAACAGGGTCAGAAAATTGATTTTTATTTAGTTCGTAGCAACTTTGACAGTGAATATCTTGAGATATAATCATTCAATTTTCAGTTCAGTTCGGGGTTGTAAGGAGAATCAAAATACCTTCAAAACAAGATATCACTTGACCCATCTTCCCTATCTGAATAAAAGGGGCAAACTCCACCCCTCAGAGAGGGTGATGGATACAGAAAAACAGAAACAGCAAGAATGTGCTTTTCAAAAAATTAAAATCGATATGTTCGAGCTAAAAGTCTAAATTCGACGGTAACAGGCCCAAAAAATTAATTTTGAATCCGCCCATGACAACTTCACCAGCAAATATCTCAATAACGAATTATTCGATTTAACAAAAAATACGGTGTTGTAACAAGAGTCAAGACTTTTAAAACAAGGTACCACTCGAACCATCTTCCCTATTTAAAAAAGAGGGGGGAAAGTTACCACAGCCAGGGGGTGCATCCTAGCGAAATACCGAACAGGCCAAAAAGTTTCCCCCTTGAATAGAAAATTGACGTTTCCGAGCGTTTTTTTTTAAATCGACCTTAAAATACACTAAAACCCCTTTGTTTCGATGTTCGCGAAACACCCTGTATAAAACCTGATAAAACATTGTAAAATCTTGTCTCTTTTCTAAAAGATCTAGAACACGTCAATTTGTTATTTAAGGGAGAGGTTTTTTGACTATATTGGAGATCGTAGGACACATAACTTTCGAGGAGTAATTTTTACTTACCACCAGAATTTAATTAGGGAAAGCGGGTCAAGTGATACCTTACTTTAAAGGTCTTCCAAATGTCTTTATAGTGTAGGGGCATATGTCGATAATTAACATCCCGTGGGATTTTTTATGAAGGAGTTTTATGACTATGTGGGATTGATAGATTTTTTTAAGTGTAACCGGGTGTTTTGTTCGCATTCGTGTAGAAGGGAATGATATGACGACATCTTTCAAGATGGCGGACAAAAATCATTAAAAAAAACAACTTTCGCAACCGGGGCATGATTATACTGAATTCCATATAACTCCAGGACGAGGATTCCAAAAAAATTATTTTCAAGGTCATCCGAATTGAAATGGCCTTGAAACTCGCCAAAAAAAAGATTCGACGTTTTGTCAGACCAACTTCAAATATACCTCAGACTATTAGACATATATGCCAAATTCGATCCTTAGAGTTTGATGCAGTGTAAAGCTTCATGACCTTCAAAAATACCCGAGTAAAATTAAGATATTGCAAAAATAACATACTAAAGAGCGCTATTCATCAACTATTAAAGCGAAGAGGACCAAATTTGATAGGAGAGATAAGAAAGTCAATTCCAATAATATTGTACAAAAAAATTTGGTTCAGCTATGACGCGTTTCAATATGGCGGCTAATATCAAAATGGTGACCTATAACCACATTTTATTTTATCCAGTTTCGTAAAAAAGCAAAAATGACAAGGTGGCCATCAATTCTTGTTGACTTATCGGCGCTTACTATAAAAAAGCTGGGTTTTCATGTGTACATGGTATGTTCAAGGTCAATCAAGGACATACATTAATTAAACTTTTTTTTTATAGTAAGCGGCGATAAGTCAACAAGAATTGATGGCCATCTGGGCATTTTTGCTTTTTTAGGAAATAGGATAAAATAAAATGTGGTTATAGGTCACCATTTTGATCTATCAGATGACATATTGAAATGCGTCATAGCTAAACCATTTTTTTAAAAATATTATTGCCCTTGACCTTCTTATCTTTTATCTCTTCGTTTTAATGGTTGATGAATAGCGCCCTTTAGTATGTTATTTTTGCAATATCTTAATTTTACTGAGTTATTTTTCAAGGTCATTAAGCTTCAAACTGCATCAAACTCTAACGATCGAATTTGGCATACATGCCTAATAGTTTGAGGTACATTTGAAGTTGGTCTGATAAAACGTTGAATTATTAAGATTTTTTTAAAAGAAAATGGCAAAAATCTTGTTTTTTTGCGATTTTTAAGGTCATTTAAGGTCGAAAGACCTTGAAAGAAGTATTTTTTTTGGAATCCTCGTCCTCAAATTATATGGAATCGAGTATAATCATGCCCCGGTTGCGAAAGTTGTATTTTTTATGATTTTTGGCCGCCATCTTGAAAGATGTCGTCATATCAACCTCTTCTACACGAATGCGAATAAAACACACTTGATTGTGTGACTAAGGAGCTATCAATTCCACATAGTCACAAAGCTCCTTCATAAAAAGATATTTAAGACAATTTCCAAATATTTTACCATTTTTACAGAAAAAAATAATACTTCATTTCGAAGAACTCTTTAGTTTTAAACATTTTCATTTTCCCTTGCAAAAAGCTATAAATACGTGCTTATAATTCGACAAACCTATACGTAACTTACAGTCCTGTGACTGATAAATGGGCCAAGCTAACCATATCGCACCCTCGTCACTTTTTTTGGTTAAAATGTAAAACTAAATAGCGCTCTTTGCTCGCCATTTAAATTTGTTTTCTGGCAACGACACTTCGTCCTTGTAAAAAAGTCTTCAGTCTTTTTTGCACGAGACGCTTTCAGGTTTGGGAGCGTCTTGCGCCAAAATGTGAAACTGTTGTTCAATAAAGGTTCAACTGCGGTTTCAAGTGAACTTGGTTTAAGGATGAACCTGGTTCAGCATTGGTCTCCGGTTGTTCAATCAAAATTTGAACTGAGTTCAGTTAACTGAAGTTCAACTCAGCGGCGTACTGAGAAAAAGTGGGGCCCGGGTCGGTATCTTCAGATGGGGCCCCCCTCTCATTTTTCTATATACTTATCTTAGTTTTATTTGACAAAAACACAATATCAAATCCTAAAATTTTTATAAATATGATATTTACAGGTACCTATTTGCAAAAAAAAAAATTTAAGTCAACTAAAAGAGCTGAAAAAAATAATTTAAATAAATCTTTTTTTATACCTTTATCAAAAAACATGATTTTAGTATTTTAGTCTGCAGATAACTAAAGCATGGCTTTTTTAGTTATCGATGCAAAAAAAGATTTCTGTCCGTTTGTTACCGAGAATTAAAGAGAAATAGCGGAAAATAGTAATATTGACAAAATCTAATTATTCTTGCCTAAAAATTAAGCCATTTCCCCCAGTTTTCACCAAGTATTTACGAAAAAATCATTTAAAAACATCGACAAAATATCAACTGTCAAAGATTAAAATATTGCAACAATGAACGTCAGAGAGTAAAAAGACGCATCGCTATGGAAATTATTGTTATTTAATTTACCAGCCGCTTTGTTTATAGTGTAAAGATGCTGTCTTGCGAGAAGTGCTCTTCGTTCGAGATTTTTGAAAGAATTTTCCTGTTTTTCTTGGATTTTTTGATAAAGGTATAAAAAAAATAGTGTTTACAACTCGCGGCTAAAATTTGCTTTTTTTTACTCGCTTTTTTATATACCTCGCTTGTAAAAAAGCACTATTTTTAGCTACTAGTTGTGAAAATACTATTTTTCTACCATTTACCGTTGCAAACGATTGCATATCTTCATTAAATTCGATGTTTTTGGATAAAATCGCCAAACTTATTATACGTTCTTGGCTCATAAGCTCATTGTGGAGCACAAATAATTTTTAATCAATTTTAATTTCGAAAGACTGAAAGATAATTTTGTCAGTTTTTGATTATACATACTGTTTCAAATTATTAAACAAAAATTAAACTATAACTTGGATCATTTTTTAAAATAGAAAATCTGTGATTGAAGCACTTTTCTCCTAGACGGATGCTAGACAGACTGAGAGAGAGAGAGAGAGAGATTGTGCGTACCGGAATACCGGATATCTTTTTCTATCATTTTAGCGGTTTTCCAGAAAGCGGCCACCCCTGTATGCGTATAACTTGGTGCTGTTATCTTGAGGTATGTTAAACCAACTTAAAAATCTAATAAAGTCTCATGAAGTACGAATTTTTTCTCACAGCTTGGCTCGTAGAATCTTATAAAGTCCTCACCAACTTTCATAAGAATCTATGTGGTTTTCGTACCTGGGATAACTTAGAGTAGGTTTTTGGATAATTGTGTACATGTGGGATACCAAGGGGGCCTCCCGTAACCCGGGGCCCGGGGCGGACCGCCCCCCCCCCCGTCAGTACGCCAATGGTCTAACTGTCGACCTACTTTACTAAAAGCAATAATGAACTGGTCAACTGTAATATTTTGTGTAGAATAGAACATAACAACAATAAAATTAAGTTTGCAGTCTCTCTTTTTCGGTTGGACGGATGAAACTTGGATATAGTAAACAGATATCCGAAACCTACGTTTGGGCTATCCAGCCAGAGCTTTTTTGATCGCGGCGCTGTCAAAATAATGGTGACTTAACATAATGTTTGCGCCTACCTTTAAATAAAGGACGGCATTAACTTTAATGCTAATGAGCATGTTTAGATAACGTGACAAAATGTCAGAAACCTTCGTGCAGAACTGTCAAAAATAGTGGCGAGTCAGGCTATGCCGGCATTGTGTACCGATAAGTCCTTAATAAAGACTTTCATTAGATTTACGTAATCTATATTGGTGGCTGATTCTTGAATTTCGTAGGAAAGATCGCACGGGAACGTTCCTCTCCCTGATATCGACCAATAATAAGCTTCCAAGCAATCACGAGTTATCCGAAACCTATCCGACCAAGACCGAAGCTCGCCCGATTGCCGTATATCGTAGGAACTTTCCTACACTTTCATATACCTGGCCCGGGGGCAGGTGTATGAAAGTGTAGGAAAGTTCCTACGATACCTAATAATAAATATTATCTTTTAAATAAATTTATCTTTTTATTAAAACTAAATATTTTGTAAGATTAACACTGTGCGAGTCCTATTCTAAAAGGCGGTCAAGTTTGCCGTAGCTTGCGCATTAGCGAGTTCGGTCACGTGATGGTTTCGTCCAATAGCGTGCTCTGAAATAATACGATTGACGTTTTTCACACGAGCTTTCCTACAACTCCCAACTACTGGGTCTAGTCGAGAGAACGGCTTCGCTCAATAATTGTTGCTTGAGGCAGCTCTGCGCGTGCCCATAATAGTTTGGTGATTATTCGATCGTCTCGTCACTGCTTTTAAGCGGGTTTATTGGTTGAAACTAATTTTCTTCTCTCAGGCGAACGATCACTTCCTATGACTTCCAGAATCGGTACCCAGGGAGAGGACCGTTCCCGTGCGATCTTTCCTACGAAATTCAAGAATAAGCCCTGGGAGCAAATTTCTTTCGATTCAAGAATAAACGCACAGCTGCCACAAGATGCTCTAAAACCAATAAACACAACCCGACTCGTTACCTTTCGATTGAAGCATCTCTACCCAGATCTCTACTTGTTCCAAAGAGGGAGCGGGATTGTCAAAATAATTTTTATGAAATATGGCTTATGTGGTATCAAATAATGGTTACTGAGTCGGGGTTAAAAAAATACATTTTAGTATTTTAAAATTTTATATTTATAAGAATTTCTCGAGAACACTTTTTGATCTTGAAATTCTTTTAGCACGCACCTCCTTCGAGGGGTAACACCCCTATATTTTGAATGGGGAAAGTGGATGCCTTGTTTTAAACGTCTTTCGACTGACTTCACAAAAGAGATATTCACTTTTAAAGTTGGATGGTTGGAAGTAAGAAGTTGATTTTGTTTTCGTTACTAGTATACATTTTATCATTTTAATTTGTCCTTCAATTTACTTTTAAAATGACTAAGAACATTTCAAGAAGTCAAAAAGGACCAAAATTTGTAAGGCTTTTTGTGCTTTTGAAGTCAAGCTTACTTTGAGGGGCCCTGGAGCTACTTAAACGACGGATAGCAAAGGCGTGGGTTCAAAGATAGGACGTTTGTTGGGCGCCAGGTCAAAGACCAACTTTGGAAAAAAGGTTAATTTTAAATGCAATAAATAATTCAAGAAATACTAGAAAAATGTAGCGTAACTAAATAATGCCCTGCTCTCGTTTCTAACAAACAAAACGTCCAAACAATCCTACCGTATCTCGTTGACAAATCTTCATTATTTTCGACTGGACACGCTGCTTTCTTATAGCTACAGTGCCTCGTCATCCGCTGCAATAAAAAGGTCCTGCAGATGACATTTCTTTTTCGAATCTTTTAAAAGCCTAAATAAAACACCTCTACCTAAGGTGGTAGACTTACTTTTTTTATACGGGACTCTTAAAACGCTTTTGTATAAGGACGGTTTAAAAAGTTTGTCGTATAAACACAACTAAAACCGCTTTAAGCATTAAAATCGCTTTAAAAACGATCGTTATAAATACATTAAAAACGGTAGCTTGCTTCCAACTTAAAGAAATATTCAGAACTGGTTTTACAGAAAAATCTGTTTTTAACTTAGTTGTTTTATTTGTTTTCTTTCTAAACTGACATTTAATGAAGGAGGTATAACTCTCGGAGAAAGTGATTTTATTTAAAATTGTCCTTATATTTGTAGTTGTAGGCGTGTATAAACGTAATAAATATTGAAATTTTTATGTGGCACTGAACCAATACAGGATGACACGAGAAAAATTTTTTGGCAAAATTTTTACATAAAAGTTTATTAATAAATCTATGAAACAACTTGGTAATGACTCCTAGAATAAATATAAATATAAGGATCTGAAGATGTCCCAGTAGGGTTAAAATCAGCTAATCCAATAAATAAAAACATATTGCACTAATACAAAGATAAATCTGTACAAGGTTAAAAAAGTAAGGTTCACAAAAATGTCAGAGAGAAGTAGGATGAGGAATTTCAGGTTCCAAAGTGAGTTCCTGCATACAAGACAAACTTTAGTACCGACCGTTTTTATGAAAATGGTGCAACAAGCGGTAAGAAGATTTTTATACCAAACTCTATCAAAGTCTTTGGAACTGACTAACGATTGGTCTAGTTTCTCCCCGTAAGTCAAACCTGTTGATCTATGTTTGCAAAAGTCATTTTGTCTATCGATTTGTTTACAAAAAGGTGCATAAAAAGAACGTAAACCAAACATCTTTAGATATCAAGTCTTTTAAAATTATCGTTCACTCTGTAAAACACAATGCCTTGGCACCAATTCCCTGGCAATATAACTTCTCAAATTAGTCTAACTCCAGCTAATCTAAGCCATATATTCGACTTTAACCCCGCAACCCTTGTTAGACATCCGATCCCATCCACCAACTAAAGTAAACATAGATCATTTGTTGTCGTAATCATATTATCATGGAAATGCGTCATTAATATACTAATCAAGTTTACTTTTCCAAACGGTATTAAAATTATATGTGATATAGAAGTTAACGTGAATTCTAGGCCTTGTTTCGGCACCATTTTTGACAGTTAGTAAGTAAAAGTGTGTGTCAAACTTTAATAAAAAACACCATATTAATTAAACGTCGAGTTTATAGGTGGCATATCTGTTGTCCATAAACATTCACCTAGGGAAGGGATATCTCTATTACCTTAGAGGAATAACAAACTGATATTCCTCCAAGTCTATTACCAAAGTCGAAAAAGCTGGATACTCTATGCATTTGACAGTTTTACTTAAACTCAGAGAAACCAGAGTAATCCAGATCCAACCAAACTATTTTGCCATTTGTTTTTCTTTGGTTGGTTAAACCATATAGAACAAAATAACCGACCCATTTTTTAGCGCGGCCGTTTTGAATTTTATTCAAATTGGTCACTTGAAATTAATTCTGTGTTTCGGACTTCCATTGTCTGTATTTTATTTATACACGACGTTTCGATCGTCTTCAGGTGCAACCTACAATATATTCCTAAAGCTGACTACTTATATACTATGGGAAATCAATCAATCGTGAAGTTTAAGAAGTTTGCTCCGCCCAAAAAGGGGCTTCCAAATATTTGGAATTTCAATACTTGGTTTAATGAAAATTCCCTGATTCTGCCCAATAAAGGCAGCTTCAAGGAATTTTCATTTCTTCCAGTGTGACTCCTTGTGCAAAACTTTTGCTTCTGTCCACTTCATTCGGTGTTGTTTTGACCATAAATGTTCGGCGATTCCTGATTTCCTTGTTTCACCTCATTGGGTACTCGTCTGATGTTCCTTAAGTCAGTATGTAAGTCATGTATGTCAGTAAGTATGTATGATTCACCACACTCACTTATGTGGTGGCCAATATTTACATGGAGTGGTTCGAATCACATGCGGTTGATACCGCAACATATAAACCTAAGCTCTGGCTAAGATATGTTGATGAAACTTTTATTTTCTGGACCGGAAATGACCAACAACTTTTAGAATTTCTTCACCACCTAAATAACATAAGACTCACCACTAAATTCACAATGGAGTTGGAGTAGAATTGTCAAATTCGTTTTCTTGATTGATGTACTTGTCAAACGAGCAGTAAGCGACATCTGAACAACAGTCTATCGTAAACCCATTCACACAGGACAATATTCAAATCAATGTTCAAATCATTCTGCTACAACCGAACGAGGCATAATAAGAAATTTGTATAACAGAGCCGTTCAAATTTGTAACAATTCTCATGACTTGGAAATCGTAATAAGAAAGAAACATTAAGAAAGATCTGTATCTGAATGGTTACAGCCTGAAACTTATAACAGATACTATTTCTAAATTTCAGCAAACACGACAGAGATTACAAGACCAAAACAAGGCAAATGCATTCCTTACAATTCCATACATAAAAGGAGTATCAGAGAAAATTCGAAGAGTAGTGAACAACCTTAATATTAAAACAGCTTTTAAATCTAATAATACAATTCGATGCCTTCTTAGTAAAACAAAACCAGAGAACAAACAAAATAAGGAATGCATTTACCAAGTTCTTTATGAGTGTGGTAAATCATACGTAGACGAAACAAAAAGACCACTATCTGTTAGGGTTAATGAACAAACAAACAACACCGAATAAAGTGGACAGAAGCAAAGGTTTTGCACAAGGACTCACACTGGAAGAAACGAAAATTGTTTGAAGCTGACTTTATTGGTGAAAATTAGGGTATTTTCAGTAAACCAAGTGTTGAAATTCCAAATTTTGGAAGCCCCTTCTTGGGCGGAGCTAGCTTCTTAAACTTCACGGTTGGGTGATTTCCCATAGTATTGCCTTAAGAATAGATTGTATTTTGCACCTGTAGACGATCAGAGACTGTACTGATCGAAACATCGTGTATAAATAAAATATAGATGGATGGAAGTCCGTAACACAGAGTTAATTTCATTTCCGCATTTGTTTTATATTCTCTGGCTTGCTTAGATGTCAAAAATGTTTTGCTCTTTTTAAAAGTATTTCTTATATAATATGCTTTGAAATGTTTCTACTTTTAAGTCATGAATTACCATAGATTAGAATATGCTATGCATAGGGCATAGCTGCTTTCGGCTGCGGTTATCAATAAACTCATAGAACAATAAAAAGAGTTGAAGTTAATTTTTCAACGGTTTACACATTTTCTGTTTATTCCGTTCTTTTAAATCCTACAGTCCATTTACAAATTCTTTAGTCTGGCCCATAGAAATAAACGCAGTAATTTTCGCCACAAAGCTTTCCTGCATTCGGTCCATGTTATCCAGGCAGCTTTTAGTTTAAGTGGTGAGGCCGATTAGCACTCCACTACCGCCGCAACAATACACAAAACAGAAGTAAAACTTAGAACACGTGACAAAAATACACCAGTGTTTTTCGATTGTCAGGGTACGAATATTACTCTAAAAGCACTTTAAACTGAATCGTGCCCCTACATTGGCTTCAAAAACACAAAGTATAGCGGGTAATATCGCTCGCCCACCATCTTGAACGGTGTTGATTCCATGTAATTCTTATTTTATTTGCTTCAAAACATACGTTATGTACGAAAAACATGGATTTTTTGGCGCACTCTAAAAACCTAGGTAATATTTTTACTTACCCCCATACTAAACCATCTAAAACCCGATGTTAATTTTATTAGACCTGCGCTTTTCCACTCTCTAACTCAACCTAACATCACAACTCTCATACTCAATGTTTATTTTATTTATCAAGCTACAGGTCAAATTGAACATATGAAAGCGGTATGATGACGGTATGCGAATATTTTGATTTTTTGGATCCCAGAACAAATTCAACAAAAACGCTTTTATAACAAATATCCTGAAATTATAGAGCCCTTTATAGTAATTGAATATAATCATCTTTTACCACATATTAATCACACGAATTTTTTGAGCTAATTATTAAATAATACGGAATTTTTAACCTTACTGGTAACAGTGGAAACTCTTGAGAGGACGTTTAGTAATTTAAAACTATTTAAAGATTAGTTAAGATCACAAATAGGTCAAAATAGATTAAGCAGCTTAGCTTTACTTTCAATTGAAACGAAAGTGGCTTACGAAATGGACTTAACGACTCTAATAAAAGAATTTGCCAATGAAAAAGCGAGGAAAAGAGACTTTTAAATTATACGTATTTGAAAAACACGGTAAATAATAGTAGGTTATATAACAAGCATGTTATGATGGTCATTAAATGCATATATAAAGTTAGAGACGCGAGCCGCAGGCGAGTGTCTTAATTTATCTGAGCGTGTAATGACGATAACGTGCGAGTGTACTATACTTACATATGACCAATGAAAATGTCATCATAAATATCAGAAATTATTAAATATAGTCGAAATTATGAAAGAAATGACAAGAAATTTTTAGAAAAAATTGGTGTCTGATTGTGTGTCATTTAAAAACTTCAATTTGTCAGTGTGTTGTCAAAGTTATTTCTGAAAGCAAGAAATGGCTCGAAAAAAAATATAATAGGTATAATGAGCAAACGCAGCTAATAATTTTAAATATACATACTAGCTTTTTTTAACTGGAAAAAGACCGAGTCCGCAACGGAACTGCCCTTCAAGTTAAGAATGTAATAGAGCGAAAAGCAGAAGCAACCAAATTAAGAAAAATGGGATAAAATCAAACGAAAGTTACGCATCTCTCAATTTATTCAATGTACGCCAGAAAAGAATATGTGACGTTGGCAAAAATAAGGCAAAAGTTCAGGGAATAAAGATGGACAAACAGTATGGAGAAATCAAACATTCGAAAATATTTAATGGACTTACCAGACCCGACATTGTCCATAAAATAATAAACTTTTTAAGGAAGTACATTAATAATAAAAATTAAGGTCCAGAAGGTTTTACTCTAGTTTTTATAAACGAGACGTGGATCTTTAGCAAGGGATCACATGAGACGAAGCACACGGATTCCAAAAAAAAAAATTAAGGTAAAAATAATCTTGGTATCTTTTTAGAGTTTTGTGATGAAAACTGCGCTTATGAATTAGGCTCCGCCTGTTTTAAATACCTAGGACACTTTTCGAAGGCAAGTTCAAAAGTTAAAAAAAAATGTAAAACAAGTTAAGAGGTTAACATCAATCGGATGGTTTGCTATGACTCCGAGCAACACCGTACTCAACTAAAAAGCCAGTTAACTCATTTTCGTCTTAGTATCCTTTGGCCTATGATCGGTGCCATATTGACACTAAACTGATAGAAAATCCATGTTTGACTTGTCCATTTGGTTATAAAAATGGCAGCCACAATAGGTTAAAGGGCACTGAGGCGGTGGGAGTTAACAGGCTTTTTAGTTGAGAATGGTGTTGTTCCGAGTATGACTCTCATATTGCCTCACTGTGAAGTTCTGGGGACCTTTAAAGAACCGTACCTTTTAAACAACTTGGTTGACCCCCACTTTTATTAAAAAATATTTTTAGTGGTAGTTTATGCATTTTTGAAAAATTAATTTGGTATTACAAAATATGGGTTAAATTTAGATTAGGTAAGCTATATTCGTTGTTTTTCAGGTCATCGATATATTGTGGTCCACGCAGGAACAGTGGGTTATTAAGACAACATGAACAGAAAAAATTTTAAAAATTGGTTTTAAACACAGCTTGTTGCGACAGGGACAACGCGAGAAGAGATTCCAAGGCAACTTTTTTAGAACTGTATTTTTTTTATTTATTTATTAATTACTCATCAAGATGGTATTTTTGTCTTAAACAAGTGCATTAAATTGTTAATATTTTTTTATATTCTCTACAGAATCACGCTAAGTTTGGTTAGTTGGCTTTTTGACGGTAAAGGCAGTCGCTATTCGGCGCCAATTAGCGCCTATGGTTACCTTTAATAAAGCCCAGAATAAAGGTAAGGGTAACAGACTGGCCAAAAACCTGACCAAAATCACCCTAATGTTATAAAATAAGATCGTGTTTTTTCGGGTAATTTAAGTAGTCTTAATTTATAAGGTCACGGATAAACAGATCATGCATAGACAGCTTTAGACACCTTAATATATCCAAAGTTGAAATGACATTTTTTATTATGTCCATCACCCTCTACAGTAAAAGTATCACCGTTAATTAGCCACCAGTCATTTGTTGCAAAAGAAATATCGGTGGACATACGTTTTTGGCTGCCAATATGACGTCAATACATATGGGTATAATTTCGACTATATATCAAACGCGTTCTGTCTAAAACGTCAAAACAAATAAGGTTACTAAGTAACTTTTCATATATCTTTTTAAAAATGCGTAATATGTCAATTTAACGAAACTTATTTTTGGTTAGGTACTAAAATTAGTATTATTCGTTAGTTGCAGGGAAAAAATATTTTATCAATTTGATCGCGTACTTAACACCTTCACTTCACACACCTGTGTGTGTAACTCTCGAAGCAGTGAACCGATTTCGATGGGTTTTTTCTTTTTAATTCTATACTTCAGGGAGTTTTCTTACCTATTATGTTGAAATTCGGTGTGTCGTGCGCAGTAAAGTTTGAAAAAATCTAACGACTGGTCTTTTTATGATTGGTTGCTACCTTGGCTTTATTATTACCCTAATTAAACCAATTATTTTTTTCATATCTTTATCAAAAACATGATTTTAGTAACTGTCTGCAGATAACTAAAGCATGGCTTTTTTGATTACCGATGCTAAAAAACTTTTTTTTATCACGGGTGAAAAAAAAAAGATTTCTGTCCATTTTTTACCCAAAATTAGAAAAAAATAGCGGAATATATTAATATTGTCAAAAAATTAAGCCATTTCCACTAGTTCTCATCAAGTATTTACGAAAATATCATTTAAAAACGTCGTCAAAATATCAAACTGTCAAAGATTAAAATGTCGCAACAATGAACGTCACCGAGTAAAAAGGCACATCGCTATGGAAACGATTGTTATTTCATTATCCAGGCGCCTTGATTTATAGTAAAAAGATGGTGTGTTGCGAGAAGTGCTCTTCGTTCGAGATTTTTAAAAGTATTTTCCTGTTTTCCTTGAATTTTTTGATTAAGGTATTAAAAAAATTGTGTTAAAAACTCGCGGCTAACCTGTGTTTTTTTTACTCGCGTTTTTAATTACCTCGCTCCGCTCGTTATTTAAACTAACGCTTGTAAAAAAAGCACTATTTTAGCTACTAGTTGTAAAAACTACTATATTTAAAAACGCCCAACTGACAACTACATTATATCACTACAAACATCGGTGGGTGACGAAGTACGCCTTCTGTTTCGTGTGTTTTTTCAGTGTCACTACACTGTAAGGAAAAGGCATTACAATCTGCTCTCTTGTTCACCAGTCGAACAAAAACTTTCTTTGCTACGAAAGAAAGCGGAGCTAAATTAGTTGAATCGAATTAGGGGATTTCTTTTGTTGCTGTTAAAATGATAAAAAAAACTGCAAAAAAGTTGAATCGAAAGATCTTAAAGAGTTACCAGTGCTGTAAATCAGTACATTTGTAGCGCAAGTAATTTTGGTATTGGGATTAACAACGTTCGTTCATTCGAAATTTTAAGTGCGCATAATCATTCGCGAATTTTAATTATTTGTAGGGTTGATCTTTATTTGAAGTAACGCATAAAGGACAGAAAATAAGTGTCATCACAGTGCATTTAAATGAAACGTTTTTGATTGACTTATTCAAAAAAAAATTGACATAAAATTTGAGTCCTTTGTTTATGCATGTTAACATACAGGAAATTAATATTGTCTTTGTAATCAACAACCCTTTTAGGACCGGTTTTTCAATAATTTAACTCTCGAGTTAAGGAGAAAGATAGCTGACATAATATTATACCAAGTGCCAGAATGAAAAAGCTGAAGTTTAACTCGGGTGTTAAACGCTATTGAAAAATCGGCCCTTAGTAACATTAATATGGCGAACGGTAGGATGAAGGGTACACTCGAGCGAAACAAAAAGTGGTACAAGAAGGAAGAAGAAAATTTACTAAGCAATTGTCAAAAGTCACACTCAGTAACTTGTCATTTTTCAATTGAACTCTATTTATCCAAGAATCGTAGGACTTGCCAAAGGAAACTATATAAACTTCTCCCAAAAGACCCGACGCAATCAATTGAAAGTAACGTTTATAGAACTTTAAAAAAGTATTCCAGATATATTCCGGACAACACAAGGTCTCAACTTACACCACATTATAGCAAGCCTCCTCATCTATATGGACTTCCCAAAGTTGCAATGCCCTTACGCCCAATCAAAAGTTCCAGAAATTATCCAACAAGCAAACTGTCTAAATTCCATTTAAAAATTATTCAACGTCTTGCAGGCAAGACCGTTTCATTTGTAGAAAATTCCAACCATTTTGTTAATATTCTCAAATCTTTTCTTTTCGGACGTGACCGATTTTGATGTTTGTTTGACCAGAGGTGATCAACTGGATTTGACAGTTGTTAGGGAAATGTTTGAAATTGTACGTTGGCAATGAGAGTTGGTAACCCGTGACAATAAATAACTTTGTCACTGTCAGATTTTTGATTAAGAAACGTCAGGTTTAAATATGGAATTTTGCTGTATCAAAAACTGTAAAAATACGTGCCTCGACTAATTTGTATTGTTCTGCTGTCCAACGAAGAAAGAAACTCAGGAAAAGTGAAAAGAGAACATGCATTTACCGAGCTGGAAAATTAATAAAAATAGCCGAATTTGCGAGGTAAGTGAGCTACAAGCAGTAGTTACAAACATAGGCATTTAACATGTACTTCGTTAATAAATAACACATTATGTTTCCATGTTTTATTGTAAGAAAAAGAGTAACAAAAATATAGATCATAGGAGTCCTTATATTTTACCTAATTACTGCTTGTTTTTGTTTTTTTCTTGTCAACGCTTGACATATTTTACTAACCAAAACAAATCAAGCTTTCAAAAACTGTGTGGCGAAATTATAAAAAGAGACAATAAAACATCAGTCATTTCATAAAATCCGTTTTACATGCAAATATAAAAAAACTGGAAAGAGAGGGCAATATCAGTTGCCCACTTGGTAAAACAATAACTAGCAGGGCCTAGATATTATTAGACAGAGACTGGTTGATGACGAATCCCTTTATGAACGTACCAGCCTGCTGCTGGAGGGAGTGATAGAGTTGTTGGAGTGCTGTCTATATAACTCTTACTTTCAGGTGAAAGGTAGGTTTCATGCTCAGGATGACGGTCTGCCAATGGGTTCATTGCTTTCGCCAGCGGGTGCCAATATTTAGATGGAGGGGTTCGAAACACACACAGTTGATAGCGCAATATGTAAACCTAAGCTCTGGTTGAGATATGTTGATGATGCCCAATAGCTTTTAGAATTTCAGAGACACACCATTAAATTCACAATGGAGTTGGAGCAAAATTGTCAAATTCCTTTTCTTGATTTGCTTGTCAAACTAGTAGAAAGCGACATCAGAACAATAGTCTATCGTAAACCCACTCACACAGGACCATATTTAAATCAAGGTTCAAACCATTCTTCTACATTCAATCGAGGCATAATAAAAACTTTGTATACAGAGCCGTTTAATTCTCATGACTTGGAAATCGAAATAAGAAACCTTAAGAAGAATCTGGAGCAGAATGGTTACAGCCTTACACTTATAACAGAAACAATTTCTAAATTTCAGCAAATAGGACGGAGATTACAAGACCAAAACCAGGCAAATGCATTCCTTACAATTCCATTCCATGTATTAAAGGAGTCAGAGAAAATTGGAGAAGTAGCAAACAACTTTAATATTAAAACAGCTTTTAAATCTAATATTACAATTCGAAGCCTTTTTAGTAAAACAAAACAGGAGAACAAACAAAATAAGGAATGCATTTAATAAGTTCCTGTGTGTGTGTGTGGTGAATTATACATAGGCGAAACAAAAAGGCCAGTATCTGTTAGGCAGGTTTAAATAACATCAGACGAATACCCAAAGAGGTGAAACAAGTAAATCAGGGATCGCCGAACATGCATGGTCAAAACAACACCGAATGAAGTGGACAGAAGCCAAGGTTTTGCACAAAGAGTCACACTGGAAGACACGAAAATTCCTTGAAGCTGCCTTTATTGGGCAGAATCAGGGTATTTTCAGTAAACCAAGTGTTAAAATTCCAAATATTTGGAAGCCCCTCCTTGGGCAGAGCCAACTTCTTAAACTTCACGGCTGAGTGATGTCCCATAGTATATAAGTACGTAGCCTTAGGAATAGATTATAGTTGGCACAAAAAGACAATCAGAGATTGTACTGATCGAAACGTCGTGTATAAATAAAATATAGACAATGGAAGTCCGAAACACAGAGTTAATTTCAAACACATCTGCATTGCCTCCAACAAGAGTCAGAAACTTGTACGGTGTACGCGCAAAGCTGACTTGATTATCGTTTCGTGCCTCTGCTCAGAGGCAGAGGTATAAGAAAGTGTAGGAACGTTCTTTCGATATACGGCGTTCCCGGTCACCCTTTCCTACGATATTCAAGAATGAGCCTCCTGGGTATTCTAACTATTTTTTTAGTGACAAGAAACTCGCGGTTTGCGTAGTGTTTTCAATAAGTTTGACAGTTTTAAAAAAATGGTCAATTTGTATTTGCTTGACTTTACATAAATATTCAAAAACGTATACATCTCGCTTCTGTTGTTATGCTTGTTCTAATTGTTTCCAAACATCACGCAGATATTCCGATATTATGCCATAAAATTACGGCCCGTAGATGTGTGACAACAGATATCTCGTTTGGCAGAGATATGCAAATTTGTCTTCACACCCCCTGGGTAAACATGCGAGACAAAGCGACTTTAATTACGGCCATATTTAACTGTCAAATATGGGGGATTGTGTTGCGTCGCTGATTTGCGAACATTCGATTGCAGATTGGGTATTTTGAAGTCACCTATATAGGTATCGTTATATCGAAGGGAAATAAATACCAAATTGCGTAAGATCGATTAGATCCTGGATTTCTTAATGCGATATATACCATAATTTAATGTAATACCACTGTTTCTTATTAATTAATAATATTCTGGGAATCCATGCTGGTTCCCATAAAAGTGTTGTCAACCTTTTCTAACCAAATTTAACTAGCTGTTTAGTAGGTTGGCAGGACAAAAATCCCTAAAAAGTTTTTTGGGAACAATTTAAATGGAAGCTGAGACTCTGTTGGATTTGAACGCCGTTTAAGATGCCGATATCTACAGGGTGCGCCAATAATAGCTGTCAAAGTTTGGCTAAATTCATGCTTATGATCAAACTCTGTCAAAATGGTGAGTATATAATTTGTAAATTTTTACTTCTTGGCGAATAAAGCTCTTTTTTAAATTCGGTTGATGATATCGAATTGAAAATCATTAAAAAGTAACAGTTATCTTAACTGTCATGGGCAAAATTGGGGGAAGGATAAAGATTATTTTCCCAAGTAATATTATAAGCGATTCCCAAGTTACCTGAAACTTTGAATTTTTTTTACTGAACATAGCTGTTCTGTGAAGAAATTAGAAACACAAAATGTTTTGTAAAATGTACTGAAATTTCCCAACTGAACCTTCATATTTTCCAACTGCAAGCAACTGAAAGCAACATTGGAGGGGAGGAGGCTCCGCCCCCAAGGGATTGCCGAGCCAGTGCGAGTGGGGACTCGAAATTTACCTAGTAAGTCAAGGTCGCTAAATTTAAAAATTTTATTTATTGTGACATCTGTCAAGACCTGCTTTTCTAAAAATAGGTGTCAAAATAAATGACATTGATACTACATACTGGCTGTCTCGTTTTTAAAAATATAATTTTTCTATACCCTGCATGCTGTTTCGCTTTTTAAAGGAGTTTTAACTGGTCCCTCTGTACCTATAAAATTCCATATATCCACGAATTTTTCTTTCCTTTTGGAAACAAGATCCTTCTTTGTCCTTTGAACTTCTTTGCCAGTTCCTCTGCGTGTGAGATTTATTACGAGGCCAGACTCGGAGTGTTATTATGCTAAATAAGTAAGTTTTTGTTCGTCCTTTTTTGGGAGAATATCGGAAAGAATAAAGTAGAAGAACGGGAATGATTTTGAATATTTACGTAAATTTATGTGTTTTAGGAAAGCGCCTAAATTTTCTTTTTTGGCTTCTATGTAGACGAATGATACCAAAAGTTTACTAAACTTTGACCATCGGACATGATTTTTTTTCAAGATGCCCGCCGTTATTTTCCTGTGTCAAAAGATCTTTGACAAGTAAATTTTGTAGTGTAATACCGGCCTTCAAACATTTACAATTTTTTTAATAATAAGAGTTACTAGCCGCCATGTAAGAAACTTTGTTTTTTGCGTTTGGGCAAATAATAATAAAATATTTTAAAGAATTATATTATAAACGTTATGCAGTAACTTTTTGGTATATGGGTCAAACCGTTTGTGAGATATTTACAAATAATAAGGTTCTTTTTTTAGTTTTGGACCTTTTATTCCCAAACCATTCAAAAGTTCAGGTTAGTCAAGCCACAACCCCCCTCTCCTAAAGATATTCGAATTTTGATATGCTTAAATTTCGAATCAATTTCGAACTAATTTTGAACCACACTCCTTCCTGGTTTTTTTAAATTCAAAAAGGGGGGGTGCAGCCGGACGTCAAACCACATCCTCCTCATTTAAAGCGTGAGAGAAATGAAATGTACTTATTCCAAAATTAAAAAGATATTGGACTACTGATAGGAATACTGACCTGCCACAACCGACTCAGTAAGCATCTGACTCGCATCGGGATCGGGAATGACTCAATCTGCCAGGCCTATGGGAGGGCGGAGGAGACATCCCGGCACCTCGTTGCGGAGTGCGATGCATACCTAAGGATGAGGCATCAGGTACTCAGAAAACCGAACCTGGATGCAGAGGACCTACGAGCTCTCAAGTGGACCAAAGTACTGGACTTCGTGAAGAGAACAGGAAGGCCCAGACAGCCCACTACCGTACAAGCGGTACAGGTGATGGATTAGGGGGCTAGGCTGGGGTAAGGTAAAAAGTGACCGATTGGGACTACTTGCCAGGTCTTGGGCCGCCCTCTAGTTACTACTACTACTACTATGCTTATAATTTTGAACTAATTTTGAGCCACTTTTAAAAATTTTGAACCACACACACTCCTTCTTGTTTTTTTTTATATTAAAAAAATCCGGTCCTGCTTTACACATGCCCCTAGGTACCAATAAATGTCCAACAAAGATGGAAATACTTTTTATTACGTGATTTCTGAAATAAATTCAAATATTTTAGAGAATCAGGTGGCCAATATTATGTAGTAAATGTTTTTTGAGTCAAACAATTTTTTTAGAGATATGCAAATATCCCTTAAAACCCCACTTAAAAGTTTTAGTTTTTGGACTGTAACTCATGAGATATTAAAATTTAAATCATTAATTTTAGTAAAGATTTAGCAGAGTAAGATAACCTACATAATTTGGTAAATTGTTTATTTTGTTTTTTGAGATATTTGCATGTCCTGTCTTCAAACGTTGGTAAAGTTTTGAAATGTTTTACACTCTTCCTACTTTAATCTGTTAAAAAATGTCTTATTTCAATTTCTTTGGTTTTAATCTATATTCATATATTGAAATTAGACAGGTTAAATTGAGTAGTTTTGATGATAAAAATTTCTATTCTATACCTTTGAGGAGGCCACTGTTCCATAAGTAAAGTAATGGAAATTGGAAGCGTCTAGAGTGATACCGCTCATTATATTTAACGACACCCCTGAGAAATATGAATAATGGTTTTGCCAAAATGCCAGCAGTTATTCTGAGGTTCCGTTCAATCTATATCAAGATACATAATGAAAGATGAGGAGGTTATTACAGAGCTAATAACTAAAAATAGAGTGTAAATGCTTTGGGTTTCACTGAATATTGGTTGAATTTGCCCCAAAAATCACCAATAACATGATAAATTTTTATTGATTAATTTCCAGAGGGGGGCACTCCCCTAGAGATTTGAATCCGCCCTAAAAA
The DNA here is from genome assembly GCA_963921995.1 of Oxystoma pomonae. Classification (NCBI taxonomy): domain Eukaryota; kingdom Metazoa; phylum Arthropoda; class Insecta; order Coleoptera; family Brentidae; genus Oxystoma; species Oxystoma pomonae. Next base: position 21,129,544 of record OY998165.1, read on the forward strand.
CACACAACGTTCCCGGAAGGTATAATTGAGATTCCCATTGGTTGGGAACGTTCTCGCCCTAATTAGAACGTTCCAAAAATGTTTCTAAATGGCCACCGTGGAATGTTCCAGAGAAACGTTCTTCAAACGTTTCATAATCTCTCTCTATCCTATAACCGTATATAGGGTATTCTCTATCAACATTTAAGTTAAGCGCAATTATATTATGCCAGTTTTATCAGCCTATCTTGAATAACAGCGGCGACAATATGAAACCTTGGCGAACACCTCTCCTTATTCAGACCTCTCCGGACAGTTGACAATTATTTGAGCAGATTGTTCCAGTTGTAATGAATTAATCCGTTCTACTTGTTGGCCATATTTCCAATATGCATCTAATGTTTTTTCCTGGCTATAACCATTCATATAGTTTCTCCAACATTTAAGTTAAGCCCATATTGCGTGTCCGCAATAATATTATGCCAGTTTTATCAGCCTATCTTGAACAACAGCAACGACAATATGCAACGTTGGCGAACAGCACCTCTTCTTGTTCAGACCTCTCCGGTTTTTTACCATTTTATTTCCATCCAATTTTTTACCTTTTCATTTTGATAGTAATCGGTTTGGTTTAGGTTTAGTAAACCTCCCTCAAAAATGTTCCAACAAAATTAATCTAAACAACTTTCTATCGCCTTAACACTAAGCTACATCCTGCAATTTAACACGGGGAACTTTTCGAGCTGAAAGAAAAACAATTGAACAAATTACTGCAGATTAACTGATTACTTACAGTCAAGTGAGCTGTGAGCGATTTGCAAGGATTTTCTGTTTAAATTGGTTTAGTTCCTTTTAATGTGTTTCTTTTAGCAAGTTCGGCAATTATTTTGTACTTTTGTAAGTACTTGATTATAATACTTTTTAATTTATGATAGTTATAATCTATACAGTAAAAATATCTACAAAAAATGTGTGGTTTCCTCATAAAAAAATACAGGTAGGTAGGTATACTTCTTCATTTTATCGGTTTAATTAAAAAATATTTGTATGTTTGAGACGTTTTTGGAACGCTAAAAGATTTTAGAATTAGGTATCAACTTCTAAAATCTATTATAGAAATAGGAAAGATATTGATTGTTGTATTGTTTATCAATAAAAGTAAATATCAAAGAAATATACTTAGTAACAAAATAGTATATTACATAACAAGTGAAGAAAGTGACATATTTCACACTAGTGTGGAAGATTTCACACGAATGTAAGAATGTCACTTTCGAGTTACGTACGCTATTTTTCCTACGACCACATGATCCTAACCCGAATTTCCTTATTATTTTTGTTAAAAACCAACTTTTTTTATTTATATTTTCCTCTTAAGAGATGAAAGTATTTTCTCCTCTTGAGAGAAATATATAAGGAGCTCAGCTCTAGGGACGACAATAAAAAACAATAATCAAATCAAACATTTGTTTTCTAATACCAAGTTATAAAGGTATATAAACAAGGAGAGAAGTACTAAGTGAAAAATTAATTATTTATGGAGGTCCTACCTAACTTAACATTTGTTCATCAAGAAGGATCTTAATCTAAGTATTTCTTTAATATAACTAAGAAGTTTGTACCAAAACTTAAGATCACAAGTATTATTTAGGCAACATCTCTCAACATGAAAATATTGATTTATCTTTATTATTTCTGGCAGAATATGATCCTGATTGGTTTATACATTGGGCATTCTAAAAATATGTGGTGTAGGGATTCTATCTATATGCGTGTGAAATATGCACCTTTCTGAAACAGCAAAAATGCAAATTTCGCTATTTTCGTATGTGTTCATGGGAAAAAAACCTACCGTTTATTTTGCATCAAAGCCAGTTCTACGAAAAACCAAAAAATTGGAAATAAGTAATTCCTAAATTTATACAGTTCGTTCGATTTGTATTTAGACAAAACCTATCCTCAATGACCCACTGAACAAAACCAGGTTTGCAAGTTGACAGAAATCCAAGCACCGTAAATTGTTGTCAGATCGAAAATTCTCGCTGACAGTTGACGTCAAACTAAATAGACCCATCAAGTCATTCATAAATCGCCTTGAAACGCGATCAGTCGTTAGATTTAGGGAAAACCATTTTTCTCTCCACTGGCAACGCTGCATCAGGCAATACCAAACATGCTCCTCACACATGGTCCATCCACCTTACGTTTACCAGCACGATTATACTAAAGCGGCAACTCCGACGACAAATAATGAATGAGGCAGCGTAGTACAAGGTTATACAGACCGCTTCAAGCTACTGCGAACATACATACATACAAGTCCAATTTACTCTCCGTGCCGTACGACCGAGGTGGATTCGAAGCACGCTGCAGTGTTATCTTTTGGAAATTCATTTTGTTTTTATTATTTTGTTTTATTTCTGCCTTGCTCGAGAAACAGATGGGTAAGTTCTTAATTGAAATAATACATTTTTAAAACCAAAAATGGATGTCTACGAAGTTGCCGAAAAAGTGCAGATGGTCAAATGGTCAAATCGTCATAACCCAACACACGTTCGATATTGGTCGAGGGAAAATTTGCATTTGTATTTTGACGTAAGAACACAGTATCCCCAAAAACTAAATGTTTGGGGGGGGGGGGTATTATAGGGGAACACGTAATTGGGCCATTTTTTATTAACGGCAATTGCAATTTGAATGGTCCTAGACACTTGGATCTACTGCAGCAGCACATTATTCCAACTGCTAGGCAGTTGTTAGGTGTAAGATTTGGTGAAACATGGTTTCAACAAAATGGTTGTTCCGCTCACAATGTTGGCCTTGTTAGGGAATATCTTGATAATGTATTTCCTAATCGGGTTATAAGTACACGGGGAACTATTTTATGACCAGCTCGATCTCACGATCTTGCTCCTAATGACTTCTATCTGTTTTTGAAGAAGCTTTTCAAATTATCACCCCTAGAAGGGGTTTTTATAGTAGGTATATTGTCTAGCCGAGCAAGGAGGACTTTTCGAACATTTGCTTTAATTTTTTTTTGACTGGGAGAATCTTTTTGGTTTTTAGAATGCATTATTTTATTTTGAGAACTTGCTTTTATTTTGTTTCTCCTTATTATTTTCATTGTAACACGTCGTCACTGATAAATCTGAGCAGTTGACAATAAAATGCTCTTATTTATCAGTGACAAAAAATAAGAAAATTACGTTATAAAAATTTGCGTATTTATTGACCAAATTCCGGTTTCATTGACTACGCTCCACACAGCACCGTGGTTAGAGGCGTACTAAATACCAAAGGAAAGTCATGCAAGTGGTGATCGCAAGCCTGAGTATTGGTTGCTTCACTGATAGGCGTGCGGTGTCTCTGCATGTACGTACACTGGCAAATTAGACTTCTTCCGCCCTATGTTCGCAGTAGCTTGAAGCGGTCTGTATAGGTGACCCACTACAAGTGCGAGGTTGTTACATTGTGTGTGTTTTATTCCCAATATATATTGGAAAATTAAAATAATTATTTTTTGGTAAAATATTTATTGACATAAAATTGTGAAGATTTGTGAATATGTGAATGAAAATCAAGGTGCCTATACTCACAGGTGAGCCCAACATTTACAATATGGCGTTGTGACGTCACGTGGGTACCGATTGAAATTTTATCGCATTATAATATATCCAGTTTTTTTATAGCTTGGTGTTTTCTCTTTGCTTTTAATACTTTTCTGATAAGTTCGTTATGTGGGCTATACTTGAGGTTTTCTCCAGCACAAAATGCTTAATAAGTTTTTGCAATTTTTATACACAAATGTTAACAAAACAAACAAAAAATAAAAAAAAGCATTTGTGACGTTTACAGAGAAACCAGAGAATTTTCTTAATTGCAGGCAAATGATAATAAAGGTATAAAAATAATATATTTGTAAAAATATTACGGGTAGGGATACAACTTTCAGCGCAATCTGACAACGGCGCCAAATTGTTTACCTAAAGCTAAAAACACGCGATTCATCTTTTTCATCCATCGAATTTTCTAATAACAGGTTAAACGGAGACACAATTTGCTTGCATCTTTTTTTTATCTTGTGAAAACTAAATTTGATGCATGAAAAAGTTGCATCGTGTCTTCCTTGCTTTATGTATGATCGCAACTGTGCTAAATATAATGTCTCTATTTTAGTTATACCTTTATGGGTGACGTCAATTAAATCTGTTTAAAGAAAATACTGTACAATCTGGTATTTTACATTTGTCTTTTATGTAAGGAAAAGGGATGAATATTCATTCATGAACTAATGAATGTAGAAACGCGGGCGGGACAATTCTCATGTACGTAGGTCACCTTGCTGGGCCCATTGCACGCCCACTATTCATGATTTAGCCCTGAAAGCCTGCCTCTTTCGCAAAAGAACATATTTTTATGAGCTACAACCTTCTTACATCGCCTGGGGCCAGCAGACAGTTCCCAATATGCGACTCTTTTAACCTGGCTATCGACACTCCGAGTCCTGAGCAATTCCCAGTTGGAGCAAGGACTTTGTTTTTTTGGCATTCACTTCACCAATCAGGAGTTTGGCCTGTCTCATGCCCTGTGCGCCATTCCACAGCGCCTATGTAAGTCACTTTTCGGGGCCGTTATGATTTGACATTCCGGTATTCCCAGTATGGGTTCCGGACCTACCGGATCGGTTGATGATCCTTATCTAGCTAATCCAACGCCGTTTGTTGGCCAATCTATCGGCCTCTTCAGAGGAGATTGACCTTGTTGTGCCTTGCCATAGTTGTCAAGACACGTTTGCACTCCAATACAAGGCAGAGTTAACCCTGTCCGACCTAATAGCAGACAGTGCAGCCCTACTATCTGAGCAAATTGGAAATAAGTAATATTTTCTTTCCTGAAGCGGACATTTCCAGATTTTTATATCCACACATCAGAATGGCGTATACCTCAGCCTGAAAAACAGTCGCGTACCCTCCTAGGGAGAAGTGGAACTTCGTCCCCGTGGTTTAGAGGGAAGGGATAAAGAACAGGATAAATTTAAAATCTTAGGACAAACAAGGCAAAAACAAAAAGTAATAATAAAACAAGACTTCATCAGAAAAGGTAACTCCAATTTACTCTATTGACTAAAACAGTTGAGTTAGCAAGGAATTTTCTTATTTGTTTTATCCCCTCTTTTCTCTGTTATTATGCATTTCACAAAAAAAAATCTTAAACAAAAGTTGCATAAATTTGAGTAACCTATGAAATTATGCAGGTCAAAATTGTCTAATGTCATCGCATATGTCAAATTTAGGCATCAACTTTCTTATTTTAGATTGAACACCCTGTATATTTTCTTAAAACTTCGATAGATCTTTTCTTCCTGATTCCAAAAATAGACTATATATAGGGTTTATCTTTAGCGGTTCTCGAATGAAATAAGAAATAACTTGTATTAGCCAAGGAAAAATAGTTTAGGTAGTTCTTTGTTCAACACATTGCTCTTATGGCAACGTTCTTCTAAATTTTTTTCAATGACCGTTCAAGACAATCATTGAAGTTTTAAAAAATATATAGGGAGTTCAATTTAAAATAAGAAGGTTACGGTGGGATTTACTAAAAGGGTTTAGTCTATTTTAGAACGGTCCTAAGTTTAAGTGAAATGTTTGGTTTTAAGCATTTTAAACCAACCAACCAGTTTTGGACATAATTTAATTTATAAGGAGAATTTTAATAAATTAGTTTATCTTAACACAATCTTTTGTTGGATTTAAGAGGAAAGTTTCAATTTAGAAGAAAAGAAAATTAAAAAAATTATACCTACGCGGGGTTTAAATAGTAAACACTCTGTAGAAGAAATTAAAATTGGGGTTATATGTCACTCTAATTGAAACTCACCCTTGTTAATTAATTTTTCCAATTAATACTTGATGTCACACAACGATTTAGATGAGTAATAATAAGATAAGGAGTAGATTAATTTTGTATTTATTTAAAAGGTGTTTTTATTTATGAAATGTATTACAAAATTTAAATGCAAGTTTTTTTTTACATTTCTGCCACTGTCAAAATGTCAGTTTAAAAATATTAGCGCTGCGTTCAATCACAAGCTTTTAGATAACCTCAATGTTTTACTTTTAGTTTGTAAATAATTAATATAGTTGTTTTGGGTTTTTTTGTTTGGTATATTTTTCGTGCATAATCAGTGACCTTCACTTATGTTTGTTTTGCCTCGTAGTGCCCTCATAAATATATTTTTTGTGCTGAAAACGAGTTCAAAATATGGCGTTTTATTGGGTAATGAACAACTTGGGATATAAAATAAGGTAAACTAATCCTTATAAAAGCGGTTACTTAGGGAAATTATTAATGAACTTATTACCAAATGCCACAAAACAATCCTTTCTGGGGGCTATAAACTTAAACCACCCCCCTGAGGTGGTCTAAAAAATCACCAAGGTTATAACCTCAAAAACAAATAATGAAGCTATTATGTGCCAAATTTTTAAAGTATTCACCATTTGCCATTTTGAAACCTGTCAAACCAAATTAGTTTTAGGTCATTTTATTTTAAAATATGGTGTATTTTGAGAAAAAAAGCAGTTTTTCAGTGGTATTTTGCAATAAAAATACAAAATAATCAATAACTTTGTGTCTCTTCTATATGGTAAGTGTTTTTTGAAAATTGGTTTTAAAATTTAGTACCCCCCACAGGTGTAAATATTTAAAATTGTGGGGGGTACTATTTTAGATCTTAGTAAATCTCACTGTTGATGTCTAAGTTTGACATATGACATAATTTTATAGCTTACTTAAAGTTATGCAACATTTGTTTAAGACTATTTTTTGAAAATGCATAATAACAGAGAAAAGAGGGGGTAAAATTTATAATGGATAACCCTGTACATTATTATTAAATTATGTCGAAGTCTTAGCGTAGACAAATTTGAAAACGTTGAGCCAATAAGTATGTCAAAAAACAAGGAGACAATTTTGCTGAAAATTAAGCAATTTATGATCTTCATTGTTTTCTCTGAACGCTGCTGATGGAACAACGGGGAACGTGCCAAACCAAATACTCGTTTTAGCGCCTACCACTAAACTTTTTAAATTCCTTATTTTTTATGCTCTAAATCTAAACACGAAAAAAATTGGGTTTAATTACAAACAATACACATTAAAAATTGGTTTTAAGCATTTTTCCAATGCTGTTTTGTGTATATTGCGTAAGCAATTTTTTTCTCCTGAATCATTTTTTGTTGCTTTAATCCCTGCCCATGTGTGTCTTCAAAGTAAAATACTGTTGCAAAAAGTGTTGTGTGCCTGAATGCACCAATAAAATTTGAATAAGGGGCAAGAAAAAGTAAAAAATACAGTACACAAATCTCAAAATTCTGAAGTTTAAATAATAGTTAAAAAAAAACAATAAATAGGGTGAATTTGGTCAGGATTTTGGCCCCTTTGTTGCTTCTACTTATTCTGCGCGGGCGCGGTGGCGCTCTCATCGCGCTGTTACCTTTACTTAAGCTGGTTAGCATAGCAACTACCTTTGCCGTTAAAAAGCCAACTAACCAAACTTGATGTGATTCTGTGGTGGGATATTTTTAGGTTAGAAAGTTTGTTTTGTTTTACATAAATTAGTTAATTTTTTAGTTTTATTTTTATGCGATTAGTTGTAGTGACGAGTTGATGAGTTTATAATGAAAAACAACGAAAAAGGTATAAGGTTATGTTTACCGATAAGCACTATTTTTAAAGTTACCTCTATTTACGGTAAAGGTAACCATAAGAGTAACGAAATTTACCGTTAAACTATGTGACCAAAATTACCCTAGTTATGTAAGTTAAAAAAGATATGATGGTGTTGTTGGTGACCTAGCTGGACCTCTTTTCCATATATGTACACATCAGTGTTCATCACGATCGTGAAAGAAAGACTTCATTGGCCTCGTGCCCTCACAATTATATGTAAATTTGGCCCTTTTTGCCCGATTCCAGCAGAGAGCAGATTTCCGCATTACCATATTTAAGTGGTCCGCAGTTTTGCGCTATTACTGGCCTGCATCGTATCAAACGGTTGTGTTGCTTAAACTATTGTTTAATATATAGGGAAGTTACACAACCTTATGGAAAAATGACTTGACACTTTTCGAAATTCGGCCTCCGTGGGCGTTTTGATGATGATTTTACGAAACCTGTTTTAATCGGTTACTAATAGACCACTTAAGATCACCTTGCCTGTGAACAGCCTCAAAAGTGCTGCAGTTAAAAAGTGAGGATAGGGCGACAAAATATTTTTTTTAATCTTAACGGTTTGATCTACGATGATGAAATTTGGTACACGTATTGGCCTTCTGGCCAGATTAAATAATATAATTTAAAAAATAACATTTAGTGCATCTAAGGGCCGGTAGAGGGCAAAATGTGTCTTTAGATTTTTTTCTGTATCTCCTGAACGACTTATCCTGTACACTTGAAACTATGTGGTTTTGTAGTACATACTATTATCAATCAGTCTGATATCACAAAAAAATTTTTTAGCCAGTGAGCAGAGGGCCCTGAACAGACGCCATTTTTTTTGACAATTTCGAAAAAAAAAACACATTTTGCCCCCACCGGCTCCTAGGGGCACTAAATGTTATCTTTATATTTTTATAATACAATTTGACCAGAAGCCAAATATACCGTTAGGATTTAAAAAAATATTTTGTCACCTTAACCTCACTTTTGGACTGACTGCAACTTTTTGAGGCTGCTCACAGGTGCGGTAATATTTAGTGATCTATAAGTAACCGATGTATATAAATTTTCGATGCCCTTAAGTTAAGTTTGCGTAAATAGATTTTTTTTCGAAATTGTCAAAAAAATGGCGCCTCTTCACGGCCCTCCGCTCACAGGCTAAAAATTTTTTTTTGTGATATCAGGCTGATTGGTAACTAAATGTTATTTTTTTATTTTTATAATACAATCTGGCCCGAAGGCCAATATGATTACCAAATTTCATCATCGTAGGTCAAACCGTTAAGATTTAAAAAAATATTTTGTCACCCTAACCTCATCGATTTATATAAATTTTCTATGCCCTTAAGTTAAGTTTGGGTAAATAGATTTTTTTTTTTTGAAATTGTCAAAAAAATGGCGCCTCGTCACGGCCCTCCGCTCACAGGCTAAAAATTTTTTTTTGTGATATCAGGCTGATTGGTAATAGTATGTACTACAAAACCACAGTTTTAAGTGTGCAGGATGAGTCGTTCGGGAGATACAGGGAAAAATCTAAAAACACATTTCGCCCTCTACCGGCCCCTAGATGCACTAAATGTTATTTTTAAATTTTATAATACAATCTGGCCAGAAGCCCAATATGAGTACCAAATTTCATTATCGTAGGTGAAATCGTTAAGATTTAAAAAAATATTTGTCGTCCTTACCTCATTTTTTGACTGCAGCATTTTTGAGGCTGTTCACAGGCAGGGTGATGTTAAGTGGCCTATCGGTTAAAACAGGTTTTGTAAAATCATCATCAAAAAGCCCACCGAAGTCCATATACCTCCCAACTATTGGTCCAAACAAAGAAAGTTAAATAAAATAGAAACCGCATAAAAATATTGAGGTAAATCACACATCTCGGCGCAAATTCCGAAAATATAGACAGCGGTTGCCGAGTTTCCATAATTATCCCTTATTTTATTTCCTAAAATTATGTAATATAGCAATAAGTAGCATAAATACAAGACATTATTCTGATAAAGTAGGAATCATTATTAAAATCAGGGTTAGGCGAGGGGCTAGGACAATCTTAACAACCAGGGCAAAAAAGTTTGAATTACTGTAGCATGGTTTACTACGAAGGTAAAGTTGGCACCCCACATTAAAATTTTTAGATTCAATGGTTTGGTGGTCGTTTGGTACCGTTTGGTAGTCACTTATTTTCGTTTTGGTGGTATCGGCTTTATTTATAAAAAATAAATAAAAAAATTAGTGTAAAGTTGGCACCCCACTTTCGAATTGAACTGCAAAAATTGGTAATGTAGTGGATTTTGGCAATATATTTTTTAAAAACTATTTTTTTCCTGGCCTGCATATTATTTTTTTCCGGCCTGGGCTAAGTAAAGCGAAATTTTGGAACCAAACTATAGTAGAGGTTCAAATCGTTTGAGGTTGTTTTGTAGTGTTCGATGGTTACTTCTTTTCGTTTAGTAGGTTTTTTTCACTTTACTTGGCCCAGGCCGGAAAAACATAATCTGCAGGCCAGGAAAAAAAAATATATTTTTTAAAAGTTTTGCTAAAATGACACCACCAAATGCAAAAACCCAACTACCAAACGTTTTTACGTTATTGTCCACCGTGTTACTAATTTTTGTAGTTCAATTCATAAGTGGGGTGCCAACTACACACAAATTTTTCATTTTTTTTTATAAATAAAGCGGCTACCACCAAATGAAAATAAGTGACCACCAAACGCTACCAAACGATTGAACCTAGTTTGGTTCCGAAATTTTAATGTGGGGGTGCCAACTTCATGTCAGTTGGTTTGCGATCCGACGGGTTTTTGTTTGTTTTGGTGTTTTATGCAATTGTTATTTACTATACTTATATATGTTTGTTTAAGACTTTTAAAAATGCATAAGAAGTGTGTGTTAGGTAAAGAAAGTGCTAAAAAGTCGCCGGAACTATCTTTTCACGGTAAACAGCATATCTCTATTAAACCCCAAATTTTAAATATTGCTTTAAAATGCGGCTCTACAATTTTGCCATGAACAGTCCTCCGCAATTTCCTTAGATTTGGTTAATGATTAGAATATTATAGAGTACGCTTTCTAGTTTTTTAAAAATTCTTTGGTTCCAAATCATTAAATATCTTGAACAAAATAAGTCACACACTTTTAATTTGATCCAAATTTTATTTTAAATCCTATCCTGCGATGTTATAAAATATTTCCGACCATTTGCTCGTAAATGATCGCGGAAATGTTTAATGAAATTCTCACGGAAATTTTCGCCTAAAAAACATGCTCGTCTGTGTGGGGCCGATTGAAGAATAACCCTCTTAACGAATTTATTAAATATTTCAAGAAACCAAGAAAAACCGTATTTTCAAAATATTAGGCAAAATCATTTTCATATAGGTACACCAAAACGTCAAAAAAACTGTCATTTTTAAAATGTCAAAAAAGGTACAATGCAATGCAATCGTTTTTGCAAAATAAATTAAAAGCAAAACAACAACTTGAATGACAGTAGGGTCCCCACTCTCCCCTAATATATCCTGTAAATCAAATTACGTAACTTTCCTCTAATGAGCATCGAACTTGGAACACCCTCTATTGTTTTCTGGCATTATCCCACAACTTAGGGGAAATAACAGCCAACTTCAGCATCAGACTTTCCTTTTTTGCTTTCATAGTCATGATTAGTTATCTTTCTAGGTTCTATTTTTGGTGTAATGGCCAATATTACCCCCAAAACCATACAGGTATTATAAAGTACCTAATTATAACTTCAAAATGCCTAAACGTATATCAATTTCAAGTAGACTTAGTGTATGATTACAAAACATAAGCCACTTTTATGCAAATTCCTATTAATTTTACAATTTTAGTTGTTAAATTAATTAACCCGAACCATATAACAGTAAAACAAGTATTTCTTTTTAAATTCATCCTTAACATTTTCAGCATCTCGCATTCTCTCATTTCAGCCGATTTATAATATTTACTAGGATACTGAGGTGGGAGATATTTGATGGCCGGTATAACCTCAACGGTCGATAATTCCCCATTCTCCCCTAATCTTTCTTTAAATACCGAAGGAAGTTTTTACAGCTTTGTCCACAAAGAGTTCATTTTAAAATTTCCCCAGCTTCAATGCAAAGCATAAAAAAAGGGAAAAAGAAAATAGCACTAGAAATGGCGATATGGTTAGAATGACAGTAGGGTCCCCCACTCTCCCCTAATATATGCTTTAAATACCTGAGTGATCGGCAGATTTCAGCCGCTACATAATTTTCGTTAGAGTACCAAAGTGGAAGATAGTTGATAGCCGGTATTATCACGCTGGTCGGTAATCGTCCACTATCACCTGATGCCACCTTTAAATGCCAAAATAAATTTTTACAGCTTTGTCTAGAAAAATTCGAATTTAAAATTTTTCCAGCTTCAATGCTAACTATAAAGGAAGACAAAAAGAAAATAGTATTAGTCGTGGCGATATAGTTAGAATGACAGTAGGGTCACCCACTCTCCCCTATTATATCCTTAGATTTCGGCCGCTGTATAATTTTCGCTAGGGTAATAAGGTGGAAGATTTTTGATGGTCGGTATTACCACACTGGTCGGTAATCTTCCACTATCCCCTGATGCCGCCTTTAAATACCGAAGGAAATTTTTACATCTTTTTCTGGAAAAATTCGAATTTAAAATTTTTCCAGCGTCAATGCGAAGTATAAAGGAAGAGAAAAAGAAAATAGTATTAGCCGTGGCGATATAGTTGGAATGACAAAACGGTGTTGGTAGATCTGAATTCGAAATCAATTTGTGCCGTGGAGCGTGCTCGCAATGCAAAATTACCGTTTGAAGGGGGCGCTGGGGCGCCGTTTCACCTCGCGAAAACGTTCCTTTGTTTTAAAGTTTTTATTCTTTTAAAGTAGGCAGGCCGTGGCGATGACGCTATAAAAAAGAATAATGGAGAATTCAATGAATTTTAAGATAAAAGTGCGAAACGTGGAAAATCTAATGGGCAATGAAAATTTTTCTACTTTGAAATTGCTAATTTTAGGGAAAGATTACGTTTAAACTTTATTTAAATTGGTTTTGTTTAAGATGGCGGCTGACGTCAGGATTTAGGATCAGAGATCAAGATAGCAAAAACAGTTTTAACAGAGCGTCAAACCCACTAAATAAAATAAATATCTTTATATAGACGATTTATTATAAAAACTACAATTTTTGAAACGTTCATCCGAACCTTAATTCTTCAATGCTAATCAATATTAAAACCGGACAGTGGGATTTACTAAGATCTAAAATAGTACCCCCCACAGGTCTAAATATTTACACCTGTGGAGGGTACTAAATTTTAAAACCTATTTTCAAAAGACACGTACCCATAGAGAAAAGATACAAAGTTATTGATTAGTTTGTATTGTTATTGCAAAATACCATAGAAAAACTGCTTTTTTTCTGAAAATATTCCATATTTTAGGCGAAAATTCCCTAAAACTAATTTTTTTTGACAGGTTTCAAAATGGTAACTGGTGAATACGCAAAAAATTTGGCGCATATTAGCTTCATCATCTATGTTTGAGGTTATAAAGTTGATGACTTTTTTAGACCACCCCTGGGAGGGGATTTAAATTTATAGTCCCCAGAAAGAATTGTTTTGTGGCAATTATATATAAGTTTCTTTATAATTTCCCTAAGCAACCGTTTTTACAAGAATTAATTTACCTTATTTAATATCCCAAGTTGTTCATTAATCAATAAAACACCTCCAGTTTTGTCTAGAAAAACGCCACATTTTGACCACAAAGAATATATTTATGAGGGCACTAAGAGGCAAAACAAACATAAGCGAAGGTCACTGATTATGCACGAAAACTGTCTCCAATGAAAAAAATCCAAAATAACTGTACCTATTCATTTATTTACAAACAGAACTGGAATTAAAAAATTGAGTTTATCTAAAAGCTTAATCATCAAACAAAGCTTTCCACTGAAAAATCGCACTCAAACATATACGTTTATAAGTATATGCACTCAAAAGTCTTAACTCTGCAGCACCGAACAGTTTGTTGAGCCGACATGACTCCTTTGTGAACGCATCAGTTGGATTCAGGCAGTACCCTCTCCATACAGGCCGATCAACTCCTACCGATTTAGTGTCCTTTAATCCACCTTCGCCGCCATTTTCACTCAAAAGTGACAGAAAATCCATTAGTTTTCTGTCAATATGGCGGCAAAGGTCGAGAAAAGGACACTAAAACGGTAGGAGTTGATTGGCCTATGTGGAGAAGGTATTGATTCAGGTCTGTTTTTAGCCGCATTTTTTTTCATGACCCACTTTGATGAAATATTTTTATTTGTAGTTTGCGATTGCGATGGGTTTGTGTTTGTAAAGTTTTTTCATACTTTTGATAGATAGAAACCTCTTTTAAATAAATACAAAGTTACTTATTTTATGATTATATATCGAAATGGTTTTGTGACAGTGAATATTAATCGCTAAAAACAATAAACAAGGGTAAGTTTTGATAAGAGTAACATATAACGTCAATTTTAATTTGCTCAACAGAGTGTTTACCATTTAGATAGATCCCCCCTAGGGTTAAAAAAAACTTCTTTTAAATAGAAATTTTCTTCTTAAATCCAACAAAAGATTGTGTTTAGATGATTCTTCACTAAAAAAAAACAATTAAAATTATTCTTATAAATCAAACTATGTCGAAAACTCAAGGAAGTTGGTATAAAATGCTTAAACCAACAATTTCGCTTAAACTTAGGACCTGTCTAAAATAGGCTAAACCCTTTTAGTAAATCCCACTGAAAATGTTTTAATCAAACCATTGTTGATAAAATCCATTTAAAGTCAAACCCGGAATTTATGAAACCCGTTTTTTAAACTCTTATTTGTCAAATATGTTAAAAATCAAACTCGTAATTTATTTACCACGCGCAATTATGGTCTTTGTGGTTATCCTTTACTTATTTATACAACATAATTACATTTGTTTGAAAGTTTGAGACAATGATGTGTTTGAAATTAACTTTGTATTTCGGACTGATCGTCTTCAGGTGCAAACTACAATCTATTTTTAAAGCTGCGTACTTATATGCTACGGGAAATCACTTGAAGAGATACTTGCCAAAGGAAACTATAAACTTCTCCCAAAAAGACCCGACGCAATCAATCGAAAGTACGGTTTATAGAACATATTATAGCAAGCCTCCTCATCTCTACGGACTTCCCAAAATTCAGAATGATGCAATGCCCTTACGCCCAATCACAAGCTCCAGAAATTCTCCGGAAAGCAATCTATCTAAATTCCTTTTGAAAATTATTAAACCTCTTATTAGACCGCTTTATTTGTAGAAAATTCCAACCATTTCGTTAATATTCTTAAATCTTTTGTTTTAGGACCCGAGGATAGATTTGTCAGTTTTGGTGTTATATTATTAGACAGAGACTGCTTGATGACGAATCCCTTTATGAACGTACCAGCCTGCCGCTGGAGGGAGTAATGAAAGGACTGCTGTCCATATAACTCTTATTTTTAGGTGAAAGATAGGTTTTATGCTCAGGATGAGGGTCTGCCAATGGGTTCATCGCTTTCGCCAGTGGTGGCTAATATTTACATGGAGTAGTTCGAATTACGCGCGGTTGATACCGCAATATATAAACCTAAGATATGTTGATGATACTTTTATTTTCTGGAGCGGGAATGACTAACAACTTTTAAAATTTCTTTACCACCTAAATAACATATGACCCATCATTCAATTTACAATGGAGTTGGAGTAAAGTTGTCAAATTCCTTTTCTTGATGTACTTGTCAAACGAGTAGAAAGCGACATGAGAACAACGAGGCAAATTTGTAACACCTCTCATGACTTGGAAATCGAAATAAGAAACATTAAGAAAGATCTGCAGCAGAATGGTTACAGTCTTAAACTTATAACATATACTATTTCTAAATTTCAGTAAACAGGACAGAGATTACAAGACCAAAACCGGGCAAATGCATTCCTTACAATTCCATACATTAAAGGAGTATACGAGAAAATTCGAAAAGTAGTAAACAATTTTAATATCAAAACAGCTTTTATATCTAATATTACAATTCGAAGCCTTCTTAGTAAAAAAGAACCGGACAAGAAACAAAATAAGGAATGTATTGACCAAGTTCCTTGTGAGTGTGCTGAATTATACATAGGAGAAACATAAAGATCACTATCTGTTAGGCTTAAGGAACATCAGACGAATACCCAAAGAGGTGAAACAAAAAAGTCAGGAAATTCCGAACATGCATGGTCAAAACAACACCGAATTAAGTGGACAAAAGCAAAGGTTTTGCACAAGGAGTCACACTGGAAGAAACGAACATTACTTGAAGAAACCAAGTGTTGAAAATCCAAATATTTGGAAGCCCCTTCTTGGGAGGAGCCAACTTCTTAAACTTTACGGTTGAGTGATTTCACATAGTATATAATTATACCTGAAGACGATCAGAGATTGTACTGATCGAAACGTCGTGTATAAATAAAATATAGACAATGGAAGTCCGAAACACAGAGTTAATTTCATAATTAGATTTATTTTCCATAATCTTATTGTACACTAACTGAAGACACCGCACCTTCGACTGCGGTTTTACCCGTTTTTTTCTTGCTTTAAGCTATCATAACTTTTGTTTCTACAATCCGATTTTGATGAAATGTCCTGCCCAGAAGTACAAGTAATTCGTGTCATGAAAACAGAAATATAAAAAAAGTAGTGTATAACCCTAACCAGGCGGATTCCACTACCTAACACGATTATGCATATAACTAGGAAATAATATAATAACTCTCCCAATCAAGTTCGGCTGCCGACCCTGATTTTTACATTATTTTCTTTGTTTTTAAAGTTATTGTTTTTGTACATTTTGAGACACTTGGACCATTATAGTACCTCATAGTTATAACCATTTAAACGCTTGTGTCCAAGCAATCGTCCAGATTTTAAAATTCCTCTCGTTTGCTTTTGCATTCGTTTTTCCCCGCGCAAAGCGCGGGATGTAGTCATTGTAGCGAACAAAACTTCATTTTCCGTACTCGTGAAAAATGTATATCAATTAAGCGTAGAAAAAACCTCATTTCTGTTTATAAATCGAATAATTTTTCGCAGTCGTGCAAGCTGCTCGGATGTTGCAGAGTAGGATAAATTTTTGAAAATGGGGGTTGTTGAAGTTCTAAAATAATTTTGATTACTACCAATGATATTTCATATATTTTTGATAGTAAACTGGAGAGGGTTCAAAGTGGTCAGTGAAACCGTGAAAAACCTGGAAAACTCAGGGAATTTGTATGCTGTCAGGGAAAAGTCAGTAAACCCAAAAATGAACTAACAGTCAGGAAAAAGTCAGGGAATAAGTCAGGGAATAAGATACCCATAGTGTGTAACTGTTTGATCGGCATAGTGCAAAAAAGAAACAGAGAATCACTACGTTTGTCTGAGCTATATTCTTATTTTTGTCTGCGCCAATGAGGACGTAAAAAAGACAAATGGGGGTTAGAGACTCTTTTTGCTTGCTATAATTAAAGTCAGTAAAAATTTTCCTGTTTTCCTGCAGAAATCTATTTTTGGTTCTGTAATTCGTATGGTTTTTTTGTCTGCTAGTGGAAGAATTTAAAAAATGTCAAATTAGTAAAGGGCATGGAACCGGGGTATGGTTATACTCGATTCCATTTAACTCGACGACGAGGATTCAAAAAAATTTACTTTCAAGGTCATCCGAGCTTAAATGGCCTTGAAAATCGCAAAAAACAGTTTTTTGCCATTTTCTCTACAAAAAATCTTAATAATTCGACGTTTTTTTCAGACTAACTTCAAATGTACCTCAACCTATTAGGCATATATGCAAAATTCGATCCTTGGAGTTTGATGCAGTTTGAAGCTTTATGACCTTGAAAAATACCCCAGTAAAATTAACATATTGCAAAAATAATATAGTAAAGGGCGCTATTCATCAAATATTAAAGGGAAGAGAACCAAATTTGGTAAGAAAGATAAGATGGTCAAGTCCAGGAATATTGTTAGAAAAAATTTGGTTCAGCTATGACGCATTTCAATTTGGCAGCTGATATATCAAAATGGCGACCTATAACCACACTTTATTTTTTCCAATTTCGTAAAAAAGCAAAAATGACAAGACACCCATCAATTCTTGTTGACTTATCGCTGCTTACTATGAAAAAAAAGTTTAGTTGATTCATAAGATTTCATCTCCGGCACTTAAAGTTTTTGCGTAGTGGTTATTTGGCAAAAACACTACAAAAACCTGTTTTTTTAATTGTACATGATATTTTTAAGGTCAATCAAGGTCATACATCAACTAAACTTCTTTTTCTTAGTAAGTGGCGATAATTCAAAAATAATGAATGGCCACCTTGTCATTTTTGTTTTTTTTACGAAATTGGATAAAATAAAATGTGGTTGTAGGTCGCCATTTTAATATATCAGCCGCCATATTGAAAGGCATCATAGCTGAACCAAATTTTTTTACCAATATTACTGGACTCGACCTTCTTATCTTTCCTGCGAAATTTGGTCCTCTTTGCTTTAATAGTTGATTAATAGCACCCTTTAGTATGTTATTTTTGAAATATGTTAATTTTACTGGGGTATATTTCAAGGTCATAAAGCTTCAAATTGCATCAAACTCGAAGGATTGAATTTGGAATATATGCCTAATAGTTTGAGTGTGACAAAACGTCAAATTATTAGGATTTTTTTAAGGGAAAATGGCAAAAATCTTGTTTTTTGCGATTTTTAAGTTCATTCAAGTTGGGATAATCTTGAAATTTAATTTTTTGGAATCTTCGTCCTCGAATTATATGGCATCGAGTATAATCATGCCCCGGTTGCGAAAGTTGTATTCTTTATGATTTTCCCTTCTACACGGATGCAAACAAAACACTCGGTAACACTTGATTATGTGACTAAAGAGCTATCAATCTCACATGGTCAGAAAACTCCTTCATTCAAAATCCCACGGGATAGGAATTATCGACATATGCCCATACACTAAATAGAAAAACTAATTTTAGTATCGATTGGATTAATCTTGATGCGAAAGCTCCACCTGATTGGGTAAAGTGGCTTATGCCAGTAGAAAAAAATAGAAATCAGTTTATGTGTCCTGTGTGATAAAAATAAAAATCCCTCTTTGAAGGATCCAAACACAAAAATAAAGTTGAACTGTTTCAAAAAACGCAAAAACTAAAAGGGTTTGTTAAAAATATGACAAAAAATGAGCAGCAAAACCACGAAGAGAGTGTGATAACAAACAAAAATAATGAAGCTAGTACCTCAAAAAATTTTAATAATATTTGTGATACTCAGAAAAATCTATTCATGATAGATTTTATTCTAGAATAAGACGATATAGATACCGAGATATTGTGATGCTTAAATACTTTATTGACAGTGACTGTTATTAAACACAAATCATTTTGTGTTAAGCAAAGTTTGCAGTTTGGCGTATCTGTCAGAAAAAAAAATTGCTTGGTGAAGGTATTGGCTACCGCCTTGTTTTGTATTAATTAGCAAGGTCCGGCGAACGCCTTAGAAAAAAGCAATGAAAAAGTAAATTTGCTTGAGTTTTATAGCGTGGTGGAGGCGTTACGCGCCTATATCTGCATTTTCGCAGAACTATTAAGATATTACATCAATGTTAAAGGTTTGGCAAATGTGTTGGAAAAAAGTAAATTTGCTTGTATTTTATAGTTTGGTGAAGACGGTGGTAACAGGTTTTTCAAATAATAACTTAACTAATAAGGAAAAAAAATAATGTATGAGACTAAATTTGAAAAAGTGTAACATGGACAAGAATATCAGAATTGAAATGGAAAATCACTTTGAACCCTGCTGGAGTTTCAAACTTCTATTGTCTCTATTTTTTACTTTTTCACAACGTTTCAAATGCTTATGTATCTGCAATCGTCATCAGGTGAATGCTAACAAAAACTAAGACTACCTAATCTTATCTAGCATGTGTTTAGTGAACCATAAAACTAACCTGTGTTCAGTGAACCATGAAATTTACACTTGGTTGGCTCAACCCTTTCGCAGTTGAAATCTGGTACCTCCGAAAAGTTTCGGTTTCCAAATATCCTTGATGGTGATGCTATGTTGAGAAAATACATTCTGGTTCTTTTGTATCAATGCTGCTTCTTTGAACTTTCGCTTGAATAGATTTTCCTCCTCTGGCTCGATCTTTGCCTCTTTCCATTCCATATGATGTTGATGAGGGCCAACGAAAAAAAGTTCAAGTGGCCGCATTTTCATGGAAGGTTTGAAAGTGAATCTATTGAAAACGTGTTCAGTTCTACATGAAAATGTAGTAATTGTAAAAACTTTGGAAATATTATAAAATTGAATAAAATATAATTTAAATAATAAAAATATAAATAAAATAAAAAACGACACAAACAAAATTAAAAGTTTAACAATACCATTCAGGCCGAAATACGAGTGTATGATTTCAATCACTGAATCCTCCTCAGACAATATGACTTTTATTGACGTTATTCCAAAATCCCCAATAGGCCACCAATTTTCAAATAAATCAGCAACTTAATTTGCAAATGGTAGGTAATATTTCCACTGTGCACTGTTCTCGGAATTTAGTCGAGCTGCCAATGCACCGAACTTTAAATCCCCAGACAAATTAAAAACAGAAAAAATTATGTCTATGGAAGAACCCCAAGACACCCACCGGCTGCGGATGAGAATATTTTATGCGGTATATATAGTTTCATTATTTCGTAGTTAGAAACTCGATGAGAATTTTAAATTGGATGATTAAAAAAATATTGCGAAGGAAGAATAAATGTAGCTAAAAAAATGTTTGAAATTATTTCCCGTTACTAAATAAAATAATAAGATAAACTGAAAAATTTTATTTGTGGCGTAGAGGGCGAAAAGGAGGGAAATAAATCGTTTTTCCTCGCCGAAATTTGAAGCCGGGTTCTCTAGAACACTATTCCAACGCTCTGATTAGCTGAGTTAACGACCAATTATTTAGAAATCACAGAACTAAAAATCACCATTGAAAGAAACATCTACCAAACTCTCTACCAACCCAGAAGATACTTCAAACAACATTGAAAAGAGCTATCAAAAAAAAACACACCCCGCTACAACAAAGCACCGCCTATGTATGGACTGCTGAAAATTCATAAGGGAAACATGCCTCTCCGACCGATAACCAGATGTCGCAATTCTCCGACTTATATTCTTGCTAAATATCTTCTACTAATCATCAAGCTTCTTCAAGGAAAGTCTCCTTAAAGACATGACCCTACAACTTGACGCCCAGTTTTTAGTTTAAAGAAGAAGCTCTGCGAACATCATGCTAGAAACCGAAACTATGGCCAAAATACATAGACGACATATTCATCATCTGGGAAAAGGACACTAGAATAATTCTTCAATCATGTTAAAAACACAAGAAACTGCATCAAATTAACTATGGAAAAAGAAGAAAATTGTCAGGTCCCTTTTCCAAAAATAATTTAACCATAATCAATTCTGTATATCGCAAACGAACTCATACTTCAAATCAAATCACTCCACATCAACAAAAAATCTCTCATAAATTGAGCTACCTACATCTGCAATACAGAAGAAACTTTAAGTAAAGAAAAAGACAAAAATTCGATCCAATCTGCGAAGGAATGGCTTCTCTGACTACGCGATCAATAAAACTCGTCAGACCACATCAACATAAAGGACGATAGACGTAAATACTGAAAGAAAGGCAACATCAAAGAAATCTCAGACAAGATAAGAAGAATAGGCAACCAATACCATCTTCAGAACGACCACAACAATAAGAACTCAATTGACAAAAATTAAACCACAACACTACGACGCCAAGAACTGCATTTACTAGGTACCATGCGACTGTGGAAATATCTACATCGGGAAA
Organism: Oxystoma pomonae; assembly: GCA_963921995.1. Classification (NCBI taxonomy): domain Eukaryota; kingdom Metazoa; phylum Arthropoda; class Insecta; order Coleoptera; family Brentidae; genus Oxystoma; species Oxystoma pomonae. The sequence goes on from OY998165.1 coordinate 21,151,190, forward strand.
CCATCCGACCCATGGAAGTTTGCCTTACAGAACACAAAGGCAAAACTCGATAAGGAGACACAACTGGATCAAAAATAGCTGAACATTGCTGGGAAAATTCAACATCATATGGAATGGAAAGAGGCATAGATCGTCGCCAAGGAGGAAAATATATTCAAGCGGAAATTAAAAGAAACAGCATTCATTCTGAGGCATTAGAATGTATTTTCTCAAAACACACACACAAAACCCACACTTTTCGGAGGTAACAGATTTCATAGTTCACGGAACACACAAATTAGTTTTATGCTTTACTGAACAGAAGCTAGTATATAAGTTAGTTTTTTCTTAGTATTCACCTGATGACGATTGCAGATACATAAGCATTCGAAACGTTGTGGAAAAGTAAAAATAAAGAAAATGGAAGTTCGAAACTCTAGTCTACTCTCAAGCTCAACATTGTCTACCAACTTCAAACAACTATTTAGAAATAATTTTAGTCGATTTATTTGTTAAGCCCGTTTGACATGGAGCGATAAAACGAAAATATTTCTTTAATGGTACTTTAAAGCGAGGTGAGAATAGACAACTGCATGCAATTTCTGGGCTTTAGTAGTGGGGCGAATTTTGAAGCTGATAGGGTGGCTTCAAAAACCTAGGGAGTGTTATTAAGACAAGAAGGTACTCATTCATAACTATTAGTTCTAGGAAATTTCTATTTATCTATCAACCAACGATACCATGAAAAATAAAAAAGTACGACAAAAACCTGCGACGCCTATGCTAAATCTATCAAAATGAAAACGCGCGTAAAATTGAAGCATAAAAGTCCTTTTATATCTATAATTAAAGGCAAACTTACACAACATTCCTGGGCATTAAAGTGAATACAATTTTACGAGAAAAGTTTAGTTTGGACCCGCAGCCCCAATTAGTTAAAAGTAATAATAAATTAACAACCCTTCCTGGCACAGGCCAGTTACTTTTGGGAATAAACAAAAGGATGGGATATTTATTTTCATTGAGTAAAATACCATTTGTTTCAGTTGGAACCGCCGTAAGCCAAGCAAGGATAGTAAAAACACTAGACTTTAGTCTATAAAGATACAAGCCGCTACAGCCTGTTATTTAAAGCTTTCAAGTACAGACATGGGATGGCGCTAACTTAAAAACTTGTTATTGATGCACAATGTCTATATATATCCATAAAATAGTAAAGGTAATGGTAAAAATAAGCAGAGGGAAGCAAGTCGGCAGCAAGGACCTAGGGTAAAAGAGGCACAAGGCTGTCAATTTTGCCGAAATTAATAATAAGTCGGCTACTCTGTATGTCCTACATATCTATTCACGAGCTGGCTTTTCAATGGTCGCAAACATTCCTATAGGCATAACAAGAAAACAGGTACAAAGAAAGATTCACAAATGGGCAAACGATGGACAGCTCAAACTATTTGTGATTGGACATCGGACATCTGAGAGGATTGTTTACTGGAGATAATTTTATGTATAGGCACTTCGCATGCAAAAGGATTGGCAATCACTAAGATGGGTCATTATACTGGACTTCGTAGTCAACCTAATCCTGAAGCAACGTGCTCCTTACTAAAATTTTTAAAGATTGCTGTCTAAAATCCACACAGTGACTATTAATAATTTGCTTATGCATGTAAAATGGCTATCCATGTTTTAAATTTCATCTCCCTGTAGTTTTTAACATTTTAATTTTTCTCAGAACCCTTGAAAAGCTTGACATTTATTTTTGACTGCTTTTAAGACATTTCAGGTGTTTCCGACCCATGCACGATTTCTTAACTTAAATTTATTGTGAAAAATGGCATATTTTATTTTCTTAAGAGCAACATCATGTCATCCGTTGTGTATATTTACTTCCCCAGTGAGATCGGTTTTCCCAGTGACGTCATTTTTCACCCATCCTTTTTAATAATATATGTTAGGTGGAGCATGCAGCATGTATTATTTTGCAAAAGACCCTTAAATATACGATATTAAAAACGATTGGTTTGCAAATCTGTAAATGGGAAATATAGGGGAGGCCCAGGTGTAATAAGGAAAAATGTCAAGAGTCCTTTGTTTCTGAAATACAGGGTGCCATAGTGTGCGATTGTTTTTTTGTGATATCTTGTTTAAAAAATACGACAAAAGAGCGAAATTTTTTAAAGTCACAAACCTCTGTAACTAAATTGGGAAATTAGTCCGCGAAGCGAAGTTTAGATAGGCTTTGAGCGCGAAAAAGACACTTTGCGCAGATATTAAAAACGATATCTTGAAAAATGGTACATTACCAAAGCCCAAAACTAATAATCCGGTCATTTGGAGCCATTTTAGAGCCGAACCCAGACATAATTAGATCCAAGCTAATTTTTGCAAAAAAATGTTCTTGAGGGTCCTAATCCCCAAGAAAATCTTCCAAAATCGCCCGGGGGAAACCTCTCCAAAACTCCCTCCAATCCCTCCAAAATCTGCACTGCAAATCTGCACAAGCTCCTAAGAGAAAAATGTAAATTTCCTTTTTAACAATGAATTGCTTAGTGTTACTAACATCATGGTTGACAGTCCAGTGGCGTCCGTTCAGAAGATTAGTAGGCCCTGTCCCCGGGTAGCTTACAGTGGCGTTAGTTAAAAATAATACAGCCTTTTTTAAATATCTTTAGATAAAACTATATCTTATTATTTCAAACCGATGGTTTTATCAACACTCCAGGACCGATAATGTCTACATGCTTGGCCTAATAATTCACTTAGTTTTGGCAAGATAACTAATATTAGTAATCTAAAAACTTAATTAGAAAAGTGTGTTGTGGAAAACCTTTTATTCCTACATGCTCTTTCAGGATGTGATACAACTTCAGCTCTATTTAAAAAATCCTATGAATGTCATAGAGAAGAATAAATCTTTGGCTAAATAGTTGTTGCTGTTTAAAACAGAGGCAATCGATAGCCGATTGCTGCGTAAAATAGGCGAGGAATTTATCTTTCAATTTAGCCATGTAAAATAAAATCAAAATGTTGCTTGACAAAAATTCGAACTACCGTCTTTGCCTCCCACCAGCAAAGCAATTCAACTTCAAAAAGATGGTAATTTTCATCGTGCTCAAGAATTTATTTTAAAATTACTTTTTTGCAGTTGCAAATCTGATTGTCAAGGCAGATTGTGCAGCTGCAATAAAATAAATTTAAAATGTACTACGAGTTTTACAAACTGTCCACTCCACTCTTGTCTCCACTCCACTGCAAAAATGTTCATTCTTTGGGTGAAGTTGAGGACGTTTTATTAGACTAATTTCATGAATTTCTTTAGCGCAACAAATTGAAAAGAATATTATTTAATTTAGTTCAGTTTAGTGTTGTTACTTTTTTGTTATTTTTGTTTTTAATGTAAAACGGCAAAAAATAAAATATAACAATTATTTCCAAAAAAAAAACATCTTTTCATCTTTCATACAATTCGATTTAATTACAACATTTATAGGTAGACGCTACTGTGTTTTTTCTTATAGGATCAATACAATCTGTTATGCTTGGTTAAAACAAACTTCATCTTAGTCACAAAATATAGTATTTGCTTGATTTGAGGCTAATGGCAAAAGTCTAAATTATTCAGAATGAGAATATGTGTTGTGTAGTTTGTAATAACCCACCGACGGTAAGTCCCACAAAGTACACAAAAAAAACTTACGCATGCCCAAACGATCCCAACGATTTTTCTAAAACACCCAAATTAACAGATACCACTGGGCTGTCAACCATAGAATAAGCGGGTCTAAGCGATATAAATTTTAACACCTACAATAAAGTGTACCGCGCATTTTTTGCTTCGGAGCGTAGTTTTTGAGAAAAACGAATAAAACTGAAAAAACGCAGATTTTGGAGGGATTGGAGAAGGGTTTAGAGGAGTTTCCCTCGGTTGATTGTGATAGCTTGTATCTAATTTTGTCCGGGTCTACCTTACGAATGACCGGACTATATAGGTAAAGGCAGAAAATATATAAAATCTTCGATCTTGTTTTGCACGCTCGTATTTTCCTCCTTGCAGAGTCTATTTTAGTTTATGTCCCAAAATCCGTTTAATATATTTATCCGCACAAAATTCCCTTCTGTCCGGAATATTTTAAGTTTAATTTAACTACAAGGGATAATGGAACGTCATCCGGTTTTCTATAGTAAGTATTCCAGTTTACAAGCAATTTGGCCTTGTTAGAGACAGAAACGACAAATGCAGGAAACATTTCGAAATGTCGAAACTATGCGACCTATTTGCGTATTGTCTAATAAAGTAAAATCACATGGCAATGGAGCACAGTACAGGCGGTTGATCTATAAGGCCGCGTGGCGCCTCTCCTAGGAATTTTTAATGACACACGATTTATATCATCATATCATATCATCTCTAATTTTCTATTTTCGTTGACCAACGTTATCACAACTCTATCTCTGTGAGAACAATTCTTCAGGCACCTCCGCCGGGCGCTGAAAAGCTGCGACCACGCCATGGCTGCATCGAAAATTATAGATTCCTATTGAACGTAACTCGGTAATACCTGCCTCCATAACCCTGGATTTATAAAATGGACTATATCGGCGAACGACGACGTTGTCGGCAGCGGTGTCGGTGTGGTTAAGCTTTCCATTCATAAACTGGTCGACGACGGCAGAATCAGACAGAGATAGGGACAAAAAAAAGAGGACAATTGTACCTAACCTAAAATTGGTTTTCATTCAGTGTTTGTTTTTTTTTTAATTTTTTTGGAAAAAAGAGAAAATATGGATACTGAAACCCAGATGTTGGTTTTAATGAGTGTTTTTTTGTGTTTATCCATGGCTTACATGCTAACAAAGAAAAAAGGAAGATTTAAAACCAGCCCTATTAACAGAGAAAGAATTAAAAAAAAACAAAAATAGCAGAAAACCGTTTAAATAATTACCAAAGAAAGTAACCAAAGTACTTACAAATGGGAAAAAAATCGGAAAAAATTTATTGAAAAACAAACCAAAAACAAACAAAGCCCTTGTCAAAATGGAACGTCAAAACAGGCGACGCCATAGTATGATATCACGTGGTAAAAACCGCGACGTTTCATTGGTCGAATATCTGAACGCGCTCCCGACGTTGTCGGCGAAGATAAAGTTGGTTCATCTCGGCCTACCGATACCGTCGTACCGATAACGGCAAAAACTTTATGAATGGTATGATGGCATTTCCATTGTTGATCTCCTAGCGATAACAGTAACGTCACCGTTCGCCGATATAGTCCAGTTTATAAATCCAGGGTAAAGGTGAGATTACATGACCTAAAATAGTAGGCTGGCGGGTAGCAGAAAATTCGTTATTTCTTGAATCGTAGTGCTATGATTGGTCCATTCAAAAATTTTCACGTTCCCGCTAAATTTAAATTTTTATGCCAATACTTTTTCGTCAGAAAGCGGTATTTCGACATTATGAGGTTATGTTCTTTATTTCATTTTAAATTTTCCGTTATACATACTCAACTGGTGAAAAATGCTTATTTACCTTCTACTTCTTATCCTTTCACTATTGATAGTAGGGTACTTTTTAAGATAAAAAAATCGAAAATGAAAAAGGCGATGATATAAAAATAAAAATATTTGTAAATGTAGTAATTTGCCTTGACAGCGCGCAATTTCAAGTTAGTAAATAGGCGAGAAATTTACTACTGTCCTTTAGCATAATAGGTTGAAACGCCAAAACGCAGCCTATATTACGGTGCGGTTTTTCCAACGCTGCGTTGCCACTTGTAACATAATTATGGAAGTGTAACATAATTTTCCTTAAAATTGAGTTAAACGATAATGTGTAACATAATCGAAAATTGTAACATATTTTTTCACTCTAGAACTTTGAATTTCTTAACTTCTTTTCAGGTCAAATAGATTAAAATTATTTTATTGAATCAGTGACGACCTCTCTTGGCAATTAGAAACAAAACTACATTACAATAAAAATCAAAGCACCATCTATGTAAATATTGTCCGTCCCCGTGAATATCGCTGATTTTATCGATTTCTATACTGATTGCCCGGATCGCCGATATTGTCAGTAGTTTGTTGACAAATATTTCATTGTGTCTTACGCTCGGTTTCGCGTGTCTAAATTGTTTTAATATGGCAAGTACAAGTAAACGCAACTTAATACGCGAGCGCGATGATAGCTGTGATTCCGATTTTTATCAAAAAAAAAATGAAACATAATTTTCAAGAAAAATCGGTAATTTTGACAGCAGTGTACAATAATTTCTTCATTGGGTAGTGGCAACATTGTTTCCGCGACTATTATTCTCAGTTCCTGGACGCTTATTCTTGACCAACCGTGAGGTGAGGTGAGCCAAATTCCCCGTGGAAAATGGTGGTGAAAGAAGCTCACCTCGCCTCACGGTCGTTCAAGAATAAGCGTCCTGTTTTGCAACAAGCCGTGGCTTACTAGCCGAAGCGGGACGTACTTTTTCTACGCTTAAACACATAAAAATATTTTTCTACAACCGAGCGAAAACAAGTATATACCATGTTTCCGCTTCAAAAAGAACGCGCAAAGTTGCACTTTTCCGAGGAGCGAGCGTTTTTTTACTTTGTCGCTCGCCCAGCGATACGATAAACGATACGATAAATCGAGCAATAAATAAAGCAAATTACAAACTTTAGTTATAGGAAGTAATTAAAAAATAGTTATTATGGTTATAAACCCTCATTTTCATACTAAAGATGGTAGAAATTTGGTTTTTTTTCCGATGCAAACTAATTATATTTATAGCTTTAGTAATGTTTGGACATGTTAGGAGGCCATGCTTGCCGCTGCTGTCAAGAAAAATAAACAAATGATTAGACGCATCAATAAGGTTTTGAGATCTTATGTGTGTAATTCGAGCGCAAAAACTTTGCCGCTTTCAAAACATTGCTCCGCTTCGTAATTTGGCGAAATACGCATGCTTAATGACGCTTTATTTATGATATCCATAAATCGAAATTTAGTGCACGACATAAATAATTTTGATGATAAAGTCATGGAAAAATTCATGTCTATGACGGATCGCACAGCGGATTTCACTTTTAAAAACTGACTTACCTACCCATTTTGTTTGGTTTAATCTGTGTAAATATACGTTGTTCCTTCTTTTTCCTTTATAAAAACTATTCCACTGTTCAAGCTCTTCGTTTTTCCAGTAGTAGTAGTAGTAGTAGTAGTAGTAGTAGTAGTAGTAGTAGTAGTAATAGTAGTAGTAGTAATGATAGTAGTAGTAGTAGTAGTAGTAGTAATAGTAGTAGTAGTAGTAGTAGTAGTAGTAGTAGTAGTAATAGTAGTAGTAGTAATGATAGTAGTAGTAGTAGTAGTAGTAGTAGTAGTAGTAGTAGTAGTAGGAGTAGGAGTAGCAGTAGCAGTAGCAGTAACAGTAGCAGTAGCAGTAGCAGTAGCAGTAGCAGTAGCAGTAGTAGTAGCAGTAAAAGTAGCAGTAGCAGTAGCAGTAGCAGTAGCAGTAGCAGTAGCAGTAGCAGTAGCAGTAGCAGTAGCAGTAGCAGTAGCAGTAGCAGTAGCAGTAGCAGTAGTAGTAGTAGTAGTAGTAGTAGTAGTAGTAGTAGTAGTAGTAGTCGTAGTAGTAGTAGTAGTAGTAGTAGTCCACAGGAGTCCTTTTCGCTAACCCCCAGAGCTCCTCCCTCACAATTCCACTCTGTTACGAACACCGACGATCCAAAGGCATTTGATTAGGGGGGGGGAATAAAGGTCATTTTCCCAACTAATATTAAAAGCGATTCCCAAGTATGAGATTCTTTTTTATTGTTGTTTGAATAAATGGAAGCAACTGAAAGCAACATTGGCCGGGGGGTCTCCCCCCAAGAGATCACTTACTCTATATATAATTTCTCTGTAGGCTGGACATCTTGGAGTGAGGATGCTCCCAGCATTCTCTGCAAATTGAAAGTCGCGCCATACCCTAATCCTTGCCAGGTGCTCTTGGACCCTCAGTAGCCAGTAAGGACTCCTATGACTCCTTCTTGACTTGCTGAAGCCCTGTATTAGGTTTTTGGATTGTGTGTATGTGTGTGATTTCAGTGAAAAATTCCCGGACCAAAAACCCTCTGCGGACGAGATTAATGTTCAAGGCGTGACAGGTAGTCACTGCGTTGAATTTTTTGTAACACTTAAGAGTGAATTTGAATCCTAAAAACAGTTGGTTTAGTTAAACAGATAAAGCGCACATTAAATATCAAAGATCATTCGCGTGGTTTTTCAATGAAATATATATCTTGTTTTTATTTAGTTCTCTAAAATAATCGATAATTTAATAATTATGTAAAACACTTAAAATTATTCAAAATCACGTGAGTGGTTCCGGGATAATGCTTTAAACTATCACCTTATAAAATTTGATACAAATTTGATTAACAGTTTTCTAGATTAACTAATTGGAAGAAGCGCATTTTTTATTCAAATTCACCCTTAAAGTTGCACAAATAGAGAGTGCTTACTCGTAATCGTATCTCAATGCGCGCGCATGCTCAGAACGGATACGTCGTACAACAGCGACTACGTCTCACCTATCTCTATGACCACCCTTGCAGTATTCGTACGCAGCTTGCGTGTCCTAACCATTTTGTCATCTGTGGGTTTTCATAAATGCCTGTTCCATAGTTTCACTCCTTCTATTTTTGATTCTATTGCTCTCTCACTTTTTTCGACGAGTTGAGTCCGATTATTAAGTAAATGGGCCACGACAAGCACGGACGATGCGCAGCGTTTGCTTGTTGTCTCTGTTTAAGGCAGGCCCGAACACTGTGGCAGGGGCGTACGTATCGTCACTGTCATTTAAAATAAATGAATAAGTTACATAAGCATTATAAAATTATAAAAAAATATTATTTGCAAGCCATTATTTAGAATTTGGTTGGTTGCTGTGTTGTTGAGTTCTCAAATAATTTATTTACATACTATACATTTCAATACTGAATTGGGTTAGTTCATGTTTTATCGAGTTCTCAAATAACTTTTACGTTTAATTTTAAACCTTTCCTCTTTTTTGCAGAAAAATAAATGTACTTATTTAAGAGGATACCGTACAGGAGTAAAACGCGAAACAAAACTGAGCCATTCCTATCAACTTAATCAAAAAATGCTTCAAATAAATTTTGTGGAAAATTACTTAATCTTTATTGGAGAGTCATTGATTTTTTGACATTTCAAGTTTTAAGAAAAAGTTTCGCTATTTCACATTTTTTGTAAAAATCAGGGACTTTCCAATTAATTTTAATGAATTGAAAAGGTATTCTACTCGAAACATTTTTTGAAAAAATGTCTCATTTTTTCTCAAAATTGTTTCGAGTTTTCACCCTTCTGTCTATCCTTTCTATGCATTTTCCGTTCGCTACCTGTTGACTACACCATCATGTTAACAAAATATTTTTTAAACAATGGAAACATAAATAAAATCAGATTACAGCATGATCAACAGATAATATTAAACACACAAAAAAAAACTATTACTACTGTAATATAAATATATTTTGAGTAGCAATAGATTGAAAGTTAAAAAACGCGTTTTTTCAAATAGGTTGAAAATGGACATTCCCCCATTTTCGTGTATCCTTCATGTATTAATATTTAAATTTACTTTTTTGAATGGATGTTAGACTAACTATATGCGCATGCGCATTATTTATGTATAATGTTACTGTTAAAAATAATAATAAATTGACAAGGGGTGCTTTATGTAAAAGAGATATTTATTTATAAAATAGTAAAATCAACAAAATGCTTTGGAGAATTAAGTGCAATAAACAGATTAGAGCATCTACGCCTATATGTATATGACTATACAGCAAACCAATCGCGAGCTAAGTGGTCAGGCTTCAGACAAAAATTGGTTTCTACGCACATTCCTTAGCTGGCCCATTTACTTCTTAACCGGACTCTGTGCATCCAGCACTGAAAAAGAATTGGTTTGGTTACGTCGTACGTTGTAAGCGCAACATTAACTCTTTTTTTTTAAGGACGCTTTCAGAAACGCCAACTTTAACAGCGGGATTTACTAAGATCTAAAATAGTACCCCCCACAGATCTAAATATTTACACCTGTGGGGGGCAATAAATTTTAAAACCAATTTTCAAAAAACACTTACCCATACAGAAAAGACACAAAGTTATTGATTATTTTGTATTTTTATTGCTAAATACAACTGAAAAACTGCTTTTTTGTCAGAATAAATACCATATTTTAGAAGAAAATGCCCTAAAACCAATTTTTTTTGACAGGTTTCAAAATGGCAAATGGTGAATACGCCAAAATTTTGGCACATAATAGCTTCATAATCTGTGTTTGAGGTTATAAAATTGGTGATTTTTTAGAACATCTCTGGGGGGTGGTTTAAATTTATAACCCCGAGAAAGGATTGTTTTGTGGCAATTGGTAATAAGTTTGTTCATAATTTCCTTAAGTAACCGTTGTCACAAGGACTAATTTACCTTATTTAATATCGCAAGTTGTTCATTAATCAATAAAACACCTCCAATTTTGTCCAGAAAAACGCCATATTTTGCACCCGTTTTCAGCACAAAAAATATATTTATGTGGGCACTACGAGGCAAAACAAACATAAGTGAAGGTCACTGATCATGCACAAAAAATATACCAAACAAAAAAACCCAAAACAACTATATTAATTTATTTACAAACTGAAATTAAAACATTGAGGTTATCTAAAAGCTCAGTCAAGAAAACTTTCCTTACTCAAAGCCCACTCATTTTAAAGCTGTAGCTTCCATCAGTAGAGGTTGGTGCAAGCCAAGGTGCAAGCAGAGGTAAAATATCCGAACTCGCTGTTTGTGACTGAACGCAGCGCTCATATTTTTAAAAATTTGTATTTAAGTTTTTTAATTCTTTTTTTTAAATCTTCCTGACATGCGTCTAAATAATCCACCGGAATTGACATAAAATTTAAAAAAAAAAACCAATATGTAGTATACCTAGTTATATAAATATGTCTAAACTTAGTTTTTATACGTTTATAGAATGATTAGTACAAAAGTATAATTTTTTTTTTCTGATAAGAATATTATAAATTTCTATTTGGTAACCCATTTTGCGGATCAAATCAAACATTTTGGGCAAACAAGCCATTGAGGCTTTAAAATTCCTTTAAAATGTTTATTTGCGGCTAAAAAATGGAATAGGATTAAGAATTTTTGCACGTAATTTTTATTTTTTTTTGCTGTAAATAAACATTATTCTATTCAAAACATTATTCTAATACATTTCATAAATAAAAACACCTTTTAAATAAATACAAAATTAATCTACTCCTTATTTTATTATTACCCATCTAAATCTTTGTGTGACATCAGATATTAATTGCAAAAAATAGTTAACAAGGGTATGTTTTAATTAGAGTGACATATAACCCTAATTTTAATTTGTTCTAAAGAGTGTTTACTATTTAAACCCCGCGTGGGTTTAAATTTTTTAATTTTCTTTTTTTCTAAATTGAAACTTTCTTCTTAAATCCAACAAAAGATTGTGTTAAGATGATTATTCAATAAACAAATTTATTAAAATTCTTTTTATAAATCAAATTATGTCCAAAACTCAAGGATGGTTGGTTTAAAGTGCTTAAAACCGGAAATTTCACTTAAACTTAGGACCGTTCTAAAATAGACTAAACCCTTTTAGTAAATCTCACCGTAAGTGTCTAATAACCGCAATTTTTGTGACAACTGTGCGGACTAAAAACACTATTAACGACGTAATAAATTTATACTTACGTAATACATTCTTCCTCTACAGCCAATAAGTTCCTTGCATTACATGCCACTATTAAAAAAGTCAGTAGATACGCGACGTTGCCGTCCATCCTCATTTATCGGCGCAACTTAATTCACGTTATGTTTGATAAAATTACACAAACGGCCACATTTTGGTATATCTGAAACAAAAAATAAAAACAAATATTAATCTCTTATAATTAGAGTAAAGGAAAAATATACTATTAATAAACGCAAGTTTCAAAGTTTCAAAAACTTGGTAACTCTGTAAATTATTGGTACCAAATAAAGCACCAGTGCATCAAGATTAGCGATGGCTTTTGCAGAGAATCAAAGAAACAGCAACCAAAATATAAAAAAATGAGAATATTGGTTCTATAGTAGAAACAACCATACCGATAAGCATTTTCAGCGGGAGACCAAATAATATCATACAACTTACTTATTTATAAATCTGTACCTGAAACACTCAGATTTTTACAACCTTCAAGCTGTAAACATAAACTCTACGTTTAGTTCGCAGTTCACGCATATCTGTCTTCTTCTTTTTTACTTAGGGAGACAAAGACAGAGATGAAGGATAGTGGCAAATAAGCCCTGACAAAAAAGCAGTTAGTGTAAACTTATGTTTAAATATCGAAAAATTGAATTTGAAAAAACCCAAGCAAAATTGATGCCAATTTGAACAATCTCTTGCATATTCCTTTTTAGCATTTTCATTAAGATTTCTCAACCTAAGAGTACAAACTTGGCAGGGTTGATCTTAGAACAATGGCCTAAATTATATCAGAAAATTAAATTTTTCCAGTAGCGTAGTCCGATTTTCTTAACTAGAAAATTTCAAAATGTACCAAAACTCTTTGATACGCCACTGTAACTGACATATACAAAAAAGGCCCCGCTTTTCACTGGATCTTATACTGGATAAAATTTCATTTCCAACGACACCTTCCGCTTCTATTTGCTGCTTCTAGTAATAAAATAAGAATTTTTTGAAATCATAATTGCCATTGGAAGAGTAGAGAACCTTGGCGAAATTTACTAAAAAAAAATATAAAACCACCACCAAACGTTGCAAATATGGTGAAAAGGTTTAAAAATACGTGTATATATATACAGTTTCAGCAAGTTGAAAATAGATTCGAACTTTTATCTCAAAACAGAATGATCGATGTACTTTATTTCTGTAATTAAGGTTTTTTGCTTTTGTTGTGTTGTGAAACTGCAAAGGTGGTTAAGTCGTGACAGTACTTGCGCGAATTTTTTACTCGAACGGATCCAAAACGTTTATGCATTCAAATGTAAACGTAGTTATGATTGAGACGAGTGGATATGCAACTTGTAGTTCTTGTTTGTGTATTGTTGGTTTCAGAAATAAATATATGGCTATGCTTCCTTCTTGACTTGTGTTTTATTATGAATAGCTATCTTTAAAATGCTCTTTTAATATACATATAATGATTTTATAAGTCAATTAAATAAAAAGTATCACATCAAGGTCTCATAACACCCCGTATCTATACAAAGTTACGAACCTTTCGCCCGTCTAGTTTAGTTATTTCGGGAGCACTCAAACTGACCAACCCCATTATTTTTAAACGAATTACTCCGCGATCCTTATGGCCCTTTTAGGCGACAAATCCGGGCCTCGAGGCTGTCACGTGTCGCGGCCAGTCGGTATGCGACACTCGTTGTATAATTGAGCAAGTCAACTCTAATTCCGAATTTATGGTGGATCCTATCTTGAAGTTATGTAGTTGAACCCCTCTCTTGGTCTATAATGTTTAATGAGGAAGGATTACAATTTTCCAACGTTGTTTATTAGATGTACCAGTGGTACACCCAGGAATTTACTTCGGGAAGGGAAGGGGGGGAGGGGGTTAGGGATAAATAATAACTAACGATGACAGACGACTTTTTGTTGATGCAAGATTGATTGAATAAGTATTAAAGCCAATCCGTTAAGACTATCTTCTGACGTTGAGTTTCTAAGGTAGTTTTTAAAAAACTTTGATGAGGAAAAAGACCTTTTGCAAGTGCATAAATTGATAAAATTTTATTGATACACGGAAGCAGGTGCTTATTACAAAGTTTTTGCGTTTATTTGTAATGCCTTTAAAAAATTTTGATTAAGTTTAGACCTACTACTGAAAAGTGCATGTTTTAAGTTAGGTATATATGGGGAATTATAACAAGTACTTGTCTGATGTGCCTTTGTAATAAAATAGGTACACTTGATTTAAAAAAAAACGCATACATTCAGTGACAAAATTGACCTTCCTAAAACTGTATAATATATACGGACTACCAGCTAAAATGCCAAAAAACTTCAAAAGTACGACAATTTGTCATATTGTTTAAAAAAGGTCTCTAAAACTGAAAATATTTTATACTTAAATTAAAGGCAACCTAATTTTTATATTAAATTTTGCATAGTACTAAAAAATCAGCAAAAATAATGTTTTAGTAAAGTCTTTATGGAACAATATCAAATTTATCACTCGAGTAACGGACGAAGGCTGTTCTATAAAGAGGAAACAGCGCTGGATTGAAAATAATTCGACGAATAGGAAACTTGGATTAGGACAAAAACGATGGTAAACTTAATACTAATTATTTTAACTTTAAAAAGAACTAAAATAACTAATTTAGTATTTAGGATCACCGTTTTTCTCTATTACAAGCTGCAAACGTCTGGGCATTGAAAAGGTTAAAAAAATACTGATGGTCTCCTGAGAGCTGATCCAATGCGCGATAAATAGCATCGCTTAACTATTCAGCATTTCAGCATTTCGTGGTCTTCAATTCCTTTGGTGTATTATTCGATTCGACCCCATATATTTTCCATTGGGTTAAGATCAGGGCTGTTGGCTGGTCAAGGAAGTGTTTCTATATTATTATTCTGAAACCATTGGCGAACAACATTAGCCGTGTGTACTGGACACTTTTCCTGCTGATAAACAAAGTCATTATTTTCATTTAAAGCCTGTACAGATGGCAGCATAACGTTTTCAAGGATTTCAATATATCGGTCACTATTGAATCTTCCTTCGACTCTCAAAAAAAAACCCAAACCTCTAGCACTAAACCAGCTCCACATGTTTACAGAAAAATGTCCAGCTTTTTAATTTGGTTTGTATATTCGGTTTCAAATCTAGAATTAGGTTGACGATAAACTAAAATTCTCCTGCTGCTTGAAGATGATTTAAAAATTTTTTCGTCAGTGAAAACCACCCTCTCCCAGAAGTCATTATCACGAAGAACGTTGTTCGGTGCAAAAATCACTCTGGCCTGTTTTTGTTCTTCTGTTAGAAAAGGTTTCTTTGCAGCAACTCGGCAAGAGACTTGATTTCGTTACTCTTCTATTTACTGTTGCTAAAGAACCCGGAAATAATGTTACATTAGCTGCTTCAACCGACGTTGAAAAAGGATTTTGTCTGAGATGGTCAATAAGTCTCTCATCTTGCACTTCAGAACTTATTTTTGGTCGTCCTGATCCATCTTTCCTATCCGTAGAATTATTTTCAATCCAGCGCTTTTTCCATCGCATTATCGTCATTTTATCTACTCCAAAATGGGTGGCCGCTCTTCTTATAGACCAGCCGACTTCTTTAACTCGAGTGATAATTTGAACTTTTGTAAATGTTGATATCTGTGGCGTTTTTAAGGATGTCACACTGAATTTTAAGCTGTCAGGCATACTAAGCTGGTGGTGCCTTATAAAAGTATACACTAATGGAAAGCTAAATTTGCATGTATGAGTTTTTTTTTGAAATCAAGTGTACGTCATAGTATTTTATGCTGAAGTGCCTGCAATCCTAGAGCCTTCAGGAGTTTGCAGATCTGATGATAAACGTTCGGTTAGTTTCACCCAAAATGCATGCAACTTCTCAAGATGTATGGAGAAAATGCATAGTGAGAAACGGGCTTAATACCTTCATCAAAAACAAGATTTTAGTAACTGTGTGCAGAAAACTAAAGCATGGATTTTTTTGTTTACCGATGCAAAAAATCTTTTTTTTTACAGCTTCATCAAAAACATGATTTTCGTAACTGTCTACAGATAACTAAAGCATGGCTTTTTTTTGATCACGGGTGCAAAAAAAGATTTCTGTCCATTTTTTACCCAAAGTTAAAGATAAATAGCGGAAAATAGTAATATTGAAAAAATCTAATTATTCTTGCCTAAGAATTAAGCCATCTCCGCCAGTTTTCACCAAGTATTTACGAAAAAAATCATTTAAAAATATTGTCAAAATATCAAATTGTCAAAGATTAAAATGTCGCAACAATGAGCATCACCGAGTAAAAAGACACAACGCTGTGGAAACGATTGTTATTTAATTTACCAGCCGCCTTGATTTATAGTGTAAAGATGGTGTATTGGTAGAAGTTCTCTTCGTTCGAGATTTTTAAAAGTATTTTCCTGTTTTTCTTGAATTTTATGATAAAGGTATTAAAAAAAAATAGTGTTAACAACTCGCGGCTAAACTGTGCTTTTTTTTACTCGCGTTTTTAAATACCTCGCTGCGCTCGTTGTTTAAACCAACGCTTGTAAAAAAAGCGCTATTTTAGCCACTAGTTGTTAAAACTACTATTTTTTGTCACGGGTGCAAAAAAAGATTTCTGTCCGTTTTTTACCCAAAATTAAAGATAAATATCGGAAAATGGTAATATTGAAAATAACTTATTATTCTTGCCTAAAAATTAAGCCAGTTTTCACCCAGTATTTACGAAAAAATCATTTAAAAATCATCGCCAAAATATCAAACTGACAAAGATTAAAATGTCGCAACAATCAACGTCACCGAGTAAAAAGGCACATGGTTATGGAAACCATTGTTATTTCATTTCCCAGCCGCCTTGATTTATAGTGTAAAGATGGTGTATTGCGAGAAGTGCTCTTTGTTCGAGATTTCTTAAACTTTTTTCCTGTTTTTCTTGGATTTTTTGATAAAGGTATTAAAAAAAATAGTGTTAACAACTCGCGGCAAAACTGTGCTTTTTTTACTAGCATTTTTAAATACCTCGCTGCGCTTGTTATTTAAACCAAAGCTTGTAAAAAAGATTTTAGCCACTAGTTGTGAAAACTACTATTATTTCTTCGTAACAAATTATTTTTATCAACTCAGATTGACAACCATGGCACTCTAGATTTTTTTAAATAATGTGGCGTGCCGCTTTTGTCACATTCAACCATATGATTTATAGAAAATATGTAATAACTCGACAACTATTAATCCGATTTTCGTAAGAAGCACATCGTTTTGAAAGAAGTTAAAAAATCAATCAAAATATAAAAAAAAATTGGTGTGTTATATAAGAACAATACCAACTTTGCGTTATATCTCAAAAACTAAAAGTGACTTATAAAATCTGATTTCTAAATTAAATTGTAGTTTTGAAACTCTAGAAAAATGCAATTAACACCAAGAAGATGTTTTCATAAATAAAAAAGTTATAAAGCCTATCACAAAATGCAGACTTTTCAAAAAGCCCACGTAGCTCAAAGACGGGGTGACATATTGAAATGCGGTTTTACCAAAAATCTTGTCTTGAAATTTGAGCCTCGCAAAGGGGAGTCGAATTTTCTCCTCTAGAAAGAAGAAAAGAAGTACCCGAAACTATTTTTTTCACACAATAAATGCAAGTCGTTTTGCTTTATGTGCACTTTATATAGGCACTTATGTTGTCTAAGGTACTATTAGAAAAATCCTCGTATCTCGGGAACTAGTCATAGGATCGGTTTGTACCGATGAGAACTTTTACTAAAGAGGTCAGCTCAAAATTTGGTTAAATTCGGCGTTCAATCATAATCCCATAAGAAGTATGCGGGGTTCTTTTTAAATTAATTTGGAAAGGGAATCGGTAAAATGTACGTCAAGCGATTTTATTTACGACTGAAATCGCACCCATTGGACTGAAAATGTCGCTATTTATCATCCCTACGGGGCGCGTAGTCGACGTGTATTAAGTCCTTTGAAGTGGAAATATTTGAGAAGGCATACTTTCTTTTCGTTTTTAATTTGCCTCCTTTCCTTTTTTTTTGATATTTTCCGATTTAGAGTGTTGTTTTTCAGCGAAAAACAATTTGGTTATCCCATATATTTTGTAACTTTGCGCACGAAAAAATAAAACAGGGTGAAAATGTTTTTTTGTTTGCTTTTACCGAGGGGCGGCTCGGTCGTTATGTTGTGTACACCAAAAGGCATTTTTTACCAGATTTTGCCTTTAAATACCCCCGAAATGCCTCGAAATAATGCTTCAAATTGCCTCAAATTGCCACGAAATGCCATCAGCGTATACATCAAAGTGCATTACCGAGTCACCCCCCGGTTTTTACTTCTCTCGCTAAGGAAAGTAATGTAATTATCTAAAAATCCCCCTTCAAGATTTTCATGATCCTCCACGAATTTTGAGGGTCCGAATAGGGATAAGTACGAATCCAGACGCAGTCGCTCTGTCGGTCGGTCTGTCTGTCGCCTACTTTGTAGCCACTTTAACTCAAAAACTCCTGAGCGAATCATAACAAAACACCTGAGTGTCCCATGCTTGCCCTTGCGGCGAAATCGTTGTTTCAAACGGTCTTCATGGCCTTTCTTGCCGCAAAAGTGCAGGTAGATGGTCCCGACACAGTTGCCATTCTAGAACCCTCTGGTATCTGTAGATCCGATGAAAAACGTGAGGACGGTTTAACACTGATCCCATGAACTAGAGGAAGTTCATTGGTGTGGGATGCAACATGCTCTGACACGATGGCAGTTTCCTATTTAAAAATGACATCTAAAAAAGCTGGTGAAGCAGCAGCAATTTCAGAAAAAATAAAAATTAAAAAGTACTCTGAAATATATTCAAATTATTTATTTCTCCCTTTTTGTGTCGAAACATTTGGTCCGTGGGGGGGAAAAAGCAAAAGTTTTCGTAAAAGAACTTGGTGCTAAAATTCGCTTTAGCCCCGCAATTCAGAGAGGCAACGCGGCATCTGTTTTGGGAACACTGCCGGACTTACAGCTTCTGGACGGGGTGTTCTGTCTCTAGTTCACTGCATGAAGTGTTCTCCGTATTGATTTGGGCTTTTTATGTAATTTTTGTTTATGTATTAAGTTTTATTTATTTTTGAATCATTGATTTTTCTTTGGTTAGTAAAATATGTCAAGTTTTGACAAAAAAAAACAAAAACAAACAGTGAATTATATACGCAGAGATATTAAAAATGTAAATAATAGGTAAAATATAAAGACTCCTATTGATCAACAAAAAAAAATTAGTTAGTAAATAGTGATTACTTGTGTTGACGCGCAGACCACTATTGTTTTTGAGCATTCCCCTATTATACGGAACTACTCTCAAAAAAATTTATCCCAAAAAAATTTTTATTCTTCTCACCGTGTGATACCTTTTTGGAAAGCTTATAAAAATACTAGTTGAATCGCTCCAAAATTTTTGACTACATAAATATATATCACATAAAAAATGCAAAAAAAAACCTTTAAAAAATTCAATTTTCTGTGTCATATATCTCAAGTTACGGAAATTAAATAAAAAGTCGCTTAAGTTAAGATCCAGGCCACACACTATTTTCTTACCAAATTTCATACATATCGGTTTAGCCATTTTTGCGTCATTAACGGACAAAAATCTTAGTTTATAGGCACTAAAATTTTTTACAACATATATATACCAGTATATATAATATATATATTATAACACATAAAAAATGTATTGGAAAAGTCCGTCTACACGAAAGAAATTCCGGATACACCATGGAAAAGTCTGGATAAACCCCGTAAAGGTCAGGATACAAACTGGAAAGTCCGGATACCCCCAGGAAATAGTACACCCTGGAAAAGTCTGGAAACACCCAAGAAAAGTCAGGATACACTCTGAAAAAGTCTGGAAAGACCTTGGAAAAGTCTCGATACACCATGGAAAGTCTGGATACATCCAGGAAAAGTCTGGATACACCCTAGAAAAGTCTGGTTACACCCTGGAAAGGTCTGGATACAACCAGAAAAAGTCTGAATACACTCTGGAAAAGTCTGGAAAGACCCTGGAAAAGTCTGGATACACTCTAGAAAAGTCTTGAAATACCCTGGAAAGGTCTGGCTCCACTCTGGAAAAGTCTGGAAAGACCCTGAAAAAGTCTGGGTACACTCTGTAAAAGTCTGGAATGACCCTGGAAAAGTCTGGATACACCATAGAAAAGTCTGGATACACCCTGGAAAAGTCTGGAAAGACCCTGAAAAATTATGGATACATCCACAAAAAGTCTAAGTGCATTCTGAAAGTCTGGGTACACACTGAAAAAGTCTGAATAGAACCTGGAAAGTCTGAATACATCCAGACAAAGTGTGGATACATCCAGAAAAAGTCTGGATACATCCAGACAAAGTGTGGATACATCCAGAAAAAGTCTGGATACATCCAGAAAAAGTCTGGATACATCCATAAAAAGTCTGGATACATCCTGGAAAAGTCTGGAAAAATCTGGAAAAATTCTGAAAGACCCTTGAAAAGTCTGGCTACACTCTGGAAAAACCTGGATACCCTCTGAAAATGTCCGAAAAGTCTGAATACACCCCTGAACACTGGGGATACACCCAAGAAGTCTGAATATAATCTGGAAAAGTCTGACCGACCCAATCTAACCCATGTGTGTACAAGTAGTGGTTTTTTTATATATGTTCTTGAGCGAGGGAAGTTTTAGAGTAAACCTTTTTTTTGCCAATGATGAGGGTTGTTAGTGCACAATTAACAGAGACTAGCGGTCAACCCCCCAAAAAATAATGTCATTTGACAGCTGCCATTAAGCGAAATGTCAAATAAAAATGTTTCAGGGTCACACTTTAGCTTCTTACCAAATTTCATCCAAATCAGTTCAGCTGTTTTGGCATGATTGAGGGACAAACATACATACACACATACAAACCTGTGCACTTGCGCAGTTAGTTAGAAAAATAAATATCATCGTTTTTTTATTGCACTTAGGGTCACCTAGGGATTATTACTTTTTAAGATATCCAGTTTTAAAATAGGTTTAAATTGTAGGTATAAGTCAATTTCAGGCCTCGTAGGAAAGTTTCCTAAAAGAAAAAAATAATGATAAACTAAACTATTAACGAATAAAAAACCGAAAAGTCCAATATTGCCAAAAAAGTAACCCCGAAAATCGACGTTACCTTTATACCTTTAACCCTAATAAAGCAAAAGACCTCTGTTTTGATCTTAGTGAAACATCCCTAGATTAAAAAGAGACAAGATACTGCTTACAGAGACTTTGGATATATTATTCTCTGAGAAATCGTGGGTCGCTCTGCCATTCACATGTTCATTTAGGATTGTTTTTGTCACTGCGTCACACCCTACATATCTCCGTCGCTTTCCCTCTCTAACGTTTAGAATGATATGGAATTTATTCCAACTCATTGTTTCGGTTTTGTCGGGCCAAGGTAAATTTTGTAAATAAACAGTGGTTATTATTTGTCAAGGAGTTTTCGTTGGACCAGATATCTAAGGAAACACCCTTATAATAAAGTTTTGATTTATACATTTTTATCAACCGGTTGAAAAAATCTCTGATAATGTAGTTTTAAAGACGTTGTCCGTGTCGCTTCACTAGCACTGATAAATGCTCCACTCTATTTCGTCGAGTGGATTATAGTCGTAAATAAGGCGGACTTCAAGGGTAGCTGCACCCACTCCACCCCGAAGCTTTGGTAATTAATTTCCAAAAGTTGGCTCGGTCAACGGTGCAGAGTTTCAGCTAGTTTGTTTTCGAAAGAAGCTTCTTTGGTTTATTGTTTTTTAAGCGTGTTTTTTTAATGTCAGAAAGTTTTATAAGCAGTGGCACAGTCTAAAGTTTTAGGAAGGTTTAGGAGGTGCGTGAAAAGGCATATTGGTATGCTTTAAAGTCAAGGAGTGTAGGAACGTGAGCCCTTTCCAGAACTAAGGTACTTATTCCATTCCGTCGGGTGGATTATGCTCCACCCGGAAGCTTTGGTAATTAAATTCTATGGTCAGCGATATAGAGTTTCAGCTAGTTTGTTTCCGAAAAAAGCTTCTTTAATTTATTGTATTTTCATCGTGTTTTTCTTAATCTCAGGAAGTTTTATAATCAGTGACTGTGGCACAGTCTAACGTTTAGGAAGGTTTAAGGGGTTCGTGGAAAAGCATATTAGTATTCTTTAAAATTAAGGAGTGGAGGAAAGTGATCCCTTCCTAGAAGCGAGGTGCTTATTCTTGCTTGCTTGCTTATGCAGAGTTTCAGCTAGTTTGTTTTTTTCTTATGTTTTAGTTTACTGTATTTTTAGCATGTTTTTTTAGTGTCAGGAAGTTTTATAAGCAGTGGCACAGTCAAAAGTTTAGGAACGTTTAAGAAGTTCGTAGAAAAGCATCTTAGTATTCTTTAAAGTCGAAGAGTGGAGGAAGGTAAGCCCTTCCTAGAAGCAAGGTGTTTATTCCATTCCGTCGGGTGAATTATACCTCACCCTGAAGCATTGGTAATTAATTTCTATGGTCAACGGTACAAAATTTCAGCTAGTTAGTTTTTGAAAAACCTTTTTTGGTTTATTGTAGTTTATTATTATTTTTTTTTTTAATGTCGGGAAGTTTCAGTGGCAGTGGAACAGTGAAAAGTTTAGCTTGGAATAGCCCAGGGTGGGTTTAAGGGCTTATTGAGGCCTCACTTAAACTGTATTCGTTTTTGAAGTTTTCAACTTCAAGGGTCTGCAAAAGCATCTCTATTGTATTTTTAGCGTGGTTTTTTAATATCAGGAAGTTTTAGTGGCAGTGGTACAGTGAAAACTTTAGCTTTGAACAGCTCAGGGGTGTTATTCTGGAATCGAGAGAAAATTTGCTCCCAGGGAGTTAAATTCTCTCGCTACTATGCATCTCATTGGTCCAAATCTTCGGTTTAAATCGGTTTCTCTCACTTTTGTCCGATATTGATTCTTTGAATTCTATTGGTCCTGACTAAGAGAATTACTTTCCATCAATATGGGGCAAAAGTGAGAGAAACCGATTTTAACCGAAGATTTGGACCAATGAGATGTATAGTAGCGAGAGAATTCGACTCCCTGGGAACAAATTTTCTCTCGATTCAAGAATAACCCCACAGGGTTGGTTTAGGGACTTACTGACTCCTCACTCAAATTTTATTTATTTTAGAGTTTTTTACTTCAAGGGTACTTGCACACACTCCACCCTGAAGCTCTGGTAATTAATTTTCAAAAGCTGGCTCGGTCAACGGTGCAAAGCTTCATCTAGATTGTTTTCTAAGAAACTTCTTTGGTTTATTTTATTTTAAGCGTGTTTTTTTAATGTCAGGAAGTTTTGTAAGCAGTGGCACAGTAAAAAGTTTAGTTTTAAAGTCAAGGAGTGGAGGATGGTGATCTTCACCTAGAAGGAAGGTGCTTATTCCATTCCATGGCGTGGATTATACTCCACCCCGAAGCTTTGGTAATTAATTTCTGTGGTCAACGGTGCAGAGTTTTAGCTAGTTGGTTTTCGAAGAAGCTTCTTAGGTTTGGTGTATTTTGAACCTGTTTTTCTTTAATGTCAGGAAGTTTTAGTGACTGTGGTATATTCAAATTAGCTTGGGATAGTTCAGGGTGGGTTTAGGGGCTTACTAAGGCCTCATTTACCCACTCCACCCCGAAGGTTTTTTTAGCAGTGGTACAGTAAAAACTTTAGCTTGGGACAACCCGAGGTTGGTTTAGGGGCTTACTGAGGCCTCACCTAAATTTTATTCGTTCTTGAAATTTTTTCCTTCAAGGGTGGCTGCTGCACCCACTTAACCTGTAGCCTTGGTAATCAATGTCCAAAAGTTGATTCGGGCAACGCTGCAGAGTTTCAGCTAGTTTTTTTTTAAAAAGCTTCTTGGGTTATTGTATTTTAAGCGTGTTTTTTTTAACGTCAAGAAGTTTTAGTGGTAGTGGTACAGTCAAAATTTAGCTTGGGATAGCCCAGGGTCGGTTTAGGGGCTTATTGAGGCGCACTCAAATTTTATTCATTTTTAGAGTTTCCTAGTTCAAGGGGTGCAGCCACTCCACACTGAAGCTTTGGTAATTAATTTCCAAAAGTTGGCTCGGTCAACGGTGCAAAGATTCATCGGGTTTGTTTTCGAAAGAAGCTTCTTTGGTTTATTTTTTTAATGTCAAGAAGTTTCGTTACTTGGTTTATAGGGGCCTCTTAAAGTGCTTTTCTATAAGAACGGTTTAAAAATTTTGTTGCATAAACACTACTAAAACCGCTTTAAGCACTAAATCAGTTTTATTTTAAAGCGATTCAGGAAAGATTTTGAAACGCTTTAGCACATTCTTTCCAATCTAAAGAAATACTCTAGCCCGGTTTTACCACAAAATCTGTTGTTAAGTTTATTTGTTTTATTTTTTTCTTTTTAAACTGACATTTAATGAAGGACCTATAAAACCTCGGAGAAAGCGATTTTATTTAAAACCGTCCTTATAAAAACCGGGTTTAGGTGCGTATACACGTAGTAACTGGTACAGCTAAAAGTTTGGGACAACACAGTAAAGTGAAAATTATTCTCGGGGTGGGGGGACTTCAATAATCAGTAATAATATCAGTAATAGTCTCGGATGACAGATTTTTAGGAAAAAAATCACTTATAGGAGTCAATCTAAGGGGGGGGGGGTTGGGATTGAGGAGATATTTAGGAAAAAATCAATCCTTAAGATTCAACATTTAATGGGTCTCGGAGAGAGGAGCTTGAGCATCCATCCCTCCCCTCTGCGTACGTCACTGCCCCAGTTTGGGTTGTAAGCGGACTGAGGGAGAATTGTGTATAATATTGTGTATTGTAAATTATATTTTAATTGTTATTAACTTTAATTATATATTTAATTTTTTTAAAGGATAACAGGATGAAAGTAGGCAGAAAGATGTGATAAACTGAAAATTATGGAGTAAAGCCATGTAAATCGAAATAAAACAAAATAAATGGTTGCCCAGAAGAACCACATTATATAATGTTTTCTCCATATTTTTCCCAAATGACACCTATTTTTAAAAAAGATATTACTGATTTTTTAACTCCAATTTATTGTTAAATTCCTTCTTAAAACTCATTTAAAAAAAGTTTTTAATTGAAACTCTGAAATATTGCTTTGCTCTCAACGCACACTCCAATTTTCGTATTGAAGTTCGCAGCTTTGAGGTTTGCTAATTTTTGCTGCTTCAAAAGGAAAAGGGTGCAAATTAGGTTTTTTCACAGTTAGCAGTAATAAAAATCGTTATCGCTACACAGTTCTTGCGTAAATTTACAGGGTAACGATGGCTATACTTTTTAAACAGGATGTAATATAAAAAAAATACAAAATACGTTTTTATGGGCTGAGAGCAGGGAATTTTTTGACCAATTTTTTTATTTTTCGTAGATTGCAGTTCCTTACTTTAGAGGATTTATTGGAAGCCTGTGTATGTCTTGCTGAAAAAAAATATAAAACACCTATTTTAACGTCTTTATTTTTTACCTATTTATTACGATGAAGCATGTAGTAATTACCCTCAAATATATTTATTTTTATTCCTCTAATAAACAATTATTCTCATATTATTAATATAGTTAAGGGTTGTTTTTACCAAATAACTTTATCGATCATAAGTGGGCATAAGCAATCTAAAAGTTTTTGTGGCTTCAGGATCCTAGCTAGAGTACAGATGCATAGCTAGACCTTTCTTGAAAAGTCTGTTTTCTGTTTAATACTGTTTTACTGAACAACAGAAGACACTTTAATTTTTTTAATAATTTTTTCTTAAATACTGTTTTCATAATAATAAGATAACCCTTTAGTCCATGTTAAGTATAATTTATTTCCTAAGCATAGGATAATCTCCTCATTTTTATACGTACCTACTTCATTAAATTTTATAAGTTTATAGATAGTTTTGAATGTTCAAGCCCGTCACTAAATTTTAGATATACAATGGAATAGTTTTAAAGTCACTGTTTGGGTTATTTCGCGATTTTATTACCTACTTATTCGAACGGAACCATTTTAATAAAACATGTTAAAAGGCATTCACTTTCTGGAAGTTGACTTCTTAACTTTAAAATTTAATTTAGAACTTCTTTACTGTCTAAGATAGCTGCTGGTACACTGACGGATCCAAAATGCCTTCAGGCGTTGGATCCGGAGCTTATTGCAGCCAGGAAAATATCAGGATTATATATAATCTTGGACGAATGGCTACAATGTTCCAGGAGGAACTCTTCGCCATTGAAATGAGCGCACGTTAGATGATAGATCATAACTAGCGCAACAGATCAATAAAGATACTCTCCGACAGTCAAGCGGCCTTTAAGGCTCTTGAATCTTATAGGAGCTCATCGAGAACCGTTAGGAGCTGCCAGGACACACTGAACACCCTAGGGCAAATAAACACTGTGTCGCTGGCATGGATTCCGGGACATTCTGGGCATCGGGGAAATGAGACTGCCGACCAGCTGGCGGGTGAAGCGGCCTCTGCCGTCTTTATTGGCCCCGAACCAGCCCTTGGAATAGCATACAACACAATCAAAACCGCTCTCTCGGGCTGGATGGAAAACAAGTTCCACCAATACTGGGACTGGCACATTCCAAAGAGTTCATTACAGAACCCTGCAGGAAGAGGGCCGGGAAACTCATTGAGCTCACCAGGCAGGACATCCGGACAATGGTTGATCTATATATCGGACACTGCAGGCTGAAAGTACCATTCCACAGAATGGGTCCAAGTGAGGACACCGAATGTAGACTCTGTATGGAGTATGATGAGATGGCCAGACATGTGCTGTGTGAATGACCGGCCATTGCACGTCAGCGTCAACGTAACTTCGGTAAAACACAGATCGATGGACTGGATCTGAATGATCCAAAGCACCAAAGCACGTTGCGAGCCTCTTCAAGAGGCTGAATATTCTGTAGCAACGAAAAATGTTAAAAGTGAGCCTCAATAGACCCAATAGTGGTCGCAGTGAACAGTGCCATACTGGCACACTCAACGAATCAATCAATCAATAAATCTTTACTGTCTGAACTCTATTTGTCAACTTCTTTCAAACTTCGCTTTCCTTGCCAAAATGCAATATATAGGGACCCAAAATATGTTTAGCTAAATTTATTACAAGCTGTACCCAAAAAAACAATTTTATAATTCAAACAAAACTGAGTTTTTTAAAGTCATTCTAACGCTTTTATAAAAAACTAATCACTCAGCAACTTCCATGAACTCCTGTTAAGTCTGAAGATCAAAATAACTCCATTATAAGTATAAACAACTTTAATTCAACTTCAAAGAGGCTGAATCTTTAGAAAAATAATCCCTTAACTTAAATAATAGATTTAAAGTCAAAAGTACCAAAATAGAACTTTGTCTAAAACGTCATAACCATTAAGATAGAACTTAATCTAAACAAACGTCAAAAAAGTTTGTTACACAGGTGCTCCGTTAAGCTTAATGGAACCCACACATAAATTTGATATTTACTTTACTTTGGTCTTGATTCTTATTAGTTGAATCGGAAGGAAGTTTTTCCAGCTTTCATTTCATTCATTTGATAGAACTTAATCTAAGCAAACGTTAAAAAAGTTTACACAGGTGCTCCATTGAGCTTAATGCAACTCTCATATAATTTTTTTACTTTTAGAGTTTACTTGGTAAACCTTAGATTTAAATTGCTATTTAGAAAATAACTTTTTAATTTATATCCTTTCTATTAACTTAAAATCACAACTTTTTGCGGTCGTTTTAAAGCATTTTGTGCGGCACCACAATCACTATGGTTATAGGCAGTGCCAGTGGCGTAGTAACGGGAGGGGGACAACCCTCCCAACCCAAAACTTATCGCTAACTTTGCAAAAGATTCCGTTTGTTGACTTTAGAACTGTAATGTTTAGAATACTTTTATACCAATCCCCCTACCCCCGAAAATTTTTCTTATTACGCCAGTGGGCTTCAAATCCTAGCGAAAGAAGTTCTTTTGTTTCTTGTTTTATCAGTGGATGAAGTGATAAAAAACCGACGTCAATTATTCCAGACCGGAAGGAAAGCCTCTCACACGTTTGGGTAAACAAGTCCAGTATATTAAATCCCTCGAAACCATGAACATTAATGGAAAAATCATGTGAGGCCGAACTAGATTGTCTATAGCTGTTGTCGTCATAAAAAAAACAATAGGTGTACTCTTTCAAAAATTTTCGTCATTTTTTGTGAACCTTTTTATAGGTGTTGGGTTGGGATTATTGCGTACAAAAAAAATTCTTATTTGTATTTAAGTGGTGAGATATATAATCCCAATTATAGATTTGTTCTGTGGCGGATCCAGCAATTTCACCAGGGGGGGGGGCGCAAGCAATACTTTTTTATGGTCATCATTGTTTTTGGGGGTTTGGTTAGATTGGTATGTTAGTTAGTTAGTACTAACCTAACAGTTTCCACCTACATATGTTCGTAGTTGCGAGCTTGAGCCGTTGGTGGTGACTAACAGATACTACCTGATACAACCAATTTATTTTTGCAAACTTATTTGTTATACAAATCCTTAATTCTAAAAAACAGAAAAATCCATTCAGTATCAACATTCCAACATTATTATCGTATTAAAAATCTTTTAGTTATATAATAAAATTAAGTTTTCTTTTTTGCTTTGCAAATCTATCTAAGATAGATTCTAAATCCAAGTTCATAAAAAAGCGCCAAGCCAGTAAGTCTCTCTTCTCCTATCGTGGACCGAAGATAAGTTTTCAAAAGTCTTAAAGTAGAGAAACTTCATTCGGCGGTAGCAACCGAAACAGGAAGAGGAGCACCAATTTTTAATGCGTTGTAGATATTGGGTTAATCATGTTTACTACACAGGGTCAACGCGCCCCCCCTCCTTAATCCCCCCCTGGGCTGCGTTCAGAAAGCCCACACCATGGTGGGCCCGCACTCGGTGTGTCCGCAAGTGTAAACAACACCTATAATCTGTCATTCTTGTCTAATATCAGCTAATTTACAAAATCAAAACAAGGGGATGTTGGGATAAATGATAAAATAGACTTTTTGGTTCCTCTTAGTTTCGAAAGTTGAGATTGGTTTCTGGGTTTGCTTTTCTTATGTGACATGATCTTATAAGAAATGACCCAAAAAATATATTTTTGCGCTACAAGTGGGTAGAAAAATGTAAAAATAGGCCTTTTGTCCTCTTATTTTCGAATGATGGGTTTTGGGTTGGCATGTTTTTAGGCTACAATTGAGCAGAAAAATGTTGGATAGTTTTTAAAACCGTCCCCACCACTTTTTTATTTCTTAACGGATCATTTAAATATGAGGTCATTGAAAAGCTACATACAAACATTCCAAAATTTTGAAAATGATCAAGTATCAGCAAGATATACTAGACTAATAAGACATAAGAAAGATTTAGAAATGGAAAGAAAAATAAAAGTCACGTTTTTTTATTGGCTTAAAAACGACTTTAGAAAAAAAATCATGAAAAACCATATATTTTGCAGAGTTAGTTAAAAAAAATTGAATGAAATTAAATTTTTAAACAGTCTTGTCGTTAAAAATTATTCAAATTACACCATATCATAACCTCATTCCAGCACACTATCATCGTCTAAGTCTGGACTGGGGTGACGGTGTGGTGTGATAAGCTCACTAAAACAGAAATAATTATCTACAATTTTGACTCCTATTGCCGCTTATTAGTGGCCTTGCTAATGACGCTATAAACGCACTCGTGGACACACCACCTTTTCTGAACGACGAAAATGAGACGCACCGGTCATTTTCATATCCCTGAACGGTAACACATCACGCACCAGTGCGTTTTTTACACTAGTGTGGGCATTCTGAACGCAGCCCTGGATTTGTTGCCGAAATTAGGTCATTAATGCGTCGCAGGCCAAAATTTGGAGAAAATTACACTAAAAATGCCTTTTTGACACGTGTTAAAGGCTGAGGCAGATCTGACAGAAGTTGTCAATCGCATGTCGAGCGAGACTTATTTTCATGAGATATAGGCGTTAGCGCGCGCTAGTGTCGTATGTAGTTTACGTAGCGTCGCCTGACCCGGTAAACAGAAACGCCCACCTATGCCGGTCTTCACCAACGATAGCGCCGGATTTCAGAGCTACGTTGTACGTTTACGCGGTGGCTTGGTTTTTAGTCCCTATTAAAAAGGGTTAGCTGCAAAGGGAGGAGGCAATTGCTCTGCGCCACACACACACTGGTATTTAATTAACAAGTTTTTAAACTTTTTTCGATTGGCAGTAGGTTAAGGTTAATTTGATCAATTAATATGTGTTTTTTTTGGAATATACACGACAGAAAAATTTGAGTTTAAACGAGTCGACACCGAACATTAATTAAAAAATTTGCTCAATTATGATTTAAATTAAATCAATTTTAATTTAAATATTCTTTCTTGCCCTAATTTCAATCTAAATTGATTTAAATTAACTCCAAATTGTGCGAATTTTTCACTCAGTTTCCGGTGTCGACACGTTTGACTAAAAAAATGTTTACAAAAATATAACTATGTTGGGAATTTGGAACCTTTGGTTGCACTATAACAAAGTTATGATTGTTTTCCACAAACCAAAACTACACTTTTTTGCACTCGACGCACGTTTCGGTAACAACGTTAGCATCATCAGGAGACGATAAACAATAAACTAAATTAACTAATAATTTGTCATTGGTCACGCTTTATAATCCTATTTCCCTCAACTAAAGAATAAAGTGTACTAAACGGAATGGGTCCTCTATCTTTATTTAAACTATTTCTGGATTTAATGATTTCCATACTTTTATATGCATTCAAAAGTCTTTTGTTTGGTACACTTTTTAGAAGTTTTGGGTTGTCTAATGTGAATCTATGATCGTTTTCAAAAGCATGCTCGGCCACACTTGACTTTTCTGTTCTTCCGTATTTTAAGTGTGCTAAGTGTTCTTTGAATCGTGTTTGAATAGAGCGTCTCGTTTGGCCAACATATTTTTTGTCACAATCCACGCAACTAGCACTTAGCACACTTAAAATACAGAAGTACAGAAAAGTCAAGTGTGGCTGAGCATGCTTTTGAAAACAATCATAGATTCACATTATACAAACTAAAACTTCTAAAAAGTGTACCAAACAAAAGACTTTTGAATGCATATGAAAGTATGAAAATCATTAAATCCAGAAATAGTTTAAATAAAGATAGAGGATCCATTCCGTTTAGTACACTTTATTATTTAGTTGAGGGGAGATAGGATTATAAAGCGTGACCAATCACAAATTATTAGTCTTATCGCCGCCCACTAAAAGATAGCATATAAGATAGAGTGTAGCTTAATTTAGCTTATTGTTTTTCGTCTCCTGATGATGCTAACGTCCTTAGCGAAACGTGCGTCGAGTGCAAAGAAGTGTAGTTTTGGTTTGTGGAAAACAATCATAACTTTGCTACAAAAATATAATTTCAAATCCACGAGCACATTAAAAAACTGTTAAAAACTAAAATGACCAACAGTGTAAGGTTAAGAGTAAAGTCTTAGTCTTAGTCTGACTTGCTTATCCAAAATTTTGCTTGAAAAGGTATTTTTAACCCCACACACCTCCTTTATGAACGTACCAGCCTGCCGCTGAAGGGAGTGATGGAGTTGTTGGAGTGCTACTTTCAGGTGAAAAGAGGTTTTATGCTTAGCTCACCGTAACATATAAACCTAAACTCTGGCTGAGATATGTTGATGATTCTTTTATTGTCTCGACCGGGAATGACCAACAATTTGCAGAATTTCACAACCTAAATAACATAAGACCCCACCATTAAATTCACAATGGGGTTTGAGCAAAATTGTCAAATTCCTTTTCTTGATGTACTTGTCAAACGAGTAGAAAGCGACATCAGAACCACATTCTATCGTAAGTCCACTCACACAGGACAATTTTTAAATCAAGGTTCAAATCATTCTGCTACAACCAAACGAGGCATAATAAGAACTTTGTATAATAGAGCCGTTCAAATTTGTAACAATTCTCATGACTTAGATATCGAAATAAGAAACATTAAGAACGATCTGTAGCAGAATGGTTACAGCCTTAAACTTATAACAGATACTATTTCTAAATTTCAGCAAACAGGACAGAGATTACAAGACCAAAGCCAGGCAAATGCATTCCTTACAATTCCATACATTAAAGGAGTATCAGAGAAAATTCGAAGAGTAGCGAACAACTTTAATAGTAAAACATCTTTTAAATCTAATAATACAATTCGAAGCCTTCTTAGTAAAGCAAAACCAGAGAACAAACAAAATAAGGAATGCATTTACCAAGTTCCTTGTGTTCTATTAGGCTTAAAGAACATCAGACGAATACCCAAAGAGGTGAAATAACGAAATCAGGAACACGAATGAAGTGGACAGAAGCAAAGGTTTTGCACAAGGAGTCACACTGGAAAAAGCGAAAATTTCTTGAAGCTGCCTTTATTGGGCAGAATCAGGGTGTTTTCAGTAAACCAAGTGTTGAAATTCCAAATATTTGGAGCCAACTTCTTAAACTTCACGGTTGAGTGATTTCTCATAGTATATAAGTACGTAGCCTTAGGAATAGATTATAGTTGGCACCTGAAGACGATCAGAGATTGTACTGATTGTGTTTAAATAAAATATAGACAATGGAAGACCAAAACACAGAGTTAATTTCAAATACATCATTGTCTCAACCTTTTAAACAAGTTTAGTCTCATGTTAAAAATAAAGCTTGATTCTAGGGTTTTCTAGTGGTACTTGTTGCAATTTTTGTCCAGTTTTGCAGATATGAGCAGGCAAAATACGCCCTGCCCTGTTTGGTTCCATATTTCATAGAAAACTAAAAGTCAAAATTCAAAAACTATTACTAGAGAACCCTAGACTTAAGATTAATCTTTAAAATGAGATTAAAATATCTGTATTTGGATAGAAAAATGTGAGGCTCAAGATATCTTTGCAAGCAAAATTTTGCATGAGTAAGAAAAGAAAAGCTGGCAGCACAGACCTTACTCTTAAACAATGAAAAAAACGGGACCTGGCAATAATTGTTAAGATTACAAATATATAAAATAAATATTTTACCAAAAATAAATAACATTCTTGTTGAATGCAGTGAAAAACCCTCGTGACATATTATGCTCTTATGTCATATCTTTATTTGTAGTATGAAAATGGTGGGCTGTCAGTGGTTACGGTGTTCGTGTTTTTTAAAGTATTTTCTATTTTTTTTTGGATTTTTAAATAAAGTTGTAAGAACTACTTTTTTTGTACCTTCAAAACATGTTTTTAGTAACTGCCTGCAGATGAGTAAGCATGTCTTTTTAGGTTATCGATGCAAACTTTTTTTTTATCACGGGTGCAAAAAAAGATTTCTCTCCGTTTTTTACCCAAAATTAAAGAGAAATAGCGGTCAATAGTAATATTGAAAAAATATAATTATTCTTGCCTAAAAATTAAGCCATTTCCGCCAGTTGTCACCAAGTTTTTAGCAAAAAATCATTTAAAAACTTTGTCAAAATAAATTGTCAAAAATTAAAATGTCGCAACAATGAACGTCGCCCAGTAAAACGGTACATCGCTATGGAAACCATTGTTATTTCATTTACCAGCCGCCTTGATTTATAGTGTCAAGATGGTGTGTGGCGAGAAGTGCTTTTCGTTCTTAAATTTTCCTGTTTTTCGTGGATTTTTTGATAAAGGTATTAAATAAAATAGTGTTAACAACTCGCGGCTAAGCTGTAATTTTTTTTACTTGCATTTTTAAAAACCTCGCTGCGCTCGTTATTTAAACCAACGCTTGTAAAAAGAGCACTATTTTAGCCACTAGTTGTGAAAACGACGATTTTCGTTGCGTTGTTATTCCTAGATGCCTAATATATCGTAGATGGGGAAACCGGGTCTTTTGTCTCTTGGATTTATTGCCAGGAGAGATTTCGTTTACCATGACATGCCCTAAACCTTAGTGACATAAAGGAGAGGAAAATAAGAAGTAATATCAAGGCGAAATCAGATAATAAAATTGGTCTCCTTGATTTGGTGTTATAGTTTTATTATGGAAGTTTGAGCAAAGCACAGGCACAGAAATTTTTCCGCGCATGTGTGGAAAAGTGTAATGACGTTAACTGTCAACAAATTTTTCCGCACATGTTTTGCAAAGTGCTTTTCCACAAAAATTGATGCAACTCATCAGTGTCCGTAGGAAAAATAGCGTACACAACTCGAAAGAAAGTAACTTTCTTACACTCGGATGTTGTTTCACTCGGCTGGCGCCTCGTTCACAACATTCACGCTCGTGTGAAATTTGTCACTTTCTTCTTTCGTATATATATATATATATATATATAAAACGTCACCAAATTTTTAACCAATTTTAAATCTATGTTATGTTTTAAGTAGTCGTTTTTAATATGTAATATCGAGCCGGACACCATCGACGAATTCTTAAATTTTAAAACGTTTTTCTAGTCAACATATTTTAAGCAATTTCAAGTACATGTAACTTTTAAATATTCGTTTTTAATGTGTTAGTATATTTATTATGTTTATTTATATGAATTTAAAACGAAAAGTTCAAGTTTTTGTTTTGATGTGATGATTTTGCTGCACATTTTGAAGCTTGCTTTCCAAACCTTCAAGTTCTAGAATAAAAAAACTAATTTTTAAAGTTTTTACTGTTTTGTTAGTGTTCAAAAAAGTACAGCCAAAAAACATTTTTTCTCTGTTAAAATGAAAAATGTTTAGACAGAGAGGGCACAATTTTAGAGGTAAATGGAGAGATAATTTAGTAAAGTGCAAAAATATTTAAGGTTGTTGAGGAGAGGCAGCGGGCTATAAAAGAGTATTTTAGAGAAAGATGAACATAATTTAAGGCAATTGTTTAATAAAAATTTCTGTTATGTCGTCTGTCTGACAAATGATTTTTATTTTGCCATTTTTATACAAAAAACGGAAAATTTTGTAATTGTGTAAGACATAAATAAGGTGGTATTAATTTCTTTTAATCAAAGTTCTTTAGAGTCATTAAATTTACCAAAAAACGTGTTCTACTATAAGTGTATTTAAGCACATCTAAAAATCATTTAACAGGTATTTAACTAAATTATTTTAAAATTCGTGCTTTTAGGGTTGACAACCCTTTTATCGTCTTTTTGTTCTTGCAAAAATTTGGAGATATTATTGTGCGTGTATGTATAAATGTATTATAATGCTTAATTGTTTTACATTTTTTTTATACTTTCATATTGTATTTGTAAAATTTGACAAACCATATTTATGTAATATATGTATATTTTATTCTTAATATGGGAAGTAAATAAAGATCTATCTCTCTATCTATGACTAGTTCTTAAATTGTCACCCCGTATGCAAAAACTACTTGCATTTTTATTTAAAAAAAAATATATAAAATTTAGCCCTGACCTCTAGTTTTCCTGGAGCTTTACATGCATGGAAATACTTTCATATGAAAAATAGAGACTGTCTATATAACGATAAGAGCATAACGATCGTTTTAAATTGGAAACCCTCGACTTTTGCCAAATATTTTAGGATTTTCTGATACCGAGAATAGTTTAGGAGGCAGTTTGTATAAAGCGCCTTCCATACTGGGAGTCTCAGATTTGTGTATTACCAGCAACACATCTCAGTTAATATAGCAAGGAAATGAATGAATTAGCACTTTTTATTCCAAAGCAAAAAGTTGGTAGCCCAGCCGGAACTGTCCATTTAAAAATATGGCTTAATGCAATTAGCTATTTTATTTTGAGTGTTTTACAAATATCACCCCCCTTTTTCTTTGTAATAATTAAAAGTTTTTGATTTGTTTTTTTTTTATTGTAGGCTGTTAATTTAACTTTAATATTGTGGATACTGTTTCAGGTGTGCTAGGCAATGAAAATAAATGGCTTTGAGTTTACATAGCCTTAAGTACACATACACAAAGTTGAGAGCTCGCTAAACCCAAAATAAGAAAGTTATAGTAATACGAAAATCCTGTTATTCAAACTTGGCCGAAACTTTTGTTCCAGGACATTCCGACTCTATTGTAACTTAATTACAATAACTGAAACTTCGAACAAACTTACGGAACAACTACAACAACTATACAAGTAGTGCAAAAGTTAGGTGTTGTTGTAATAAATGAGAAGAGTTTGTATAGGTGTTATAGTTCAGTTCGATTGCACCATATAACTGAGATACTATAATGGCTCAAGTGTCGTAGAATGTGTAACGATAACTTTGAAAAACAAAAAAAATAATAGGGAGATTTTGGTCAGGTTTTTTGTCAGTCTGTTACCCTTACCTTTATTCTGGGCAGGCGCAGTAGCGCTCTGTCAGGCTGTTACCTTTATTAAAGGTAACCAGTGGCGCTAATTAGCGTCGAATAGCGACTACCTTTACCGTTAAAAAGACAACGAACCAAACTTGATGTGATTCTGTGGTGGAAGATTTTTAGGTTATAAAAGTTTGTTTTGTTCTACAAAAATTTTGTGTATTTGGATTTAATTTTTTGTTAACCGTATTTATAGTAGTATTGGGGTGCCTTATTTTTTTACGGTTTTTTTTTGGTAAACATTGCAGGTGAGTTAGTACAAATAAGTTTGCAGAGACGCGATTTCTTCTATAACTCCACCAAAGATATCTTGCAAAATCATTTGCCTGACTAAATTTATGTTGAGGTGTCCGTCTCCCAGAGAAAAAACAACAAAAGTCAATAAAAAAGTAAGGTTATGTTTACAGCCAAATGATTTACTACGTTCAAAAGCTCTATTTTGAATCTCTTGAAGTTACCTTTATTTACGGTAACGGTAACCATAAGAGTAACGAAATTTGCCGTTAAACTGCCTGACCAAAATCTCCCTAATGTAAAATCATGGTTGGCCATGAGCAAGGCCAAAGTCGAAAAGGAGGATTTTTTGGCTCTGCGTTTTTTCAGGCTACCTTGATTGGGAGGGTTATTATAGCTACGGCTATTTTTACCGTGCATTTCATTTTCCATTTCCAATGCACTAATCAAGGTCAGCCGCCATATTGAAATTGGTCAGGAGAATTTGGAATGAACAGTACGTAGTTTTTCCGAAATTTTACCATTATTTATTTACATTTGGCGTAAAAACGGATTGGCAATTTTTTTTTAACTGTGTGCAAAAAAAAATGCATCGGAACCCAAACAAGCCGTTTGGTTATTTTCGGACAATTAATAAAAATCGTGGTGCTGAGATGAAGGAATGAAAATAGTAGTTTTAACAGCTAGTGGCTAAAATAGCGCTTTTTTTACAAGCGTTGGTTTAAATAACGAGCGCAGCGAGGTATTTAAAAACGCGAGTAAAAAAAGCACAGTTTAGCCGCGAGTTGAATCAAGGCGAATGGTAAATGAAATAACAATCATTTCCATAGCGATGTGCTATTTTACTCGGTGACGTTCATTGTTGCGACATTTTAATCTTTAGTTTGATATTTTAACGATATTTTTAAATTATTTTTTAGTAAATACTTGGTGAAAACTGGCGGATTTTTTCAATATTCCTATTTTCCGCTATTTCTCTTTAATTTTGGGTAAAAAACGGACAGAAATCTTTTTTTGCACCTGTGATCAAAAAAAAAAGTTTTTTTTGCATCGGTAACCAAAAAAGCCATCCTTTAGTTATCTGCAAGACAGTTACTAAAATCATGTTTTTAATAAAGGTATAAAAAAAATATTTTTGGTGAATATGAATACTCTACAAACATACAAATATTACCTATTTATTTTGTTCTTTTTTTTAACATGCATTATTTAAAAATGTCTGTGACCTTGTAATGTTGTTTGTTTCACAATCTTACTTATCTCTGACTCCTCCACTTTCCGTGGAAAAGAAAACGAACCGGTTCCAGACACACGTGTCGGAGGGTAGTTTTTCTGTTGTAAAAAAAACAAATGGAGATATATAGTGCAAGAAAAAATGGGAAATTGTATGAAAGTAGTCTTTATACCGCGTGTAACAAGGGATAGGCACGGCGCCTTACCGCCTTTATTTTTAAGGATAGAACTTTGAAAATTTGGAATTTTACAAAACTGATAAAAGCTCAAAACTGTGTCCTATTGACACATGTTGTGTCACACGAGGATAACTTTTGATTTTTAAATGAAAAACCCTGAATTCACCAAACCTGAAGGCGTAAAGGCATTCTAAATACTTTTAAAAAATATTTCTTTTTAAACCTTCTTAAGCATGGCTTTTTTGGTTACCGATGCAAAAAAACTTTTTTTTTATCACGGGTGCAAAAAAAAAGATATCTCTCCGTTTTTACCCTAATTATTTTTGCCTAAAATTAAGCCATTTCCGCCAGTTTTCACCAAGTATTTACGAAAAAATAATTTAAAAACATCGCCAAAGTATCAAACTGTCACCGTCACCGAGTAAAAAGGCATATTGCTATGGAAACTATTTCATTTTACAGCCACCTTGATTTATAGTCTAAAGGTGGTGTGTTGCGAGAAGTGCTCTTGGTTCGAGCGATGCCTCCGATATTTAATAGGCCTTCCATCTACTAGCGTTTTAGTGAGCTTTGAACGTATATGGCGGCCATAGTAACTGTTAACAGTGTCAAAAATGGTGGCGGCATACGTGTAAAAGCGTACTTAAACGAAAGGTGTTGGCTGGCCTCCGTCGGAGGATGTCGGAGGTATCGGTTCGAAATTTTTAATAGTAGTATAAACCCAGGGACTAAAGTGCCTCTTTTAATCCCGAGGCGAAAGGTTTATCATCGAAAGAATATCAACATATTTTTCGATTTTCCAGCAAAACCGACATTTTACGTCATTTGCAAAGAATCAAGAAGACTTTTTGGTGTGTTGGTAGGTCATCCGCACGGAGCACAGAGAGAGAGTGCGTTCACCAACTTGCCAATTTTGCGCGTCTTATAAATTTGAAAAAAACAAACAAAAATTAGGCGTGATTTGCTCAACAACTTTTCTCTTTTTCTAAATTTTTGAAAAAAACCGTAGAAATGGCAGAAAACCGTGTACTGCATAATTGTCAAAAATTGTTTATTTTATTTAAAGTTTTGAATGTTGTTCACAAAAATAACACTACAATAAAGTCAATGACGTTGTGGCGCCGGAGGCAAAAATGTTTACAATTTCAGTAGAAATTCTTTACTAATTGTAATCTCTCTCTGGGTACCTACTAATTTCGCGGCGTGGCCTTGATGTTATAGCGGTTTCCTTTTGATGCACTGGGGCAAAACTAAAACTGACTTGGTGCTGTCAGAAGATTGCATCGGTGCATGATTAGGGCATTTCAAATGGAATGTGTGGAGCGCGAAGCGGCCTCTGCCGTCTTTGTTGGCCCCAAACGAGCCCTTGGAATAGCATACAACACAATTAAATGCAGGCGAAAATTTTTAAAAAAGTTGCACTAAAATTGTAAATATATCAATGGTTTCAAAGCGCAGCAGGAGAAAATTTTTATAAGAAAATGACACAAAGGTAATTTTTAAGACAAAATTAAACTAATACCGTAAATATCAAATATCAAATATCAAAGGACCAGCTTTTCCAGGAAACACAGATTCTCGATATTAGACAACTGTACTGCTTGGAGCTGCTTAAAAACATACAAAAAAAGAAAATAAAACTTACAGAAAAAGTGTTAACATACAAAACCAGAAATAAATCAAATATTGAATATGTTCAGGCTTCCAAAACAATAACGCAACGTTCAATCAAATACTTTGCCCCAAGAATATTAAATAACTTGCCTACTGACTTCAAAAATATACTAAAATTTAGTGTTTTCAAAAAATTAGTCACAAATTGGATAAGAGAAAGTAGAGAGATGTGTAACAATCTAATTAACTTAAATTATATTAGGTAATCAGAAGTAAGATGAAGGTTCTCTAAGATTAATTTTATATGTAAAATCTACCTACTCTAAAATTTTATCATCAATTCGAACTGCTGTGAAAAAAAAACTATTTATCTAAATAATATGGTAAGTCCACAAGCATGTTTATGCTTTTAAGACATTTTTGTGCGTTTATTTTTGCATTTTATTTATACTAGGATTGTAAAATGTTTCTTTACTAAAATAAACGTATTATTTATTATTTATTTATTTATTATTATATTTATTATTTAGGCCCTACTTTTAATTTTGTGAATGGTTTCGTAAAAAATTTAAATCCATTTAGTTAACAAACAAACCACAAACAAAACTTAATAGCTAAATACTTTTTTTTTAAGTCTAAGAAGCTTTTAAGTTGAAACATTATCTTTTATGTTGCAATATCTCAAATATAAGATGCCTATGTTTTTTTGGGCAAACCGGTCAATAACTCGCTCAATGTCAATTTCAATATGTCTGTTATTATGCAGCAACGCTAAGCCCCAAAAACGAATTTCCGTCATAGTGTTTTCAAGTACCTATGTTTTCAATCTTCTGAGGCAGGGGAAGCTTCTTTCTGACGAAGCATTACTTACTGGCAAACATCCAAGAATGTTTTTATCAACGGAAAAATATCGTCACACTTGTTCATTACCTCGAAAACGTTATCATATATGTTTTGATTTAAGCTTTTGCCTACTTCTGACCAATATTGTTTCCAAATACTGACTTCTCCCATTAGAAGTTCAAGAGTTTGTGTTTTGGATTAATGAAACAGTTTTATAGTATTTTTGGCTTCACGTTGTATAAAACTTGGTATGAATATGTTCAGGTCAAAAACACTTAGAGTCTCGTTATTGAACCTTGATTTTATGTCCAAAATGATTTTATCTAAAACTTTTTTATAAATAGAAACTCTAAAATGCTGTTCTTCACTTCTGTATTTCCAATATCGTGGTTTTTGAGGTAAGTACGTCATGCGTTTGTTGTGTCTGTCACAAAATACTGTGAAGGGATTCTAGAATGTCTTTAAAGGAACGTTGCGAAATTTATCGTTCTTTCTCCAATGACTTCAGGGTTACCAGCGGCATCTTTGTTGTCTACTTTTTTCTGGAGCAATTGCCCCCCCCCCCTAGGACGCAACTGGCATAACCAATAAAAAACTAAGCAAGTCAGACAAAAATTTACCAAAATAATTATATTCAACTTGGATTCAATACTATGAATCTTGCTTTCCGTCAATAAAAAACTAAGCAAGTCAGACAAAAATGTACCAAAATAATTATGTTTAACTTGGATTCAATACTATGAATCTTGCTCTCCTTTTGAAAGTTAAAATAGGTTGAAAAAATCAACAGATTTGTAAAATAAATTTCCAGTTTTTGTTATTCTACATAATGGGGAGTTTTTCTAAATGGAACAAAAACTGCTTCTGTTGATCTTAAATTGATTTGAAGTATATTAAGATAAACAGTAATCAAAACCTGTGGTGCATTGTAAATTGAATTAACTATTCGGTATAAAAACACTAGATCCGTTATATTCCTCCTGTTAAAATGATTTCGATCCAGATCGATACCGTTTTCTTGAGTTGATAACAATCTTTATATGATAAAAAATGTAATAATTTACGCACGATATAGATGTCATATCTGGAGTTCCAGATAATGCTGCCAAAATTAAGTTTACCCAAAACAAAGGTGTTATATAGACTTATAGTCTTCGTATTTGTGAACTGTGCACATTTCCTAAGAACATAACATAAAAGTCTAGAGGCGCTTGAGGATATTAAATTTATATGTATGTCAAAAAATCAGCTTTGAATCAATTATAATTCCTAGATCTCTTATATGGTCAACCTTAGGAAGTCTGGTGTTATTAATCTTATAATCAAAATTATTAATATGTTTTTTTTTTAGTAAATTTAAAACTGTTTTGATTACAAAAACTGTTTACCTTGTCAAGATCACCTTGTACCTTTTGACAGTCTAAAAGACTCAGAATCCGCCTAAAACACTTTAAATCGTAAGCAAACTTAAGAAACTGACAATGCTTAAAACATGATTTTATCTCGTTGATATATATATATAAATAAAAGGGTCCTAAGTGAGACTCTTGAGGAACACCGGAAGTTGAACCCTTCAGTCCTTAACATTTGACTCATTCTTTACAAAAGATATAATTACTTTTAAAGTAAGGTCAAATGGTACAACTAAATCCCCCCCCCCCCTCGTGGGAATGTTTTTTAGAAGAAAAAATGGAAAGCTATAAAATGTACGAAGAAAATAATTTAACAATCATGGTGGCCCTGGGCAAGGCCAAAGGGAAAAAATCTACTGCGCATGCTCGACGCAGTCGACTCGCGCCCAGATCAGTTTTTGCCATTGCATTTATTCCAGGTTAACTTGATAAGAGTTATTATCGGTAGTTTTTTTTTTGGGAAAATGCAAGGGCAGGGCCGTCATAGTATCTCATATTTCTACGGCCTGTACCAAAAAGCAATTCTTTCTTCCACATCCATATCTTATGTTTCGAGAAATGACTTTTGTTTAGTCGGAATTTTCAATTTGTCATTGTAGAGTCCAAATAAATCTTCTTTTCTAAAGCTTAAAATGAAGTTTTCTCATCAACCCGACCGCGGTTGACGACAAGGTAACAAATCGGGCAACTTTTAAAAGTGTTGACGAGTCATCTCGAGTTTCGGGAATGGTAATAGGAAACGAGCATAAATCTAACGTCTTTTACTGAAAAATATCAGTGGCGAAATTTTGCGCAAAGCACATAATTTTGAGGTTATTCGACTCAACAAAACGGGGTTAATTATTCATACTTCAACAATTTTTGCCTAATCCATATATTGAACAAGGTTCGAGCTCCCTACCACAAAAGTCATACTTAAACAGTTTGGGACATACTCAGTTGGTCTTGTAGAAAAAACATCGCGCAGCGAGCGTAGTATTTTGCGATCTCTCCAAAGCCTTTGACAGTGTCGACCACACAATACTTTCAGGTAAATGAGAGAAATGAAATAGAAATCTTTATTGAACCAAAAAAAATTTACATTTCTACAGGAGGTTCTTACTGTAATCTTACAACTACAATATACACACATTTTTGTCAGGTACATTAAGAAATTTAAATTAATTTAGTTACCTATAAAAAAAAAATATTTCCATAAAGCAATTTTTTCTATTACTCATTTATTTTTACAATAATAGAAAACAAAAATTAAAAAAAAAATTAAAATGTTAAAAGTAGCTATTAAGAAAATAAACACTTTTTTAGCACACCTAAGGATGAGACATTAGGTACTCGGACAACCGAACTTGTGCTTGTGCTTTTTTACTAGCGGTTTTAAATCACTTGCTGTGCTCGATAATTAATTCAATGTATGTTATCACTCTATTAGCCAAAGACTAGCCAAATTTTCTTTGGGTAAGCTGCAAACAAGAAAACCCGTTGTAAAACTTTCTCAATTTCATCTGATTAATGACCTTTTTCCGTGGAAAAATGCGCAAAAGCTGCTTAGTGGAAGTCAAATAGGTAAGAGACACAGCAAAATCCTACTACATATATCTATACCCTAATTTAACTTCTTAAAGTTTTTAACGCGTTAAGGCACCTCTATTCGCCTATAACGGCCCTGCTCTTGCATTTTCCGAAAATAGTAGTTTTCACAACTAGTGGCTAAAATAGTGTTTTTTTTTACAAGCGTTGGTTCGTACCTTTATCAAAAAATCCAAGAAATACAGCAAAATACTTTTGAAGATCTCGAACGAAGAGCACTTCTCGCAACACATCATCTTTACGGCGGCTGTTAAATGAAATAATAATGGTTTCCATAGCGATGTGCCTTTTTACTCGGTGACGTTCATTATTGCGAAATTGACATCTTTGACAGTTTGATATTTTGACGTTTTTAAATTAGTATGTTTTCACATCGTACTCAATACGTATTGAAAAGATTGTCTTCTTTTTCTTTCATAGAGCATGTTCTCGGTTCCAACAAAGAGCGTGATATATGAAAGAACCAGATGCTTGATTTTCGATACGTATTGAATACCCTGTGAAAACATGCTAAATTATTTTTTTGTAAATAAAAACGGACAGAAATCTTTTTTTGCACCAATGATTAAAAATAGTAGTTTACATGCGTTGGTTTAACTAACGAGCGCAGCGAGGTATTTAAAAACGCGAGTAAAAAAAAGCACAGTTTAGCCGCGAGTTGTGAACACTATTTTTTTAATGCCTTTATCAAAAAATGCATAGAAAAAATCTACCTTTATCAAAAAATGGAAGAAAAAAAACTTTTAAAAATCTCGAACGAAGAGCACTTCTCGTAACACACCATCTTTACACTATAAATCAAGGCGGCTGGTAAATCAAATAACAATCGTTTCCATAGCAATGTGCTGTTTTACTCGGTGAGGTTTATTGTTGCGACATTTAATGTTTGACAGTTTGATATTTTGCCGATTTTTTTTACATGATTTTTTCGTAAATACTTGGTGAAAACTGGCGGAAATGGCTTAATTTTTAGGCAAGAATAATTAGATTTTTTCAATATTACTATTTTCCGCTATTTCTCTTTAATTTTAGGTCAAAAACGGACATAAATCTTTTTTTGCAACCGTGATCAAAAAAAAAAGTTTTTCTGCATCGGTAACCAAAAAAGACTGCAAACAGTTACTAAATATATAAAAAAAAGTTTTTTTGCATCGGTAACCAAAAAAGCCATGCTTCAGTTATCTGCAGACAGTTAACTAAATTATGTTGTTTTTGATAAAGGCATAAAAAAAACGTTTTTTTTTCAAAGTCGTACTCAAAATATTCATAAACCCCTTGTTTTCGTGCTATTGAGAAAGTAGCAAACTATTCTGGATATTACGGACTATGACTTAGTTAAATAATTTATCGTATCTGCAAACAGTTACTAAATATATAAAAAAAAGTTTTTTTGCATCGGTAACCAAAAAAGCCATGCTTCAGTTATCTGCAGACAGTTACCAAAATTATGTTGTTTTTGATAAAGGTATAAAAAAAACGGTTTTTTTTTCAAAGTCGTACTCAAAATATTCATAAACCCCTTGTTTTCGTGCTATTGAGAAAGTAGCAAACTATTCTGGATATTGCGGACTATGAGTTAGTTAAATAATTTATCGTATACATGTCTTTGGTTCTCCTGCAGCTTCTTATAAGGGAAAATATCTCCTAGAGCTAGTATAAATTTGATGTTGTTAACATCTTTTTTGGTAACATTTACGGTGGGATT
Organism: Oxystoma pomonae; assembly: GCA_963921995.1. Classification (NCBI taxonomy): domain Eukaryota; kingdom Metazoa; phylum Arthropoda; class Insecta; order Coleoptera; family Brentidae; genus Oxystoma; species Oxystoma pomonae. The sequence continues at coordinate 21,196,089 of OY998165.1, forward strand.
TACTAAAAGGGTTTAGTCTATTTTAGAACAGTCCTAAGTTTAAGTGAAATTTTTGGTTTTAAGCATTTTAAACCAACCCTCCTTGAGTTTTAGACATATATGATTTTTAAGAAGAATTTTAATAAATTTATTTATTGAATAATCATCTTAAAATAATCTTTTGTTGGATTTAAGAAGAAAGTTTAAATTTAGAAGAAAAGAAAATTAAAAAATTTAAACCCACGCGGGGTTTAAATAGTAAACACTCTGTAGAACGAATTAAAATTGGGGTTATATCTCACTCTAATTAAAACTTACCCTTGTTAATTATTTTTTTTCAATTAATACTTGATGTGAGACAACGATTTAGATAGGTAATAATAAAATAAGGAGTAGATTAATTTTGTACTTATTTCAAAGGTGCTTTTATTTATGAAATATATTAAAAAACTTAAATGTCACAATGTCAGTTTCAAAATATTAGCTGCGTTCAAATCACAAACAGCAAGTTCGGATCTCTTACCTCTGCTTGTACCTTAGCTTGTACCAACCTCTACTGATGAAAGCTACAGCTTTGAAATGAGTGAGCTTTGAGTAAGGAAAGTTTTCTTGACTGAGCTTTTAGATCAATGTTTTACTTTCAGTTTGTGAATAAATTAATGTAGTTGTTTTTGTTTTTTTTTTTGTTTGGTATATTTTTCGTGCATAATAAGTGACCTTTACTTATTTTTGTTTAGCCTCGTAGTGCTTTCATAAATATATTTTTTGTGCTGAAAACGGGTTCAAAATATGGCGTTTTTCTAGACAAAATTAGAGGTGTTTTATTGATTAATGAACAACTTGGGATATTAAATGAGGTAAATTAATCCTTGTAAAAACGGTTACTTAGGAAAATGATAAACGAACTTATTACAAATTGCCACAAAAACAATCCTTTCTGGGGGCTATAAATTTAAATCACTCCCCAGAGGTGGTCAAAAAAATCACCAACCTTATAACCTCAAACACAGATAATGAAGCTATTATGTACCAAATTTTTGGCGTATTCACCATTTGCCATTTTGAAACCTGTCAAAAACATTATAGTATTAGGGCATTTTCTCCTAAAATATGGTATATTTTGAGAAAAAAGCAGTTTTTTAGTGGTATTTTGCATTAACAACACAAAATAATGAATAACTTTGTGTCTTTTCTGTATGGGTAAGTGTTTTTTGAAAATTGGTTTTAAAATTTAGTACCCCCCACAGGTGTAAATATTTAGACCTGTGGGGGTACTATTTTAGATCTTAGTAAATTCCACTGTTAATCTCTAAGCTTCCTTAAGTTAAAGCTGAATCTCCTCTGGGATTTTGTAGAAAAAGTACTTAATTTGTGGTGCAAATGTTCTACCTACTACTAAATGTAATCATAAAGCAATTTGAACGCGTTTTAAACTTTTGATGTAGGATAGGCTATTTAGATATAAATTTTCTAAATAGAAGAAAAAATTAAAACCCAAAATTGTTTTTCAATATCAAGCTTAGGAAGATGCACCGTTTAACATACTAAAAGTCCCCATTCCTACCCTCTCGGAAACTTTTATTTCTAACCTCCAAAAATACCAAAAAAGCGTTTTTCTTTCAAATTGGAAAAATGTTGAAAATGTAATTCTCTATCAATAAGTAAATAGTGCTAGTGTAGCTTAAATCACTCCTTCTCCCAGAAAAATTGAAAAAACACAAGCAAAAACGATGCCAATTTGAACAATTTCTTGCATATTCCTTTTTAGCATTTTTATCAAGATTTCTCAACTTACGAGTACCAAACTTGGCAGGGTTGATCCAAGAGCACCTAAATTATATCAGAAAATTAATTTTTTCCAACGGCGTAGTCCGATTTTCCTAACTAGTAAATTTAAAAATGTGCCAAAACAGTGTTATACAAAAAAAAAGACCCCGCTTTTCACTGGATCTTATAAGTACTAGATAAAATTGAATTTCCAACCACGACACCTTCCGGTTGTATATTCTGCTTCTAGTAATAAAATAAGAATGAAGAATTTAAAAAATTCTTATTTTATTACTAGAAGCAGCTAATATAAGCGGATGGTGTCGCTGGAAATGTGATTTTATCTAGTGTAAGATCCAGTGAAAACCGGGGCCTTTTTTTGTATATGTCAGTACCAGTGGCGTGTCAAATGTTCTACCTACTACTTGTTTTAATACATTTTGAAATTTTCTAGTTAACAAAATCGGACTACGCCATTGGAAAAAATTAATTTTCTGATATAATTTAGGTGCTCTTGGATCAACCCTGCCAAGTTTGGTACTCGTAAGTTGAAAAATCTTGATAAAAATGCTAAAAAGGAATATGCAAGAAATTGTTCAAATTGGCATCGTTTTTGCTTGTGTTTTTTCAATTTTTCTGGTAGAGGGAGTGGTTTAAGCTACATTATCATTATTTGCTTATTGATAGAGAACTAAATTTTCAACATTTTTCCCATTTGTCATTTTTTACAGTCTGTCACCGCTTAGGAGTTATCCAAGAAAAACGCTTTTTTTTAGTTTTTTGGAGGTTAGAAATGACAGTTTCCGAGGGGGTAGGAATGGGGACCTTTAAACGATGGACCTTCCGAAGCTTGTTAATGAAAAAAAAAATTGGGTTCTAATTTTTTCCTCTATTTTTCCTATGTAGCTTAGCCTAGAGGCCCTTTATACATTTGACAGTTGTTGTTTTACCAGAGATGAGCAACTCATATTGCCCTCTTTTTCTAGTTTTTTTCATATTTGTATGTAAAACGGATTTTATGAAATGGACTGATGTTTTGTTGTCAAGCTTTGACAAAAAAAAACAAAAACAAACAGTGAATACATACGGTAGATATTAAAAATGTAAATATGTAAAATATAAAGACTTCTATGTTCTATATATTTTTGTTCCTCTTTTTCTAAAAATAAAACATGGAAACATAATGTGTTATTTACTATCGAAGTTCATGCTAAATGCGTATGTTTGTAACTGCTGCTTGTAGCTCACTTACCTCGCAAATTCGGCAATTTTTATTAATTTTCCAGCTTGGTAAATACATGTTTTCTTTTCACTTTTCCTGAGTTTATTTCTCAATTAGACAACGGAACAATACAAATTCGCTGAGGCACGTACACACAACACAGTGACAGTGACAAAGTTATTTATTGTCAGGGGTTACCAACTATCATTGCCAACACACAATTTGAAACATTTCCCAAATAGCTGTCAAATCGAGTTGCTCACCTCTGGTAAAACACTAACTGTCAAAAATTGTACACAGGGTCTCTAGCTTAGCCTACCGTTCGCCTGGGGCTTTTTGAGTTTTCTTTTTGCCAATTTTAGTTCCATGTTTGTTATTTTAGGGCCAATAAATTTACAGCACAAGAATATGATCCAATTAAAGGTCCTACCTACTCTGTTTGCAATAAATATTGGAATTGCTAATAATTGCTGTTGGATCTCGATACGACCCCATAAAAGCGGTTAAATTTGAACCGGGCCAACGAAAAAAAAGTTCGGTTTGCCACATTTTCGTGAAAGGCTTAAAAGCGAATTGTATTGCAAACGCATTAAGACCTACATAAAAACATGGTCCCCCTAAAAGGTAACTTATGTCTTATCCAAACCGATTTTGCAGTCGGCTGAACTCAATTTGCTTGGGAAAAGGAAAAATGAAAGGGATTGTATGGAGGCACAGACCTTTTTAATTGCCTGTCTTTGTTAGGCTCTCTGTGTTTTTGGGGAGCTGATTAAGCTATCTTATTTTGGAAACGTAATTGGATTCCGAAATGAGTCATTTTGGCCTTTATATGTTTTAGTTTTTTTCCTTTTTTTAGTTTTTCTTTAAGAGTCCTGTTACAGTGACCTTATACTTTTACAGGTTTCTTCTTTATAACCTGCTGAAAGATACAGGATTATGTATTTACGGTCTTCTGCACTTTTCAATTTTGATGTTTTTGTTTCTCAGTTTATTCGACAGGTGGCGCACACAGGTACTACGTCTCCGCGGATTACAAACTTTTGGTTTTAAATGGTTGCCTGTGTAGCTTCAACTGCCAGGTACAATCCTATGACTCCGTGATGATTCTTAATAAGGATGAAACAGGTCTGTAGGTGTCTGGATTCTCCATTAGACATTGGAGGCCAGGTCTTAATGAAGTGAGAGATTCACTTTATTTTTTAGAAAAGTTTTTAGTTAATAAAGTTTATAAGGACCGTATTCATAGTCGTTCCATAAGGCTCCTTCCTTCCTTCACCAATAAGAATTTAGGTTATCCAAAAATGGATGAAGCCTTGACAGCGACTATGAATAAGGCGGTGAAGGAGCTCATTCTAAACACCACCAGCTGCTTCACTATATACACTCATTGGGTTGCAAAAAAAAGATATTCGACCACACTTTTATGATTTACGACGCATAGTCTACGAAAATTTTGTGTTGACCGGCAAGTAATAATTCGAGTATATTGGAAACACTCAAGGGTACGGTACATTCCTATTGGAGATCAATTTGTAAATGAAATACATCGGTTAATTTTGGTGAGAAGAAGTCAGTCTTCGGACACTTTCGGCAAATTCCGTTGTTTTATATGCACAATTGGAGCCGTTACCACTCAAAACTATGATTAGACAGACCCGAAGGTGGTTTGGATTAATTCTCAAATGTGCATAGCCATTGTTTTTGATTTTACAGCCCAATAAAATCGACCCAATAAAATTTTATACACAATTGTGAGTTGTCTTAAACCCAGATGCACGGAGCTCTTGCAAGTAATGAAAATTACTTATAGGAGGCACCAGTAAAACGAGTTTTCCGAGCCCCAATTTTGTAGCTCTCAGCTTCGCATAAGCTTGGTTTTCTTGGTGTAGAATATTATAGTACAACCCCTTAGTATTTTTTGCTGAGATGTGCATTTCGGTCTTTAATACGAAATGGATAGTATTGCACCTTAAAATTGCAGCTAAGGGCGAATCACCTTAACGGTGGGCAATTTTGGAGGTCCTGTGATCCCTACCATTTTTACATATATAGTAGTGGTACTCCCTGAACCATATAACTATGATAATATACTATAAAGGCTCTGCCGTTGCATTTTCTGAGAAAAAAGATAATAATTCAATCAAGTTAGCCTGGAAAAAATGCAAAGCCAAAATCTCTTCTGGGTCCGAGTAGACTGCGTTAGGCATGCGCAGTAGATTTTCGGCCTTTGGCCTTGCCCAGAGGCAACCCTGATGTTCACATTATTTTCGTCGTTTCTTGGTTTGAGAAGATCTCGAAACTGGTGACGTCAGGGTTCAACACATTTCAAAGGATTTCAAAACCGATCCTCGGACTGTTTCGGAAGCGTTTCAATCACGATTTCAATATGGCGGGAGTTTTCATTTGTCTAAATACGCGAGTAGTGTCGGGTTACGGAGCACCGGCTATTTTTTTTTTGGTTTTTTCAACAATAAAATGATAAAGTCTGATTTGGTTATCATTTGGGAGAATTCCTCTTAGAGGTAGATTCGGACACTACCAGGCAGCTTTCGTTATTTAATGATGGGTTTATACATCAAAATAACAAAATAACCTCGGATTTATAAGCCAGGAATTGTAAAAAAAAACAAAATGCTAAAAATATTTTACAACAATAAGTTAGGTTAGGTTTTGTAAAACTGTAACTGGGAAGAACACTTTGGCGATAGCAAGAACCGATGAATGACGTTGTGGTTGAACCGGTGACGTCACATTTCGAAATCACGCAAGCACCGTGTTCTACGCCAAAAAACGACTTTTTTTGTTTTTCCAAATTTGCATTATTTCAATCTAAGATATCATATGCCATACCTCTCTGTGGTCAGAGCTCGGTCGCAATGAAAGTGTTTAAGCTTCAAAAGAAAATTATAAGAGTTTTATGCGGTGCAAAATATCGAGCACACTGTAAGCCTCTGTTCTTAAAACACAGAATCATGCCTTTGCCATGCATCTTTATATATTTCACTTTGGAAATACACACAATTAAAAACAAATTACCATCTTGAAGAAAAAATCATCAATATTCAATGAGAAATGATAGACTCATTATTCCACATCACAAAATGTGAAAATCAAAATCTAAGTACGAAAATAAAAGAGTTATCAGAAAAGTAGATTTCTTGTCCGTGAAAAATAAATAAAAAGAAAGGTCCGTAGCATCAGACACAATTTTTTTAATTTAGCCTAATCCGATAATATATACGTATAAATATCTATACAGACCGCTTCAAGCTACTGCGAACATAGGGGGAATCAAGTCCAATTTACTCTCCGTGCCGTACGACCGAGGTGGATTCGAAGCACGCTGCAGTGTTATCTTTTGGAAATTCATTTTGTTTTTATTATTTTGTTTTATTTCTGCCTTGCTCGAGAAACAGATGGGTAAGTTCTTAATTGAAATAATACATTTTTAAAACCAAAAATGGATGTCTACGAAGTTGCCGAAAAAGTGTAGATGGTCAAATGGTCAAATCGTCATAACCCAACACACGTTCGATATTGGTCGAGGGAAAATTTGCATTTGTATTTTGACGTAAGAACACAGTATCCCCAAAAACTAAATGTTTGGGGGGGGGGTATTATAGGGGAACACGTAATTGGGCCATTTTTTATTAACGGCAATTGCAATTTGAATGGTCCTAGATACTTGGATCTACTGCAGCAGCACATTATTCCAACTGCTAGGCAGTTGTTAGGTGTAAGATTTGGTGAAACATGGTTTCAACAAGATGGTTGTTCCGCTCACAATGTTGGCCTTGTTAGGGAATATCTTGATAATGTATTTCCTAATCGGATTATAAGTACACGGGGAACTATTTTATGGCCAGCTCGATCTCCCGATCTTGCTCCTAATGACTTCTATCTGTTTTTGAAGAAGCTTTTCAATTTATCACCCCTAACATGCTTGGAAACGTTAGAAGGGGTTTTTATAGTAGGCTCGGATATTGTCTAGCCGAGCAAGGAGGACTTTTCGAACATTTGCTTTAATTTTTTTTTGACTGGGAGAATCTTTTTGGTTTTCAGAATGTATTATTTTATTTTGAGAACTTGCTTTTATTTTGTTTCTCCTTATTATTTTCATTGTAACACGTCGTCACTGATAAATCTGAGCAGTTGACAATAAAACGCTCTTATTTATCAGTGACAAAAAATAAGAAAATTACGTTATAAAAATTTGCGTATTTATTGACCAAATTCCGGTTTCATTGACTACGCTCCACACAGCACCGTGGTTAGAGGCGTACTAAATAAAAACCCCTTCTAACGTTTCCAAGCATGTTAGGGGTGATAATTTGAAAAGCTTCTTCAAAAACAGATAGAAGTCATTAGGAGCAAGATCGGGAGATCGAGCTGGCCATAAAATAGTTCCCCGTGTACTTATAACCCGATTAGGAAATACATTATCAAGATATTCCCTAACAAGGCCAACATTGTGAGCGGAACAACCATCTTGTTGAAACCATGTTTCACCAAATCTTACACCTAACAACTGCCTAGCAGTTGGAATAATGTGCTACTGCAGTAGATCCAAGTATCTAGGACCATTCAAATTGCAATTGCCGTTAATAAAAAATGGCCCAATTACGTGTTCCCCTATAATACCCCCCCCCCCAAACATTTAGTTTTTGGGGATACTGTGTTCTTACGTCAAAATACAAATGCAAATTTTCCCTCGACCAATATCGAACGTGTGTTGGGTTATGACGATTTGACCATTTGACCATCTGCACTTTTTCGGCAACTTCGTAGACATCCATTTTTGGTTTTAAAAATGTATTATTTCAATTAAGAACTTACCCATCCCATGAATTTCCAAAAGATAACACTGCAGCGTGCTTCGAATCCACCTCGGTCGTACGGCACGGAGAGTAAATTGGACTTGATTCCCCCTATGTTCGCAGTAGCTTGAAGCGGTCTGTATACTGTTTCAGAGTGCAACTTTAAAATAAAGCTCGAAATAAAGGTTAGAGCCTCGGTCGCGCCATACAAAGCGACAAGGGTTTTTGGGGTCAAGACGAACTACTTAATTGTTAAACAGAGATTTGCTCTTAGGCCTTATTAACTAGGGCTATTTTCTTTGCGAAGGGGAGAAATATTCAAGTCAGCCTGATGAAGAGATTTATTAAATAAATTATCTCTGCGCCTTGTAGGGAAAAGTAGGTTTGATTTTGGCATGTTTCTTTTTATCGAGTAGGTAAAAATGCCTTTTTAGAGTTTTCAGAGTTACTTTTGCTATAAAAAGCGCTATATTTTTTAACCATGTGTGGCTTACATTTTTGCGGCTTTGACAAAATCTCCCTTTAGGGTATAACTATCTACGGTATAACCTATGATATGACCGCTAAGGAGTGGAATCCTTATGTTAATAAACGACCACATTTTTGTCTGCCCTCAGGCTCTGGTGAACAGTTTTTGTTAAACGACTCCCCATCGTTTTTAGGATACTTATAGCGGTTAATAAGACTGCGGGACACGACTTCGGTACCCGAAAAACTAATTGCCATGATAGTTACAGTGCGTAGTTCGTGAATGTCTTTTGTTTTTTTCACGTCTTGGTTTTGAGGTACACCCCAATAACCTTTTTGTTTAGGCGACCCTCATTTTGTCTATATCCCAAGCATTAAAATCAGTGGCGATATGGTGGTCGTCTCCACGCCCTAAACATAGTTGTGGCGGCATATCACAGCGACGATTTTACTACTACTATAGCTCGAGGTACTTACCGTTTTTGGGAATACATTGGGACGGTTATATACAACTACATCGCGAGGGTAATGACTACTTGTGATATAGGAGTTATATATGTCGCCACGGGTAGTAAGCGCGCGCGTTATCCAGACGTCCTGTTTACCACATAAAGTAGTATTTCTGACTTTATAGTGTTGTTATAGGTTTTCTTTTTCCCACATTATTAACTGAAAATATGTTGATCTTTTTCTAAACTATATCAGGATACACCTTATGACTTCATGAGATATGTGAAGACATGACAGAAAACAAATTATTATCTATATCATAACTTATACCTAATAATTATCATTTTATTACCCACTTTTCTGAAACGCATAGCACTTTACTGATTAAAAATGCTGATTTTTTGATAAAAAAAAACGCGGGCCCCCAACTTTTGACCTAGATGTTGAATTATTGAGGTTAGGATTTCCAAATGAAATGTCTTTTCAGTTTTAATATGTTTTATTAACTAAATATTAATATTTTTACTTTTATTGGTACATGCAACTACTAACCAGTGATTTAATGAGGTACTTTTAAATTTTGATTTGAATTCCATATTAATTAGATTGATTGAATTCCATATTAAATAATAATTGACGATGCATTGATTTACAATGTCAGTAAAGTAGCGATAACTTGTAGGTAACGTTTTTCCACTATATGCACATTTATTTCTTACTGCAAGGGAGATCTAGACGATCGTGTAGACTCCATAACTTTGTAGTCTTGTATTGAGTCGTTAGCTCGTAAAAGTAATATTAAAGAAATTAAATGTGACAACCTTAGAACATTGAACTACTAGAAGGAGCTTTTTTTCAGACCTAGGGCAGGGTGTTTAAGTTCAACATCTTTATCCCATTGTTGTCATGTTAACCTAATATGTTTTCGCCTGTTTTTAATATTATTTAAAATACCTTCAATAATTTTTAGTTCCGTTTAATTAAATGGTCTAGATATAGTAATAAAAATCTATGTTTCTATAAAAAAAAAAACTAAAAATGTATTTAAGTAGGATGTACAACTATAAAAATAAGAAAAAGGTGCTATGGAAATCCGGCAACACAGATTTCCTGCCTTTGTTTACCAAGAATGGCCAAATATGACGAATTCTAACCTAATATTTTAATTTAACGTACCTGTGAAACGAAATACTGCGGTCCCCCGGCTTCTGTTTCAATTTGCATATAATAATACACTTCGGAACCATTTTTTGCCACAAAGTGCTGAAACTTTCACTTTCAAAACAATAATGACATTCCAGGAAAAATCGAGAAACCGCTACAAACAATCAATGTTGCCACGTTGATTACAAAAGAAGATCGAAAGTTTTAAATAGGTTGTGACTATTATATAATGTGTATATTAGCTTTTTCAATATATATCTTAAACCTAAATAATTAATTAATAAATAAGCGTCAAAACTTAATCCGAATTTAATAAGTTCTTTGTTGCATAATTTTGTTATTAAAATTGGCAACACAGATTTCTTTTTCCCCTTTCCCCACTGTAGATGTTGCACTCAAACAACCAGTTTAACCAGACAGACCAGACTCGTTCTAGTAGTTCAATGTTCTAAGGTGAAAACTCGAACTGTAAAGTTTTTTCGTGCTTCTAGTAATGGTATATAGTTATGTAGTGGAATATATTACTTTCATGTACACCTTTTTATTTTTACGACACTGGTAATTTTTTAACCTTAATAATGACCACACTAATAGACAATAATGACATTTTTCCTAGAAATAGTTTTTTTTGTAGGAAATATTACTACGTTTTAACCTATTTAAGGTGGCAATGAAAATGGCGCCAGTGAAATTGACTATAATTGTTGCTTGGGATTAGTCAATTAGCTATTGCCCGCGATGTGGCTCGAGTGATTCAAATTATTGCTTTCCCCCTCCGCCGCATGCCCCTTCCCATTTACCCTCACCTTCTGCTCTTCAAACCCTTAAATCCAGTCAAATACCGGCTTTGTTCACTATTTTTTCTCGGTTTTACTTTAAATATTTTCGTTTAGTAGTTTTTGCGCCAATGCTAAAAATTTTTTTGTTTATTTTTGTCAAATATACAGTGTGATTTATGAAAATATTGCAAAAATATAAACGACCTCTCGAAAACCAATAAACGTATTTGCTTTAAATTTGGGACGCATAAGGAGCCCCAAAAGCTACTTACACCAATGTATAAAAAAAATTAAATTCCAAGTCCGGACTAAAAAAAATGTAGTATTATATATTTTTGTTAAAAACAACACCTGTATGCTGCAATTTGTAAATTCTGGTATTACCACATAAAAGCGAAAGAATGGTGCTATAATACCCTTAGATTGTATTTAACGCTTTAAGTCTCAGTTTTTTATAAAAAAATTAAAACATCCAAATTCCAATCCTGAGATATTAGGGTTACAAACAATATCCATTTTAAATTTCTAAAAACGTATTTTTAGGTTAAAATAATTTAGGCAGAAACAAATCAACACCCACACTACCCAAGCAAAAAACAGGCTGATACAGGGCCGAATTAATATTTTGTAATTTATTTTTATAAAATATAGAAACACATACTTTTAATTTATTAATAAACCCTATTTTAATTTGAAATACGTTTTCGGCATTAATTTAAAGTCGTAGTCAAATTATTAAAATTTCACGCCCGGACTAATATTTACTTGATTTTTTTTGTCTTTATTGGAACACATTATTTTTTTGTACTTCATTTGAAGATTTTTCTATATCACAACATACAAAGGCAAAGGATGATGCTATAAGTATTTTTTTTAATTTATCATCATCTACAAAGCCGTTCAAAGATTACAACTAGAAGATATTGTAGGGTGCTGGTACAAAAGCTGTATTACATTTTCCAAAGTTGACAAGTGTCATTCTTATTTTAAATGAAAGATCCTACATTTTATCGAATTTTTAGATTCCTCAAAAACTTTTTTATAGCATGCATAATAACCGAGAAAAATGGAGGTGGCATTTATGGAAGATTAACCTGTACATTATTGAATTTAAAAAAATATTTATGGCAACATCCTTTGCCTTGTATATTGTGATGCCAAAATCTCCAAATGAAGTACAAAAAATGTTGTTTTCCAATAAGGACAAATAAAACCAAATAAATATTAGTCAGGGCCTGGAATTACGAAAACGGATTTCAAATTAAAATAGGATTTAATAATAAATTAAAAGTATGCTTGTATTTTTTATGAAAATAAATTTAAAAATATTAATCCGGCCTTGTACCAGCCTGTTTTTTGCTTGGGTAGGGTGGGTGTTGATTTATTTATGCCCAAATTAATTTTAATCTAAAAATACGTCTTTAGGAATTTTAAACGTGATATTGTTTGTAACCCTATGTTTTTATTTTTTGTATGAAAAACTGAGACTTAACGCGTTAAATACATTATTATTATTATAGCACCATCTTTTAGCTTTTATGTGGTAATAACAAAATTTGCAAATTGCAGTATACAGTTTTTTTTTAACAAAAAATTATTTTTTATTTTTAGTCCGGACCTGAAATTTTATTTTTTTATACATTAGTAGCAGTAGCTTTTGGGGCTCCTTATGTGTGCCAAATTTAATATAAATACGTTTATTGGTTTCCGTGATATGTCCGTTTTTATTTTTGCAATATTTTTATAAACCACACTGTATATTTGACAAAAATACAACCCCTGGCCTGTAATACTTACCATTAAAATATTTGCATTTCGTCGTGAATCGACCTGTATATGATGTAATCATTATTGAGAAAATAGGTTCATTATCGGTTTATTTTACGTGGTTGTTTTATTTTTTGGTTGGATATTCGATAAGTAGGATGGTGAATGATTTGTTAAATGCATATAAAAAGATTCTCTTTTTTTCCTTCAAATCTAGGAGCTCTGAGTGATGAAAAAGAGGAGCGATTTCATAAAGATATGAGAGACTTGAGGAAGGATTTCAAGGTCGTTGGGACACATCTATGTAAGGAGATTACTGATGTCGTGTAAAGGTAGAAGAAATAGAAGAAATACTTCTCAACACAAAAGAAAACCTTAAATATTTTGAATTTTTTTGGATAATATAAACTTTTTACTATATTTTTATATTTTAATGTTGACAAATTATTAGGAAGTTTGGTTGGCAGTTTTATTCGAATTACACTGATAATTAAATAAAGCTATATGCGTATGTTGGACATTTTAAATTTTTTTACCTACCGTACCAGAAAACAATACGTAATAAAAATAAATCGAGTAAAGGTTTACTCGGAAACTTCTCTCGCTCAGAAGAACCACAGAAAAACCACACACATGGGTTAGATTGAGTGACTTTTCCAGGGTATATCTACAGACTTTTCTTGGATGTATTCTCACTGTTCAGGAGTGTATTCAGACTTTTCCATGGTGTACTCGGACATTTTCAAAGTGTATCCATGTTTTTCCAGGGTGTATTCAGACTTTTCCAGGATCTTTTCAGACTTTTTCAGAGTGTGTCCAGACTTTTCCAGGGTGTTTCCAGACTTTTCCATAGTGTATCCAGACTTTTTCGTTACTTACGTCGTGTATAAATAAAATATAGACAATGGAAGTCCGAAACACAGAGTTAATTTCAATTTCCACCTTGTTATAAAAAGTACCGTTAAATACTTTTTTACTTAAAAGGTAAAAAATTGACCCACTTTTATAAAAAAGCAACATTCATTGGGTGGAACGCGAGTGTGTTGCCACCAGGCAACCATATACAAAGGGGAAACAAAACACGAGAGGCAAACCACAAAGGAAGCACAGTATACAGACAGGTTCAGGGCCCGAATTTGTTCATATCGCCTTAATTTTATAAAATAATGTTATAACAATTAGTAGAGCCTCCCGAAACCTTGCTTCTAAAACCTGGTTGATAGATGTAAGACGCAAAGACTTTTACCTACTCGCGTGCGGTAAAGTGCCACTTTACCGCACTCATTTGATTGCGGAAACTAGTAATTTACCACACTCCGTGCGGTAAAGCGACTACTACTACTACTTTTGATATTTATATTTTTTTTTGGAAATTTTTAAGGCTTGTAGGTAAAATCGTGTACCTAACACATGCGTAAAGTTTTACATTCCGCACGTGTTAGGTAAATAACTATAAGAAAAGACCCCTGTCAAGACAATCACCTAGATTCAGGTGACAATAAGTTTTTACATATCCTTTTAAATAAGACTATCTTTGTCTGTGACTTCGTTTGCGTGTTTAGAGTTGTAGCTTTTTCTCCTTACTTCCTCAGTTTCACTAAAATCTCTCATTTCCATGCCTCCTTCCAACCCCTTCACTACCCCATCCCGCTCCAAACCCTTTCCATCCAGTCAAACAAAGCCTATGTCCTGCCCAAGAGTTCAAGAAATTAGGAAGCAGTACTTTCATCAAAATTCGTTTTTGTTGTTTCTACCTCTCCTTCCAAATTCATTTGGACCAATTTTTTGACACTGAGTGATATTTTCATTAGTTAGAGAGGACACCTAATAGTAAATTTGCGACCCCGCTCAACTGACTTGAAAACCAAGTGGCGCAGCTTTGGCTCTTGTCTATTTTTATTGATTCAAAGCAGTGGTGACGCACAGGAAAATCGTATTTTTTGGACGAGTTCCGCGTTGGGAACTATACATAATAGGAACTAAAAGCCAAACCACAGCGTAAACGTAACGCAGCTCAGATCCGGCAGAAAATGTCAATCGTACGTCGAGCGATACTGATTTTCACGAGATACGGGCGCTAACGACGCTAGGGTGGCGTATCATTACGTCGCGCGTCGCATCGCCTGGGGGGCTATTCCAGTGGCTCATACCGATATCGTTACGTGGCGAATTCGTTATCGCGGCAACACCGCGGTTTGTTTTTTTGTTTCACAATGGCCGCGGCCGTGTCAATTCAACTTTGACAACTAAACTCGCACAAAAATATAAGTTTTGATTTGATTGAGAAAAATTAACATGATTTCTTCTGCGATGGTTGCAGACATCGGGAAACAAAATACTTTTTATAATTCCTGCTGCCTAGTTTCTCGTGTGATCTTGTGTTCTCCAACCACCCGAATGGAAGACGAAAATAAGTTCACACCATATTTGGAGCCCACAAAGAGCGGCACAGTAAGTAAAACTAGCTTTTGTCATGCGGAAATATTTGTTTTACTTATCCCAAACTTGTACATCACTGCTATTTTAAGCTGGGTTTATATTTTATACTCTTCTGTAAAAGGAATCGCAAGCCCTTATGACAGAATATAAATAAGCATGGCTCAACTAGTTGAGTTTATCACCTACTTAAATTAAAGTCAGGCTGGGCAAGAATGTGATACATTGAGATAGTTTATTTAAAGTAAAAACTACTGACTTAGATTCTTGCAGTTCACCAAAGAAAAAATAACTACTTAAAGCTGTGATCAGATTTTGGATAAGTACTATTTTGATAAAACTTAAAGTGTATACTTCTTTTTAAGTATAACATGCTAGGGTATGTGAATGGAGCTACATGTAAGAATCATTCTAATAGGATCAAGTCTCCGATCAAGTACCACAACTCGGGCCACAAATTAAGTATGGATGGATTCAAGTAAGACAGACCAACCTTCCAAGGCACTAAATGAAACTAAACAAAGATTCGATGTTCAATAGACATAGTGAAACTAACTTTCAGAAGAAACTGATGCAATATACATGTATGCTAAATGTTATTTGTTCTCCCATTAAAAAATAATAAGATAACTTTTAATGAATTAAAAAGTTGTGTAAATTATGTACTGAAATAAAATTTTATTATTTAATTCTGTTAGGCCACATTTGTTTAAATCAAAAAATTTAAATGTCACTTAAGTGATAGTTATAGAACATTGGACCTATTGTAACTACGATTTTAGAACTTTTTCATAAAAATTCGCAGATTTCTTGGGGGAGTCATCGAAAAAGAGTGGGCCACAGTTATTGCTCATGGCAATACGTGTAAAACCACTTTATTTTAAACATATTATTTTAAGTTATTGCAAACTTTTTAAAATAAGGCAGAGTTTTTTTTCAAGAGCCTTTAGATTGGTTTGGTAGGGTAAGTTAAGTACAGTATTAAGTTATTTCCAGCTCTGATTGCTATAAAAAAGAATTGATGAAGATGTTTTAAAAAATTGGACTGATGTGATTTAATATTTACCTAAATGATATTTCTTCATTATTTTACATCCATTTTTAAATTACCTAAATGATATTTATTCCCACACTCACATAGCATAGCATGATATTTATATAGCAGTTTCCGGCTAGATTTATACTTTATACTAGTTTTTAATTTAATATTACCAATTTATTATATTACAAAGAAAAAATTGATTTGAGTTCAGTTTGTCACTCTTGACATTGCTATTAAAAAATAATAAAATTTGGGATAAAAAAACTGATTTATTTTACTTATTGGTTTAAATGTTACTTAGAATTACAAATTGTTTTCTAATATTTCAATAATTGGTGGATTGCATCTTTTCTTTCATCAGCTTGGGCACTGCTAACCTGAAACAAAAAAAAAGATGTATTTCAAAATGTAAGCCAGTGAACTGGCTACTTAAGATTGAAAACTTTCAGGTTTGGTTTGTAAAATCAATCAATTACACCAATAGTAACTTTTAATCACCTCACCCTTTTAACAAGAGTATAATCCGACTTATTAGACTTACATCGACTATATCTCACCAATTTTTTGACCACCAGTTCTATTGCTGTCTGCCAATTTAGATTCTTTTAGAAAAGTACGGAAAAAGTTTTACATTACATTCTACTTTGAAAATTTTATTATATAATATTTAAGGTAAAGTAAAAACTTAAGTGATGGTCAATGCTTGTGTGAATTTGGTCCACCGCACTTTGATTTAGAAATTAAGGGAGAGGATAAAACAACTTTCTGGCTAAGGTCGTAAAAAAACTTGCCTGTTAAAAAAACGATATTAATTTGGCCCCTGTATATATTATTTAGAAAAAGTAATGCAAACTGTCGATCAAACAAACTGTCAAGATAGTGAATAATAATTAAAAACCTTGGGAAAACAAAGGGAACAAGTTCAGAAAATCTAACAAGTTGGGATCCAAGTGGAAAAAGACTTGTTTTTCTTGTTAACGAAATAAGTGTGGCTTAGCCCCTAGTTACCCCAAGATCTTTAATTGTTATTTAATGTTTTTTTTTTAAATATCCTGTGGACATAAAAAGTTACCTTAAAACTTTATTCCACCTTGGATTTTACTAATGAAATTTGAAATATTTACGTTTTGGTGGCTAATAAAAATAGTAGAAAAAAAAACTTAAATTACAGCAATAAGAAGTGGAAATTTATGTGTGGTTGAAACGAAAGTAGCCAATTTTTTTAATTTTACTGAGGAATTTTTGGATTTTAAAATGTTTTCTTTTTAATGTGAAGGTAGCTTACCATATGTGTTTTGTCCTGCTAAAATGTTTAGTTGCGTAGGTGGGGTGGGGTGCTGCCTGCTTAAATCTATTCATCATACATCTTAATAATTACGAGAAATCATTGATCTGAAATTAAATTTAAAGTAATTTATTAAAGGTGTGATGTATGCAAATCTATAGTCTAAGCAGCTAATCAGTCAGTTCACTTGAATTAATAAGTTAATCTTCTCATCTAGGCCTGAATCAAAATGAATGAATGACCTTTCAATACGAGGAAAAAAATGAGCTAACTTTTTCATGTAAAAAGTTTAGATTTTTATAACACATTTTAGGTACTGTATTATCAATTTTACTTATTTTTTTTTATTAGTGACATCCATAAAATCTGCATAAAATATGTAACGTCAATTAAATAATCCAATTTTTTAAACGTTATCTAACAAAAATGCATAAGATTTGTTAAATAGGTTTATATGGTTACCCAGTGGCGTCCCAAAGAAAGGGGGAGTCGAGGTAAAAACTCTCTCATACCGGTAAAAAAAAAGAAATTATCTGAAATTATCCCAATAAAATGATTTCCGAGTAAAATTATAATTTATTATTATTAAATTTTTTAAACTTTACTAATTTTGTGTGATGATGGGTTAAATAATTTACTGATGAGAACTAGTAAACTTTGTAAAACAGTAGACAAAAACTAAAAGTTTTTAAGACAGGAATTTGATCAACAGTAGAGAGTTTGAAAAGTTAAAAATTTTATGCATTTTGATTCTGACAAAGTGAGAAACTTGGTCTTAAAATTATGTAGAAACGCAAAGGTTAAATATTTAAAAATGACTATTTATTACTGACATAACTGCGAAACTTAAAATGATGTTTCGTCAAAAACCACAATACTCTACTCTTACACAAAAATATTATATTTACACAAATTTTTTTCTTTTCCCTAAAAAATATATTTAAAAAAATTAGACCAATTAAACAGGGTCTTTTGAAAGCTACTATTCTGTATGCAATTTCAGATCGGCTTTATTGAAACCACAATTTTAAATGATAAGCAAGTACATATTTACAAACAGGGAAAAAAATTAATCTAGGTTTTTTTTAACCAATACATGTAAATTATAGTATATAAGTGTCAAAAATTATTAATTTTTAAAAATATTGAGAAATAAATGAATCCTAAATTGGTCGTTTTAAAAAGTAATGACTCAATGTCCATAGGTACTGATTGTAAAATTTACTAGAAGTTTTTGTTTACCAGAAGTTTTTGTTTACTAGATTTAACTAAACATTTTTAAAACTCAGAATCTAAAACCGAGAGGCCAACACCTCCAATAGGTGTACGAAAACTCGATAATACCTGACAATACTTGACTGTATGGGACAAAATCTTAGGATAGTTTGCATTACTTGACAATAGGTGTACCTACAAATTTAAAATCAGGTGTTGGAATTTAAAACTTACTAAAACTGATTTCTATGGATAATTTATCAATGTACATTGAGCAGCTAAGGTAAGTGTTTATTCCCAAACTTCATAATTTATTTTCTCTCTTATTAGCACTACAGCATGGGTCCTGCTCTTGGAGATTTTCAACAGTTGACCTAAAAAAAGAACAGTAAATTACATTACATTAAAACATTAAAACTTTAAAAACCTTAAAAAAAGAAAATGTGTACATCAGAATTTGTTTTAGCAAAATCAATTTGAATGTATGAAAGTTAGGTACATGATTCTTATCTGTCTGTCAGAGGGAGGGAGTTCAAAAGATCTGTGCAAATAAAATCATTGAAGAAGGGGGGACAGTATGAGAAGGGATGCAAAATTTTTAATTGATCGTGCATAGCAATTCAGAATCAGCCGCCTCTCTTCAACTAGGTACTCAATGCGGTCTGTTGTAAGTACTATTATTTATACAAGGCATAATATTTAGTAATTTGGCTATAACCTCAAAAAATACAAACATAAACTGTCCAAATAAATAATATTTGATTTTTTCTCGATATATAGGTAGATATTAGTTAATGTCAGATTTTTTTTAATAAAAAGTCAGTGTAATAACCTTGGATCAAACAAATCCTGCATTCTTGAATTTCCAACTTTTTTTTCTTATAATGTATGAATATTTTGTAAAATTATTATTCGGTTTTCTGGCCACTGGCCCAGGTCTTTTTAAAATGTATAAACTGAACTTAAAACTGACCTACTATATCTTTTTGTTTACATTATGTAAGTAGTGTTCTTTAAGCACCAAAAAGAAAAGAATAGAACATAAGATAAAGTATGTATAAGTACTTACCCAAACGAAAAATCTGGAGGCACTTCCACACAAGGCCCATGTGGATTTTTCTTCACAAAGAACGTGGCTTTTCCAAACAAAATTCAATAATGGTTGATCATCATTACATTGTGATCAGATTTTTAGTTCATATTGCGTGCAAAAAGCTCATGAAAATTATTATTTTCCCGAAATTTCACTGCAAGTTCTACAAAAATCTATTGTTTTGGGAAAGTATTGCAGGTTGCGTACCATTTAAGCCTTCTTTTTAATTAATAATAAGCGATGTTGACGTAACAGTGAAAATAATGGTGATAGCGATCGTTATCTCATAACGATAGCCCACTGGAATTGCCCCCCTGATACGGTAGCTAAAATCGCATTAGACGAGGTGGAAATCCCCATCTTTACCGGTTTTCACCAATGTGAGTGCTGGATTTCAGAGCTACGTTACGTTTACTTGATGGCTTGGCTTTTACTCCCTAATATCGATCGCCCGCATTGTGCTGCAGATAACAGACCCGTGCTGGTACAGGTGGCGAATAACCCCCCCTACGATGAAATTACGTACCAACTTCCCCAAATATATTACTCTTTTACAAAGTTTCTGAGAGAAATTTCTATGTCTCTCCCTTTTGGAGAAGACTCTCCTCATGACGGAAATTGACACGGTTACGTCACAACCGCCTCTTTTGCATTAGAACAACAGAACCATTGAAGTAATATCCAAGGCAATTTATCATATAAGACCATCAGTTTTCACATACCTTCTTACCCATTCTGATCTCCTAATCATGTATTTTTCAAACTTTCGGAAATGTCCGGGTTATTAAAATTTGGTACAGAAGCATAGTTTGGGTGGTTTGATCCAAAATTTTTTTTATAGCAAAATTGAAGTAACCTTAGATAGCAAAATATTTAAAAAATAAATAAAAAAACACTTATTTTTTATCGGAGGAAACCTAAATTATATACTTTCTGATTTTTCCTTAATTATTACAAGTAACAAAGGCTTGAAAAATATATACAATAAAAACTTTCTACCAGCTCCCTTAGTAAAGCAAAGTTCATTTAAAATTGCATTAAATATAAGTATGTACGACAGTTATAAATCGATATTCATTCAACGCGCGGGATTATTGCCGTTTTAACTTAAAATAAATATTAAACGGCATTCAACGGCGTGGGAAAATTCGACCGTCCCATTCAAGGAGAAACACAGTAACTTAAGAAAAAATGGAGGAAAATAATTTAAACTTAAATAAATTGCTTAAGAAAGTTAAATGAAACACGGACATGCTATGAAACCTGGGTGGATTCAAGCCAAGGGTGCAGATAACAGGGGGAAAGAAGGGAGTTATTGGGACTCGGCATTCATTAAAAAGTCAAAAAAAGTAATTTCTTAATTAAAGTTTTTTTTTGTATTCTTTGTCTTTCAGTAAAAGAAGTTTTTTCATATAAAGGGAAATTTATTTTTCCAAATGGCAACAAGCTCCTTTTTTTCCTATGCCAGAAAGCACTATACTTATATAATCTTATTGCAATTAGTTGAGTCCATTTATTAAAAATCTAACAGTTTAAACAAATCTAAAATATTTAATGGTTTAATTTTATTAATGAGCGTATCGGATTTAAAATAGAAGTTTATCTTATCCTCTTCTATACTGTTTACCATGCAAGATTAATCTTTTATATGTAGGCAAAAAAGGAGTTGTTAGTGACGCCTCGTGAGAAGCATAAAAAAGAAAAATGAGTTGCAGTTGGGCCAACATGCCGGGACAAAGGCCTTAAGGCCAATTTAACTGTATTCAAGAGGATGCAAAGGGTAAATAACCCTGCAGGGAACAAAGTGGGTGAAAATATAGTGACCCAGTTTCTCGCTAGGCAAGGATAAAAGTGCATCTTCTTAAAGGAGATGACTGTGTATTTTTATATATGTAGAGCAAAACCATGCCCTTTCTTTTGATGATTAAAAAAAATGGAGCTCAGTTGGTTTACATTTTAATATAGCTACCGCTAGCTACGTTTTTCTGACTGGATCTAAAATTGTAGCAGGCTTATTTACTAAGCTAAATTTATAAACTTGGTGTTTACGTTTACTTTGTAGTCAGGAGTTTAGTTGAAATTTAACGTGTATAAATACCGCCACTGATCATTCATGTGTAAACCAAGCATTAAATTTTATGAAATTACCGGCTTTTTGGCGTTTTAGAAATATCTTGTTCTGTGTTTTGAGACCAGCATTTCTTTTTCCTAAAAAAGTTGCCTATACTCAATAACTCTTCTCATCTTGATGGTATAATGGGAGGACTAAACCTAGAATCTTTGATGAATAATAAAAAAGAGGTTAATAGGAAGCGTTTTCGATTATTGTCGTAAAATCACTCTCGCGCGCTCCGAGGTCGACCCAAAAAAAAATTTAATGATGATGAATCCATATACCTATCAGGTTAGATATAAGCCTTACCCAAGCCAACTTCAAAGGAACATATATAATCTAGCAAGCCATGGAAATACCAAAACAAAAGACATTGGCTTAGATCCGGCCTTTTGCACATGCGCGAAAATTTATCGATCCGAGGGGTTTCCGATATTTTCGTCCAGCTTCGCGGCCTACGTCATGTTTTTTAATCGAGGTTACGGCATTTTCGCTGTTTATTTGTGATGATTCCGTGTTTTCATTTGTGCTGCGAGTATGTTTCACTGTAAAAAATTAGAAAATAGTAAGTCAAAAGATGCCGCTACATAAAAGACATGCTGTGTTTATGGAGAACATTAGACAACGGAAGTGATACCATCTGAGGTATCGAGTGGAGAAGGTCCAGAGGTTGGTAGCTTTTTTTGTTTTGGAAAGCACCAACTTGATTATGTTTCTTCCTCAGTGGCGCGGAGCATGTGCAGAATAGTTTTACTACGCCGAACGAAGAGACAGAAAGGGAGATAAATAAGAGAGACATTAGAGAATCTTGCTTACAACTAAAAAAAGTACATTGAGCACATATTTTGTATACGATTTTTGCTCCGATGTTGAGTTTTATTAATATCCTAATCAAGTTTACATCAATTTTATAGCCAAAACGAGTTATTGATTTTACTCTAAAGTTGTTACAATACAAAGAGTCTTTAAGAATGATTTTTATGAAGGTTTTTATGAAATCAAGGATTAAGAGACATGTTTTCATAGCCTTTAGTTACACCTAAGAATGAATTTAGTAAAAGACTCTTACGTACATAAATTTCATAACCTTGTTTATGTATTTTGTATGCCCGGTTCATAATTTTAAACGACAGTCAATGATCGCCATTTATTTAGGGAACTGATTGAAATCGTTAACACGTTTTATTTATTTCATATGCTCTTTTATTATCTCCAGAACCTGTATGTACTATTAATAACAACTCTCTATAAAATGTCAAGAAACATTTTTTATTAATTTCGTAACTTCCGTTTATTAATTTTATTACTGTATTTAACAATTCTTATGTCTTACATACTTTACGCTTTGAAGAATTAAAATTTTTTCTGTTTATGGGATAAAAATGACAAAATAAAAATCATATGCACGATACCATTAAAGATGACGGATTGATGACAAAAAAGAAAATTTTATTAAACAACTGCCTTAAATTATTTCCATCTTTCTCTAAAATAATTTTTTACAGCCTGCTGTCTCTTTTCAACAACCTTAAATATACTGGAGAACAAAAAAAATCAAAACCAGAAAGGACAAATATTTCTAAAGTAATTTATTTATATATTAATACATCAGGATGCTCTTAGTAGTTGATTATATTTCCAAGAAGATTCCTCCATGATAATTATCAAAAAATTAATAATCAGAGGCTCCTCTATGGTTATTTCACAAATTCTCCTTACGGCATGCCAGAGTTCATCTAAGTTTCCAGGGGGACGTTGTAATCGACTAAGATTGCGCCCTATCATATCCCATACATGTTCGATAGGAAACAAGTCCGGCGATCTTATTGGCCATTCCAAAGTCTCTCATGACAGAAGTCCATTCATTCACGAGTAATATGCGGTGTGGCATTATCTTGTTGAAAAATCGCATTTGGGATAGTTTGTAGATAGGGATGTAAAACTGGCTACAGCACTTCATCGATATATCGCCGAGCAGTCAGATTGCCGTTAATGAGGACTAGAGGTGATCTGTCTTGCTGCATCACGTTCAACAGCAAAGTCTACATTTTGTCCCTCACTTCGAAATCGTCTAACCCTCATGGCCGCCTAAACAAAACCTGGATTCCATTCCAGTTTTGCCGAGCTCTGCACCACTCCAAGCGGCGAACCTTATGTTGTGGGGTCAAAGGTAGCACCAAAAGCAAACGGTAAGCCCTCAGCCCCATACCAAGCAATCTTCGATTAACTGTCATCCTTGAAAACACTCGTCCTGTAGCTGTAACTAGAACATCTGTTACTTGGCGTATACTGTCCCGTCGATTTCTGAGAGCAAGAAGTCTCATCATTGGACCACCTTTTACAAACTCTTAACACTGTTGATGGATTGGCATACCCTTCTTGCAATTTTCCGTAAACCAAAACCAGCCTCATTCATGCCCACGATGCGTCCTTTCTCGAAGTCGTTTAAGTGATGAAATTGTTGGCGACCGCGAACTCTTGGCATTTTTATTTTTTAAGTAAACTGTTAGCAATCCAAAAAGACCAAAAGCTACGAGAAAAATTATTATTTAAAATTTTCAGAAAAGGTCTTTTATGTA
This sequence comes from Oxystoma pomonae, assembly GCA_963921995.1. Classification (NCBI taxonomy): domain Eukaryota; kingdom Metazoa; phylum Arthropoda; class Insecta; order Coleoptera; family Brentidae; genus Oxystoma; species Oxystoma pomonae. Next base: position 21,220,265 of record OY998165.1, read on the forward strand.
TTGGTTGTTTTTGAAAATGAATAGAAAAAATCTGTGAAAAAAGGAAAGACTAGAAGACGAAAAATTTATCAAATATTTCTTTTGAGATAAGGTATACACACAAATAATTTTCATTTAAATAATTATCCATACCTATACATAGTGTGGGATTTTTTTTGTTCTCCAGTATATTTTTAGAAAAAAAATGTAAAAACTTGAAAAACGTGAGTGTTTTATTGTAGAAATCAAAACTTTGGAAAAAAGCTTTAGAATGTGAGCAAAATCATGGCATAAAAAAAGAACGTTACCCCTTAAATTATGCTAAAATAGTTTAAGTCTTAAACCACCATGGGTGCACTCGATAATGAATTTTGAATCACTCGCGGGCGACCGATATCGATCTAAGAGTGAAATAATCGATTCTGTTCTGTTTTCCCTTTGTGGCCTCGGGCTTTCCAAACGGCTATCGATTCTCTCGATTTTAAATAAACGTTGGTAAATTAGAGCATGCAGATCCAAACTTTTTTTTACTGGGCAGTTCGCAGTTTATTGGCAATATCACCAACGAGCTAATTGGCCACTTAGTTAAGTAGGCGGTTAAAATGTGACTTACTGAACTCGTTGGTGCAAATGCGCCTTCCCAACTAACATTTAAGGTCAAACTTTACTTAAATGTTAGCTGAGTTAGACCAGAGGTAAGCAACTCCATTTGGCAGTTGTTAGGGAAATGGTGATCATTTTTTTTTGTATGTTGGCAACCATTGGAAATAAATAAATTTGTCTTTGTCACATTTTTTAATAATAAACGTAGGTAGATCAAATTTTAAACTTGATTATTTACTACAAGAGGTTTAAAAATCGAATATTGCGGTATAAGAAACTGTAAAAATACTCGCGCCTATGACTTTGTATTGTTCCATTGTCCAATGGAAAAAAAACGCAAAAAAAATAGGAAGAGATCATGCATTTACCAAAAAAATAATATTATATATTGTTATTATTTTAAGAAAATGAGTAACAAAAAGATAGATCAATAAAATTTTTATATTTTACCATCAATTAACATTTTTAATATCTGTGTATCTACTTCATATTTTTTTTTTGAAAGTCTAAAATATATATAATGTAGAACAAAAAAATGCAACACCATGTAAATGGATAATAATTTGCATGAAAATTATTTGTATGTATACCTTATCTCAAAAGAACTATTTGATAATTTTTTTGTCTTCTAATCTTTCGTTTTTTCTATTCATTTTCAAAACCAACCAACACTTAAAAGACCTTTTTCTCGTAGTTTTTGTTGTTTTTAGAATTCTTACAGTTTACTTAAAAAACAAAAATGCCAAGAGTTCGCGGTCGCCACCAATTTCATCATTTAAACGACTTCGAGAAAGGACGCACCCTGGGCATGAAAAAGGCTGGTTTTGGTTTACGGGAAATTGCATGAAGAGTTAACGCCAATTCATCAACAGTGTTAAGAGTTTGGAGAAGGTAGTCCAATGATGAGACTTATAGACGTCGTGCGGGTTCTAGATTATTACAAGGTCGTGATTTACGGCATCTCAGACTTCTTGCTCTCAGAAATCGACGGGACAGTATACGCCAAGTAAGAGATGTTCTAGTTGCAGCTACATGACAAGTGTTTTCAAGGATGACAGTTAATCGAAGATTGCTTGGTATGGGGCTGAGGGCTTACCGTCCGCTTTTGGTGCTACCTTTGACCCCACAACATAAGGCTCGCCGCTTAGAGTGGTGCAGAGCTCGGCAAAACTGGAATGATGAATGGAATACCATAAGCTTCAGCGACGAATCTAGGTTTTGTTTAGGCGGCCATAATGGACGCATGAGAGTTAGGCGATTTCGAGGTGAGAGACGAAATGTAATCTTTGCTGTTGAACGTGATGCAGCAAGACGGGTATGGAGTGCTATATGTTTAGGAAGTAGATCACCTCTAGTCCTCATCAACGGCAATCTGACTGCTCGGCGATATATCGATGAAGTGCAGCAGCCAGTTTTATATCCCTACCTACAAACTATCCCAAATGCGATCTTTCAACAAGATAATGCCAATCCGCATATTGCTCGTGAAACAATGGACTTCTTACATGAACTTGGCATAGAGACTTTGGAATGGCCAGTAAGATCGCCTGACTTGGCGCCTATCGAACACGCATGGGATATAATAAGGCGCAATCTTAGTCGATTACGACGTCCCCCTGGAAACTTAGATGAACTCTGGCATACCGTAAGGAGTATTTGGATTAGTGTTCCTCAATATGATATAGCCCATCATATTTTGTCAATGCCCAATAGAACAAACGACTGCATAAATAACCATGGAGGAGCCACTCATTATTAAATTTTTGATGATTATCATGGAGAAATCTTCATAGAAATTTAAAAATATTTGTCCTTTCTGGTGTTGCATTTTTTTTTTTGTTCTCCAGTATATGTTTTACTAACCAAGAAAGTCATCATCATTCAAAAACTGTCTGGGGAAATTATAAAGAGAGAAAAAAAACTAGAAAGAGAGGGCAATATGGTAAAACAGCAACTGTCAAATGCATAGAGGACCTCTAGGTTAGTCTTCATCCAAGCAAATTATTTGCTAAATTGCATGCGAATACTGCGCGGGCGACGTGAACTTTACCAACTGAACGCAAACGATAAAGTTCCAGTATAAATCCGTCAATAATTTATTTTCCCAATAACAAGTGAATTTTATTTTTCTTATTACGACGAAAAAAAAGTTATTAAATTAATTTTATTCGATCGAGATCTGTTTTCTCTTTTACTATAATTCTTTGATGTCGAACAAATAAACTTGCAGTCAAGGGGAATTTATATCTAATTTTCCGCAGATTTATTTTCTCCAGTTTTCTTCGCAGTGCTGGTAACAAATTAGAGCGTCTAATAATGGAAAAGTAATTTTAAATAAATTAGCTAATTTATCTTCTATAAAATTAACTACCAACTATGAAAAGTCTCACCGTAGAATTTAAATAAAAAAATGTGTGATTTTCCATTCAAAAAAACAATCCGTCAAAGGTCAACATAATTTCTCACAGCGAAAGATTGATGTATTGTTTGGAACCCTTGTCTCATCAAAAGCACTTCACGGTATAGCTTCAAAAGAAGTCATTATCCATATTCCTGAATGACAAATTTTGATTATCTAGCGTAATTACCCCCACCCCTGGACTTAAATTTTCCACAAAATATTAGGAACTTTTTACGACTTTGTGTCAAACATGACATTGTTAGTGTAATTTTCTCAAAAAGATTTGCCTGCGGCGCTATACACGATGGATTTTTACGATTTTATATCAAAAATTGCAGATGGAGTGTCTTTGCATCCACCATAAAAGCGACCCTTGTTCAAAACAAGACATAAAAAAATAAAAAATGTAGTATCTTTTGACCTGGTTTGCATGTATGTATATAAAATAAAATATTACGTAATGGCCTCATAACATTTTTTGTACTTTTCCTTATTTGAACCTCAAAAATTCCGTCTTTATACTTATGTTAAAGTGGCTAACCAAAATTAAAAATTATCGGTTACTTTAAAATGAAACATTTAACTATAGTTGCGTTTTTTTCCGCAACGTTGCATTGGTGTTGGACAACGAGAATGTTTTTTTGTTTGGTGGAATTAAGATGTGTTCACACGAGACTAAAAACGGATTTTAAGATAGTTTTCAAGTTTATTCCTAAAATCAGTTGTGAGACAGTGAGAGAACTATTACTTTTATTTATTTTAATCGTTTTGTTGTGTTAAATAGGGCAAATATTGTCAAATTTATCAGAATTCATTAAATTTTATGTAGATCAGCCTTTATTATTATGAGTCCCGATGTCAAAAGAGGTATGTCCGAGAACGACGGAAAATCGTCGTTGTTTTCATTCTTTCTTTGTCATGCTATTGGTAAAGGAAAGAAGCATATCCCGACTAAAACTTTAAATTTGCGGACATACCCTAGCGCTGATTATTTCCACCAGCTTTGAAAGTCGGTGGCGTTGCGGTGGCTGCTAAATATTTTGGTTAGAATTTCTTGTTTTTAATTTTACAAGAGCAGTTCCTTTATGTGGCCAAAATAGTTCAAGACTCGTCGTAGTCATGATCTTTAGAAGATTTTTATTCTGACGGGACATTGAATTTTTATTATAGGAGCCCAATAAGAACTTTCGGCGTTTAAAAAGTGGAAAAAGCAACACATCACAAAAGGAAAAGGAAGCAGTAAAATTACAGCTCGCAAATGTGCTTTGTGTGTTCATTTTGATTTAATTTAAATAAATCATTTTATTTTTTTGTGTTTTTTAATAAAGTCAAGTCATATCTATATCTAGAAACAAACACCTTTTATGTATTTTTTTTTAAATATTAGACCTTAATCCTAACTAAGTCCAACTCGTCCCAACTAATTCCATATGACAATGATAGCCATACAAGTCAACCAAAGATAGCCATCTCTTTATTTCTGAGATCACAGGTATACGTTTACATTTGCACGCATATACTTTTTGAATCCGTTCGAGGCCGTATCAACAAAAGCAAAAAACCAAAATTACAAAAAAGGTACATCGATCATTGTTTTTAGATAAAAATTCTAATCTATTTTTACGCAACTTGCTGCAACTGCATATATAATTAAACGTAAAAATATGACCAATAGGAAACAAGTTTTATGCTAAATCTGGGTTTAAGAATTTTTCAGCCTTGCCGAATGAGGTGTTAACCAAACCGGGTTTAACGACCCTTAATTCCGGTTTTAAAATACGGTGCAAATAAAAATCGGCGTCTTAAATTTAAATCTATATCTATATCTATCTAAAATAACAAACAAAACAAATCTTGCAGTTAATATTTTTTTTTATAATTGCTATAAAATTGATGTAATTCGCACATGTAAACGTATCTATGACATTTCCGCCATGTTTTCCAATGTCCGGTGGATTCGACGCCATTTTTTCCACCTCAACGTTTCAGAAAAAAACGCAACTTTCATTGAATTATACAGCACCCTGTACAGCACCTCCTTTCTTATCGAAAATTAGGTCAAAAATATCTCTAATAAAAATATCTTTCGCGCGTGTACATTTTCACCTTAATGAAAACGAAGTGCTTTGCTGTACTCTCATAAATATCCAGCTGGTTTTATTTAATCTCGAAAAAGAAATTTTCAGACACGCAAAAAGGATTTAATAAAGACGTTTTCACGGTTATACTTCACTTAGAGCAGGATCATAGATATATGAGAGGGGAATAGACATATAACTATGAGATTCTATAATGGCCCAAGGATCGCACAATGTGACAAAAATAACTTTAAAAGCCAAAGATAATAATTTGGCAAAAAATCTACTGCGCATGCCTGAGGCAGTCCACTCGCTCCCAGAAGAGCATTTTTCCGGGGAAACTACGGAAGATGCAAGGGGAGGGTAACACCCTCTCAACTAAAAAACCAGTTATATTGGTGTCAATATAACCTTACTTTTTTTAAGCGCAATGTAGTTTTTTTTCTTTTTTTAACTTTCTGCAGTTGACTAACAAATCATTTTATGTAAAAAAAAGCTTTTCAAATACAAGCTTTTATAAAATATAAAGTGCACTATAAAGTAGAAAATAATTTTTGGCATTCTGATATCATAATAATAAAAGCGATAGGAAGTTTGGCCATGTTGACTCGAATATTTTATAAAATCTTGTATTTGAAAATCTTTTTTTTAAATAAAATAATTTTTTAATTTATAAATTTGTACCCTAAATCGTCCATTTTGAATCTGCCACATTGAAATTTTCAAACCTGATCAAAAATTTATAATCCTCTTCTCTAAAAACCACTTTATGCCAATTTTGATTGAAATCGAACCAACTAAATCTTTCTTTTCTTCTCTGATTTCTATGGGTACGATACGCTTAATAATGCTGTTTGTTACTTACGTCGAACTCTATTTAACTTTGAGCTGTTGTAATTAAATTTTAATAAAAGGCTTTACTTTGTGCACGTCTCTAAAAAATAAACTTTGGGAATCATATTTAATTAAAAATAAAGTGGGTAATATTAGAAAAAGGGATCTAACTAGAAAATTAACTATTTCTCACATCATATTGTTATTATTACATACAGGGTTCCTTAGGGGGCCAAGAAGCCGTGTATAAGACGCAGACAAACGGAAAAGCACATTAGGCAGAAAAGGATGGGCATGGGGCGATGTTCTCACTACATCTTACAAGTAGTAAATCCATTCCAGGTTGTTGTTTTCTAATGTTTTCCATTTTTATACCTTTAGGACTGGAATAAAAATTGTTTTTGCTCGACTTTAATACCAAACTGATGAAAGATATCGTAAAAAAAAATATTTTTCGGCTGTTCATTTTGTAACCATTGTCCTTACGCACTGTTTACAGGCTGGGGACTGAGATACATGCAAATGCCTAACCTAAAGCGTTCATACACGGCCGGAGAAATCGACTGAGATATTTCCGTAGAAACTTTATCAAGCAAATAGGACGGGTTGACGCCTTCGAACGTTCAACCCGGGTTTTGCACTTTGATTCGAAATCAAAAAGGAGGCACAGTCAGATGTGGGGCCGTGCACAAATTACGTAACGGTGATTTTACCAATTTTTGACCCCCTCCCTATGTAATGTTTTGTAACGGTTTGGCACGCCACTCCCCTAATATTACGTAACGATTTCAAGACCACTACCCCCCCCCCCCCAAAAAAAAAAACTTTTCACTTATTTTCATTCCAAATTTTCTTAGTTTCACACAAATGCAAACGCTGTCGAAAACCCCCCCTCCCCTCTACGTAACGTTTTGTAACCCCCCTCCCCCCTATGACCATTACGTAATTTGTGCACGGCCCCTGTAGTCCCAGTGGAGTAGGGCGAGAAAATTGATATTTTTTTCTTAAAAATTATACTCTTTTGACCTATTTCTTTGCGTTACGTAATTTTTGAAAAAAAATTGTAAGCGGCGCCATTTTTATTTCGTGCTTTGTTTTTCTAACATTTTTGCGTTCGGCTAATTTAATTGAAAAATGTTTGCCTGCGGCGCCTTTTACCTTCTCACTCGAAACCAAGATCCCCCGTTTTAGGAAAACTGATCCCGTCTGTTTCTAAATTTTTTCGAATAAAAGTAGAGTATGACAATGGAGGAAATAATTTTTTTCTACGGTATGACGAAAATTTCGAGAAAGTTGAAGAAAAAAATAAAAAAGTGGCAGAGCTCAAGTTTTTCGTAAAAAAAACGTTTTTTGTAAAGAAACAGAGCAAAATAAATCTTTTCATCCCATTTTGGGTGTTACAAATATTGGCAGCCCCTTATTTTCCGCTTTTACCCTCCCGCTAGTTTTGAAGAATTGGTTCGCTACATGTTTCGAGATCATGTCATAAAACACCTCGAAAATATCAAATGTAGTGTAGGGCCAGCTTTATTTAAAATCAATAATATCGCAAGCAAAAAGCTCTGCAGGAAAAACAGCGTCGTTTATTGATTTCATTGGCTGCTAGTGCTAGCTGCATGGTTTGGCCGTTTCCGAAAGGATGTCACTAGTAGAACAGAATGGAAAGAAATTTAATTAAAAGCGAAGATATTCCTTTCTAATGTTAACAACGTCACGAGTTTATCGCTCGGTATCGTAAATAATGGACCCTGCCGCCTCCTTTGAGCAAGAAAAAGCTGTGGTTTGGACCTGAAAACATCTAAATTCATCTCATGGTGTGGCCGCCATCTAGCGGAATTTGCAGACATCTTGTCAACGGTTATTATTGCAACTATGATTTATGCTCACAATGAAAGAGTGGCGACAATTTTTTCTCATGAAAGCAGTCCGGAGATAATAACAAACTGGCAGCATTGCTCAATATACCTGTTTCTTTTGTGCGCGCAGAACTTTCTATGCCATTTCTGTTTGATTTATTGAAATCCTATCCCTAAGGAAAATCTTAGGAACCCTGTATATGCCGTCTTGTAATAAAATATTTCACATCACCAATAGACACAACCCAATCCCGAAATTTATAAACAACCCGTAGTTCACTGTCAAATATGCAGATTTCTCTCTCTCTCTCCTCTCTCTCTCTCTCTCCTCTCTCTCTCTCTCTCTCTCTCTCTCTCTCTCCCTCTCTCTCTCTCGATAGGCCCCGCGAAATGGTAAATTTGGAAGAATCCTCAGATTAATAAAAGAAGAATCAGTCTTATTAGACCATTGTTATTAGCCCTTCTTCACCAAACAGCAACCGGTGGCAACAATGAGGTTCTTAAATTTTTCAGAAGGATTTCCGATGCCATCAATCAAGTTTTTAAATTTTTCCGCTGGAATCCACTATCCATCAATCAAGTTACTATATTTTTCTGATGGATTTCCAATGCCATTAATTGATGCCATCTACTGCAACCGGGTCTTCGGGTCGGTGGAAGGTTTTGATGGAATACATAACCTCACTTTTTTTCAGTTCCCAACCTAACCTAATTTTTGTTGAATTGAGAGTCGAGTTAAAAAAACAGCATGTTTGCAATAAATAGAGGGCTGCGGCCAAAATTGTGTTAAAGGTATTGGATGGTAGTAGTTCCTCATCTGAGGATTCAGAGGAGGAACGAATTATTTTCTCCAAGGAGACACACACTAAGGTTGGGGATTATGTGGAGAAAACTGTTGCAAACTACAATCTATTCGACTTTCTTCTCTTGTCACTTGTGGGCGTGATGCCATCGGGTTTTTATTTCAACTGATGGCAGGGCCGACAAGAATGTGTTCCACACGGGCCTCACACAACCAAAATTGTGACGTCACAATCTTGGGCCGGTTTTTTTTTTCGTTGGTTGCGTCCAGTCAGACGCGCAAGGCCGCAAACATAACCTCACTAATTCTTGATTTGTGTATTTAATTTTCAGTCAATTTTTAACATTTTTTTTTCCAATTTTGGAATCAAACAAACTTTAAAATAAACCGGTATTGTTTTAAAAAGAATGACTGGTCGTTTGATGTGAAAAAAGTGAACTTCAAACCAAAAAAAGGACAATTGCTTACAGTGTGAATTTTGTGCTTCGAAAATGTTTAAATCACCTTTATCGTCTATCGTATTTGATATAGAAATCAGGAAAATGCGTCGAAAATGCTGCATACCAGAAAGTGCCCAGAAAAAGGGTGAGTCATATGTAACAAACTTTTCCTATCCAACTGATCCCTCCCTTTTCGGTAATTTTATATTCAGTATACGATTTTCTGCCATTTATGATTTTTTATGAAAAAATCTTTATGAGGGCACCTACTAGGGTCCCTAGTACCTCAAATCCGCCGGTGCCGGTTTTTTTTTAAGAGAAAAAAGGTGCCGGGGGTTGTAATGTGTTTTCTTGATTCTTTTAGGTTGGGTAGGGCTGTGTTGGATTGGGTTGTTTTAGTGAAAAAAAAATTAAAAAAAAACAAAAAAATTAAAAAAAAAACCAACCAGCAGATTTGGGGTCCTAGAGAATTTTTCATAAAAAATAAAAAATGGCAGAAAACTGTATACTGCATAATCGCCCCCTTTTCTACTAAGCTAGTAAAATATCACATATTCATACATCAGGTTATCAGAGGTAGGAAACTTGACTTTCCTATCTTTTTGTTAAATTTACTTGTAAAAACTGTTTTTGTATAAAACACTGAACATTCTTCATACTTAGAGATAATTTAAACATATATAGGTATTGAACTGAGCTAATGAATAAAATTTTACAATTATATGCTAGGAGCTGTGCATAAATTATGTAACGGTCATAGAGGGGAGGGAGGGGGATAGCCAAAGTGTTACAAAACATTACATAGGGGGTTTGCGACAGATTTGGAATGAAAATAAGAAAAAATTATTTTTTGGGGAGTGGTGGTCTTGAAACTGTTACATAATATTATGGGCGGGGGTTCACCAAACCGTTACAAAACGTGATATGGGGGGGGGTCAAAAATTGATAAAATCACAGTTCCATAATTTGTACACGTCTCCAGTTCTTTTGCTAATAATCTTTATTATTTATTTTTTATAGGAAAAGGAGTAGAAAATGGAAACTTGAATGCCTGTAAAAGAGAAAACATGGGAATGCATAATGGAGAGATCTTGGGAGGGATAGAGAACTATGAATATGGAAAATAATACCTCGGCACATGTTATTAACAATATCAAGGTAAACAAAGTTAACAAAACTAGCATTTTCAAGCACTTTGCAGCCCATATTTTTAACTATTTTTAACATATTAAAATTTTTATTTAGCCCCTTTTTAGGGGGCAATTTTGGTTTAACTTAGAAGGTTTGAACATAAATGTTCCATTTTAATATTAAATTTGCAATCTTCTTAAAATTTACTTTTAATAGAAATCTGTTTCATAAGGTTAAGTAACTTTTAAATGCCCATGTCTCTGAAACTAAAAGGGGTACCCCTATGAAGTTTGATATAATTTTTTAACGTATTTTTTAAGAAAAATCCACAGCTATTAACTTTTTGAGGATCACATGCTACCATTGCCAATAAAAGCAATAGAATGACCTAAAATTCGTATATATTGGAGAATTTATTGATTTAATTCCCTTGAGGTAGTAAATTTTTTAATGTTTTTAGAATGGAAGTAGGTGGAGATGAAGAAGATAAAAGTGGAGAAAGAGAGGTAAACGAAAAAGGTATCAAAATAATACTGTTCCAGTTGAAGGGTCTGGAAGTGCCATTCCTTTTTTGAAAATAAATTATTACCATACCTCCAAATACTACCTAGGAGATAGCAATGGTCAATGGTCATCTTGGTTTATGACACTCACTGAAAACTAGTCCTAGATTAAGTTGGTTGCCTATATAATATTGTAGAATCTACAGGGTCGGGACTTTAACTCAAACAAATTTTCTACAGCTTCAGGATGAAGAATTTGGGCTTTACAGTCATACTAAAGAAAATATTGCTTCACTCCTTTTAGAGGGCGAAACCTGACCCCACTTGTGGCACTTTGTTGGAAAGCTCTTTTAAGCAGAAAATTGTGCCATTTTTGTTTTATTTTAACTTCATAGGTAATTCATATTTCAAATCTCTGAACCCAATCATTAAAATTTCAATTTTTAATGTTTCGGTTATTTGCTGGCATTTTTAATGTAAATAAAGAATATTTGAAAAATATTTCGGCAAAAATAATTGATTTAATTCTGCCACACAAATGAAAAAAAAAAATATATTTTTTTTTTAGTAAGTATTTCAACTTTCATTCAGAAAAATCCATTTTGGCCAATAAAGAGTGCAAAATTTCGATAAAGCAGTTCATACACATTGTGTCTAAATTAATGAAAATAATACTGGACCACTAAAAATTGCAAATTCATTCTGTTTAAACATTGCGGAATTTTGTGATATTAAAAAGTTTTTTGAAGCTAAAAGATAGATTCTCTAGTTAGAATGAAATGAAACATGAACAGCCAATTTTCTTTTAAGAGAGCTTTCCAGCAAGGTGCCACAAGTACTATCATCCCATTTAAAAAAATAGGGTGGGGTTAGGTTTCACCTTCTAAAAGGGGTAAAAAAATATTCCTTTTACTGTGACTGACAGAAAAAATTTAAAAAAGAGATAAAAGTTTGGATTCCAAATGAATCTAGATTATTTTTTGATCAAATTATTTATCAAAGGCTATCCAAACGTTAGGTTGTTAAGTTGTTAGGTATTTAAAAATAATATAATTTTTTCTAATAACTTCTAGTATCCTTGTATATTTCTTTACAAAAGTTGCCTATATATTTTATTATTTATTTATATTTACAGATTTTATGTTTATGTTTATTCTTTATATTTAAAATTAATAATTTATTTCTTAGTAATAATAATAAATAAATTAAAAAACTTCCAAGCACAAGCCTCATAGAGGCTTCAGTGAGTTTCCCTATTTATTTCTAATTTTCAAAATAATCAAAAATCATAATCTAATTTGAGATTGAAAATTAATAGATATATATTATTATTATTATTTTATGAAATAGTCAAACAACCATGAAGTCAAGAAGGTCCTAGAAAATCTCTAAAAGTGATTATTTTTTGGATTTGTAAAGTAGGTACCTACTTATGTGTGAATCTAATTAAAGAAAATAAACTTATTTGCAGAAGAATACCGAATTTTATTGAAAGAATTCAGTAGAAGGTCCACTCGATGTCAATATCAAGTAAAACAAATAGGTATACACAGTGACAATCCTGTTTAACTAAGATATCTTGTTGGAGTATGTAACTCAGATATTCTATTCAGTTTAAATTAACAGTAATTCTCAGAGATGGTGGTGATGAAAACAGTAAATCATGAAATTGAGAAGTTTGTCTACTTTTTTTTGTATTATTTGAGGAATTTGTGGAAGGAGAGCCACAATCCCTTCGTACTATTTGACCCTTAACTTGTCAATGTTGCTTGTTTTGGGGGTGGTTATCATATAGCGTTTTTCTGTCACACTTTTTTGAAAACTGTGATGAATCCCGAGATACTCTGAGACAAAGGATCGAAAAATTCGATTTGATAACCACATTCAAACAAACAACACTAACAAGTTAAGGATCACATTATGCAGAGGGATTGTCGGTCATCCTCCTCTCATAAATAGACCTCCATAGCACCTCAAATAATGCAAAAAAGAGCAAGAAAACTTTGTGATGTCACTGAAATCACTGTTTCTATCTCTAGTAATTTTTGTTAAGTTCATCATCATAATGTTAATTTAATCTGAGATTTGTAAAAAAAATGTTAACTGGTTGAAACGCCCACAAGACGTCTTAGATAAATAGGATTCTCAGTGCAGCTACCTATGAATAATATTTAATTGCTAATAAAGAATTATCTATCTATCTAAATAATGTTCAATTTAGATCTCTTATGATGAAAATCACACAAACAGCAAAAGTCCCAGATATTACTCAAAAACTGCACTCAAAATGACATATTAATAAGATGCTTCTCTGTACCGTATTCTGTTCCATTGTCTTACTTTTTACCATTACTCCAATCTTCTATAAGGTAATCACTCTGATGGGACCTGGTTGGTAGGAGACCTTGTGGAAGAACCTAAACCAACATTTAAACCATACCTACTCTTCTCGCTATACAACAAAATATATTCAGATGTCATGTATGGCGACTAAAATATTATTTAGCGACTCAACAAGACAGGAATTATTAATTTAGGTATATAAATCCACCATTTCCAATTCGTGAAATGATCACAAAAAAAAAACACTAGTCTCCAGCATTTTTTCGATAAATCAATTTTTATTCTGGTGTAGATATGGATGCGCACCTTTTGAAACCTTTCATGTGCATTTTATTGCTAACAATATGAGAAAATTTCCTTTTTTTAAGAAAAATAAAATAAGTGTTGTTGTTTACATCAACATAACCTCACAAAATACTTTTCCTAGAATTTTTATTATTTGAGACCCTGTGATCTCCAGAAAACTTTTTTAAAATATTAGGATAGTATCGAAGAACACTTCATGGGAATTTGAAGAAAATTCATCAAGTCGTTTAGAAATAATCCCGAAAAAACCTCGGTTCTCCCATAAGACTCCATGTAAAAACCGGCCCAAGATTAACAGCTGTTTTTCTGATGGTTACGGCCTGTTGTTTTTTTTGTCGGCCTTGCTGATGGCTTCATCTGATGCAATCAGAAATAATGTCAGATTGATGACATATGTCAGCTGTCAACTAACTGTTGGCAAAATCCACCGCTGGGCAAAAATAGGTGGAAAAAAAACTTACCCGTCATGTTTCATATTATGGGAAAACAACCTCACAAAAATTTCTGAATAACTAATCTTTTTTACATAAATATGCTCAAATCTAGGTCTCAAAATCTTTAAAAATGAACTGTATTTGAGGCATGATAGTTCGTTTACTTAAAAAGATAAACCGCACATTAAAAATTAATAAAATTTGGCACAGCGGAGGCTTCTGGTATCCCCCACAAACCATTCGAGTGGTTTTGTTTTTATTTAGTTTTTTAAAATAATTGATAATTTTTACCGTGAATTAAACCTTTTTAGGATACGTAAAATTATGTAAAAAACTTAAAATTACGCAAAATCCGTAAAATGGTTCCCGGATAATGCTTTAAACTTTCACCGTACAAAATTTGAAACAAATTTGATTAACAGTTTTTTAGATTAAGTAATTTGAAGAAGAGCATTTTTTTATTGAAATTCACCTTTAATTGCTCTTTTTACATACATATTTTGTCAGGGAAGTTAAATTTTTAACAAATTTGCTTTCATGTGCAAAACTACTGTATTTTCTGCTGCCGTAGACGTTGTCACAGGCAAAAAATATTCCTCAAAATAGCTGTGACAACATTTTCGTGACGTTTTTTAAAACGTTATGGCAGAAGACAGCCATATCATTATTTTAGACACTTTAAGTTGGTCATGAGACGTAGGTGCCCAGCGGTATACGTGAAATTTTCCGACTCGGATGTTTCTGTCTTTTGCATTTTATTACCATGTTTCTATCTTGCTTTCTTTGGTTCGGCCGCTCGTTTATTGATTTTTGGCTCCCGTCGGTAAAACTCGTTACGTATTTGATGACATCTTCACGTTAGCAACATGCCGCAAACGCTATGCTACGTGTTAGCGTCATGTATGAACGTTATACATGCAAATGACGTGACCTTGATGAATAAGCTCAACAATAGACCGCAGAGATTGGACTTTGATATCTGTATTCGAGCGGAAGTCTTTGCTTTTGTACAGATAAAAGGAAGACAGAATATTGTGCTATATTCCACGTTTGCGTGTACGTCCTGTGACCAACTGAAACGTTATCGCACACAGTTACTTTGTCCCCACGGATTACAAACTTTTTGTTTTAAATTCGAGAGGTGTGCATGGTCACTGTGTAGCTTCAACTGCTAGGTACAATCCTATGACTCCGTGATGATTCCTAATAAGGATGAAACAGGTCTATAGGTGTCTGGATTCTTCATTAGACATTGGAGGCCTGGTCGTAATGAAGTGAGAAACAAAAACTTTGTCCGATATGCCACGAGTGTTACTTTAGTTATCCCAGCTTATTTACAGTACGCTGTGGTTCTTGGGCAGGTATAGAAAATAAGACATTTGGCTGGGATCATTCTTATTATAGGTGGAACTAGAGACCCTCTATACATTTGTCTGTTATTGTTTTACCAGAGGTGGGCAACTCATATTGCCCTCTATTTCTAGTTTTTTTTTTATATTTGCATGTAAAAGTGATTTTATTAAATGGACTTATGTTTTGTTGTCTCTTTTTATAATTTCCCCGGACGGTTTTTGAAAGATTGATTTTTTTTTTGGTTAGTAAAATATGTCAAGTTTTACCAAAAAAACAAAAACAAACAGTGAATATACACGCGAAGATATTAAAAATGTAAATAATAGGTAAAATATAGACTCCTATTGATCTATGGGGAAATCAAAATAAGAAAAGCGCCCTCTAATCTAAAGCCCCCAACTATCCCAAGGCCCCCGATACCATGGCAACTGCAGGTGTTTTGTCAACAAGGGCCGCAGTGGGGCAGAAGAGTATTTTTACGTTTCCTGACAGAAAACCAATCGAGGTTATCTTTATCTTTCAAAAATATGTTTTCAGAAACATTGTTCTAAAACAAATATGAAACCACTCCGCGTGTCGCCCGCCGAAAATGGCCTAGCGCTGCGCGGGCAATACCCCGATAACAAAGAACCAAGAGAACTTTACTGGCTCGCTGGGATTACTAGGAATTCGCATAGAAACATTCAGCGCCCATAACCCCACATAATTTTGTTTTTATTTTGATTCAATAATTTTTTAAAATTTAGATTATTGCGGCATAGTTATGTGCAAGTTTACTAGTGAAATCTTGAAGGGCAAAGGATATATTTTAGATCTCAACCTCAGTTTCAAAAACACCAGAATACTTGAGTGTTAACAAAACAGATCAGTAAAGCTCCATTTAGAAGTTGGAGAGACTCTTGCTAGTCGTTGACGTTCCTGTTTAAAATAGAATATGATTATTTCGTCTGCATGCTTTTTAAGTTAACCTGATAATTGTCCTTAAACCAGTGGTATAGCAGCTAGCAGGAGTGTTTCCAATTCTGCTCTTGTAAATGTAACCTTAAACATACACCCAGTTACTTTAAAGGCGGGTTTACCCAACTTTTCATATTGATAATTTATAACCTAAGCACAATTTTACCCAAGTTTTCATAGTTATAATTCACAATTCATAAGCACAGTGCATAATTTAAAAGTTGGTTAATTTTAACTTTATGCACTATTAATATGAAAACAGCAAAGAAAACATTTTGGTTGGTTGATTTCAAAATGGGAGTGATTGATTTTAGCTGACATTAGAAAACAGAAATTTAGCAAGAAGGAAGAACCTAACCTGTTGAGGTTAGGTAAAGAAAAACATTTTTTTTTGTCCTTCTTTTTTATCAATTTGGTATGTCAAATATCCTAATGCACTATGCTTATAAACTCTTGGATAAACAGGTGCTGTTAAATTATGTATTAACACTAAAATTGTGCTTAAACACTATGAATTAAAGTTATGAATTATCAATATAAAAAGTTGGGTAAACTCGCCTTAATATGTAGTTGGGTAGTGTTTTTTTAGCCAGTAATTCTGCAGTAAATGGGTTTCTTTTATTTTTTTGTCTTAAAAATCAAAATAAACACGCGGTCACATGGGCCAAGAGAGTTATTTGCGCCGTTCTACGGTAACAGCGGTAATGATCGTAAGGCAAGTTCGGGCTACAGCAACGCATCATGACTTACACGGACGCGTGCCAGATCGCACATACTTTAGGAAAAAAGCGAAAGTAAAAAAAACTTATGTGCTTTAGAAGTCAAAATAAGTAACCTAACCCCCAAATTTTTGACCCGGTGCTAAAAAACCTCTGGTGTCCCACTGTGGAAAAACATAAATAAACTCTCCGCGTTGCCATGGAAAACAAATGCAATGACGTAAAATTTTGCAAAAAAATCAGGTCGCCTCAGTTAAATTGATTCCTCAATATTTTTGTTACTCTTTTTCTTACAATAAAACACGGAAATGTGTTATTTATTAACAATTTTTGTACAGCTTGGATTCTTTAAACGGAAAGGTGCTTCTAGCGGGTTAGAATTTGGTTGAATAAAAAAATTCAAAAACACGTCAACCGAGATTTTTGATTTTCTTTAATCGTGCTATCTTGGATTTTTTTTTATGTCATCTTGTTTACGAGGTATGGCAAAAAAATATATTTTTAGTACCAGTCGCCTACAACCTGGATCAGAGAAGAAGTTGCTTGAAATGAGTACAATAAAAGGCTAAATTATATAATTTGCAGTAAGCTTAAACCTTTTGAAAATAACTACTGTCTAAGGAGCCCTTAACCCGCGCCTTGGAGCGGTTGAAAAACATCTTTGGCCTGGCCTTTTATCACTCGCGCAATTTATTAAGGCACTTGCTGCAAGGCGTAACGAGCGAACGTAAAGAAAACCACTTTGGTTTATATGTCGGACCTTTGCTCTACGATTGCTCCCTGGGTGACGGTTTGTTTATACGAAAGTAAAAAAAAAATGTAGAAGAGGTAGAGGAAGAACAGTACCTACTTATATACTAAAGTAAGGTTTCCAAAAAGTTCGAGTCCCCACTAAAAAAATTTTGCCGGTCAGGGGCATATGTCGATAATTTCTATCCCGTGGGATTTTGAATGAAGGAGTTGGTGGAATTGATAGCTTTTTAGACACACAATCAAGTGTTACCGGGTGTTTTGTTCGCAACCGTGTAGAAGTTGATATAAAGTCACCTTTCAAGATGGCGGCCAAAAATCATTAAAGATACAACTTTCGCAACCGGGGCATGATTATACTCGATTCCATATAACTCGAGAAAGAGCATTCAAAAAAAATCGCTTCCAAGGCCATCCGACCTTAAATGACCTTAAAAATCGCAAAACACAAGATTTTTGCCATATTCTATTCAAAAAATCTCAATAATTCGAGGTTTTGTCAGTTCAACTTCAAATGTACCTCAAACTATTAAGCATTAATGCCAAATTTGATCCTTAGAGTTTGATGCAGTTTAGAGCTTCATGACGTTGAAAAATACCCCAGTAAATTTAACACATTGCAAAAATAACATACTAAAAGGCGCTATTCATCAAAAATTAAAGCGAAGAGGACCAAATTTGATAAGACATAAAAGAAGGGCAAGGCCAACAATATTGTTAAAAAAAATTTGGTTCAGCTATGACGCGATATCAAAATGACGACCTATAACCACATTTTATTTAATCCAATTTCGTAAAAAAGCAAAAATGACAAGGTGGCCATCAATTCTTGTTAATTGTCGCCGCTTACTATGAAAAAAAAGTTTAGTTGATGCATGACCTTGATTGATTTTGAAAAAACCATGTACAAGTTACAAACCAGCTTTTTGTGATGTTTTTTTTCCAATTTACCACTACACAAGAACTTTGAGTGCCGAAGATGAAAATAACATCTTAGCCATAAACAAACACTTCCTTTTAAACCTACCTACCATTTTTTTTAATATGGCGTCCCAGATGTTTATTCTGTACCCCGGTAAAAATGACCTATATGCCTGTCGTTTTTATTAAGTTTCGGGACTTCTACAGGGATGCGGTAATTTTTACCGGGGTATAGCATAAACATCTGTAAGGAGGTTTAAAATGAAGTGTTTATTAATTGCTAAGATGTTAATTTCATCTCCGGCACAAAAAGCTGGTTTTTTACTTGTACATGTTATTTTCAAGGTCAATCAAGGTCATGCATCAACTAAACTTTTTTTTATAGTAAGCGGCGATAAGTCAACAAGAATTTCCTTCACTTTTTAGCTTTTTTACGAAATTGGATAAAATAAAATGTGGTTATAGGTCCCCATTTTGATATATCAGTCGCCATATTTAAACCCGTTATAGCTGAACCAACTTTTTTTAACTTGGGACTTGATCATCTTATCTTTCTGACCAAATTTGGTTCTCTTCACTTTAATAGTTGATGAATAGCGCCCTTCAGTATGTTATTTTTGCAATATGTTAATTTTACTGGGGTATTTTTCAAGGTCATGGAGCTTCAAACTGCATCAAACTCTAACGATTGAATTTGGCATATATGCCTAATAGTTTGAGGAAGATTTGAAGTTAGACTGTCAAAACCTTTAATTATTAAGATTTTTTTGAAGAGAAAAAGGCAAAAATCTTTTTTTTACGATTTTAAAGGTCATCTAAGGTCGGATGACCTTAAAGGTAATTTTTTAGGAATCCCCGTTCTCTAGTCATATGGAATCGAGTATAATCATGCCCCGGTTGCGAAAGTTGTATTTTTTATGATTTTTGGCAGCCATCTTTAATGATGTAGTCATATCAACCCCTTCTACACGGATGCGAACAAAACACCCGGTAACACTCGATTGTGTAACTAAAGAGCTATAAATCCCACATAAACACAAAACTCCTTCATTCAAAATTCCACGGAATTACACATGCCCTTCTTCTTCAGGGGACACTTTTTGAAATTATTATAGCGCGCATCCCCTTTGAGGGGTAAACTTTACCCCCATATTTTGAATAGGGACAGTGGGTCGAGTGATACCTTGTTTTGAAGGTCTCCTGAATGTCTTGACAATCGTGTAAAAATTTCAAAAATCTATCAATTAGTTTTTGAGATATTCACTTTCACAGTTGCATGGAGAAAAGCAAAAATATTTTTTAAAGAATTATTTTTTTTTTTTTTTGAGAAATCCCGCGACACGTCGATTTTTCTTTTGTTAATAGTACATTTTATCATTGCATTTTTTATTCTAGGGTACATTCCTGCGAGAAGTGAAATTGACCTGTACAATTTGAGCTTACTTTGAAAGTAAATATCTCAAAAACGAATCGATAGATTTCCGAAATTTTTACACGATTGTCAAGACATTCAAGAGACCTTCAAAACAAGGTGTCACTCGACCCACTTTCACTATTCAAAATATAGGGGTAAAGTTTACCCCTCAAAGGAAATTCGCGCTATAAAAATTTCAAGATATCCAAAAAGTGTCCCCTTTATCAACAAAATCGACGTGTTTCAGCATTTTCTCCAATAATTTATAGTTTTTGAAGAAATCCAGGTGAACCCTTTTAAATGGCCAACCCTGTCAATTGGTGAGATTCATTATTCTTACTAAAAATAATATGATGTTTACTTCTGTAAGACAGAATTTATTGTACAATATAAAACACTTCTGGCGAAAACAATATCATTTTCAGTGTGACGCGCGATGTTGGCATTTTCTTTTGTAACATTATCGAACACCTGACACCACACCCTTATATCTCTAGCTAAGCTAACAACAGAAAACTCATAATTTATACAAGGTTTATTCTGCACCGTACTAAGCACAAAGGGCATATCTGCCAATACTCATTTTTCAGGAGAGGTGCCTAAACGTTTCTTGTTATAGATGCCCACTGTAGGTAGGCTCAATTAAATAGTTAATTTATGGGCTTTTATAAGACCCAAAATACATAAACTGAGGGCATATCTTAATTTTCGTCGATCTTGTAGTATGCCCTTTCTGCTTAGTGCATGTAGTATTCCCTCCATATATAAATTTTATTGTAATTTAAAATTTTTATACCTTAAGCAAGAAACTCTGCAGATGTACTGTTTATGAATTTTAATAAAAAACGTACAAGCACTTCATAAACAGCAGGAGCGTCATTTCACATTTCTCTTGGGAGGGATACCTAATTTAAAAAAAAATATGGACGAAAAAAAAACACTTTATTGACACCAAAATAAACAACAAACAAACTTTTTGGTGAAACATACATTACAAAAAAACAAAAAAGCTTAGACCTAAACACTAAATTATCATCATAAACAGAAGTAGATGTATTTAAGTTAAAAGGTGTTTTTAAAATGTGTTTTTATTTGTGAAAGTCAAATTTTGATTTTTGTGTGCGAATACTCAGGGGAGGCGCAATGGTCCCCCAATTGACGGCGCTGATGAACAGAATATCTGAAGAGGCGGTTTTGAGGGGGATAAAAGGCACAAGTATCTCTTCCAGAACAATATCAAATTTATATACAATCTGCAATTGCTTCTTAGGAGTAGTATACGCACCTAAAACCGGTTTAATTTAACAACAGATTTAGAGGGTTGGAGGGTCAAGTATTTTTTTAGCTAAAGCGATTTTAAAGTGTGTTTATACAGACTTTTAAAATAAAATCGATTTAGTGAGCAGTTTTAGTGGTGTTCACACGACAATATAATTATTGGTTACCGTGTGATCATACTGTAAAATTACTTGCGCGTGTAATTTTACAAAAAGATTGTGAGTTTACCGTACAATTTACATACCTGACAGTGTTTATTCACATTTATTTGTGTAGATTTACAATGTTTTTTATATAATGTAATTTTACGTAGGTAAAATATAACTTTACATTTTATTTTATTAGTAACATTGTAAAATTGCCACATCCCAGTAAACACCGTTATGTAGAAATTACGTAAAATTTACATAACATATTTACCTTGTTACGTAAATTTAAGGTCATTCAGAGGTCACAATAAGGTAAAATTTAAGTCACATTAAGGTGCGGAAACTCTACATAATGCCATGTGCAAAGCCCACCTAATTTTTACATAAATATGACGTAAATTAAATGACATACCTTTTACATAAATATTACATCAGTGTTAGGTAAGAGTTAAATAAAAACTACGTAAATATTACATAACAAGTTTACCTTGTTATGTAAATTTAATGTCACACTTATTTATTAATAAGGTAAAATTTGCGTGTATAATAAGGTATGCCATGCGCAGAGGCCATACATAAATATTACATCCATGTTACATGAGGGTTGAGTAAAAACTATGTATATTTTACATAACAGGTTTATGTAAATTTAAGGTCACAATAAGTTATTAATAAGGTAATTAAATAAAAGTCACATTAATCTGCATAACATGCGCAAAACGTTAACTATCTAAGTCCGACATGAGCATGCAGCAAAGGTCCGTCGGTGTTTGTTTGACACGGTCCGATATTGACAAACTACAAAGTTAATCAGTCGGGGTGGTTTAAGTGGTGGAAGAGCTGTCAATACCTCAAAGTCCACATTCTAATTTTGAAATATCTTTGCTCTTTATATATATAATATTATCATCCACTGTACCGGGAACATAGTGACATTAGCGTCTACCTACTAAGAAGAAACTATTAAGCAGTGGTAATTTCTTTCATTTTCATAATATTTTTGTAAATTTTAATGTGACGTAAATCGCATTAAAGAGCGTTTACCTCATTGAGACAATATAAATATTAATAAAATATTTTATATAATAGTTATGTAACATTTGAAATGTAAACTTACGGTTCAATTGATTATATAATAATTAGGTAAAATTTACAGATAAATTACATAACTTAGATGATATATTACATAAGATGTTTTGTATAATAGTTATGTAACATTTTAAATGTTAAGTGTTACATAATAGTTATGTAAATTTTATTGTTTTCATTTAAAATAAATCATTTTATGTTACGTTATCAGATTTTTTTATATAATAAGTATGTCATATTTTTTATGTAAAATTAAGGTCCCACTATTTACGTAATATTTACGCAAATTTTAATAATTTATTTATAAAGTCATATTATTTACGTAAAATCAACATTGCTTATGATGACTTAAATTTACAGTCAAAGTTTTGACGTAATATTTACATATTTTTTTTATAAAAATATTTTATGTGAGATTTACGTAACATATTTTACATAAATATATGAACCTTAGATTTATATAACTATTCGGTTAAAGTCACAAGTGTGTTTACTGGGATTATTATATTTATTTTGTCAGAGTTTATAAAAAATGAAGCTGATCTTTAAAAGCCAATCCTAAATTTTCATACTTTTTTATCAGTGCAGTATCCCGATAGAACGACGCTTCAAACATAATAATATGTTAGAACGTGTCTTATTGGCTTTCATCTGCTGCTTTCATTTTCTACAGAATCAAGACAATCGTAGCGTGTTCTCTTTACTTCTGCAGTAAAACTTATAAGCTCGAGCATTAGCTGCCTTCGGAATAAACATAAATTATCTCGCTATCTCTTCCTTTGCAGTGGCGTTCGCGCGGGGTTGGGGGTAAGGGGGATAGTTTCCCCCCATGGACCATGAATTTCACAAAAAACTTAAAAGATATCAAAATTTTCGGGTTAAACTTGCCATCAGCATTTAAAACGTGTAGAAAAAGGCATTTTTAACACAATTTTGTCAAAAGATAAGGCCTGCAGGGCTTTTATTATTTAAAATATTGCACAAAAAACGTAAAGATCAAAATTTTTAAAGAATTTTCTGTTTAAATTGCTATAGCATCATTGATTCTTACAATTTTACTTTAATTTTGAGCAATTTTTTTTCAACAACATAAAAAAAGCGTAAAAAATGATATTTTAAATATAATTGTCTCAAATAATTTGTTCTCAATTGAGACTAGATCCGCCGGAATATCCGGTGTTGCTATCAAATATTATAGTACATTTTTTTCCGTACATGCCAACACCTACTACAAAAAAGGTGGACCGCCCCTATAGGTATTGAATATCTCCCCCTAAGGCGAATCTCTGCGTACGCCACTGTTCCTTTGTCTTGACTCGCCTATAAACACCTACACGCCCTCTACTATTATAATCTTTGTCATTATGATTATGACGACGCGACGCCCTTCTTGTACATAACGAGCTATCGGATTTCCAAGGGTGCTTTTATACGACGCGATAAAAAATATTTATGATTCCAGAAAATACGTGGAAAAGGGCCGAAGGTCGACGTCTTATATTTTACGAGTGGTAATGCTTTTCAGTTTTTTCTTAACAAAATACCTCTTTTTTATGGCAGTGTGGATCTAGGGCGAACACTGGAGGCCAGTCCATCCTTCCCAAAAGAACTTACACATATATGAAAAAAAAATGTGTTTCATTGTGTGACTTACATGAACATGTCTGTGGCAATCTTTTTAGTTAAATACAATGGCCTCAAAAAAAATAAGTTAAAATGGGGCAGGGCCGTACCAGAAAAAAAATACACTGAAGAAGAATTTTTTCGGGATCAAAACTTCAAAATAAAAAAATTATATTTTATTATCAAACAAACTTAAAAAGAAACTAAAATATTAAGTAAAACATTTTGGTCAGTATTTAACTTTTTGATTCTGATGATGGTATCTACGAAACGTAACGTCGGATTGAAATTGTGAAACGACCAGTGTGTTTTTCTAAAAAGGTTGTCACAGACATGTTTTTACAGAACTCCATTATCTCCTAAATTACCGGAGATATCATTTTTTAATTCCGACCATTTTTCAATTTTCCCCTGTAACTCAAAAACTAAAAGGAACAGAATAAATCTGTTAATACCATTTTTGAGAGCTTAAAAAATTAAGACAGTAATGCGCATGTCTCTATCTTAACCGCATGTCTCTATCCTCAATAATAACTAAGTTGAATTGAATCCTATCGAAAATAGGACACCCTGTATATCCCAATTATTGTAAATTTCATCATGGATATCGAAACAAGATTTTCCTTAACAATCCGCCAAATTATCTGATACGATAGATGCAAAGATATACAGTTTTTTTTTACATTTTCCTTAACAATCCGCCAAATTATCTGATACGATATATGCAAAGATATACAGTTTTCTAATTCGATGAGATTAGATGGAGAACTAAATTTATGCAAGGTTCTCTGGGAAGGTAAAACAGAGCTAGATGATGTTATCTTTCCCGCCATACCAACTTACTTAAAACTTTTATAACTTATAACTCTTCCAATCAGTGCAGCCACCGCCGCCGGAAGAACCTTCAGCTGCTTAAACAGGATGAAATCATGGTTGAGGACAACTATAGCCATTTATTAGGAAATAACCAATTTTAACCAAAGTAGGGGTAATTTTGCTGTCAATATTCAGCTGTTTCACTTTTGGTTCAAACCAAAAATAACCCAGCTCCGGAGCAGGGTTCACTTTGGTTAACTTGACAGCACATTGTTGTTTGGGGTTAGATTTTTGTAATCGAGTTTTGTGTGAAACAAAATAGGTATGTAATGTGGCTGCATTTCCGATTTCCGACAGTGTCGTGAGATATTATTATTATTTTTTTGTAAGTAGGGTTAATGGCTTATTTTAGAAATAAGGGATGACATCTCTGGGCTCTTTATATGCTCATATTTTTAAGGCAGTTTATGTTAATTTGTGGGATTGGACTGTCTGTTGGACTAGGCTAGACTTCTGAACCGCTGGACAGATGTTCATGCAATTGTCATCAAAAGAACAGTATTTGATAATAAACGCGGCTTTATTATGATTAGGAAAAATCCATCACTTTAAAAATGCGATAACCAACCCATATTGGCGAATTTAATGGCTATTAGTATTTTGATGGGCGGGGGGGTAATGACATAATCCGCTAATAAATGGCTTATGGGGAAAGACAGCCTAGATGGTTTTTGTTTATTGCATTTCTGCCGTCATCATAAAAGTATAACTAAAATAGAGACATTATGTTTACTACAGTTTTGATCAGGCATAAGGTAAACAATTTGGCGACGATACCAGATTGTGCTGAAAGTTGTATCCCTACATGTAACGTTTTTGCAAACATATTATTTTTATAACTTTTTTATCATTAACCTGCAATTATGCAAATTGGTTTGCTTTTTAAAACGCGGAGAAACACCTTATTTGTATTCAAGGTGCTTATACGCACAGGTGAGCCTAACATTTGACTGGCCGCCATATTGAAACGTCATCTAGGTATTATAAACGCTTTTTTATTAACAAAATGGTAGCGTCATTTATATAAAAATTGCAAAAACTTATTAAGCAGTCTGTTCCGGAGAGAACCTCAAGTGCTTCTTCAGAAAAAGTGATTTTATTTAAATATGAATTTATATAAACTTTATTGTGAAAAATAAGAAAAAAAATGTAGCAAAAAAGTATTAAAAACAAAGAAAAAACTCCAAACTATAAAAAAAACTGGATATAGTATAATACGATAAAATTTCAATCGGTACTCACGTGACGTCACAGCACTATATTGTAAATGTTGGTATTTTTTATTTTAATTCAATCAATAATTCATAATGTGTAGGTACACACTTGTTCATAAAAAAAAGGGGACACGTGTTTGACATTTGGGTACGTCATGCCCCCGTTTTTTTTTAACACCAGTGTACATGATATGGTACACATATATCCCTCATGTTTTCGGTCGAAATATCAGATAAATACTGATATTTTGACCAAAATAATATTTATTTTTATTTTCCAATATATTGGGAATAAAATCTACACAATGTGACAACCTCGCACTTGTAGCCACCTATATAATCGTGTACTTCGCTGCCACATTCATTATTTGTCGTCGGTGTTGCCGCTTTAGTAGAATCGAGCAGATAAATGTAAGATCGATGGAACATATGTGAGGTGGAGCATGCTTGGTATTGCCTGATGCAGTGTTGCCAGTGAAGAGGACGATGGTTTTCCCTAATTCTAACGACTGATCGCGATTTATGAATGACTTGATGGGTCTTTTTTAGTTGAATGCCTTTAGCCGTCATAATGCAATAAACACATATGAGCGATATGAGAAGGCAGGTGCGTAGGCTAGAATTTTTTAATTTTCAATTTTCGGGTCCCTACAATTATATAGGGTTAATTTCAGTTCTGGTACATTTTTTTACAGTTTTTCAGAAAAAGTATATAATTCCGGGGCGGATGCAGCTTTTAGAGGGGGGGGAGTGCGGTTTATTAGGTTTTAAGTTGTAGAAGCGACTAAGAAAAAAAATACCTATTTATATTTAAAAGCAAATGTTCGATCTATCTTGATCCTAAATTTGTTGTGAAAATTATGTCTTAAATACACAGCAGGAAAAAAGTTTTGAATGCTTTTTACACAAATTCCTTAAAATTAAAATAAGCTTGTGAAAATGAATGACGTTCAGGCGCCACCGTAGGAAAAATTTAAATGTTCTATTGTTTTTCGTGAAATATTTAAAAAAAGCTTCCGTTCTTTCCTTATGTGCCACTCTATGGTAAGGTCAAAAAAATTATAATTTTAACTCAAGACGTCAACCGCTTATCCTAGAAAAAAATTAACAAAAAGCTATAATCCAACAATAATGAAGCTCTAAGCCCGTGAAATTAATTTAATATTTTGAACCACCCCGCCTCGCGCGCCCACGTTTCCGGAGTGTACAGGGTGGTTAAAGTATTGCCACAGCTATTTTGAGGAATATTTTTTGCCTGTGACAATATCAACGGCAGCTAAAAATACTGCATTTTTGCACATGCACGCCATTTTGTTTAAAATTTAAATTCTCTGACTAAAAATGTATTTAAAGGTAACAACTATAACAAATCTTTGTGCGAATACCTTATTAAACTTATTAAACTACACTATTATTCTTTTGAGGTTATATTTAATTTTTTGAAAGATTATTTTTCAAACAAATGTTAAAACACACATTTAATCTATCAGTTTTTTAGTCCACCATACCAATATGGTATGGGAGACTATTAAAATCGTTTGACTTTTCTTAATTTTATCAAAAATGAATTACTAAGGTTCCAAAACACCTTAATCGACGAAAAAAAAAGTTGTCTGTCGATCTGTTGTCTATCTGTATACACGATAACTCAAGAACGCCTTGATCGATTTTAACGAAATTTAAATTCTCTATCGGCTGACCATGAACTGAGTAACTTTTGGGTACGTTAGTGGGCGGTTGAAGGGGGGAAGAGGGTAATGAAATATTTAAAACAATTGTAACTTTGGAATAGAAGCAAGTAGCGATATGTTTTTTTTTAAGATTTAAGTTTCCATGAATATATACTACAAATTTTGTTATAAAGTCCAAATTCGTGGGAGCTTTAGTTTCCGAGTTATTTGAAAAAAAATCATAACTCTAGAAGTAAAGCAGCTATTGATATGCGAGAAATTTCTCTTAGAAATCTTCCTTGAAATTCCCTCAAATGTGGACCATCCCGTACAAGCGGTTAATTAATTTCTTTCCAGATCATAATAAATGCAAAAACTTGACAGCTTATCATGAATTATAATTAAAGCGCCTGTGTCATGTGCAAATTAGATTTTGTCTCGGGAAGTCCGGCTTTTTTCTTCGGCGTACAATATATAAGCCCCGCGCATTTTGGTGTTTTTACTTCTTTGTACTCGTCCGTGATATTATCTGCCGCTAACAAAAGAAAGGGTTTCATCAGTGGCAGTCACAGAGGGGGGGGCGATCGCGTCCCCTTTGCAGCTAACTTAAACCACCTTTTTTAATATTTTGCAAAAAATATAATTTATTAAAATAAGTCTGTTAATTTCAACTTGAAAAATAATATTTATGCAATTTCGGGAATAAATGCATCCATTTAATCCCTCTTTAGCGGGAATAAAGTGGGTCATTTATTCCCTAGGTAAATAAAGTAAAATTTATTGGCATAGCGACGCATATGTTTCTGCGTTTCGGCATACTGGATGTTATCGTTTGACATAAAGGCAGAGCGAAGGTACATGTGGCGGTTTGTCTACAGAGTGCGATTTTTTGAAAAATAAATAAAAAAATATAGTTATTTTTTTTACTTTTCTGCTTATTCTAAAGTGCATAAAATAGTATATAAACCTCAGGAGTAAAGTGATGCTTAATCCCCCCACAAATTATAAACTTTTTGCCTTGGGATTAAATGTACCACTTTTCTCCCTAGGTTTATAATGTACTATTACATCTGAGATATGGCTTATACATAGACGTTTTTTTTTTATATAAAATTGAATCCATTAACTTATACTCCTCGCTTAAGGAATTCAATATAAACATTTTTACATTGTATTCCCTTCTCTGCCTTATATATAGTTTTTGATCTCATCTTATGAAAAATCGACACCCATTTTACTTGTATTCAACTTTCAATATTTATTCCTTTTTCCCCTACTCTAAATTTTCCAAATTACGGCAAATTATCTGTATCTAACTTTTCATATTTTTTACCTTTTTCTCTTCTATTACGATACACACTCAAACCTCGACTCGTGTCGTCTCACTAAGCCAAATGTCAGGTGTGACTATTATTGATCAAGGTTAAATTACCATACTTACAGTGCAACCACTAAAACAGCTGTAACTTTTTTGGAGTTGCTGCGCAAAAACTTTAATTGGCTGCGCAATGCTGGGCAAAAAGAATACTAGTTGAGGGGTTGCTGCGCAAAATGTTTTAGTGAGTGCGCATTGGTGCGCAAAACGTATTCAATCTGAGTGATAAAAACTTACAAAAATTACGTGGGGGGGCTAGCTAGAAATGCCCCCAGTTTCCAGACGGTTGCTGCGCAAAATATAAAAGTGGTTGCACAATACTACGCAAAAGATGCGCAAATAAGTTCACTAGTCTTTATCGAACATTTTAAGTGGAGAGACCTATAAAAACGTATTTTCGAGAAATACAAAAGAGCAAAACGTTACATTATTAAAAACGCATTTTTTAAAAAAAGGGCATTGTAGGAATTGTTGGCCCTATTAAAGATCATAAAAATTTGATTTAAGAAATGTTGAACTATATCCTTGGAAAATCTACTCTTATGTTATACCCACTATAAAAAGCATTTGCTCCAAAATGAAAGGCAACCAGATTAGAGTAACACTTTATTGGCTCTTACATCAAACAGATTTGTATGTCTTAAGAATTGATGAAGGTCGACGTTGATAAATTTTTAAAAGATTTAAGTGACGGCATTGAAAAGTGGATTTAGGATCTTTGGAAATGGGGCACTTTAGATTTTATTGAGCTTTTGAGTATTTCAAAGAAACAGTCGGCTTAGAAAAATAACTAATCTCAAAACTTTATAACGCTTTTCTGGTAACTTTAAAATGGTTTTTGGTAGGGTTTTTAATTTCGTATATATATATATATATATATAATATATTTATTAAGCATATGTCAAACATAAATGCGAAAAGAAAAATGTAGGCCAAAACTTTATAGGGCGCAAATATTCCTTTTTCAGTTGCATGTCCGTCGTGGGTGTGAACGATTGTGGTGGGCTTCTTAGTTAAGTGATCTACATACATATTTTGAAAGATCTATTAGGTGCCTTTAATTTTATAAGGTTTTATGTTTATTTTTAATTTTTTAACTAAAAAAAACGAGTGACGAAGAGTCATCCAGATCATAAAACAAGCCTAATTTCGTTAGTAGTGACGAAATTAGGAAAATGGGTGCTTTTTTGAAATTTGATAATAACAATATTAAGCTCCAAAAAATATATTTAAAAACATCCATTGTAGCCTAAATTCGTCATACTAATATATAGTCAGTTAAGAAGATATATGCTTTTAAAAAGTTGACGAAATAAGGTTTTTTTTAGGTGACGAAATTAGGAAAGCCGTTAACATATGAATTAGTTACGAAAAATAAAAAAGCCCCGGTTAGAAGAGGTGTCCAAAAATCTCTACGATATTCCAGATTTTCCAAAGAAGTCTAAAAAATTACATTAAAAATTTTGTATCTATTTAACTATGTGCTTTTTTTCTGCTTTATTATAATAACTATCTATTAAATATCTTTAGCTCAGTTTTACTTTGTAGTTTTAAAATTTTAAAAAAATGTTTCTTTAAATATGTATTGTAGGTTTAAAAAACAAACATTTATGTTCCTTTGTTGGATTAAAAAATGTTTCAATGTGTTAAAGTTTTAAACGCTCATTTTATTTTTTTCTTTTTGATATATTGATGTTGACGAAGTACCTGACGAAATTTGGCAATAGAACAAAATTTTATTGTTTATTTACAATAAAAAAATATCTTAGCTAAAATATTAAAAATTCATGCCATATTGGGTTTAGCGGTAAGTGCTTTAAAGATACTTAATTTTTTTTAAATATTTACGTACATTAAATAACCCGATTTGAAAATAAAAAAAGGTAAAAAGAGCCTTTTAAGATGACGAAATTAGGCCAGTTTACCTTACTACGCGAAATATTTGTTTATTCGCCCGTACTATATACGGTGGCGTTCGCAGAAATTGTTCCTGGATAGGTGGGGGGGAGGCTGGAGGCTTCTGGTCATAAATTTTGTTTTCGTTAACCGATTTTGGTAAAACAAAGCCTATATCCTGCCCAAGAGTCGAAGGAATTCGAAATTAGCAATTTTTGCGTTATGCTGGAACTAACAAACAGACAGACATTAATATATGTAGGTATTGATTTAATAGGATAAGGGAGAATAAATACTCCAGAAGCAATTCAATGAATTTAAATCCATGTTAAATCGTGGGCATACGAGTGGTCAAATAAAATGAGAACATACATACATATATCGGCGCTATTCTGTTTGCATTTTGCATTGTATTTTCTCTTAAGTAATATTATACTCTGCTGGAAACAAAGCTCTATACAGAATTTATAGGTGCATACGACATGCTTTATCAAACGAAGCTTCTGATCAGTGCACATCATATAACTATGAGATACTATAATGACCCAAGCGTCGCAAAACGTGTAACAATAATAACTTTGAAAAACAGAGCAAACAAGTGAATAATCAGGGGCAGCCCTGGGCAAGGCCAAAGACGAAAAATATACTGCGCATGCCTGGCGCACTCTGCTCGCGCCCAGAAGAGTTTTTGGCTCTGCATTTTTTCCAGGCTTGCTTGATTGGGAGAGTTATTATCGCCACGGCTTTTTTCGGAAAATGCGAGGGCAGGGCGACACCTCCGATATTTAATGGGCCTTCCATCTACTCGCGTTTTAGTGAGCTTTGAACGTATGTGGCGGCCATTTTGACAATTAACTAATGTAATAACTGTCAACAGTGTCAAAAATGGCGGCGGCATACGTGTAAAAGGGTACTAAAACGGAAGCTGTTGGCTGTCCTCCATGTCGGAGGTATCGGGCAGGGCCGTTATAGTTAAGGACACTAATCCTAGAGCAAGCTCTAAAGGAAGCGAAGCGTGACATTACTTTCACAGTTTGAGTTGTCATTTTTGATTTGTTTACTTCGATTTTGTCATGGGCGGCTCGTTCTTATTTTAAATATTTTAATGAATGATAAATACGATAAGAAAGTATTTCTCGAAAGCACGACTAGTCCATTATCATACAGTCGCGAATTACTAAAGTAAAAAATATACGCAAAAATTATAAATCTAACAGATTTTACTCTTAGTCCGGGTTCCCTATATTTTGATAAAGAAGTAAAAAGACAGGCATTCAGAATTACTAAAGTTATATTGAGGCTAGAAAGTTAAGAGCCCACGGTTTTAAGTTTGTGTAGTGCTCTAATGGTTCAGTCTTAGCACGTAAGCATGAGGGTGATAAAGTTATTCAAATATAATATCAATAAAATAGCATTTTTGGAATCCTAAAGAGATCGGTAAAAGAAACAAAATAATCAACTGGAATTTGTAAGTAGTTTTTATATTTTTAAAGGACGGCATTAACTTTAATTATGTTAACTTTACGGATAGCACAATATGAGCATGTCTAGATGACAACAATGTCAGGCACCTTTTAAACTTCGTGCGGAACCTTCAAAAATTGTCCCTAATTGCCCAATATTGATAATTTTATGGTTATATGACGTTGATGTTCAGTGAACTGATATCAACTAACGAAACCTTTGTTCTGTGGACCAAATAACTGTTTCGCAGTCCGTGTCGTGATTGCGGTGAGGCGACCAACACTTTGTTATTGATGTTAACGTAGTATGCAGGCTGATTTCCCCTAGGAATTTTGCTGCGAAAACTCAAATGGGTGTATATCTAATATTACTGATTAACAAAAGCACTTCTTATTGCCTTCTTCTGCTTCTGTGCCCACTGACAACCACATGATCACAGACCAACAACATGCGGTCCATGAAAGCAGGAAAAACAGTGGTTTTTCTAGAAAAACTTCATCGTCTTGAATGTAATTTTTGAAATAGGGAACAGTTACTTCGGTTGACTTCGGGGGGGTTTAAGGATAAATAATTAAAAAAAACTAATTTGAAGCAAAAATGTGACCATAACCAGACTTCTCGGGGGAGGTTTTAACTCCACCCCCCCCCCCTCCTCGGTGCGCCAGTGTTAAAAATGCTAAAAATTATTTTAAATATCAAGTCACAGCAGAAAGTCTGCCTGCTGCTTATAGGTTTTCTGTAACCTGCAGCTATAATACGCCGGCATGTCCGCTTTCGAGGGTAATAATTGAACCTGCTGAATGCATCGAGCCTCGAGTCGTGGTCACGTGCTTTAGGCGGGCGTGGAAGCTATCATTGAAGTAGGTTATTTGCAGGTTTAAACGGTAATCGGTGTGTACATTGTACAGGGGGCCTAACAGATAGTGGTCTTCATTGTTTCTCCTCTTTGGGTTGGGTTTGGCTTAAAGAACATCAGACCAATACCCAAAGAGATGAAACAATGAAATCAAGAATCGCCGAACACGCATGGTCAAAACAACACCGAATGAAGAGGACAGAAGCAAAGGTTTTGCACAAGGAGTCACACTGGAAGAAACGAAAATTCCTTGAAGCTGCCTTTATTGGGCAGAATCAGGGTGTTTTCAGTAAACCAAGTGTTGAAATTCCAAATATCTGGAAGCCCCTCCTTGGGCGGATCCAACTTCTTAAACTTCATGGTTGAGTGAGTTCCCATAGTATATAAGTACGTAGCCTTAGGAATAGATTGTAGTTTGCACCTGAACACGATCAAAGATTGTACTGATCGAAACGTCGTGTATAAATAAAATATAGACAATGGAAGTCCCAAACACAGAGTTCATTTCAAATACGTCATTGTCTCAAACTTTGAAACAATTGTTTCCTATATTTCAAAAATTACATTTAAGAAGATGATGTTTATCTAAGGGAAGCACTGCTTCCCTTGCTTCAATGGACCGCACGCCGCTGCTAGAAAAAAATATTGAACTCATGTGTAATAGTTATTTACCTAACAAGTGCGGAAACTTATACTTTTCGCACGCACCGGCGTTTGCACGAACGACGTGCCAGCGGAATTCGGGCAAGCCGTTGCTCAACAGCGTGCGTAAAAAAATATGAGTACGAGAAAAGCGTATTTCCGCACGCTCGTGGGAAAAAAAGTTTTCCGTCCTTAACTGCATGGCCAAGACTTTTCTCCGCGTCGTTCGGTAATAATAACTTTCCACACTAGTTTATCTATCCGTTTTTACCATAATTTAACGAAAAATAACGCTAAATATTAAAAATTGAGCGAAAACTTTATTTATTTTCTTAGCTAAAAATTAAGTCGCAAAAAAATAATTTTCCAAACACGGGAAAGTTAACAAAATGTCAACAAATAAAATGGCCAAGAGTGTAATTAAAGAAACGCGATTACAAATCCAAATTTTTTCCTTCGCTTCCTGGGCAAATATCTTTTCGTTAATATTTTACTAATAAAAGTAATCTTATGATTGATCTCTAAAAAAAATGCCAGATGCAAAGTTTAAAATCAACCCGCATGACATATCGGCGCCCTAGATGTGAATGGTCCTAATCCACAAAATATTCGATTTTGAGTTAATAATAGCAACTACTTTAAAAATGTCCATATTTTATGTTGACAAAAGATCTAACCTTCATTTATTTTTTTACTTATTACTTTTTTCATAATAACAAAAAACAAAATAATCATTTTTATGCAAAAAAAAAGTAGTGATAAGTATGTGGATTAGTTCCATTCACATCTAGGGCGACGATATGCTCTTGTGTATCATCCATCAGTTATCCTTGATTTATGGTATAAAAATGGTGACCTGTCGGGGATCTTTTATTTTGACAATCATTCTTGTAAAAAAACTCTATTAAGGAGACATATATAGCAAAACCCAAAAATGTAAATACGCGTTTGTGATATTTACCAATACAGAGCAGAACTCGCGCGCCAATGTAAATTATCCCGCCATAATTAATGACTAGGTACGCAAAATTTTGCGTCCCCACACTAGGTATAAAGCTTCCACATAGATAGAGAGTGAGGTATAGTACACAAGATATATGGGTGACGCCGTCGCCTCTATTATTAACCCGGCAAATAGATGGGAGGTGTTATAGATGTGAGGTGTAAGTCATAGAGCTAACACGTGTGCAGTATTTTATTAAAAACCCAGGCGACGATTATACAAAGTGATGCAAAAGATATTAAAATGAATTAATGAATGTAGAAATGCCGGCGGGACAATTCCCATGCACGTAGGCCACCTTGCTGGACCCGTTGCACATTCACTATCCATGGTTTAGCCCTGGAAGCCTGCCTCTTTTGCAAAAGTAGAAATTTTTCTGGCTACAACCTTCTCATATCGCATGCAGCCAGCAGATAGTTCCCAAGGTGCAACTGTCTTCACCTGGTCAGAGCCGGATACTCCAGCAGAACATGCAAGGACGATTCTTCGTCCTCTATGCACCATCGACACTCTAAGTCTTCGACGATTCCCAGTGTCTCTAGGTGCTTGTTAAGGCGACAGTGCAGTCCTATTAGGAGCCTTGTTGCTAGTCTCACATTGAAGCCCTAGGCTACGCCGACGACGGGCTTGTCAGTACCTCGGTGTGATCTGCAATAGAATGCAGAGGGCATGCAATATAATACAGGAATGGTATCGAGAAAACAGTCTTTCTGTAAATCCAACCAAAACAGAGACGATCCTCTTCACCAAGAAGAGGAAGATAGTTGTCATATCATAGTCAAACCACCAACTATGTACGGACAACCGCTGACATTGTCGCCGGGAAGTAAAGTACTTGGGGGTGGTGTTGGACGACGCTCATATTGACCATGTGAAGAACAAGGTTAATGGGACGTTCTGGCAAGTTAGGAGGGTAATAGGTAGGAAATGGGGCCTGAGCCCTAAGGTGATACACTGGATTGAGACCACCATCATACGACCAAGGATCCAGTACGGTTCCGTGGTTTGGTGGAAAGGACAGCCTGCAAAGACTGGCAGCCGTAGGCATAACTGGCGCAATGAGAACGACCCCAAACTCAGCCCTAAACACTGTCCTGGGACTGCCGCCGCTCCCCCTCTGGATTAGAGGGGAAGCGATGGCAACGAACCTAAGAATCAGAGATGCGGGGCTGTGGAAAAGGGGAAGCGAAAGTGTCGGGCACCTGGCTATCGCCGGGATGGCGGAAAAGGAAATACCCCTTTCAGCATACAGGATCGAAAACCCAGAATACAAAATTAGGAAAACGAGGAAGTACAGGGTAATCATACCACCTAGAGAGACATGGACTAGGAACGAAGTCGACCTTTCAGGCAATGCCATGATCTGCTTGAATTGACTGGAGCAGGTCTATTCATAGGAAATGGGGAGATAAAGAAAAGCTACCCACTAGGTCGGTACGCAACGGTTTTCCAGGCAGAGGTATATGCCATACTGGCAGCCGCACGAGAGCAAGAAGTAAGGACCGGAGCAGAAGATAAGGTCTACATATGCACGGACAACCAGGCTGCCATAAAAGCACTTTGTAAACCTACAATGCCAAAAGGATTGGTCCAGGAATGCGCGGACGCTCTCCAGGATCTAGCATGGGAAAAGCGGTTGAACTTGTCTGGGTTCCAGGACACATGGGGATCCCAGGTAACGAGATGACGGACGAGCTTGCAAGGAAAGGGTCAGCTCAAGCATACGTCGGACCGGAACCGTGTCTGGGATTTACCAGAGGTCAGATGAAATCTGCCACCAAGGAATGGACCCATACAAGACTAAATCAGGAGTGGCAACACACAGGGAACGCCAGGCAAGCCAAGGAGCTCATCCAGGGCTTCAGCAAAACAAGAAGGGACTGGTCACTGCGCAGGAAACGAACAGAGATAGGACCCCTAATAGGAGTCCTCACTGGACACTGCGCGCTCCAAAAGCACCTGGCAAGGATGAAGGTACTGCGGGACTCAACCTGCGGAGAGTGCTGGGAAGAGGATGAATCCTCACACCACTATCTTGCAAGGTGTCCGGCCTATAGAGGAATCAGAGAGGAAATCTTCGGAGAGGAAGTGTTCGAGCCGGAAGACCTTTCGACGCTGAAATGGTCGGATATCCTGACCTTTATCCAAAGGACGAGAAGGTTCGACCATGGTGGAGTGGCAGCGTGAGGGGGATGGCGAAAAGGGCTCGTGTAGAGCCTAGTCGCCGGGCCAGGAGCCCCCCCCCTTATTCTACTACTACTACTACTACTACTACTACTACTACTACTACTACTACTACTACTACTACTACTACTACTACTACTACTACTACTACTACTTTTGTTTTATGACGCCCCGCTGTGAGCTATTTCGGAGCTCCTCAGAGCGCCTGTCTAGAGGTCCTCTATACATTTAACAGTTATTGTTTTACCAGAGGTGGGCAACTCATATTGCCCTCTTTTTCTAGTTTTTTTTTATATTTGCATGTAAAAGCGATTTTATGAAATGAACAGATGCGTGACCTTCGGTCACTGATTATAGCCTACTAACTCGGTTGTCAGAATATAACCATAACCGTCGGAAAAATAAAAAATAACAAAATTCTTTTTCAATTTTAAAAGTCACTGTCAAGTCCATCTTTTCTTAAAATTTGTTTAAAAAATGACGAAGGTTTGCTGTATTATTAATTGCAAAGGCAATTATAGGTACGGGCCAAAAGTTTCGGTGTTTGCTTTCCCGATATCTGTGGAAAATGGATCAATGCCATAGAGCGACCACATTTTGTGCCGAGCAAAAATTCTAGGGTAAGTATTTATTTTTATATGATACTTATTATAGATACATAACACAACAAAATTCATTCCTGTAGTAAAAATAATTTATAAACACTACACATTAGACCAAAAAATTTACCTACAATAGTAACTACCTATTTTATTATTTTATATAGGTAGAAGAAATCCTGATTAATCTCTTATGACCAACAAGAATTCTAATCTCTATTTTCATAAGTCTGTGAGTTGCATTTCAAACCAAGCGACTTCATAAAATCGATCAAGTGTTTTGATGAGAAATCGGGAAAAGTTTTATTAGTACCATTAAGAAGAATCAGACAGAAGAATTAGTTGTTTATTATTATTAGCTATTTAATTACTTTATAACTACTAACTAGATTAAAAGACAAAGATTTTAAAAATCTCTACCTAAATTGTTTTGTTTATAATAATACATAGGTATACCTATAGGTAAAAAGTATTATTTACTTTATAACTAGATTGAAAATGAAAGATTTTGAAAGTACCTACTTTAAACTGTTTCTTTATAATAATACATAGGTACCTTAAGCAAATGTCTAGGGTCCTTAATTATATGACTGACTTCTTATTTTTCATGAAACGCCAATGAACATGACAATAATATTGAATAACCTAAAAGAGTGAGTGAGAGTGACTGACATTGACTGGAGAAACCACTATTAACAGCTGGTTGATATTCTATGATTAGTGGCCGAAGGTCACGACTGATGTTTTCTTGTCTCTTTTTATAATTTCCCCAGACAGTTTTTCAAAGATTGATTTTTTTTTTGGTTAGTAAAATATGTCAATGTCAAAAAAAAACAAAAACAAACAGTGAATACACACGCTTATATATTAAAAATGTAAATAATAGGTAAAAATAAAACACGGACACATAATGTGTTATTTTATTAACAATTGCTTATAGCTTACTTACCTCGAAAATCCGGCTATTTTTATTAATTTTTCAGCTTGGTAAATGCATGTTTTCTTTCCACTTTTCTTGAGTTCTTTTTCCGTTGGACTTCGGAACAATACAAATTCGTCGAGGCACGTGTTTTTACAGTTTTTGATACAGCAAAATTCCATTTTTAAACCGGACGCATCGACCGGACGTTTCTTAATCAAGAATGTGACAGTGACAAAATTATTTATTGTCAGGGGTCGCCAACTATCATTGGCAACACACAATTTGTTTTTAAACATTTCCCTAGCAACTGTCAAATTAAGTTGCTCACCGTGACCTTCGGCAACTAATCACTAATTAGTGACCGAAGGTCACGGCTCATCCCTGGTAAAATAAGAACTGTCAAAAACCGTATACAGGGCACGCAAGTAAAAACAAAAGTGGATTGATAATACCCTCTGAGAAGTTTCACAAAAATGACCGCCTTATGTATGTGACAGTTATGAGCCTAAAAGAACGTAGTCACATCAATCGAATCGACTTGACATTATGTTTTTTTTATGTGTCTTTTCCACAATCAGTAATCAGTATTTTATACCATGATTTTTCGTAATATATTAAAAAAAAATTTTTTTTAATTTTTGTTAATAGAAAAAGTAAAGTTATATCATTTTTAGATGGGTTTCAAGTCCCCTGTAAACATGATATATATTTGCCTGCTTTTTTTATTAGCCACACACTTGTTTGAACCCAACCAAAAGTTACTAGGATGTTACTCCGTTGTTTTTTTAGTCAAAATAAAGTGTTTTCGTTTTTTTTTGCGTGTTTTTGCTAAAAATATACTTTTTTGATTTGTTCAGTGCTGTTATACAACCGGAATGACTAGTTTTTTGCCTTCCATAAGTGATGTGCGATAACCCTTTTTATTATTAGCCTCAGAGTTAGGGGAATTTGGTCAATACCAACTGATTTAGGCTCACAAATGTCAAGTACATCTAGCGGTCATTTTATTCTTTCGTGATACAGGGCCTCTACGCCTGTCTAAGTCACTTTTCAGGCACGTTATGACTTCCTTGATCTTCCGATCCAAAGTTCTTATAGACCCTAAAAGATTCTATGACTAGTTTCGGAGATACAGGGGCGATTCATTGAAATTGTATCGAAAATCTTATTCTTACTAAAAACTTTTTAACAAAAAATAGTTCGAATGACTTATACAGGGTGTTTGAAATTCGATGCTCACCATGGGGATCTCTTAAACAGTAGGCGATACGAAAAGGTTTAAATTAGGGAAAAGTTGCGCAATTTGATGCTTTGCTGAAAACTAAAAAAAAAGTGTACAAATTCCGGATAGTTCCGGAGATAGGCGGAAAAACCGAAATCTTCATTTTTAGTTTTTATTTTTCTGCGCCCTTATTCTTAAAGCTGTCAAAAAACGCTTAAAACTTTCTAAAGGCACTTTTTTAAAATCTACCTAATGAGATGTCCATTTTCGAAATTTGACATTTTAGTGTGACAGGAGCACTATCAAGTTCATATTTTCTTATGGTCACATGCTTTTTTTCTCCTGCCGTTTGGTTCATAAAGGATGACAGATATTTTACAACCTCATTTTGACAAGTACCTAACGTTTTGAGTTAACTGACCATCAACAGCCCAAATTCAAAGATTAAAAACAAAGAAAAGAAGTATTTTTAAAATATTAGATAAAGTTATTTGTTAAAGTTAAAGTAAAAGCAAAAATTAAATTTGTGCTGATGATGGTCAATAAACCCAAAACGTCAGGTGACTTTTTAAAATAAGCTTGCAAAATGTTATCTGTCTGAAAAAAAGGATGTGTCCATAAGAAAAAATTAACTTGACAGTGTTCCTGTTACACTGAAACGTCTCAAAAAACGGACCTCTCACTAGGTAGATCTTAAAAAAGTGCCTGTAGAAAGTTTTAAGCGTTTTCTGACAGCTTTAAGAATAAAGGCGCAAAAAAATAAAAACTAAAAATGAAGATTTGGGTTTTTTCCGCCTATCTCCGGAACTATTCTGAATTTGTAAACTTTTTTTTAGTTTTTAGCAAAGCATCGAATTGCGCAACTTTGCCCTAATTTAAACCTTTTCGTATCTCATACCGTTTAGGAGATCCCAATGGTGAGCATCGAATTTGAAACACCTTGTATACCAAAGATATGCGAAATATAATATGCTGTGTAACGTCCTTTAAGTTAGCAGACCACTTGTGGCAGATCAAAGATTTTATGATTGGATTATTAAGTGCGTATTAATTGCTAATTAAGTACCAAAGTCTCGATTTAATTGCTCCAGTGGTTTCGGAGATATTAATTGATCTGTTAGCTTAAAAAAAGTTGGCAGACCAAACATTAAAAAATATACCTAGTGTTAAAGAAACGGGTGCAAACGGCTCAAAATTAAGTGCTCAAAAACCAATGGAGCAATTAAATCAGGACCTGGGTAATTATAATTGGCACTTAAATAGCACTTTAATGACTACAAACAAAAAGTCAATTTTTAACTCACTAAAGCCATTTCCCACATTTGTTTTGCACAAGATAGCATTACTGTTAAACCTGGAGCACTTAAATAGCACTTAATTATTAAATCCATTTGCACCTGTTTTTTCATCATAAGCCATGTTTTTAACAATTGGTCTGCCACCTTTTTTACGCCAGCAGATCAATCAATATCTCAAAAACCATTGGAGCAATTAAATCGGGACTTTGATAATTAGGTGGCACTTAAATGTCGACAAACAAAAAAGTCAATTTTTAACTCACCAAAGCCATTTCCCACATTTGTTCTGCCAAGATAGCATTAATACCGTTTTTTGACAGAGTGTTTTTTCGATGTTAAACGTAGAGCACTTAAATAACACTTAATTAGTAAATCTATTTACACCCTTTTTTATCACCAGGCCTGTTTTTTAACAATTGGTCTGCTAACTTTTTTTTAACCTAGCAGATCAATCAATATCTTAAAAACCACTGGAGCAATTAAATCGGGAGTTTGGTACTTAATGAGCACTTAATTAGTAAATCCATTTGCACCCCTTTCGTTAACACTAGGTATGTTGTTTAATGTTTGGTCTGCCAACTTTTTTTTAAGCTAGCAGATCAATTAATATCTCAAAAACCATTGAATTGGCAATTAAATCGGGACTTTGGCACTTACTTAATTAGCACTTAATAAGCACTTAATAATCCAATCATAAAATCTTTGATCTCCCACAGTTGGTCTGCTAACTTAAAGGACGTTGCTGTGTACGGGGGGTGATCAAAAATCAATTTAATTAAATACAACTTCGCCTTCCTTCTTTCGCAAATGCCTCGTGGGAGAAAATTAGCCGTGTGTCAGATCGGGCACCACTGTAACACTGTTTGAACTTATCCCTGTAACATTTTTGTGATTAATTATGGTAGAAACAACTTTTCATTTTAAAAGAATTCTGGATGATAAATGTTATGTATAATATGCAAAAAAGACGGCGCATCTGTACTGTTTAGATTACTTTCACGAACAGTTCTTAAAAGCGGCATATGACACTGCGTCTGTAATCAAATAGTTATCCACCAACTATTAGGAACCATAAAACTATAAGATACCATAATGGTGGCTCTGCTTGTGCATTTCCCTATTTTAAAAAAACGTCTCGGAGCGATGCCTCCAATATTTAATAGGCCTTCCATCTACTCGCGTTTTAGTGATCTTTGAACGTATGGGGCGGCCGTTTTGACAATTAACTAATGTAATAACATTTTTGTTCCATTTGCTGTGGAGACTTTTGGCCCTTGGGGTGATGAAGCAAAGAGCCTGGTCGCTGAAATAGGCGCAAAATTACCGGATACAGGGGCTCGGAGTTTCATCACCCAGAAGGTCGGAATTGCCATACAGCGTGGAAATGCTGCGACTGTGCTTGGAACGATTCCAGAAGAGTTAGGTTTGGAAGATTTTTTCTTATTATGTACATAAAGTTATGAAAGTAGAGTGGGTGTGTGCGAGTCGAGTTTGTTTATTTTATTTTGCGTCGTTTTTTGTACGTTAAATTTTATATACTTTACCGTTTTACAATAAACCAATTGCATGTAATAACTGCCAACAGTGTCAAAAATGGCGGCGGCATACGTGTAAAAGGGTACTAAAACGGAAGGTGTTGGCTGGCCTCCATGTCGGAGGTATCGCTCGGAGCAACCTGCGAAATATCAAGTTGGCCGAGACGCCATTACCAAGGAACCGCTCGAATGCGTCCGCGTCAGCGGGAAGTACGCTAAAGGTGGATACACAATTAATCAAGCAAGCACGCAAGCAAGCAAGCAAGCGGACAAATGTCAATGTCAAATTTCCCGACTTTTCCAATTTTGTCGAAAAGTAAAAATTATTTTGGAACATTTAAAACAATTCTAGGTGTTTTGAAGTTCGAAAACATCAAAATTTCTTAAAATTTTCCCAAGAAAATCATCTTTTTAGAAAATAATTTATACTTTTCGAGAAAATTGGAAAACCCGGGAAATTTAACATTGACATTTATCCACTTGCTTGCTTGCTTGCTTGCGTGCTTGCTTACTTAATTGTAAATCCGCCTTAACCATTAGAGAAATGAGGTGAGTGAAAGTTACAAACTCGCGCAGACTCGGATCGAGCCTTCAAAGTTATGGCAATTTTCTCGCATCTTGGAGCTTTATATAGTTTTATATTTATGGTTGGAAGCTTTTGCTGTATTTAATTTAATTAATTACCAATCAAAAAAAAAAAAATTCTCCTGATTCCGGTTATCACACAGAGATCTGTTTAAAAATTATAGGTAAGATTTCATGCATGTGAGGGGGTCCAAATTTAGAAAAATAGAACACCAAACGTAATTAATGGTAAAAAGGCCAAAACATTCTAAAATAATTAAAAGCGGTTTAGATACCGATATATAGAGATATTTTTTTGCCATGGTTACATTTTAATTTTTAAAAAGAAAACAAAATTGCGAAAGGGCTCGCTACAATATTATTTGGCAGTTTCCATTTTTAAATTATTCAAACCAATTTTACTCAATTTCCATTTAAAAGGCATTTTAGAATATTAAACTAAAAACGATAGCTTTAATGGAAAATCATTGGACTATAAAAACGGTTGACTTTGAAGTAATTAATTTTTTTGACTTTTTTCTCAAAACCAACAAAATAAATTTAAAAATATTTGCTCCCACCATTAGCCGAATTATTAAGACTGTGTTGTTTATCAAAAGTTAAACAACAGACAATTTCTCCTATATTTTGATTCAAAGCAGAACCAAAGAGATAAATTCGTTATACACGGGTAAATTGACCTAAATTTGCCTTTGTTTTGCTTCTCCTCTCTCTTTTCTCAGTGGCGGTCCCAGCCATTTGAAAAATAGGGGGGGGGCGGTTTCGATACGAAAAAAAACTAGAATAAAAGCATAGCTTTTATGAGGAACATATCAATATATCCAAAGAAAACTTAGTAACTACAAGGAGCGGGTTTGGTCTGAAATCTAGGGGGAAGGGGGTAATCAGAATTTAAGTCGTTTATTTCATACATTTTGTATTTTAAAAATTTTTGAGTCGAATTAAACTAAAATCGTTAATATTAACGGTATCATAGCGCCGCAGGCAAAATTTTCTAAGAAGATTGCACCAAAAAATGCATTTTTTAATTAAAAATTGTGAAAATATCAACTTAAACTAATACCGTAAATATCAAAGGTGGTATATTGCCGCAATTTATGCTCTACTTTTGATTTTCTAAACGTTTTCATAAACAATTTAAAGCCAGGGTAGGGGGGGAGTAACTACGTATAATTTTTTCAGTTATAAAAAACATAGATAACGAACAAAACACAATAGCTAAATACTTTTTTTTGAGGTCTAAAAAGCGTTTTAAGTTGAAACATCACC
The DNA here is from genome assembly GCA_963921995.1 of Oxystoma pomonae. Lineage (NCBI taxonomy): Eukaryota > Metazoa > Arthropoda > Insecta > Coleoptera > Brentidae > Oxystoma > Oxystoma pomonae. Next base: position 21,264,838 of record OY998165.1, read on the forward strand.
TGCAAATCTCAAACATAAGATGCCTATCTAAAAAAAAATCGTTTCCGTTTTTTTGGGCAAACCGGTCAATGACTCGCTCAATGTCAGTTTCAATATGTCTGTTGATATGCAGCAACGCTAAGCCCGTTAGACGAATTTCCCTCATAGTGTTTTAAGGACTTATGTTTTCAATCTTCTGAGGCATGAGAAGTAGTGATGGGAAATTCGGGTCATTTCGGCGAGTCGGGTCACCGGATCTGGATCACTTTAAAGATCCGGATCCCTGATACGGTTCACCGTGTCAGTGGGTCACGGGATCACTGATTCCATTTTGTAACTAAATTAGTCAATGGCAATAGTCTTTCAAATTTGGATTGGATTGGATCATATCATACCTACTCCTTATTCGTGAAATGCAGAAAACAAGTATTTCTATTCTACATTTCTTACCTATCCTATGACTCAAAATAGTAAATTTGAACGCATTTTCGTATTTTTACGAATACGACTTACGAGCTAGGTATTATCAAAAATTGATCTTGATGATTTGGCGGTAAATTTTTAAAAATATATAATATATTATATAACCTAATTATATTTTCACTATTTTACTGTTCCCACCTATGCAACACTCAGTACATTAATCGCAGCTCGTTAATCGCGATATTAAAGTTGAAAAATATCAATTATTTGAACGACCCGTGCTGATCCGTGACCCGTGTTTTGTAATTTTGGGATCCGGTTTAATTCATTCTTTTAAAAGATCCGGATCACCGGACCGGGTCAGATCCGACCCGGACTTCTCTAATGAGAAGCTTCTTTCGGACGAGGCATTACTTACTGGCAAACATCCAAGAATGTTCTTATCAACGGAAAAATATCGCCACACTTGTTCATTGCCTCGAAAACGTTATTGGATATGTTTTGATTTACGGTGGCTACTTCTGACCAATATTGTTTCCAAATACTGACTTCTCCCAATAAATAATTTAATTTTTGGATTAATCAAACAGTATTTAGTATTTAAAAACGACTTTAGTTAATTTTGCCTTGATTTTGGCTTCACGTTGTATAAAACTTGGTATGAATATGTTCAGGTCAAAAATACTTTTTTATGCAAGATTACATTGAACTTTGAAATTCGAAAAAAGTGCATTTTAGACATTTTAAAAACTTGGAGAGAAAGTGGCTTTTCGGATTCCGGACTTTGCTTTACGTCAAGCATCCTAATAAAGTTGTCTTGTGCAGAATAGTAACAATTTCGGCTCGGGTCAAACCACATCAAATCAACCACAAAAAAGATGGTTTCTGTTTTGAACCTCTCCGATTTTGATGATTTTTGGCTAACCTATTCTACCCGCAAAAAAAACTCGAAAATACAAAATTTTAGAGTTTTGTTAATTCTGGTCCTTACAGGCCTCAACAAAAAGCTCAATATTTTGAAAGCTATGATAGCTACGAGACTGAGTAACTTTGTTTTAAAGATATTTCAAAGTCAGACTTTTCCAGGGTATATCCAGACTTTTCTTGGTTGTATCTACACTGTCCAGGGGTGTATTCAGACTTTTCCATGGTGTACTCGGACATTTTCACAGTGTATCCAGGTTTTTCCAGAGCGTATCCAGACTTTTCCAGACTTTTCCAGAGTGTATCCAGACTTTCCCAGAGTGTAGTCAGACTTTTCCAGGGTCTTTACAGTTTTCGAGAATATATCCAGACTTTTCCCGAGTGTTTCCAGACTTTTTTAGAGTCTTTCCAGACTTTTCCGCAGTGTTTTCAGACTTTTACAGAATCTTTCCAGACTTTTCCAGAGTGTATCCAGACTTTTCTAGGGTCTTTCCAGAATTTTCCCGAGTGCATCCAGACTTTACCATGGTCTTTCCAGACTTTTCCAGTGTGTTTACAGACTTTTTCAGGGTCTTTCCAGACGTTTCTAGGGTCTTTCCAGACTTTTCCAGAGTGTATCCAGACTTTTCCAGGGTCTTTCCAGACTTTTCCCGAGTGTATCCAGACATTACCAGGGTCTCTCCAGACTTTTCCCGAGTGTTTCCAGAGTTTTTTAGGGTCTTTCCAGACTTTTCCAGAGTGTTTTCAGACTTTTACAGAGTCTTTCCAGACTTTTCCAGAATCCAGACTTTTCTAGGGTCTTTCCAGACTTTTCCCGAGTGCATCCAGACTTTACCAGGGTCTTTCCAGACTTTTCCAGTGTCTTTCCAGACTTTTCTAGGATCTTTCCAGACTTTTCCAGAGTGTATCCAAACTTTACCAGGGTCTTTCCAGACTTTTCCAGTGTGTTTACAGACTTTTCCAGAATGTATCCAGACTTTTCCAGACTGTATCCAGACTTTTCCAGGGTCTTTCCAGACTTTTCCAGAGTGTATGCAGATTTTACCATGGTCTTTCCAGACGGTTCCAGCGTGTTTCCAGACATTTACAGGGTCTTTTCAGACGTTTCCAAAGTGTATCTAGACTTTTCCAAGGTCTTTCCAGACTTTTTCAGAGCGTATCCAGACTTTTCCAGAGTATATCCAGACTTTTCTAGGGTCTTTCCAGACTTTGCAGAGTGTTTCCAGACTTTTCCAGGGTCTTTCCAGAATGTATCTAGACTTTTCCAGGGTCTTTCCAGACTTTTCCAGAATCTTTCTAGACTTCTCTAAACTTTTCCAGTATATATCAAGACTTTTCCAGGGTCTTTACAGACTTTTCCAGAGTGTTTCCTGACTTTTCCAGACTTTCCAGAGTGTATCCAGACTTTCCAGGATCTTTCCAGTATTTACAGAGTGTATCCAAACTTTTCCAGACTTTTTCAGAGTGTATCCAGACTTGGGCGGCCCAATACCTGACAAGTAGACCCAATCGGTCCCTTTTTACCTTACTCCAGCCCAGCCCCCTAATCCACCACCAGTACCGCTTGTACGGTAGTGGGCACTCCGGGCCTTCCTGTTCTCTTCACGAAGTCCAGTACTTTGGCCCACTTGAGAGCTCGAAGGTCCTCTGCATCCAGGTTCGGTTGTCCGAGTACCTAATGCCTTATCCTTAGGTATGCATCGCACTCCGCAACGATGTGCCGGCATGTCTCCTCCGCCCTCCCACAGGCCTGGCAGATAGAGTCACTCCCGATCTCGATGCGAGTCCAGTCAGTAGTCCAATATCTTTTCGCGTCCTTCCCAGGAGCCATTTGAGTCTGAATGCGTCCGGTCCGACTGTCTGCATCCTATTTCGCTCTCCCAAGAGTCGACTTTGCAGCTGTCTCTTTGTTATACCTAAGAGTGGTTTCGGCCTCACGTATTGAGTGCTGGCCCCGATCCGAGTGAGTTCATCCGCCTTTTCGTTGTCCGACACTCCCGTGTGTCTCGGTACCCACATCACTGTAACTCTCTTGTCTCGACTCAAGATTTCCAGTGCTTCGACGCACTCTTCCACCAGAGTATTGGCAATTTTTGGCGCACTGAGTGCCTTTAGGGCCGCTTGGCTGTCGGAGCATATGTACTACACATGCTCCTCCAGACCATTGCGAACCTCTTCTCTTAGTATACTTAAACCTATATAAAACTCAGGCTTAAAAAAATTAAGATATTATATCTATATCTTCTTTATTAGGTATTTTAATAAAAATTAACAAGATTTAGAAAGTAATAGAGTCCCAAAAAATTTAATGATTTAAGATTTCACGGATCTAACACAAGATTTCACGGTTTTCATACAAGAATTCACGGATTTTACATATTTCACGCAAGATTTTACGGATTTCACAGAGGTGGTCCACCTCTTTTCACGCCTTGTTTACCCCCTCGCCATGCTCAGGAAATGTCGAAGTTACGTTCACAACGGGTCATGATATCCATACTTTTTTGAGTCAAATAAACATCAAAATTGACTAAGCTTTGAAAGGAAGGCACATTTTGTAAAAACAAGACCACGGATTGAATATTTCGAACTGGTGGCCTTAAAAAGAAACTTAAATCTTGAGAGCTGCGATCGTTAAAGATTGTCCAAATTAAAAATTTATAGAAAAGCACCCATATAACCACCACCGTATAAAATTCGCTATTTTAAAAAAGTTTTTTATTGGTCACTGAATTAGACAAGTCTGCTGTATAAAATAAATTGGTTCAGGTAACTAACGGCCCTTCTGTGGGTATTTGCGTAAAATTGCTGCAGTAATTTACATTATTCTGCTCCATTTCATAAAAATTAAATACAGGTAGGTTAATAAAACTGGAGTTCTATGATAAATAAGTTTAAAATTTTGGCTCTCCTATCCCATTTCCCCTCCATTTCACCAATCCGATCCCCCGTCCCGTTTTGCGCCTTAAGAGTGAATTCGAATCCTAAAAACAGTTCGTTTACTTAAACAGAAAAACCGCACATCAAAAATTAACAAAATTTTGCTCAGCGGAGGCTTCTGGTATCCCCCACAGACCGTTCGCGTGGTTTTAAAAAAAATATATACAGGGTGTTTCAAATTCGATGCTCACCATGGGGATCTCCTAAACGGTAGGAGATACGAAAAGGTCTAAATTAGGGCAAAGTTGCGCAATTTGACGCTTTGCTCAAAACAAAAAAAAAAGTTTACAAATTCCGGGTAGTTCCGGAGATAGGCGAAAAAAACCGAAATCTTTATTTATAGTTTTTATTTTTCTGCGCCCTTATTCTAAAAGCTGTCAAAAAACGCTTAAAGCTTTCTACGGACACTTTTATAAGATCAACCTAACGAGAGGTCCGTTTTCGAGATTTGACATTTCAGTGTGACAGGAGCAATGTCAAGTTACTTTTTTCTTATGGACACATGCTTTTTTCTCCTGGCGTTTGCTTTATAAAGGATGACAGATATTTTACAACCTCATTTTGACAAGTACCTGACATTTTGAGTTATTTGACCATCATCAGCGCAAATTCAAAGATTAAAAAACAAAGAAATAAACGTATTTTTAAAATGCTAAGTAAAGGTATTTTGTTATAACAAAATTTCAAAAAAAAATATAATTTTTAAAATGTCAAAAAAAACTGTAATTTTTAAAATGTTAAAAAAAAGTACTGCAATCGGGTTTCCAAAATATCTTGAGTAAGTTAAAAGTAAAAATTAAATTTGGGCTGATGATGGTCAATAAACCTAAATGCCAGGTGACTTGTCAAAATAAGCTTGCAAAATGTTATCTCTCATCCTTTATGAACCAAATGGCAGGAGAAAAAAAGGATGTGTCCATAAGAAAAAATGAACTTGACAGTGCTCCTGTCACACTGAAACGTCAATTCTCAAAAACAGACCTCTCACTAGATAGATCCTAAAAAAAGTGCCTGTAGAAAGTTTTAAGCGTTTTTAAAAACTAAAAATGAAGATTTCGGTTTTGAAAACTTTTTTTTAGTTTTGAGCAAAGCATAAAATTGCGCAACTTTGCCATAATTCAAACCATTTCGTATCTCCTACCGTTTAGGAGATCCTCATGGTGAGCATCGAATTTGAAACACTTGTTTTCATTTAGTTTTTTAAAATAATCGAATGATTTTAGTAACTGTCTGCAGATAACTAATGCATGGCTTTTTTGGTTATCGACGCAACACTTTTTTTTTATCACGGATGCCAGAAAAGATTTCTGTCCGCTTTTTACCCAAAATTAAAGAGAAATAGCGGAAAATAATAATATTGAAAAAATGTATAGTAGTTTTTACGAAAAAATAATTTAAAATGTCGCAACTATGAACGTCACCGAGTAAAACGGTACATCACTATGGAAACCATTGTTATTTCTTTTACCAGCTGCCTTGATTTATAGTGTAAAGATGGTGTGTTGCGAGAAGTGCTCTTCGTTCGAGATTTTTAAAAGTATTTTTTTTGTTTTTCTTGGATTTTTTGATAAAGGTATAGTAAAAAGTGTTAGCAACTCACGGCTAAACTGTGCTTTTTTTTACTCGCGTTTTTAAACACCTCGCGGCGCTCATTATTTAAACCAACGCTTTAAAAAAAAAGCACTATTTTAGCCACTAGTTGTGAAAACTACTATTAGGATACGTAAAATTATGCAAAATCCGTGAAATGGTTCCGGGATAATAGAGATATAAAGCTATTTATAACTTATCGCGGTATACGTATCCGCATCTAGCGAGAACCAAGCACATTGATTGGTCAGAAACTTGTAGAAACTTGTTCGAAAAGAGCAGATATATGCTAATTTAAAGTGTTTCTGAACGCAATAGGTGCTTGGTTCTCGCTAGATGCGTCTCTAATGCTTTAAACTTTCACCGTATAAAATTTGATACAAGGAATCCAGTAATGAAATCCCCATCAAAATCCGTACACTAGTTTTTTATGTGATGCTTGTACAAACAGTGAGATTTACTAAGATCTCAAATAGTATCACCTACAGGTCTAAAAATTTACACCTGTGGGAGGGGGTACTAAATTTAAAAACCAATTTTCAAAAAACACTTACCCATACAGAAAAGAGACAAAGTTATTAATTATTTTGTATTGTTATTGCAAAATACCACAGAAAAACTGCTTTTTTTCAAAATATACCATATTTTAGAAGAAAAGGCCCTAAAACTAATTTTTTTTGACAAGTTTTAAAATAGCAAATGGTGAATACGGCAAAAATTTGGCACATAGTAGCTTCATTATCTGTGTTTGAGGTTATAAAGTTGGTGATTTGTTAGACCACCTCTGGGGGGGGGTGCTTTAAATTTATAAACCCCAGAAAGGATTGTTTTGTGGCAATTGGTAATAAGTTCGTTTATAATTTCCCTAAGTAACCTTTTTTACAAGGATTAATTAACTTATTTACCCCCAGATGCACCGTTAAAATATTCTAACTATGCACGAAAAATATACCAAACAAAAAACCCAAACAACTATATTAATTTATTTAGAAACTGAAATTAAAACATTGAGGTTATCTAAAACTTCAGCCAAGAAAACTGTCCTTACTCAAAAAATAGACACTAAACTTTTTTGGTAAACCCAACCATAAAAGTTTATTAGAGGTATATATTACTGTTTTTAACTTTGCACAGGTTTACAAAATGGACGACTTGGTAAAGTCAACAAAAATCCACCGGTTTGTTGAGTTCGGTTGCACCCATATACTAATAAACTTAATATACACGCCCTGGGTGCCTATTCTTGAATTTCGGGGAAATTGTACTCCTCAGGGAGATTCTGAGATTTCTATTCACACAAAATTTTCCTCCTTTTCGAGAAGCGGTATTCTTCAAACCAGGGAATGGAAATGATAGAGGGAAAACGGAAACAATGTTGCCAAATCAATCAGAATAATTTCCACCAATCAAAATTAAGATCATTTTGAGAGACAACTGACCAAATGTGTATTTACGGTGCCCTAACCTCGTTTTTCAAAATAAATATTAAATTTTTGTTTTAATAAATGGTTTTGCGATTTTTGTGTTTTTTTTGTGGAAGTTTTCAAAGATGGCGAAGGGTTTTGGAATATGGGTAATTTTAACCCCCCCCCTGGAAATTTTTTATGTGTGCTGAAATGTGCACTAAATAGCCTTATTATTTCTATGTGTTTCCATGTAACGTTTGTTCAAATCGGTTAAGAAATAATAAAATTTGCAGTTCTACATTTGATGTATCTTTCTGACGCCGGAATACAGTTTTATCAAAAATTTAAAACTTTCTGACAAGCTAAAAGTCTAATTTTTATGTGATTATTGTCAAAATAACATCTCTTTAAAATTCAAGATGCGGACTCCTCCATGGAAAGTCTTATCACACAAAGAGCATCAAATGTAAAACTGCAGAACTTTCCTTTTTCTTAACCGATTTAAGCAAAGTGCTCGTGTATATGTACGTTAAAAGAATAAGGCTACTTACCGCACATCTCAGTTTTATTACAGGACCCCCCCTGGAAAATTGCCTATTTTTCAAAACCGTCCGTCATCTTGGAGTTTAAAGAAATGTCAATTTTGACAATAAATGCATAAAACTGTTTTCTTCTTCAAAAAAATGTTAAATTTGGAATTTCGGATAATTAATGCGGAAGTTATAAGAAATCCAAAGTCCGGTTTTTTGGAACACCCTATATTTATGAAAAATAAGCCATAAGGATCTTGTGATTTTGATTATAAAGATTTGTGATCTTTTCTGTGCATAATAGATTTACTTATTATAAGTAGGTTTAATTGTAAATATTGTTACCCATGTTTACCTTGATGTTGTAGAACTTTTTACAGTGTTAGATATGTTTATACCTATATATTGCCATGTTTTTAATAAAAAAACTGTTCTAGTTATAAATTTTGGACTGATTTTGGTAAGTAAGATTTTTTTATTAAGTTTTGCAAAATGTTTAATGTTCTTGGAATGATTTTATATGTTAGGTACCTTGTTTTTAGTAAAAAAACTCTTCTAGTTTCAAGTTTTTGGACTGATTTTAGTAAGTAAGATTTTTTTTATTAGATAAAATAATGCCAATAAACAAGTCGATTATAATCATCCATGTTTTTTGAATTTTAAGTCCAAAAAATAAAAAACCTAGCAAAACATTGAAGAAAGACTTCGAATAAAGTCCAACTACCAGAAAACAAGTTTTTAAAGTCCAACAATTTTAAAGAAAATTTCTCTCACTAATGACCAATACAATAAAAATTTCTCTAGGGAGGGAGGGAGATTTTTCAAGAATATTGCATTTTTTATTTTAGGGGAACCACTCCCATTTTGGAACGGTTAGCCAACGGATTTCTATTCCCTAGAACTCAAGAATAGGCACCGATGGGTCTATTCTTGAATCGAGAAAAAATTTGCTCCCAGGGGCTCGATTCTGGGCGTAAGAAAACGATCATACCCTGAGAAGTGACCACTTCTATTAAAATCCAAAATTCCCTATTCTGGGACCGGCCGATCGCACAAAAGTCATTCGAACGACGGTGGTCGATTTCTCGGAAAAAGCAGACATAAATGAAAAATTAAAAAATGTATCTAAATTGGCCCCTATATGGCTGTCAAGATACTAGGCGAAAAGTTGGATAAAGAATAAACTATGCTTTTTACAAGTTTGACATTACGCATCAGTATTCAACATCAAATTTCAAATAGAAGACCCAGAGTATGACAGTATTCAACTGTTAATATCTCGAAAACAGTTGAAGATCGACGTAGGGTACGTTATATAAAAATGCTATACAGGGTTCCTAAGCAAATCCTTAGGGGGCCAAGCAGCCGTGTATAAGACGCAGACAAACGGAAAAGCACATTAGGCAGAAAAGGATGGGCATGGGGCGATGTTGTCACTACATCTTACACGTAGTAAATCCATTCCAGGTTGTTGTTTTCTAATGTTTTCCATTTCCATACCTTTAGGACTGGAATAAAAATTGTTTTTGCTCGACTTTAATACCAAACTGATGAAAGATATCGTAAAAAAAAATATTTTTCGACTTTTCATTTTGTAACCATTGTCCTTACGCACTGTTTACAGGCTAGGGACTGAGATACATGCAAATGCCTAACCTAAAGCGTTCATACACGGCCGGAGAAATCGACTGAGATATTTCCGTAGAAACTTTATCAAGCAAATAGGGCGGGTTGACGCCTTCGAACGTCCAACCCGGGTTTTGCACTTTGATTCGAAATCAAAAAGGAGGAACAGTCAGATGTGGGGCCGTGCACTATGTAATGTTTTGTAACGGTTTGTCACGCCACTCCCCTAATATTACGTAACGATTTCAAGACCACTACCCCCCCCCCAAAAAAAAAAACTTTTCACTTATTTTCATTCCAAATTTTCTTAGTTTCACACAAATGGAAACGCTGTCGAAAACCCCCCTCCCCCCTACGTAACGTTTTGTAACCCCCCTATGACCATTACGTAATTTGTGCACGGCCCCTGTAGTCCCAGTGGAGGAGGGCGAGAAAATTGATATTTTTTTCTTAAAAATTATACTCTTTAGACCTATTTCTTTGCGTTCCCGAAATTACGTAATTTTTCAAAAAAAATTGTAAGCGGCGCCATTTTTATTTCGTGCTTTGTTTTTCTAACATTTTTGCGTTCGGCTAATTTAATTGAAAAATTTTTGCCTGCGGCGCCCTTTATCTTCTCACTCGAAACCAAGATCCTCCGTTTTAGGAAAACTGATCCTGTCTCTGTTTCTAAATTTTTTCGAATAAAAGTAGAGTATGACCATGGGGGAAATAATTTTTTTCTACGGTATGACGAAAATTTCGAGAAAGTTGAAGAAAAAAATAAAAAAAGTGGCAGAGCTCAAATTTTTCGTAAAAAAAACGTTTTTTGTAAAGAAACAGAGCAAAATAAATCTTTTCACCCCTTTTTGGGTGTTACAAATATTGGCAGCCCCTTATTTTTCGCTTTTACCCTCCCGCTAGTTTTGAAGAATTGGTTCGCTACATGTTTCGAGATCATGTCATAAAACACCTCGAAAATATCAAATGTAGTGTAGGGCCAGCTTTATTTAAAATCAATAATATCGCAAGCAAAAAGCTCTGCAGGAAAAACAGCGCCGTTTATTGATTTCTGCTAGTGCTAGATGCATGGTTTGGCCGTTTCCGGATAGATGTCACTAGTAGAACAGAATGGAAAGAAATTTAATTAGAAGCGAAGATATTTCTTTCTAATGTTAACAACCTCACGAGTTTATCGCTCAGTATCGTAAATAATGGACCCTGCCGCCTCCTTTAAGCAAGAAAAAACTGTGGTTTGGACCTGAAAACATCTAAATTCATCTCATGGTGTGGCCGCCATCTAGCGGAATTTGCAGACATCTTGTCAACGGTTATTATTGCAACTATGATTTATGCTCACAATGAAAGAGTGGCGACAATTTTTTCTCATGAAAGCAGTCCGGAGATAATAACAAACTGGCACCATTGCTCAATATACCTGTTTCTTTTGTGCTCGCAGAACTTTCTATGCCATTTCTGTTTGATTTATTGAAATCCTATCCCTAAGGAAAATCTTAGGAACCCTGTATATCTTTTTCCTCTTAAAAATGTCTTAAGATAAATGTGAAAATTCACACGATTATCGTCTGTCTGTTTATTAAAACTAAATATTTTGTACGATTAAATTACAATATGGAAGCTTTTTTTAATGTCCGCGTTTTTACAAAAATCGACCACTGTGCGAGTTCTACTCTAAAAGACGGTCAATTTTGCAGTAGCATGCGCATTAGCGAGTAAAATATCGATAAGTCGTTCGTCCAATAGCGTGCTCTGAAATAATACAAGTGAGCTTTCCTACAACTCCCAACTACTGGGTCTAGTCGAGAGAACGGCTTCGCTCAAAAATTGTTGTTCGAGGCAGTTCTGCGGGTGCCCATAGTAGTTTGGTGATTATTCGATCGTCTCATCACTGCTTTTAAGCGCGTTTATTGGTTGAATTTACTTTTCTTCTCTCAGGCGAACAATCACTTCCTATGACTTCCAGAATCGGTACTCAGGGAGTAAATTCTCTCGCTGCTATGCATCTCATTGGTCCAAATCTTCGGTTTAAATCGGTTTTTTTCACTTTTGCCCGATATTGATCGAAATTAATTCTATTGGTCTTGACTAGCACATTCTAAATTTTTATTACAATGATACTTGTTACTTACTTGTTGAAACTGTAACATACTCTATGATATAACTAAGAGAGTTCACAAAAAAATTTGGCACCCACTCTGCCTCGCCACCAGCGCTACAGAGGATGCGATTATTTTAATAAATTTCCAGAACTACTCTATTTAATATCTCTTACTCTGGACGATCGCTTTTTTTACGATAGAGGAAAAAATATTAAATAAATCCTCTGTCATTTCATGATTTCATTTTCTTGCCTTTTACTACGGAGATCGAAAGAGCTAAAAGAACTAAATGAAAAGTATCGGAAAACTATAGAAAATCGCTTAGCTCGAAAAAGGAAAGATGGGACTTTGAAGAAACGGAATTTCTCAAAGAACTAAATAGCCTTTAAAAATTCTACTTTTCTAGCAAAATGTATTCTAATAATTTATGAAACGAAATTATATTAACCATGTTTATACAAATTGAATTTTTGACCTATATAAACTAGATACCACCACATCAATAAAATAAAAAAAAAACAATAGGGCCAGAATTGGGTGCTCTTTAGGTGCTGATTTGGTCCACAAGCATAAAAGTAAATGCCCTCCAGTTTTTGCAGGAAATGAAAAAAACGGTGCACCTCAATTTTTATTTTAAAATATTTTTTCATACCATTTTCTAAATACTCTAAAAAAAAGTAAAATCCTCCATTAAGCACTTTCCTTAAAACATAGGTGTAGGCCGAAACCAACAGATTTTTTTATTCTATACGATATAGACCTATGCAAAGACATCATAAAAAGCTGGGTTAGAATATTTTGTTGTCTCCACCGTTTGGACAAACAAGAGATATTTTCCCACAAAACGAAAAAAAAAATGTTTGCGAAAACTTAATCAATGCCCTTTATTTAGCAGAATATTAAGCCAGCTGATTATTTAAGTTTAAAGGAAAGCAAAATGTAGTACGCTACTGAAAAAAAATTTAAAAACACTACTTTATTGAACTTATGCCTAATTATTCTTACCTAATCATCAGAAAGTTTATACTTAAAAAAATATGGTATGCTGCCTTTTCAGTCATAACTTAACAATCCAAAGCAAGATGACTAAAAGTATAAATATCTCTTACTTAAACAGCAGAAAGTATAAACATGATCCATTGCATATCCAAAACCTTTCGGACAAAAGGCATATTTATTAATGAGCCAACTAGGCCAAGCCCGATTGACATAGATTTTTTTTATAAATATTTAATGTTTAGTCAATGTATCACTTTTGCAGGACATAAAATGGACGTCTGCCGGATATAGTTTATTTTTGGTCCGATGGACCAAGAAACATCGTTATCCATTGGATATCCAAAAACTCACTGACAAAAAGCAGTTCTTTATGGATCAAAATTGAAAGTCCTTTGGACTCAGTTTTTTTGTCATCCACTGTATCAGGAAAAACCTTTGGTCCATAAATGGTCCATGCGGGCGGTTTTGGACAAAAAAATGGCTGTCCCATGGACAATTTGTGCTGTCTATCAAAAATGAGTCACTAAGGATCCAAAACCCCTTAATCGATGAAAAAAAAGTTGTCTGTCGGTCTGTCTGTATACACGATAACTCAAGAACGCCTTAATCGATTTTAACGAAACTTAGTACAAAAATCCTCTATCGGCTTAACATGAACTGATTAACTTTTGGGTAGGGTGTTTGGGGTTTGAAGGGGGGAAAAAGGGTATAAAATATTTAAAAAAATTATAATTTTGGGAAAAAAGCAAGGAGCGATATACGGTTTTCAGATTTAAGTTTCCATAAATATGTACTACAAATTTTGTTATAAAGTCCAAATTCGTGGGAGCTTTAGTTCCGAGTTATTTGAAAAAACGTTAAAATGTATAAAAAAATCTTTAGTAAGCAAAGCAGCTATTGATATGCGGTTTTCAGATTTTGGTTTTCGTAAATATTACCCAAATGTTTTGTTATAAGGTTCAAATCTTTCAAAGCTACAGCTTTCGAGATATTTTCATTCCCTTTCAACATAAAATAATTGATTGTATGTTGGACTATCGGTGCTTTCTAGCACTAATTTTTTTTAGTTTATGTCAGCTGATATTACGAAATTCATAAAAATAAAAGACTTTTGATTACATACATATTTAAATGTACCCAATTATCTGTAAATTTAAACAATATTTAAATATAATTATAACACAATCGAGGTCTACTTCTTTCGAAATCGACTCTGGGTTTCCAGCTCAATGAGAACTAAAACAACATGCATAAAGTCCGTGCAAAACTCGAACAGGAACAAAAATAAAGGCAAAAGGGTTCGGGTCGCAGTACACACTAAAGAGAAATAGTTGACAATGTATAAATGGCAATTCGAAGAAATCAAAAAAGAAGTTTTTCTTGTGTCGAAGATAACTACAAAACCAAACAAAGATTTACCATCAGCACTCAACCAACAAGGTTTGAGAAAAACAATGTTTTGGTAAAAAATAATGACTCTTAACCTTCTAGTCGGGGCGCCCGGTACTTTGATAACAAACGGGGCGCCGGGTCTCACAGACATTTTGCGTAATATCTACTAAGTCGCAAGGGGTGTACTCTCACCACTTCACACAATTAAACTAACGCCTTTTTTTTCTTCATAATATAATTTATCTATCTGAACGCACGGCATTGCAGGAAATTCTGCCGAAGTTTGCCGAACGATTTCCGAGCAGTCAAGTCTCACAGACCCGGCGTCCCGACTGAAAGGTTAAAAAAAATTTCGAGAGTTTCGAATTTTTTACATAAATGCAAAATGGCGCCGTTACAAAATTGTTTTTCAAAATGCAAAAAAGTCAATTAAATAGGTTTAAATTTACTACTAAATTAAATGATCAATAACTTTTGTGTCTTCTTTACTTTTTCAAATACACTGAACCAAAAAAGGCACCGTTTTCTCCGATGTAAAGTTTTATTAATATCATAATCAAGTTTACATAACTTTTATAGCCAAAACGAGTTATTGATTTTATTGCGGCAAGACACAGTTTTAAAAAAAAGTTGTTACAATATAAAGAGCCTTTAAGAATGATTTTTATGAAGGCTGTTATAAAATCAAGGATTAAGAGACAGGTTTTCATAGCTTTTAGTTACACCTAAGAATGTATTTAGTAAAAGACTGTTACGTACATTAATTTCATAACTTTGTTTATGTATTTTGTATTCCCGGTTCATCATTTTCATAAACTTGTCCATACATTCCATAACAACTTTTAAACGATAGTCAATGATGATAGGCATTGATTAAAATCGTTAATATGTACCTGTACATAACATTAATAACAACTCTCTATAAAATGTCAAGAAACATTTTTCATTGATTTCGTAACTTCCGTTTATTAATTTCAGTTACGTGTTATTGATGTACAAATATCTATAAAAAAATATAATAAACGTCTGTTATAAATACTATGTACGATATTTTTTTCAGTGTATCATACAAAAATTAAGAGTTAAAACTAAATTACGTACATCTTAACTCAATTAACGTTTTGTCAATGTTATTCTTTCTGAGCTCTTCATTTTCCGCAGTTACATTTTAATTAAGTTTTTAAAGCTCTTTAAATATTTTGATATGGTTATGAATAATTACAAAGGCCCTAAGGAGTTCACTTCCAATACCATCATTGCTTGTTATAATCATTAAGGCATAACTAAAAATCTTACTTTAACTTAAAAAAATTGGTGCTAGACAGCACGAATAGTCCAATCAATTATTTTACATTGAAAGGAAATGAAAATATCTCGAAAACTGTAGCTTTGAAAGATTTAAAGCTTATAACATAACTTTTGGGTAATATTTACGAAAACCAAAATTTGAAAACCGCATATACAGCTGCTTTACTTCTAAAGTTAAAAGTTTAACATTTTTTTAAATAACTCGGAAACTAAAGCTCCCAGGAATTTGGACTTAATAACAACATTTGTAGTCCATATTCATGGAAACTTAAATCTGAAAACCGTATATCGCTACTTGCTTTTGTTCCAAAGGTATAATTTTTTTTTAAATATTTTTTCCTTTTTCCCCCTTCACCTCCCCAACACCCTACCCAAAAGTTAATCAGTTCATGGTCAGCCGATCGAGGATTTTTGTACCAAATTTCGTTAAAATCGATTAAGGCGTTCTTGAGTTATCGTGTATACAGACAGACAGACAGACAACAGACAACTTTTTTTTCGTCGATCGGTGTTTTGGAACCTTAGTAGTCTCCCATACCTTATTGGTGGACTAAAAAATTTTGTTTCAACAACTAGAATAGAACCACCCTTACTTGCAAATATAAAAAAGTATTTTTTTCGAACCTTCCTCTTTAAAAAAACGGCGACTACCCCTATTAAAAGAAGCGAGAAATGGAGTTTTTGACAAAAAAAAAACTACTACTGCTACTGCGAACATAGGCCGGAAGAAGTCTAATTTGCCAATGTACGTACACGCAGGGACACCGCACGCCTATCAGTGGAGCAACCAACACTCAGGCTTGCGATCACCGTTCGCGGCTTGCGTTTAGTATGCCTCTAACCACGGTGCTATGTGGAGCGTAGTCAATGAAACCGGAATTTGGTCAATAAATACGCATATTTTTATTATGTAATTTTCTTGTTTTCTGTCACTGATAAATTAGAGCGTTTTATTTTCAACTGCTCAGATTTATCACGAACAACGTTTTACAATGAAAATAATAAGGAGAAACAAAATAAAATAATACATTTTTAACACCAAAAAGATTCTCCCAGCCAACAAAAAATTAGAACAAATGTTCGAAAAGTCCTCCTTGCTCGGCTAGACAATATCCGAGCCTATTATAAAAACCCCTTCTAACGTTTCCAAGCATGTTAGGGGTGGTAGTTTGAAAAGCTTCTTCAATTTTAATCCGAAGTTCTTTCAAATTATTAGCCCTTTCATGCCCGTAAACTTTATTTTTGATATAACTCCACAAATAGAAGTCATTAGGAACAAGATCGGGTGATCGAGCTGGCCATAAAATAGTTCCCCGTGTACTTATAACCCGATTAGGAAATGAATTACATACATTACAAGGCCAACATTGTGAGCGGGACACACCTAACAACTGCCTAGCAGTTGAAATAATATGCTGCTGCAGTAGATCCAAGTATCTAGGACCATTCAAATTGCCTTCAATAAAAAATGGCCCGATTACATGTTCCCCTACAATACCCCCCCCCCAAACATTTACTTTTTGGGGATACTGTGTTCTTACGTCAAAATACAAATGCTAATTTTCCCTCGACCAATATCGAACGTGTGTTGGGGGATGACGATTCAATAATGGAAAAGTGCTTTCATCTGTGAAAAAATTAGATCTCATAAAGTTTTTATCATGATTAGCCCTTTCCATCATTGTTTCGCAAAATTCCATACGACGACAGTCCTCCGGAAAAATTTGATGCGTTTTTGATGCTTTGTAAGAATGATAACCATTCTATTTGAGAACACGTAAGACAGTGGCTGAAGACGTATCAACTGCTTCGGCAATTTGGTCGCTAGTTAACTTTCGATTTTCCTCCACTGCAGCGCAAATCATCACATCTCGTACTTCCTGCTCGTCGTTCAAAACAGTGGGTTTTTATGGTTTCTTGGCGCTACACAACCAAACTTTTCAAAATTCTGCACAAACCTATGAATCGTTTATAAACTAGATTCTGGGCGATTTACAAAATTTTTCAAAAATGTTCTTGAATAAGTCTCAATGGTCTGCCTTGATAGTACCATTTGACCATCTGCACTTTTTCAGCAACGTAGACATCCATTTTTAGTTTTAAAAATGTATTATTTCACTTAAGAACTTACCAATCTGTTTCTCGAGCAAGGCAGAAATAAAACAAAACAATAAAAACAAAATAAATTTCCAAAACATAACACTGCAGCGTGGACTTGATTCCTCCTCCTCCTCCTATGTTCGCAGTAGCCTGAAGCTCATTTATGAAGTTCAAATGCGAGTTTTGAAAACTTGTTTCACAAGTTTTTCTTAGCACGGATCAATAATGAAATTGGATTTGGCATGAACTTTATTAATTACATTTACAGTTGTCCGATTCACAACCCTTTCTTTGGAAAACATCTGATTCGAACATTCTCATTTCGAGAAAAACAAGAAATGATTCGAAAAACTTTTATAAACTTCAAACGAATTTACGGAGAATTAATTAATTAGTAAGTAGGGTTTATTGCGCGGACTAATAAACATTTTTCTGCTTTGCAGAAGCAGGAAGGGCTACATGGATAGGTGATAAAAATTAAATGGCACTTTTTAACCCAAGGTGAAAAGGTAAGTCAAGGGATAAACCAAATCACGTCTTAAATCTGCCGCAGGCGAAAATTTTAAGAAAATTACATTAAAAATGTATTTTTTTACGCGTTTTAAATGATTCTGACAAAAAATTGGTAACAAGCAATGATGTTATAAACAAATAAGTAGTTCTAGAAAAATTTATTTTTTTTTGTAAAATATTTATTAAAAAGTGGTTGGATTACATATAGTTTTAATTATAGATTTGTCGCCAAAATCACGTCATAAATGTGCCACGGGCAAAAATTTTGAGAACACTGTACCTATAAAAAATGTAATTTCTTCTTGAATGCATTAAAATGTCATTTCTTCTTGGATGCTGTTCCTGGCAAAAATTAAACTAAAATTACAACAATTATTGACATTTTATACAGCGTTTTCCAGTTTCCAAACTTTGCCAGGTTTTTCCTGACCAAAATTTAAAAAATTCAGCTTATTTTAAAAGCTCCAATAAGCACATTTAAAAAAAATCATTTTTATTTAAATTTTTACGTTCTGAAAATTTCTTCGAGAAAACATAATCACAAGCAGAACACAAAAGTTTACGTATGGAAAAAAAGTGGGTTGGAGTGGGATCCAGTCTCAATTCTTCAAAAATGTTTCGTTTTTTTGTGCAATTTTTAAAGAAATGCAGTTACCTTAAAAATTCAGTCTACAACAAAAAAATTTTCTTGTTGATTGAATTTTATTTAACAGTTCAGACTGTCCAGGCCGCAAAAGATAATCATAAAATTCTAAACATGTATTTTTATAGTTAAATTTGGTAAAAAAATCATATATTTTATTGTTTAAAAATTATTTTTGAAGGCAAAAAAATTGCCTGTTGCAGATTTTCCGGAAAATTTTCAAAAACCCACCCGGGCATCCCTGGACGCCGCCAAAACCCGAACATGTCCGTTGAAATCCGGATTGATGGCAACCCCTATAAAAAGGCACTTCAGTTCCGTGGTTTATATGCTTAGATTAAAAAGAGACAAGATACCTGACACTTACGGAGACTTTGGTTATATTATTATATGGAACAATGTTTACCTTTCTGTTGTTTACAGTAAACATACCAGTGGCGTATCTACTTAAATATAAATTTACACATGGATTATATTATTAAAATTTTACTATAATATGAAATCTGCAAAATAATTAAAAAAAAGTTTGTATATGATTTATAGCAATTTCAATTTTCAACACAATAAAATTATGCCAAACATTAAAACAAGGAAACACAGTTTATAGCATCTGGAATATCAAAAAAAAAAAAATATTACCCACTAGCAAAAAATTATGTTATTGTTTTTGTTAATTTTGTAATTTTTTTTGTCATTAGCAGAAACTTACTTATACTGACTTCTTCAGTACACAATAAAGTCAATAATGCTTAGGGTATATAGAGACATCTAGGGCACACAAAAAGATTTAAATATCAATTCGAAGGGCGAGCGCAGATGGCAACGGCGGCAGTATAAATCAACCTTAATATTCTGATAAGAGGCAGGAATTCACGTTCCTGAAGCTAGCAGACCAAGGTGAGCAGAACAACTTTTTTTGTAGTGCATAATTAGGTGCTAATTAAGTGCCCCACTTAAAAATTTACTGCTCCTTTTTTAAAAAAATACCGCATGTTCTGCTAGCTTCAGATGAACTTAGCAGAGCAATACATTAAAAATCATCGAAATCAAAATTAAGTGCTAATTAAGTGCCCCATTTAAAAATTTAGTGTTTCCGTTTTAAAAAAAATACAGCATGTTCTGCTAGCTTCAGATGAACTCAGCAGAGCAATACATTAAAAATCATCGGAATCAAAATTACCATAGTGCATAACTCGGTGCATAATAAAGTGCTAATTAAGTGCCCCATTTAAAAATTTAGTGCTCCTTTTTTTTAATATATAGCAGTATATTTGTTTAAGAAAAGGAGCACTAAATTTTTAAATGGGGCACTCAATTAGCTTCTCATTATGCACTACTACATTTTTTATTCCGACGTTTTTTAATCCATTGCTGTGCTGAGTTTATCTGAAGCTCGCACAACATGCTATTTTACAAAAAAAAAAGAGTTTAAAATTTTTAAATGGAGCACTTAATTAGCACTTTATTATGCATTATGATAATTTTGATTTCGATGATTTTTAATGTATTGCTCTGCTGAGTTCATCTGAAGCTAGCAGAAGATGCTGTATTTTTATAAAAAAGGAGCAATAAATGTTTAAATGGGGCACTTAATTAACACTTAATTAGCACTTTATTATGCACTATGATAATTTTGATTCCGATGATTTTTAATGTATTGCTCAGCTAAGTTCATCTGAAACTAGCAGAACATGCTGTATTTAAAAAAAAAGAAGCACTAAATTTTTAAATGGGGCACTTAATTAGCATTTAATTAGCACCTAATTATGCACTATAAAAAAAATTGTTCTGCTCACCTTGCTCTGTTAGCTTCAGGGACATTAGGAATTCAATATTCTTACAAACCTGAACACATGTGAATTAACTTTTATTGTTGTTTACAAGTTGGTTGGGTGTTTGCCTACCTTTATTTTATAGTCTTTATAAAGAAAACCTTATTATCTTATTTGCGCATTAACTACTTCATCAAAAGTATGCTTTATTTTATGGGCTTTATAAAAAAAAAACCTCGAAAAAACCTTATAAAAACGTTCGAAAATATCTCATTTGGCGCATTGGGAATTAACTACTTCATAAAAAAAAGTGTTTGTTGATATTTTATTCTAAGGATCTACTAATTTAAGTACATTTCATAATTTTTTTTTTATTTTCTGTGTACCTACCGGCATGTACCGCCACTGACTGATTTCACTTGCTCTCCCTTTGTTTTCAAAATATTGGACGATTTGTTCCAAAATATCACTTTAAATGCACTAAAATATTCTCCCACTGGTAAAAACACACACTGTAAAGGTTTTTTGACAAAATGTGGTTTTAAAACAACTTATGAACTGCTTAAAACATCCTAAAATTTTAAAATAAATAACACGAAAAAGCTTATGTCAATAAAAATATCATCCGACCGTCTGCGCTCTGCCAACTTATTTCCGCACCCCCAGCCAATCACTACCTAAAGTGGTTGAGACAGAATTCTCTATCTTTCTAACGTTGTTTAACAGGATTGAAAAATAATCGATATTTCTCACTTTCGTTTTGTTGTGATTTTATTTGTAAATAAACAGTGGTTATTATTTGCCAAGAAGTTTTCATTGGACCAGATATCTTGTCTCTTTTTAATCTAAGTTTATATGCTATTTTATGTCCTTTATAGAGAAAAATAAAAAAAAATAAGAAAATGATAACCCACCCAGAAAACAAAGCAATGACAATGTCAGTGTGTGTTCCGCTTGGGGGCTCGAAGAGGAATTGGCGGAGCACTTAATAGCAGAGTACGATGCATATACCAGATCAAGGCAGCTGAAGTGAGGATTTCCCAGGATAGAGGAAGAAGAGCTGCATGCACTCGGTCAAAAGAAGACAGGGAGACCCGGAGGGCGAATTGCAGTACTTGCAGCGGAAGTAGGGGCATAGGCAGTGGCGGCTCGTGATCTATGAAGAGGAGCTGTTGGGGTCAGCAAAAAAAAACTTTTTTTATTTCAACTAAAAACTAGTAATTTGGCCAAGAATTGCCTAAATTCAAAATTTTGTGATGGTGTTTGTTGTCTGTCGGTCTCCCGATCTAGGACACGATAACTCAAAACCCGCCTGACGAATTTTTATCAATTTTGGCACAACAATTCTGTAGCATCAGGCGATGAGCCAATTTAGTCGTTGATGAGAGTGGAGGCTAAAAAGAGAATTGGAAGGGGAGTTGAACTTTTTAAAAATGTCTAACTTACGAACCACAGCAGCTAATGACACACAATTTTCACAAAAACGATACCAATATTAAAATCTGGAGAGTACTTTGTGAGATATTAAAAAAAATTAAAATATGTTTTTTTAAATCCTAACCGTAGCTCAGCAGCTAGAAAAACAGTTTTCACTTGTAGATGGAAAATTACATTTTCATAAAAATTTGGGAACTGATGGCGATTTTATTTTACTGCAATGCACCAGTGCGCATTGATTGTATCTCATTTATACTTATACAAGCTAGCCAAGGACAGAATTACACACCAGGGAAAATGCTATAAGAATACACTGCCCAATTTGCGTATGTAATGACTCAATTCGGGATCCTCATATGGGACCGGCTCTTAATTTATGTCCGAACCTTTTTCAACCTTAAATCACGCCCTTCAAACGAAACTCTTGGGCAAAGGACGGGAAAAATTCCCAAAAATAATCACGTTCTTTTCGGGAAAGTTTTGCTGCAATGGCCTCTCTCGAAAATTACAACGAAGAAAGCCAAAGTTTGCAAAATCCCGAGGCCCGGTTTCCAGGATTCGGACGTGACTCGAAAAAGGAAACTTTTAATCGGATTGATATGGCCCAGAAGGACACAGACGCAGACTGGGATAATACAGACGGCCTGAGGTTAGTAAAACTTATCAAAACTTATTGACCTGATTCCTAGTAAGTAGACAGACTTTAGGATAACCTAAACATTGTTTTACTGCCATATTATGTAATGCCCATTTCGACCTATTTAAAAGCGAATGAATGAGCAAAGACAATTGCTATATTTTCATGGGTATTGAGTTCGTTTTCAAAACTCATTCTATCTTTTTCTTTTATATAGCGTGTTCTTGGTCTTGATAAAGAACACGCTATATAAAAGAAAAAGATACAATGAGTTTTGAAAACGAACTCAATACCCATGAAAACATAGCATATTGACCACACACAGAACTTGATTCCAGAATGGTTCAAGGAAATATGTGGTATCCAGGGGGATTATCCCAACCAGTGGCAGCTCGAGATCTATGAAGAGGAGGTTCACAAATTTGAAAACTCGACGGTGAATTCTTTTTGTAGGTTGCATGACTAAAAGTCATATTTTGAATTTTCTGTTGAAGTTCCTAGATTTGCTCTTAGTGGTTTGCGCCATGTCAATTTCGGGTTTAGGTCAACCGACATTTTTTACTTCAATTTCATACTCAAAGAGCTAAAATTATAAATAAAACTTCTTAAATGTCCTCTTTTTTACTGTTACTACTACTGCTAATAAAAAAATAACCATTATAAAATTAAAGAGGCATAAATTAGAACCAATCTACATAAATTAACATTCTTAAGCTCTTTTTATACTCTTCTTTGGGTAAGATAAAAATGCCAGTTTTAAATTACTGAAAAGATAAATGTGAAAGATAAAACAAGAAAGAAACATATATGGAGGAAAAATAAATGACTCCCTAAAAAAAAATGTGGGATATTTAGGTTTAAATTTGTGCGGCAGAGAAAGGGAAATAGCTTCCTACTGGAGTCCCTATAGTTTCTAGGCAAAATACTATAGAGAAACGCCATAGAATGGCGAAACCGTACTTTGTAGAAATCGAACTTTGGAGAAATATACATCGAAGATATCGTAAAACAAAGAAATCCTACAACGTAAAAGATAGTAGCGCAAAAATCTGTTCTCTGCCTGACAGAAGTTTGTCGAGCTTAGAATAAGAAAAGGCGTA
The DNA here is from genome assembly GCA_963921995.1 of Oxystoma pomonae. Lineage (NCBI taxonomy): Eukaryota > Metazoa > Arthropoda > Insecta > Coleoptera > Brentidae > Oxystoma > Oxystoma pomonae. The sequence continues at coordinate 21,288,256 of OY998165.1, forward strand.
GATCAAGATATTTTTATTTTTTTTACCAAATCAACCCCACTTAAACACACCCAGATCAACCAAAAACACCTACAAAACCAATCTAACTCAACCCAGCATTCCTTTTAGCATAAAAAAATAAAAATATATTTTCTACGCCCTTTCTTACTCTAAGCTCGCATGCAAACATCTGTCAGGCAAAAAACAAATTTACTACGTTGTACGCCCAGCAAACACAGTTACCTCGGGCCTTCGTCGGTCCGATGTCGATTGCCGAATTTGTCGTCATCGGCACGACGTCGATTTACGACATCGGACCAACAGTATTTTTTGTCCGCTTTGCTATGTAGGCCCAATGTATGTTTGCCGATGCAGCGTTAGACTGTGGCCCGTCGACGGACCAATGGTAAATTTAACTTTTTGGTAAAATCGGCATACCGTCGCCGTACGATTAAGGCCCGATATGGTTTAACCACATGGTACCGACCATCCGCCCATAACTGCTTAATTTGGTCGGTCTAACGTAGGAAAGCTGGTCTCGGCCCGATATCGGTAAAATATTCAAGTCCGACATTGGTTTCCCAAAGCGGTCCAACGTCGGCGATTGACGGAGGTCCGTCGGTGGTAGCTTAAAGCGGCCTGACATTGGAAAACTACAAAGTTTCGATAATGCGGGTGCTTAACTAGTCGGGCTGGTTTAAGTGGCAGAAGAGGTGATTCTTGTACAGAACTACGACCATCTTGTCAAGTCCGCATTCTAGTTTTGAAATATCTTTGCTCATTATATATATAATATTATCTTTCACTATACAGGGAACATAGTGACATTAGCGCCATCTCTACATACTAGGAAGAAACTATTAAGTAGTTTAAAAATTTTAAGGTGACGTGATCGGACCATCGTCGGTTGCCGATTCTCGACCAATCAAACAAAGTTCCAATCGGACCATCGTCGACCCTAAAGCAGATAAAGTGGTCGTCGGCATAAAGTCGACTATAGTAAATCGGGCCATCGTCAGTTGCCGATTCTCCACCGATTAAAGAAAGTTCCAATCGGACCATCATCGGCCCTAAAGCAGATAATATTTGCGTTGGCATAATGTCGACAATAGTAAATCGGGCCATCGTCAGTTGCCAATTCTCGTCCGATTAAACAAAGTTCCAATCGGATCGTCGTCGGTTCTGAAGCAAATAAAATGGGATTCGGCATAAAGTCGACTATAGTAAACCGGGCCATCGTTAGTTGCCAATTTTCTACCGATTAAACAAAGTTCCAATCGGACATCGTCGGACCTAAAGAGGTGTCGGCATAAAGTCGACTGTAGTAATGTGGACCTCCATCGGGCCAGAGTGTAGTCGCCGATGCCGACACACTGCCGACGTTGTCGACATTGGCCCGATTCAATGCCGACGATTTGTGTTTGCTGGGCGGTTTCTTTCTGGAAAGTTTTATTTCTACAAAGTACGATTTTGCCATACTTTGCTTCTATAAATAAGGATTCCTGCATTTTACTTTTCTTTATTTTATATGGGACCTCTATTAGTGTTTAATGCAGGCCTATGGTTTAATTTTTTCTATAAAAATACATGAATATCTTGAAAAACCTTAAAACCTAAGTATTTTTAAAATGCTTATCTTAAAAACATAATTATCAACTTTGTATCTTCATAAGTCATTGATTCTTCGTCTTCAAGTTTTAGTATACACAGGCGGGAGGTAACCCTTACGATGACCTTCGCTCTATTTCTAACTATCCTTTTATATCTATCTCTGACCTAGTTCAATAGATAAATAAACTCTTAAAGCTATCTCAAACGCAGGCAGCCAAGTAAAACCTAAACTGTAAGCCGGTCCTGCTAGGAAACCTTTTATCGTAATTAAAATTTTAAATTACAAAGTTTCCAAAAGCTCCCTCCAAAAAGGCTAAACTATTTGGAGAATTTAGAATGGCCCAATAAGTGAATTTAATGAAGTTTCTTAATGGAGTTTTACCATTTATTTCACCGGATATTAGAGTTTTAGGGTTTCAGATCTGTGTGCGATAGTAAGAAGGTAAGATTGAGACGACTTTAAGCTGCTTTCTATAATTCGGAATCTATTATTACGAATAAGTACGGATCAATTTGCTTTAAAGTATGAATAGAATAGAATAGAAATGCTTTATTGTCATAAAAATATACATTTTGAAGACAAAGCGTTAAAGTTAGACATATGACAAAATAATGGCCAAGTTAAATAAAGGTATATTTAAAAATAATCCTATTAGGATAGGCAATTTAGATATAAATTTTCTGAATAGAGGAAAAAATTAGAACCCAATTTTTTTTTTATTTACAAGCTTAGAGGTCCACCGTTTAACATACTAACACCCGTTTGCACCGACTTTTTTTATGATACCAATAGGCTATTGATGCTACCTTTAATAATTTTCTTGCCTTGCACCGATTTTTAGGGGAACTTTATGTATCCATTAAACCCTTATTAAGTAAGTGGTGAGCGTTGGCCACTTAAAGCTCCATTAAGGTGTTTTTGAGGTTAGAAAAGTGTTATTGAAGGAGAGGAGATTAGTTAATGGTAAAAAAAGGCAAACATTTTAAAATATCTGTGTTGTAATTTTTAGTTATTTTGTACCTAGTCGTATTTTAGTTTGTCATACTTATATACAAAACAAAAATTTGTAAATATTTAAGGTTTTATTCTGCATGCTGTACCTTAAAGGCGGATTCAGACTTCTGTAAGGTAAGCGATATGAAGTATTCAGTAAGGAAAATAAACTATAGTAAACGCATGCTGCTGTTCATAGTATTCCATAAGCCGCAAGCGGTAGGAGCACAGTATGCGATTGCTATAGTTTATTTTCCTTGTGTCTTACTGCATACCTCATACTGCTTACCTTGTATACGGAACTCCGCCTTTATAGTACCTGTCCCAATTTTACCTAGGTATAGGTACGTCTTTTTCTTAAAATGAGTTAACTGGCTTTTTAGGTGAGAACGGTGTTGGATGATGACATTGAAATTGGTGACTTCGTGGACTTTGGGTTTCCTAGGAGATTCAATGAAAATAAAAACAAAAAAATCACTTTTTTGTGGTTAAACACAAGATATGACAGATTCTTTGACGTTTAGTTAGCCGAAAGAGCGTTCCAATAAGACTGTTCGCATAGAATTCCATTCGAAATCGTCTAGGTTAACAGCGTTGCCGTGTCGAATATACAATGTGGGTGCCAACAGCTATGTAAAGAAGAAAAAGAGTTGGTGCAAATAATTCCTAAGTTATGAAAACAATAAAACTTATTGATCTCTTAGTTAAAAGACCAATAAAAAAAAGTCGGTGCAAATGAGTGTTAAAGTCTAAAAACACCAAAATTGTAGTTTTAACAACTATTGGCTAAAATAGTACTTTTTTACAAGGGTTGGTTTAAATAACGAGCGCAGCAAGGTATTTAAAAACGCGAGTAAAAAAAGCACAGTTTAGCCGCGAGTTGTTAACACTATTTTTTTTAATACCTTTATCAAAAAATGCAAGAAAAAAAACTTTTAAAAATCTCGAACGAACAGCACTTCTCGTAACACACATCTTTACACTATAAATCAAGGCGGCTGTTAAATGAAATAACAATCGTTTCCATAGCGATGTGCTATTTTACTCGGTGACGTTCATTGTTGCGACATTTTAATCTTTGATAGTTTGATATTTTGACGATGTTTTTAAATGATTTTTTCGTAAATACTTGGTGAAAACTGGCGGAAATGGCTTAATTATTAGGCAAGAATAATTAGATTTTTTCAACATTACTATTTTCCGCTATTTCTCTTTAATTTTGGGTAAAAAACTGACAGAAATCTTTTTTTTCACCAGTGATCAAAAAAAAAAAGTATTTTTGCATCGGTAACCAAAAAAGCCATGCTTTGGTTATCTGCAGACAGTAACTAAAATCATGTTTTTCATGAAGGTATAAAAAAAAGAGTTTTTCTTGGATAATTCCTAAACGATGACAGACTGTCAAAAGTGACAAATAGCAAAAATGTTGCCAATTTAATTCTCTATCAATATGAGAAAATCAATAAGTCTCTCTATCAATAAGTAAATACTGATAGAGTAGCTTAAGCTACTCCTTCTACCAGAAAAATTGAAAAAAACCCAAGCAAAAATGATGCCAATTATGCCAAATTTCTTGCATATTCCTTTATAGCATTTTCATCAAGATTTATACCTACGAGAACCAAACTTGGCAGGGTTTATCTAAAAGCAATGACTTAAATTATATCAGAAAATTAAATTTTTCCAGTGGCGTAGTCCGATTTTCTTAATTAGAAAATTTCAAAATGTACCAAAACTCTTTGATACGCCACTGTTATTGACATATACAAAAAAAGGCCCCGCTCTCTGTGTTTCTAGTAATAACATAAGAATTTTTTTAAATCATAATTTTTTATATTTTTTTAGTAAATTTCTGAAATGAAAGAACCAAGGTCCCCTACTCTTCCAATACCAATTATGATTTTAAAAAATTCTTATTTTATTGCTAGAAGCAGCAAATAGAAGCGAAAGTTATCGCTGGAAATGCAATTTTATCTAGTATAAGATCCAGTAAAAAGCGGGGCCTTTTTTGAATATGTCAGTAACAGTGCCGTATCAAAGAGTTTTGGTACATTTTGAAATTTTCTAGTTAAGAAAATCGGACTACTCCACCGGAAAAATTTAATTTTCTGATAAAATTTAGATCATTGTTCTTAGATCAACCCTGCCAAATTTGGTACTCGTAGGTTGAGAAATCTTGATGAAAATGCTGAAAATTTTTTTTTTTCTGGTAGAAGGAATGGTTTAAGCTACACTATCACTATTTACTTATTGATAGAGAATGAAATTTGCAACATTATTCCTATTTGTCACTTTGGCGTCGGTTTAGGAGTTATCCAAGAAAAACACTTTTTGGAGTTTTTTGGAGGTTAGAAATGACTGTTTCCGACGAGGTAGGAGTGGGGACTTTTAGAATGTAAAACGGTGGACCTTTCTAAGCTTGTTAATATTTTTTTTATAGCTTAGCCTATATGAGCAACCATAAAAAAATAATCAATTTTAGAGGTTATTAACAACAAAAAGAAAATAAGAGCATTTCGGACACTAATAATAAAATAAGTATCGAAGTCAATCAAGACATTCACAAAACCTGCAGATTCAAAAATTTATTAAAAATTATGTTATGAGCGATAAAAGTTTAGTATTAAAAGTAACTAACCTAACAAAACATTTTTGACACGCTAAAATAAGTATCACAGCCAAGTTACACCAAGTATCATAAACCAAACAATTAAAATAAAAATCACAAGTTAACATCACACAAAAAACAACAAAACACAATAAAAAGCAATATTTTGAGTTTTACTAACCTATGTTAAACATAAAAACTGTTATTTTAAAATTTAACCTACTCTGTCGTCGAAAAATTATAATTTCATTTGGAACATGGTTTAACATTTTAATTCCATTTTAGAGGATGGATCTATGAATAAATGTTGATTTGGGAATCGGGAGTCTTAGGTTGAACTTCCGCTGTGATCTAGTATTGTAACGAGTTTCAGGACGCACGGTGGATAAAGATTAAAGAAACTGACTAGAATGTACAAGGAAGTTAGAGTTAAAATACGCTGTGACCTAAAAAATGGTTTGCAGGAGTCCCTAAAGAGAGCTCAACAAAGATAACGTATAACACGTTTTTGAAGATTAAAAATGACCTAAAAGTTATTAGTTAGTTGACCCCCAAAAAGAAATTCGATGGAATTCGATCAACGCAAAGTAAACGGTCCTAGCAAAGTGAACACCTAATTGATTAATAGTGATCTTGACAGCAAAACACGCAGCAAACACAATATGTACAGAAATCAGAGGTTTTAGTGAAACACGCACGTTGTTTTTAAGTACTTTTAATTAGGAAAAGAGACACAAAAGTTGGAGTTAAACGAAAATACAGCCTCATGTCAAAAGCTATCTTTCAACTTCTTACGTCACTCATAACATACAAAATTGGTCATATGTAGTATTACAGTAGCCCAGCTACATATAAGTTGTATTTACATCAACTTGTAATGAGAATTGTATAATTAACAAAATGGGTATCAAATTTAAGTTTACTGTCTAAGAAATTTGCTGGTCTACCGACTCTCAAGTTCAGTGTCACCAATGTAAAAATCACTCAAGGAACAACCAAAGTTACTAAAGTTAAGAGTGATAAGATTGGCGTCACACCACCTCCGAACCATTTTAAGGAGAATGGCACTAGCTGCACTCCACCTTTCACTTTCAGTTGAGCTAAGTCATTAAAATAGATTAAAAACTGAATAGGACCAAGCACGGAACCCTGAGGTATACCCCATTCAATATAACCAGGCTGAGAGTAACTAGAGTCCACCACAACACGCTGAGAACGTCCTTTTAGATACGATCTAAACCAATCTAAGATAACCCCCCTAAACTCATAAATGTAAAGTTTATCCAGAAGAATGGCATGATTGAGACAATCAAACGCTTTCGATAAGTCGCAGAAAACAGCAGCTGCTACGTTTGATTGGTTGATAGCGGAGAATAATGATTCGATTAGATCAAACATTATTATGTGTTCTCTAAAAAATATTAAAAATTAAATTTTAAATTTAACGTTTTATTTACTTTGATTAAACATAAAATCCTGTAAGAAAAAAGTTATGTAAAGAACTCTTTGGAATGTGCCAGTCCCGGCAATTTTCTCCAGTATTGGTGGAACTTATTCTCCATCCAGCTTGAGAGGCAGTGTTGATTGTGTTGTATGCTATTCCAAGGGCTCGTTCGGGGCCAACGAGGACGGCGGAGGCCGCTTCGCGCACCAGCTGGTCGGCAGTCTTATTTCCCCGATGCCCAGAATGTCCCAGAATCCATACCAGCGACAAAGTGTTTATTCTCCCAAGGGTATTCAGTGTGTCCTGGCAGCTCCTAACGGTTCTCGATCAGCACCTATAAGATTTAAGAGCCTTAAGGGCCGCTTAACTGTTGGAGAGTATCTTTATTGATCTGTTGCGCCAGTTATGATCTATCAGAAGAAGAATTCTATGTATTATCCTGATATTTTCTGGCTACAATAAGCTCCGGATCCAACGCCTGAAGGCATTTTGGATCCGTCAGTGTACCAGCAGCTATTCTCACTTGAGAAACTTATTCTGTTGAACGACCAGTCCTCCCTATCTGAGAGAATAGTGTTCTATAGCTGTTTGCTGTTTACTGTTGCAGGTATTAGATACGGTAGCAGCCCTAGAATGCAGTGGCCCTCAATTACCCGCATCAAAGGGTTTGGTACTACTTGACTTGCCCTGCCACCCCATTGATTGGCTATGATTCTGTATGTTGCCTTCATAGCCTCTTTCTCCAAGACAAGGTGTAGAGGAGGAAGGTTTAGGAGGCATTCAAGCGCTGCTGATGGTGTGGTGCTCATATTATCATACTTGCTTGACTTTGGATGCTTGTTAGTTTGGCACGAGCCAGCGTTTGTCTATCCTTCGTGTACCAAACTATTGCCGGATTGAAATTTGTCAAACGGGGGGTTTACTTCATAACCATTGAAGTACACTTCTCGAAACGCATACAGCAGAAATTAGGCACATGTATATTTTACAAATTTTGCTTACTTATTGTTACCAACTTTTGTAGGTTAACACTTTTAGACGACATAAACAAATTTTGTTAAGAGTTAAGGAGACTGAAAGTATTTTTATCGATATTTACTGGTTCTATAATTTTTAAGGTTGCTGTTACGAAATATAAAAAATAATTTTAATATAATTTTGCTAAAATTTGGGATTTATCGAATTCCGATAGCTGTCGCGTCAGAAGCGGAGAAAATGGGAGGCAGGGTTGGATCGGGTTGAATCTTATTTATTTTTTTGAGATGGCGCTTGCGCTACCGGGGCATCAAAGTCTGGAAAATTACCTTATTAAGCAATTTTAAGAAAACCTTGACAAAATCAAGAGCAAATGAGCAAATAACTCACCCCTGCAAAGAAAAGTCTTCCAAAAATATACTAATCTGGTTTGAATTTTAAATTCAGGCACCCATTAGCAATTAAAGAAAGAGTAGTGCCAATTGAAATAATAACTTTTGTTTCATACCAAGCATCAACAAGGATGCCTATTCATATAAGTTTTAAATAATAGCCTATCCTTAGAACAGGGCTTGGAACCAAACCATTTTGGCGGGTGACCGAGGGCAAATCCTAAACACATTAAAATATAAACCAAAAAACTTAATAAAATCTGATATCCGTACTGTAATACGCCCCTAGATTTGAGACCAGATCCGCGCTTGTAAGCACCTGTTTTTTTGTATTAATGAAATTTTAACAATTATGGCCACATTGCCGGTTACCACTGGTACTTGCGAAAGCTCTTTTTTCTCATTAAAGTTCTTGAAAAACTACCTTAGAAACTCAACGTCAGAAGATAGGCTCAACGGATTGACTTTAATGTTTATTTATTTAGAGATTCCAGTTTCTGTAGACGAAGTGCTGAAAAATCTTGCATTTAAAAACGTCGTTTGGAGATTTTTTTTCTTCAACCCGCCCCTCACACGAAGTAAATTCCTGGGTGCGCCACTGGCTAATAATTATACGCGACCCAGACTTTTTCCTGTTCTCGGTTCTGACAGAAAAGATATTTATTTTTAAGGTAATACTGTGGCAATTTTACAATGTAAGGGGTAAATTCCCTAATACAGGTTTGGGGGGTTAAACCCCACCCCAGGAGGTCCAACTCAATATACAATAAATTAATCATGATCAAGGGGCCCAAGAAGAGCTATAGCTCCCCCACTTTTTTGACCCTTTACTCCGGTTTGTGACGTTCGTTAATTGTTACAATTTTAGTTTGACTCTAAGGAATTCTTATCACCAGCATTCAAAACGTGTAATAAATGGCATTCTTAATATAATTTTTCCTAAAATTTTCATCTGCAGCGCATTTATGATTTAGCAACAAATTTATTTATAACACCGCAACTAACCCAATCTGTTTTTTCAAAAATATTTTACAAAAAACGTAAAAGATTTTGAAAGAATTTTTTGTTTTTTTTTGTAAAAATTTGTAAAAATTGTTACAATGTTGTTTAATTTTAAGCAATTTTTTGTCAACAACATTTGAAAAGCGTAAAAAATAGCATTTTAGTGTAATTTTTTTAAAACTTTTGCCTGCGGCGCATTTATGGGTTAATTTTGTTACAACCTATTAAACCGCCCCTCGCCCCTTCCTTTAGAGCAAGAGCTCAAGTAATAGGCATCTACCAAATTTTGGTATAGAGGGTAGTCGATTCTTATTAAATGATGAAACCCCCCCCCCCACCAGAGTCGATTTCTGACTACGCCACCGCCTAATAGGCCAGACAAATTAAGATATTTTGAGGAATTTATTCCCAGCGACCTGGAAATTATTTTAATACCTTTATTTAGTCCTAAATGCGTGTAATCTGAGTGCACCGTCCCAGGTGGTGAGCTAAACGTTTGGTAGCCAAAACACAGCCAAATTTTTGCACTTTTTTTTGTTTATTCCAAAACGTCATATTCGGTTTAGTGGTATAGCCGAAATTGAATGTTGATAGATTTTTGTAGCTATTTTGTTACGGTAGTTTGTACAGCCGTTTTCGAGAAAACGCGTCCCCCCTAGCTTAACCGTTAAGCTGAGGGGCCACCCTACAACTTGACTTCTGTCAAAGCTAGGAAGATCAAATAAACACTATCGGTGGGATTTACTAAAAGGGTTTAGTCTATTTTAGAACAGTCCGAGGTTTAAGTGAAATTTTTGGTTTTAAGCATTTTAAACCAACCCTCCTTGAGTTTTGGTCCTAGTTTGATTTATAAGAAGAATTTCAATAAATTTTTTTATTGAATAATCATCTTAAAACAATCTTCTGTTTGATTTAAGAAGAAAGTTTCAATTTAGCAAAAAAAGAAACTTAAAAAATTTAAACCCACGCGGGGTTTCAATAGTAAACACTCTGTAGAACAAATTAAAATTGGGGTTATATGTCAATCTAGTTAAAACTTACCCTTGTTAATTAATTTTTCCAAGTAATACCTGATGTCACCCAACGATTTAGACGGGTAATAATAAAATAAGGAGTAGATTAATTTTATATTTATTTAAAAGGAGTTTTTATTTATGAAATGTATTAAAAAAACTTAAATGCAAGTTTTGTTTACATTTCTGTCACTGTCGAAATGTCAGTTTCAAAATATTATCTGCGAGTTCGGATCTCTTACCTCTGCTTGCACCTTGGCTTGCACCAACTGAAACTGATGAAAGCTACAGCTTTAAAAATGAGTGGGCTTTGAGTAAGGAAAGTTTTCTTGACTAAGCTTCTAGATAACCTCAATCTTTTAATTTCAGTTTGTAAATAAATTAATATAGTTGTTTTGGGTTTTTTTGTTTGGTATATTTTTCGTGCATAATCAGTGACCTTCACTTATGTTTGTTTTACCTCGTAGTGCCCTCATAAATATATTTTTTGTGCTTAAAACGGGTTTAAAATATGGCGTTTTTGAACAACTTGGGATATTAAATAAAGTAAATTAATCCTTATAAAAACGGTTACTTGGGAAATTATGAAAGGACTTATTACCAATTGCCACAAAACAATTCTTTCTGGGGGCTATAAATTTAAACCACCTCCCAGAGGTGCTCTAAAAAATCACTATGTGCCAAAATTTTGGCGTATTCACCATTTGCCATTTTGAAACCTGTCAAAAAAAAAATAGTTTTAGGGCATTTCTCCTATAAATATGGTACATTTTGAGAAAAAAGCAGTTTTTCAGTGGTATTTTGCAATAACAATACAAAATAATGAATAACTTTGTGTCTTTTCTGTATAGGTAAGTGTTTGTTGAAAATTGGTTTTAAAATTTAGTACCTCCCACATGTATAAATATTTAGACCTGAGGGGGGTACTATTTTAAATCTTAGTAAATCCCACTGTATATGTTCTAGCTAGGCTTGTTTGATGGAATCACACAATATTGCAGCTGCAGCCGTTTTCCAGAAAACGGCCCTTAAGATGGTCCCCCTAGGTCAACTGACGTCATTTTGCGGCTTTCCACATATCTTTAAAACAGATACTCATAAAGAAAAATTCAGAAAACGGCTGCAGCTGCAATATTAATTAATAAAAAAAATCTAGAACTATTTCGAAAACTTTTTATATGTGACCAAAAGATAAGCTCACCACCTTACCTGAGATGGTGCAAACTTATATTACACACATTTAGGAACAAATAAATAGAGTTATTAAAACGATTTCCAGCTCGCTGGGAATTAATTCCTCTTAGCGGTTTTTTTCGACCTAATTTGACTGGACTATAATATGTGTTGAATTTTACTTTCTAAAATTTAAATGTAAACCTGTAAAATTACATACCATTGTAAATCGACACAAATAATTGTGAAGCAAGTAATTTTACAGTATCTACTATGATGTAACTTAACTATTTTTTTATCAGTGTGCTCTCAGGTTGTTGTAACCACATATAACTATTAGTTATATAAAGGCTCAGGTTGCGAGAAAATCGTAGCGGCAACGGTCAAAATCTAGATTGCGTTCAGCGCACTTCCAGTTGACGCATGCGCATTGGAGCCCGTCATTAATCCATTTATTTTATATTATACGATCTCATATAGTTATATATGGGTAACCACCTCTCGTTAAACGACACATAATCGTTTTCGGCTCTCAGCCTTCCTCTCAGGCTAAGAGCGGGGCTGAGCGCAGTAAAAAAATGGGCGTCGTTTTATATAAGATCACATGACCTACTGATCCGTGTGATGACCTAATTTGTCTCGTCAATTTGTCTAGGTTTCCGATTTATTTTGAATGTCACCGCTCCTACGAAATAAAGCGTCCCTGGATGTTCAATCTTTTTAGCTCAGCGGGGAACGTAAATTTCTAAGATTTGAGGCAATACGCGGCGCAGTTATCCCCTTGGTTACTTGCAAAAGAGAAAACCATATAATAAATGAGGGGCGAATAATGCCAGATAAACTATTGCCGATAATGACCTTAAAACAAACGGCTTTTTTGTTGTAAAGAACTTCACAATACGATAATAATGCATGTTTATAACTATTATACAGGTTTTAGGATGCGTGTGAGGGTGTTTAGTATATAACTATGAGATACTATAATGACCCAAGTGTCAAAAAATTTGTATCAATTAATAACTTTGAAAAAAAAATAATTTAAAATCAGAGTTGGCCCTGAGCAACTCCAAAAGCGAAAAATCTATTGCGCATGTATGTAAACCCTGCCAAAAAAACCTCAGAAAAGATCCTAGCAAATAACAGATAAAACATCTTAAGTTTTCATAATCTATGCTCATATAAACTTGTGATATTTTATAATTACTTCCCTTGCTAAAGGGAAGTAATGTAATAATCGAAAAATCGCAATTCGAGATTTTCATGATCTTCCACGAATTTTGAGGTTTCGAATAGTGATAAGCACGAATCCAGACGCCGTCGCTCTGTCTGTCGGTCTGTCTGTCGCCTACTTTGTAACCACTCTAACTCAAAAACTTCTTCATTAATAATAACAAAATTTTACATAGTGATTACTTTTATTGACGCGCAGACCCGTATTGTTTTTGAGCATTTTCCTAGTAGACCCTTCGGAGCTACCCCCAAAAAACTTCATCCCTAAAAAAAAATATGTTTTTTCTTACCGTGTGATACCTCCTTGGAAAGTTTATAAAAATTGTAGTTGAATAGCACCAAAATTTTTGACTATATATATATATATATATATATATATATATATATATATCACATAAAAAATGCAAAAAACAATTGAAAAATTCAATTTTCTGTGCCATATATCTCGAGTTATGAAACGAAATGTTAAATAAAAAGTAGCTTAGGATAAGATCCAGGTCACACCCTATTGTCTTATCAAATTTCATACAAATCGGTTTAGCCGTTATTGCGTAATTAATGGACAAAAATCTACGAGGATATATGTATATATATATATATATATATAGCATATGTAAAATGAAAGTTTTTTAGAAACAATAAAGTCTGAATCTATATATATAGCACATATAAAATGTATTGGAAAAGTCCGTGCACCCTAGAAGTCTGGATACACCGTGGAGAAGTCTAAAAAGACTCTGGAAAAGTTTGGAAAGACCCTGGAAAAGTCTGGATACACTTTGGAAAGTCTGAAAACACCCTTGAAAAGTCTGGAAAGACCCTGGAAAAGTCTGGAAAGACCCTGAAAACGTCTGGATACACTCTGGATAAGTCTGGAGAAGTCTGGAAAGACTCTGGAAATGTCTGGAAAGACCCTGTAAAAGTCTGGTTACACTCTGGAAAGACCCTGGAAAAGTCTGGATACACTCTGGAAAAGTATGGAAAGACCCTGGAAAAGTCTGGATACACTCTGCAAAGTCCGGAAAGACCCTGGAAAAGTCTAGAGAAGTCTGGAACAACTCTGGAAAGACCCTGGAAAAGTGTGGATACCATCTGGAAAGTCTGGAGAGATCCTGGAAAAGTCTGGAAACACTCTGGAAAAGTCTGGAAAGACTCTGGAAAAGTCTGGATATATTCTGGAAAAGTCGGGAAAGCCGCTGCACAAGCCTGGAAATACTCTGGAAAGGCCCTGGAAAAGTCTGGATACACTCTTGAAAAGTTTGGAAAAACCATGGAAAAGTCTCGACACACTCTGGAAAAACCTGGATACACTGTGAAAATGTCCGAGTACACCATGGAAAAGTCTGAATACACCCCTGAACAGTTTAAATACACCCAAGAAAAGTCCTGATATACTCTGGAAAAGTCTGACCAACCCAATCTAACCGATGTATATATGAGTAGCGGCTTTTTATATAATATATGTTCTTCTGAGCGAGGGAAGTTTTGGAGTAAACCTTTACTCGATTTATTTCTGACTAGTGAAAGTGAAACACAAATCCCGCATACGAGTTCATCATATTTTATCAGCCAGCTGGCTTATAAAAGTTATTAATTGTTTATAAAATCTTATAAGATTTCATAAGCCAAAAACTATTTTTTTGTTGCAAAAGTATTTACGACAGATGATGCGACTATACATTTTTTTAAAAAGATTTTATAAGGTCCGGTGGGCGACGACTTAATATATTTGTTTCAAAGGGCATATAAGTTAGGGCAGGTAAAATCTTATTACTTTGATAAGTTTCTATGAGATTTTTTAATATTTTATAAGATTTCCCCATACAGCCACGCTACGTACACGTATACGTAATGGTACGTCCTTGGGATGTGGCGCAGTACGTACATTTTATTTCCCATGTAGAACTAAAATTGGACGTAAAATGATCGTAGGTACACTTTGTTACGTACTATATACATACGTTTTTGTACGTACATATTACCTCCCTAATTGGTCCCGGGACGTACCGACGTAAAATGGGCATAAAATGTACGTCCCGGGACGAAGAGTGCTGCATGGGATCATGAGTCAAAAAATATTTGTTTTTATACTTTCATCAAAAGCATGGCTTTTTTGGTTACCGATGCAAAAAAACTTTTTTTTTTATCACGGGTGCAAAAAAAGATTTCTGTCTGTTTTTTACCCAAAATTAAAGGGAAATAGCGGAATATGGTAACATTGAAAAAATCTGATTATTCTTGCCTAAAAATTAAGTCATTTCCACCAGTTTTTACCAAGTATTTACGAAAAAATCATTTAAAAACATCGTCAAAATATCAAACTGTCAAAGATTAAAATGTCGCAACAATGAACGTCACCGAGTAAAAAGGAACATCGCTATGGAAACCGCATTGTTATTTGATTTACCAGCCACCTTGATTCTTGATTTAGTGTAAAGATGGTGTGTTGCGGGAAGTGCTCTTCGTTAGAGATTTTTAAAAGTATTTTTCTGTTTTTCTTGGATTTTTTGAAAAAGGTATTAAAAAAAATTTAGTTAACAACCCGCGGCTAAACTGTGCTTTTTTTTACTCGTGTTTTTAAATACCTCGCTACGCTCGTTATTTAAACCAACTTGTAAAAAAAGCACTATTTTAGCCACTAGTTTGTTTGTAGAAGTAAGTATACTAAGTATAGCTTTTTTAATGTTTTCACGTGGCCGAAAAAACTGACAAAAATCAGGTGTGTTTTTTATGAGATTTATTGAGGTTTTTTTGGCAGGATGGACACATAAAAATCTATAAAATGTTGTAAGTTTGTCTGACTATAAAATCTATTTAGACTTATAAAAAAAGATTGTTGTTACCAACTCATAGAGTTGGTCTGATCATAAAATATCTCAAAATCTCATGAAAAAACGTTTTTACTCTTAAAACATTATAAAAGAACAAGGGTGTAATAAATAAATAAAATGTTATGAGTTATTTTGACTATAAAATTTCTCAGAAAACTCATAAAAACATCGGTTTATATAATCCCATAATACATTATAAAAGCACAAGAATGTAATTATAGAAACCCATAAAAGTTGGTCATTAGAAAATGGTGCTTTAATAAAACCATAAAATATATTTAAAAAATATCTGCACTTATCAAGTAATCTGATTATAGGAACAGATAAAAAACACACATATGAAACCACATAAATTCTTACCAAAATCAAAAACACACCTCATAAATTATTACAAACTTTTATAATTCTAAAATTTTGCCTCATAAAAGCTTATAAACCTTATAAAAATTGATAAAAATCAGGTGTGTTTTTTATGAGGTTTAATGCGGTTTTTTTGTCAGGAAAGGTAGGGCCGTTATAGTATCTCATAGTGTTCTTTTTAACGTTAGTTAAAATTCAAGTAGAACTCATAACTTAAACGCATTATGACTAATTTCGAATTGATGTGCAGCTCTATACTTATTGAAATTTATCTTATGTATTATGTAATGTATGTATGTATTTTGTCTTGTATATTAAGATCACTTGAATCCCCCCTCACCTTATCCGCCACTGAATGTGTCCTCTGCTTCTAAATTATGATCCAATTAGGATCTATTTGCCATAATAACAATTATTCACCCTAATATAGATTTCCTAATAGGTTTTTGGATTAGGCAAATTAGAGATAGTCTGGCTGTTTAATCTCCCTTGAGAAAGACCCATTAGGAGGTGCTGGATTATGGACTAGTAACATACTAGGGCTTTTTGGCCATCTTTTGCTAACCAATTGTACCTAACTTATACACATCTGATTGCCTTCAAATTTGGCATGCATTAATAATAGTTCCAGTGACAATACAATAATATGTCATTATTAGACACCCCACCCCCCTACGAGGGGAGTGGAGGGGGGAAAACACCTAAGTTTGTCCGATTTCAAGCAAAACTAGTAATAACACAAGATGTTTTCGGAAATTTTCACGAGCTCATGAATATTTTGAAAATTATCTTGCTTAAAAATTATTCTTGCCTAAAAATTAAGCCATTTCCGCCAGTTTTTACGAAAAAATCAATTTAAGATATCGTAAAAATATCAAACTGTCAAAGATTAAAATGTCGCAGCAATGAACGTCACCGAGTAAAAAGACACATAGCTATGACAACCATTGTTATTTCATTTACCAGCCACCTTGATTTATATTGTAGAGATGGTGTGTTTTGCGAGAAGTGCTTTTCGTTCGAAATTTTTAAAAGTATTTTCCGGTTTTTCTTGGATTTTTTGATAAAGGTATTAAAAAAATAGTGTTCATAACTCGTGGCTAAACTGTGTTTTTTCTACTCGCATTTTTAAATATCTCGCTGCGCTCGTTATTTAAACTAGCGCTTGTAAAAAAAACACTATTTTAGCCACTAGTTGTGAAAACTACTATTTTGCATCGGTAACCAAAAAAGCAATGCTTTAGTTACAGACAGTTACTAAAATCATGTTTTTGATGAAGGTATAAAAAAAATTATTTTAGAGAAAGATGAAGATAATTTAACACCATTTTTTTTATAAAAATTTCGAATTTTCTATTTTATCATCTGTCTGTCGTCTTCATGAGTCGTATGGTGCATATAATTTTTATTTTTCCATTTTTATCCAAAAAAAAATGCAAAAATTGCATAAGGTACAATTAATCTCTTTTAATCAAAGTTCTTTCAGTCTAAAATTACCAGAAAATGTGTCCTACTTTAAATATTTTAAGAGGTATTTAACACAAATATTTTAGGCTTTGACAAGGCACCAGCAAAACATTAAGCTTTGATTGACTTGATTATTCAGTTCCCAGGATAACTAAGTAAAACCTAAAAATTATTCGAGTTCCGAAGCCGTCAGCATCAGTTTTGTTGCAGAAGTTCTGTGGCGCGGCGCGGCTTAAACAAAATGATTATATTATATTATATATTATATTATAGATATATACTGTAGTTACAAGGAAATGCTAATTTAAGGCTTCATGGTATATTGTTTTCCTACGACCACATATGAAAATGATGGATTTCGCAACTCGATAACACACGATTTGCATCCTGCACATGTGTGGAAAAGTGTACGATGACATTAACTGTCACCATACTTTTCCGCGCATGTGTTGCTAGGTACTTTGCCACACATGTGCGGAAAAACAGTTTTGTTTTACATGCAACTTTTATACTACTTACCCGAATTTTATGTGTGGTACCTCGTTAGACGTGAGAAGGCATAAGGTTTCCTATTTCGGCAATAAAAAATTACAGGGAGGTCGAAAAAAAGTTTCAGGTCTTTTTTTCCAGACTAAATTTTTGACTACGTTCGACATTTTGAATTTTTGACATTTTACATCTTTTGTACCAAAATAGTAAACTTTGTTCTAATAAATTTCTAAAATGCCAAACTTTATAAAATTCCGTTAAGGAACAGAAAAGTAATTAGGAAATTAAATTAGTCCAATATTTTCTGGCCCCTCCTATATATTATTATGGATTAAACCATCAAATGGGAGAGACAAGTGAAGAGGTGGCGGTAAAAAATGTTATTTTTATGTACGTATTGTCTATTAGGTGCACCTACACCGATAAAAAATACTTACCTACTTAAAACTGAATAAAATAACATAAGACGCAATGGTTTTTTAAGTAAAATTGGACGACTTGTAAAAATCATCTATTTTTGAGAGCTCACATACAAAAATCCTGAAGGAGTCCCAGATTCAAGTTTGGTGTTTCTAAAAGGATGATTCATTACCTTTAAGCAGCTGTAAGTTTTTTTTATGTATGTTGTTTAATTTTATTCAAATTTGGGGGCTCATAGTGACTTGTTACATTTAATATTTTAGCGTGTTACATAGCCTTTTAAAAAACACATATTGGCAGTTATGTAAAGGAAATGTGAATTAAAAAATTTGAAGGCCGATTTTTTTGTGATTTTTGCGTGTCATGAATTTGCATTTTTTTGATATCGGCGAATAGCTAGGACCTTCTTACAGTCACTTCAAAATGAATTTGCACAATCCCGTTCATAAATAGAGAATATATATTTTTTTTAATTCTTAGAAAAGAAACCCATTTTTTTAAAAAATTTCAAATTGATTATTTTTTTATGCAAACAACCGAAAGTAAAATATCATGTTTTGCATACTATATTAAAGGCTATTTCATGGCGCTTTAAGAGGTTTAACCAAAATTTTAAAATGTTGTCACTTGACCGAGATACTGATACAAAATGATCCTAAGTCCTAAAAAAGGTACGTACGCCGTCGCTGAAAAAACTAATATTAATTTGGTGGTCCTCGAAGTCATAGCTAAGTGTGTAGCGAGTTAAAACAAAATCACCAAAAATCTTCCTATACATTGGAAAAAAGATATAAAAAACCCCCGACCATGACAATACTCTTTTTTGGTCATTTTCTCTATTTCAGTATTTCTATTTAGCTTTAAGATACAACCAAAACATGTTTTCGTTGTCCAGTATTGGAAAATGTGCATGTACTAATACCTGCATCAATAAATTGATTTATATCTAGTCGACGTTTGAAGTTTATATAATTTTCATACCCACGTATTCAATTAGTTATAATCCCAATATTAAACTGATGGATTTTTGATTTATTACTGATCATGAACCGAGCATAATGACTAAAGCGGTGAATATATAGCTTAATAAATGAGTGGCGTATGCAAATAAAAGTCTGGTGGGGACCTAGCTCTAAAAAACTGTCTAGAAACTTGATCGAAAAAAATAAACTTTTTAAAAAGACAAGAATTGCTTAAAATTTAAAGAAAATCGTTCATTTGCATTATAAAAACTATTGTATAAATAGTATAGACAACGTCAAGTCACAAAGAAAAAACGCACAATAATGCAATCATTAAACTTAATGTACAATAAATAAACCTGTTTAATTTGTATGCTCTTCTTATTGGCAGAAGCCAAAAACAATGTTTAAAAGTCGATTTCAAAAACTACCAGAGACAAAAAGAAAAGAAAAAATAACGTAACAAACAAAAGCTATTAAAAAATAATAATAACAAAAACAACAAACAACTTAACAATAAATATTTTGTAAAAATTATTTAAGTAATAAGTAATAACGTTAGACAACAAAATTATCAAATTTTTAATTTTGTTAAACGTTTTTGGTTCAATGTATAGAAAAAGTGGGTTGAGTTAGCTGTGCTAGGTTGCGCTTGCCAGAGAAAATTTTGAGAAAAATATTGCTAAAAATGCTATTTTTAACACGTTGAAAACAATTCCTTAAAATTAAACCTAAATTTTATGCATTCATGACGCCACAGTAAAAATTTATATTAAGTGCAAATTCTTAAAAACCCGACTCTGTTCCTTATTTATGTGGTCACAGCAAATTAATACCGCTTTCTGAATTCGTATGCTTTGTGGTTATGAGTTTAGCATTTTATTATGGCGTAAAGGATTTGGGGATGTTGTGTTATCGTAGAATGCTTTTTATTAGTTTTATTTAAAATCAAAAGACGTAAAATAATATATCGGTTTGGTCACAAAAAATTAGACTCGTCAAATCGCCTATAACTTTAAAACCAATAGACGGATTCAAAAAAGATTTACATATCCGGAAATAGAGTATTTTTTTTTTAGAACAAGTGTCAAAAATTATTTTTTTTTCTTAAAAATTCTATTCACCACCCTCTGAAACCTGTTTTTGTGGACTGACACCAGACTAATTTTTCTTTCTGAGAGATGCATTTCTCCCGAATACAAAAATGTATCACCTCTGAAAATCGGAAAGGGCTCCCATATTTTACTAGGTATAGTTTAAACTAATTACTTTGGCTATAATTTGACAGAGATTAAAAATTCGACATTAAATTTGGAATCTTAAGATGGCACACAATAAAGTAGTTTTTTTTTTAGTAAAAAGGTACGAACAAATTTAATTAATTTTAACGTTTTTATTTTGCCACCGATTTCTATTAGTGATAAATTTTTATGTTTGTATTGGATAAGGCTTTCAAGAAAAATTTTTTTTTTTGAGGCAGTGGCGCACAGAAAAGTTTCATGAGGGTGAGAGATTGAAACATTTTAAAATAGTCCACCATTTAGATTTTTACAAAACGTAATTTTTGACACTTGTTCTAAAAAATATGAAGTATGTTCTTCCCAGATATGTAATTCTTTTTAAATCGCATTGTATTGGTTCCAAAATTATATACAAACCAAAAAGTCTCATTTTTTTTGCTCCCCCTCTCCTCTATATTTCGAGAAATGACACATTTAAACTTTCAAATTAATGATGGCCGAAAATCGAGGACCGGGTCGCACACGAATATCATTACTTAAAATTAGTCCTGGATAATGATATTGTGTTAATACTGGGAAACTTTTTAGAAAGGCCGTAGATAGAAAATACTTTGTATCTACGATCTAACGTTCGAAGAGATAATGACACTTAAAGAAGAAGAACAATGCATTGGAAACAAAAAATTAAACACTCTGTATTATGCACGGTTAGTATTTATCGAAGCGAAATGATTTATTTGGCTAAATAAATATAATTATCGTATCCGCAACCCCATACATCACCAACGTTGAAAGCACAATGGTTATTGTTTTAGCCGTTAGAGTTTGTCAATGTTGTTTTTCAGCCAGAACTAACTGGTTGGTCGGCCAGATTGGCAAAATTAATTTTGGAAATTATTGATGAATATTTGCTTTATAGTTACCTATAGATTTAATTTAAAAAAGTATATATTTAATAGGGGTTCTAGGACGTTTGTTTACAGAATATCTGGAAATTAATGGTAAAGCCTTGATGGTAATTTAAGGCTTACTACTGTGTGGCCGGTTTAAAAAAAAGGGCAAGAGACAACTGGTCTCTATCTTTCTCCGTCTTTTTTCCTTACCGGGTGAACCTCACTTTTAGTCAATTTCTCGTCAATTTATCATTAGCAAAATTTTATATTTTAAAATTTAGCGGGGCTCATCCCTTAAATCGACCCCAGCTCGTTCAACAGGTACTCTTTTGCTCGAGTCTCTATTGTTATTAAAGAACCCGGCCCGTCAACAATTCACACTTTCTATTGTGTTTTGGAAATCGGTACTTACTAAGGGCTGAATAAGATATAAACAGTGGCGTATGATGCATTATTCGCTTATAATCTTCCTAGTTCTTAAACTCTGCTTGTGGTAGGTAAGTATAGGTTATTACTTTATTGTATAATACTGCCGTCTAACGGAAAAACACTGTGTTAGGATTTACTAGTTTTTACAGCCACGGCTTTTATGCTATGTAACATGAAGATTTTTTTTTTCAATATGTTAAAATCATCTAGTTTTATTTATTTTTTTAAAAAAACTTTTTATTAAAAATTGCAAAAATAGAATGGTTTTGCCCTAAAGAATTCAAAAAACACAAAATCTCATTTTTGAAAATAGTGAACATACAGTGTTTTTCTGTTGGACAGCAGAATATAGGTATGGTAAATTACGCTTGAAAACTGTCAATCCAAACTCCCCGATTCGAGAAGGGGGAAGGAGGGTTCGCCCGCCAATTCCGGAAAGTTAAGTATAATTAGGTATAAAATGTTATTTATTACATATTACTAACTCAGTTTTTACGTGCGTATTGTAGTGGAAAAGTGACAGAAGTGTTTAAAATTTTATTTTTAAAATGTCGAAACATTTGAATACAACTTCAAAGGCATTTATTGCAAATTTAATAAAACTGTGTGACGAGGAAGCGAAAAGTAAAGACTTTAAACATACAATTAATTTATCTACGTTTCAAGCATCAAGCTATACTGGATATAGCTCTTCAACCATAGAAGAGAAATAAAACAAAATCAATCGCAGCCCATACAACCAGTGCCGACTAAACGAAAAAGGTACTCGATTTCAGACAAAATTGATGATGGAGATTTTCAAATAATTCGACAAACCATCTCAAAATTTTATACGGAATATAAAGTTGTTCCTACTTTGAGAAAGTTAATTGTAAAATTAAAACAAGAGATGAATTTTCAATATTCAAAAGAATCTCTTCGTGTGCTTTTAAAAAGTCGAGGTTTTTATTTTAAGAAATGTCAGAAAAAAAGAAAAATTCTTATGGGAAGGCCAAATATTTTACAGTAAAGTTAAAGTATATGCCACTATCGAGCCCAAAAAAGAAATATAGTTTACTTGGACGAGTCTTG
Organism: Oxystoma pomonae; assembly: GCA_963921995.1. NCBI lineage: Eukaryota > Metazoa > Arthropoda > Insecta > Coleoptera > Brentidae > Oxystoma > Oxystoma pomonae. The sequence continues at coordinate 21,310,840 of OY998165.1, forward strand.
GGTGGACAACGACATTACGTTTAAAAAATGTTGGCAAAGCGACGAAATTACTGGAGTGATCCAAAATATATCGTCAACAGGTCGATTTATTGTGGTACTAGATAGAATCTATTTTAGTTTAAATCAATAGTACCTAGTGCAAATAAACCTAGGTAGGAAACCGGTATTTTTGAAACAAGAAAATTTACACGATATTACTTTTTTGGTTCCAGGTGGAAAAAATTATTCGTAATAAATTATTATTTTTTTAATTATAGCAGTACGACACTGATAAGAGAGAGATAGTGCTAACTAAAGCTATCTCATTCCCCTTTTTTTTAAACTGGCCAGACAGTATATTTTAGCATAATTTAAAGGGTTTAAATTTTTACTATATTTTTCACATTTTTATGCCATGATTTTGCTCACATTTTAAAGCTTTCTTTCCAAACTTTCGATTTCTAGAATAAAACACTCAGATTTTTCAAGTTTTCATTGTTTTTACGCGTTCAAAGAAAGTACTGCCAAAAACATTTTTTTTTAATATTTAGGGTTATTGAAGAGAAGACAGCAGGCTATAAAAAAGTATTTTAGAGAAAGATGGGAGTAATTTAAAGCAATTGTTTAACAAACATTTCTGTTTTGTTATATGTCTGTCATCTTTAGTGGTGTCGTGCATATGATTTTTATTTTGCCATTTTTATCCAAAAAACAGCAAAAATTGTAATTTTTCAAAGCGTAAAGCGTGTAAAAGACATAAGATGATATTAATTTATTTTAATCAAATGTCTTTACAGTCTTTAAATCTACCAAAAAACGTGTTGTACTATTAGTGTATTTTAGCACATCTAAATAGTAGGTTTCACAACTAGTGGCTAAAATAGTGCTTTTTTACAAGCGTTGGTTTATATAACGAGCGCAGCGAGGTATTTAAAAACGCGAGTAAAAAAAAGCATAGTTTAGCCGCGAGAACTATTTTTTGTAATACCTTTATCAAAAAATCCAAAAAAAAAACAGGAAAATCTTATTAAAAATCTCACAACACTTTAAATCAAGGCGGCTGGTAAGCTCGGTGACGTTCATTGTTGCAACATTTTTAATTTTTAAGCAAGAATAATTAGATATTTTCAATATTACTATTTTCCGCTATTTCTCTTTAATTTTGGGTAAAAAACCGCCCCGTTATAAAAAAAAGTTCTTTTGCATCAGTAACTAAAAAAGCCATGCTTTAGTTCTCTGCAGACAGTTACTAAAATCATGTTTTTGATGAAGGTAAAAAAAAATATTTCTAAGTTCTAAAATTCGTCATTAAAATATTATAAAATTTGCAAGGAAACTGTGAGGTGATATATATTCACCTACTTTATATCCAGCAGGAAATATGAGTCAAGCTGCGGGAAACACACATAACTCATAAGTTTTGTTACAATTTAATGTTGTTTGGTCAAGTTTGACCTAGTTACTCTAGAATATTACTTGAGAGTTACGTACATATTCCGCTATAAAATAGGTAAGTTTATGGGTTGGCACGTGCCTATCTGATGCTCTACTCGGGCTTGGGTGGGACTTTTTTGTACTGTTTTTACGCACCTACTGATATTTATATGGGTGTGCCAAAAATACCGCTCTTTTTTAAATGATTATACTTAACTAATGTTAAAGCCATGATGGTAATTTAAGGCTTAAAATATTTTGGCATAACTTACGGGGTAACGATTTTGTTTAAGCAATTTTTACAATGTTTTTCACATTTTTATGCCATGATTTTACTCACATTCTAAAGCTTTCTTTCCAAACTTTCGATTTCTAGAATAAAACACTCACATTTTTCAAGTTTTCAATGTTTTTTAAGCGTTCATAAAAAGTACTGCCAAAAAAAATTTTTTTCTCTGTTAAAATTAAAAATATTTTTATCCAAAAAACAGCAAAAATTGTAATTGTTCAAATCGTAAAGTGTGTAAGACATAAGGTGGTTTGAAATTTACTCTGTGTTTCGGACTTCCATTGTCTATATTTTATTTATACACGATGTTTCGATCAGTACAATCTCTGATCGTCTTCAGGTGCAAACTAGTGTGTAAAGTTCTTTACATTCTTTAAATTGTTTCAAGGTTTAATTTGACATTAGAGAAAAACGTAACATATTAGATATTTTGAGAATCATAAAGAAAAGACAAATATTTAAATTTGACAAAAAATACAGGTTGTCCTTTTCTGCCCCTTTTGGTTTAGGTCATATTTAGGGTTATTTTTAATTTTCGTTGACTCTGTATATATAATACCTTAAATTAATTTTATTTGCTGGCTCAGTTGCGTGAATATCACAGAGGGCTCAACGACGATGCGTCGGGATCCCCCTCGACTTTTTTTTGGTCGGCTATAATGCAAAATCCTACACATGGAGAAAAATAAAACTAAACAGTCATCTAGCCAATTATTTCCTAATGCATCCATTTTTTTTTTCGACACACGTTCAAACTGAAATTTATGTAACGAGAGATAAAAGTAAAACATTTTACTATGACCCAACGACATCTTATGTACACTGGACCAATCATATACAACAAACTACCGGAAACATTTAAACGGAAGAATTACAACAAAATAAAAGACAAACTGACAAAATGGATAATAAGCAATAATATTGATACAAAACTACCCTATAGATAAATTTTATTTCTTTAGTTACTATTTTGAATTAAAATTTAAGAATATTTTATTGTATGTTATACTTATACCAATACAAGCTATCTTGTAATATTCTGAAATTTTTTAAGTAGATACATCAGTCAATCGTATGTAAGATTAAGATTACAATTATTAATGAATAAAATCTATATGTTTTTAGCAGATTCATAATAAAAACCACATATTTTCAGTGTGAAAGTGATTTTTTTCGGCAGAATTTTGGAATGGCAATGGGCTCTCCACTTCTCCTCTAATGAGTAATATTTTTATGGAAAATTTTGAAAATAAAATTTTAGAAGAATTTAATTTTAAACCAGTCATATGGTTTCGCTATATAGATGATATTTTTAGTATTTGGCCACACAATTTAAATAAACTTAATGATTTTCTTAATTTTATAAACGGTAAAGAACCAACAATAAAATTTACTTTAGAAATAGAAACGATAACATAATTTAATTTTTAGACGTTTTAATAAACAAAGAAAATACATTACAAACCTCATTTTATAGAAAACCAACACATACAAATAGATATCTAAACTTTAACTCAAATCATTCCTCATCGGTATACGATAGAGCTAAAATAATTTGTTCGGACAATAACACATTTTTACAAGAAAAAGAAACAATAAAAGAGGCATTAATTAAAAATTTGTATCCAAATAACTTCATCGAAAAATCTTTTAGACAAATCGAATTTCCAAAACATCGCGAACGTAGACATAATAATGTACAATCAACAAATTTAATAATTCCTTTTATACCAGGTTTTTCAGAAAAAATTAAACGAATCGCTAACAATTATAATATTAGAACAATTTTTAAAAAATCAAATACTCTTAGATTAATTCTAACAAAAACAAAACCATTAAATGCTGAAGAAAACTCAAAAAATATCGTCTATAAAATTCCTTGCGAGTGTGGTAAATTTTAATTGGAGAAACTTCAAGGCCACTTTAAGTTAGAATAAATGACCATAAGGGAGGGGAGATTGGAAGAGATCTAAAATTTGCCAACATTCTTTTGAAAATGATCATAGAGTAATGTGGGGAGAAACCAGTATATTACAAAAACAACCAGACAAAATTAAACTAAAAATCAAAGAAGCAGCTTGCATCCATCTAAATGAAGATGAATAGCATAGCTGGCATATCAGTTGATATAAATACAGTTTGGCTTCCAATTTTAAAACAAGATTTACAAAAAGGTTTTTTTAAAATAAATTAAAAAATAGCATTGATGTTCTTTGGATTTCTAATGTATTTTTTCTTAAAGTCAGACAAGAGATAATCTTTACCCTTGATATTTTAAAATAAAAAACAATATATTAAACTTTATTTTTGATTTCACTTTAAATTTTGTATTTTTAAAATGTAATCTAAAATCAAAAATAAAACAAATATAATTTAAAATTTTTTTAAAACTTACTCAATACCTTGTTGGCTATTATCGACACACTAAACTGTTAAGTTAATATTTGAAATATACATCAGTCAAAGTCAGTCAGTTGTATGACAACAGACAGATATTTAAAAAAAAATTATCGAAAAAGTTTTGAAAAGAATAATCTTCTTCAAAACGGCAGTAGAGTTTCCGCCGAAACGTCAGATAAGTACTTTATTCTACAAAAAAGAAGTTAAAAAACCTCCAACTCAGTTACTTCAACCGAAAAGAAACTAAAAAACCAAAGATCAGAAGATCTTGGGTGTTTAATGATGTATAGTGGAGGTTGACCAGTGAAACTACTGACGAGCCCACGCTGGTTACCCAGGGCGAAACATCGTTTAATTATTTCTCTTTTCGCTTTGATCTTTTGTGTGTTCCTTGTGGGATGCTCATCCAAGTTTGAATTTTCGTTATTTCCACCCAAGATCTTCTGATCTTTTGTTTTTTAGTTTCTTTTCGGTTGAAGTAACTGAGTTGGAGGTTTTTTAACTTCTTTTTTGTTTTAGTTGCCTTAGGAGCATAATCCTACTGGAAATATTAACACGCCAGGACGAATTCGTATCAGGTAAGTGAAACTACTGTCGAGCCCACGCTGGTTACCCAGGGCGAAACATCGTTTAATCATTTCTCTTTTCGCTTTGATCTTTTGTGTGTTCCTTGTGAGATGCTCATTCAAGTTTGAATTTTCGTTATTTCCACCCAAGATCTTCTGATCTTTTGTTTTTTTGTTACTTTATTCTAGTTAGGATTTGTGTGTGTGTGTAGGAAAATTTTTATACTATTTAAAAACCACTGACAAGCGAACCAATGTTTTTCTTTAGGAATTTACGCAGAGGGTTTTAACATATTTTTGAAAAAATTTCCTTAACTTAGTGGCGAAAAACCCAAAAAAAGTAGTTTCGAAATTATTAATTAGTGTAACTTGACCAATTATTTCTTTTCCAATAAAAGTTTTTTAGAAACTCAATACGAAAAAGAAAGAAATTAGAGTAAACTTGAGAAATTTTGTATCATTTATTCCCTTTTTTTCACTCTGTTTTTTTATTTTTATGGAGAATTGTGATGTTGAATTTGTTTTAAAGCAAATAAGACATTTACTTTGCTTCTACTATGCATACACCGTTCGCCTAAACATATGAAAAAAAAACATATATAAACTTTGAAATATATATTTTTGAGATAGACATACCTCTAATTTTTATTTAATAGAAAAATCAAAGTCTTTGACGTAGGCATTTTTAGGGAAAATCCTAATTTTTTTGTGCGATCTCCTGCAATCAGTCTTAAAATTTCAATTTTTGAAAGATATTATCTCACGAACTAAATAAGATACTCTATGATATTGGGTGTCATTTTAAAAGATTTTTTTAAGGAGAATTTATAAGTGGTAGCTTTGGGCGATTACACATTTACATCAGTGGCGTATTGAAGAGGGGCCGGGTTACGGAGGGCCCCCTTGGGATCCTACATATACACAATGATCCAAATATCTACTCTAACTTATAAGATAAAAGCACCAAGTATAATTCATAATTCATGCATAAATAAGTATAAGATACCTAAAATGATAGAAAAAGACATCGGGTTTGTACAATCTCTCTCTCAGTCTGTTTAGCTCAGTCAAGCCCCCCCCCCCCGAAAGATATATAACCAATTTCGAACTCTTTTTTAAAAGTGGTTCAAAATTGGTTCGAAATTATAAGCATATCAAAACTCGAATATCTTTCGGGGGGGGGGGGGTTGGCTTCTGACCTGTCTGTCCAGCATCCGTCTAGGAAAAAAGTTTTTGTTCAATAATTCGAAACAGTATGTGTAGTAATAAAACTTAAAAAATTGTCAAAGACATCAAACCCTGAAAAATGTATTAAATTAATTCTTTGGTAATAAAAATTAATTTTCGTGAAGTTGTTTAGATTTTCTTAAATTTATTATTAAATATGAATTTTTCGGTTCAGTTTCAATTTTTTGTTTAAATCTAAAACTATTTATTACATCATGCTTTTCAAACGGCACATATGATCGCAGTTTTTTTATATTAAAATTGATTAATAGTAGTTTTCCCAACTAGTGGCTAAAATAGTGCTTTTTTTACAAGCGTTGGTTTAAATAACGAGCGCAGCGAGGTATTTAAAAACGCATTTAGTCGCGAGTTGTTAACACTATTTTTTTTAATAGCCATATCAAAAAATGCAAGAAAAACAGGAAAATACTTTTAAAAATCTTGAACGAAGAGCACTTCTCGCAACACACCATCTTTACACTATAAATCAAGGCGGCTGGTAAATAAAATAACAATGGTTTCTATAGCGATGTGCCTTTCTACTCGGTGACGTTCATTGTTGCGACATTTTAATATTTGACATTTTGATATTTTGACGATGTTTTTAAATGATTTTTTTTCGTAAATAACTTGTGAAAACTGGCGGAATGGCTTAATTTTTTGGCAAGAATAATTAGAATTTTTCAATATTACTATTTTCCGCTATTTCTCTTTAATTTTGGGTAAAAAACTGACAGAAATATTTTTTTGTAACCGTGATCAAAAAAAAGTTTTTCTGCATCGGTAAACAAAAAACCCATGATAAAAGGTAGAAAAAAAGATTTATTTAAATTAATTTTTTCAGCTTTTTTTAGTTGGCTTAACTTTATTGTTTGTAAATAAAAATTTTAGGATTTATTATTGTATTTTTGTCAAATAAAACTAATATATGTATATAAAAAAAATTAGAGGGGAGCCCCCATCTGCCACCGCCGCCGCTAATTTACATATGCAATTTGTCCATTTTTGATCATTTTGACGTAGTATATTAATGCTTTGTTTTCAAAATGTTACCACTTGCAGATTCTCTTAAAAAATTCTTTGATTGCAAGTGCATTGCAAAAACAGGAGATCGCACAAAAAAATTTAGGATTGCCCCCAAAAATGTCCCCCCAGAAAATAACCACGATTTTGATTTTTATATTCAATTAAAGCTAGGGGTGTGTCCATCTGAAAGTTTATATATTTTCTTAAACTTGGCTTAACTGGTCTTGATTCTAAAATGGGTGAAGTGAAAATTAAAAGTAAAACATAAAATAATTTTTACTCTCTCGGGTGTAGGTATGTTTTGCAAAAGATAAAATAATATTTAGTCTTTGTATTGTAAGTACGTTTAAAAAAAAATATTATCTAACACTTAAATTTTTTGGTAAACTTTTCACTCAAATTGCTAGTTCGATGTACCCCGGGTGTAATATTTGAAAATTAAATGTTACTGGACATTTACCGCACGCAACTTCGTGGATTTTTGAAGTTCGGTTTATTTATTCTATCAATACCAGTAATTAATTTCAAATAAACTCACCGCAAGTGAAAATCGTTTCCGCCTCCCACTTCTGAAATGAGAATACGGACGTTCGTGTATTAACGACCGGAAAACAGAGCCTCTGTCAAACGCGACACACCGACTCCAGCGAACGCGATGTAATGGCAAAACGCGGAGCCGACCGTGATCTCTCGAGTCTGCTCTATCACAGGCTCCATCGCTGAAAAAACACCCCAAGCAGAAAGGGAACTTCCTGGGGAGCAAGAAAAAACACATGGCGAGCATCACTTACTCTGAATTCATTCAAGAATTCAAGTTAACTTCTGTTTACTGAGCTCTATCATCACAGGCTCCGTGGCGGTCTTTAATAGTACGTATAAGATTGGTCTACTCTACAACAGGTTATGTGGTGGACCAAAAATAGAAGGAAAGAGAAGGGTAGCCAAAATCTTCCAAAGAAATTATATAACGTGCTATAATTTTATAATTTACTTACGACCAATGAATAATATCAATTTTACGACCATCTCAACACGATTTTAATGGCTCATTTACGGTCGTAGGATAATAATAAAGCTTAGACGTAAACCGCAAGATGGCGTGACAAGCGATGAAACTTTATTTTATAAGAGCACTAAGTGACGCAAAAATGTTAATTATTTTTCTATATTTTTAAGAAAATAAATATTTATTAAACGAAAATAAATCCAATATAATTTTAGTACCTAACCAAAAATAAGTCCCGTTAAATTAACATGTTACGCATTTTTAAGAAAAAAAAAACCTTGTGTGTTTTAAAAAGATATATGAAAAGTCCCTTAGTAACCTTATTTTTTTTGACGTTTTCGATAGAATGTCATTGAAACTTCAGCTTATGAAGATTTTTGACTTAAGCAACACCGTTCTTAACTAAAAAGCCAGTTAACTCCTACCGCCTCAGTGTCCTTTAGCCTACTGTGGCTGCCATTTTTATGACCAAATTGGCAATTAAAACATGGATTTTCTGTCAGTTTGGTGTCAATATGGCACTGATAATAGGCCAAAGGATACTAAAACGAAAATGAGTTAACTGGCTTTTTACTTGAGACCGGTGTTGACTTACACGCCCAGATAAATGAAGACACTCGCCTGCCATAACATGCTTGTTATGTAAATTATTATTACTGTACTGAAAAACTATTTCCGACAAATATTCCACTTTCTCTTAAATATTAAAATAAAGTTGAAAATGTTGATTTTAAAACCAAATTAAAGTCATAATGATTTCAGAATGCCAACCAATAGGTGCTGATAAAATATTTGTTCTACTCGCGTGCGGAAAGTTGCACTTTTTCGCACTGAGTGCGGAAATTAATTTAGCACCATACTTTTCCGCACCAGGATTTTTAATTATTGGCGTGTCCACCTGACTGACTCTTTACGTCCGTTTGATGGCACATTCAAGTGGTCGTAGAAAAAAAATTGTGCCTAACACGTGGGTAAAGTGACTGTTCCGCCCTTGACTTCTCCGCTGACGCGTCGTTTGTCCATCTGAAATCGCGTGTGGAAAAGAGGCACTTTCCGCACTAGTTAGTCTACACGTGGTAAAAAATACCTGTAGTTTTTTTTATTGACTTTTTTAACTCAAATTGTGTGCAAGATTTAAACGATTGGGTATAAAATATACACAACTGTCTTCAAAATACATAATTTAAGCTGACACTGACACACAACTGACATCACCAGGGATTCTGCACTTGGCCTAATGTTACAAGGCCACTCATAGAGATTTTGAGGTTAAAAAATACGACTTGTGAGAATTTTGTTCTTTTCTCACGCAGATTTATTATTTCTATAGCTAGGAACACACGATGCAACTTTTCCATGCATCAAATATACAGAGTGGATTCTTTAAATGGAACGGTGCTTCTAGCGGCTTTAGGGAAGAGATTTTAGAAAAATCTAAAAGCGAATTTTTAATGATTTTTTACAGGCTTTCCGCCCATGATAATTTTTTTTTAATTTTAGGCCCTCCAACTGAAGGCCCAGGGCCCACCAACTATTTTTTTTTAATTAGAAGGTACCACTTGTGGCACCTTTTTGATAAGCTTGTTAACAAATAAATTTAATGCACTACTTCACAATAAACTACATATTTCTCTATTTACTAAGCGGAATAAAGAAAATAACACACAAGGACATTTTTTTCATGAGGAGGTACGACTTGTGGCTTTGACATCTATCCACCAAAGTGTTAAAAATTTTAAACAATCTATTTCTTGTGGTTAAGGATGGTTGAGTAAAAAAAAATCGAGGTGTGCTTTGAATCTATTTCCCTTCTATCTAATATCTAGTAAATTTAAAAAAAAGGCAATTAGGCTGCGCCTTCAAATAGGGCGCCAATAATATCTTTGTGTGGTAGTTTATTTATTTCACTTACCCCCCAGATGCACCGTAAAAATATTCGGATTAGTTTAGCTAATCCATGCTTCCTCTTTGATTCATTTATGTGGGAAAGAGAGAGAAAAAGGATGGATTAGATAGCTAATCGCGATTAGATGGCTACGGTGCATTTAGGGGTTAGTAAATAAAGAACAATGTAGTTTATTTTGAAGCTAAAACAATTGACAAAAAAAATCGAATTTCTTTTTTAACAAGCTTTCGAAAAAGGTGCCACAAGTGGTACTTCTTCATGAAAAAAATGTTGGTAGGTCCTGGGCCTTCAGTAAGGGCCCCCAAATGGGCCCAAAGTAATGTTTGAAGCTAAAACAATTGGAAAAAAAATTAGTTTTTTTTAATTTGTTTGACACATTGGTTGACAGATGTCAAAAAAAAGTAGTGCGTTAAATTTATTTTTTAACAAGCTTTCCAAAAAGGTTTCACAAGTGGTACCTTCTCATTTGAAAAAAAATAATTGGTGGGCCCTGGGCCTCCAGTTAGGGGCCCAAATTTTTTTTTTATCATGAGCGGAATGTCCGTAAAACATCATTAATGATTCGCTTTTAGCTTTTTTAAAAAATCCGCTAGAAGCACCGTTCCATTTAAAGAATCCACCCTGTAGTTTTCACAAGACAAAAAAAGACGCAAGCAGATTGTGTCTTCTTTTAACCTGTTATTAGAAGATTTAATGCATGACAATGCATCGTGTGTTCCTAGTTTAAGAAAGGGAGTTGCACTTCTGTTTGGTCTGCCCTATCACAGGTCCCGTAGGGAATAAAAAATATATAGGAGGAGGGGCCGCCAGCGCCCAGCATAATCTTTTACATTATCTTTAACAATAAATGACAAATTGCCCTAATTAATTATTGAAGGAATACCAAGGATATCTTGGATGGTCAGAGTAACTAATCTAGAAGTTCTGCTTAGAATAAATAATGATCCTGAAGTTTTATTTACCATCAAAAAACGAAAACTTGAATATTTTGGCCATATTTTGAGAAATGACAAATATAAACTTTTAAAATTGATAACAAAAGGCAAAATTGAAGGCAGAAGAGGTCCGGGTCGTAGACGGATATCATGGCTTAAAAATCTTAGACAATGGTATGGTGTGCTTTTCCGAAAAGCAGTAGACAGGGTACATGGCACTTGAAGAAGAACATCCAAAAATATGGTTTTTTATATATTTTACAAGGTGTTCAAAATATAGAAAAAAATACATCAATTAGTAAAAGGAGCAACTTTTAAATTGCGTTCCATTAATTCAGCGGAGTCAACCCCCTGCGCTTTTTCCACACCACCTCACTCACATCAATTGCAAACTGGTTCATGTGATAGGGTCAAGTGACGTTAGTTTTTTCTTTCTTAAAGTTAATTTATTTAAGAGAAAAAGATCATAACAATACTTATATGTTGTAAAACTCCAAATACTCGAAAATTAGTTACTAATATTTAGGCGAGTATAACCGTCGTCTCAAATGTGTTTTATCCAGTGTACTCCAAAGAAAGTTTATTTTAGTGTGCTGGGGTAAATTTGAGACATGCTTTTGTTTTCTCGATTTTAGATCCGATTTATGCTTTAGTTTATTGAAGTCAAAATTTGATTTATTTCTTCTTTTTTCAATTACATCCTCTGTGTAAAATCTTTAGGAAGAGTTAAAAATGATCCAAAAAGTTAGTTTGGAACATATTTTTTAGTATTTGTTTGTAATATTGTAAATTTGTTAAAATTTTTTCCCTTATTATTTACATCGCCTCCTCGATCACGTGTGTTTGACGTCATTCGAATCCTATAGTCTGTAGTCGGTGTTCGTGATGTTTTCCAGATGGTCTTAACAAAAAGCATTTTTTTGTGAGCTTACTATAGTTACTATTGTTCTCTTTTTCTAAATACATTCGGCTGAAAGAGATCCAGCATACCAGAAAATGGCCTGTCAGACCCATCTGTACAACTATATCAAGGAGATAGTTACATTTTCATGGGCAGAGGGATGCAGGGGGAGGATTTTCTGGTAAGCCTGATCTCTCTCAGACCGATGCAATTAAAAGACGAGAACAATAGTAAGTATAGTAAGCTCACAAAAAATTACTAAAAGTATTTGCCTGGTACGCTTGTTTTTTTCTCTTAAAATTATCTCTTACACCTAATTATCAATGCAGAAAAAAAATTATCAAAATTATAAATTATTTTTCTAGAAGTAAACAAAAAGGTCAGCTTGTTATTTAGAGCTGTTTAAAATACTTATTTTAATTTTTAATAAATATTATTTTAAGCAGTAAAATTGTAAAAGTTTAAATTTTAAGTTTTCTATTGGTATTAAGGAAGGGTATTTTCAGTTTCTGTCCTTGGAATTTCGCGATCGAAAACGAAATAAAGCTTTTTTAAAATTTATACATTTAAAAAATATTTTTTGTTAAATCTAACATCCTGTTTATTACGAAAAAAAAAAGAATAAATTTATTTTTGATTTAAATAAGCAAGCATTTTAGAGCATTAGAATAAATACATATTAAAACCGTAAAAACGTTAAAAACAAAATGAATTTTAAACTATAAAATTAACTATATTTTATATATTTGTTTCAGTAATTATATATATCTTAATTTTTAAAATAATAGCTTTAATTATAAAACTATATTTGAAACAAAAACCTCCAGATTTTTAAACGTATATATATATATAAAACAAATATATTTTCTTTAAAATATGATTTATTAAAAAATACAATGCATTTTTTCCGTGCAGCAAGTGTATTTAACAGTAAACTGGTATTCGTTTATAGATTTATGTTTGGTTAAAAACGGGCAATTAACAAGATGGACTAAAATAAGTAGGCAGTAACTCTATTATCATTTTAAGGGTTTCATTTAGAAATATTTACTTTTGGGATAAAAATAAGCACCGCCAAGCTGACTATAGATAATAATATAAATAATCCAGCAAATTAGTACAAATCAAGATAAGCTCCTAGGCTGTACTGACGTATTCGCCTGAGATCGTGTCGTATTTGACGCACTTTAAAATTTTAAATTTAAAAAAACGGTGAAAATATTTTTTTTTATAAAATGTCTCATTTTTACACCTGTACCTCGTTTAAAAAGCATTTTAATAGTCTCAAAAAATATTATCCTATATATCTGTGTTTCTCTCGGTGATTCTCCAATTATAAAGTTTTTAAACAGAATTTTTTTATTTAAATTTTAAAAAATAATGAAAATAAAAAATATAAAAAAAATTAAATCAATGAATAGCGACCTTTCCGTCAAAAGAGGTAATGGTTACCGTAGATCCGGATTTCGCACTTGTGGTGCTCATCAGTACGGTGCTAGGAATTAGGAGATGATATGATGATGAAAAAATGTGACACAGGATTCATGTAAAAGACCAAATGCAGAATCGGCAGATGTACTTTCAAATTGAAGGAAAATTAAGCATCTCTACGGAGACAGATATAATTATCTTTACAGATATCTTAAGCTCTGGAGTTTATAGTAAAAAATAAATAAAAAATTTACTTAATTGGTATAATCGACTGATGGAAAGACAAAAATCATCCCTAGGGTGTATATCATGCATAACGAGAGAGCATCAGGATTGTGTATTAAATTAGGATTTTTCTTAGTTTTAGTTGTTTTACAGACACTTGCACCGAATTTTTTTTTAATGGTCCTTTAGGCTAACGGACCTTTAAAGTACCTTTAGCGTATTTTGTGTCTTGCACCGACTTTAATGGTCTTTTAAACTTTCTGTAAAGGAGCATTAACTAACTGGCCAAATTTTGTCAATTAAACGATCTTTAAAGCTCAGTTAGCTCTTGAGGTTAGTTTTGCGATCCATTTTTCATGGTATAGTTTATTTTTGTTCAAAACGCAAGGAAAAAGAAAATTCATAAAATATTATTATGGTGGTAGAGGATGCTCTTGAAGATGATCTTGAAATTTTGGCTTCCCTCGAAGGTGCCTCGAAGATTCAGACATTGTATAAAGAAGTAATTCAGGTTTTATAACACACGTTGAGGATCAATTGGAATATCCAGGTGACAGGTAGGTACTTAGTCAATGTTTTACAGGGGGTGAGGGGGGTTAAAAGTTGGTTACCAAAAAGTTTATAATTGCAATTGTTTTTGTTAATATACATATACACTCTGATCATTTTCCAGGATCAGTTATTATTTTTTATTAAATGATTCTTAGCTAATATTGATCAAAACTATAATAATCCAGTGTTTATAAACAAGCTTCTCCAACAGCTCCCTGGATGAATGAATGATATATCATATATACTGTGACTATTTTACTTTTCAGTAAATTATAGCTCTCTCCTTACCTACTTTTTTTCTTATTTTCGGGAGACAGCGAATTTGGTCTTTCAAATTACCTCCTGACACCTTTAGCAAATCCAATTACACCATCAGGTGAACTTCAATAGAACCTACACCTAGAAACGTCGGTTTCCAGTTATGGCTTATGGGCTTTGCCTTATACTGAACACAGTTCTAACAATAATAGTAGCTGCTTCTGTGCTTCATAATATTGCCAAAGAAATGAACGAGCCAGAGCCCCCAATACCAGAAGATATAAACAAGGAAGAATATTAAATTATCTTATGCAAACTCCACAAATTGAAATGTATGGTCAAGACCATCAACGTCATAATGTTGTGCAGAATGGAAATTATTTATTATGTACTAAAGAAAATTAAAAAATAAATTTAATTTCTTTGGCAAAATTATGACGTACAAAAAAGCAGCTGTTTTAGGCTTTTAAAATTGCTGTTTTTTTTTAATTGTTGATTATGATTATTTTTTTGATGGTTTTTTTAATATAGGTATGTCAGTAAAATACACGACATGTTTTAAATTGTCTTTATTTTAATAAATTTCACCCTGTACCTGTAACTAAAAAAACGACAAAAAAAATAAGTGCCAGCCCACGCACTTCCTACTCAAAATAAACAAATTATAATACCACTTGATTGCAAAAGTCCAAAGAGGCCTGAGACAAAATAACTTGTAACAAAAGTACATAAGTACAACTCTTAAACTTATACTACTACTAATAGTAAAACCCTGTGAAAAACAGTCAAATTTTTTTTATCTAGCAAAATAAGCACTTTCAGTAACAACAAATCTCCTTTAAGGCGCAAAAAAAAACAATTATAAGTTACCTATTTTAAAAAACTAATAAAATGCAAAAACGGCAGGTACCTTTCATGTAATATGTAACACATTCAAGAGAGATTGCTTTCTCCTAAAGCTTCATATAGATGAATATATTTAATTGAATTATCAAATGTGACCAAATCCACTCTCGCAGTCAATTGAATGTATTGCATAGTGTTAAAAAAATCAGCGAGTACTTCTATTTTTATCTCCAGGTTTTTCTTCCGGAGTTGATGCTCTTTGTCAGTATGTAATGCTTCTCTTGCCAACTTTTTTAGGGTGATGTCAGCAATCATATTCTTTTTGTCCGCTAGAAAGTCATATTTCTCTGCTAAGGTACTTGATGCCATGATTCTAACTACGGTGGCAGATGGCCTCCTTTGATCGGTACCCTACAATAAATTAAAAACCAAACTAGGTATTTGCCAAATAAAGGATTTAATAATAATAATAATAATAATAGTAATAATAAAATATTCTCAAATATTTTAATTGGAGTGGCAAGGATTGAAGCGATTAATTAAGTGCATCAAAAATTTGTCATAGATGGATCTTTCAATATATTTATATATATATATATATATATATCTTCTGTTCAACTGGAGAGTCTATAATTAAGTAGGCCGCGAACTACTTTTAAAGAAAATGTTGTTTACCATTATACATAGATATATTTCGTTATCAAAATATTTTGACTTGCCTCTTTGTCCTGTCCCTTGACCTCTAGCTGTTTCACTGCTAGCATGTGCAGCATCCATGGATGTTTTGGAGTAATATTGAATAGATGAGCAACAGCTCCCTGTGACTAAGATTCAGCCCCCTTTTCCTCTTTTTAGCCTCTATTGAAATTGAAGCACTGCACAATAGCCTATATATATTATGTTCATAGTCCATGTAACAACTAGCTACCTCGACTAGATGAACAATTCATCATCAAAAAATATCAAATGAAAACAACAAACCATAAAAAATAAAATTAAAAAAAAATATGTGAAAGTTTTACGTTCTTGAAGACAGAGATGCCAACAAAAAAACCCAGAAATCCCTAAATTCGTGCGACGTTGCCGTACTGTGAAGAAAATAAAGAGCCTTTAGTAAAAGTTCAGAAAAATTGAGCCTGTGCAAGTCATTTAAAATTAAATGTTCTTTAAAATTAAAGAATCATTAGAAAAACGTCGGTGCAAGTGGCTGTAAAACTTATTAAAATAAGAAAATCCTCGTTCGCTTGTACGCTAACCTAAAATTATCTTCATTTATTTCGTTATCGTTTTCTATAGCTTTACGTGAGGTAGGTTTATTTATTAAATTGCGTAATGAGAGCCATTTCAACTTTGAAGCATCGAGGGTAACTGACTCAACTTTAGGGATTCACTGCGATTCAGTCGTTCAGAACACACCGTTCTGTGTAGAGAGCAAATAGAGAATGGTAAGAGCAAGTAAAAGTACAGTCAGCTACAAAACATATTACGTAACGCTCACACGGGTTGGGTTATTTAGCGAACACGTTCTAAATCGTTATTTTGAAGGTGGTATAAAATTTAAACTAGAGTTTCGAATTTTCATACTAACAAAAACCAAGAGTACCTAATCTTATACAGCGCTTCAGGCTACTGCGAACATAGGCCGGAAGAAGTCCAATTTGCCAGCGTACGTACACGCAGGGACACCGCACACCTATCAGTGGAGCAACCAACACTCAGACTTGCGATCACCGTTCGCGGCTTGCGTTTAGTACGCCTCTAACCACGGTGCAATGTGAAGTGTCGTCCATAAAACCGG
The DNA here is from genome assembly GCA_963921995.1 of Oxystoma pomonae. NCBI lineage: Eukaryota > Metazoa > Arthropoda > Insecta > Coleoptera > Brentidae > Oxystoma > Oxystoma pomonae. Next base: position 21,327,619 of record OY998165.1, read on the forward strand.
AATTTGGTCAATAAATACGCAAATTTTGATAACGTAATTTTCTTGTTTTTGTCACTAATAAATTAGAGCGTTTTATTTTCAACTCCTCAGATTTATCACTAACAATGTGTTTACAATGAAAATAAAAGGAGAAACAAAATAAAAGCAAGTTCGCAAAATAAAATAATACATTCTAAAAACCAAAAAGATTCCCCCAGTCAAAAAAAAATTAGAGCAAATGTTCGAAAAGTATATAAAAACCCCTTCTAACGTTTCCAAGCATCTTAGGGGTGATAGTTTGAAAAGCTTCTTCAATTTTAATCCGAAGTTCTTCCAAATTATTAGCCCTTTCATGCCCGTAAATTTTATTTTTGATATAACTCCACAGATGAAGTCATTAGGAGCAAGATCGGGTGATCGAGCTGGCCATAAAACAGTTCCCCGTGTACTTATAACCCGATTAGGAAATACATTATCAAGATATTCACTAATAAGGCCAACATTGTGAGCGGGACAACCATCTTGTTAAAACCATGTTTCACCAAATCTCACACCTAACAACTGCCTAGCAGCCCCCAAACATTTAGTTTTTGGAGATACTATGTTCTTACGTCAAAATACAAATGCAAATTTTCCCTCGACCAATACCGAACGTGTGTTAATAATGGAAAAGTGCTTTCATCTGTGAAAAGAATAGATCTCAGAAAGTTTTCATCACGATTAGGCCTTTCCATCATTGTTTCGCAAAATTCCATATGACGATAGTTGTCCTCCGGAAAAATTTGATGCGTTTTCGACGCTTTAATAAGAATAATAACCATTCTTTTTGAGAACAGGTAAGACAGTGGCTGAAGACGTATCAACTGCTTCGGCAATTTGGTGGCTAGTTAACTTTCGATTTTCCTCCACTGCAGCGCAAATCATCACATCTCGTACTTCCTGCTCGTCATTCAAAACAGTGGGTTTTTTTATGGTTTCCTGGCGCTACAAAAACAAAATTTTCAAAATTCTGCACAAGCCTATGAATCGTTGATAAACTAGGTTCTAGACGATTTACAAAATTCTCCAAAAAAAGTTCTTGAATAAGTCTCAATGGTCTGCCTTGATAGTACCATTTGACCATCTGCACTTTTTCGGCAACTTCAACGATATCCATTTTTAGTTTTAAAAATGTATTATTTCACTTAAGAACTTACCAATCTGTTTCTCGAGCAAGGCAGAAATAAAACAAAATAATAAAAACAACATAAATTTCAAAAAGATAACACTGCAGCGTGCTTCGAATCTAACCTATGTTCAGTGAATCATGAAGTTTAAGGTAGTGGCCAACTTCTTTATGCAATTCTTTGAAGAAGAAGCTCTGCAAACATCATGGCAGAGACCCAAACTATGACTCAGGTACATGGGCGATATATTTATCATCTGGAAAAAGGACAACAGTACAGTAGAACAATTCTTCAATCATGTCAACAGCATAAGAAACTGCATCACATTAATTAACTCTGGGAAAATAAGAAAATTGTCAGGTCCCTCTTCTCGACATTCTAGTCACCAAAGAGAATTCAACCATAACCACTTCCGTATATCGCAAACCAACTCATACTGGACAATATCTAAACTTCAGATCAAACCTCTCCACATCAACCAAACTTGGAATTGCCAAATCTCTTATACAGTATTTTCCACCCGAAATTTATCCACATTGATTGACGTCAGTAGTAGTAGTAGTAACTAGGGGGCGGCCCAAGACCTGGCAAGTAGGCCCAATCGGTCCATTTTTACCTTACCCCAGCCCAGCCCCCTAATCCACCACCTGTACCGCTTGTACGGTAGTGGGCTCTCCGGGCCTTCCTGTTCTCTTCACGAAGTCCAGTACTTTGGCCCACCTGAGAGCTCGCAGGTCCTCTGCATCCAGGTTCGGTTGTCCGAGTACCTGATGCTTCATCCTTAGGTATGCATCGCACTCCGCAACGAGGTGCCGGGATGTCTCCTCCGCCCTACCGCAGGCAGGGCAGATGGAGTCATTCCCGACCCCGATGCGAGTCAGATGCTTGCTGCGTCGGTTGTGGCCGGTCAGTATCCCTGTCAGTAGTCGAATATCGTTTCGTGTCCTTCCCAGGAGCCATTTGAGTCTGGCCGCGTCCGGTCCGTCGACGAATTCTTTGGACTCTCTGCATCCTAATTCCTTCTCCCAGGAGTCCGCCAGTGCATCGTTAGCCCACTTAATGAGTCGACTTTGCAGCTGTCTCCTTGTTATACCTAAGAGTGGTTCCGTCCCCACGTATTGAGTGCTGGCCCCGATCCGAGCGAGTTCATCCGCCTTTTCGTTGCCCGACACTCCCGTGTGTCCCGGTACCCACATCACTGTAACTCTTTTGTCTTGACTCAAGGCTTCCAGTGCTTCTACGCATTCTTCCACCAGAGTATTGACAATTTTTGGCGCACTGAGTGCCTTTAGAGCGGCTTGGCTGGCATATGTACACATGCTTCTCCGGATCATTGCGAACCTCTTCTAGTGTTACCGCCATTATAATGGCGTATACCTCGCCTTGGAAGACCGTAGCTTGCTCTCCGAGCGGGTAGCTCATCCGAACTTCTTCTCGGACATGCACGTAGACCCCCGCCCATGTTGTCTGCCTCTCCGATAGCTTGGAGCCATCGATGTAGCATATCACAGCGTTCTTCTCGAACTGTTGGTGAAGGTTATCTCTCTGCCAGAATTCCCTATCGGGAATTTCGACTTTGTACCTCTTATTGAATCTCCAGGGAATTCGGGATGCCTTGATCTCAAAAAACGCAAGTGGCATCTCCCTGGTGGCCATTTGGGCGACCCTTAGGTGTCTAATGGCTTCCCCTCTTCCTCTCCACTGAGCAGAGTATCTCAGACGCAAATGGATCGCCATCGCTTCCTTCTTGATTCAAGTCGGTAGCGGAGGCAGTTATTCCCCTGCACATTAGCCCTTGCAGGCTTCTGAGCTTTTGGGATATGGTGGTCCTCTTCTGTCGGCCACCAGACAATGGATACATATTGGATCCTAGTTCTTAGTATTGCCGTGTACGTACGTGACGAAAGTGTTGACTGATCACAGTATGGACAGGGCCTTATTCAGAAAATTTTCGATTTCGTTTAGTTTAAATTTTATCATGAGTTGATTGTAATAGAAAGTTTTTGAACCATTTTTTTCCCATTTTGTTATTGTTATCGTAAGACAATTGATCCCAGTGTGCTAGATATGGCCAAGGCAGCAAGTGTTGATCCAATACATAAACGTAAATAGTGCGAACTCTACACATCATAGAAGGGACTGGTTATGGCATGGTGGACGCACCCACCCATTGGTCATTTTCAGGGGCACAATATATAGGCATATAGCCGCAAGAGTAGCAAGATCGATAGAAATCTGTTTCGTCACAATTCCCTCTAATATTAGGAAGTAATTTATTTAAAAAAAAATCAAAAGATTCAAACTTGGATGAGCATCCCACAAGGAACACACAAAGGACCAAAGTGAAAAGAGAAATTATTAAACGATATTTCGCTCTTGGTAACCAGCCCAGTGAAACCACTGATGAGCTCGCACTGGTTACCCAGAGCGAAACATCGTTTAATTTTTTTTTCACTTTGGTCCTTTATGTGTTCCTTGTGGGATGCTCATCCAAGATTGAATCTTCGTTATTTCCACCCAAGATCTTTTGATCTTTTGTTTTTTGGTTTCTTTTCGGTTGAAGTAACTGATTTGGAGGTTTTTTTTAACTTTTTTTTTTTGTTTAAGTAATTTGTTATTTTAAATCTAAAAACTGCAAATTCGTAGCAGCCTTAAGGCTCAAAATTAGGAAACATTAAGTTTATCATTACAAGCTTTTATTTAACTTCACCTCTATTATCTATACAGACCGCTTCAAGCTACTGCGAACATAGGGCGGAAGAAGTCTAATTTGCCAGTGTACGTACATGCAGAGACACCGCACGCCTATCAGTGAAGCAACCAACACTCAGGCTTCCGATCGCCATTCGCTGCCGTTCGCCGCCTTTCGCCTTGTATTTAGTATGCCTCTAACCACGGTGCTGTGTGGAGCGTAGTCAATGAAACCGGAATTTGGTCAATAAATACGCAAATTTTTATAACGTAATTTTCTTATTTTTTGTCACTGATAAATAAGAGCGTTTTATTGTCAACTGCTCAGATTTATCAGTGACGACGTGTTACAATGAAAATAATAAGGAGAAACAAAATAAAAGCAAGTTCTCAAAATAAAATAATACATTCTAAAAACCAAAAAGATTCTCCCAGTCAAAAAAAAATTAAAGCAAATGTTCGAAAAGTCCTCCTTGCTCGGCTAGACAATATCCGAGCCTACTATAAAAACCCCTTCTAACGTTTCCAAGCATGTTAGGGGTGATAATTTCAAAAGCTTCTTCAAAAACAGATAGAAGTCATTAGGAGCAAGATCGGGAGATCGAGCTGGCCATAAAATAGTTCCCCGTGTACTTATAACCCGATTAGGAAATACATTATCAAGATATTCCCTAATAAGGCCAACATTGTGAGCGGAACAACCATCTTGTTGAAACCATGTTTCACCAAATCTTACACCTAACAACTGCCTAGCAGTTGGAATAATGTGCTGCTGCAGTAGATCCAAGTATCTAGGACCATTCAAATTGCAATTGCCGTTAATAAAAAATGGCCCAATTACGTGTTCCCCTACAATACCCCCCCCCAAACATTTAGTTTTTGGGGATACTGTGTTCTTACGTCAAAATACAAATGCAAATTTTCCCTCGACCAATATCGAACGTGTGTTGGGTTATGACGATTTGACCATTTGACCATCTGCATTTTTCGGCAACTTCGTAGACATCCATTTTTAGTTTTAAAAATGTATTATTTCAATTAAGAACTTACCCATCTGTTTCTCGAGCAAGGCAGAAATAAAACAAAATAATAAAAACAAAATGAATTTCCAAAAGATAACACTGCAGCGTGCTTCGAATCCACCTCGGTCGTACGGCACGGAGAGTAAATTGGACTTGATTCCCCCTATGTTCGTAGTAGCTTGAAGCGGTCTGTATATGTTTCTATGTTCGGGTAAAAATCTTGCAACTCAATTTTGACTAACTTGTAGTCCGATTGAATTCAAACTTGGTACGCGATTATAGTTCCGGTGACAATACAATAATATGGTATTATTAGGTACCCACCTCCCCCTAACGAGGAAACTAGAGGGGGGAAAAATATTTGGCTTGTCCGACTTTAACCAAAATTTGCATACGGGGGTTTTTGGGGATAAAGTATACGAATTTTTTATCAGATTTTGAAAATTTAATATGGCGAATTCAAGATAGACGATTTTTGCTCATGTTTTGCTAACCAATTTTAACTGACTTATACATGTACGATCTTCATATTTGGTATGCGTTTATAGTTCCGGTGACAATACATTAATATGGTATTATCAGGTACCCGCCACCACTCCTCCCGTAGGGGGGGAGGGGGTGCCTAAAATACCAAGTTATTGTATTGTTACTGGAGTTTTAAACGCATACCAAATTTGAAGACAGTCGGATGTGCATAATTCAGTTAAAATTGGTTAGCAAAACATGACTAAAAATCGTCCATCTTGAATCCGCCATTTTTGAAATTTCAAAATCTGATCAAAATATTCGTATTCCTTATCCCCAAAAACCTTCGTATACCAATTTTGGTTGACATCGGACAAACTTAGGTGTTTTCCCTCCTCCACTCCCCTCGTAGGGAGAGGGGGTGCCTAATAATACCAAGTTATTGTATTGTTACCGGAACTTTAACCGCATACCAAATTTAAAGACAGGAGGATGTGTATAATTCAGTTAAAATTGGTTAAAATTAAAAATTGGTATTCCTTATCCCCAAAAACCTCCGTATACTAAATTTGGTTGACATCGGACAAACTTAATTATTTTACCCCCTCCACTCCCTTCGTAGTAGGGGGGAGGAAGATGCCTAATAATACTATATAATTGTATTGTGAACGGAACTATAAAAGCACACCAAATTTAAAGACAATCGGATGTGTACAAGTCAGTTAAAATTGGTTAGCAAAACATGACCAAAAATCGTCTATCTTGAATCCAACATACTGAGTTTTCAAAATCTGATCAAAAATTCGTATTCCTTATCCCCAAAAACCCCCGATTACTAATTTTGTTTGAAATCGGAAACACGTTTTCCCCCCTACAGGTTAGTCAAAATTGAGTTGCAATATTTGACCCGAACATATAAACATACAATACATAGAGGTAAAGTTAAATAAAAGCTTGTAATAAAATATACGCAAAATATAAAGCCGGTTCAGCAGTGTAGTTATAATGACGTGAGGGCGTTTGATTTTGGCAACTTAAAAATCTGGTTTTTGTTCTATGGAAAGTGAGGTTATGTTTTGTCTAAATAAAAATGGAATGGACTGTAGATCGAGCCACCTACATCTGGAAGGAACGGTTTCTCCAACTACACGATCAATAAAACTCTTCAGACTACACCAACACAAAGGACAACAGACGTAACTGAAAGGAAGGCGACATCATCACAGGAATCTTAGAAAAGATACCAATGAAAACGACCGCAACAATAAAAAGTCATTTAAGAAAACTACCAGGTACCATGCAAACCAACCGACCCATGGTTGGCCTTATAAAACACAAACGAAAAACTCGACAAGGGGACCTAACTGGATCAAAAATAACTCAAAATTGCTGGGAAAATCAACATCATACAGAATGGAAAGACGCAAAGATCGTCGCCAACGTGGAAAATCTATTTGACCGGAAGTTCATAGAAACAGCATTCATACAGAGGAACCAGAATGTATTTTCTGAACAAAGTATCACCATCAAGGATATTTGGAAACCCATACTTTTCGGAGGTAACTGTGAAAGGGCGGATCCAAAAAAGTGTAAAGTTCATGGTTCACTGAACCAGTGGCGGTCCCAGCCATTTAAAAAGGGGGGGGCGGTTTCGATACGAAAAAAAAACTACAATAAAAGCATAGCTTTTATGCAGACAAAACTTAGTAACTAAAAGCGCGGATGTAGTCTCAAATCTAGGGGGGGGGTACTCAGATTTTAAGAAATTCGCCGAAAATTTTTGAGAAAATTACATTCAAAATGCTATTTTTGAGTCGAATTAAGCTAAAATTGTAAATATCAACGGTACCATAGTGCCGATTTAAAATTAAGCTAAATGTTTTTCATTCATTTATGCAATTATGAAAATATAGGGTGGGCCACAAAATTCCGCACTTTTTTGGATTGGCTATAACTTGTGACATAAGTGCTAGATTTTTAAAGTTATTCGTTTTTAAGAAAGATAAAACGTGATACTTTTTTGATTCAGTTGAAAATTTTAAATTTCTCAAAAATCCAAGATGGCGGACAGTTTTTAAAAAATGCGTAATTTTCAACCCCCCTGAAAAAAATTTATGTGCGACAATGAACAAACTCTAAAGTTTTCACTACAAACGCTCATTGTTTACGTGTGTATTAACGTATCAATTAATTAAATCGGCTGAGAAATGAAAAAGTTATAAGCTTTTAGATTATGAGTGTTTGGGCTTAACATTGGAAAAAAATCACAAAATTACATATTTTTTCAATTTGCTATAACTTCTGGCCTGATTACTTAATTTAAAAAAAAAATATTCTTTAAAGAGACAAAACATGAGAGTTGCGTCCGTTTGTTCAAAATTTCACATTAAAAAAAAATCAAGATGGGGGATAGTTTAAAAAGAGTTGGGTTTTACACGCCTAATTTTTTTTTAAGTAAGACACATTTTTTCTTCGTATATCAAAAATATTTTACAAAGAACCTAAGAGATCAAAATTTAAAACGCGTCAAAAACAGCATTTGAGTGTATTTTTTTTTTTTAATTTTTGCCTGCGGCGCATTTAAGGTTTCATTTTGAAAAAATCTGCAAATGAGACCAGATGTGACTTGTATTTTTGTTATATACACTAACTCGACACCTATTAAACCGCCCCTCTCCCTTCCCTTCATTTTAAGAGTTCAAGGAATAAGCCCCTACTTAATTTTTAAAAATTTGCAATAGGTAGGTTAAATGATGAAATCCCCCCCGAGTCGATTTCTCGCTACGCCACTGGTAATATGTCTCTCGCAGGATCGATGCTACGCCATGCACCTACTGCTTAAGCAGTGGGTACTCTTCTTGGTAGTCGGACGTTCACACAGAGGGCGCCATGGTCGGTACTCGACAGAAATTCTTTGCGCTTTGTCTGTTTCTTCTGTTTTTTCATTTTAATTTCTTTCTGTTATTTCGTCGAATTTTCAAAATGATTTTTTTGTGAGTACGCGTGAAAAAAATAACATAAAATTAAGGTCGGGACAGGTAACAATTAATCATTAGATTTTCATTTTACTCTATTTCTCTTTGAAACCCGGCAAAAAATGAAAAGTAATTTTTGTTTTTGCACAGGTGATAAAAAAAGAGTTTTTTTTTGCATCGGTAACCAAAAAATTCATGGTTTGGTTATTTGCGAACAGTTTTTGATGAATGTAAAAAAACTCTTGTTGGATCAACACCGTTCTCAAAAGCCAGTTAACTCATTTTCGTTTTAGTATCCTTTAGCCTATGATCGGTGCCATATTGACACCAAACTGACAGAAAATACATGTTTTACTTGTCAGTTAGGTTATAAAAATGGCAGCCACAATAGGCTAAAGGGCACTGAGGCGGTAGGAGTTAACAGGCTTTTTAGTTAAGAACGGTGTTGGTTGGATCAGCCCAAGGTGACAGTGGTGTTGTTGTGAAAAGTTGTCACAACTTTACTCAACCCCGAGACCCCCTGTTATACGGTAATTTAGCGTGCGTTTGGTCGTACCGAAATCTCTCTACGATGCGATAGTTGAAGCGCATGGAAGTAAATATCTCTGCGATTTTCAATGAGATGGAAATGTCTGCATTTAATTAAATTTGCTGACTTCTCTGTTTTCTATGATGCGTATGAAAAACACTCCGAAATCAGCGAATAAAAAATATGGAAAACACTTTGAAGTCAGTGCATAAAAAGAAGTAGATGCTTAAATGGGAATCAGTCAATGCAAAGGAGTTTTTTTTTATTTTTACCCATTACACTATGCTATCCTACTTTTAATCTCTTTGATGGGAATGTATTATAGAGGGTTGATCTATAGATTTTGTTGAACGATAAGCATCATGTGATAAGGAAACAATTACTTTGTTTATACGGGCCCCTTAGAGCTGTAGAAAACAGTCTATTAAAAAAAAAACAAATAATAAACCTTCTATTTACGAGATTTGGAATCAAGAGATAGTAGGGTTTTAGTTGTTGTTTGGTTGATGATGGAGAGAATTATTTACAGGTCAGTAAAATGCATATTTCAAAATTATTATATTTCAAATAAAGTGTTCTTTCATTTTTATTATATTTGAATGTTGGTTTATAACATGTGTATATTTAGATAGAATCGTTTTATGCTGGGAACAATGCAGATTAAAATTAAACCAAAATATTTGCTGTCTTTTTGTGCTGAGATTTTAGTTGACGTATGACTAAAAGATGTATGAAATAGATATATCATATATTTTTGGTATGACTCAGGATGTAAGAAAAGGGCCTTGGTGAATCTACTAACATTTTCCTTCACTGATTGAGCGAATATCCTAGCAAGTAAAAGTATACTCTAGAGATATAAGCCCAAAATATCAACTATTAGCTGAGTAGCCTCTAACTACAAGCTCTTCAGTTTTGAATGTATTGTTATAAATGTAGAACGACAAATTTTAGTACTGAGACAGTAATTTTAATTTTTTTAGTAACTTAATTATTATTTGTAATTCAATTTCTGGCACAGCATGACTCGATTTTTGAAATTAAGATCGAGGGTTTATCTGCCGTGCTCTTTCCCCTCGTGAATTTCAGACTGAGTACGGCAGTATTCGTCTTCTTTGAATTAATAAATTAGGAGTATTTTTCAAATTTTGTGTTTATTTTACATATCACTCCTTACCTCAAGTCTCCCTAAATTTGTTATTGTCAGGCGCATTCTGGGCAAGTAAAATTAAGTTGAGTAGGGGTTAACAACGTAGGGGTTTTCATTTATTTTAATTTTGTTAAACGAACCTGGGTAGGTATATTTTACTACAGAGCTCTTTTATATAAGGACGCTATGAATATTTTGTCGTATAAACACCACTAAAACCGTTTTATGCACTAAATCGATTTTATTTTAAAGCAATTAAAGAAAGCGGTTAGTCGTTTTAAAAAAAATTATTTGTTTTTAAACCTTCTGAGAAAGCGATTTTATTTTAAACCGTCCTTATATAAAAGCGGTTTTAAATGCATATAAACGTAGTAAATGTTGTATTAGCTAAATGATAATCATGGGTAATAAAAATTCCTTATTAAAAGAGTGGGTTAACCCCCCCCCGAGAAGCCTGGTTACAATTGGCACAATCACATAACAGCAGATATAAAATATATAGCGAATAAAATACAAAAGCCTGGACTGGAAGATTTCGTGTGAAAATGGTCTTTTTAATGTAATTTTATCAAAACATTTTGACTGCGATTTGATGTCAAAAATGGCATTTTAAGTGTCATTTTTGCAGTGTAAATAAACAATTAAAATTCCAAAACTGTATCAATATTTACAATTTTTAGTCAATAAGTCATTTTGTGTTATTGCAGCATTGGAGCATAATTTTGACATCAAATTCTGGGTAAATAAACAATTTTAAATTTGTTTAGCAGCCCCACTCTACATTTGAGCCCAGGTCCGCGCTTGCTGATTTCTTGTATCAATTAATAATTATAGTCATATTTTTACCGACCCCCCGAAGTCAATTCCTGGGTGCGCCACTGATTAATAATTCTGTTTCTGAATCTCAAATGGCTTATTGCGATATTGGCAATTAAGATCCAATTCCACAATTTTCCTGTCAAACTGCACTAACTACTCGATAACTGTTCCCAAACGACGACGCCGACCGACGTAGGTATTGCGGACATCGATTCAAGATATATATGAAGGGTGGCCCAAAAAAACGGGACTTTTTTCACAGTCCATTACTAGTTTCCGTCCCATTTCAAAAATTTTAACCATTTTAAAAAGCCAAGACTTCAAAATTTTTAAAAAATTGCCTCTGTAAATTTTTTATGGGCGCCACTGTTCAAAACTTTATTTTTGCGTGTAGAGCTTCATCTTTTCTGAGTTTACTTATCACTTGTTAAAGTAATTTATAAGCCATTGACCAATGCGACACCGGTTTTAACCAAAATAGGGGAAATTGTGACGTCATTGATCAGCTGTTTTACTTTTGGTCTTGACCTAAGATGACCGTGCTCGGGAGGTGAGTTATGGTTCCGGTCATTAGTTTTGGAGAGTGGTATATTTTCAAATAGCGATTTTTAAATTTATTTTACGAACTTCGATGAGAATCTTGATCTGAGGTAAGTTATGTCTTCTTTGGATATCAAATTTAACGATACGACTACACTGTGTTACCGTTGAGCTTTAGAGGTTGGGTAATCCGAAAATTTTTGCCCTTGGCGCTGTTACTATAATTTTCCAACCGGTCAGTCTGACCGTTCCATCCAAGCAGACGGTCTGTTGGGTTACGGTTATTGTGAACTACGTCATAGCCTAACCTCAAAATAAATGACCGCGGTCAAAACCGCTCCTCAATGGTCAATGGCTTATAAATCACTTAACATCGCGTAAGAAACCACAAAGGTCCATTTCTACGAGCTTAACATTTTTTTACCTTTTTAGAACCCGACTGATTTGTTTCCTTTTTATTCCGAACGAACAGGCCATTGTCAATTTCAACGCCTGCGCTTTTGACCTTCCTATAACCGAGTGATTTGTTTGATTTTAATTTTTTTGTATTAAGGACAGAGATAGCGACAGACTATTTTTATTTTTCTATAACCAAAGGATTTGTTTGGTTTTTATTTTTTTATATCAAGACCAGCATTTTTAATGTGTTACACCCTACTCTTTCTTCCTTATATACGACCGGTTTAATTTTTTTTTGTTTTTTTCGTATTAAAAATGTGCTTGGTTATTCCAAAGTGAGCAAAGAAGGTACCTCTTTTGTCGGGATGAGCCTTCTTAAATAGGGAAAACATCAGCAGATGATATACGACGACTAACCCACCGTCGCGACCACTTGGTAATTTCTTATTCTCGAATAATTTGCTTAATATTTTTTTGAAACGTATATTGCCAGTTTTAAGACCTGCATTTTTACCTTTTTATAACACGAATGATTCGTAAACGTATAGGCCACTGCCAGTGTTTTTTACCTTTCTATAACAGATAGATAGATAATTCAAAAAAGACCATTGTCACTTTTAAGACCTGTATTTTTACATTCCTACAACCGAGTAAATTATTTTATTTTATTTTTATTTATATCGAGCGACAGACCATTGACAGTTCAAGGCCCGCATTTTTAAATCTTTATAACCGAGTGATTTGATTTTTTTATATCGAGCGACAGACCATTGACAGTTTCAAGGCCTGCATTTTTACCTTTCTATAACCGATTGATTTTATTTTTTTTTTATATCGAGCGATAGACCATTGCCAGTTTCAAGGTCTATATTTTTACCTTCTTTGCAAAGTAAGCAAAGAAAGTAGCTCTTTTGTCGTGACGGGCCTTCTCAGACAAGTGCTGCACTGAAAACACCAGCAGATGATAGACGGCGGCTAACCCACTGTCGACCAGCACCGTCGCGACCAGCTGGCACTTTCTTATACACGACAAATTTGTTTGATTTTTATTTTTATCGACCGCCAGACCATTGCCAGTTTCAAGGCCGGTATTTTTAACTTCCTATAACCGAGTGAATATATCTTTTTATATCGAGCGACAGACCATTATCAGTTTCAAGGTCTGCATTTTTACTTACCTATAACCAAATAATTTGTTTCATTTAATTTTTTTATATCGTGAGACAGACCATTGCCAGTTTCAAGGCCTGCATTTTTACCTTTCTAAAACCAATTGATTTTATTTTTTTATATCGAGCGACAGACCATTGCCAGATTCAAGGCCTGTATTTTTACCTTCCCATAACGGACTGACTCGTTTAATTATATTTTTTTTTATATCGAGCGACAGACCATTGCCAGTTTCAAGGCCTGCATTTTTACCATCCTATAACCGAGTGATTTGTTTAATAATATTTGTATATCGAGCGACATAACATTGCCAGTTTCATGGTCTGTATTTTTACCTTCTTTGCAAAGTGAGCAAAGAAAGTACCTCTTTTGTCGGGACGGGCCTTCTTAGACAAATGCTGCACCGAAAACACCAGCAGATGATAGACGGCGTCTAACCCACTGTCGTCCAGCACCGTCGCGACCATTTGGCACTTTCTTATATCCGACAAATTTTTTTGATTTTTATTTTTGTATATCGAGCGCCAGACCATTGTCAGTTTCAAGGCCTGTTTTTTTACCTTCCTATTCCTTCCAAGTGATTTTATTTTTTTATATCGAGCGACACACCATTGCCAGTTTCAAGGCCTACATTTTTACTTTTATATAACCAATTGATTTTATTTTTTCTTATATCGAGCGACAGACCATTGTCAATTTCAAGTCCTGCATTTTTACCTTTCTATAACCAATTGATTTATTTTTTTTTTATATCTAGCGACACACCATTGCCAGTTTCAAGGCCTGCATTTTTACATTTCTATAACCAATTGATTTTATTTTTTTTATATGGAGCGACAGACCATTGCCAGTTTAAAGGCCTACATTTTTACCATCCGATAACCAAGTGATTTGTTTAATTATGTTTGTATATCGAGCGACAGACCATTGCCAGTGTCAAGGTCTATATTTTTGCCTTCTTTGCAAAGTGAGCAAAGAAAGTACCTCTTTTGACGGGACGGGCCTTCTTAGACAAGTGCTGCACCGAAAACACCAGCAGATGATAGACGGCGTCTAACCCACTGTCGTCCAGCACCGTCGCGACCATTTGGCACTTTCTTATACCCGACAAATTTTTTTGATTTTTATTTTTGTATATCGAGCGCCAGAACATTGCCAGTTTCAAGGCCTGTATTTTTACCTTCCTATAACCGAGTGATTTTATTTCTTTATATCGAGCGACAGACCATTGCCAGTTTCAAAGCCTGCATTTTTACTTTCTTATATCGGAGTGATTTGTTTCAAAGCCTGCATTTTTACTTTCCAAGTGATTTTATTTTTTTATAATGAGCGACAGACCATTGCAAATTTCAAGTCATTTTTACATTGCAAGGGATTTAATTTTTTTATATCGTGTGGCAGATTATTGCCAATTTCAAGGCATGCATTTTTACCTTTCTAAAACCGAGATTTTATTTCTTTTATATCGAGCGACAGACCATTGCCAGTTTCAAGGCCTGCATTTTTACCTGCCAATTGATTTTATTTTTTTATATCGAGCGACAGATCATTGCCAGTTTTAAGGTCTGCAGTTTTACCTCTTTACAGCCGAGTTATTTGTTTGTTTGATTTTAAAATTTTATATAATTATATGTTTTTAAGTGGCACAGTGTCCTAACCTCGCACTGAGCTGTGTGTACCTCGAATTCGCGTGCACAATCCGAAAATTAAAAATTAACAACAGGTAGTTTTAACCGGATCATTCAGGAAAGACCATTGCCACTTTTAAGAACTGTTTTTTTACATTCCTGCAACCGAGTTAAGTTTTTTATTTTATTTTTTTATATCGAGCGACAGACCATTGCCAGTTTCAAAATTTGCATTTTTAGCTTCCTATAACCGACTGATTTGTTTAATTAAATTTTTTTATATCGAGCGACAGACCATTCCAGTTCCAAGGCCTGCATTTTTACTTTCCTATACCCGATTGATTTGTTTAATTTTATTTTGTTTATATCGAGCGACAGACCATTGCCAGTTTCAAGGCCTGTATTTTTACTTTCCTATAACCGACTGTATAGTCTGATTTAATTATTTATCCTCTCGAGCCACAGAGCATTGCCCGTTTCAAGGCCTGCATTTTTACCTTCCGATTGATTTTATTTCTTTACATCGAGCGACATACCATTGCCAGTTTCAAAGCCTGCATTTTTACTTTCCTAACATAGTGATTTGTTTAATTTTATTTTTGTATATCGAGAGACATACCATTATCAGTTTCAAGGCCTGCATTTTTACTTTTCTATAACCTGATTGATTTGATTAATTTTATTTTTGTTTATCGAACGACAAGACATTGGCAGTTTCAAGGCCTGCCTTTTTACTTTCCTATAACCTGATTGATTTGTTTAATTTTATCTTTGTATATTGAACGACAGACCACTGCCAGTTTCAAGGCCTGTGATTTTTACCTTCGTATAACCGACTTGTTTAATTATATTTTTTATATCGAACGACGGACCATTGCCAGTTTTAAGACCTGGGTTCTTAACTTCCAAGCGATTTTATTTTATTATGTCGAGCGACAGACCATTGCCAATTTCAAGGCCTGCATTTTTACCTTCTTGTAACCCATTGATTTGCTTAATTTTATTTTTGTATATCGAGCGACAAACCATTGCCAGTTTTAAAGACTGAGCTTAATTTTATTTTTGTATATCGAGCGACAAACCATTGCCAGTTTCAAAGACTGCAGTTTTACTTTCCTATAACTTGATTGATTTATTTGATTTTTATTTTTGTATATCGAGCGCCAGAGCATTGCCAGTTTCAAGGCCTGCATTTTTACCTTCCTATAACCGAATGATTTGTTTAATTATATTTTTTTATATCGAGCGACAGACCAATGCCAGTTTCAAGGATTGCATATTTACCATCCTATAACCGAGTGATTTCTTTAATTATATTTTTTTATATCGAGCGACAGACCAATGCCAGTTTCAAGGATTGCATTTTTACCTTCCAAATAATTTAATTTTTTTATATCGAGCGACAGACCATTGCCAGATTCAAGGCTTGCATTTTTACCTTCCTATAACCAATTGATTTTATTTTTTTTACATCGAGCGACAGACCATTGCCAGTTTCAAGGCCTGCATTTTTACCTTCCTATAACCGAATGACTTGTTTAATTATATTTTTTTATATCGAGCGACAGACCAATGCCAGATTCAAGGATTGCATTTTTGCATTCCAAATAATTTTATTTTTTGCTGCATTTTTACCTGCCTCTAACCGACTGACTTGTTTAATTATATGTTTTTATATCGAGCTACAGACCATTTCCATTTTCATGGCCTGCATTTTTATCTTCCTATAACCGAATGACTTGTATAATTATATTTTTTATATCGAGCGACAGACCAATGAGAGTTTCCAGGATTACATTTTTACCTTCCAAATAATTTTATTTTTTTTATCGAGCGACAGACCATTGCCAGTTTCAAGGCCAGCATTTTTACCCTTCTATAACCAATTGATTTTATTTTTTTATATCGAGCGACAGACCATTGCCAGTTTCAAGGCCTGCATTTTTACCTTCTGTGCAAAGTGAGCAAAGAAAGTACCTCTTTTGTCGGGACGGGCCTTCTTAGACAAGTGCTGCACCGAAAACACCAGCAGATGATAGACGGCGTCTAACCCACTGTCGTCCAGCACCGTCGCGACTATTTGGCACTTTCTTATACCCGAAAAATTTGTTTAATTTTTATTTTTGTATATCGAGCGCCAGACCATTGCCTGTTTCAAGGCCTGTATTTTTATCTTCCTATAACCGAATGACTTGTTTAATTATATTTTTTTTATATCGAGCGACAGACCAATGAGAGTTTCAAGGATTACATTTTTACCTTCCAAATAATTTTATTTTTTTATATCGAGCGACAGACCATTGCCAGTTTCAAGGCCTGCATTTTTACCTTTCTATAACCAATTGATTTTATTTTTTTATATCGAGCGACAGACCATTCCCAGTTTCAAGGCCTGCATTTTTACCATCCTATAACCGAGTGATTTGGTTAATTATATTTATATATCGAGCGAAAGACCATTGCCAGTTTCAAGCTCTGCATTTTTACCTTCTTTGCAAAGAAAGTACCTCTTTTGTCGGGACGGGCCTTCTTAGACAAGTGCTGCACCGAAAACACCAGCAGATGATAGACGGCGTCTAACCCACTGTCGTCCAGCACCGTCGCGACCCATTGGCACTTTCTTATACCCGACAAATTTTTTTTATTTTTATTTTTGTATATCGAGCGCCAGACCATTGCCAGTTTCAAGGCCTGTATTTTTACCTTCCTATAACTGATTGATTTAATTTTTTTTATCGTGCGGCAGACCATTGCCGGTTTCAAGTCCTGCATTTTTACGTTTCTAAAACCGATTGATTTTTTTTATATCGAGCGCCAGACCATTGCCAGTTTCAAGGCCTGCATTTTACCTTCCTATAACCGAATGACTTGTTTAATTATATTTTTTTATATCGAGCGACAGACCAATGCCAGTTTCAAGGATTACATTTTTAACTTCCAAATAATTTTATTTTTTTATATCGAGCGACAGACCATTGCCAGTTTCAAGGCCTGCATTTTTACCTTTCTATAACCAATTGATTTTATTTTTTTATATCGAGCGACAGACCATTGCCAGTTTCAAGGCCTGCATTTTTACCTTCCTATAACCGAATGATTTGTTTAATTATATTTGTATATCGAGCAACAGAACATTGCCAGTTTCAAGGCCTGCATTTTTACCTTTCTAAAACCGATTATTTTAATTTTTTTATATCGAGCGTAACACCATTGCCAGTTTCAAGGCCTGCATTTTTACCTTCCAAGTGATTTAATTTTTTTATATAGAGCGACAGACCATTGCCAGTTTCAAGGATTGCATTTTTACCATCTAAATGATTTAATTTTTTTATATCGAGCAACAGACCCTTGCCAGTTTCTAGGCCTGCATTTTTACCTTTCTATAACCAATTGATTTTATTTTTTTTATATCGAGCGACACACCATTGTCAGTTTCAAGGCCTGCATTTTTACGATCCTATAACCGAGAGATTTGTTTAATTATATTTGTATATCGAGCGAAAGACCATTGCCAGTTTCAAGGTTTGCATTTTTAGCTTCCTATAATCGACTGACTTGTTTAATTATATTTTTTGTATCGAGCAACAGAACATTGCCAGTTTCAAGGCCTGCATTTTTACCTTTCTGAAACCGATTATTTTAATTTTTTTATATCGTGCAGCAGACCATTACCAGTTTCAAGGCCTGCATTTTTACCTTCCAAGTAATTTTATTTTTTTATATAAAGCGACAGACCATTGCCAGTTTTAAGGATTGCATTTTTACCATCTAAATGATTTAATTTTTTTATATCGAGCGACAGACCATTGCCAGATTCAAGGCCTGCATTTTTACCTTCCTATAACCAATTGATTTAATTTTTTTTATATCGAGCTACAGCCAATTGCCAGTTTCAAGGATTGCATTTTTACCTTTCAAATAATTTTATTTTTTTATATCGAACGACAGAGCATTGCCAGATTCAAGGCATGTATTTTTACCTTCCTATAACCAATTGATTTTATTTTTTTTTATATCGAGCTACAGACAATTGCCAGTTTCAAGGATTGCATTTTTACCTTCCAAATAATTTAATTTTTTTATATCGAGCGACAGACCATTGCCAGTTTCAAGGTCTGTATTTTTACCTTCTGTGCAAAGTGAGCAAAGAAAGTACCTCTTTTCGGGACGGGCCTTCTTAGACAAGTGCTGCACCGAAAACACCAGCAGATGATAGACGGCGTCTAACCCACTGTCGTCCAGCACCGTCGCGACTATTTGGCACTTTCCTATACCCGAAAAATTTGTTTCATTTTTATTTTTGTATATCGAGCCCCAGACCATTGCCAGTTTCAAGGCCTGCATTTCTACCTTTCTATAACCAATTGATTTTATTTTTTTATATCGAGCGACAGACCATTGCCAGTTTCAAGGCCTGCATTTTTACCTTCCTATAACCAAATGATTTGTTTAATTATATTTTTTTATATCCATCGACAGACCATTGCCAGTTTCAAGGATTGCCTTTTTACCTTCCACATAATTTTATTTTTTTATATCTAGCGACACTCCATTGACAGTTTCAAGGCCTGCATTTTTATCTTCCTATAACCGACTGACTTGTTTAATTATATTTTTTTTATATCGTGCGACAGACCATTGCCAGTTTCAAGCCTGCATTTTTAACTCCTATAACCGACTGATTTGTTTAATTATATTTTTTATATCCAGCGACAGACCAATGCCAGTTTCAAGGATTGCCTTTTTACCTTTCAAATAATTTAATTTTTTTATATCGAGCGACACACCATTGTTAGTTTCAAAGCCTGCATTTTTACCTTCCAAGTGATTTTATTTTTTTATATCGAGCGACAAACCATTTCCAGTTTAAAGGCCTGCATTTTTATCTTTCTAAAACCGATTGATTTAATTTTTTTATATCGAACGACAGACCATTGCAAGTTTCAAGTCTGGCATTTTTACCTTGCAAAGGATTTTATTTTTTTATATCGAGCGACAGATCATTGTTTCAAGAATTGCATTTTTACCATCTAAATGATTAAATTTTTTTATATCGAGCGACAGACCATTGCCAGTTTGAGGGCCTGCATTTTTACCTTTCTATAACCAATTGATATTATTTTTTTATATCGAGCGACAGATCATTGTCAGTTTCAAGGCCTGCATTTTTACCATCCTATAACCGAGTGATTTGTTTAATTATATTTGTATATCGAGCGAAAGACCATTGCCATTTTCAAGGTCTGCATTTTTAGCTTCCTATAATCGACTGACTTGTTTAATTATAATTTTTGTATCGAGCAATAGAACATTGCCAGTTTCAAGGCCTGCATTTTTACCTTTCTAAAACCGATTAATTTAATTTTTTTATATCGTGCGGCAGACCATTGCCAGTTTCCAGGCCTGCATTGTTACCTTCCAAGTGATTTTATTTTTTTATATAGAGCGACAGACCATTGCCAGTTTCAAGGATTGCATTTTTACCATCTAAATGATTTAATTTTTTTATATCGAGCGACAGACCATTGCCAGTTTCAAGGCCTGCATTTGTACCTTTCTATAACCAATTGATTTTATTTTTTTTATATCGAGAGACAGACCATTGTCAGTTTCAAGGCCTTCATTTTTACCATCCTATAACCGAGTGATTTGTTTAATTATATTTGTATATCAAGCGACAGACCATTGCCACTATCAAGGTCTGTATTTTTACCTTCTTTGCAAAGTGAGTAAAGAAAGTACCTCTTTTGTCGGGACGGGCCTTCTTAGACAAGTGCTGCACCGAAAACACCAGCAGATGATAGACGGCGTCTAACCCACTGTCGTCCAGCACCGTCGCGACCATTTGGCACTTTCTTATACCCGACAATTTTTTTTATTTTTATTTTTGTATATCGAGCGTCAGACCATTGTCAGTTTCAAGACCTGTATTTTTACCTTCCTATAACCGAGTGATTTTATTTCTTTATATCGAGCAACAGACCATTGCCAATTCCAAGGCCTGCATTTTTACCTTCTTGTAACCCATTGATTTCCTTAATTTTATTTTTGTATATCGAGCGACAAACCATTGCCAGTTTCAAGGACTGCAGTTTTACCTTCCTATAACTTGATTGATTTGTTTGATTTTTATTTTTGTATATCGAGCGCCAGACCATTGACCATGACCGAATGACTTGTTTAATTATATTTTTTTATATCGAGCGACAGACCATTGCCAGATTCAAGGCCTGCATTTTTACCTTCCTATAACCAATTGATTTAATTTTTTTTATATCGAGCTACAGACAATTGCCAGTTTCAAGGATTGCCTTTTCCCCTTCCAAATAATTTAATTTTTTTATATCGAGCGACAGACCATTGCCAGATTCAAGGCCTGCATTTTTACCTTCCTATAACCAATTGATTTTATTTTTTTTATATCGAGCTACAGACAATTGCCAGTTTCAAGGATTGCATTTTTACCTTCCAAATAATTTAATTTTTTTATATCGAGCGACAGACCATTACCAGTTTCAAGGCCTGCATTTTTACCTTCCTATAACCGATTGGCTTGTTTAATAATATTTTTTATATCGAGCGACAGACCAATGCCAGTTTCAAGGATTGCATTTTTACCTTCCAAATAATTTATTTTTTTTATATCGAGCGACAGACCATTGCCAGATTTAAGACTTGCATTTTTACCTTCCTATAACCAATTTATTTTATTTTTTTTATATCGAGCTACAGAGAATTGCCAGTTTTAAGGATTGCATTTTTACCTTTCAAATAATTTTATTTTTTTATATCGAGCGACAGACCATTGCCAGTTTCAAGGCCTGCATTTTTATCTTCCTATAACCAATTGATTTTATTTTTTTTACATCGAGCGATAGACCATTGCCAGTTTCAAGGCCTGCATTTTTACCATCCTATAACCGACTGTCTTGTTTAATTATATTTTTTATATCGAGCGACAGACCAATGCCAGATTCAAGGATTGCATTTTTGCCTTCCAAATAATTTTATTTTTTGCTGCATTTTTACCTGCCTCTAACCGACTGACTTGTTTAATTATATGTTTTTATATCGAGCGACAGACCATTGCCATTTTCAAGGCCTGCATTTTTACCGTCCTATAACCGAGTGATTTGTTTAATTATATTTGTATATCGAGCGACAGACCATTGCCAGTTTCAAGGTCTGTATTTTTACCTTCTGTGCAAAGTGAGCAAAGAAAGTACCTCTTTTGTCGGGACGGGCCTTCTTAGACAAGTGCTGCACCGAAAACACCAGCAGATGATAGACGGCGTCTAACCCACTGTCGTCCAGCACCGTCGGGACTATTTGGCACTTTCTTATACCCGAAAAATTTATTTAATTTTTATTTTTGTATATCGAGCGCCAGACCACTGCCAGTTTCAAGGCCTGCATTTTTACCTTCCTATAACCAAATGATTTGTTTAATTATATTTTTTTATATCGATCGACAGACCATTGCCAGTTTCAAGGATTGCCTTTTTACCTTCCACATAATTTTATTTTTTTATATCTAGCGACACACCATTGCCAGTTTCAAGGCCTGCATTTTTAACTTCCTATAACCAACTGACTTGTTTAATTATATTTTTATATCCAGCGACAGACCAATGCCAGTTTCAAGGATTGCCTTTTTAACTTTCAAATAATTTATTTTTTTTATATCGAGCGACACACCATTGTTAGTATCAAAGCCTGCATTTTTACCTTCCAAGTGATTTTATTTTTTTATATCGAGCGACAGACTATTTCCAGTTTAAAGGCCTGCATTTTTAACTTCCTATAACCGACTGACTTGTTTAATTATATTTTTTATATCCAGCGACAGACCAATGCCAGTTTCAAGGATTGCCATTTTAACTTTCAAATAATTTAATTTTTTTATATCGAGCGACACACCTTTGTTAGTCTCAAAGCCTGCATTTTTACCTTCCAAGTGATTTTATTTTTTTATATCGAGCGACAGACCATTTCCAGTTTAAAGGCCTGCATTTTTATCTTTCTAAAACCGATTGATTTAATTTTTTTATATCGAACGACAGACCATTGCATGTTTCAAGTCTGGCATTTTTACCTTGCAAAGGATTTTATTTTTTTATATCGAGCGACAGATCATTGCCAGTTTCAAGAATTGCATTTTTACCATCTAAATGATTTAATTTTTTTATATCGAGCGACAGACCATTGTCAGTTTCAGGGCCTGCATTTTTACCTTTCTATAACAAATTGATATTATTTTTTTATATCGAGCGACAGACCATTGTCAGTTTCAAGGCCTGCATTTTTACCATCCTATAACCGAGTGATTTGTTTAATTATATTTGCATAACGAGCGAAAGACCATTGCCAGTTTCAAGGTCTGCATTTTTAGCTTCCTATAATCGACTGACTTGTTTAATTATAATTTTTGTATCGAGCAACAGAACATTGCCAGTTTCAAGGCCTGCATTTTTACCTTTCTAAAACCGATTAATTTAATTTTTTTATATCGTGCGGCAGACCATTGCCAGTTTCCAGGCCTGCATTGTTACCTTCCAAGTGATTTAATTTTTTTATATAGAGCGACAGACCATTGCCAGTTTCAAGGATTGCATTTTTACCATCTAAATGATTTAATTTTTTTATATCGAGCGACAGACCATTGCCAGTTTCAAGGCCTGCATTTTTACCTTTCTATAACCAATTGATTTTATTTTTTTTATATCGAGCGACAGACCATTGTCAGTTTCAAGGCCTTCATTTTTACCATCCTATAACCGAGTGATTTGTTTAATTATATTTGTATGTCAAGCGACAGACCATTGCCACTATCAAGGTCTGTATTTTTACCTTCTTTGCAAAGTGAGTAAAGAAAGTACCTCTTTTGTCGGGACGGGCCTTCTTAAACAAGTGCTGCACCGAAAACACCAGCAGATGATAGACGGCGTCTAACCCACTGTCGTCCAGCACCGTCGCGACCATTTGGCACTTTCTTATACCCGACAATGTTTTTTATTTTTATTTTTGTATATCGAGCGTCAGACCATTGTCAGTTTCAAGACCTGTATTTTTACCTTCCTATAACCGAGTGATTTTATTTCTTTATATCGAGTAACAGACCATTGCCAATTCCAAGGCCTGCATTTTTACCTTCTTGTAACCCATTGATTTCCTTAATTTTATTTTTGTATATCAAGCGACAAACCATTGCCAGTTTCAAGGACTGCAGTTTTACTTTCCTATAACTTGATTGATTTGTTTGATTTTTATTTTTGTATATCGAGCGCCAGACCATTGACCATGACCGAATGACTTGTTTAATTATATTTTTTTATATCGAGCAACAGACCAATGCCAGTTTCAAGGATTGCATTTTTACCTTCCTATATCCGAATGACTTGTTTAATTATATTTTTTTATATCGAGTGACAGACCAATGCCAGTTTCAAGGAATGCCTTTTTACCTTCCACATAATTTTATTTTTTTATATCGAGCGACACACCATTGACTATTTCCAGCTTCAAGGCCTGCATTTTTACCTTCCTATATCCGAATGACTTGTTTAATTATATTTTTTTATATCGAGTGACAGACCAATGCCAGTTTCAAGGAATGCCTTTTTACCTTCCACATAATTTTATTTTTTTATATCGAGCGACACACCATTGCCAGTTTCAAGGCCTGCATTTTTACCTTCCCATAACCGACTGACTTGTTTAATTATATTTTTTTATATCGAGCCACAGACTAATGCCAGTTTCAAGGATTGCCTTTTCACCTTCCAAATAATTTATTTTTTTTATATCGAGCGACACACCATTGCCAGTTTCAAGGCCTGCATTTTTACCTTCCTATAACCGACTGACTTGTTTAATTATATTTTTTTATATCGAGCGACAGACCATTGCCCGTTTCAAGAATTGCATTTTTACCTTCCAGATGATTTAATTTTTTTATATCGAGCGACACACCATTGCCAGTTTCAAGGCCTGCATTTTTACCTTCCTATAACCGACTGACTTGTTTAATTATATTTTTTTATATCGAGCGACAGACCATTGCCCGTTTCAAGAATTGCATTTTTACCTTCCAAGTGATTTTATTTTTTTATATAGAGCGACAGACCATTGCCAATTTCAAGGCCTGCATTTTTACCTTCCTATAACCGACTGACTTGATTAATTATATTTCTTTATATCGAGCGACAGACCATTGCCCGTTTCAAGAATTGCATTTTTACCTTCCAGATGATTTTATTTTTTTATATCGAGCGACACACCATTGCCAGTTTCTAGGCCTGCATTTTTACCTTCCTATAACCGACTGACTTGTTTAATTATATTTTTTTATATCGAGCGACAGACCATTGCCCGTTTCAAGAATTGCATTTTTACCTTCCAAGTGATTTTATTTTTTTATATAGAGCGACAGACCATTGCCAGTTTCAAGGATTGCATTTTTACCTTCCTATAACCAATTGATTTTATTTTTTTATATCGAGCTACAGCCAATTACCAGTTTCAAGGATTGCATTTTTACCTTCCAAATAATTTTATTTTTTTATATCGAGCGACAGACCATTGCCAGATTCAAGGCATGCATTTTTACCTTCCTATAACCGATTGACTTGTTTAATAATATTTTTTTATATCGAGCGACAGACCAATGCCAGTTTCAAGGATTGCATTTTTACCTTCCAAATAATTTAATTTTTTTATATCGAGCGACAGACCATTGCCAGTTTCAAGGCCTGCATTTTTATCTTCCTATAACCAATTGATTTTATTTTTTTTGACCATTGCCAGTTTCAAGGCCTGCATTTTTACCTTCCTATAACCGACTGACTTGTTTAATTATATTTTTTTATATCGAGCGACAGACCAATGCCAGATTCAAGGATTGCATTTTTGCCTTCCAAATAATTTTATTTTTTGCTGCATTTTTACCTGCCTCTAACCGACTGACTTGTTTAATTATATGTTTTTATATCGACCGACAGACCATTGCCATTTTCAAGGCCTGCTTTTTTACCGTCCTATAACCGAGTGATTTGTTTAATTATATTTGTATATCGAGCAACAGACCATTGCCAGTTTGAAGGTCTGTATTTTTACCTTCTGTGCAAAGTGAGCAAAGAAAGTACCTCTTTTGTCGGGACGGGCCTTCTTAGACAAGTGCTGCACCGAAAACACCAGCAGATGATAGACGGCGTCTAACCCACTGTCGTCCAGCACCGTCGCGACTATTTGGCACTTTCTTATACCCGAAAAATTTGTTTAATTTTTATTTTTGTATATCGAGCGCCAGACCATTGCCAGTTTCAAGGCCTGCATTTTTACCTTTCTATAACCAATTGATTTTATTTTTTTATATCGAGCGACAGACCATTGCCAGTTTCAAGGCCTGCATTTTTACCTTCCTATAACCAAATGATTTGTTTAATTATATTTTTTTATATCGATCGACAGACCATTGCCAGTTTCAAGGATTGCCTTTTTACCTTCCACATAATTTTATTTTTTTATCTAGCGACACACCATTGCCAGTTTCAAGGCCTACATTTTTATCTTCCTATAACCGACTGACTTGTTTAATTATATTTTTTTATATCGAGCGACAGACCATTGCCAGTTTCAAGGCCTGCATTTTTAACTTCCTATAACCGACTGACTTGTTTAATTATATTTTTATTATCCAGCGACAGACCAATGCCAGTTTCAAGGATTGCCTTTTTACCTTTCAAATAATTTAATTTTTTTATATCGAGCGACACACCATTGTTAGTTTCAAAGCCTGCATTTTTACCTTCCAAGTGATTTTATTTTTTTATATCGAGCGACAGACCATTTCCAGTTTAAAGGCCTGCATTTTTATCTTTCTAAAACCGATTGATTTAATTTTTTATATCGAACGACAGACCATTGCAAGTTTCAAGTCTAGCATTTTTACCTTGCAAAGGATTTTATTTTTTTATATCGAGCGACAGATCATTGCCAGTTTCAAGAATTGCATTTTTACCATCTAAATGATTTAATTTTTTTATATCGAGCGACAGACCATTGCCAGTTTCAGGGTCTGCATTTTTACCTTTCTATAACCAATTGATATTATTTTTTTATATCGAGCGACAGACCATTGTCAGTTTCAAGGCCTGCATTTTTACCATCCTATAACCGAGTGATTTGTTTAATTATATTTGTATATCGAGCGAAAGACCATTGCCAGTTTCAAGGTCTGCATTTTTAGCTTCCTATAATCGACTGACTTGTTTAATTATAATTTTTGTATCGATCAACAGAACATTGCCAGTTTCAAGGCCTGCATTTTTACCTTTCTAAAACCGATTAATTTAATTTTTTTATATCGTGCGGCAGACCATTGCCAGTTTCCAGGCCTGCATTGTTACCTTCCAAGTGATTTTATTTTTTTATATAGAGCGACAGACCATTGCCAGTTTCAAGGCCTGCATTTTTACCTTTCTATAACCAATTGATTTTATTTTTTTTATATCGAGCGACAGACCATTGTCAGTTTCAAGGCCTTCATTTTTACCATCCTATAACCGAGTGATTTGTTTAATTATATTTGTATATCAAGCGACAGACCATTGCCACTATCAAGGTCTGTATTTTTACCTTCTTTGCAAAGTGAGTAAAGAAAGTACCTCTTTTGTCGGGACGGGCCTTCTTAGACAAGTGCTGCACCGAAAACACAAGCAGATGATAGACGGCGTCTAACCCACTGTCGTCCAGCACCGTCGCGACCATTTGGCACTTTCTTATACCCGACAATTTTTTTTATTTTTATTTTTGTATATCGAGCGTCAGACCATTGTCAGTTTCAAGACCTGTATTTTTACCTTCCTATAACCGAGTGATTTTATTTCTTTATATCGAGCAACAGACCATTGCCAATTCCAAGGCCTGCATTTTTACCTTCTTGTAACCCATTGATTTCCTTAATTTTATTTTTGTATATCGAGCGACAAACCATTGCCAGTTTCAAGGACTGCAGTTTTACTTTCCTATGACTTGATTGATTTGTTTGATTTTTATTTTTGTATATCAAGCGCCAGACCATTGACCATGACCGAATGACTTGTTTAATTATATTTTTTTATATCGAGCAACAGACCAATGCCAGTTTCAATGATTGCATTTTTACCTTCCAAATAATTTTATTTTTTTATATCGAGCGACAGACTATTGCCAGCTTCAAGGCCTGCATTTTTACCTTCCTATAACCGAATGACTTCTTTAATTATATTTTTTATATCGAGTGACAGACCAATGCCAGTTTCAAGGATTGCCTTTTTACATTCCACATAATTTTATTTTTTTATATCGAGCGACAAACCATTGCCAGTTTCAAGGCCTGCATTTTTACCTTCCCATAACCGACTGACTTGTTTAATTATATTTTTTTATATCGAGCCACAGACTAATGCCAGTTTCAAGGATTGCCTTTTCACCTTCCAAATAATTTAATTTTTTTATATCGAGCGACACACCATTGCCAGTTTCAAGGCCTGCATTTTTACCTTCCTATAACCGACTGACTTGTTTAATTATATTTTTTTATATCGAGCGACAGACCATTGCCCGTTTCAAGAATTGCATTTTTACCTTCCAGATGATTTTATTTTTTTATATCGAGCGACACACCATTGCCAGTTTCAAGGCCTGCATTTTTAGCTTTCTATAACCAATTGATTTTATTTTTTTTATATCGACCGACAGACCATTGCCAGTTTCAAGGCCTGTATTTTTACCATCCTATAACCGAGTGATTTGTTTAATTATATTTGTATATCGAGCGACAGACTATTGCCAGTTTCAAGGTCTGTATTTTTACCTTCTTATAACCGACTAACTTGTTTAATTATATTTTTTATATCGAGCGACAGACCATTCCAAATAATTTAATTTTTTTATATCGAGCGACACATCATTGCCAGTTTCAAGGCCTGCATTTTTACCATCCTATAACCGAGTGATTTGTTTAATTATATTTGTATATCAAGCGACAGACCATTTCCAGTTTCAAGACCTGCATTTTTACCTTCCTATAACCGACTGCCTTTTTTTTGTTTTTTTTTGAGTGATTTGTTTAATTATATTTATTTCATGGTCTGTATTTTTACCTTCTGTGCAAAGTGAGCAAAGAAAAGTACCTCTTTTGTCGGGACGGGCCTTCTTAGACAAGTGCTACACCGAAAACACCAGCAGATGATAGACGGCGTCTAACCCACTGTCGTCCAGCACCTTCGCGACTATTTGGCACTTTCTTATACCCGAAAAATTTGTTTGATTTTTATTTTTGTATATCGAGCGCCAGACCATTGCCAGTTTCAAGGCCTGCATTTTTACCTTCCTATAACCGAATGACTTGTTTAATTATATTTTTTTATATCAAGCGACACACCATTGCCAGTTTCAAGGCCTGCATTTTTACCTTTCTATACTCAATTGATTTAATTTTTTTATATCGAGCGCCAGACCATTGCCAGTTTCAAGGCCTGCATTTTTACCTTCCTATAACCGAATGACTTGTTTAATTATATTTTTTTATATCAAGCGACACACCATTGCCAGTTTCAAGGCCTGCATTTTTACCTTTCTATACTCAATTGATTTTATTTTTTTATATCGAGCGACAGACCATTGCCATTTTCAAGGCCTGCATTTTTACCGTCCTATAACCGAGTAATTTGTTTAATTATATTTGTATATCGAGCGACGGACCATTGCCAGTTTCAAGGTCTGTATTTTTACCTTCTGTGCAAAGTGAGCAAAGAAAGTACCTCTTTTGTTGGGACGGGCCTTCTTAGACAAGTGCTGCACCGAAAACACCAGCAGATGATAGACAGCGTTTAATTTTTACCTTCCTATAACCAATTGATTTTATTTTTTTTATATCGACCGACAGACCATTCCCAGTTTCAAGGCCTGTATTTTTACCATCCTATAACCGAGTGATTTGTTTAATTATATTTGTATATCGAGCGACAGACCATTGCCAGTTTCAAGGTCTGTATTTTTACCTTCTTTGCAAAGTGAGTAAAGAAAGTACCTCTTTTGTCGGGACGGGCTTTCTTAGACAAGTGCTGCACCGAAAACACCAGCAGATGATAGACGGCGTCTAACCCACTGTCGTCCAGCACCGTCGCGACCATTTGGCACTTTTTTATACCCGAAAAATTTTTTTATTTTTATTTTTGTATATCGAGCGTCAGACCATTGCCAGTTTCAAAGCCTGCATTTTTACCTTCCAAGTGATTTTATTTTTTTTATATCGAGTGACAGACCATTGCCAGTTTCAAGGATTGCATTTTGACCATCTAAATGATTTAATTTTTTTATATCGAGCGATAGACCATTGCCAGTTTCAAGGCCTGCATTTTTACCTTTCTATAACTAATTGATTTTATTTTGTTTATATCGAGCGACAGACCATTGTCAGTTTCAATGCCTGCATTTTTACCATCCTATAACCGAGTGATTTGTTTAATTATATTTGTATATCGAGCGAAAGACCATTGCCAGTTTCAAGGTCTGCATTTTTACCTTCTTTGCAAGTGAGCAAAGAAAGTACCTCTTTTGTCGGGACGGACCTTCTTAGACAAGTGCTGCACCGAAAACACCAGCAGATGATAGACGGCGTCTAACCCACTGTCGTCCAGCACCGTCGCGACCATTTGGCACTTTCTTATACCCGACAAATTTTTTTTATTTTTGTCAGTTTCAAGGCCTGCATTTTTACCTTTCTAAAACCGATTAATTTAATTTTTTTATATCGTGCGGCAGACCATTGCCAGTTTCAAGGCCTGCATTTTTCCAAGTAATTTTTTTCCAAATGATTTTATTTTTTTATATCGAGCGACAGACCATTTCCAGTTTCAAGGCCTGCATTTTATCCTTCCTAAAACCGATTGATTTTTTTTTATATCGAACGACGACAGTTTGAAGGTCTGCATTTTTAGCTTCCTATAATCGACTGACTTGTTTAATTATATTTTTTGTATCGAGCGACAAACAATTGCCAGTTTCAAGGTCTGCATTTTTATCTTTATAAAACCGATTGATTTAATTTTTTTATATCGTGCGGCAGACCATTGCCGGTTTCAAGTCCTGCATTTTTAAGTTTTTAAAACCGATTGATTTTTTTTATATCGAGCGACAGACCATTTCCAGATTCAAGGCCTGCATGTTTACCTTTCTAAAACCAAGATTTTATTTCTTTTATATCGAGCGACAGACCATTGCCAGTTTCAAGGCCTGCATTTTTACCTGCCAAGTTATTTTATTTTTTCTATATCGAGCGACAGACCATTGCCAGTTTTAAGGTCAGTTTTACCTCTTTATATCCGAGTTATTTGTTTGTTTGATTTTAAAATTTTATAATAAATTTATTTTGTATGTTTTTAAGTGGCACAGTGCCCCAACCTCGCACTGAGCTGTGTATACCTCCAGTTCGCGTGCATACTCCGAAAATTCAAAATTCGATATTAAAACGTTAAGTAGAAAAACAAAAAATTTAAATTAATTTTTGAATACGTTCTATATTCTTTTTAATTGTAAAGGTTAATTGCCAATTTTTGTTTAATCATTTTCTTTGGCTAGTATTTCGTAAGAAATGTAAAACATTGATTTGCAATGGCAACTTTGATAAGTGATTCCGATCTGTTTATCATAACCTCCCTTTTCTCTGTTGTGTTTTTGAGTTTTGAAAGATTAATAATAATTAAAATTCACCGTAAAAAACACAAGAATAAGAAATTCTAAATGAAAAATATTATTGGAAAAATACTTTTTGTAAATCTTTATAATAATAAATACAGTATAAAGTCGGCCATAAACAAATCAAACGCATGCAGCGTGCAAAAACTAAAAATGCTGTCTTAAAAATAACGTGACGTTAGCTACGTCACAACTCGTTATTAAGCGATAAAGTCACCTAACGGGGATTTTTTGTAAGAGGTGCAAAAGGTCTCTAATAACCGACCAAAAAATATTTGGAAACTACAAGAGATATCTAGAAGAGTGTTAGATATTTTTGTGGGGAAAACTTTTTAAGTAATTCAAAATTGGAAAAACATACAATAAAACTCATTTAAAAAAATTTATTTTATTGTCACACCCTGTATATAGAGAACGGGAAAATAGTAGTTTTCACAACTAATGGCTAAAATAGTGCTTTTTTTACAAGCGTTGGTTTAAATAACGAGCGCAGCGGGGTATTTAAAAACGCGAGTAAAAAAAAGCACAGTTTAGCCGCGAGTTGTTGACACGAGCACTTCTAGCAGCATACCATCTTTACACTATAAATCAAGGCGGCTGGTAAATGATATAAAAATGGTTTCCATAGCGATGTGCCTTTTACTCGGTGACGTTCATTGTTGCGACATTTTAATCTTTGACAGTTTGATATTTTGAATTTTGATATATTGATTAATATTAATATAATATATATAATTGATTAATATAATATATATAATTGATTAATATAATATATAATATTGATATTTTGAATAATTGGTGAAAACTGACGGAAATGGCTTAATTTTTAGACAAGGATAATTAGATTTTTTCAATATTACTATTTTCTGCTATTTCTATTTAATTTTGAGTAAAAAACGGATAGAAATCTTTTTTTGCACCCGTGATCAAAAAAAAAGTTTTTTTGCATCGTCAACCAAAAAAGCCATACTTTAGTTATCTCCACAGTTACTAAAATCATGTTTTTGATGAAGGTATAACAAAAACCTATTATACAGTACCGGACAAAAATGTAAAAACTTTTTAAGCCATGATGAACCTTAAAATAATTTTGTTTAAATACCTGTTAAATTAGTTTTAGAGTGGCTAAAATACACTTTAATAGGACACGTTTTTTGGTAAATTTAAAGACTGTCAAGGACTTTGATTAAGAACTTAATACTAGCTTATGTTTTACACACTTTACACTTTGAAAAATTACAATTTTTGCTGTTTTTTGGATAAAAATGGCAAAATAAAAATCATATGCACGACACCACTCAAGATGACAGACAGATGACATACCAGAAATTTCGAGTAAACAATTGCCTTAAATTATGTCCCTCTTTCTCTAAGCTACTTTTTTATAGCCTGCTGTCTCTCTTCAACAACCTTAAATATTTTTCATTTTAACAGAGAAAAAATGTTTTTGGCAGTACTTTTTTTAAACGCAAAAAAAAACCAGTGAAATCTTGAAAAATGTGAGTGTTTTATTCTAGAAATCAAAACTTTGGAAAGAAAGCTTTAAAAAAATAAAAAGTAAAAATTGCTTAATCAAAAACAGTACCCCTAAAATTATGCCAAAATATTATAAGCCTTAAATTACCATCATGGCTTGATCATCATTTTTATTCGTTTGAAAGAGATTTGTGAGAGGAATAAATATAATTAATAACTATTTCAAAAGTAAAAGACAAAAATAAAACTGTTCCACCGTGAAAATTGGAGAAATTTAAGTAAATTAATAACCGCGCATCTTCTTGGCATTTAACTCTATTAAATTTCTATATTTCTCTTTACTGACGTTCTGAAAACCAGTCAAATTCAACAAATGAGGAGCAAAAATTCAAAAGGAATATTATCCAAAATTTCAAATTATTAGTTAGAGGTGGCGTTACGTATATTAAATAAACATCTATATGTTCCAGCATTTATATTGTTTCAAAGTAATTTTTATCCCTTGTAAAATAGCAGTCAAAGTACATTTATTAAAGCAAAAAGGATATTAGGTAAAGTTAATCAGAACGTTCGATTTTTATAAAATATCACCAAATGGATATTATCCTTTTTAAATTGTTAATCCTCAAATAGGCCAGTGCATTTAGGAATTGATCCAAAAATTGGGGTTAATTTTTTTATTTGCTGCTTAACACCTTTGACACCTTAACCCTGAATTAGCGCATGCTCAGATTCTGGTTTTTTATTTCAATTGTTTATATCTCGCGTTATAATCATCCCACATTAATCAAACCGGGATCGTTGGACTAATCAAGATTTACTTTTTAATTAACGTTTTACCAAGTTAAACCCGACATACTGGAAAAAAAGTTATTAGCGTCCAAAGTTGAAAGTACTTTGCCAAAAGTCTTTCACACGGTTTCTTCGCGCGTCGCTCTTTTCCGGTGCATCTGAGACTAGATACCCAACTTTTTAAACTTCGCTCAATTATCAGTATTTCAGAAAAAAAATTATCCCGATTGTTTTATTCCTCGGTTGCCAATCGGCGCTTGAAGTTGCGCTGTTTTTTATAGTGCTATTTTAAAATCTTTCCTACACAATTCTCGGCACCTGGACTTTTAAGAAAAAAAAATACTCATTACAATGTTATTTAACTTATTTTTAGCAGTCTTCTGGTTAAGATAAAAGTAAATGTACAATCCTCTATATGTCTTTTTTTGTTTAATTATTTGGAAAAAAATGCCCGCTCCAAATAGAATCCGTCTGAATACCTAAAAATTGATACAAGTGGCAAAAATAGTGTTTTGTTACAAGCGTTGGGTGGGAGTGCAACGAATTATTTAAAAACGCGAGTAAAAAAAGCACAATTTAGCCACGAATTGTAAAAAACCGAAAAAAACTTACAAAATAAAACTCAAACACAACATCCGATACGGGCTCGACATTTTTATAGTATGATTAAGGTCGGCTGTGCATGACAAAACAATGGTTTATATGTGGCGCGTTCTTTTATCTGATGGATGCGCACCGTGCGCTCCAAAATGGCAAATTCCCGTTCTTTTATTCAAAATCGAGCAAACCGTGTGCACTTTTTCGCGTTCGTTTTTAGACCGAGCGAGCGAAAAGAGCTCTTCGATTATCTCGATGCTTTTTGAGCGAGTACATCGGGGTCTGTCAAACTGCGGAAATTCTAACCTAGAAATTTTGTTTATTTACCGAGTAGTGCCGAGTTTAGTTTTTTTAACGTTTGATTAGTTTCTACAATGCCGTACGTTCAAATTTTCGACGAAGAAAATGTTTTATACAGCGTAAGCGTAAGCGTCGAACAATATTACAATTGTGCAACAAGGTAAATAAAATTATTTTTGGCTCATTGATGTGGCAAAGACAGTCTTCGTGATGGAAAACATTAGTGCCTGCGAGCGAAAAATGAAAACACAAACTTTGCAAAAACAAATTTGAAGGTTAGGTTTAATATAAAAAACTCTCTGCAGGAAAAGGCGTTCGTTTTTTGTTTATCGCACCGTGAGCTCGATTCACGTTCGATCAAGCTCTACGCTCTGCACGCTCCGCTCTCTGAGCAGATCAACGGACTCACCAACGGTAACCTTACTAAAGATATGGTTTGTTCGGGTTCTTCGAAATTTCCTGTTCTAAACAGTCCGAAGCATGCGCGCTTAAAAAAACGCGTTCTGGTTCGACCACAACTGGTCTGAATTGAAAAGTTTTGTGTTCGGGTTACTACCAAAAATTTGTCCTGGACCGGTTAAATACTGTTCTGTACAGGCCCGTGAAGCCAGGCGGAATTAAATGGAACTGTTTAGGACTATTTTCTGACGCATGCGCAAATTCATTTACGCATGTTTGTGCGAAAAAATAATTTGTTCTTTGAAAATATAATATATTAATTATATATTAAGAACAGTCCTATCGATTGCGCAAGTATCACGCGCAGTTCTAAAACGTTCTAGGACAGTCCACAAACCTTATAACCAAAAAAATAGAATGATGATGTTTCTTTAAGAAATGACTGCTTCATGTATTTGACAGTTTGGTGCCAGAAGCAGTTGGCAATGCACCAAAATCCCTATAACTACCAACTGAGGAGCACAAATAATACTAGACGCGGCTAATTGTAAAAAAGGCTCTGGCATAATAAATTTGCAATTTTTTTAATGATAATCTTAAATAATAGCGCCCCCTCCTTCCCTTAAAATATGAATTTTTTTAAATGGGTAAAGTACATTTTATCTTTAGGAAAAAAAGTTCCCCTTCTTTAAGTATCTACACCAGTTTATGAATGACCCCTTAAAAAAAATCACCCTGTCTGTTCGGTACTCTTTATTTATGCAGGCAAATAAAAGTTGAGCTTATGGGAAATAGTGTAGGCGTTTATACAGCAGAAATAAAAATAGGAAGATGGGCAACTTTTATTATCTGACAAAAATTTGCGCATAACCTCACTCATTTTTTGGTTTGGTTTAGGCAGATACCTATTATTTAAGAAAACAGTATGATTGAGTTTAGTTTAATTATTTCAATTATTGAAGCTGTGTGCTGATTGGTTCAGTTATTTTTATTTTCTAGAAGGTGTATGTGTATGGGTCAAGGGATTTGGTTAATAAAACGTCCTTTTTTTGGAATGCCAACGTTTCGCAAAATATATTTTTATATATTGAAATGCGGACGTTTTGCAAAATTTATTTTTATATAAATTTTGTGAAACATTGGCACTTCAAAAAAAAGACATTTCATTAACAAGATCCCTCAACCCATAAACATACAGCTACAGGAAAATTAAAAATAGGATCATTAAAAAATTTTGCCAAGTTATTTTTATTCAGCTGTATAAACCAAAATTATTTATTTTTATTTTAATTTTTGTTACTTTAATTTTTATTTGCTTGTATAAACCCAGCCTTAAATTTTATTTGTAGAAAATAATTATTTACAAAATACAATCAAAAAAGTTACAATACAAAAAATACTTAAAAGTAACTTATTTACAAACAGAAACTACTTATTTTTAATTAAAGATAATATATAAAACATGTTGTTTAAACAATACAAGTTTTGTTAAAACTTTTCGGACCTTTTCTCCAGATATACTTTCACTAATTGTATTTGCAGAGCTATGACTCCTCAAAGTGCTGTATATTTTAATGATTGCTTCAACTAAAAGCTGGTCAAAACAGAGTCTTTGGTATTTAATAACAGTCTTAGAGTCTCTTCAAATGCTCAGTAACCACTTTCTACTAAAAGCAGCATCTGGTGGAAACCTATTGAAAGAAATAGAAAAACAATAATTAGACTTTTTCATTATTACGATACTTAATAATACTGCCATCAGCTGACGAGCGATTCAACATGGTTGCCTTAGGAAAAATAAACCCTTTTTCATAAGGCATACTGCTAATACAGGGTGTCCTAATTAACATGGGACACTATTGCTATCTCAGTAATTATAAGAACTATAAGGTTAAATTTATTAAGATTAAATAAGTTTTTAAGCTCATAGTTTTAAGTATTGCAATTTTTTGACAAATCTCTTTTAAAGAATTTATGTTTCTTTCTTTCTCCTGTCAACAATGTTGATTCCCCACACTGGTGAGCTGTAACCACCTCATGGGCCTTTCAGAATACAGGCAATGATCGCAGAAGTATTAAAGAAAATTGGCAAAAATAGGAATTATTTACCCTTACCTGTGATAGGAAAACGTATTTCCACTCGCAGAATTGCTGTTGTTGCAGCCGACAACAAAGCACTTCATGATGCAAAAGTGCACAGAAAAAGTATATTAAAAACACAACACGTTAAGCAAAAACTTCTTCATCTTCTTCTCGGTTACTATGGATTCGCGTCTTTACAGACGTCTATCCAAAGCAAAATCTTCGAAAACCAAGAAACGAAAATAAAGAAAATGGCGAATCTACTAACGTCAAGACCGTCAAACGCAGTGCTACCAACCAAAAACGTGGATAAAGAGAAAATAAGTTGTACGTCATGACACTGTTTACACTGCCCCTTTGAAATCTAGTTAATTCGAACAGTTTTCTAAATAAATTTTTTTAAATACTCAAGAAACCGTGCTTTTATATTTTTTCTTAAATTTCGTCAAGCAGTGCTTGTTATATATTCATCAAATACTAAAATATTGAGTTTGCAACCACAACAAATTTTACTCAAGTCGGTTTACTCTGGTTCCAATAACACCAAACTGTCACTTCCATGAGGCAGTCATTTATTGGGAGAAAACCCATAAGCATTAGCAGTCTATTTTTTGGTTATAAGGTTTGTGGGACAGTCTTAAAATTCGGAACCCGAACAAACCATTACATTGTAGGCCATTTTAGTTTTTATCGGGTTATTTTATCGTATTTTTGAGTGACTATTTAAATCTATTTTTCTTCAAATTTGGGTAAAAAAAGGATGCGTTTTTTTTACACGTGATCGGAAATAGTAGGTTTAACAACTAGTGGCTAAAATAGTGCTTTTATTACAAGCGTTGGTTTAAATAACTAGCGCAGCGAGGTATTTAAAAACGCGAGTAAGCAGTTTAGCCGCGAGTTGTTGGATACTTGGTAAAAACTGGCGGAAATGGCTTAATTCTTAGGCAAGAATAATTAAGATTTTGTCAATATTACGATTTTCCGCTATTTCTCTTTAACTTTGGGTAAAAAACGGACAGAAATCTTTTTTGCACCCGTGATCAAAAATAGTAGTTTTAACAAGTAGTGGCTAAAATAGTGCTTTTTTTTGCAAGCGTTGGTTTAAATAACGAGCGCAACGAGGTATTTAAAAACGCGAGTAAAAAAAAGCGCAGTTTAGCCGCGAGTTGTTAACACTATTTTTTAATACCTTTATCAAAAAATGCAAGAAAAACAGGAAAATACTTTTCAAATCTTCTCGCAACACACCATTGTTACACTATAAATCAAGGCGGCTGGTAAATGAAATAGCAATGGTGGTTTCCATGGCGATGTGCCTTTTTATTCGGTGACGTTCATTGTTGCGACATTTTAATCGTTGGCAGTTTGATATTTTGGCGATGTTTTTAAATGATTTTTTCGTAAATACTTGGTGAAAACTGGCGGAAATGGCTTAATTTTTAGGCAAGTTTTCACCAAGTATTTACGAAAAAATCACTTAAAAACATCGTCAAAATATCAAACTGTCAAAGATTAAAATGTCGCAACAATGAACGTCACCGAGTAAAAAGGCACATCACCATGGAAACGATTGTTATTTCATTTACCAGCCGCCTTGATTTATAGTGTAAAGATGGTGTGTTGCGAAAAGTGCTCTTGGTTCGACATTTTTAAAACTATTGTCCTGTTTTTCTTGGATGTTTTGATAAAGTTATTAAAAAGTGTAGTGTTCACAACTCGCGGCTAAACTGTGATTTTTTTACTCGCGTTTGTAAATACCTCGCTGGGCTCGTTATTTAAACCAAAGCTTGTAAAAAACGCACTATTTTAGCCACTAGTTGTGATAACTATTATTTTGCATCGGTAACCAAAAAAGCCATGCCTTAGTTATCTGCAGACAGTTACCAAAATCATGTTTTTGAGGTGAGGATACGGTGTAAAAATTGTCCAAAATGCTGCTTTAGGCCAATTTTAGAAAAGAATATTGGGTATACTTTTTTCTAAAATAAAACAGTTTTAAAATTGACTGTCCATTACTTTGAAAAAAAGTTTGTCCGATTTAGATATTTTAAAGCATTTTAAAAACGCAGGAATTTAAAATGAAAAATTTGTAAAAATCCAAGACGGCGGACAATTTTAAGAAATAGGCATTTTTGACGGTTCCCCCCCCCAATTTTTTTATGTGCGCCAGTGGTGAAAACTTTTGCGTCTCTAGCTTTATCTTTCACAAGTGTACAGGGTTATCAGTAGCGTAGCCAGAAATCGACTCTGGGGGGGTCATCATTTAATAAAACTCAACTTTGGCAAATTTTTAAAAATTAGGTAGGTGCCTATTGCCTGAGCTCTTGAACCGAAGGGAGGGAATAGGGGCAGTTTAATAAGTGTTAAGTTAGTGTATATGAAGCAAATATTTTTATTTTTAAAAGCAAGTCTCATCTAGTCTCATTTGCAGATTCGTTTTAAAATTAACCC
The DNA here is from genome assembly GCA_963921995.1 of Oxystoma pomonae. Lineage (NCBI taxonomy): Eukaryota > Metazoa > Arthropoda > Insecta > Coleoptera > Brentidae > Oxystoma > Oxystoma pomonae. The sequence goes on from OY998165.1 coordinate 21,366,989, forward strand.
TTAAATGCGCAGCAGACAAAACTTTTAAAAAAATTAAACAAAATTGTAACAATATTTAATATTAGTATAGCGCCACAGGCGACAACAAAAAAATCCATTAAAAATTTTGATCTCTCAGGTTTTTTGTAAAATATTTTTGGAAAAGTAAATTAGGTTAGATGCCAAGAAGGGGTGGGTTGCGGTGGTACATATAGATTTGTTGCCAAATCATAAATATGCCGCAGATGAAAATTTTAAGTAAAATAATACCAAGAATGCCATTTATTACACGTTTTGAATGCTGGTGAGAAAAATTCCGTAGAATTATATTAAAATTGTTGTTAAAATTAATGACGTCATAGAACCGCCGGTAAAAATTTTAAAATTTAAGATATCACACCAAACACACATCATAAACCGGAGCAAAGGGTCAAAAAAGTGGGGGAGCTATTATAGCTCTCCCTGGGGCCCTGATTATGATTAATTTATTGTAGATTGTGTTGGACATCCTCGGGGAGGTTTAACCCCCCCCCCCATGGCTACGCCACTGGGGTTATCCATTATAAATGTTACCCCCTCTTTTATCTGTCATTATGCATTTTGCAAAAAAATATTCTTTAGCGAAAGTTGCATAACTTTAAATAAACCATAAAATTATCCATGTCAGAATTGTCCAATGTCATCGTATATGTCAAATTAACCCCCAGATGCACCATAAAAATATTCGGCTTTTTAAACAAAAGATCAAAAGATCTTGGGTGGAAATAACGAAAATTCAAACTTGGATGAGTATCCCAAAAGGAACACACAAAAGATCAAAGCGAAAAGAGAAATGATTAAACGATGTTTCGCCCTGGGTAACCAGCGTGGGCTCATCAGTAGTTTTACTGATCACCCTCCACTATACATCATTAAACACCATCATACACTTAGATTTCCAACCCTGAACCACTCACAAATAGGCATCGTTCCGCACTGGCACTTACTTATCCAAGTTACCTGATACGAATTCGTCCTGGCGTGTTAATATTTCCAGTAGGATTATGCTCCTAAGGCAATTAAAACAAAGAAGAAGTTAAAAAACCTCCAAATCAGTTACTTCAACCGAAAAGAAACTAAGAAACAAAAGATCAAAAGATCTTGGGTGAAAATAACGAAAATTCAAACTTGGATGAGTATCCCAAAAGGAACACACAAAAGATCAAAGCGAAAAGAGAAATGATTAAACGATGTTTCGCCCTGGGTAACCAGCGTGGGCTCATCAGTAGTTTTACTGGTCACCCTCCACTATACATCATTAAACACCATCATATACTTAGATTTTCAACCTTGAACCCCTCACAAATAGGCATCGTTCCGCACTGGCACTTACTTATCCAAGTTACCTGATACGAATTCGTCCTGGCGTGTTAATATTTCCAGTAGGATTATGCTCCTAAGGCAATTAAAACAAAGAAGAAGTTAAAAAACCTCCAAATCAGTTACTTCAACCGAAAAGAAACTAAAAAACAAAAGATTAAAAGATCTTGGGTGGAAATAACGAAAATTCAAACTTGGATGAGTATCCCAAAAGGAACACACAAAAGATCAAAGCGAAAAGAGAAATGATTAAACGATGTTTCGCCCTGGGTAACCAGCGTGGGCCCATCAGTAGTTTTACTGGTCACCCTCCACTATACATCATTAAACACCATCATACACTTAGATTTCCAACCTTGAACCACTCACAAATAGGCATCGTTCCGCACTGGCACTTACTTATCCAAGTTACCTGATACGAATTCGTCCTGGCGTGTTAATATTTCCAGTAGGATCATGCTCCTAAGGCAATTAAAACAAAGAAGAAGTTAAATTAAATTCGGCTTTTTGTTCATTTATGTGGGATCAAGAGAGAAAAAGAATAGAATAGATAACCAAACGCGATTAAGTCCCTACGGTGCATTATTTAGGGGTTAAACATCAACTTTCCTATGTTAAATTAAACACCCTGTATAATGTTTAAAACTTCAATAGATCTTTTCTTCCTGATTCCAAAAATATACCATATGTTGAACAAATTTAGAAAAACGTTGCCATAAGAGCGATGTGTTGAACAAAGAACCGCAAATTATTTTTTATTTCAATAGAGAACCGCTCAAGTTAAACCCTACATGTGGTATATTTTTGGAATCAGGAAGAAAAGATCTATCGAACTTTAAAAAAATATACAGGGTGTTCAATTTAAAATAAGAAAGTCGTTGTCTAAATTTGATATATACAATTTTGACATGCATACTTTTTTAGTTTACTTAAATTTATGCAACTTTCGTTTCGCAAATTAAGTCAGACCAATAAAAATCGTTTTTGCTTGGCTATGCTTTCGGATGTATTTGTCCGATTTTAATAATACTGGCCATTTTAACAAGCCAAAGTTTTCGAAAAATTCAAGATTTTTTTTTTGGTCTGACTGAATTTGGTGCACTAAACTCACCCAATTGAACAACTTATACATTTATTATCTCTTACTCGATGTTAACAAGCGATACATCAGTACCACCCTATATGTATAAGGTACGGTTATATGCTACAGGGTGATCTTTATAAACGTACCTTGCCATAACTTTTTTAATGTTTGTCGAAGAACGAAAAAACAAAAATTGAACTAATTGTTAAATCATTGACAATTTTTTTGATAGCCAAGCTCTACAAAAAATTACTTTAGTTTCTACCTAACACATACCACACATTTTGGGTTAATATTGGTTTGTTTTAATATGAAGTTGTAAAAAAATCACTGATCGTAAAATCTAAGAATCCTAACGGCAAATTTAAATTTTCATTATTAATTTGTCTAAATATCTTAGAAACTATTAATTATGTACCCAAACTGTGTGGCATGGCTGGAAAGAAAATATAAAAAAACATATGGTGTTTCATTTAAAAAAAATCATTCATGTTGCTCTAAGTCATACCTAGGTAACAGCTGTAACAACAACAGTAACACAAACAGTAAAAAAATTTCGATGAAGTACTTTTTATCAAAGGTTGTATTTAGGGAAATATCTTGAGAAAGATTAAAGTTAGACCCATAATAGGTATGTGGTATTTTTGAAAGGTTATTAGGGTTTAGAAAATTACACAATATACATGGTGTCTTATTTAAAATTTGACATTGGCAATGGCATTAGAAAATTTTGGCATCATAATGTAATTAATTAATTGGATTTTTTATTTAAACATATCTCGCATATTCCTAAAAAAATATCGATTATAATTTTGGGAAGCTTTTATGGAAATTTAGTTTATTATTATTGAAGTTCAATTTTTGAGAAAATCGACACATTATGGCATTATGACATACAGGTTTTACCTAGATGCTTTTATGAATTAATTAAGTTGTTATTAATTATGATCTTAAGGACCCTGTATTAAAAATGTATGTTTGTAACTTTTTGGGGCCTTTATGAAAATGTAATTTTTTATAATTAAAGTATATTGTTCGAGAAAATCAAGGAAGGAAAAAATACATTCCTAGCCAATATATTATACCTAATAATTTTTAAAACACGTATAGGTATTATGTGTGGAATATAATTTGCGAACATAAAAAATAACGTTAGACATTTTTGGCAATAACTATCAAAATAAGCTGTTTTTAAGGACCCTCTAAAAAAAATATCGTTTTTAATTTTTAGAAGATTCTATAAATATTTTGTTGATTATTAATAAAGGTTAATTTTCGACCAAAGCAGAGAATTAAATTGTAATAATTTTTTAAATATCTGTCACATTTCCAAAAAAGTAAAAAAACATTTTGAAAAAAAACACCTACCTCTCTACTCCTTTGAAGAAACCCTCTCTAGGTACCCGTATTGGCCATAGTGTTGTTAAGGATCGTTCATACAAGGCATAGGCTTAGTCACTTGATTAGTATTTGGTTTTGTTATAGTGTTCGTCTTGAAAATTGCTCACAGTTCATACTTGTCTTTGTTATAGTTATAACAATCACGAAGCAAGTGCATTTAACCTCACTTTTTTGATGTTTTGTTTTATTTACTGTTATTTTTTGTAGTTTTTTTTTTAAAGAAAATAAGGTTTAATAGAATCAATTGTTTATTTTGGAACCTACAAAACCCTTAGCAACCTGTTTTTTGCTTTTAATTTGTCTGTATCAAATTTTTGAAATTATTGATTTCATTCCTGTCAACATAGTTGGGCGCCATACTTAAAATTTTGACTCGCGCATGGCACTTATATTTGTTATAGTAATAGTCGTAATTTTAGTTATAAAAGTTCAAAGTTGCCAACTTTTCCTTAGGACTGTGACTAAACCTATGACAAAGCATAATCAAACGCATTGCATGAACACTTTCATAAGAAACAGTGGTTTTAACTTTTTTATGATTAAGACTATTACAAAAACTAAACCAAAGACTAAGACTATGCCTTGTATGAACGATACTTTAGCAAGAAGCCAAGTAGCTGTGCACAAACTTCACTTAATATTGTCCTTCAAAAATTTTCACTGCTTTTATAACACTATTTATATCCCGCACAACTCACAAAAATTCCTTTTACATCCGCTTTTTAACCTCACCAAAATTTTTAAAAAGTTCGTGGTACTGTGTCGGATTCGATTCGCTTATTAGACTTTTACTTACTTTTCTATTAAATCCGTTAAAAAATACAACAATGTTGAAAACACATGTTATTCTATGTGAAAAACCGTTAAAACCCCGTTAAAAAACAACAATACCCGCGGTAACACATCCATACAGTACACGAGCTCATATATGACTGATAAACAATGCAACGATTCACCGCTCGGCGTACTTACAAATCGCTACAGTTGACTGGTTACTAATGAATGCCGACCAAAGCGGGACTAGGTATGGCTTAGCGGTGATGAGTACATGCGCGCACTCAAATTAAACGCGATGCGGTTCAATATTTACGATAGTAGTCAGCAGTGATACCAACTTACGGAATTTTTCCCTAGTTCTAGGGATTTTGGTAATTATGCAGTATACGGTTTTCTGTCATTTTTGATTTTTTATGAAGAATTCTTTATGGGGGCACCTACTAGGGTCCCTAGGACCCCAAATCCGCCTGCGCCGGTTGATTTTTTTTTGTTGTTTTTTCAATTTTTTTTTCACTAAAACAACCCAATCCAACACAGTCCAACCCAACCCAAAACAATCAAAAAACACATTACAACCCCCCCCCACGCACCCTTTTTTCTCTTAAAAAAAAAATCAGGCGCAGGCGGATTTGGGGTCCTAGGACCCTAGAAGGTGCCCCCATAAAGAATTTTTCATAAAAAATCAAAAATGGCAGAAAATCGTATACTGCATAATTACCGGATTTTTTGGTGCAATAGGATATTACACCTAACATCTAGGGAATTTTCAACTGCTTCGAACTAATCGACATCTTTTGAGTTTAAATAATTAAATTTGACCGTTTTTAACATACATATATAAGCATAATTTTTATTTTGAAGTAGGTCTTGTTTAAAAAAAAAACGCATACCATTTTTCCTATCTCGCAAATTTTTCTAATAGTGTATGTATTCCATCTCACCCGTCAGAATTCTGGAAAGTGATGATTTTTACTTATCGCCTCATTTAAAATAAAAACACAGCGTCCTTCATATTTATCTTAACGTTGTAAGAGAAACTGCGTCATTTTTTTAATAACATTTTGTAAATTTAATATTTTCAAGATATTCTGCAGGACTAGTTTATGGCGGAGATAAATTGATACTAGGCGTACCAATAAACGTCAAAAAGTGTCCAAAATTCTCACCATGTAAAAGGAAAGACAGAATTTGTGTGACTTTTCTGAACAGTGACAGAAAAATATTCCATGGCTATATATGGCTAAAATAAGCCATTTTTAAATAAAAACCAGGGTTTTTAGAAAAACAGTCTACAAAAATTAAAACTGACATATTGTTTATCTACTAGAACAGTATTAAGAAACTAAATTTTAAGGAATATTAGCAAATAGTTCTGACAAAAAAGTATTAAGTGTAAATTTTTTGTGTTTAAAAATCGTCAGATTTTTTGAAAGGGCGAGATTTTCTGACGGTTTGGAAGAATCGCGACCTATGTGTCAAACTGATTTTGACAATGACTTTCAAAGTCAAAAATGCCGCAAATTACAAAATTTACGAAAGCACAAATTATCACTCGAGTTATAGAAGACGGGTGGTCTGTAAGGAGAGCGGCCACTCATTTTGGGGTTGATAAAATGACGATAGTATAATAAAGAATAATTCGATGAATAGAAAACGTGGATCAGGACGAAAGCCTGTAAGTTCTGATATACAAGATGAAAGGCTTGTCGACCACCTCAGACAAAATCCTTTTGCCACGTCCGTTGAATCATCTAATGTAACGATATTCCCAGGTTCATTATCAACTATTAACAGAAGGATTAAAAAATCTGAAATTTCCTGTCGACTTGCTGCAAAAAAAACCTTTTAGGGTTATTTTTGCATTAAATAATGTTCTTGATGATGATTACTTCTGGGAGAGCGTGGTCTTCACAGATGAAAAGATATTTCAGTCATCTTCGAGCAGCAAAAGAATTTTAGTGTATCGTCCACCAAATTCTAGGTTTGATCCAAAATATACCAACCAAATTAAGAAAGCTGAACATTTTTCAGTGAATATGTACGTGGGGCTGGTTTAGCGCTAGAGGTTTGGGTATGTTTTGGCGAATTGAAGCAAGATCAACAGTCAAAGATATGTTGAGATTTTTGAGGATGTTATGTTGCCATCTATGCAGATGTTTTACAAAAACAACGACTACGTTTAACAGCAGTACAACTGCCCCGTGCAGACGGCTAATGCCAGCCCTGATCTCAACCCAATAGAACATATATGGGAACTTGTCAAAATTATTTATCAGGGAAACTGGAGACCCCAAAATTGGAGGTGCTCTCAGAAGATCGTGAATATTTTCAAAATTTAAGTTTTTTAATGCCCAGGCGTTTGCAGAGTGTTATTTAAAAGAATGGGCGCCCACTAAATACTAATTTTTTATTGTTTTAAGTAATATTTAGAATTATGTTGTTATTTTGAATCCATCGTTTTTTTCATTTTATTATCATCATTTTATCAACCCCAAAATGAGCAGTCGCTCTCCCCATAGACCAGCCGTCCTCTGTAACTCGAGTGATAATTACTCTTTTGCAATTAATATTGTTTTTAAATATATGTATGTGCTGTTTAAAAGGCGATTTTAGGTATCATTAAATAATTATATTCGAGATTAAAACATGATTTTAGAAACAAGAAACTAAACTCAAAACCCTGCTTAGGCCATTTTTTGATTTAGAGGACTTATTTTTACTTTTGATTTTATCAATATGACATAACGTTATCGTAATACCGAATTTAGTGCTGTCAGACATTACAAGCTCGTGGTTTGTTTGAGCATACACTAATAAAAAGTGAAAGTTTGAGACACAGGGAAAAATGCATGTATGCTTTTTTTTGAAAATAAGAGTAAACTTCGCGACACATAAAACGCATACGCCGATTTTATATACAATATGTCCTTTACGATTTAGTAACCTTTTCTGTCACAAATGTAAAAGTCCACTCATTATCATGTTTTGTTGTCGCAATCAAAAATGCCACGACAGCAAAATTAGATGAAGATTGGTCTGTTCGTCGGGTCGCCGACCATTATGGACGAGATAAGTTCACTATTATAGTACGACTAAAAAGAAAATACAAGAAAGAACTGCTCGACGAAAGGAAGGAACTGGCTTGACCAAAGTCAGCACAACACAACAGCAGTCAGCAAGTCACTAATTTCCTGCAAGAACAACCATTTGTCCACAAAGCATATACCTACGGACTTTGAGAAAACTCTTACTAAGGGCATCGCAAAAAACAAGTTACAACGCCTCTCGGGACTCGGTCCCGAAGCTCACGTAACAAATCGCGCCGATGACATCTCTCTTAATCAATGTCCATCAATGTCCACAAAATATGTACCTTCATCGTCTTTTCGTTGTTTTCATGAGGTTTTTTTTGTTGAAGTTTTTTAGTTTTGTGTGTTTTTGGTCTTTTTAAAACTATTACACTAATTTCTTGGATTTTTTTAATAACTACAATTGGAAAACTATGCCGAAGTGTTGTGTCCCAGTGATCCTCTGCTTGATCGCTTCGCTTCGTTCGGTCAACTGTCGTCGCGTGCGGTAAAGTATCACTTTCCGCAAAATAGCTATTAAAACCACAAACATAAATTACCGTAACCGTATTTTTTTGCTCACATACACACTGCCAATATAAATAGAATAGAAAAGAAAACAACAATTCCTGTTTTTGCAAATTCACTTCCACAAAAAAATTAAAAACCTAAAACTAAACAAAAAAACGATTATCATTTACCAGCTGCAGCTTTTGCTCAGAAATAAATCTAGTTGGTTAGAAAATATAACCAAGCGGGCCCAGTTAAGCCTCCGTATGTAACGTATTTTGGTTCGGTTATTTTTGGATACGGGAGAAAAATAACCGATTTTGCCTACGGTATCACCAATTTTGATGTCTATTAACGCTCTAATAAGACTGATAGGGCATTTATTTAGCATATTTGTTAATTAGGTTCATTTTTTTTAGTTCAGTCCGTTCAAAAATGCTTTTATGGGTAACCAGTTACACCAAATTTTTTGAAAAAGAAGCATGGGAAGCACAAAAAAATAGTTTATTAATAAATACAATAGTTTCGATATGTGTACTCATATCATATCTTCTTAAATGAATAGAATAATATATTAAATACGACGCATTTGGTTTATTTCTTAAATTTATAGTCATTAGAATCAACAATACTTTGGAAAATAAAATTAATTATTGATTAATTAGGTTTTCCAAAATAATGTTATTTCTAATGAACTGAAATAGTTTAAAAGATACCCGAATTTAAATTTCCCGGGCCGGCGCCGCTACCCTAATTTAAGCTTCGGGACCGAGTCACTAGAGGCGCAACAGTAGCAAAAAACTTATAACAGGGCCCTAAGTCGTCAGATAGCCTTCTATACCCGTAGGTGCATATTTTGTGCATTTGTCAACGTGTGGAGCTGGATTTCGGCAAGGGGGCATGGTGCGATTTTCAGGATTCAAGGAAGATTTATGTGAACATGATGCAAAATATTATGCTTATTCCGGAAATATCTGCTTTATATCCCGATGGTTTTGTGTATCAAAAAGACAACTGCCCGATACACACTGCATTATTTCCAGTTTTTTTCAACAGTGGTTCAGGTAGAATACTATTGAACTTTTGTTGCCATGGCCAGTAAAGACCCCCGACGCCAATCCCATCGAAAACGTATGGAGCTCATTGCAAAAAAGATTTCAAAATTTAATATTCTTCCACGGAATGCACGGAATGATGGAGATACTAGTTAGAGCTTATGAAGAGATCGTTGAAGAAAATCCAAATTTATTTAAAAATGTTAATATTTTTTATTTTTTTTTTATTGCTAGGTTTTTTTTTATTTCTATTTGTTTTTTAATATTTTGTTGTTTAGAAAATTGATCCTGTTGATGTGAATTGCCCTTGCGAAACCCAGTTCTTTCTTCTTCGTATTTCCTTTTAGTCGCACTATACGCACTATTGTGGAATTGTTTCGTCCGTTGTCACTGGTTATTTGACGAAGAGACCAACCTTCTTCTAGTTTTGCCAAAATTTAATTGAATTGCTTTTTTATAATAAAAATTTTGTTTTAAAAGTGTTTTATCTTTTTGTTGAATATTTCGTAACAGCAACCTTAAAACTAAAGAACCAGTAAATATCAGTAAAAATACTTTCAGTCTCCCTAACAAAATTTGTTTATAATGTTGTCTAAAAGTGTTAACCTACAAAAGTCGGTAACAATAAGCAAGCAAAATTTTTTAAATATAGATACGTAAGTAACATCTGCTGTATGCGTTTTATGCATATATCTATTAGCTTAAATATACGCGCCCAGTGGCGCTCCCAGCCATTTGAAAAGAGGGGGCGGTTTCGATACGAAAAAAAAATATAATAGAAACATAGCTTTTATGAGGAACAAAAACTTAGTAACTACAAGCGCGGATTTGGTCTCAAATCTAGGGAGGGGGGTACTCAGATTTTAAGTCGTTTATTTTGACTACATTAAATCAACGCTATTATAGCGCCGCAGGCGAACATTTTTAAGAAAATGACACTAAAAATGCCATTTTTAACAGTACCCAAGTAACACACATCTGTACCAAAAACGTCCTTGGGACGTCCGCCTCCGGACATTCGTACATCCCCGGGACGTCCGTTTCGGGACCTACGCCGTCTTTAGGACGTCCCTGAGCGGTCCAATGTTACATTGGCGGACGTCCCAAGGACGTTTTTGGGACAGACTACACCTATTAAACCAATTTTACAGTAGGGCTGTCCTGGGGACGTCCTAAAACTGTTTGAGTGGTTTAATCCGAATTTTGGTCCCACGTCAAACGTCCCCAGAGAGTACATTTTGGACCTAAGGCGTTTGAGCATTAATGAATTTTATCACTATAAATAACTTACAAGACTAATAAAAACCAATTAAAATGGGACCCAATCAAAACCAGTTACGAAATAAGTAAAAATCAATTTTATATATTTGAGTGGTTTAATCCGATTTTTGGTCCCACGTCAAACGTCCCCAGGACGTAAGTTTTGGACCTAGGTCGTTTGAGCAATAATGGATTTTATCAATATAAATAACTTAAAAACCAAATAAAATGGCAACCAATCAAAACTAATCTCGAAATAAGTATAAACCAATTTTATAGTTATGCTGTCCTGGGGACGTATTGAGGACGTATAAGTGGTTCCAACCGATCTTTGGTCTCACTTCAAACGTCCCCAGGACGTACGTTTTGGACCCGAGACGTCCTGAGGACGACGTGTGCTACTTGGGTAAATATCAAAGGTGATATAGCGCCGCAATTTATGCCCTACTTTTGGTTTTCTAAATGTTTTCATAAAACATTTAAAACCACGGAAGGGGGGATTAACTACAACCCCATCCCCCTGAAATCCGCGCTTGAGTAACTACGTATAATTTTTTCAGTTATAAAAAACAAAGATAACGAACAAACCACAAACAAAACTTAATCGCTAAATACTTTTTTTTAAGTTTAAAAAGCTTTTTGGTGAAACATTTTATATCGCATATATATCTCAAACATAAGATGCCTATCTCAAAAAAAAATTCATTTCCGATTTTTTTGGGCAAACCGGTCAATTTCAATATATATGTCTGTTGATATGCAGCAATGCTAAGCCCGTCAGACGAATTTCTGTCATAGTGTTTTTAAGTACTTATGTTTTCAATCTTCTGACGCATGAAAAGCTTCTTTCTGACGAAGCATTACTTACTGGCAAACATCCAAGAATGTTATTATCAACGGAAAAATATTGCCACACTTGTTCATTGCCTCGACTGACTGACTTCTCCCAATAAAAATTCAAAAATTTGTGGTTTGGATTAATCAAACAGTTTATAGTATTTAAAAACAACTTTAACTAATTTTGCCTTGATTTTGGCTTCACGTTGTGTAACACTTGGTATGAATATGTTCAAGTCAAAAATACGTTTTTATATCCGAATTCATTTTGTCTAAAACTTGTTTATAAATAGAAACTCTACAATACTGTTCTGTATGTCCAATTGTTTTCTTGGTTTGACGAATTAAAGGTCAAACTGTCCCAAAATATTCTAGAATGTCTTTAAAGGAACTTTCTGCAATTTCTCGTTTTTTCTCCAAAAACTTCAGGGTTATTACCACCAGCATCTTTTTTGTGTACTTTTTTCTGATGCAAAGGGGGGGGGGCGATCGCTCCCCTGCCCTCCCCCTGGGACCGCCATTGCGCGCCTCCAATGCTTTGAGGATCCACGAAGTTGTAAGCAAGATGTCCCTATACTTCCTTATTTATCTCCCTTTCTCTCTCTGTTTCTTAGTAACGCTCTTCTGAACCAACACCGTTCTTAGTTGAGAACGGTGTTGTCTGAACATACGCCGCGCAACACCGTACTTAATTAAAAAGCCTGTTAACTCCTACCGCTTCAGTGCCCTTTAGCCTATTGTGGCTGCCATTTTTATAACCAAATTGACAAGTAAAACATGGATTTTCTGTCAGTTTGGTGGCAATATGGCGCCGATCATAGGCCAAAGGATAGTAAAACGAAAATGAGTTAACTGGCTTTTTAGTTGAGAACGGTGTTGCGCCGCGCCAGCGTCATCGGCTAAGACCCGAAGCCACGAAGGCAGCCGATCATTTTTGTTTGACAAAAAGAATTCGGTATTTGTCATTTATTTGTTTACTTTTCTCAAAAATCCTGGATTTTTGTATTTTCTTCGAGGAAGAAACATAATCTAAATTATGTTTAACTGCACAGTTCCAAAACAAAAAGAGCTCTACTAACCTCTGGACTTTCTCCACTCGACACCTCAGATGTTATCGCTCCTCTTTCGTTGTCTGATCTTTTTCTAATTTTTAACAGAAAAAAAAACGCCCGATACAAATGAAAACTCGAAATCAAAACAATTAAACAACAAAAATAACATCACCATGATTGAAGACCTTTTGAAGACGTATGACGTGGCCCCGAAGTTGGCCGAAATCGCGCTTGTGCAAAAGGTCGGAGCTAAACTACTGTCTTTTGTTTTGATATTTCCACGGCTGGCTAGATTATAGATGTTGATTACAAGTTTGGCCTGGGAAGTTAGAGATGTGTGATTCGTGAACGATTCGTTCACTATGATCGAATCACTTGCGAGTATTGAGTAATCGAATCATGTCTGCTCGATATGATTCAATCAGTCAAATGACCGACGAAGAAAGAATGAATCAAACGAGTGAATCAAATCGGAACGGATCAACGACTGCCTGACCCACTGTGGCGATACACTGAATCAGTTGGAAATAGCTCGATCGTTTCGTTCATTCGTTCCTTTGATTCAAATTCCTGCGCGCGGGGTAATCTGTATGAAAATATAGATGTTTAATTTTCCCGGATTTCTTCTTTGGTACGAATTTTTTCCACAGTTAATTAAACAAATGCAGCACCAAATACAACATCATTTTTAGTCACTAGCGGATATTAGATTTGTAGGAAAATTATTGTGAACTGATAAACTTTTACCAGAATTGATTAAGTATTCTTTAGAGTATTCACTGTTTTAATAGAGAAAATGCGGCAAGATATAATGGGGTGGCGGGTTAGCAAAAAAGTTTTGGGAGAGTGTGAAATTCTTTTAAGGGGGGGTCAAAACATTTTGGCAAAAAATTTGTTGAGGTAATAAAATAGGCAATACTAAACGTGTGGTGCTTCGGTGCCCATGAATTGTGAAGAGTATTTTAATGCTATGAGCGAGGCTATTGGTAGCTGCTAAAAATTGTTTAAAATGTAACTAAAATTCTAAAAAATAATAATTTAATAGCGCAAAATTTTATAATTTTTTTAAATGTTATCTTTAGACTTACATGTGCCCTATTAGCGTTGAATGTGAATTTTTTATTTTGGTTTGAAAATTTGACCATTTCCGAGGCCATTTTCTGTGATATGGGGAAAAAGAGTATAGTTCTAAGCTAATAGACATAGAGTACAAAGCTCTAAAAAAGAGTACAGTACCTACTCTGAAAAATACTATAAATGGTCACACTAGACAAGTCCTAGATTTAAGTGAAAATAGCATTTTAAATTATCATATAGGTACTATACAGTGCAAACCTATAATGCAAATATACAATACCATAGGTAAATATATCTTGTTGAAAATTAAATAATCTAAATCTCATACGTATCCCTTCTGTGCCACAAATATATGAAATTCATATTTCTTATTGATTTTTTGGGATATATATATATATATATATATATATTGAATCACCCTGTATATATATATATATATATATATATATATATATATACAGGGTGATTCAAAATTCCCTAGAAAGATTTTTACAGTGGTTAGATATCATTAATCTAAGAAAAGTTACGTGATTATTTTCTTTAAATTTTTTAAAATAATTTACCAAGCAAGTCTACGTGTGGCTGACAATGACAAGTATTAGGGTTTTTGTCAAGCATTTTGAAGTTGTAAAAATTTTGTTTTAAAAAATTGATGCTTCTACCACTTAGTAAAGGCTGCATTTAAGAAAATATTAACAATTTTTAAATTAAAATTTCTCTGAAACGAAAGAGTTTACAAAAATATATTTTAGTAATTTTTGTTCATAACAACAAATTCTACCTACAGTTAGTCTTTCTAGGGAATTTTGAATCACCCTGTATACCAAGTGTGGCTCATAGTAGGTACCATTTAAGTATTATAATAAGTAGCACCTATGTGTAATAATTAAACAAAAAACGGCAGGTACTACCTACCTACCTTTTTTAGTCGGGGCTTTAAAAGCGGAACATTTTTTTGAACATTCAACTTAATTTTCTTTAAAGTGCAATTAACATACCTAACAAGTACAAAAACACATTTTAAATAACCACAAATTTCACTATTTTTGCAACTTCTTTATCTTACTCTTGAACTTTTGTTTGGGGTGAAATTTTCAACGTTCAATTTTCAGCACTATTTGGAAATTGAAACACAGATGCAATTTAGCACACAACAAGAAGTAGGCATTTCTAAAAAAAGAACATAAAATATTTATACCAAATTCACTTGTTACAAAATAACGAATAGGTACCTATAAACACAAAATCTCTAAATTATATGCTTTTTCGAATAAATTGCCTATTTATACCGGCGAAAAATTGTTCATAACCCTCTTAGTACGCGACCCGACCGGCCAAAAAAACACAGGCTTTTTCGCAAATTTTGATACAAAACCAATAAGTTACCTGTTACTTAAACATTTAAGAAACTGTTTGTAAGGTTTTAATAATATTTAGATGAAAAATTAACCCCTAAAAATAAAAAAAAAACCTTCTTCACCGAATGTAAACAAAGCACTGAGTAGGCGGCAATCGCCGCCATTATGACGTCATCAGCGGTCGTTTTGAGCTAATAGGTTTATAGTTTTATGTGTCGGGAAGTGTACATCTAAGTTTAAATATTCAATCGGGGCCTACATAAACGAACGGGCCACAACCCTAAACTATGGTGACGTCACACATCCCACAAAAGTTTAGGGTCGTGGTCCGTCTGCTTAGGTAAGCCCTCATTCAATGCAAGTTTGACCTAGGGAATTCTAGGGATTTTTCCACAAAAAAATTGGGAATTTTTGGCGAACTAGTTGGCAACACTGGTAGTCAGTATTGTTATGTAAATCCGCTTACAATTTTATGGTACGATGGTGTACGATACGTCAAAATTTTCGGAAAAATTAGTAGATTACGGTTTGGGATGGGGTTTGGTATTGCTTTCATTACTGTTTTTAAATATGCATATTTGTGATCTATTTTGCACCAAAATTATTCTTCTACCCGTTCTGGTGGAGACGTCAGCCCTTAAAACACGATTTTTTAATATTTTTTTAAATGTGTAATTTTATTTTCTAGCAACTTTTTATAAAAAAAAGGTAAATAGCGCATTGAATAGAAGATAGAAATATCTTTCAACTGATATGTAACACGATGAGCTCCATTTTTTTTTTTTTTAATTTTTATTTTTGTATTGCCATGCCATTTTTTTAAAATTTTGTATTTTTTTTTTAAATAGCGTTTTCTGCGAAAACCGTTGTCAAATTCAAAAAACAATAAGATAAGTTTTTAGTACAGATTTGTAGTACATTTTACACAATGTACAACTCAGCTTCCTAGCGATCATTTGTAGCTGTCCAGGATGGCTGAAAGTTAGGAAAATCTTAAAAAAACTAACTTTTGTTTTGTAGATAATACAATTTTCTTTAATATGATATATTTTTTAGCTCTGTAGCTGTACTAGTTTTTAAGAAGTTACGGCGTCTGGAATTAGAAAAAAATTATAAAAGAAATGGTGCTAGAAAGCACAGATAGTCCACCATACAATCATTTTATGTTGAAAGGAAATGAAAATATTTTGAAAACTGCAGCTTTGAAAGCCAGTCTGCTCATCTGGTTTCACTGTTCTTTTGCAAAGTCCAGTATTTTGTCCTATTTGAGCGTGTGCAGGTCCTCCTCATCTAGGGTCGGGAAACCGAATACCTGGTATCTCGTCCTCTGGTATGCCTCGCAGTTCGCTATAATGTGTCTAGATCTCTCTTCTGCCCGCCCGCAGGCCCGGCAGGTCGAGTCATTCTCCACCGCGATCCGGGTCATGTGCTTCCTTAGTCGGTTGTGACCTGTTATGATACCTGTCAGCAGACCAGCGTCCCTTCGCGATCTCCCCAGAAGCCATTTTTGTCTGGCTACATCCGGGCCCTTCACGAAGTCCTTGGTCTGTCTGCATCCTGTTCCTCCTCTCCAAGCGGTCGTCATGGCATCGTTGGCCCATTTATTCAGTCGACTTTGCAATTGCCTCTTGGTTGTTCCTAGGAGTGGTTCCGGCCCTACATACTGGGTACTTGCCCCGATCCTGGCGAGCTCGTCGGCCATCTCGTTACCCGGCACCCCGATATGTCACGGTACCCACATAAGTGTCACTTGCTTGCCCTCTCCCAAGAATTCTAGTGCATCCGCACATTCCTCCACAAGGGTGTTATTGATCTTGGGCGCCCTTAGTGCCTTTAGTGTTGATTGTCTGTCGGAGCATATATAAATATGCTCCTCCCTACCGTTCTTTATTTCTTCCAAGAACCTTATAACAAAATTTTTGGGTAATATTTCGTCGCCGTAGATGTGAATGCAACTAATTCACATAACATTACTTTTGAGTAAAATAAGATTAAACATTTTTTGTAGCATAGAAATGATTATATTTTTGTTCGCTATCATAACAAAAGTAATAAGTAAAAAAGTAAACAAAGGTTAGAGCTTTTGTCAACATAAAATTTGGACATTTTTAAAGTAGATGCTATCATTAACTCAAAATTGAATATTTTGTGGATTAGGACCATTCACATCTAGGGCGACGATTTACGAAAACCAAAATCTGAAAACCGCATATCAATAGCTGCTTTACTTCTAAAGTGATGTTTTGTTTTTATATATTTTAACGTTTTTTTCAAATAACTCGGAAACTAAAGCTCCCACGAATTTTGACAACAAAATTTGCAGTCCATATCCATGGAAATTTAAATCTGAAAACCGTATATCGCTACTTACAATTAGTTACAATTTTTTAAAATATTTTATCCCCCTTCAACCCCCCACCATCCTACCCAAAAGTTAACCAGTTCATGGTCAGACGATAGAGGATATTTGTACCAAATTTCGTTAAAATCGATTAAGGCGTTCTCGAGTTATCGTGTATACAGACAGACAACAGACAACTTTTTTTTTCGTCGATTATGGTGTTTAGTAACTGATTTTTCATAAAATCAAGAAAAGTCAAAATTTCACGATTTTAATAGTCCCCCATCTAAAAATATGAAATTTTTTTGTTCTGAAAGGACTTTAAAGACTTTACTGAAACAAAAACACCAAACGATTACCATAGCGTCATAGCCCATAAAATACCCTTTAAAACGGTATGCCGCATAGCTACATAGCTATTGTAAAAAAAAATCGCATATGACCGACTGATATTACCAAAAGTATACTTGCATTATTAACTATTTTAACCATTTGTGCCATATACAGGGTGTCCCATTGCCATGTGCCACTATTGCTATCTCGGTAACTATAGAAACTACACAAGGTTGGGAAAATTAGACAAAATGTAGAATTTTTTGGGGTACTTTGAAAATCTGTATAGTCAAAAACCATATTACCTCGAAATTCTTGAAAAAAAACATCGAAATGGGAAACACGTTCGCAATCAGTGTAAAAAGGCAACCTTTCTTAAGTCAACACTGGAATTATATTTTTGTAAAACTTACAAATAAAATAATGATAATAATAATATTCCGACCAAGATAACTTGTAACAGAAAAACTAATGCGTCAACTATGAATAGACTGTCATTTCAAAATTTGACATTATTGACACATCACTTCCTCTGTTTACAAATTGTCATGGTGGAGTATACAAACCAAAAATAAATTCTTACATTATGGGGCGGAGCATACCAACCAAAATTAAATTCTTAGCACATTAAGTTAAAGCTTCCCCCATCTCGACATCGTCAATCACCAAATCGTCCAGCATCTCCTCCAAAGTGACGTGAGGCATATTTGAGTCGTAACTTCTGTCAAATTGGTCCACCGGAATGACTTTGGACGAGTCTTTAAAGATGTTGACGTTTTGGCGGAGGGCCGGGTCTTCTTCCAAGTCGTCCATGAATTCATTGAAATCGCTAAAAAAACAAAAAGATTAAATAGTTTTAAAACCTCCTAGATGTATACTAGAATTTTGAAATATAGTGGGGTGCTGTAGAATTTCAATTAGTCAAGTTTTACTCGCATAAGAATTTGCGTACTGAAGCAGCACCTTACAGTTCGCCAGAACTCTAAGATGCTGCACAAATTCGGCGCTCATGCGAGTAAAACTTGTCTAATTCGACGGCTGTATTCCACAATTAATACATAGTAGGCGAATAGAACTATAGGATGCTGTAAAAATAACCAATAGTTTTGGTCGCTTGAGTGAAAACCTCCGCGAACAGTTCGACGAGAACGCCGTGATTTGCTACACCGACGGGTCCAAACTGTCGGAGAGGTAAACCACAGGATCGGCGGTTTATGAAGACCAGGAGGTTTGAAAGAGCTACCCGCTCGGAGAGCAAGTCACGGTCTTTCAGGCAGAGGTGTATGCCATAATAATGGCTGCAACCATGGAAGAAATAAAGAACGGTAGAGAGGAGCATATTTATATATGCTCCGACAGACAATCAGCCCTAAAGGCACTAAGGGCGTCCAAGATCAACAACGCCCTGGTGGAGGAATGTGCGGATACACTAGAATCCTTGGGAGAGGGCAAACAAGTGACACTTATGTGGGTACCGTGACATATGGAGGTGCCGGGTAACGAGATGGCCGACGAGCTCGCCAGGATCGGGGCAAGTACCCAGTATGTAGGGCCGGAACCACTCCTAGGAACAACCAAGAGGCAATGGCAAAGTCGACTCAATAAATGGGCCAACGATGCCATGACGACCGCTTGGAGAGGGGGAACAGGATGCAGACAGACCAAGGACTTCGTGAAGGGCCCGGATGTAGCCAGACAAAAATGGCTTCTGGGGAGATCGCGAAGGGACGCTGGTCTGCTGACAGGTATCATAACAGGTCACAACCGACTAAGGAAGCACATGACCCGGATCGCGGTGGAGAATGACTCGACCTGCCGGGCCTGCGGGCGGGCAGAAGAGAGATCTCGACACATTATAGCGAACTGCGAGGCATACCAGAGGACGAGATACCAGGTATTCGGTTTCCCGACCCTAGATGAGGAGGACCTGCACACGCTCAAATAGAACAAAATACTGGACTTTGCAAAAGAACAGTGAAACCAGATGAGCAGACTGCCAGACCAGTGGTGCAGGCGGTGGATTAGGGGCAGGCTCGGGGTAGGGCAGAAAGGGCCCAGGGAGGCCTACTTGCCAGGCTTCGCGCCGCCCGTTCTCTACTACTAACTACTTTGGCTCGCTTGCGAATTCAGCGCTGTGAGCAAAACTTGTATAATTTGACAACACTTCACTGTACTTCGAAATAAATACATGGTAAAACAATACTGAATGGCTATAACTATAGGGTGCTGCAAAAATAACCGATATTTTTGGCTACAGTACGCAAATTCAGCGCTCATGCGAGTAAAACTTGTTTCGACGGCTGTATTCCAAAATGAATACATAGTAGGCGAATAGTGAACGCCAGAAGTATAGGGTGCTGTAAAAATAACCAATAGTTCTGGCTTGCTCGCGAATTCAGCGCTCATGCGAGCAAAACTTGTCTAATTCGACAGCACCTCACAATAAACCGAAATTAATACAGAGTTAGACCAATAGAGAGCGCCAGAATTGTGGGGTGCTGACATTTATGAAAGATCTTTGACCGACCCTCAAAGTAGGCGAGGTTTGGTGCCATCTATTGATAAATTGGTGAAATCCATCAAAGTGTCACCTTGTGGGCCCGTTGGACACCCACTAATCTTGGTTTAGACCTGGAACTCGCAAAAGAATAAATTTTCCTGGACTGAAACTTTCTTACATCGCCCAGGTGAAATAAACGCTTTCCAAAGTGGAACTCTCTTATCCTGGCTAGCTGTTATTTCTACCAAGGGTGAGCAGGGACTTTGTCTCATTGGCGGTTATTTCTCCAATTATGTGCTAAAATAAGTTTGACTTACTTTCCATCCACACTAAGTCCGGTGTCATCTTCGGCCAACCTCTTGAGTTTCCAAATTCTCTGTCTCCTTCTAAAAGATTTTTCGCCAAAGTGTCTTTTAACCAAAATTACGTCGGGTGTCTTGTCCTTATCTAGACTGTCAAAGTTTGTATCATTTATGTTGCTATCTTGAATGTTGTAGCTAAAAGAAAGAATTAAGAATTATGTTGGATCCGCATAAATCATGCTCTTAAAAAGACTCAAAACACTTTTTACATTTGAAAGATCTGCACCAATCATACTTTTGGAGAAACAGAAAACAATAAAAGCAATAATACCGCGAAAGGAAGATTTTTCTCTTTTCCCCCTTTTCCTCAGATTTCACTTTCTAAAAGGGAAAGGCTCTTTGACTATTGATACCTCTGATACCTTTGTAGGCAGGCTGAACTTCTTGTAAGGTATATTGGAATGAGTATTCGTCCTCCCAGCAATGTTTGACTATTATATTACTTTATGCTCAAATAATAAGATATACAGACCGCTTCAAGCTACTGCGAACATAGGGGGAATCAAGTGCAATTTACTCTCCGTGCCGTACGACCGAGGTGGATTCGAAGCACGCTACAGTGTTATCTTTTGGAAATTCATTTTGTTTTTATTATTTTGTTTTATTTCTGCCTTGCTCGAGAAACACATGGGTAAGTTCTTAATTGAAATAATACATTTTTAAAACTAAAAATGGATGTCTACGAAGTTGCCGAAAAAGTGCAGATGGTCAAATGGTCAAATCGTCATAACCCAACACACGTTCGATATTGGTCGAGGGAAAATTTGCATTTGTATTTTGACGTAAGAACACAGTATCCCCAAAAACTAAATGTTGGGGGGGGGTATTGTAGGGGAACACGTAATTGGGCCATTTTTTATTAACGGCAATTGCAATTTGAATGGTCCTAGATACTTGGATCTACTGCAGCAGCACATTATTCCAACTGCTAGGCAGTTGTTAGGTGTAAGATTTGGTGAAAAATGGTTTCAACAAGATGGTTGTTCCGCTCACAATGTTGGCCTTGTTAGGGAATATCTTGATAATGTATTTCCTAATCGGGTTATAAGTACACGGGGAACTATTTTATGGCCAGCTCGATCTCCCGATCTTGCTCCTAATGACTTCTATCTGTTTTTGAAGAAGCTTTTCAAATTATCACCCCTAACATGCTTGGAAACGTCAGAAGGGGTTTTTATAGTAGGCTCGGATATTGTCTAGCCGAGCAAGGAGGACTTTTCGAACATTTGCTTTAATTTTTTTTTGACTGTGAGAATCTTTTTGGTTTTTAGAATGTATTATTTTATTTTGAGAACTTGCTTTTATTTTGTTTCTCCTTATTATTTTCATTGTAACACGTCGTCACTGATAAATCTGAGCAGTTGACAATAAAACGCTCTTATTTATCAGTGACAAAAAATAAGAAAATTACGTTATAAAAATTTGCGTATTTATTGACCAAATTCCGGTTTCATTGACTACGCTCCACACAGCACCGTGGTTAGAGGCGTACTAAATACCAAAGGAAAGTCATGCAAGTGGTGATCGCAAGCCTGAGTATTGGTTGCTTCACTGATAGGCGTGCGGTGTCTCTGCATGTACGTACACTGGCAAATTAGACTTATTTCGCCCTATGTTCGCAGTCGCTTGAAGCGGTCTGTATAATACATTACCCCATCACAGAATCTCCAGGCTTTAGAACAGCGCCCAGATGGGTCTTAGTATGAATAGTGTTGTCGCTGATTCCCAACTCTGAAGCTCTTACGACCCAAACGTCAGCCAAAACGTGACGTTGAGATATAGAACCTTGGCCAGGAAAAATTTTTCGGTCCTGTAAAAATAAATCACCACTTAGGTGACAGGGAAAAAAAAGGTGGTATTTAAGTAACCCATAATGCACAAGACATACTAAAGACGTTTTATTTACGTCCAACAAACATCTGAACTTCTCAAGACGTAAAGAAATCTTTTTAAAAATATCTTTATTATTTCTTCTAAAAATTATTTTTTTTAAAAAGCCTACTACAACTGATCAAACCTCTCTTTTAACACTTTTTCTTTCTTTTTTGAAGGTACTTCGTTACACTCTGTCTGTTTCAAACAGCGATACGAAAATAATGGCTAAAAAAAAATCTTGAGGACATTATTCTAAAAATTAGGCAAAAAATTCTTTGAAAATGTTTTTTTGACGATTTTTGTAAAATATACTTTGGATTTCTAGGTCACGATTCTTCAGAAACGACAGAAAATCTCATCCGTCACCATTCTGGAAAGTGGCAATTTTTACCTATTGCCTTATTTTAAATAAATACAGAGCGTCCTTAATACTTATCCTAACGTTGTAAGAGACACTGCGTATTTTTTCAATAACATTTTGTAAATTAATATTTTAAAGATATTCTGCAGGACTAGTTTTACGGTGGAGCTAAATTGCTACTACGCGTACCAATAAATGTCAAAAAAATGTTGAATTCTCACCATGTAAAAGGAAAGACAGAATTTGTGTGATTTTTCTGAACATTGACAGCGACATATTCCATGGCTATCTATTGGTTTTGTGTGTTTGTTGACATATTATTTATTTATTGGAATAGTATTAAAAAACTATTGTTTTGTGTGTTTGTTGACATATTTTTTATTTACTGGAATAGTATTAAAAAACTAAATTTTAAGGAATATTAGCAAATAAGTCCTGACAACAATGCAGTTGTTTAAAAGTTTGAGACAATGATGAATTTGAAATTAACTCTGTGTTTCGGACTTTCATTGTCTATATTTTATTTATACACGACGTTTCTATCAGTACAATCTCTGATCGAAACGTCGTGTATAAATAAAATATAGACAATGGAAGTCCGAAACACAGAGTTAATTCCAACAAGGCAGTTAGTGTAAACTTATGTTTAAAAATCGTCAATTTTTTGTAAGGGCGAAATTTTCTGACGGTTTTCGAAGAATCGCGACCCTAGTATCAATTATAGATAGATTGCCAAAATCATGTGATAAATTTTGGATAAAGGCGCCGCAGGCAAATATTTTTTTTGAAAATTTGAAAAATTTTCTGTATGTTTTGAACGGTGTTAAGAAAGGTTGCTAAAATTAAACAAAAAAATTTTGATCTTTTCCACATTTTGATGAAATAGTAGAAAACTGTTGGGTTAGCTGCAAAACGCATTTTGAATACCCCGATACTCTTATCGAGGAATTTGTGTCTAAGATACCTTTTTCATGTCATATAAAGTTAATTTTTATAATTATTATTATGTCGAAAAAAATCAAAGAACGTTAAAATATAACAACAATTCTTGGGCTTTTGCCGGATTGGCTTTCTCATTTGATTACCGTCACTTTTTTGAGTCCCGTAGGCACTATTAACTTATTCCGATGGGTCATCAACTACTTTCGTAGTCTACCGATTTAGGGAGTGTGCTAGGTCCGCCTCTACGTGATATCCGATCCCATCCGGCCTGGATACCGGCGTGAATAGAGGGGTAGGGCCTAAGATACCTTTTACACTTATTTTCCCTGGGTTTCCCCCCTTACCCCGCTCATCAAACCGGTCTGATGAGCCCCTAGGATGAGCCCCTAGGAAGGCAGTTTTCTTTTCCCAGAAGGATTTAATTTAGCCTAAAACCCTTTGTCGGGGCTACGGATCTTTAACGTGCTCCACTATCAATATATGGATCACACGGGACCGTCCTCTTAACGTCCTCTCCGAGGGACGGTATGGAATCGAATTAGCCTGCCTTCTAGCTAATTCGGCCTACTGCGCTTCATACTGCGTTTTACCTTAATCTAAGTCTAAGTAGACTACCCGCAAGACCCGAGACTTGAACCCGGCATCTCTTGCTTGAAAGTCGCGGCGTTAACCCCGACACCAAGCAGCTGGTGTAAAAACCTCCTTCCCATTCCCTTACATTTTATCACGGATCTGCATCTCCTCTAGGGGGCCATCCATAAATAATATTTTACACTTTTTGACCACCTCCCTCCCCAATGTCACAAATCGTCACGTTTGTGATGACCCTCTCCCTAAAATTATGTCACAAAATAAAATAGACAAACCACAAGTTAAAAAAAAAACAAAAAGTTTTGCATCTCCAAATGTCATTTAAAAGATATCTTTTAAGGGACATCTTAAAGTCCTATCGTCTATCGTCCAGGCATCTCTAAGATATCTTTTTGGAAATTAAATGAAAAAAATTAAGATGTCTTTGTGCTACCTGAGAAGTAACTAGGGTGTAACCTTTATTTGACATTTAGCTCAATGACTTAAATTATATTGCACATGTACTAGAGGAAAACTGTAAAACAATAAGGGTCTGCGCGTCAACACAAGTAATCCTTGTAAAATTGTAAAAATATAAAATTTCGTTATGATTGGTGCCGAGGTTTTTGAGTTACAGTGGTTACACAGTTTAGGGACGGACAGAACGACGGCGAAACACCAAATTCGTGAAGACTCATCAAAACATTACTTTACATTACTTTTACCAGAGGTGAGCAAATGGATTTGATAGTTGTTAGGAAATTGTGTGTTGGCAATGATAGTTGGTAACCCCTGACAATAAATAACTTTGTCACTGTCAGATTTTTGATTAAGAAACGTCAGGTTTAAAAATGGAATTTTGATGTATCAAAAACTGTAAAAATACAGGAAAAGTGAAAAAAAACATGCATTTACCAAGCTGGAAAATTAATAAAAATAGCGGAATTTGCGAGATAGGTGAGCTACAAGCAGTAGTTACAAACATACACATTATTTTTCCATGTTTTATTGTAAGAAAAGGAGTAACAAAAATATAGATCATAGGAGTCTTTATGTTTTACCTATTATTTACATTTTTAATATCTACCATGTGTATTCACTGTTTTTGTTTTATTTTTGTCAAAGCTTGACATATTTTACTAACCAAAAAAAATCAATCTTTCAAAAACTGTCTGGGGAAAGTATAAAAAGAGACAACAAAACATCAGTCCTTTTCATAAAATCCGTTTTACATGCAAATATGAAAAAACTAGAAAGAGAGGGCAATATGAGTTGCCCAACTCTGGTAAAACAACAACTGTCAAATGTATAGATGGCCTCTAGTAAAACAAAACATGGAAGATTTAAGATTTTACGGCAAATAAAGTGGCATTATCCCAACTCAAAAACAAGTAAACTGTGACATATGTGTCATTCCTAACTTCGTAGCAAGTAGCTTTTGGGTTATAAAGTAAAAATTATAAATTTTTATTTCATAGTGTATTGTAATATACTCCATTACGTTATCGGTTTCAGTCCGGAAAATGATACATTGGATCACTAGTCTGGGAATGTAATTACATTACATTGGTAGTCCAGTAAAGTAACTAAAAAAATTGAAATAAAATAATGGATTTCCCCCACTTACAAAATGAAATAAAACGTAAAATATCATTAAAGTACTCGTCTAGAAATTCCGGACTCGACTCCTTCGTTGCCTTGTCTAGACTTGTACTTTAATAGAGCATTTCCCGGCCTTGTAACGTAAATTACTATTAAAAACACATTTTTCTGACAATTCTGTTAAATTTGCACCCAAAAAGATAAATTAAGAAACTAGATAGTAAAAGGCAACAAGAGGAAATATTTCTCAAATCTCTTACTACATATCTATTGTCTGGAGATAATAAACAGATTTTAAACATGTTTATAGGAGTAAACGGATGTATTAACGCAATGATTTAAGTTATTATTCGGAAAACTTTAATTTTACATTATTGTAATATTTGTGTTCTTTTTGATAAGCAAAAATATAACCATGTCACACAAAAAATTACCTTATCTAGAATCGGCTCGATATCCATAACAATATATTCCACCAACTGTTTGGGATTGCAAATAGCGTTAAATGGGTAACGCCAGTAAACTGTGCTGCTTAATTCAGCAACTAAAATAAATAAAATAAAAAAACACTGGTAAGAAATCTTTTTGGAAAAGAAAATTGTAGGTATATTAGACTGATTCTCACGAGATGTCAGCTTTTGTTTTTCACTAGCTAAAAAAACATGTATTTTTCAATCGAATTATAAAATATTGCTAAAAGGTCTGTTTGTCTTGTACATTCCTGGCGAAAAGGGACCCTAGTAGGTGCCCCCATAAAGAATTTTTCATAACAAACCCATTTGACACTTGTGTTTGTCATAATAGTATATAAATCTGTACAAATAGCTACGTTCGGTATATACATCCGATCAATCAGACTGCTCAAATCGTTCGGCAATTCATAGCGGAGGTAGGGGAGGTAAATCTGGCGCGTTTGTTTAATGAATCCAGATCAATCGGAGCTAGATCGATCTGCTCCAAATTTTAGACGGATTTTCCAGATTAATCTAAACTTTTAGGGTTATGTTTTTGTTTATTTTTATTTTTGTGTTTGAACTTTTTTGGATTTTAAGAAAAAGTAGTGGAAAATCAAAACCATTTAAGTAAGTTTACGTACGTAAGAAAACGCTCGCGCCATCGACAACGACTGGCGCGATTGAATCGAAAGCTGAGGGGTGATTTATAAACGAGTTGAGTTGAGTGGCATATTCTGAAATGTTCTTTAAATTGCCTCTGTCTCATAATAGTGGGAATTTTTCTTCAGCAAAGCCAAAGAGCTTATTGCAGTCTTCTGAACAGTTAACCTCATCATCATTGATATACAAACACAAAAAATAAGTCAACAGGAGGAGAATGAAAATATGTAAGTATAGTTTATCATTTTTTGGTTTCAATTTTTGTGTTGTTTTACTTTGACAGCTTTAGAGTCTAGAGTTGCTGCATGGTAATTTAATGCATCATCTATTTCTGTCAATTTTTTTTCAAAGAAGACAAAATTGTGCATTATCCATTAAAACTTGAGTAAATTTTTTGCTTACTTCTGTGAACTATAAACATCAACATTGATAACCCATAGTTCATTTTCCTTGCGTCTTATGGCTTAATTTTTATAGTGCAGCAACTCTAGACTGCAGCTTAACCTAAAAAGTCAGACAAGAAGAAAGTTCTAATTTTCTCTTGCTAAAATACAGTTCTTTGGGGTAAATTGTTGTTTTCCTAACACCCAACCAAACAAGGTACTATTGTTTTGTTACTATATTGTATTATTGTTTTTTTTACAGTTTCAAACAAAAAACTCCCCAAAAAGTCTTAAGAAAAATGATAGGCAAGGTATTCAAGGAACAACCTGCATATTGCCACCAAAGTGTAGCTACACGGGACCAAAGAATAGCTTGAGAACACATCAGGATTTCTATAAGTTCGTTTATTAATTGGAGGTAAATAATATATTGGTCATTACTCAAAGAGGGTCTCCAGTAAAAATACAAGTTGTGTTTATTTTGTAGTAGAAATGATCCTAAAACTAGTGGCTTAATTGATTTTTTTATATCACTTTTAATAACTGAGAACTTTAATTCTAAAAATTAAAGGTGGTCAGTATTTGGTCGTTATAACCTTAGATTATAACCATCTGTTTATCTTTTTTAAATCTATTGTAGGCTGGTTTTTGAAGGTTAAGTGCCATATAGAAATGACAATAATAACATATTGTATTTATTAACTTATGTCAGTATTGCAGCATGACATATTTTGTAAAGGCTTGTATAACCCAAAAGATTAGATTAGACTCTTTGATTGAAGTTATATTTTTACCCATAGGGTGTCGATTGTGTCAAGTACATTAAATAAATAAATATAATTAATATTAGGTTTAATCAATAAAACAGATATTACATAACTCAGTAAAATTTGATATTATACAATACATACACTTATTTTTTTTTTAATATAATACAACTTACAATTGAAATTGCAAAAGCTAGCCTATAACATTAAAAATCAAATTGCAAAAGATAGCCTACAGCATTAAAAAAGTTAAGTCTAAACATATCTGGACACTAGAGCTAAAGCTTAATTAAAGAAAGTTAATAAAAAAAAAAACGTACCAAAGTCACACAAAGATTTCTGCTCCACAGACCTACTAACAACGTTTTCTGAAAAGATGACTATGCAGTAAACATAAAGTTTGTATCTTTAACTATCTATACTTATTAACCTAGTAGTAAAAAAAGGGAGGGGGGGCTGGTAATGATAAAAAAAATTGTCTGACCCTCTCCTTTAACATATTAAAATTTGAAAAAATTTAATGGATGCCCACGCTCCATAATAAATTGGAAGGAGTTCTTTCTAGGCCTTTTTATGTAAAATAACTTCTTGAGTCTCTATGGTTTTATCAGAATAATGTTCGTCATAACTAAGAACAATAAAAAATAAGTACCGTATTTTGTAAAACTCATTCTGTATCAAAAATGTAATTTGTAAAATCCTTTTTTTTGCATTCTTTCAGATATAGCTTGATCAGGATTCAGCCTGCAGTAGGGTGATGAGTTCTGGTAAACTGCAATGTACTTTTTTAGTGTGTTTGTTAAATGATATTTTTTATAAACCAAATCAAAGTGCCTGTACTAATTTCAAAGAATAAAAAAAATATATAAATTTGTGTTCCTTATTGTTGCAAATTAGACCGCAGTGTTAAACCTGGTTTGACTTGTAAAAGCACTTGTGTAATACTTACTAATAAAGAAACTAAACTAAACTTTGAATTTAATTGTGGTTTAGAATGTGCTCTCATAATAAGCTAAGGTATCACATTCTAAACATCAATTAAATTTAAACTAGGTTTAATATTGCGGTGCAATATGCAACGAATATTTGTATAAATCACTACATTTAATCCACATGCCTATGATACAAAAGTGGTAAAATCTGGATGGCCAAAAGTGGTAATCTACTGTGGCTGATGTTCGGAATGAAGGCGGCACGCCCCAGGAAGCACCATACTTCAAGTGGGTATCCGACTCGTGGTCGCCTGGAGAAAGCGCGCCGCTTCGGAGGGTACTTTCGGCTCGAAAGCCTTTAGTTTGCCGATTTCGGTCCATGGGGATTTGGTTTATTGGGTATCTTCAAACATTATTTGTTGTCCGTACACTACAGCACAAATAGCTTTTAAAACCATGTTATTCATGGTACCTTTGAGACTCAAAAGCCCATCAGCCGAAAAAAAAAACAAAAATTAGGTTAGAAAGTTTAAATCTGAACCCGTTTGGTAATGCGACTTGCTCGGATTAATCGACGATCAGCTGATCAAAAATCCGTCTGATCTGCGATCTATATACCGAACTTAGCTAATGTTTACTTACATTTGTTTTGTTTTGAAAAGTTCATTCGAGGTTAAGGTTACAGATTGACAATCAGCTGATGTTTATGTAATTTGTTTCGTTGTTGATAGGTGGAGACATAGGTTTTTACAGGGCGGGGTGTTTTTAGGGATTTTTGTAGTTGTCCGCTATTCTGACTTTTTTTCGTAAAATAAAGTATCGTTCATACAAGGCATAGTCATAGTGTTAGTTCTAATTTTAGTCGTAAGGCTATCTCTGTCTCGTTAAGAAAAAAAACAGTGATAGAGATAGCGTTATGACTAAAATTAGAACTAAAATCTAAAACTATGACTATGTAAGGTGACCAACCGTCCCAGTTTGGCCGGGACAATCCCGATTTTTAACCATTTGTCCCGGGAAAAAAATCCGTCCCGGATAGTCCCGATTTTTCAGCAAAAGTTCCGGTTCTCCCCGGTTTTGATACCACTGTATTTTGTAACTTTAAAATCACTGCAATTAAAAAAGCGGATGTTCTCTGCCTATAAATTTGAATTGAAACCTTACTTAAATTATTTTTCTTTAATAAGTATTTTGGAAAATACATCTTAATATTATTAGGGATGCATACAAGGAAAAATACACCACGCTGGGCAAAGCGCTGTAACAAAAACAATACAACAGAGAAAAAAACAAGAATACAACAATAAACGGTGATAAAAAACTGAACTTTTTGCAAATAAATAAAAACAATAACTTTAATACTTAATGGGCTCGCCGTTCTTGTCTAAAACAAGCAAAAGTTTATTTTAACTTCCTTTTTTTTGGAAAATGGACATCTCATGATAATCAGCCATTAGTGTTTAACACGCTAGAAGTAAACTCAATTTATTGTAGATGTAAATTCAATTTATTCTAGATGAATTTACATCTGAAGACTTTAAAAAAATATATAAATATTATTTATAACAATTTTTTGAACGAATGGGTTCAGGTTATCGTTGTTTTCTTTTTAATTTTACGTCTACAATGGTCGTAAACCAAAAATGACTTGTAAAAAATTAAATGTCTATATTTTGACTTTTTTTATTATTTTATTATAAAAAAATAGGACAAGTTTGCATTAAAAATCAATACTCACGTTTGGTTCGGTAAGTTTTTTACCCATCATTAACCTAAATATGAATAAAATGGGGTTCTATACCATAATAATACCCTTTAGATCACAAATTATACGATTAAAAATTAATTAAAATTGTAGCTTGACAGCAATTTTAAGTGATGTTAGAATATATTGCCAACGATTTTGAAGAGATGGTCAGCACTGCACTCTCAAACTGTATGAACAATAAGTTCCAACAACTGGAGAGAATGGCTAGGCACATTCCAAAGAGTTCATTACAGAAACCTAAAGGAAGAGGATGATGAAACTCATTGAGCTCACCAGGCAAGAGATCCGCAAAAAATAGTTGACCTATATGGGTAGTTCTCCAGAAATAGGTAAAAGAAGAAATAATTGGCAAGGACTTTTTTTTTAATTAATGGTTTAAAACATACTTTATTTAATTTTCTAATAAGAATCAGTAGTTAAAATAGATAAAAAAATATTTGATGTAAAGATTTTTTATATTTTATGCAAAGCAAAAAACGTCAAAATAAAATTAAAATCTCCAGGGGAGTGAAAAAAAATCATCTTAAATTTAAAATATCCTTCTCCAATGCATTTCATCAGTATACAAAGTGGTAAGACAAATCTTTCATGTTTTAGAAAGACAACGTGCAGGGGACTGAGAAATCGTCTGGCACAGCAACTTTTTTTACTTACTATTGACACAGAATTTCTTAAAATTGCCTTAAAAATACTATCGTACGCTAACCAGAACTAACTAAGAACTTTGTTTTTTGGTTTGCCATGATTTATTGCAAAGTTATGATTGTTTTCCACAAAACAAAACTACACTTTTTTGCACTCGACGCGCGTTTCGCTAACAACGTGAGCATCATCAGGAGACGATAAACAATAAACTAAATTAACCTACGTTCTATCTTATATACAATCTTTTAGTGGGCGGAGATAAGACTAATAATTTGTGATTGATCACGATTTATAATCCTATCTCCCCTCCACTTTAGTTGAGTTGTTTATCGTCTTAGTGCAACCAAAGGTTCCAAATTCCCAACATAGATGATTTATTGCATTTTTTTCAAATACTTGAAGCACAGTGAACTGATAACAATTGTTTTTCATTTTTTTTAATTGAGTAAAGTTTTTTATCCTACAAAGCGTAAAAAGAAACATTGCTTTGATTTTAATTTAAAACTTTTAATATATTTTTTTTCATTGGTGAGTCCATTGGTATCTTTCACGGAGACACGACAGGGAATGAGATTTGGGGTACTTGCATGAAAAAAAAATAATAAAATCTCTTCTAGTTCTCGTTTTAGTTAAAAGATATTTGAAGAGAAACCTAAGTTTACCAACTTTTGTAGAACCACCCATATACCAGTCATTGTAAGCTGAGTGTACCACTGCACAGAACCAAAACAAGTTGCAAGCCTCTTTAACCTGGTGAAGGACAATCTCAAAAGTGAGTCACAATAGACCCCCTGCTAGTCGCAGTGGAAAGTTGGGCACACTCACAAACAAATCACCCAATCCATCTTCACGCAGAAAAAATTAGACTTACTTTGACCACTCGAAGGATCAATCAAATGCAGCGTGTTGGTCACTCTGTTTACCAGACAAATGGGCGATATCCCAGCCAAACTCTGAGTCAGTTTTTTCGACAAACAGACCACGCTGTCTTTTGAAACGGGTACAATTTCCACAGAGTAAGTAAATTTGTAGTTGTAAGTGTTGCTGTGAATGTCGTGAGATATCAGTTTTTTCGAGTGTTGGTATTTCACGGGCAGCATCGCGGTAAGAAAGTCGACCATCTTTTTGGCAGGCGCTTCTGTTGCGTAGAAAAAGTCAATGCCTCCTACAATAAAAATAAAAACAGAGTAAAACACAATATACACACAAAGGTTCAAGAGGAAATACTTTAATGAGTGAAAAAAAAATAAAAATTGAGAAAAAAGTTTTTATGCAGAAGAAATTTGTTTTGTAAAGTTTGAGTTCATTTTTTTATTTAGTGCGATCCAAAAATGTCCTATTAGTTTTTTTTAGCCAACAGGTTGTGGAGACACACACTGTCACAAATCCTCTGCAATGACTAAAAAAATACCTCTTTTTAAAACCAAAAAATTATTGAAAAGAGCTTTATATACTTTTTTTTGACACCAGTTGTTTTTTGTATGTAAGACATAATTCACATAATAAAAAAACAAAAAATAATCGCGCTCTTTGACACCCTATATCTCGAAAACATAGGACCCCCACATTATATGATAGGTGGAATGATAATAGTTGTTTGCTATGAATGATAATAGCCTATAAAGAAAATTACCGCTATATGTACCTGACATTTGTGAGCCTAAATCAGTTGGTATTGACAAAATTCACCAAACTCTGAGGCGAATAATAAAAAG
Organism: Oxystoma pomonae; assembly: GCA_963921995.1. Classification (NCBI taxonomy): domain Eukaryota; kingdom Metazoa; phylum Arthropoda; class Insecta; order Coleoptera; family Brentidae; genus Oxystoma; species Oxystoma pomonae. Next base: position 21,400,017 of record OY998165.1, read on the forward strand.
GGTTATTGCACAGCACTTATGAAAGGCAAAAAAACTAGTCATTCTGGTAGCACTGAACAAATGAAAACACCATATTTTTAGCAAAAACACGCAAATAAGCCGAAAAAACCTTAGTTTGACTAAAAAAACAATGCATTAAAATCCTATGGTAACTTTTGGTTTGGTTTAAACAAGAGTGTGGCTAATAAAAAAAGCAGGCAAATATATATCATGTTTACAGGGGAGTTCGAACCAATCTAAAAATGATATAACTTTACTTCTTCTATTATAAAAAAATATTTTTTTTTTATATATATTATGAAACATCAAAAATAATGTCAAGTCGATTCAATGGATATGACTACATTCTTTTAGTCACCTACATAAGGCATAAGGAAAAAAAGCTGATGAAAGTTCAGCATAAGGCGGTCATTTTTGTGAAATTTCTCAGGGGGTATTATCATTCCACCTACTTTTACTTCCGTGACTGGGGACTAGCTGCTTTACTTCTAAACTTATGATTTTTTTAATATATTTTAACGTTTTTTCAAATAACTCGGAAACGTTTTTTCAAAACACTCGGAAACTAACTTTATAACAAAATTTGTAGTCCATACTCATGGAAACTGAAAACCGTATATTACTACTTGCTTTTGTTCCAAAGTTACATTTTTTTAAAATATACATACCATATTGATAGGGTGGACTAAAAATATCTGAATAAAGGTAGGTAGATAAAGTCAATTACCTTATGTTTTTGCTTGTTTGCTCTGACAAAAAATTGCATAGAAATAGTGACTACCTAAACCCAACATAATGGTTATGATAAGCCTTTTAGGCTAGAAAAAAATCAGACCAACTATCTGGGGATTTTTTAGTTGATTCAAAAAATGTACAATACTATGGATAGTTTTTGGTTGGTAAAAGTTAGGCACTTCTCTGAATTCTTGTAGTGGTCCACAGTACCTTATAGAGGATTTTTACTTTCATAAATAGTCATATGCCCAGTGTGCTTTCATGGACTTTATATTTTAAGTAATAAAATGTATTTTTATTAAGTTGACTTCCAGATAAAAATCCTAACATTTAGAAAAATACCAGGATATCTTTTTGTTATGTATAATGTACCTGAGAACCTATCAAATATTAGAAAAAAAATATTTTTTAAAATTTTGACACAATTTTTGTTAAACTGTTTCTATGCTCAATCATTAACTTTATTATGATGTATTACAAAAGGTCTGTTTCTGCGAGCTAAACATAGTTACTATTTGTCTGAGAGAGATCCAGCATACTATCCATAGCAGCCCCACATAACTGTCAGAGGTAACAAGGAGGTAACTATCTCAAGAAGATAGTTAGTCATTTAGAAGGGTGTACAGGCAGGTATTTCCCTGTTATGCTGGATCTCTCTCAGACAAATGCATTTAGAAAAAGAGAACAATAGTAAGCTCGCAAAAACGAACCTAAAAATTGTATAAAACTAGTGACTACTTAAAAATAAAAATGGTACAAAAAAACTTTTAGGCTGAGGTACTAGTCTGGTTAATAATTCAATGGGTGCTTCTAGAGAATCTATATGAGAGATTTTATAATGAGTAATAATTAGACACTACCCTGATGACTTGTATCAGCCCAAAGTGCCTTATGTAGAATTTTTACCTTCTTAAATATTAAAAAAAATACATACCATGTATGGGCTTTATTCCCAGTGTGCTTTCATGTGCTTTGTGCTTTAAAATCAACTGTTCCAAGTAATAGAACGTCTTTTTATTCTCCGCCTTTTGGCGCACTTGTACCGAAGCCCTCCAGTGATCTTTGGCCTCCACTCTGTGACAATCGTTGCACATTTGATGACTTATGGTGTAAACTACCACAAATTGTTTTTGTAGAACTGCACCCATGACTTCTGCATGAACTGTAAGCTTAACCTAACAAAAAGAAAAAAATTAAAATTTCAGGAGTGGGACACTCCTGAAATAGGTGTACAAATTTTGTTTAAAACACTTTTAAATACATATACATTGAAATTCTTTGAAATGCATTGAAATATTCTCTCCTCAAAATAGGTGTAAAAATTTTGTTAAAATACTTTGAAATACATTGGAATACATTAAAATAATTTGAAATATATTGAAATACATTGAAATACTTTGAAATACATTGACATATTTTAAAATAAATTCAAATTCTTTGAATTACTTTGAAACATATTAAAATATTTTGGAATGTGAGCAAAACCTGTTGCATTTTCTTGTCAGTTAAGGGCGAGGAGTGGAAAAGTCCTGAAATAGGTGTACAGTAGTAGTAGTAGTAGTAGTATAGGGGTGGCCCGTGGGCCTGGCAAATAGGCCTCTTCATGGGCCGTTTCTGCCATACCCCATTCCTTACCCCTATGCCCCTACTTCCGCTGCAACTCTCTCTACAAGCCTCCCTGTCTTCTTTACAAAGTTTAGTATGTCAGCCCATTTGAGTGAGTGCAGCTCTTCTTTCTCTATCATGGCAAATACCCACTTTAGCTATAGGTGTACAAATTTTGTTTAAAATAGTTTGAAATACATTGAAATACTTTGAAATATATTAAAATACTTTGAAATTAAAAGAGTGAAATACATGTATTTCAGAAATAGGTGTACAAATTTTGGAGTGTCCTAACCCTTGTTTTAGAGAATAAAACTGTACTTTTAATATAATATACAGTATCAAGAGATTTACCTTTAATCGTTTTGAATGGGGTTCAGTCCAAACAAAGCTGGCATCTACCAGTTTGACCCTGTTCAGACCTTTTAATTTTTTCAGACACAAAGACAGAAGTTCTCTAGATTCTAGGGCACAGTGAATCCATTCCGTTGGGGGTTGCAAGTATCTAAGTAAATAAAAAAATCTTGAAATATGCTAAAACATTATTTTGCATTTATACAAATCAAAAATCTAGAAAATAAAAAAAATAGGTAATTATAAATTTTCCACATAATTATAAAATTTTGATTGACTCACAATTATCCTTTATTTTTATCGGGTTTTTTCAGGGATTAAGCAATGAAATTTTAAGTATAAAGGTTTCTTAACAAAGCAGAACAAAAATAAATTGAGTAAAAAAAAGTAACTGTAACAAAAGTATTTAGAATGAGACGATAACCACTTGGAAAAAAATCTTGTTACAAATTGGATGTAAAATCGCAAAATCCTTTGAAAAATTCTTAAGTAAACATCAAAGTCATTAGAAAAAATGCGAAATTATTTAAGAATAGACATAGAATAATCCAGAATAACCTAACCAAACAAACTGTAAGTCAGCAAATTGGAGTTTTAACAGGTGGCAATTTAACTACATTTTCTAATAAGATATTGAAAAAGTTCTCTCACAAAAAGTCTGCGAAGTGAGCAAAGATCCAGATTAAGCAAAAAAGTGTGCCTGAATCTGGTGCCTTTTGAATATGAACTCTTTCCCCTTATTAATACTGTATGCATTAAATTCACATCTAACCCTCTTTGTGATAAATATATTGTTTGTGGTAGACCATCAAATATGTACATGATCACCTTTCCATTATCTATCCATCTAGAAATGGTTTAAACAACACTATTTTTAAAAGTCTATTTTTGATGCAACAACTAATTTTATTGTGCTGATTATGTTATCAGGCAAGTAAATAGGTTACCTTTCACATCCTCTGCAAAAATATAGTGTGGCTTGCTCTGGAATCCCCTCAGTAATATTAACTTCATGACGTAGGCAACCTACACACATGTTCGATGGATTGGCTTCAATATCTAAGCCACAGTTGCAGCAACGGCTATAAAAAAAAAAATTCCGGGGTTTTTCCTTAACAAATGATTCCATAAAATTAATTTTAAAACAGGGTGGGAGCTAAATTGTTTTCCTTGTGTAAAAGCAGTCCTAGGCTCTTTGTACTCACGTTGTGCTTCCCGCATTCGTACTCTGATCTTCCTGTAGGTATTCCATGTTAACAAGGTTTTAAAATTCTTACTTTTTTCTTTTGTTTGCTGTATTTATTAATTCAAATAATTAAAAATCTGGAGATGACAGATTTTCTAACCCCATTTTTTAACATGCTTTTCTAAAAGCTTCCTAAGATGAAAGCTTTTCGGTAGGACCTTCTTTCGTGTAATTGCAGGCCTACGCATCTATCACAAAAGGGATCGTTCACTAATGGTTCAGAGAAACGTGACGTCATTTTATAATTTATTCTAAATGATTATGGATCTGTAATGAAAGAGCGCTCTACAAAAGAGCGCTTGTAACAAAATAGCGCCGGCCACAAAAGAGCGAAATGAAGACAAACAGTGCCGCACAAATAAACAATAGCGCTCTCCTTCATTGTATGGTTGCGGTTTTTTTTTGATACGCTCTTGTTAACATACATATTAACAAAAGAGCACAGTAACAAAAACGCACTTACCAAAAGAGCATGTAACATGCAAAAGAGCGATGCAGTAACAAAAGGTTGGTCAAGAAGTAGTTTTTATTGTTTTTAAAAAAATACTTATTTATACTTATCGGGGTTTGCTCATTTTTTTTGCTTTAAATGGGTTAGTTTTATAGTAAACTATTAGGTTCTAAACTGGCACTTTTTATCCCGATGCGAAGTTTGTAGCCGTCGCTTCGCTCAGGCTACAACTCGTCGAAAGATAATTATTCATGAGTGGTTTATATATAAACTATTCTATGCACTTTAGGATAGGAAAAAACCAAGATAAGGAAAAATTAAGAAAAAAATAATTAAAGCCCACTTAAACGGTACACTTTATTTACCAAACAATAGCACTGTAGCCTCCAGATGCTCCAATTTTTCTATTCTATCCATTTTCCTAGCCGTCCCATTTTTTTCTATTTTCTCCGTTTTTCAGAACCTCTTCATTTTTTAGATTTTCGTGCCATTGGAGGGAGCAGCAAATTTTGTTTAAATCCTTAGGTATTTGATTTAAATCCCTAGCGATTTAAACTAAATTATTTTTACAGGCGGAACAAATTTTATTTAAATCCCTATTAGGGATTTGATGTGAATACCTGAGGATTTATAGAAAATTTGTTTCCCTCCTACCAAGAAAAGATGGAAGTGTCGGAAAAATGGAGAAATAAATAAATTTGTACTTGTAAAAATTGGAAAAAAATTTAAAAAATCCCTAATAGTAGTTTTCACAACTAGTGGCTAAAATAGTACTTTTTTACAAGCGTTGGTTTAAACAACGAGCGCGTATATAGCGATCGCTAGGTATTTAAAAACGCGACTAAAAAAAATCACAGTTTAGCCGCGAGTTGTCAACACTATTTTTTTTAATACCCTTATCAAAAAATCCAAGAAAAACAGGAAAATACTTGATCACGGGTGCAAAATAAAATCCCATACTATTTTTACCTAAATTGCAAGAAAACTAGCGAAAATGATAATATGAACAAAATCTAATTAATCTTAGCTAAAAATTAAGAAATTTCCTTCCCCTAAATGGGACATCATATATTCCATACCACAGTGGCGTAGCCAGAAATCGACTTTGAGGGGGGGGTTCATCATTTAATAAAAATCAACTGCCTACCTATGACAAATTTTTAAAAGTTAGGTCCATTGCTTAAGCAGCAAACTTTATTCGTTTTTTTCATAAAATATTTAATTTTACAGCCAAATTCTCGCCCCCCTTAGTTTGCCGTCCCGGGCAAGGGCCCGGCTTGCCCGGCCCTGCTGACCCATGAGTAAACGATAATCGGAAGTATTTCTCTTTTGTTGTTTTCCCAATGTTTTAAAACATTGGCAAAAAAGTATTTATCTTGGAAAAGCGAAAAAAGGTTGCTGTAAAGCCGAAAAACTTAATTGATTTTTTTGGAAATGTTCGTAATGTGGAAAAAACGTAAGTGCCCATATCCTATTTCTTTCTATATTTAAATCTGGTTAGGATAGGTAGGTAGGTACCTGCTATTATTAGTACTCACCAATGTTTATGCCTTTTATGCTATACGTAGCGCAAGCGTAGGTTTAGACTTTAAAATAAATATATTCTATGTGACATTGGATATACCCTTATAGAGACGCTTGAAACAGGATTTCAAGATTTTTTAAAAGTTTCCCAAAAATTCGATTGTTTAATTAATGTAAACGATTCAGAAAACAATTTAAAATGTTTGCTGACTTAATTTTATTTTATAGTTTAGATCTCGAAAATACTACTATAGATGAATATAAATCGTTTTAAATTTAAAAAGGGATTTAGCCGGAGTAAATAAATAACAAAATCAGTGAATAGCGAGCTTTCCATCAAAAAAGCAATGCGCAGTGGTTCATCCCTATGACAAAATTCAAAAAATTAATCGGGATATTTTTTACAAATTATTATTTTATTTTATCCTATACTTTCCAAACTACCTAAAAAAGCTTCTTAACTCATAGGGAATACTAATTTAGTAGGCTAGTAAACGTGACAAAATCTCCATTTTTTTGGGCATGTTTTTGTACTCATTAAAGAAGATTTTTTTCAGCTTGTCCATTTTTGGATATGAAAATTCTCACAATATATGTTGATAGCCTTTATAAGTAATATATTCATTTCAAGGTAAAAGTGTATGGTGTTGCGTTTATCAATTAATAAAGAGAACGTTTGTATGATTTGTATTATAAACTGTAGTAAAGTTTTAGAAAGGAAGTTATGTATACAGAAAAATAAAGCTTAGTCTTTCTACTTTTATTCCCTGTAAGAATCTCGTCCTACACTTTGTCCAACTTTTTTAAATATAGTGATTTAAAGAACTTCTTGATATGAAGGTTGTGCCATAAGAAAAGGATGTAAGAAATATTTTTTTAAACATTTTTGCTAATCTAATCATTTGCATTATTTGTAACAATCTACTTATCATTTACTAAAATTTAATGTGATATATGATTTTTAACCGTAGACACGGGTTTCGCACTTGTGGTGCTCATCATGCAGTACGGTGCTAGGAAAACGAGATATGAAATTATGAAAAAATCTGACACAGGATTCATGTAAAAAACAACCATCTGTCAAATTGCAGAATCGGCAGATGTACCTTCAATTTAAAGGAAAATTAAGTGTCTCTACGGAGACACATATAATTATCTTTTTATACGACTGTCTTGAAAAAGGGGGTTTTGCTCATGGAGAACACGATCTGAAAACGGCATTTTGCGCACGCCGTGTGCAAAACGTTTTGCACACGCTTATGTCATTTTTGCGTACGCTTACGTCATTGTGATTTTTATTATTGTCACCCAACAATATAAGTTATTAAAGCTAGAGTGCATGGGACTTTTTGAAGATTGCCGAAAATTGGAGTTCAGATTTTTGCGAACCAAATCCCTGAAGAAAATATTGTGATGATTTACACAGAGTTAAGCAAGAAGATAATAGGTTAAAATACAACAAAAAAAAAGATATATAGGTTAAAACATTTATAAAATCTGTAAGACTTTTATACTGAGATTTTTTACCAATTAATAAAAGAAAATAACATAATAAAATTTTGTTAGCTTTAATATTTGATAATATTCCTCAACATAGTTATAACCCCCTCCTAATATTTTAGATTTTTAAAGGATCCAAAAAACTTTTTGTAAGCTAAAGAAAGTTTTTTAGCTGCATAGAACAGTACAAAGTTGGTTAAGGTTTGTATAGAGCTAAAACCTTTCGCGAATGCATTGCTTTTTTAATACACTAAAAAGTATGGAAAAACTGCGCCTGTTAAGTTTTTTCATATCTTTTTATTATTAAAAAAGTAAGTGTCTGTAAAAAAATTAACCAAAAGAATATATATGTATTTTATTATGCGTCTGGCTGTACAAGTAGTTCCTTCCTGTAGTCACTGGTTGCGCTCGTGTCGCCGAAAAACAATATTCCCCAAGTATAACACAGTATCGATTACTCTTGCGTAGCTATTACTTTCTCTATGTATTATCCAGTTTATTAATAAAAACGAGTTAAATCGAAATTTGATTTTTCTGCTCTTTGTTTATTTTCAGTCGTATAACAAGTATCGTAAAAAACTCGTTTGAAAACCTCTTTGCACACTCCCTCGACTTTTGGACCTCGCCTTTGGCTCGGTCTACCAAACTGTCTCGATCGTGTGCAAAGAGTCGTTTTCAAACCTTGTTGTTTAAATAACTATTACAGATATCCTAAGCTCTGGAGTTGATAAATTTAAATTCTGCAATTTGACAGATGGTTGTTTTTTACATGAATCCTGTTTCAGATTTTTTCATCATTTCATTTCCCATTTTCCTAGCACCGTACTGATGAGCACCACAAGTGCGAAACCCGGGTCTACTTACCACTTACCATTGCCTTTTTGAGGGAAAGCTCGCTATTCATTGATTTCGATAAATCGTTTGGTTTGTTGCTATCCGAATTAAAAGATGAAATCGGGAAATCCGAAGAAATTTTGCCATTTATGATAAAAAACAGTTCCCCAAACATTTTTAAAGTACATCAAATAATGAATACAATTGCCCCTAGCAGTGCGGAAGCTGAGTGCGCTTTTAACAGATTTAAAAAAATAAAAAATTCGATACTGGACTATATGAAGTCAATAAAAACTCGCAGACTTAATTTTTAGTTTAAAGTTAACATTAAATGTAAAAAATTGTAACAAACAACTGTAGTAATAAATTTTTTTACACTACATATTAAACTGTGAATATACTATTATATACAGAGTGTTCCAAATTCGATGCTCATCATGGGGATCTCCTAAAAGGTAGGAGATACAAAACTAAAAAAAAAAGTTAACAAATTCCGGGTAGTTCCGGAGTTACGGAGGCGAAAAAACCGAAATCTCGTTTTTATTTTTCTGCGCGCTTATTATTAAAGCTGTCAAAAAACGCGTAAAACTGATGCTCAATAAACCCAAAACGTCAGGTGACTTGACAAAATAAGTTTGCAAAATGTTATTTGTCATCGTTTATGAACCAAACGGCAGGAATATCGGATCGGTTGCTTCGTTTTTTTCGTAAAAAGTTAGTCACAAGATGGAAAGATTTTTATGAAATAAATTGATAGATCGAGACAGAGTGATCAAGCATCGACAAGTGACGGAGGAGTAAAAAGAAGGAAACATCGCAAATACGATGATAGCTATTTAAACTTTGGTTTTACTTCAGTAGAAGTAAATAATGAGGAAAGACTGCAGTGTGTGCTCATTTTTGAAAATTCTAGCGGTCGAAAATATGCTCCCATCCTACGATGGTTGGAAAGTCACGCAAATTTTTCACAAGAAAGTTGCAGAATGTACAAAAACAAAAGAACGTGTTTACTCAACAAACTTAAGTACCTAGCAAAGCACTGCTGTCCTCTTTCAAAGTGGCATACAGGGTGGCGAAGTGCAAGAAACCTGACACCATCGCAGAAGAACTTATTTTACCGGCTGCTGTCGACATGGTTAACATTATGATAGGAGAATCGGCGAGAAAACTAATTTCAAAGGTACCTTTATCTAACAACACTATTAGTCAAAGAATCCATCCTATAGCTGAGGATCTTAATGATTAATTGATAGAGAAAATGAAAGGCAAGCAATTTCGTCCGCAACTTGATGAGGCTACTGACAGTAATAAACTTTGTTACGTACGCTTCCTGGATGATAATATTATTGTTGAAGACCTTCTTTTCTGCAAAAGTATCGATGAAAGTGGAAAGGCTCAAGACTTGTTTCAAATTCTTGACAAGTTTATAACAGATAATAATTTAAATTAGGAGAAGTGTATTGGAGTTTTTATCTATCAGAGAAAATTGCAGCATTTAGGAAAAAACTGCAGTTGTGGATAAGAAAAATTAATGAAGATGGCGGTCAAGAATGTTTTCCAGAATTGCATAAATTCTCAGCCTTTAATGAGCTCGTTATCTGTCAAGACTTGCTGTCCCTTTTCACCGAACACGTTTCGAAACTTTCAGAATAGTTTGCAAAATAGTTCACCGAAGAAAATGTCGAAAACTTTGCATGGATTCAAGATCCTTTCCATGCACAATCTCCACCAGAATTGACTTCACTAGAAGAAGAGAGTCTTATTGAACTCTCTTGCGACAACATCTTAAAATCAAAATTCGCTGCTTCTGATTTGGTGGAGTTTTGGGTATCCATCAAAAATAAATATCCGGCTCTAAGTTTAAAATCTTTGAGGATTCTAATCCCCTTTGCAACATCCTAATTATGCGAAGCTGAATTTTCAGCTGTAGCTGTGATAAAGAGCAAATATCGTTCAAAGATCAACGTGGAGCAAGAAATGAGAGTGGCAGTGTCAAGCCTTATTCCCCGCTTTGAAAAAATGTGTGCAGATCACCAAGCTCACCTATCACACTGATTTTTTTTTCCTTCAATAATAATGTATTCTTGTGTGTTAGTTTAATAATAAACCTATATTTCATATTTCCAGTAGGATTATATATTATATATTTCCAGTAGGATTATATATTATATATTAACACGCCAGGACGAATTCGTATCAGGTAACTTGGATAAGTAAGTACCAGTGCGGAACGATGCCTATTTGTAAATGGTTCAAGGTTGGAAATCAAAGTGTATGATGGTGGTTAATGATGTATAGTGGAGGGTGACCAGTGAAACTACTGATGAGCCCACGCTGGTTACCCAGGGCGAAACATCGTTTAATCATTTCTCTTTTCGGTTTGATCTTTTGTGTGTTCCTTGTGGGATGCTCATCCAAGTTTGAATTTTCGTTATTTCCACCCAAGATCTTTTGATCTTTTGTTTTTTAGTTTCTTTTCGGTTGGAGGTTTTTTAACTTCTTCCTAGGTACATATATATATATAGTACAAAAAAACACGGGATAGTAAAAAAATTAACAAATTTTAACTTAAGTCAGTTTGACTGTCACTGTCGTCATTAAAGTCTATGATAATTTTTTCTCTGGGTAGCAGATCTATATTTACATATGATTTTTCTATTTTGTGGACATGAGCTACGCAATTTTCCCAGCTTTTACTTAAAATATTCTGTTCGCCTACCTAATTAGAGCTACCACAGAAGAATTTAAAGTTGACGAAACATTATTTCTTTTAACCCCTGCTTTTAGCTCATGCCATATGTGTTCAATTGGATTAAACATGCAATGGTAAGGGAGAAGTTATATTTTTGGCTAATAAGGCCAACGCATTTGATATAAACCCATTTTTTGATCATTGTATACAATGATTTGATGGAGCTTTAGTTGTGCAGTGGCCAGTGACCAGACGAATCTACCCAACGTTTATCTGGAACTTCATGGGTGTCAAACCACGTTTCATCGATATCCCTATTACTTTGTTCCATACTCGTGTATTGCAATTAAATATTCCATCCTCCATTTTTTTAAACGGGCCGATTCCATGATGACTTGCCGTTTATTATTTTTTTTATTTTAAAACCGTGTCTCACGGCAACACTGTATTCCTGTATCATCTTTTTTTAATCTTTGAATTAATGTTTGTAAAGTAGCAATCATTTGTTTCCTATACATTTGATATATTTTTCTAAGAATGATATCTACATCACCCATGTCCAATATCTGAGAAGTATTAGAATCCTTCCTTTTTCTTCTCCCAACTATCGGTTTATTTACTACACGCGACACTGTGTTTACCGATCTTCGTGTTAAAGCTGCCGCTTCCTTCACTGCCCCAAATTTTGATAACCCACGTTCAAGAAGGGTGGTATAAACGTCAAATATCACTTTTTTGTATCAAGTGACAAAGTGTCGCGTTTAAATGGTGTTTTATCACTTATTTCTCTTGTAACGCCATTATTCTGTAGTAATAAATTTACTTATTAACATTTTTCATACAATCACAATTAACAACAAATAACTTCTTTTGTAACCAAACACCAACTGCTAACTGATTTTCAAAACTACAAATCAGCTTGGTATCTTAAGTCTGTCCTAATTATTTTAAGAAAATTAATTTGTAACGTAATCAAACCCTAATGTTATAACGTTTCGTAATCAGTCATAAAGTGGATAAATTTTAATTCGGCCAAAACGTGTACTTATTAAGAAATAATTACTAATTTTTAAATCCGCACCTGTAATCCTCAGATTTTTTTTATTTACTTTCACACCCCGAACAATAGGTGATTATTACGGTAAGGGATTATCATTTATAATGAGTCTCTTAGATCTATGTTCGTACTATACAAGCAGTTACTTAAGTTTCCAAACTGAACCTTCATATTTCCCAACTGTAAGCAACTGAAAGCAACATTGGGGGATCGTCGGTGATTATATTGGGGATGGGGTAATTTGGCGCGGGGACGTTGCGGCACAACGAAATTATAACATTTTTATAAACTGTGATATATATTACCGGGTTGGGTAGTTTCAAAAATATATATGGCCGCAAAGCAACAAAGTAATATATAAATAGGTATTTAAGTATTGTAGGTATATTTGACTACATGCAGCACAGAATATGTGGACTTGGGAACGTGGAATAAAATTATTACTCTGTTGTGATCAACAGGTGAATAAAAAATTTGATATGGTTCTGTGTGGCTGCTGGATCAGGTTGAAAGGTTCGACGAAGTCCTTTACTACCACTTTCGTAAACAATACAGTTGTAAAGAAGGTATTGTCGAGATCACTAAATTCAAAAAAATAACTGTTGGCTTCTTTTTAGAAACCTCCGTAAAAAGTTGAACTTAACGACAGTGGCAAACCCAGGAATTGACTTTGCGGGGGGGGGGGGTTAATGATAAATAATAAAAAAAAACCTAACTAAGATTAAATGTGACCATAGTAAGCAAGTTTGCTTACAAGCGCGGACCGGGCTCAAATCATGCTTTAATGCGAAATTTTTTGAGAAAATAACAATTAAAATTACAAAATTAAACGAACTTACCCTGGTAAGTGACATCGTTGAATTTGGATTTTGTGGTACGCTTCTTCGTAGAAATAAGATAAGACTTGTAGTATACCATCCCAGTCACCGGTTATTTTTTCCAAAATTGCTCAAAAGTTTGTTTTTCCAGAAATAGACTTGTTGCTACTCGTTTAAATAGAAAATGTCATAAATTTATATCCTGGGTTCCAGATCCAGAGGCAGTGAATGTAGATGCATTTACTATTTCTTGGAAAAATACAAATTTTTATGCATTCCCCCCCTTCTGCTTAGTACTTAAAGTATTAAGAAAGATAAGATCTGATAAAGCCAAGGGTATTGTAGTAATACCATACTGGCCAAGTCAGCCCTTCTTTCCTATATTTCAAAAAATGTTATGTTCTGAGTTATTAATTATTAAACCAGATGAAAGTTTGATTTTTTGTGTTGACAGGAGATCTCACCCTTTATGGGAAAAGCTTACCCTGGCGGCAGGAGTATTGTCAGGGAGGCTTTCCGCATAGGAAATATTCCGGAAGAATCTTTGGACATTCTTTTGTCATCTGTGCGCAGTACTACTCTGAAGCAATACAACACAGCTTACAAACTATGGTGGGACTTCTGTCGGGTGAAAAAAGTAAATGTTTTCTCAACAGTAATATCTTATATCTTAGAATTCTTGACAATACATTTTAAAAATGGTAAGTTCACTTAATACTTACAGGGCAGCATTTAGTTTGATTCTTGGTGCAGATGTAATTAACAATATAGGTATAAGTAGATTTTTTTAAGGAGTCTTTAATCTCAGGCCAGCAAAACCCAAATACGAAACTACTTGGGATCCTGCCTGTGTTTTGGACTATTTGAAAAGGTTGCTCTTTTAGCTCTATCCACAGCGCATAGGGTACAAACCTTGTCATTAATAGACAACCGACTTTAATATAATATAAAATGCCAAGTTTATGTGTGGCTGCTACTCTGGAGTATTATTTAGAGAAAACAGAGAGTTTGAGAGAAGAAGAATCAAGACTTCTCATTACGTTCAAAAGACCGTTTAAAGCAGCATCAGCCCCAACCATTAGTCGTTGGATAAAATTGGTGCTTACTGAAAGTGGCATAGATACTTCAGTATATGTATACGGCACATAGTACACGTCATAGTAATCGCAAGACTGCAGGTTGGCCGGAAAATTCGAAAGTTTTTGCCTTTTATAACAGGCCTATTACTGCAAGTAATAGAGACTCCTTTGCAAGTGCTATTTTATCTAGTTAGTTCAAGGCTATAAGTTAATTTGTTTGTTTTGTTATTTAATTTAGAGGTTTTTTTTGTTATTTTTCATAAAACCCATTAATTTAATTTTGCATAGTCTACTTTGAACATCTACAAGTCTTATCTGATTTCGTAAAAGAAGCCTACCACAAAATTACAAAATTAAACGAACTTACCCTGGTAAGTGACATCGTTGAATTTGGATTTTGTGGTACGCTTCTTCGTAGAAATCACCCGGCCCCCCCTGTATTTTAACAGACATAAAATAATCCCATAAATCTAGCAAATTTTTACTAAATGGGGGCTTTAAAGAGAATGAAGTTGGGCGGCCACAGATAGTAATAGCCGCATAGAGAGGATTCCACAACTTTTGGTTTGAACTTTAAGTTGTGAGCGCCACCGGTGACTGAGATATTATACTACGAGCGCCATCGGTGACTGGGATGGTATACTACAAGTCTTATCTGATTTCGTAGAAGAAGCGTACCACAAAATGCAATTTTTTACTTAAAATTAAAGTAAAATCGTAAATATTGATGTGGTTTTGGGAATTTGAGTTGTTTATTTACTCTTAAGTACCTCTGTGCTGCACTTAAAATCCATTTTTGACACCAAATCGCTGGCAAAATGTTTTGATAATATTACATTAAAAAACCATTTTGACACGAAATAGTAAAAATGAAATTTGCTATAGCGCCGCAGTCGAAAAATTTTGGAATCTATGATTTTATAAAAAATTTTGTGGAAAATTACACATTACATTGTATTTTATTTCCTATATATTTTATTTCGCATGTTATTTGATTGTGCCAGGCTTCTCGGGGGGGGGGGGGGTTAACCCCAAAAATCCCCCCTCAGTGCGCCACTGTTTACAAACATTAGAAATTCCGATATGACATTACAGCTCCAACCCCCTACCCATTACTACGCCACTGGCGTAACGACTTACGTAGCCTTGCGTAAACTCTAATGAAGGCCTTAAACAGTCGCGGATATGGAGGGAGTCGGAGAGTTATAAGGCGACTTTTTTCCTTTTTGTGATGATTCGACAAGGCAAAAAATCACTCAATTTTTATAAAAACTTACTCAATTATTTTTTACTACAGATTACTTTTGTATTAATTTTCGCCGGCGGCGTTCTTTAGGTCAAAATTTTACATAACAATGCCAATTATTTTTAATAGAATCTTTTTTGAAAAACATTTTGGCGATAACATTCTTTTCAATTGGACTGAATTGAAAACATCATTTTTATGGCCGGGTTAGCAAGGATTCGTTTAATTTTTGCTGGTGTAGTGTAGTGAGGTAGGTTTACTAGAATAGAAGTCAGGATTAAGTCGTAAAATGTCGTTTTAAATAAATTATTTAAAAAAATGCATTTAGAAAAATAAATAAATAGTAGTTTTCACAACTAGTGGCTAAAATAGTGCTTTTTTACAAGCGTTAGTTTAAATAATGAGCGCAGCCTGGTATTTAAAAACGTGAGTAAAGAAAAGCACAGTTTAGCCGCGAGTTGTTAACACTATTTTTTTTAATACCTTTATCAAAAAATCCAAGAAAAACAGGAAAATACTTTTAAAAATCTCGAACGAAGACTACTTCTCGCAACACACCATCTTTACACTATAAATCTGCAGACAGTTACTAAAATCATGTTTTTGATTAAAGTATAAAAAAAATGTTTTTCGAAAGGAATTTGATTTGAAAAAATGTTTTTGGAAAAAAACATTAAAAAAATACCATTCGAAAAGGTTTTCGAACAAATTTCTTTGCCAGGCACAACTTTTTTTTTTTAAGTGCCTTTTTGTCTCGTTTTGAATGCTACTGAGAAAAACAATAGCCATAAATTTCGGGGAAAAGTACCGACAATAAGCAGGAATAAGTTATTTAGTTTTTTATTTTTTAATACTATTTTTGCGCATATTCTTATAAAACCATGCATGCAGATTACAATACTTCACCATTCTTGTATCCCCTTGGAGCATTGAATAGCGTATCCCCAATCTCTCGCTTACGCGATGTTGAATTGTTTCGTTTCATTCGGTCAGTCTCCCTCGGTAACTTTGATTAATCGCGCAGCGCAAGAGAACGCACCGACCTAAGCAGGAAACGCATTATAGCGCGCGTATCGCGTTTTAATTCGTTACGTGTTGCTCTGGCGATTTAATTTGAATGAACTTTCGCCCTTTATTAAGATAAATCTTAAATGTGGGTGAATTGATCAGTGTTGTTTTTTTTTTATTTTTGTAAAAAGGTAGGAGACTAAATTATTTCTTTTTGTCCTTTGGCTCTAATCAATGTGTCCTAACAAAATTAGATATGTTTTAATTTAAATTACCTTTTGTCCTTTATTGACATAAATCGAAATTAATTAATTCGACTCTTAAAAATCAGTGCTGATTTTTTTTTCAAAGGTAAAAATAAATGAATAATTGTTGCCCTCCTGTTTTAATTTGAACGAACTTTCGCCCTTGCAATGATTGTTTTAGTTTGAATGAACTTTCGCCTTTTATAAAAATCTGGAATTTAATTAATTCTGTTAAATCAGTTTTGATTTTTGTTTATATTTTTGTTGAAAGAAAGTGAACATTATTACTGCTTTTTTTCATGTTGCTCTGATCAATGTGTGCGTCCTAACAAAATTGATCTAATTCAACACGGCTGTTTTTATTTGAATTGACTTTTGTCCTTTAATTATTGAGATAAATCTTAAAATAAAAGGTAAGTGAATAACTGGATTTATTACTACTATATTACCTACTTATTTTTATCGTGTTCCTCTAATTAGCGTGTAGCAGAATTGCTTTAATCAAGTGGCGCAACGAGGGGGGGGTTAACCTCCCCCCCCCCCCCGAGAAGCCTGGTTATGGTCAAATTTTTACTTCAATTTAAGTTTTTTTATTATTTATCTTTAACATTTTAAACAGCTTATTTGAGATATTTAAATAAAACAGCTGGAGCACACCCCCTCCCTCTGGGCCATTTTTTAAGAATTTGTGGGGTTGTCTTCTAACCAAACCATATAGA
This sequence comes from Oxystoma pomonae, assembly GCA_963921995.1. Lineage (NCBI taxonomy): Eukaryota > Metazoa > Arthropoda > Insecta > Coleoptera > Brentidae > Oxystoma > Oxystoma pomonae. Next base: position 21,417,130 of record OY998165.1, read on the forward strand.
TACCAAAAATCTAATTTGTTTTATACATTCATCAAAAACGTGATTTTAGTAACTGTCTGCAGATAACTAAAGCATGGCTTTTTTGGTTACCGATGCAAATTTTTTATTTGTTTTCTCACGGGTGCAAAAGATTTCTGTCCGTTTTTTACCCAAAATTAAAGAGAAATAGCCGAAAATCGTAATATTGAAAAAATCTAATTATTCTTGCCCAAAAATTAAGTAATTTTCGTCACTTTTCACCAAGAATTTACGAAAAAATCATTTAAAAACATCGTCAAAATATCAAACTGTCAAAGATTAAAATGTCGCAACAATGAACGTCATCGAGTAAAAAGGCACATCGCTATGGAAACCCCATTGTTATTTCATTTACCAGCCGCCTTGATTTATAGTATATAGATGGTGTGTTGCGAGAAGTGCTCTTCTTTCGAGATTTTTAAAAGTATTTTCCGGTTTTGCTTAGATTTTTTGATAAAGGTATTAAAAAAAAATAGTGTTAACAACTCGCGGCTAAACTGTGCTTTTTTTTAATTGCGTTTCTAAATACCTCGCTGCGTGCTCGTTATTTAAACCAACGCTTGTAAAAAAAGCACTATTTTAGCCACTAGTTGTTAAAACTACTATTTTATAATTTTTGTCTGTGTGTTTGTGTGTCCGTTTTTCCCAGCATTACTCTGCAGGCAGGAAATGGGTTTTTTCATCAAAAACGGTTTAGAGGAACAAAAGTTATAAGAAAACGAGTAAGACCGCAGGCAAAGCTGGGGGAATTCAGCTAGTATATTATATATAATAAATCTGGTCCTAGATAGGTAATTTCTGTACATTGAATATTTTTTTTTAATTTTTGGTGTCGGCTTCCAAACAAATAGAAAAACAAATAGACAAAAATCCAATTTTTAGAATTTTTGCCTATTTGTTTTTCTATTTGTTCAAAAATAAAATTCCAAAATCCCAAAAACATTTTATGCAAACGACAGTGTATCAGTGGCGTGGCCAGAAATCGACTCTGGGGAGGGTTTCATCCTTTTTCCAAATTTTTAAAAACTAGATAAGTACTTAAAGAGGGGAGAGGGGCGGTTTAATAGATGTTGAGTTATTGTATACGAAACCAAAATACCTATTTTTTCAAAATTAACCGTTAAATGCGACAGGCAAAATGTTTTAAAAAATTTCACTAAAATGCTATTTTTTACGCGTTTCAAATGTTGCTGGCCAAAAAATTGCTTAAAATTAAACAAAATTGTACCAATATTCAATATTGGTGTAGCGCCGCAGGCGAAAACTTTGAAAAAAAATTTGATTTTTTAGGTTTTTTGTAAAATATTTTTGAAAAAGTAGATTGGGTTAGATGCCAAGAAAAGGTGGGTTGCGGTAGTATATATAGATTTGTTGCCAGATCATAAATGCGCCGCAGATGAAAATTTTAAGAAAACTTATATTAAGAAAGCGATTTATTACAATTAATGACGTCACAGCACCGCAGACAAAATTTATAAAATTTAAGACATCATACCAAACACACGTCACAAACCGGAGTAAAGGGTAAAAAAATAGATTGGGTTGGACGTCCTGGGGGGGGGGCTAATCCCCAAACCCCCTCCCCCTCCTGGCTACGCCACTGAGTGTATTATTCTTTCCTTCCATCGGCATCGTCAATTTTTTATCGTTATAAGTTTGGTGTGGTATAACAGACCTACCCAGTTGCAATTATAAAATGTCTTGATTGGGTAACAATCAATAAAAGACAAAGTCTAGTTCTAATTTTATTTTATAAAAATGTTTTCAATGTAGGTATTAAATAACAGACCTCAAGACAATGTTATACACTTGCTTTATGTTAAACAAGAACCGAATGTCCTTGTTTGCCGTTAATTTGTTTAAATTTCCCGTTTGTTTGTAAATTTTACATTGCCTGCTTAATAAGAGTGTACCCACTGTGTGCACTACGTGTAATATCAGTGTTAAATTGTTTAAAATATTAAAGATAAAATATATTACATTAGAACATAATTCATAACAGAAAATTTAAGGTAATAAAAAAGTACCGATACAAATTTGTTCACCTTTCATTTATCGGATACAGTAGCATCAATTAGGGTTAGTTCACGACATTGAAAAAATACCCAGTTCTCGCAATTCTCCGACTTATAATCTTGCTAAATATCTTCTACTAATCATCCAGCCTCTTCACGGAAAGTCACCATCATTCGTCAAAATTTCAAATCACTTCGTGGACCTCCTTAGAGACATCAACCTACAACCTGACGACCAGTGTGTTAGTTTTGGCGTCGAAAGTTTGTAAATCATTGAACAGAAGCTACTTAAGGACAACCACCTCTCTGACAGAACCATTCTGCCAATCAGTGACATTATGGACTTGTTGAAATGCTGTCTGCAGATTTTTTTTTCCAGGAACGGACATATTTTCGACAGGAAGATCCCCTTTCGTAGTGGTTAATATCTTTATGGAATCCTTTGAAAAACAAGCTCTGCAAACCTCATGGCAGAAACCCAAACTATTGCTAAGATATCATCTTCTGGGAAAATATCAACAACACACTAGAACAATTCTTCAATCATGTCAAAAGCATAAGAAACTGCATCATACTAACTCTGGAAAAAGAAGAAAATTGTCAGCTCCGTTTTCTCGATATTCTAGTCACCAGAAATAATTCAACCATAATCACTTCCGTATGTCGCAAACCAACTCATATTGGACAATATCCCAACTTCAAATCAAACCCCTACACATCAAACAAACTGTTAATTGCAAAATCTCTCATAGATCTGAGTGCCTTTAGGGCCGCTTGGAGCCAGCGGTGTAGCATATCACAGCGTTCCTCTCGAACTGTTGGTGGATGTTCTCCCTCTGCTAGAATTCCCTATCGGGAATTTCGACTTTGTACCTCTTATTGAATCTCCAGGGAATTCGGGTTGCCTTGATCTCAAAGGACGCAAGTGGCATCTCGCTGGTGGCCATTTGGGCGACCCTTAGGTGTCCAACGGCTTCCCCTCTTCCTCCCCACTGACCAGAGTCTCTCAGACGCAAATGAGTTGCCATCGCTTCCTTCTTGATCCAAGTCGGTAGGCAGTCCCAGAATGGTCTCGAGGGCTTGGATTGGTGTCGTCCTCATGGCGCCGCTTATTCCCCTGCACATTAGCCCTTGCAGGCTTCTGAACTTTTGAGATATGGTGGTCCTCTCCACTGCCGGCCACCAGACGATGGATCCATATTGGATCCTAGGTCTTAGTATTGCCATGTACATCCAGTGGAGGTTCCTGGGTGTAATACCATACTAATATATAAGATTAGGTAGTCTTAGTTATTGTTAGTATTCACCTGATGATGATTGCAGATACATAAGCATTCAAAACGTTGTGAAAAAGTAAAAATAAAGACAATAGAAGTTCCAAACTTTACATTTTTTCGGTACTTATAATAAATAATAAAATTTGTTTATTTTCCTATCACGATTTTACAATTACAAAATATCGTAAAGAAAGCAATAGAAACAAAAAACACTTTTGAAGTGTAGACACACTTGTGAGGATTTATTTTTTCTCTTAAAAGTCAAAAATTTAGTCATAAAGACGCTGCCGGGAAAAGTCACAATGGCGGGTAATAAGTCAAAACTGAGTTATTTTAGTCACAATTTGGGTTCTTTGGTCCCAATTCGGTTTTTAAACTCACTCTTTTAAGAATGTAACACTTTTATTACGAAATTTGCCCTTTTACGTTTTATTAACTTACTCTTATGACTACAGGTATCTTATTAATTAACCAAGTCTTGTATGGTTTGCTGCGAACGTTTTATCCATATTTTTAATTCTTTCTTAAATCTAAAAAACTTGGTCCACACCACACCCCTGGTTCTGTGCGGAAGTCGAGGACGGTTAATTTTTTCTTTTTTTTTTAAATATTCTTACTCCAATTTTTTCACAGAATAGTTCTCTTTTTTATTGTTTACAACTTTAATTATCCGGTTTTAAATCGAGTTAAGTTTTGACAAGTTATATTTATTAACCCCTCCCCTCCCGCACAGACCATAGAAAATTATCAGAGGGAGCTGTGTCCGCCTTTTTTGATCTATATAGGAGTTGACTTGATGGTAGCCCCCCCCCCCACGAAACGCTGAGGTCAGGCCCTCTCCCCTAACCTCAAATCTTACGTAGTTCGGGGGCAGTCTCTAATTCCACTAATTCCATAGGAGTATAACGTCACTATAATGTAACTAACAGATAATAATTTGAATAAAAAAGTATGCTTTCATATCGTATACAATACGTATCGAAAATGAAGCATATTGTTCTTTCATATAAATATCACGCTCTTTGTCGGAACAGAGAACATGCTCTATGAAAGAAAACGAAGACAATCTTTTCAATACGTATTGAGTACGATGTGAAAACATACTAAACCGTTGGAACAAAAAAAAACAGTTCTTCTAAAAATTCGCACATGAGATTGACAAAACTATGTTATGCTCATTATTAACACTTAAACGTTTTAAGTAATACTTCCTGTGGCCAATTGGGCTTTAACGATAGTTTTATTGTTTTAACGGCGCCAAAGGTCTAAGAGCCGAATTCATAGTTCTTCCTTCAAGGAACAAGGCGTCCCCAAGGTTTCTTGGGCCAAAACAGTATTCATAAGTCGCGCAAGGTCTCCTTATTAAGGAAGAGCTGCGTATTTTGGCAAGATTCTACGAGCCAGGCAATCTTGCCCACAAAAACAGATAAATAAAATCTGTACTTCATGATATTTGTCTTGGTTCTTACATATGGCATAGAAAAAATAAAAAACCTAATAAAACATTATAAAATCACGTCAAACTTTTCCGAGAAATTTGACGCGGTTTTTTCTGACAGGGATACAAAATCGAAGGACACCTCGAAGACCACCTTCGGCAAGGAAACCTCAAAATTCTCTTTAAGGGAGGACTGTGAATACGTCTCTAAGAGAATTCTACCTAGTTACATATTTGCGAATATAACAGTATAGTCCAAAAACTATTAAAAATTCGACCTATCCTAGTAAATAAAATAAAACCCGACGCAAATGGCATGCGTTCGATGGAAGACAGAGAACACCACATTTTGTTTTTAAATAATTTTTCTTACGTTTTGCTTTAAATGGTCATAATTTTTGTTTCCGTGAACTTTTGATGTAATAAAACACGTACTGTCTAGGAATCCAAGAAATGCAGTAGTGGATATCTAAAAATTGTTTTGTTAAAAGCTAATCTAAAATTTAACTAAATGAAAGGAGTGAGAGAAAAAAAATGCATATAGCCTGTTATGATACTCTCAGAATAGTTAACTAACAGATACACACCCTGCTCCTTTATGTGTTTTCGACTAAAAAAACACATCAAAAAATTTGTGCAGCTACTAAAATACCATTGACCTTTTGCACATGAATGAAAGCAATTAAATTAAAGAGAGGTATTATCTAAATGGGATTAAATTATATTTCCATTTAAATGAATGCTTGTGTACCGAGACCCATCAGCATCACTCGACCGATGGGCTCTTTCTGGTCTGATGTAATAATAGACCACCATTGGATTGGGTATTTCAAGGCAGCAGGTGTATTATACTATGCTTATTTTATCTTTCAGCATCTCCTTTTTGGTTTATTTTTCTTAAAGTTCCAGCGGCGCACAATGGTTTATCCCTAGGAAAAAACTATGTATATTGATATCAATATATTTTTTTAATATTTCCATTTTTTTGTAAAGAAATGTCCCCTTAATATCGATTTTTTCAGATTTATTTGAATTTTGAGAAAGTGGACGCCAAAGTAAAATTTTGTATTTATTTTCAATTTTTCTTTCCTTCTCTCTCCAACTCTTGCAACCCGTCCTCCATTCATCTCTAAAATAAAAACTGGCAATTTCCCTCTTTTTTTTACTTGTTTATAGGGTATATTTAACAGTTTTTTGTTAAGCTTTAAAATACATGATTTTAGTAAGTATCTGCAGATAACTAATGCAAAACCGATGCAAAAAACTTTTTTTTTTGATCACGGGTGAAAAGATTTCTGTCCGTTTTTTACCCAAAATTAAAGAGAAATAGCAGAAAATAGTAATATTGAAAAAATCCAAGTATTCTTGCCTAAAAATTAAGACGTTTCCGCCAGTTTTCACCAAGTATTTACGAAAAAATCATTTAAAAAAATCGTCAAAATATGAAACTGTCAAAGATTAAAATGTCGCAACCATGAACGTCACCGAGTAAGTAAATGGAAACGATTGTTATTTCATTTACCAGCCGCCTTGATTTATAGTGTAAAGATGGTGTGTTGCGAGAAGTGCTCTTCGTTCGAGATTTTTAAAAGTATTTTTCTGTTTTTCTTAGATTTTTTGATAAAGGTATTAAAAAAAATAGTACTATGTTGGGAATTTGGAACCTTTGGTTGCACTAAAACAAAGCTATGATTGTTTTCCACAAACCAAAACTACACTTTTTTGCACTCGACGCGCGTTTCGCTAACAACGTTACCATCATCAGGAGACGATAAACAATAGACGATAAACAAGCATTGTTTATCGTCTCCTGATGATGCTAACGTTGTTAGCGAAATGCGCGTCGAGTGCAAAAAAGTGTAGTTTTGGTTTGTGGAAAACAATCATAGCTTTGAAAAAAAATAGTGTTAACAACTCGCGGCTAAACTGTGCTTTTTTTTACTCGCGTTTTTAAATACCTCGCTGTGCTCGTTATTTATACCAACTCTTGTAAAAAAAGCACTATTTTAGCCACTAGTTGTTAAAACTACTATTTTTTTTTCCTTCATTTAAAAAAAAAACAGAAAACACTATGTTGTTTTTATATATATAAAGTTCTGCAGAGGAAAAGTTGTCTTTCCGCAGTCTCCCGCAATAAGATTTTTTTAGACATTGTAGTTATATACTACAATGTCTTAATTTTATGACTGCATAGGTTGTAGCTGCCAATATTTGTCTATCTGTGGATTAGGTTCCTAAAATTGTGGCCTTGTTATTCAAATATACTAGAAATACAGACCTTTTGTTTGCTATGTTAGTATGGATGTATGTATGGATTTTTAAGTATAGAATGAAATAAGTTAGTGGAGCGCTAAAGGTCAGTGCCGCACCCAGAAATTTTTCTCGGGGGGGCCTGAACCCAATTGTTTCTCAAAAATTATTTTTATAATAAATTTAAATCCAGTTTATTAAAAGAACACTAATATAAAAGTATATTTAAAAAAATCTGGGGGGGCCTGGGTGCGCACCTACTAAAGGTTATAGGGGATTAAAATTAGAGCAGAGCGCTAATAAGAAGGATAAAGTAATTATGATATAATGATATTAATATCACATAAGCCATTCAACGAAATGCTCAAGACTTTCCACAAATATTGACATTTTTAACATACTTTTTGCGTCATCTGTATTTCTTCTATATTTGGGCTTAGGCCAGAGCCAAAAAAATAGTATAAAGTATTAGTCAATTTATTAGTTTTTTGTTATATTTTTATCATTAAGTATATTTAAAAATTATGATATATATTAGTGCGATATTTTTACAATAAAAAGTTTTTTTATTTTTTTGGAAAATAAGAGTTTATTAAGATTACTTTCTTTCGTAGGTTTATTTAGAATATAAATTTTAATTTTGGATAAATATATTAAATTTTTTAACTTTTTACCACCCTACAAAAAAAAATTAAATATATAGGAATAAGTAATAAGCGATAAGAATTTGACAAAATAGTGGGGGGGGGGGGCTAAATAGTAATTTAATAAAAATTAGTTCTTTTTTGTCCTTGAATCTACATGGAAGTTAAAATTTAAGGGACTGTGGGATCTGGGGAGGCATCCGACTCCCTCCCTATACGTACGTCGATGTCACGACACAAATGAAGGTAGTCTTAGTAATATTGAGTAATTATTTACCTTTTTATCTATATTACACAATCTTTATCCTACAGGGAGGGAGGGGGAGGTTTACCTAAGAAAAAAATGGTAAATATGTGTTGAAAATATGTACAAAATTTCAAGTTTATCCCATAAATACCCTTAAAGATATTTAGTTTTCCGAAATTTAACCGTTCTAAACCACTGTGCGGCGCGGCGGGCGCTCCATGGAAGCAAGGGAATCGGTGCTTCCCCTAGAAAAACATCATCTCCTTAAATGTGATTTTAAAAATAGGAAACAATTACTTTAGATTTTATTAAAAATGCTAAATAGTCGAAGACATTAAGGTATACCTTTATGTAAATAGTAGTTTTCACAACTAGTGGCTAAAATAGTGCTTTTTTTACAAGCGCTTGGTTTAAATAACTAGCGCAGCGAGGTATTTAAAAACGCGAGTAGAAAAGAGCACAGTTTACCCACGAGTTGTTAACACTATTTTTTTTAGGTAATACTCATAGAGAAAGTAATAGCTACGCGAGAGTGACCGATACTGTGTTATACTTGGGGAACATTGTTTTTCGGCGACACGAGCACATCCGGTGGCTACAGGAAGGAACTACTTGTACAGCCAGACGTATAATAAAATACATATATTCTTTTGGTTAATTTTTTACAGACATTTATTACATAATCAATAGATATGAAAAACTTACAGGCGCAGTTTTTCCATACTTTTTAGTGTTAAAAAAGCAATGCATTCGCGAAAGGTTTCAGCTCTATACAAACCTTAATCAACTTTGTACTGTTTCATGCAGCTAAAAAACTTTCTTTAGCTTACAAAAAGTTTTTTGGACCTATTAAAAATCTAAAATAGGAAGAGGGGGTTATATCTACGTTGGGGAATATTATCAAATATTAAAGGTAACAACATTTTATTATGTGATTTTCTTTTATTAATTGGGAAAAAATCCCAGTATAAAAGTCTTACAGATTTTATAAATGTTTTAACCTATATATCTTTCTTTTGTTGTATTTTAACCTATTATTTTCTTGCTTAACTGTATAAATCATCACAATATTTTCTTCAGGGATTTGGTTCGCAAAAATTTGAACCCCAATTTTCGGCACTCTTCAAATACTCCCATGCTCTCGCTAATCCCATAAACTCGCGCGATTTCCAACCAAACCTGATTAAAATAACTCACTTTTGAAAATCTAAAAAAAACGCTTGCCACAGGCTTGACAGACTTTGACAAGCGGTGGCAAAAACCTGCAGGTACTAAATTAAAATTTTGTGAAATATATTTCGACATTGAAAAATGTTCTATCTTTCTTTCATGATCATATAGAAAGAGATGGACTGGGCAAGGTAGGTGTTTACTTAATACATACATTAATACATTAATTTCACTCTCCGCCGCAATGCGCTATGCGCCACAGGAAAATAGTTTCTGCGCGGCCCTATCTTTCTGTTAGTCTCTGTAAGTTATTATGTTGTCTCTGGTAATATCTTTATCAAAAAATCCAAGAAAAACAGAAAAATACTTTTGAAAATCTCGAACGAAGAGCACATCAGGCAACACACCATCTTTTAGTTATGAATCAAGGCGGCTGGTAAATGAAATAAAAATGATTTCCATAGAATGGTGGGCTTTTTACTCGGTGACTTTCATTGTTGCGACATTTTAATCTTTGACCCTTTGATATTTTGACGATGTTTTTAAATGATTTTTTCGTAATTACTTGGTGAAAACTGGCTGAAATGGCTTAATTTTTAGGCAAGAATAATTAGATTTTTTCAATATTACTATTTTCCGCTATTTCTCTTTAATTTTGTGTAAAAAACGGACAGAAATCTTTTTTTCGCAATCGTGATCAAAAAAAAAGTATTTTTGCACCCGTGATCAAAAAAAAGTTTTTTTGCATCGGTAAGCAAAAAAGCCATGCTTTAGTTATCTGCAGACAGTTACTAAAATAATGTTTTTTATGAAGATATAAAGAAAAATATTTTTTTATAATTTATTTATACACAAAAAAAAAATAAAAACGGTTAAAATTATCTTTTTAAAAACTGTATAAAAGCCATGATGCATGGAACTTTACTAGGCTTAAATCAGTGGCGCATCCAGAAATTGACTCTGGGGGGGGGAGTTCATCATTTAATAAAAATCAACAACCTACATATACCTATGGCTTAAAAATAAGGTAGGTGCTTGAGCTGTTGATCTGTAGGGAAGGGAGAGGGGCGGTTTAATAGGTGTTGATTTGGTGCTGTATACGAAACAAAAAACACTTATTTTTAAAAGCAAGTCTCAATTAGTCTCATTTGCAGTTTTTTCAAAATTAACCTTTTAAGTGCGCCGCAGGCAAAAATTTTGAAAAAATTACACTAAAATGCTATTTTTTACGCGTTTCAAAGTTTGTTGACAAAAAAAACTTTGACAAAAAAAACAAAAAATTCTCTGCAAATTTTGCTGTCTTAGGTTTTTTGTAAAATATTTTTAAAAAGGTAGATTGGGTTAGATGCCAAGAAGGGGTGGGTTGCGGTGGTATATATTGATTTGTTGCCAAATCATAAATACGGCGCAGTTGAGATAATTTCTAATTTATTACACGTTTTGAATGCTGGTGATAAAAATGTCATAGCACCGCAGTCAAAAATTTTAAAATTTAAGACATCACACCAAACATAAGTCACAGCTATAGATCCCCCACTTTTTTTGGGCCATTGTAGATTAGGTTGGACCTCCTGGGGGGGCGTTAAACTCCAAAACCCCCTCTGGCTACGCCACTGCTTAAATGCACGCAAGCTGTGAAGGAAACTAGAGAAGACCTTTTCTCTGTCGTGACCGACGAAGAATTCTGTGCGTCTTTTTTGTCTTTTTGTCTCTCGACGCAATAAAAGTTTTTTTGGTCTTTTTGGGCGGACAAAAACGGTTACTTGTTGTAGTGATGCTAGAGGAAAATTATATCCTTCAATCAGTGGTTGTGCAGTTACATTTTCTCAACTTTGACTTTCTTTGTTAGTTTTTTAGAAATTAGGGCAGTCATAAAAAATCATGGAGTTCATCAGGTACCAATTCTTCGTTTTTAACTGTTTTTTTTTGAAATCGGAAATAAAGAGTTAAAATTGAATAAAATAAAATGTAGAAAAATTATGTTGCTTTAATTTAACAGAGGAAAATCCTGTATGGTGCCACATAATGTTGAGACGTCGCGCGTCGTTTATTTTTTTACAATTTGGACAGCCATATACAAATCGGAAACAAACGGATCTGTATCAAAATTTAAAAAACAAGTAGTTTAAGGTTATGTAGTATCAGACTTCTTTTGTACCTCTTGAGAAAATTCAAAGAGGCTATATTTTACCATTTAATATTTTTTTATAATCTCCCAAACACAAATTTTAAACGCTACTGATTAACAAACATTAAAGCGGTTCGTATTTTATCGTCCATTGTATTCCAATTATTTTAGAGCAATAAAAAAACCTGTCGGAGTCAATTTAATGAACGAACAAAAAAGAAGAACCTTTCACCATTTATATGGACATTAAGGAATTCTTGGTCTCCAAGCACTTGAGGTACACATGCCGGATTTAATTGGGGAATTATACTTTTTACTTTGCCCCCATTACGAAGATTTTTTATGAGCATGAATAAACTAGCCCTAAAATATATTAGAAAAAGACGGCCCGCTTATTCATGTGGTCAGTCGTTTTGCCATCGAGTTGGACCAATTTTCATTTAGTTTCTTCGTTTATGTCAAGTATTGTATGAACCCAGAAAAAGTAAAATTAACATTACTTGGTACTATACAGGGTGTCCTAAAATCCGACTCCACGCTAATATCTCGAGAACCAAAAGAGACAGATAAATAAAATTTCACATAATTAGATGGTTTACAAAAAAGTATCTTTTTCGATGCTAATTGTATACAGTTGCATACAATACATTTTTTAAATGAGATACCCTGTATGTTTTACTTAATTCCCTCGCTAAGGGAAGTAATGTAATCATCTAAAAATCGCACTTCGAGATTTTCATGATCCTCCACGAATTTTGAGGTTCCTAATAGTGATAAGCACCAATCAACAACAAAATTTTACGTAGTGATTTGACGTGCAGACCCCTATTGTTTTTGAGCATTCCGCTATGACACCCTTTGGAGCTACCCCCAAAAAACTTCATCCCTAAAAAAAAATATTTATTTTTTTTACCGTGTGATACCTCTTTGGAAAGCTTATAAAAATCGTAGTTGAATGGCGCCAAAATTTTTGACTACATATATATATATATATATATCACATAAAAAATGCAAAAAAACTCTTGAAAAATTCAATTTTCTGTGCCATATATCTCGAGTTATGGAAAGTTAAGATCCAGGTCAAACCCTATTGTCTTATCAAATTTCATACAAATCGGTGCAGCCGTTTTTGCGTGATTAATGGACAAAAATCTTAGTTTATCGGCAGTAAAATTTTTGACAACATATACGAGTATATATATATATATATATATATATATATATATAGATATATAGCAAATATAAAACGAAATGTTTTTAGAAACAATAAAGTCTGAATGTATATATATATATAAATAGCACATATAAAATGTATTGGAAAAGTCCGTCTACTCGAAAGAAATTCTGGATACACCCTGGAATGTCTGGATACACCTAGGAAAAGTCCGCATACGCCCTGGAAAACTCTGGACATACTCAGGAAAAGTCAGGATACACTCTGGAAAGATCCTGAAAAACTCTGGATACACCCTGGAAAGTCTAGATACATCCAGGAAAAGTCTTGATACACCCTAGAAAAGTCTGGATACACCCTGGACAAGTCTGGAAAAGTTTGGAAAGACCTTGGAAAAGTCTGGACACACTTTGGAAAAATCTGGAAAAACCCTGGAAAAGTCTGGAAAGACCATGGAAAAGTCTGGAAAGACCCTGGAAAAGTCTGGATACACTGTGGAAAAGTCTGGAAAGACCCTGTAAAAGTCTGTAAAGACCCTGGAAAAGTCTAAAAAGACCCTAAAACTCTGGAAAGACCCTGGAAAAGTCTGGATACACTCTGTAAAAGTCTAGAAAGACCATGGAAAAGTCTGGAAAGACCCAGGAAAAGTCTGAATGCACTCTGGAAAAATCTGGAAACACCCTAGAAAAGTCTGGAAATATCCTGGAAAAGTCTGGAAAGACCATGGAAAAGTCTGGAAAGACCCTGGTAAAGTCTGGATACACTCTGGAAAGACTCTGAGACTGGATACACTCTGGAAAAGTCTGGAAAGACCCTGGAAAAGTCTGGATACATTCTGGAAAAGTCTGGAAAGAGCCTGGAAAAATCTGAATACACTCTGGAAAGACCCTGAGACTGTATACACTCTGGAAAAGTCTGGAAAGACCCTGGAAAAGGCTGGATACACTCTGGAAAAGTCTGGAAAGACCCTGGAAAAGTCTGGATACACTTTGGAAAAGTCTGGAAAGGCCCTGAAAAAGTCTGGATACACTCTGGAAAGACCCTGGAAAAATCTGAATACACTCTGGAAAAGTCTGGATACACTCTGAAAAAGCCCGGAAAGACCCTGGAAAAGTCTGGATACACTCTGGAAAACCCTGGATACACTTTGAAAATGTCCGAGTACACCATGGAAAAGTCTGAATACAACCCTGAACAGTGTGGATAGAAAAGTTTGGATATACTCTGGAAAATTCTGAACGACTCAATCTAACCCATGTTTATACGAGTAATGGTTTTTTTATATATGTTCTTCTGAGCGAGAGAAGTTTTAGAGTAAATCTTTACTCGATTTATTTTAAAATTTGAAAAGCACTTTTCGTTCTGTTTCCAAAAATACCTAATATGTTACCTTTTTCTCTAACGGTTTTTAAATAAAATGACAAAAACTTTTAAATAAGAGCAATGATTTAGGCAAAGAATCACCGAATATCTGTTTTCTTATTTAACTCATTGGTCTTATGGAGATGATTTTCTCATTTTAAAAAAAAGTATTGTCTCTGCCCTAGCTCCGCCCCCTTAATGGCGGCACAATTAGCATTCAAAAAGAGACCTTTTTGTAAACCATCTAATTATGTGAAATTTTACATCTCTGTCTCTTTTGGTTCTGGAGGTCTTGGGTGGACTCGAACTTTTGGGACACCCTGTATAAACTATATAAGTGCTAGTAAAGCTTTTGCTCAAAATGATAGGAAAACCCCAAAAACCTATAATTTATGTTCTAGCAAGCATGGATTCCTTAGGAATGCGGGCACCCATCCGAAACACTGTAAACTGTAGGCGTTTCTTAGTTATGCACCCAATAGACTACTGCCACGCTACTGCCGTGCCGTTGTGAAAATCCTTTCGCCTTAGATCGAAATATAATGGGTGCACGGACATACAAGGCCATATTCGCCCCTTGAGAAGATACATACATTTTCAAAAGGGCTAACCCAACCCAATTCTTTTTAAATATTTCACAAAAAAAAAATAAAAAAATTTTGGATGATTTTCTCCTTGATTTTTAAAAAAATTAGCCTACGGCGCGGCAATATAACAATATTGGTTGTTAATTTTTGTCAACATCATTCAAAATGTATAAAAATCGCATTTTTGGCATAATTTAAACAAATCTAAAACTAAGACTCTATACCTCAACCCACTTATTTGTTTTAAATATTCCACAAAAATCGTAAAGGAGATAAAAATATTTCGGGATTTTTAAATTTTGCCTGTGGCGCTATAATATCATATTAATTGTTAAAATTTAGTTTAATTTTAAGCAGTTTTCATCAACAGCATTCAAAACAGGTAAAAAATGGAATTTTTTGTATATTTTTTTAATTTTCGCCTGTAGGATTTTCCCTTACTTTTAAATATTATAACCCTAGGACCCACCATTGACTAAACTTCCACCCCCCTTGAAAAAAAAGGCAAGACCGCCCCTGGTGTTAATATTAAAGGCAGTGCATATCATACGTGTGGTTTAAAAGGATAAATAAAGATTTGTATTATTGATAACTATATATATTTATTTAGTTTGAATTGGCAACTTAAAAATGAAATTACAAATCTTTGACCGGGGGCGGCATTTAAAAAACACCCTAGTGCCGGGCCTACTACTACTACTATTTTTTCTGTGTTAAAAAGACGATTACTAAACATGTAAATCGTAATTACGTAATAGAGGTCTTACCTTCAAAACACAAAAATGTCTAATTGCAGATAAAATAGGAGAAATTTTCTTCCTAATCGGTTCTTGAATCCATCCTGAACAACCAAATATGGTTGTTTTCAATAATGTAACCATTAGTGAAACTAATATCCATTGGCAATAGGTTAATGGGTATTGGAGTTGTTAAAATTTTTGTGATAAAAGTCTACCTGATCGATCGGTTTGATAATATTTCTAAAAAGAAATTAAATGTTTTGAGATTTTTAGTGATTTTTATACGTTGTTTCAAAACGCTAGATATTCTGGCCTCTATCTTCAAAAATCGAAAAAAAAACTGACCTCTCAAAATTTTCATAGAAAAATTTAATTAAATTATGATTGACAAAGAACCTTGCACAAATTACATTGGGAATGGCTTTCGGCTAAATGTCATAATTTTTTTATATGTTGTAGTACTTGATCAACAAAGTACAAAAATAAAAAAACGAGATAGGGAGCAGGATTACTTTCTGAGATATGGAGCTTTAAAGTTGACGTTCCCACAACTTTGTTGATTAGCGTCAAAATAAAACAATCGATTTCTCTATTTGTTCTGAATGAAACACCCTTTCCATCCATGTAAAAATATTTGTATAAGGGTTCTTTGGTACTAGCGTATTTAAAAAAATTAAAATTTTTATTTTCTTTTAAACAAACGGTCAGATTTTAATAGTTTTTACATATGTTAATAAAAATAATGCTAGTAAGCTAAAAAAACATTTTTTCTTGAGTGGTACCATTAATTGGGAAAATGGTAGTTATACCTTTAATGCTTTTTAATATTTTTGAAATATTGGTGAAATACGAAAAGTGATTTAAAATAACTTATGGGTAGGTTATACAAACTTTTTTTGGACAAATTGAATTTAAAAGCTTGATACGAATATGTTGGTACCGATAGCTATCCATTGGTACCGGTATTTGACAAATCAAATTGCTCGTGTGTTATATGCTTTTAGGCTAACTTGGGGTAACGAATATGATAACATTTTTCCGGTTGTTTACACTGTGTTCCCAATAGAATGCGTAAAATTATCTGACAGCAAATGACGTCGTTTCTTAAACAAAAGTTTGACGTTGATTTTTTTTTAAATACAAAGCCGCCGCATGCCGTCATATTAAACATATCTTAAGAGTTTTTAAATTTTGCACGCAAACGCATGCGTAAAAAACCACTTTCCCGCACTTAAGTAGGAAAAACACTTTACCTACTTTTTTTCTCGTAGAAAAGCGGTAATAGTAACCGGAAAAATGTTATCAAATTCGTTACCGCCGACCCCAAGTTAGCCTAAAAGCATATACCACACGGGCAATTTGATTGGTCAAATACAGGTACCAAAGGGTACTAATTGGTACCAACATATTGGTATTAAGCTTTTGGATTGGATTTGTCCATAAAAAGTTTTTATAACCTACCTATAATATATTTAAAATCACTTTTCGTATTTCTCCAATATAAAAAAATATTAAAAAACATTAAAGGCGCCTACCATTTTTGACATTTATGGTACCATTCAGCTAAAATTTTTTTCTTTAGCCAAGTGGCATTATTTTTAACAACATATGTGAAAATTTTTAAAATCTGCTGTTTGTTTTAAAGAAAAAAAGAATTGTCATTAATATTGTCATTATTATACAAATCAGTGACTTTTCTGGTGGTACCAAAGAAACCATATAAAAACATTTTTCTCTGGGTGGAAGAGGTGTTTCATTCCAGACAAATAGAGCTTCGAATCATTTTATTTCGGCGGTAATTAACAAAGTTGTGGAAAAAATCTTGGACCATGTCCAAAAATATTTCATATCTCAGAAAGTAATCCTGCTCCCTATCTCGTTTTTTTTTTTTTTATTTTTGTGCTTTGTTGATCGAGTACTACAACATATAAAAAAATTATGACATTTAGCCGAAAGCCATTTCCAATGAAATTTGTGCAGAGTTCTTTGTACTGCTGCAAAAATATCAATTTTTTTAATTCAATTTACCCCTATTGTTTTCTAGTTTAGGTGAAAGATAGCACACTTTACTAAAATCAGATAGGTAAATAAAAAACATTCGGCAAGAAACGTTCTAAAGGCAAAAAAAAATAAAATTTACAACAGTTGCTGTAAAACTAAAATGCCAAGAGACATTTCTTATCATTCCAGCAAAGTTTTTTTACCCATCGGCAGAAAAGCTTTTGTTTTGTTATAAGATAGTATTCTGCTGACGTAGCAAAGTATTTTCTAGTCACGAGAATGTACATTTGATTCGAAATTCAATTGCACCTCTTTTTTGTCAATGACAGTTCCATTTAATTGGCGGTCATTTTCCTCGGTGTATAGATTGTAAAAGATCTTTTTTTTAATTTTAGGTGGACCGGTCACAGGTCTACTAGATTGGCACGCACGATGGTGTACGATTGTGGTTCATGTCTGGTCAAATACGTCCTATGTGGATTTAACTTTATTATTTTTGTAAGTACCTACCAATTATGCAATGTGGACCAATAAAACTGGTTACTGGATGGGTGGTCCAATAACTGGCCACTGAGCCCGACAAACCTGAATTTTTTTTATATAAATTCTGCTTTTTTTCTCGTACGTAGAAAAGCGGTAATAGTAACCGGAAAAATGTTATCAAATTCGTTACCGCCGACCCCAAGTTAGCCTAAAAGCATATACCACACGAGCAATTTGATTGGTCAAATACAGGTACCAAAGGGTACTAATTGGTACTAACATATTGGTATTAAGCTTTTGGATTGGATTTGTCCATAAAAAGTTTTTATAACCTACCTATAATATATTTAAAATCACTTTTCGTATTTCTCCAATATCAAAAATATTAAAAAACATTAAAGGCGCCTACCATTTTTGACATTTATGCTACCATTCAAGCAAAAAAAATTTTTTTTGCGGCTCAAAAAGCCGCATGGGTTCTTAAGAAAGTTGGAGAGTTTTTATGCTGTTTGATAGGGTTTTATAAGATTCTACAAGTCAAAACTGATAGAAAAAATCCGTGCTTCATGATATTTGATTAGGTTTTTACAATTTTGTTTCACATATACCGCCTAGAAAACATTTAAAATCTGATAAAACATTATAAAAGGATTGTCTTATTGGACCAACCTGTATATCTGTTTTATAAATGTCAAAGTTAAAGGTTATACCGTTACTTAACTTTATGTCTCAATTACCTCTGTATTTTGAAAAAAAATTCCCAAATTTTTTTTTTGACTATATTCAACGTTCATACACTCTTTTCTTTCGTAATAAGCACTTATTGCTTGCCTACAATAATTGAATTCCGTTACGTAAAAAAGTTAAAATTTTAATTGTTGTTTTGTTTTCTTAGCGTAAATAATTGCTATTTTACTGTGTCTAGATCGGGGTTTTCACAAAACGATAAAAAAAAGCGAGTTAGGTAATTAGAATATACTACTGTCATAGATTAAAATTATATAAAGTTTCCTCCAAATTAAAAAACAAAAAAACTACACACAAATTTGGATAGACGTAAAAAAAAAACAAACAAACAATCCTACAAGTTTTCCTCCCATTTCATATGATCCGAATATAACATAATATATAAATATACAGACCGCTTCAAGCTACTGCGAACATAGGGGGAATCAAGTCCAATTTACTCTCCGTGCCGTACGACCGAGGTGGATTCGAAGCACGCTGCAGTGTTATCTTTTGGAAATTCATTTTGTTTTTATTATTTTGTTTTATTTCTGCCTTGCTCGAGAAACAGATGGGTAAGTTCTTAATTGAAATAATACATTTTTAAAACTAAAAATGGATGTCTACGAAGTTGCCGAAAAAGTGCAGATGGTCAAATGGTCAAATCGTCATAACCCAACACACGTTCGATATTGGTCGAGGGAAAATTTGCATTTGTATTTTGACGTAAGAACACAGTATCCCCAAAAACTAAATGTTTGGGTGGGGGGATATTGTAGGGGAACACGTAATTGGGCCATTTTTTATTAACGGCAATTGCAATTTGAATGGTCCTAGATACTTGGATCTACTGCTGCAGCACATTATTCCAACTGCTAAGCAGTTGTTAGTTGTAAGATTTGGTGAAACATGGTTTCAACAAGATGGTTGCTCCGCTCGCAATGTTGGCCTTGTTAGGGAATATCTTGATAATGTATTTCCTAATCGGGTTATAAGTACACGGGGAACTATTTTATGGCCAGCTCGATCTCCCGATCTTGCTCCTAATGACTTCTATCTGTTTTTGAAGAAGCTTTTCAAATTATCACCCCTAACATGCTTGGAAACGTTGGAAGGGGTTTTTATAGTAGGGTCGGATATTGTCTAGCCGAGCAAGGAGGACTTTTCGAACATTTGCTTTAATTTTTTTTTGACTGGGAGAATCTTTTTGGTTTTTAGAATGTATTATTTTATTTTGAGAACTTGCTTTTATTTTGTTTCCCCTTATTATTTTCATTGTAACACATCGTCACTGATAAATCTGAGCAGTTGACAATAAAACGCTCTTATTTATCAGTGACAAAAAATAATAAAATTACGTTATAAAAATTTGCGTATTTATTGACCAAATTCCGGTTTCATTGACTACGCTCCACACAGCACCGTGGTTAAAGGCGTACTAAATACAAGGCGAACGGCGGCGAATGGCGGCGAATGGCGATCGGAAGCCTGAGTGTTGGTTGCTTCACTGATAGGCGTGCGGTGTCTCTGCATGTACGTACACTGGCAAATTAGACTTCTTTTGCCCTATGTTCGCAGTAGCTTGAAGCGGTCTGTACATATAATATACAATATGCAAAATAAAAATAATACCTTTGTTTTATCTAAAATCAAAAATAAAGACCAGAAAAGTTTTTTTTCCTATTACGCTGAATCATCGACGTACTAACTAACATCGATGCGCTGAATAATGTATAAATTAATTGTTGTTAAAGTATTTTGAACTCTTTTGTGAATGTATTTTAAATATTTTAATCATTTTAGAAATATGTCTGATGATGGTTAATAAATAATCGAAACGTTACAGATTTATAAAAAATGCCTTTGTTATTCTTTAAATGAGCGACACCCAGGAACCTATAAATACAAAAATATAATTTTGACGGTCAGGAAATTAATGGAAATAATATAATATAATAGAGACATAAAGCAACATTATAAATTTCAACAATTATCCCTATCTGCATATATATCGAAAGGAGATAAGTGACCTATCAAAAAAAGGTATAAAGCACAACCTAAATGCATAGGTTGTACTTAACGTATTTACTTTATTCAACAAAATATTTTGAGTAATAATGACATCTACTTTATTTAACCGACCATATATCAGAAATTGGGACCAAAGAATAGGTAAACTGGTTTGGATACGTCCTAACGTATCGAAGCAGACGCATGCGAATTTCGATACGGATGCGGATAACTAATTATTTTAAATCCTGCTTTATGTCTCTATTGTTGGATGTTATCCGGTTTTCCGTGGTCAAATTGAAAGAAAGCAAGAAGTCACCTTATTATTACACTGAAGTACACGGGAGGTAGAGCTTAAGGCCCCCTTCCCACAGAACCACTGAAAATCAGCTCCTCAATGTTGAATTTTCCCCAAAAATCACCAATAAAATGGTAGTCTGAGACTATTCCTTTACTTAAGCCCCCCCCCCTTAGGAACAATTTCTGAGTACGCCACTGCCTATTAGTACTTATTAGATGCTCTTTATTTTTTGGTGTTTTATTTCATAAGTAAAATGAAGTCGGGCCACTTGGTAAATAGCTCTCTACAAAGATTACCAAATTATAGTAATTAAGTAGAAGCAATTTTATAATTTAAATAAAACGTGAATCACTGGCTTAGAATTACAATACAAACAAGAGATTTTCTGATAAGGTGTTTTACCTGCCTACACTTTATGAACAGTGGCATAACAAGAATAAAGGCAATAAGGCTCAATTTTTTGATTAAGAAACGTCAGTTTTAAAAATGGAATTTTGCTGTATCAAAAACTGTAAAAATACGTGCTTTGACGAATTTGTATGGGTCCGATGTCTAACGAAGAAAGAAACTCAGAAAAAGTGAAAAGAAAACATGCATTTAGCAAGCTGGAAAATTAATAAAAATTGCCGAATTTGCGGGGTAACTGAGCTACAAGCAGTGTTAGTTACACACATACGCATTCCCATTTACTTCGTTAATAAATAACACATTATGTTTCCATATTTTATTGTAAGAAAAAGAGTAGCAAAAATATAGATCATAGGAGTCTTTATATTTTACCTATTATTTACATTTTTTATATCTACCGTGTGTATTTACTGTTCGCTTTTGTTTTTCTTTGTCAAAGCTTGACATATTTTACCAACCAAAAAAAATCAATCTTTCAATCTGTCTAGGGAAATTATAAAAAGAGACAAGAAAACATCAGTCCATTTCATAAAATTCGATTTACATGCAAATATAAAAAAGAAAGAGAGGGCAATATGAGTTGCCCACCTCTGGTAAAACAACAACTGTCAAATGTATAGAGGGCCTCTACTTTACGTCAACTGTCAACGAGAATGTTCGATCTGACGTTTTGGTAATTTTTTTTCTCTCTAATGAGACAGTTGGTTACAGTTGGGCCTGTGCTGCATTGTTTTCTATATAGTGTGGGGGCATATGTCGATAATTTCTATCCCGTGGATTTTGAATGAAGGAGTTTTGCAACTAAGTAAGATTGATAGCAATCAAGTGTTACCGGGTGTTTTATTCGCATCCGTGTAGAAGAAGTTAATATGACGTCATCTTTCAAGATGGTGGCCAAAAATCATAAAAGATACAACTTTCGCAACTGGGGCATGATTATACTCGATTCCATATAATTCGAGAACGTGGATTCCAAAAAATTCACTTTTAAGGTCATCTAACCCTAAATGACCTTGAAAATCGCAAAAATAAACTATTAGGCATATATTCCAAATTCGATCCTTAGAGTTTGATGCAGTTTAAAACTTCATGACGTAAAAAAATACCCCAGTAAAATTAAAACATTGCAAAAATAACATACTAAAGGGCGCGATTCATCAACTATTAAAGCGAAGAGGACCAAATTTGGTAAGACAGAAAAGAAGGGCAAGTCGAACAGTATTTTTTAAAAAAATGGTTCAGCTATGACGCGTTTCAGTATGGCGGCTGATATATCAAAATGGCGACCTATAACCACATTTTATTTTATCCAATTTCGTAAAAAAGCAAAAATGACAAGGTGGCCATTAATTCTTGTTAAATTGTCGCCTTTTACTATATTTGTACAAATATGTACAAATGAAAAATCAGCTTTTTGTGATGTTTTTTCCAATCAACCACTACGCAAAAACTTTCAGCGCCGGAGATGAAATTAATATCGTAACCATAAATAAACACTTTATATTAAACCTCCCTACCATTTTTTTTCATATGGCGTCCCAGATGTTTATGCTATACCCCGGTAAAAATGACCTATATGCCTGTCGTTTTTATTAAGTTTTGGAACTTCTACAGGGATGCGGTGCACATGAATGTGTGACTAAATAGCTGTTACATCCTCATCCTTGAATTTTATTATGAATATTAATAAACAAGTGTACTCATGCCCTGCTGGCATAGTTAGAATTTTTGATGATTTTTTGACCGCGATTTTGGAAAATGGCATCTAAAACCACAGTATTATATATCTAACTTCTGCTAACTCTCTTATAGGTTATTTAAATGTCTTTGTTGGCTGTGAGTGACTAGAACATAAAATTCACAGTTCCGAATTAATTAATTTCATCTCCGGCACTTAAAGTTTTTGCGTAGTGGTAAATTGGAAAAAAAACATCGCAAAAAGCTGGTTTTTCATTTGTACATGTTATTTTCAAGATCAATCAAGGTCATGCATCAACTAAACTGTTTTTTAAGGCCCATCTTGTCGTTTTTTGCCTTTTTACGAAATTGGATTAAATAAAATGTGGTTATAGGTCACCATTTTGATATATCAGACTCCATATTGAAACGCGTTATAGCTGAACCAATTTTTTTAAAACAATATTTTTGGACTTGGCGTTCTTAGCTTTTTTACCAAATTTGGTCCTCTTCGCTTTAATAGTTGATGAATAGCGCCTTTTAGTATGTTATTTTAGCAATATGTTAATTTTACTGGAGTATTTTACAAGGTCATGAAGCTTTAAACTCCATCAAACTGTAAGGATCAAATTTGGCATACATGCCTAATAGTTTGAGGTAGATTTGAAGTTGGACTGACAAAACCTCGAAATATTTTTGGAAGAGAAAATGGTAAAAATCTTTTTTTTTGCTATTTTCAAGTTCATTTAAGGTAGGATGACCTTGAAAGTAAATTTTTTGGAATCCTCGTTCTCGAATTATATGCAATCGAGTATAATCATATCCCGGTTGCGAAAGTTCTATTTTTTATGATTTTTGACCGCCATCTTGAAAGATGACGTCATATCAACCCATTTTATACGGATGCAAACAAAACAACCGGTAATACTCGATTGTGTGACTAAAGAACTATCAATCCCACATAGTCACAAAACTCCTTCATTCAAAAAATTCCGACGGACTTACACATGCCCCTTCACTAATACAAATACTCTTTTCGCCAAAATTTCTGTCAGAGAATCTGGGGCTTTTGGATTTCTGTCAACGTTCAAACCTGATTTAGTTCAGTGTGTCATTGAGATCATATAGGTTTTGTCTAAATAAAAATGGAACGGAATACGTTGTATACAAGATGTCCTAAAAGTTCGAGTCCACCCTAATATCTCCAAATCCAAAAGAGGCAGAGAAGTAAAATTTTATATAATTAGATGGTTTACAAAAAAGTATCTTTTTGGATGCTAATCATCGCACCCGTCATTAAGGAGGTGGAGCTAGGGCGGCCACGATCCTTTTTTTAAAATGAGATACCCTGTATGTGTTGGAAAATTTAAATAGAGCTTTTTCCAAAAACACCTAATATGTTACTTTTTTCTCTAACGGTTTTTAAATAACATGGGAAAATCATCTCCATAAGACCAATGAGCTAAAATGGTGTATAAATAAAATATAGACAATGGAAGTCCGAAACACAGAGTTAATTTCAAATACATCATTGTCTCAAACTTTCAAACACCAATAAGTTAAACAAGAAAACATATATTCGATGATTCTTTGTCTAAATCACTGCTCTTATTCAAAAGTTTCTGTCATTTTATTTAAAAACCGTTAGGGAAAAAAGTAACGTGTTAGGTAATTTTTAAAAATATACAGGGTATCCCATTTAAAAATAGTATTGTCTCCACCCTACCTCCACCCTTTAATAAATCATCTAATTATGTGAAATTTTACTTCTCTGTCTCTTTTTGTTCTGGAGATATTAGGTTGGACTCGGATTTTTAGGACAACCTATATAATTACGCCACTGATGATCTTCAGATGCATGCTTGTGAAGATGATATATAAGTAGATAATAAAAGCGTCATAGGGATTTTGTTCTAAATACTTTTAAGATTAATCTATTTATAATGCGTGTAAAAGAGATTTTACTGTGTTGATTTTTCGCGATGACGAAATTAAATGACTGTGTAAAACAATTAAACATGATAACAACTTGAAAGTTGCTGAAAGGTTTCATTGTTTAATCTGAGTTTTTCAACCATCCATACCAGTATAGAGGCTCTAATTGGATCAGCAGACATTTTTTTTTATTTCCACAAAAGATGAGTTAGTCCTAATGGCATCAAAGTGTTGCACAAAAAGATTTTGCTAGGGAGGCTAAAAATGCCCATTTCTTAACTAAGCGACCAACTGTGTCTTTTAAAAAGTCTAAATTTATCAAAATTGGTCAATTTTTGGAAAGGTTAATGCCATTCAAACAAGTAGATTTTATGTTAATAAGCTTGGTCTTGCAGGAAAACTCTGGATTTTTTAAAATGTTACCTAGATATGCTTGGAAGAATGTGGCTTTGTAACCGACTTTTGAGATTTAATACAATGTCGCACAGAAAAAATATCTAGAGATTATGAAAAGATTTTTATGAAATTTCAAATTTGACATTGGATCTATAAATGTTGATATCTTGGCTTTTAAAAAGCTTGATATTATTAAAATAGGAAAGTTTTTCGTTAAGTTGTAATTGCGGTTTTTTTGGCACACCCTATACAATTATAAAACTCCCAACTTACGAATAGCAGCTAGTTTATAAGGTCGTATTGAGGGCTATACGTATCTGCTGGCGCTATTTAGATTTACTCTCGAAACGTTGCAAAAACATTGATTACAGTGAATTATTAGTCAACATAAAGTGCAAAAAACACTTTTTAGTGGCATACAATCATATATTATATTATTATTAATGACCAAATTATAGCAGAAATGCTCGTATAGTTTGATACGATACGAAATTCTATACGTTGTATCCAAATTAAAAGGCATAAAACGAATAAATATAGCTACTTACGTTTTTTTACAATTCACAGGTGCGCCTCTAGAGTGCCTCTAGAGTGCCAGTTTTTCTATGGAAGAAGAAGTTAAAAACTACATATGGGTAAAAATATAAAATGGTGCACCCGTCCCAATGGAATTACTCATATAACTATATGAGATAATACAACCACAAAGAACATCACTAGTTCTAAAAAAAAAACCAAACGGAAAATAGCTGTGGCACCGTAAATCTAACGAAAAAATAAGGGTTTTTTTTACTTTAGTGCAAAATTGGAGATGTGTGATTCGTGAACGATTCGTTCACTATGATCGAATCACTTGCGAGTATTGAGTGATCGAATCATGTTTGCTCGATATGATTCCATCAGTGCAATGAGTCAAATGAGCGACGAAGACAGAATGAATCAAAGGAGTGAATCAAACCGGAACGGATCAACGACTGACTGACCCACTGTGGCGGTACACTGAATCAGTCGGAAATGGGTCGATCGTTTCGTTCATTCGTTCCTTTGATTCGAATTCCTGCGCGCGGGGTAATTGTATGAAAATATAGATTTTTTGGGCAGCAGAGTATGTCGTATTTAGCTGCATCTTGCATAGACCTTTTTTTTGGTCAAATTTCAAATGATTGATTGAATGATCGATTCAAAAGATTAGTTCAGTCTAGAAACGAATCCGGAATCACTGATCGATTCGTTCAGTACAAAATGATCGATTGATCGATATACCCATCTCTATGCAAAATGAACTTCTTGCTCACACAGTGGGTGGAACCTAGGTCACGCTTATGTGCCAAAGATGACGGCTCAAGCGGAAAGAATTTCTGTCGAGTACCGACCATGTCGCTCTCTGTGTGAATCTCCGTCGTTGTTGTGGTACACCTAGCTGACGAGTCCCTAATAAGGACGAAACGGCGTCGTCCTAGGTTCCACCCTCTGTGTGAACAATCGAAATCCAAGAAGTTCATTTTGCACTAAAGTACAAAAAACTCTTGTTGTTTCATCACTAGTTATGTTCTTTGTGATGCAAGTACAGAAAAAAGAAAATAGTAGGTTCAAATAGAAACTAATAGAATTTGGGAAAATTAGGATATAAAAACCGAGACAAACAAAAAAAAAATAAAATAATAAATATAACAAGTACAACGAGTAAGTGAAAAGTTAATTTAATTTCTATTTATACAATGAGCTTCAGGCTACTGCGAATATAGGGGCAATCAAGTCCAATTTACTCTCCGTGCCGTACGACCGAGGTGGATTCGAAGCACGCTGCAGTGTTATCTTTTGGAAATTTATTTTGTGTTATTTCTGCGTTGTTCGAGGAACATATTGATAAGTTCTTAAGTGAAATAATACATTTTTAAAACTAAAAATAGATGTCTACCAAGTTGCCGAATAAGTTGAGACTTATTGAAGAACTTTTTTTGGAGAATTTTGTAAGTCGCCCAGAACCTAGTTATCAACGATTTATAGGTTTGTGCAGAATGCAGAAAAGTTTGGTTGTGTAGCGCCAAGAAACCATAAAAAAACCCACTGTTTTGAATGACGCGCAAACTGCCGAAGCAGTTGATACGTCTTCAGCCACTGTCTTACGTGTTCTCAAAAAGAATGGTTATCATTCTTACAAAGCGTCAAAAAACCCATCAAATTTTTTCCGAGGACAACTATCGTCGTATGGAATTTTGCGAAACAATGATGGAAAGGGCTAATCGTGCTGAAAACTTTCTGAGATCTATTCTTTTCACAGATGAAAGCACTTTTCCATTATTGAATCGTCATAACCCAACACACGTTCGATATTGGTCGAGGGAAAACTTGCATTTGTTTTTTTTTTTAATGTTTGGGGGGGTATTGTAGGGGAACACGTAATTGGGCCATTTTTTATTGACGGCAATTTGAATGGTCCTAGATACTTGGATCTACTGCAGCAGCATATCATGGTTTCAACAAGATGGTGGTCCCACTCACAATGTTGGCCTTGTTAGGGAATATCTTGATAATGAGTTGTCTAATCGGGTTATAAGTACACGGGGAACTATTTTATGGCCAGCTCGATCACCCGATCTTGCTCCTAATGGCTTCTCTCTGTGGAGTTATATCAAAAATAAAGTTGACGGGCATGAAAGGGCTAATAATTTGGAAGAACTTCGGATTAAAATTGAAAAAGCTTTTCAAACTATCACCTCTAACATGCTTGGAAACGTTAGAAGGGATTTTTATAATAGGCTCGGATATTGTCTAGCCGAGAAAGGAGGACTTTTCGAACATTTGCTCAAAATTTTTTTTGACTGGGAGAATCTTTTTGTTTCTCCTTATTATTTTCATTGTAGCACGTTGTTAGTGATAAATCTGAGCAGTTGAAAATAAAACGCTCTAATTTATCAGTGATAAAAAACAAGAAAATTACGTTATAAAAATTTGCGTAGTTATTGACCAAATTCCGGTTTCATTGACTACAGTCCACATAGCACCGTGGTTAGAGGCGTACTAACATAGGTTAAGGAGCTACAATAGATACGACAGTTACGTGTTAAACGGTTCGGAACTATTTGGAGTTTGGCGAGTCTGCGCAGATATGCACGCGACCAATAACCATACTTTTATATTGATTTTTCTTTTTTAATTTGTAATACGACCACTAGATGATTCACGGTTAAATTCGCGATAACCGTACTATCGATTTTTTGTTAGTTTGTAATATGACCACTAGATGGTGCTCGCTTAAATTTTCGCTTTTTTTAAAGGACCCTGCACAAATTACATTGAAAATGGCTGTCGGCTAAATGTCAATATTTTTTCAAATTTTGTAGTACTCGATCAACAAAGCACAAAAATAAAAACGAGATAGGGAGCAGGATTACTTTCTGAGATATATAGCTTTAAAGTTGACGTGTTTTTAGGCTATATTTTTGGACATGGTACAAGTTTTTTTTTCACAACTTTGTTGATTACCGCCGGTTGGTTGGTGGTACCAAAGGACCCATATAAGAACATTTTTACTTAGATGGAAAGGGTGTTTCATTCAGGACAAATACAGAAACGAATTATTTTATTTTGGCGGTAATCTACAAAGTTGTGAAAAAAAATTAGAACATGTCCAAAGATATAGCCTTAAAACACCTCAACTTTAAAGCTCCATATCTCAGAAAGCTGCTCCGTATCTCGGTTTTTTTATTTTTGTGCTTTGTTTATTGAGTCCTACAACATATAAAAAAATTATGATATTTAGCCAATAGCCATTTCGAATGTAATTTGTGCAGGGTTCTTTCTTTGCAAGCAATTTATGTTTAGTTTTTAAAAATATGCTTTTTTACTAGGCACAAAAGAAAATTGTTACTTATGTTAAGTTAAAATAAAAAAGCATATTTTTAAGAAATAAATACAAATTACCCATAATAATGCACTTGTAGTACAAAACCTCTGGTTGTTTTATTATAAAAGATTATGGCATATTTCGAAACATGTTAGTTTATTTTTTTTCCCAATAAAGAAAATATTACAATATGATCTTTTCTGTGCTTTTTTAAATATTAAATAATTTTCTTTAAAATGTTTATATCTTGTTTTTAGTACATAAAAAACAATAAATGCCACTCTTTTGTATTCCAAACTAAATTTGTGAAACAGAAAAAAATAATTTTAATCTCAAAAAATTTTTACTGTATATGTGGGGCAATTTATGGTAAACCCACACATTAGAAAAAGTCTTGGTGTAAATAATATTAATACCCCTGGTTTGGAATACACAAGTGTCGCATTTTCTAACTTATTATTGATATCCACAAAAATTAGCCATACTAAACTTGATGAAATAAGGAAAGGGTGTTTTAACACATAGGTATAAATAGTTAAATGTCCAGTCTGCAAAATGTCCTCTGGAGCAAAATATTTATCACACACGTAAAATCTGTTATATATTTCATCAGCACTTAGTTTATTCGCGTTTAACGGCTTCACTATACTTCTGAAAAATTACAGGATTGCCTTTGGGGAAACGATGTCTTCCCCTTTTTTTATTGGGATCATGGCACGGTCTCCGCAGCTTTGAATACAACACACTCTAACCCTTTGTTTCTCAGCCATTGTAATCGAAGGATAAAATCACAATTTTTTGAACAGGAATAATCACAAAATCACTTTTTAAAAACCTTGGCAATCCTCAGTTTTCAAAATGGAACTCATAAGTTATGAGTCATAACCGACATTCTGTCACTTTTGTCATAATGTGCCCTCTGACGGAGAACCCTAGAAGGGGTAAGAGAAGGAGCTGCAGATTTCTAGAAAGAATATTGCCAACCTAAATATTATTATGTTGGCAGTTCCTTTGCACGCGGAAACATAACCGCACTTTTCGCGAAAAATAATTATTGGCGGGAAGGGTGAAGTGACGGATCTATAGTTCCTTAATCTAATCTATGCGTACTAAATACAAGCCGCGAACGGCGATGTGTGCGGTGTCCCTGCATGTACGTACACTGGCAAATTGAACTTCTTCCGATCTATGTTCGCAGTAGCATGAAGCGGTCTGTATAGTATGCACTTAAATTTGAATTTAAAAAACATTAAGTATAAAATATTTTTTTTAAGAGCGACAAAACGTTTAACTTATGTTGACAATTACTTTGTTTATACATGTCCCTTAAAGCGCGTTTATGTAAAAACGGAAAATTTTGTCATACAAAACACCACTAAAACCGTTTTAAGGTCTAAATCGATTTTATTTTAAAGTGATTTTTAAAGGGGTTTACCGCTTTTAAAACTGATATTGGGGTGGCTATAAACACTTAAAAAACGCTTTACCAATTGCTTCCAACCTAAAGAAATACTCAACCCTGGTTTCACCGAAAAATCTGTTGTTAACTTTTAGTTGTTTTGTTTGTTTTTTTTTTAAACTGACATTAAATGAAATTTAATAAAGGACGTATAAACCCTTGGAGAAAGCGATTTCATTTAAAACCGTCTTTATAGTCGGGTCGTTTTTCGGAATATTCAATTTGTATTTTCGTTTTTTGTTAATTTTTTTCCAACTTGGTACACATATAGACATGACGCCAAGAAACAATAAAAAAAATCTTTTTTGAATTTTTACTGTGACTTTTCGGTCCTTTGACAGTTTTATCTCTATCAAATAATGATAATTTTAAATTCTGATTGCACCACTTAAAAAAAGCAGTAAATATCCCTTATGAAAAACTATTAAAAGTTTTTTGTTAACATGAATTGCTTACTCTAAATTATGTTGGTGAATTCCTACTGACTAATATTTATCAAAATAAACAATACGATAACAAAAATAAATAAAGTGTGATCTTAGTTTTTTTCGCAAGTGCCAAAATTTACCTAGACATGGTTAAATAAAACATAGGATGTTAAAAATGTAAAAGTTTTAAAAGAATCGAGATATGGCTCGTATTTGTTTTTTTTCTGAGTTTACTATTTGATTAATTAAAATATTTTTACTTTTTCGAAAAAACTTAGGTCACACTTAATTTATTTTTGTTATCTTATTGTTTATTTTGTCAAGTAAGAATTCAACAACGCCAAAAATGTTTTTTTTTTTGAACTTAATTTAAAGCAAGCAATTCATATTAACAAAAAACTTTTAATAATTTGTCATGAAGCCTATTTATTGCTTTTTTAGATGGTGCAATCAGAATTTAAAATTAACATTAATTGACGCAGATAAAACTGTCAAAGGACCGATGAGTCACAGTAAAAATTCAAAGCGTCGCGACGCCCAGCCAAAACCGACATAAGAGAAAAAAATATTTTTTTATTGTTTCTTGGGGTCATGTCTATATGTGTACCAAGTTGGAACAAAATCACCAAAAAACGGCAATACAAATTGAATATTCCGAAAAACGACCCGACTATTATACAGGGTTCCTAAGATTTTCCTTAGGGATAGGATTTCAATAAATCAAACAGAAATGGCATAGAAAGTTCTGCGCGCACAAAAGAAACAGGTATATTGAGCAATGGTGCCAGTTTGTTATTATCTCCGGACTGCTTTCATGAGAAAAAATTTTCGCCACTCTTTCATTGTGAGCAAAAATCATAGTTGCAATAATAACCGTTGACAAGATGTCTGCAAATTCCGCTAGATGGCAGCCACACCATGAGATCTTGAACATCTAATCTAATTAAAAATTAGATATTTTCAGGTCCAAACCACAGCTTTTTATTGCTTAAAGGAGGCGGCAGGGTCCATTATTTACGATACTGAGCGATAAACTCGTGAGGTTGTTAACATTTCCATTCTGTTCTACTAGTGACATCTATCCGGAAACGGCCAAACCATGCAGCTAGCACTAGCAGCCAAATAAATCAATAAACGGCGCTGTTTTTCCTGCAAAGCTTTTTGCTTGTGATATTATTGATTTTAAATAAAGCTGGCCCTACACTACATTTGATATTTTCGAGGTGTTTTATGACATGATCTCGAAACATGTAGCGAACCAATTCTTCAAAATTAGCGGGAGGGTAAAAGCGAAAAATAAGGGGCTGCCAATATTTGTAACACCCAAATAGGGGTGAAAAGATTTATTTTGCTCTGTTTCTTTACAAAAAACGTTTTTTTTTACGAAAAACTTGAGCTCCTCCACTTTTTTTATTTTTTTCTTCAACTTTCTCGAAATTTTCGTCATACCGTAGAAAAAAATTATTTCCCCCATGGTCATACTCTACTTTTATTCGAAAAAATTTAGAAACAAAGACGGGATCAGTTTTCCTAAAACGGGGGATCTTGGTTTCGAGTGAGAAGATAAAGGGCGCCGCAGGCAAAAATTTTTCAATTAAATTAGCCGAACGCAAAAATGTTAGAAAAACAACGCAAAGAAATAGGTCTAAACAGTATAATTTTGAAGAAAAAAATATCAATTTTCTCGCCCTCCTCCACTGGGACTACAGGGGCCGTGCACAAATTACGTAATGGTCATAGGGGGGAGGGGGGTTACAAAACGTTACGTAGGGGGGAGGGGGGTTTTCGACAGCGTTTGCATTTGTGTGAAACTAAGAAAATTTGGAATGAAAATAAGTAAAAAGTTTTTTTTTTGGGGGGGGGTAGTGGTCTTGAAATCGTTACGTAATATTAGGGGAGTGGCGTGCCAAACCGTTACATAGGGAGGGGGTCAGAAATTGGTAAAATCACCGTTACGTAATTTGTGCCCGGCCCCACATCTGACTGTTCCTCCTTTTTGATTTCGAATCAAAGTGCAAAACCCGGGTTGGACGTTCGAAAGCGTCAACCCGTCCTATTTGCTTGATAAAGTTTCTACGGAAATATCTCAGTCGATTTCTCCGGCCGTGTATGAACGCTTTAGGTTAGGCATTTGCATGTATCTCAGTCCCCAGCCTGTAAACAGTGCGTAAGGACAATGGTTACAAAATGAAAAGCCGAAAAATATTTTTTTTACGATATCTTTCATCAGTTTGGTATTAAAGTCGAGCAAAAACAATTTTTATTCCAGTCCTAAAGGTATGAAAATGGAAAACATTAGAAAACAACAACCTGGAATGGATTTACTACGTGTAAGATGCAGTGACAACATCGCCCCATGCCCATCCTTTTCTGCCTAATGTGCTTTTCCGTTTGTCTGCGTCTTATACACGGCTGCTTGGCCCCCTTAGGATTTGCTTAGGAACCCTGTATAAAACCAGCTTTAGATGCGTATCTCAGATTAATAAAAAAAATATTAGTCTGAGGTGCGTATCATATAGTAATAGTATATAGACAAGAGTTCAAAACGTCTTTTTAAAAACCGACGTCACATATCACATATCGAGAAACAAATTTTATAGAAGTAACCAGCGCCTTTTCTTCTGCAAAATAAGTCTAACTTGTAAAATAAGTGGAGTCCCCATTAGCTATTATTATTAAAAGTAACCTTATAAAAAAATTTAATTATATTTTTATTATTTCTAATAAAACAGCCTTTCTCTGCTTTTTGAACAAACCCTAAAACTGAATCATCTTCTATAAGCCTGAAATACACGTGACTTAAAACCACAATTTTTCTGCGGTTTAATGACGAACAGGTCATTACAAAGAAATAAACAAACCAAGCGAGTGCATTGTCCCTTGGGACAGATCAATTTCCAATCATTATTGTATCCTCAATTGTCGTTTTACAAAAGGGTTTGAATTTTTTATGCACAAAAGGGTATTTCCGATCAATGCAGGCTGATAGAAATCAGATGGGAATAGAACGACTTTTGACGCGCATCCAAATTTTAGCAAACACCGTGACTGCCGCCATTTTTATAGTAGATACATAAAGCAGTATTTAAAATCATCACTTATCCGCATCAGTATTGAAATGCGCATGTGCAAACACGATACGTCTGCTTCGATACATTACGTGAAACTTATCGATCCGGTACACGTAACGTATCGCGATCCGTGACGTATCCAAACCAATTTACCTATTCTTTGGTCTTAAGACCCAAGGAAAAATATGTGGTCGATTGAATAAAGTAGAGATACGTTACGTATGCATTTGGGCTGTGCTTTATACCTTTTTTTGATAGGTCACTTATCTTTTTCCGATTCGTATACGGATAGGGATAAGTGTTGAAATTTATGATGTTGCTTCGATTGATCGAAAGTAATTCTCTTAGTCAACACCAATAGAATTACTTTTGATCAATATCGGGCAAAAGTGAGATAAACCGATTTAAACCGAAGATTTGAACCAATGAGATGCATAATAGCGAGAGCATTTACTGCCTGGGAGCAAATTTTCTCTCGATTCAAGAATAGACCCCCAGAACGGATACGCCGTACAATAGCGACTACGTCTCACCTATCTTTACGACCCTCCTTGGGGCTGATTCTTGAATTTCGTAGGAAAGGTCGCACGGGAACGTTCACATCCTTCGTTTCGACCAATAAGAAGGCTCAGAAGCTACCGAGCTTGCATGGTGCACGCGCAAAGCTGACCGGACTGTCGTTTTTCAAGAGCTCTCGTTCACCTGGTCCGGGGGCAGGCATATGAAAGTGTAGGAAAGTTCCTTCGATACACAGCAATCGGGTGAGGTTCGGTCGTGGTCGGATAGGTTTCGGATAACTCGTGATCGCTTCAAAGCCTATTATTGGTCGATATCAGGGAAAGGACCGTTCCTGTGCGATCTTTCCTACGAAATTCAAGAATCAGCCCCCTTGCAGTATTCGCAAGCATCAGTTAGCGCATTGTATCGGTCCTGAGCATGCGCGCACTTTCTAATTTTAAATTGAACATCCTGTATATTTTTTAAAAATTCGATGGATTTTTTCTTCCTGATTCCAAAAATATATCATATGTGAACGGTCATTCAACAAATTTAGAAAAACGTTGCCATAAGAGCAGTGTTGAACAAAGAACCACTTAAACT
The DNA here is from genome assembly GCA_963921995.1 of Oxystoma pomonae. NCBI lineage: Eukaryota > Metazoa > Arthropoda > Insecta > Coleoptera > Brentidae > Oxystoma > Oxystoma pomonae. The sequence goes on from OY998165.1 coordinate 21,452,023, forward strand.
ATTTTTCCTTGCCTAACACATTACCCTTATGGCCAATTGTTTTTATGCACTTTAGGGATAGAAGAAGCGCTTTTAATCCCTCAGGGATTAAAAATAATTTTATTCCCTGGGGGATTTAAAGTAAATTTTTCCAAATTAAACAATAATTTTATTGAAATTTTATTTATTTGTTAAAATGTACGAACGAAAAAAATAATTAGCATATGCATTACTTAAATCTAGTTCGGTCATTTTGTCTCTTTAGAAATGCCGTGATGCCAGATATTATCGTGGCTTTGATCATGAAATATTGGCTCCATACAGAAGATGCCTTGAGATTCTTAGACTTCTGTAGGAAGTATGCCAGGAGCACCTTTTCATCCGTAAAATTTTCTGCATGCTGTTTCTTGTAAACCTCGCGAGATTTTTGTGGAAGAAGGCTAACGATGGCCTCTTCCGCGGTTCAATGTTCATTTTCAAAAAAAATGCTGTACGATTTTTCTGGACTCACTGTTTGGTGATGCCGTTTGACAACAACAACAACTGACTGACATTTGTTTTGTGCCATAGCAACACTTCCATGGCACAATAAATTTTGACTAAAATGTATTTAATCCCTTCGCCTTAAAACCTTTCGCCGCGGGATTGAAAGAGGCACTTTAGTCCCCAGGTTTATAATGTACCATTATTTCACTCGAGAACCGCTAAAGATAAACCCTACATATGGTATAATTATTTTACAAGCTTTTATTTAACTTGCATGTATGTATGTACTATGTTTGTTCGGGTGGAATCTTGCAACTTAAAAAACTTGAAAATTCAATATGGTGGATTAAAGATGGACGATTTTCGGGCATGTTTTGCTAACCAATTTTAACTGACTTATCCACATTCGATTGTCTTCAACTTTGGTATGCGTTTATAGTTCCGGTGAAAATACAGTAATATGGTTTTCTCCGGTATCCACCTCCCTCTAACGAGGGAAGTGGAGGGAGAAAAAGATTTCGTTTTTACAGGGGTTTTTAAGGAATGAGATTATGAATTTTTTTATCAGATTTGAAAATATCAATATGGCGGATTCAAAATGGGCGATTAAGGCTACAAATCTAAAAATTATAGTTCCGGCGACAATACAATAATATGGTAGTATTAGGTACACAACTTCCCTCTAACGAGGGAAGTGGAGGAGGAAAAACATTTAGTTTGTTCGAATTCAATCAAAATTGGCATACAGGGGTTTTTTGGGAAGGCGATACGAATTTTTGATCAGATTTGAAAATTTCAATATGGCGGATTCAAAATATACGATTTAGGGTACAAATCTAAAAATTAAAAAAAAAATATTTATTAAAAAAACTTTTAAATAACAAGCTTTTATTAAATGCACTCAAAAGTAGAAAATAATTTTTTATCTCTCTTATACCATAATAAAAGCGATGGGCGCAAATTAAAAATTTTAAAGCATGATGAAAGCATTATGTTTATCATTCGAATAGAAGAAGAATTTAGTTCTTCTTTTGTAGTTCTCTCTTTGTCACCGTAAAGTTAATATTTTTAATTGGAGCTCATCGCTTTTATTATTGTATAAGAGAGATTCTACTTTTGAGTGCATTTCATAAAAAAGTTTTTTTTAATATATATTTTTGGAATCAGGAAGAAAAGATCTGTCGAAGTTTTAAAAAATATACAGGGTGTTCAATTTACATGCATAATTTTATAGTTTACTTAAAGTTATGTAACTTTTGTTTAAGACTATTTTTTGTTGATGACCAAAGACATTGACAGATATTTAGGAAGCGGTATCTACACCCGTCTCCTATACCTTTGATGCAGGTTGATAGAAAAATTGTCTTTTATTGAAATATGCATCAAAATATAATAGAGTCGCTGATAGAACTTGGATAGAGCTCGATATTTATTACCATTGCATAATAGTATCATTTTTACGATATCAATATGTATATAGGGTGTAAAAAGTATTGTTTGTGTCGACATTTTGTTGCCGATGACGATAAAGAAATGCCAAAAAAAAACAGCATAATGGAAACTACTCAACAGAATAATAAATCGGCTTGCGGTTTTTTTTTTGCGAACACTCAGGATATACAGAGATGATCATTTAAAAGAGTGCTCCTAGATTTTTTCAAAAACTATTAGAGAACATGCTGAAACGCGTCGATTTTTTTTATTCCAGGGGAACACTTTTTGGCTCTTGGAATTTTTTTAGCACGCACCCCCTATATTTTGAATAGGGAAAGTTGGTCGAGTGATAACTTATTTTGAAGGTATCTTGGATGTCTTTACAATGGAGAATTTAAAATGAGTAATTATGTGCTAGGTTTAGTGATTCCTGAGTAATACTTAAAAACCGCAAAATTATCCTAGGGGCACCCCTGCACACAAAAATTTCACTTCTTCACGAGTCATTAAAGTCCCTAAGATTGACTAAAGTCGCTAAATATGGCGGATCAAAGATGGCCGACCCGCAATTTGCGACATTTTTCTTGAGTAGTGTATTTTTTATATAAAAACAGCCCCTATGGGATTAAGAGATACAGTGATTTAAAAGTAATTTAATTACCTATAAAAAAGTGATTAATAATTTTTTTACAGAATTAACAGTTTTAAAAAAAACAAAAAACCATTCGCAAAAAAGCCGATACCACGAAAAAATGGCTATTGCGAATTTCTGATAAATTTTGTCGGCCATATTTAATCCAAGATGGCTGACGTTGCAACACACACTAAGTTCTAGAAAAAAATGTGACTTTTTCCGAGGAAATTCGCATGTAGTCAGTTTTCGACCTTTTCGCAAACATTTTTGTTTTATTTGAGAAAAAGTTTTAACTTGGTGAAAAAAAATGTTAAGCACTTGTTTACAGGGTATAAAATAACCTTTAAATCGCTGTATCTGTTAACCCCAACGGGGCTGTTTTTATATGAAAAATACACTCCCCACGAAAAATGTCACAAATCGCAAGTCAGCCATCTAGAACCACTAGTTTTATTTTATTCAAAATGACATCGTCTTTCGATTTTTATAGTATTTTAAGGACCTTGATAACTTTCGTGAAAAAGTGTAATTTTTGTGTCTATAGTGGTACCCATTGCTAATTTTGCGTTTTTTTAGATATTAATCAGGAACCACCAAATCTAGACCATTTTAAAAATGTCTCAAAAGTGCGCAGTTTTTTTATTTGAAAAGAAATATTTTTTTAGTACAAAAACATTAAAAATACAAGATGGCCGCGATACACTGAATATAAGAAATTTATCTGAGGCAAATTGGTTAATAAATAAGCCATAAGTTATGATTTTTTAAATAATACCCCTGTCGGCCATCTTGAATCAAAGATGGCGGAGGAAGCAGGCGTCCCTCAAAGGAAATATTTTTATTACAAACTACTATAGGAGTAAACTAACATCTGTCAAAAATCCAGCTTAATCCGGAAAAATTGCCCTAAAATGTCTAGCGGTGTTGGGCTATAAATAAATGTTTAATTTTAAGTATGTGGTATATAATAAACACATTTTTTTCGTAAGTTTTCTTGTTAGACCTTTTTTTATTAATTTATTTAGATGTTCACGTTAAAAATGATTATCGACATTTCATTCATGTGTGTATCTTATTTCGACGAAAGTTCTTGAACGTATCAATTTTCATATGAATACTAATACCCTTAGGATTTTATTCCCTATCCAATTAATATTAATCCATTCGATTTTTTTCGAATATTTATTTTATATGAAACATCGGTCCTTAAACTGTTACATCAAAAATTAACAAAATTGGGCACCTTTTTAATACCGACTGAACACTTCTTTACCTCTAACATCTTTGCTTTTAGCATGGTTTTTTTAATTATTTTTCAAATTGTTGAAGTAGTCCATGATGGTGGAGTTGATAATCAAATCAAACAAATATGTTTTCTTCTAGAATTTTTTCACGAAAAACCTTTTTAAAATTTAAATTTAAAACATTATATTGCATTTTTGGTTTTTTAAATTAAAAACTTAATCCGTTCTGACATGGGGACAGAAGGGAATCATACTAGTTAATACGTATATGTTTTCTTAAAAAGTGATGTTTAAAATATATTGTTTTTTTTCCAACTATGGGTTCCTCAACCCTTTTCTTTCTCCATTGCTGAGGGTACTAATGGTCCGTTAATTCAGCCCATTTTAATTTTCTTTGGTTCTTATTCGTCCAAAACTGTTTACTGTACCTCAAACAAGGAACTCCCTGATGATGATAGTCTAAACTGCCGAAACATGTCGGGTTTTGGAAATATAAGAAATTAAAATTCAGTGGAGAAAGACCAAGATCTTTAAAGCCTACTGTGGCTTTAAACGAAATTTCTTTTGTAAGGGTCCAGAACAAATTTGATAAAGGGCAATTCCGCAAACAAACATTCCTTTAGGCTTAAAAATGTTGACAGATTTAATATTTTAACTAAATTATGACATCCTAATTTTATTTTCAGATCGCTGGCACGGTAGTTTTCGGAGTGGGGATATGGTTGACAGTTGACAAGAGTTCCATCATTGGACTGAGTAAAGTAGTTCCTGCCGAAGAATTACAGGTTAGTATTGAACTGGTACCTACTGAGTTTTAATCTTCTCCTGAAGATGCTAACTTATTTAGCGAAACGTGTAGGGAGTGAAAAATATAAAGAACATACGTACTATATATTACACAAATCCTATATAAAATTGAAAAGAATTTTCTGTCGTATCGTAAGAATTTTCCATTTATCAGTTAGTAAGCAATATTCGAACATAATGGCAGATAATCAGCATTTTAATATGCTTAACCGTTTCCTCTTCCTTTCTATTTTAATCAACTGAATACTTAGTAGCTATAACGTCAACAAATTGTCTGATAAAGGTGAAATACTGATTTACCAGTCTTAAATAAATTAGTTGGTACCTTGTAGTAAGGCTCCCAACAAAGAAATTAGGTTATAAACTCAAAAAAGAATTTTGTGAGGGCAAATAAAAAAACAGAATTTCGAGCATTCACCAAAAAACGGTAATGATAACAGCGTGTTTCGCAGTACAAACGGTGCCCATCAGTACAGACGGGAATGGGAGATAAAATAATGGATCTGAAAAAGGAATCATGAAAGCATACATGCAAAAGACAACCAAATGTCAGTGTGCAGAATTGGTAAAAGTACCTTTACTCCGAAGGAAAACCCAGACGTGTCTACGTAGACAGATATATTAAGACGAGGAAGGTCAGGCCAAGGAGGATGACCTGGACCGGTATTTTCGTAATACGTAAAGTTTTGAAGTCGCTAAGCGAAACGAATAGCGAACAGCGCGCTCAGCGGCACGCTGACCGACGACTTTTCGTATTCTCTCTGCCGAACGCGCTGCCCTGCGAGCAGACAGAATCAAATTCGCTTAGCACATCTTGGCATCATCGAATTTTGCATTTTTATTTCTTGTTAGCCTTGTCGTTCCTTTTCTTTTTCTATGTGTAAGAAAGAGGCCATTGTGTGATCGATTTCGAGCCGTATTTCAGAAAGGGTAAATCACTTGTGACTTGTACAAGTGTTGATCCTTTAAAAAATTACTTGATGGTTTGGTTTAGCTCAGTTAAACCCGCCCTTTGACCCTGTGATATAAACTCGTAGCACGTTCCCGCCCAGTGTGCGGGAAAAAGTTTACCCCGAGACTTAACCGCACACTTACAAAAAAATTCCGCACTCAGTACGGAAAAGTTTAAATTTATTCCGGCACTCAGTCAGGGAAAGTGGTGTTTCCGGCACGGTCGTATATTGATATTGATACTTTATTATATAGCATTTATTGTTAAAATGGTTTCACAATAGTTACTTATATATCTAGTAAGTTATACCTTATAATTATAGTAAACATGCGTATTCTACATTTTAAGAAACAGAAAATAAAACTCTAAGATATTTGTTACCCAAAAAATAACCTAACCAATTCAACAACAAACACAGAATTCATACATCCACAAGAGAAACCTCGCGGGTGGAAAAATTTATATTTATATTAGTGTTGAATTAAAAAAAGAAAATAATAATTTTTAGTACATTTATGACATACAGACGAAAACACAGAAATAAAGGTAGTCACCTATATTGTTTCCTAATTATTTTTTATATCAATTAAGCTATTTATTTCATGTTTGCTAATTTCATATTTCATGAAAGCTTTTAGTTTATTTTTGAAAGAAAACAATTAATGTGGGCAGGAGCCTAACAAAACCAGATATTTTTTGGTACACATCCGATGAAAGATACAAAAAGCACCGCTGACCAATGGCTTTTTTTACCCTTGGTTTTACAGAATTTTGATTGCTTCTATTTCTAGTATTATACGGATGCTTTTTGCAATTTTTTGGAAAAAATAGTTGTCTTACATAGAGCATCAAATATTAAGGTTGATGTGTACGTGTTTGTCACCCGTCCCCAAGCTACTAATAAGAGATTTTTATTTTTCTAATTATTAATAAAAACGCAAACTGAAAAAACTACTTTATTTTCTGCAGCACTCTACAAAGTATTGTAGGGTAGGAAAATCGTACGCGCGGAGGGCAAAACAGCTGGCAAATGGTAGGTGTTTCTCAAACGGTCGCCACGCGCTGAGCGCACTTCGTCGACGCCTTGCGTTCAATATACGTGAATACCATTTTTGTTACTTTGGTCACGTGGTATGCGAATATTACGTTATCATACGGTCAGCGAGTACGAAACGCCGAGCGTATTTAGTTACGAGAATACCGGTCCTGGGTTGCCTGGCGTGGTCTAATCATTCTACTGTGTATGTATTTGTACTTGTATGATAAGCAGGTATTTAAAATTAATTTAATTAATTAACTAGAATTAGTATATCTTTATTAAAATATTGACTCAGATCACACTTCTGACCAGTCACATGTGGCTCAGGGGAGTGCTCTTGTTTAATGTGATATTTAAATTGTACCTGAAGAAATAATCAGATTTTTTTTGACAATGAAATAATATGTTCCTCGTTCGTTTCCATGTCGAACCAACACCGTTCTCATTTAGTTAAGCAGGTGTTGGTCGAACCATCGAAAATTAACAAAAATCGATAAAATTCAGTCAAAATTTAGCTATAGCCTAGATAAGTCCAATAAGAAATTTGAGCTTTTTTGAAAAAATGTTATGTACTGCAATAATAAAGACGAATAAAAAAAATCTCATAGGGCTTTAGGAGGATATGGCGAGAATGAATCCTATGTCCATCTTGAAGATTAATTTTTCTCCTAGTCTTCGAAATAGTTTTAACACGACTTCTTATCAAGAAAGCAATGCTTATTAAAAAAACATCAAATAAATTTTAAAAAAAATTACTCTAAAACTAACTCGATTGTTTTCATCGGTGAGCTCATCGGTGAATTTACAAACTCGCCCATAGTTTTCTTCACATATATTCCTAGCTCGGTAGTAGATAAACTCAAAAAATAATTTTGCAAAGTATGAAAACCAAAAAAATTGAATTTGGAAAAGGTAATGGTACTACGGTGCCATACCCAATGGATATGATTATAAAAAGATCTGAAAAAGGAATCATGAAACATGGATATAGGCAATTGATAATAATCTATATTGTCTTTTTTGATTGGATTTTGGTAGTCTACTTAGTGAAATGCGAAAGTAAAATCAAGTTAAAAACGTGAATTTACACCACAAGCAAACATTACACCATTGATAAAAAAGATTTTAAAAAAATAAATTCTAACGAAAAGTGAAATTTTAACATAACAAAATGTGGAATAATGTATCAGCGGTTCTTGGCAAATATATACGGTTAGACATGTTTAGAATTTTGCGGACTTTCACTTTTATAGTAGATTACCCATGCATATATACAATAAATAAATATGATGTATACCATGGCTATTACAAACTGTTTTAAAACATGCAATTGAATATATACTTAAACTAGTTGAAGACCCCTCAGCTTCGCCTGCGATTTTACCCGTTTTTTTTTTGTTTCCGTGCACCGATTTTGATGAAATCAAGCCTCATTCTTGCCCATGCAGGCATCCAGTAGTAAAACTCCCATTGAAATCCGTTTCGTAGTTTTTGCGTGAAAACAGACAGACGAACATTGACATTTTTTTTCTAATTTTTATCCCCACTTTTCTCATTTTACTTTAATCAACAATAGAAGGAAATAAACATGATTTTAGTAACTGTCTGTATATAACTAAAGCATGGCTTTTTTGGTTACCGATGCAAACAAAACTTTTTTTTTGATCACGCGTGCAAAAAAAGATTTCGGTCCGTTTTTTACCCAAAATTAAAGAGAAATAGCAGAAAATAGTAATATAGTAATAGTAATAGTAATAGTAATATTTTTTATTTGCACTAAAAAAAAAGATACAATCAAAAAGAATAATACAATTATTTTTCTAATCTAGCGCAAAAAGGAAACTGGAATACAATTTAAAATTGATCGAGTCCAGTACCTGTACTGAGAAATTAAATAATATATTAACTATCAATAAATCTGTAAAGTGCTTATCCTAGTAGGGGTTGCTAATTTCTTCTAACAATAAATATTTACATTAAAATGGAATTTTAAAATTTAAATTAAAAAACAAAACAAAAAACTAACAAAAAATAGGATTTAAAAATATGATGATATTTAATTAAAGTTTTTAGTCAGTGGTAGGCATGCGACATAGTTTAAAGACATATAGACAAATTTAAAATGATCTTGGGTTGTCGAAAAGATAGGTTTTTATTGATCCGTTTTCTGGCTTTGCCGTGTTGCGTAGTTGAAAATTCTGGCTCCTGAAGTACTGCCTGCCGTTCCTGGAGTAGCGGGACTAGAGGAGGTGCTCTTTAGTTTTCCCAATACTTGTTGTATGTTAATTTTGGGATTCACTTTCTGTGAACGATCTTTTCTAACCGTTTTTTTTTCTTTGCCGTTGTCTTTTGGCTCCTTTGTTTTTTCTTCCAATTTTTTTGGCGATGGTTTTTTTGGCGACTCCTTACGTTCTTCGTCTGATGGAAACTCTTTCGGCGTAGGCGTGGGTAGAGCGCTCAGAGCCTTTGGCTGTAAGGACAGAGCTGTTGGTGAGGCTGGTTCTTTAAGAAGTTGTTTTGGAAGCCTTTTACCCTCGATAAGGTCCTCGTAACTTTAAATTGTTCCCTCTATTTCAAGGTTGTTGTGGCTTCTTAATTTCTTTTGGCAACTCTTCAGACGTTCGTCTTTTAAAACATCAACCAATACTTTACGCCCATAAAGATCTTCTTTAATTAGATCTTCCTGAATAAATACTCTTGTGCCCTTTAGGGTTCTCCTGGAGCTTAGTATTTCCCTCTTCTTAAAGACTGATAAGAGTTCAAGCAGAATTGGTCTGGTTTTTCCTGATTGTTTTCCTAATCTGATGCAGTTGGTTATATCTGATAAAGTTAACGATATTTTAAGCTTTTCGTTAATCAATTTTATGATTTTTTCTACCCCAAAGAAAATTAAATTTTTCTTTTTTGCTAGGCGTTCTGCAACTTTTAACCTGTCCTGCAACTCCACGTTTTCCTGCTTTAGTGTCTCAATGTTTTCCTCAACCTTTAAGAGATGAGTGTTATGTTCTGTTATTTTTGTCTTAACGTCCTGGATTTCATTAAAAAGCTTCGATTGAACCCTCAAAATTAAGTCCCTCAAAGTTTTCATCGAAATGTCTCCTTCTTCACCCATAACTTTGCTACTAATTGCACCTACTGGCAACTCTGCGTTCAGTACTATAACGTGCAGACTTGCTGTGAACGGGCAAACCGAAAAATTGACCGTTTGACCTCCAATTGATAATAATATTCATGCAGCTTAATTATCTATTTTTGCTTGATTTTTCGAGGTTTTTTGACTTACCCCAGTATTCTAGGCTTCTATTTTTCGGTATACGCACAAACAGACTATTAAATTTGGGCTAATAACTGTGTATTTAACTATTTTCTAGGAGCACTTTTTCCGGTTGTATTTAACAATATGTGCGATAAAGAAGAAGATAAAAAAACCTCCAAATCAGTTACTTCAACCGAAAAGAAACTAAAAAACAAAAGATCAAAAGATCTTGGGTGGAAATAAAGAAAATTCAAACTTGGATGAGTATTCCACAAGGAACACACAAAAGATCAAAGCGAAAAGAGAAATGAATAAACGATGTTTCGCCCTGGGTAACCAGTGTGGGCTCATCAGTAGTTTCACTGGTCACCCTCCACTATACATCAATAAACACCATCATACACTTAGATTTCCAACCTTGAACCACTCACAAATAGGCATCGTTCCGCACTGGTACTTACTTATCCAAGTTACCTAATACGAATTCGTCCTGGCGTGTTAATATTTCCAGTAGGATTATGCTCCTAAGGCAATTAAAATAAAGAAGAAGATAAAAAAACCTCCAAATCAGTTACTTCAACCGAAAAGAAACTAAAAAACAAAAGATCAAAAGATCTTGGGTGGAAATAAAGAAAATTCAAACTTGGATGAGTATTCCACAAGGAACACACAAAAGATCAAAGCGAAAAGAGAAATGAATAAACGATGTTTCGCCCTGGGTAACCAGTGTGGGCTCATCAGTAGTTTCACTGGTCACCCTCCACTATACATCAATAAACACCATCATACACTTAGATTTCCAACCTTGAACCACTCACAAATAGGCATCGTTCCGCACTGGTACTTACTTATCCAAGTTACCTAATACGAATTCGTCCTGGCGTGTTAATATTTCCAGTAGGATTATGCTCCTAAGGCAATTAAAATAAAGAAGAAGATAAAAAAACCTCCAAATCAGTTACTTCAACCGAAAAGAAACTAAAAAACAAAAGATCAAAAGATCTTGGGTGGAAATAAAGAAAATTCAAACTTGGATGAGTATTCCACAAGGAACACACAAAAGATCAAAGCGAAAAGAGAAATGAATAAACGATGTTTCGCCCTGGGTAACCAGTGTGGGCTCATCAGTAGTTTCACTGGTCACCCTCCACTATACATCAATAAACACCATCATACACTTAGATTTCCAACCTTGAACCACTCACAAATAGGCATCGTTCCGCACTGGTACTTACTTATCCAAGTTACCTAATACGAATTCGTCCTGGCGTGTTAATATTTCCAGTAGGATTATGCTCCTAAGGCAATTAAAATAAAGAAGAAGATAAAAAAAACCTCCAAATCAGTTACTTCAACCGAAAAGAAACTAAAAAACAAAAGATCAAAAGATCTTGGGTGGAAATAAAGAAAATTCAAACTTGGATGAGTATTCCACAAGGAACACACAAAAGATCAAAGCGAAAAGAGAAATGAATAAACGATGTTTCGCCCTGGGTAACCAGTGTGGGCTCATCAGTAGTTTCACTGGTCACCCTCCACTATACATCAATAAACACCATCATACACTTAGATTTCCAACCTTGAACCACTCACAAATAGGCATCGTTCCGCACTGGTACTTACTTATCCAAGTTACCTAATACGAATTCGTCCTGGCGTGTTAATATTTCCAGTAGGATTATGCTCCTAAGGCAATTAAAATAAAGAAGAAGATAAAAAAAACCTCCAAATCAGTTACTTCAACCGAAAAGAAACTAAAAAACAAAAGATCAAAAGATCTTGGGTGGAAATAAAGAAAAAAAAAAAACCACCACCACCCAAGATCTTTTGATCTTTTGTTTTTTAGTTTAAATTAAATTAGTTTAAATCGAAAAGAAGGCTCGTAACCAGACAGCACGGAGCACCTGCTACAGGTTTAAAGAAGAACCTGTTGCAACCAGACGGAGCACTTGCTACAAGAAGGCTAAAGTATTATTGCCAAAACGCAGTCTCATGCTCTGCTAGCTAGGCTAGGCCAAAAGGACATGGGCACATTTACGATGTAAGTTTGTGAGTCCCTCACTCCTATGGAACCATCCGCCATTTTGAAAAATCTTCGTAACCAACTTTTCTCTATTTCTATTGGTCGGAGGCGAAAAAGTCTGAGAACAAGGATATTCGGCAAAAAATTTGCAACATTTTTGTCCAAGTGCTCAAAAAATCCTATCAAAATATGTATATTAGTTATAATTAATTAAACCATTGCTTTATACAATGATTAAACCGTCTCTGAACTACAGCGACTGAAAGTCTTTGAGAACTGCTTTCTGGGCATGCATGAAGTCGCGTGTTGTGGATTATATAGGGTGGGCCACAAAATTCCGCACTTTTTGGATTGGCTATTACTTTTGACATAAGTGCTCGATTTTTAAAGGTATTAGTTTTTTAGATAGATGAAACGTGATACTTTTTCGATTCAGTTGAAAATTTTAAATTTGTCAAAAATCCAAGATGGCGGACAGTTTTAAAAAATGCGTAATTTTCACCCCCCCTGAAAAAAATTTATGTGCGACAATGAACAAACTCTAAAGTCTTCACTACAAACGCTCATTGTTTTTGTGTATATTAACGTATCATTTAACTAAATCGGTTGAGAAATGAAAAAGTTATAAGTTTTTAGATTATGAGTGTTTGGGCTTAACATTGGAAAAAAATCACAAAATTACATATTTTTTCAATTTACTATAACTTTTGGTCTGATTACTTAATTAAAAAAAAAATATCCTTTAAAGAGACAAAACATGAGAGTTGCGTCCGTTTGTTCAAAGTTTGACATTAAAAAAAATTCAAGGTGGCGGATAGTTTTAAAAAGAGTAAGGTTTTACACGCCTATTTTTTTTTTTTTTAAGTAAGACACTGGACAAAATAAAAATTAGTATTTCCAAATCTACATTTTTTCTTCGTATATCGAGGTTTCACCTAATTAAATTGGATAATAAATAAAAAAGTAATAGGTATTTAGATTCTTTTTCTTAAATAAATACTTAGGTAAAAAAATATAGCAAATGGAAAATGTATGTAATGATGTGCTTTTTTTTAATATGAAGCCAAAATACTCGCAGTCAAAAAACTTATAACTTTTTTATTTCCCAACTGATTTAATTAAATGATACTTCAATATACAAAGAAACAATGAGCGTTTGTAGTGAAAGCTTTAGAGTTTGTTCAGTGTCGCACATAAATTTTTTTTTGATTTTTTTGAAAGTTGTAAATTTTTAACCGAATCGAAAAACTCCAACGTTTTATCTTTTCAAAAAGCCAATATATTTCAAAATCGTGTAATCATGTCAAAAGTTATAGCCAATCCAAAAAGTGCGGAATTTTGTGGCCCATCCTATATATTATTATTTATAGTAAGAGCGGTAGAAATGAGATATCAAATTAAAGCTTGTGATGTACGCTACACAAAAGTCTCTGATAGTCGGGTACCGATAGTCGAGTCCTTTTGGGTAACGGCCCATCCATCGCTTATATAAACCCGAAAAGAGGGGTTGGAGGCGTAGGTAGAAGTATTATTAAGTGCCAAAAGGGAGAAGAAGCAGGTTGCGGAGGGGTCAAAATTTGAAAAAAATTGATTTTCATAATTGATGGTAGTACAGTAAAATTGTCATTTGAAGTCGCAAAAAAACCGGACAGGCTGAGTTTTTTGTATCTTCTTTAGAGGGTTTCCAGGTAAAATTTCCAAGTTTGTGTTTCCCCACTCTTCGGGAACTATCTGCCATTTTGAAAGCAAAAAAGTGTAAAAACAAAAATCTTTGGCATAAAATTTGCAATATTTTTTGTTACAGGTTCAACTCTCTGTAGTTAGTTTTGAAAAAGATAGAGGGCGTTGAAGTTACGAAAAATCAGTTTAACGAATAAATGTCAGTCTGTCAGATACTTTCGGCAATTCTCATGCCGACAGACCGGGTCATTTGCGTAGCGCACAAGCTTTAATTTGATAGCTCATTTGTACTGCTCTTACTATAAATAATAGTATACAGACCGCTTCAAGCTACTGCGAACATAGGGGGAATCAAGTCCAATTTACTCTCCGTGCCGTACGACCGAGGTGGATTCGAAGCACGCTGCAGTGTTATCTTTTGGAAATTCATTTTGTTTTTATTATTTTGTTTTATTTCTGCCTTGCTCGAGAAACAGATGGGTAAGTTCTTAATTGAAATAATACATTTTTAAAACCAAAAATGGATGTCTACGAAGTTGCCGAAAAAGTGCAGATGGTCAAATCGTCATAACCCAACACACGTTCGATATTGGTCGAGGGAAAATTTGCATTTGTATTTTGACGTAAGAACACAGTATCCCCAAAAACTAAATGTTTGGGGGGGGGTATTATAGGGGAACACGTAATTGGGCCATTTTTTATTAACGGCAATTGCAATTTGAATGGTCCTAGATATTTGGATCTACTGCAGCAGCACATTATTCCAACTGCTAGGCAGTTGTTAGGTGTAAGATTTGGTGAAACATGGTTTCAACAAGATGGTTGTTCCGCTCACAATGTTGGTCTTGTTAGGGAATATCTTGATAATGTATTTCCTAATCGGGTTATAAGTACACGGGGAACTATTTTATGGCCAGCTCGATCTCCCGATCTTGCTCCTAATGACTTCTATCTGTTTTTGAAAAAGCTTTTCAAATTATCACCCCTAACATGCTTGGAAACGTTAGAAGGGGTTTTTATAGTAGGCTCGGATATTGTCTAGCCGAGCAAGGAGGACTTTTCGAACATTTGCTTTAATTTTTTTTTGACTGGGAGAATCTTTTTGGTTTTTAGAATGTATTATTTTATTTTGAGAACTTGCTTTTATTTTGTTTCTCCTTATTAGTTTCATTGTAACACGTGGTCACTGTATGAGCAGTTGACAATAAAACGCTCTTATTTATCAGTGACAAAAAATAAGAAAATTACGTTATTAAAATTTGCGTATTTATTGACCAAATTCCGGTTTCATTGACTACGCTCCACACAGCACCGTGGTTAGAGGCGTACTAAATACAAGGCGAACGGCGGCGAACGGCAGCGAATGGCGATCGGAAGCCTGAGTGTTGGTTGCTTCACTGATAGGCGTGCGGTGTCTCTGCATGTACGTACACTGGCAAATTAGACTTCTTCCGCCCTATGTTCGCAGTAGCTTGAAGCGGTCTGTATAATCCACAACACGCGACTTCATGCATGCCCAGAAAGCGGTCCTCAAAGAATTTTACCGACTTTCAGTCGCTGTAGCTCAGAGACGGTTTAATTAATTATAAACAATATACATATTTTTATAGGATTTTTTCGAGAGACAACTTTTTCATTTAATTTTTTTTTGGTCAAAATACGTTAAAACTGATTTTTTGGGAATTTCGGCGCCATCTAACCTTTTGGAAAATATATCTACAGAAAGTTGAGCACTTGCCAGGTGTTTTAAGCCAATCAGATGCCTGGTTTTTGACAGGTTGCTATGGCAACAACCCGAATTTTTCGGAAATTTTTTCGGTGACGTGACCTAGTTGAAAAATTAATAAGTGATAATTTCCCTGGCTTGAAGGCTGTCACGTGCAGATGTCAGAATAACAACAGAGGCATAGGTACAATTTTCTATTCATTTTATGATATTTTCTTTGCGACAACAAAATTTAATATGACGAATAATAATTAATAAACAAAACAAAAAGATTTTGGTGAAACGTCATTCCACCAATTCGCTACAGTAGTTACAGCCAACTTCACAGATTTTATGTTTCCTACCTAAATACTGACCGCCTTAAATTGTCATCGACTTTGCAAGAGAATAATAAATTTTCCCTTCTATCTAGTAGTCTAAGATTATTAGAGTATGAAGAAATGTGTTCATTTCGGGATTTTGAGAATCGTTTTTTTTTACTAGGGCAAAGGGAAAGTGAAAAAAAAACAAATTCAAACTATTTCGAATACAAAACACCTAGCGTCCAATATAACACATGTGCCTATACACCTATTTTTCCCTATCCTCTAGTACTATAATATTGTGTGATTTAAATAGAATATAATCAACTTGATAAAAAGATGCAAATCTTATGGTACTCTAGACCAGGGAATTATAAAAATAATAGATGAATAAGTGTATAGCCACAATATAGATACCACAGACATTCAAAGTGTCAAAAAAGTAATTAAATAGCCACCTTATATTAAAATACCAAACATCAAAGCAAAATAACCGCTTGCCAAATTGTCAAAATTTGTATTTTTTTGTTAAATAATTTTTTTATAAATTTTCGTACCGAATCTCCCGCAAGCTTGAATTAATCTCCGTACATTTTTTCTCTGTTGCGAATTTTGATAAGAAAATTCGCACCTCGAAAAAATTTTCGGAAATAATTCAAACTCTAGGGAGATTATAATTGAATATTTTTGATCTCAGGCTTTTTTGCCTCCGACAAATAAAAATGGAGAAAAATTTGTAACAGAGAGGTTTTTTCAAAATGGCGGATGGGTCCCGAGGAGTGGAGGAAACACAAACTTGGGGATCTTCCTTTTAGACCACCCCACAACAACATTTTAGCCTCCCCGAATTTTTTTTGAGGTAACCCCTTATTTATGACAATTTGACTGTACTATTCTTAATTGCGTAATATAGACAAATAAATTAATTACATGTCTCTTACAATGTTATTTCAATAACTTACATTTTCATTGTTGTTTAATGCCATATGTTTTAATAAGCACTTATGGAAATGCCATTGTTGCTTCTTTTAGGAAATAGGTGTACATAAACACCAATTAAAATTGTGTTGTTACACGATTGCTAAATAAATAAAATAGATTAGTTAATAGAGCATTTCATGATGTATATTTAAGTGTATAAATACAGAGTCTCACAACAATCAGGTAGTAAGGTGCGGCTCACTAAGAATATATGACTGTCAGATTTTTAGTCATTTTTTGAAAACTATGGCACTTATAAAAATGCAGGAATCCATTTTGGGATCTGCTGAAGATACCTAGTATCTTTTATACCCTTGACATGTTTTTTCCTAAGCAGTTCACACATACCTATCTATTTTTTATTTTATTAGGGCTAATCCTATCTTACTATAAAAAAACTAAAATTTCTGCCCCAATATTATTAAACCAAATGGGTTAGTAGGACATGGATACATTAATAATAGAGCATTGCACCATTTTGAACGAGTTTCCACTTTTGATTAAAAAAACCAAGGCAAGCTATAGTTTCAGTAGGGTCAGTTTTTAAAAGTTTCAATGCATTTTTAGCGTAAAATTACATGCAAGCAGGTTAAGGGTCATATTAGCACGACATATATGTTTTGCAGATTTTTATCGGGAATTTATGACGGAATAATATGAGAACCTGAGAATTTTCATAATTTTTCTTGAGGCTCGATTTTTATTGGGTCGTTCACCTTTTAATGGGAGGGGGGAGTAAAAAGCCGTGTATATTAAAAAAAAATATCCACATTTTTCCCTGCTCTCAGGCTATATGGTGATCAGAGTTGGTCGACAGTGGTTTTAAGAAAAAAAATATATATATCTTTGCAATATAGAGTTTTGTTTCCGATACATCGCCATCATTATCGTAAAAAGTAAAATTTCCTATGTAGCCCTTTCCTGGGAGGCTATTTTTGGAAAATATTCTGAAAACTTTAAATAGCAACCTTCTATTTTGACTTCATATTTGAATTCTCGCTGAAATTCTCATTCCAATGTTATCTATTGTGTTTGATATCGATTGTAAGTGTTTTTGAAGAGGATTTAAAAAATGACAATAAATTGACGATTTGACCTTGTACTTCTTATTTATTGAATAATAACGTTAAAATCACTGAAAATCAATAAACTGTAAATAGAAATGTGCCAGAGCCA
Organism: Oxystoma pomonae; assembly: GCA_963921995.1. Taxonomy (NCBI): domain Eukaryota; kingdom Metazoa; phylum Arthropoda; class Insecta; order Coleoptera; family Brentidae; genus Oxystoma; species Oxystoma pomonae. The sequence goes on from OY998165.1 coordinate 21,469,742, forward strand.
AACTGCTGTCATTTTTTAATTCCCCTTAAAAGACCCTTAAAATCGATATCAAACACAATAGAGATATTTTCTTTAGTTTCTAAGATATATGCTTTTGAAAATTGCATTTTTGACATTTTGAAAGCAAATATTTCGAAAACTAGTAAAGTAAACGTAATGATATGGGGTAGCATTGGAATAAGAATTTCAGCGATAATTAAAATATAATGTCAAGATAGTAAGTTGCTCTTTAAAGTTTTCAGAATATTTTCCTCAAATAGCTTCCCAGAAAAGGGCTACATAGCGGATTTTACTTTTTACGCTAAATGGTGGTTGGCTATGTATCGAAAACAAAAATCTATATTTTAAAGATGGTATATTTATTTTCTTAAAACTCGTCTCTAGACCAACTGTGTGATATCCTGACTTTTATCCAAGGGTAGGGCAGATTCGACCGTTGAGTGTGAGTGGGGAGCTTTGGGGGTTGGTGAAAGGTCCCAAGTTGAAAAAAAGCAACTTGTTGCACGAGTTAGTTTGATTTTGTGACGTGTTCTTCTTTAGGTCAAAAGTCAAAAATAAAGTGCAAATGTAATGTAAGAAAATACTTTCGCTATCCTTATCCTTGACCAGGTCACCCAGAAAAAAAAAATAGTAAAAAGAAACTCTTTCTCATGATTGGCACAATTATTCATCATTGTTGTTTCGTGAGAACTTCCTAGATCACGTAACATAAAACCCGTGTAAATTTTAACATCTTTTTACACGTCCTATCCTATATCTAAATCAGATATCAGTTAAAAAGAAAACAGTCCATAAAAGATAAACAAAATTTTGTACAGTAAAATTTGCTATTTAGACAGCTTTTAGCCGAAAGTGTAATATATTAATTTTTAACTCAATTTTAAAGATTTTGAAAATGCTTTTTTTTTCCCTAAACAATGGTAAGAAGATTTAAAAAAAAATAAAATAGAAACCACATCAAAGATGTCCAACCCAACGGTATGAAAATAATTAGTTTTTACAATTGTTCCAATTTCTTCGTGGCACAAAAATTGTCGCACATTAATACAGAGTGTCAAAAATTCCCAAAATCCAATTTTGTCTTGCCTTAATTAATAAATAAATTTGCAGCATCTTTTTACTTAACATAAAAACCTATTACTCCAGCCAATATCACCCCAAGTAATTTGACCCATAAACCCATATTATATGATTAAATTGATACCCCGCGCACATAACAACACCAAATAATAGGTTTACCTTTGAATACACTATTGACCGTTAAATGAGTTTTATTAGAAAAATATCAGCTATACATTCATTAATAAAAATTTACCTGGCATGTACTGTTTGTGTGACATATTGATATAAAAATATATTTTAACAAATTTTTTACGCTTTACTTGTTTAAACCATCTACTCCGAAAAAAAAGCCGTTGCGATAATAGACACTAGTTGGCAAGCTATTTTTGATTCCTTATTGCTAGCATATCGCTTTGATGCGTTTGTGAAAGCGTCCTTAAAAAAGAGAGTTAAAGTTGTGCTTACAACGTTAGCAAAACAATTATTAAAAGTTTGAGACAATGACGTGTTTGAAATTAACTCTGTGTTTCGGACTTCCATTGTCTATATTTTATTTATACACGATGTTTCGATCAGTACAATCTCCGATCGTCTTCAGGTGCAAACTACAAGCTTTTCCTAAGGCTATGTACTTATATACTATGGGAAATCACTCAACCGTGGAGTTTAAGAAGTTGGCTCCGCCCAAGGAGAGGCTTCCAAATATTTGGAATTTCAACACTTGGCTTACTGAAAATACCCTGATTCTGCCCAATAAAGACAGCTTCAAGGAATTTTCGTTTCTTCCAGTATGACTCCTTGTGCAAAACCTTTGTCCACTTCATTCTGTGTTGTTTTGACCATGCATGTTCGGCGATTTCTGATTTCGTTGTTTCACCTCTTTGGGTATTACACAAACTGATGTTCCTTAAGCCTAACAGATAGTGGTCTTTTGGTTTCGCCTATGTATGATTCACCACACTCACAAGAAACTTGGTAAATGCATTCTTTATTTTGTTTTTTCTACGGTTTTGTTTTACTAAGGAGGCTCGAATTGTATTATTAGATTTAAAAGCTGTTTTAATATTAAAGTTGTTCGCTACTCTTCGAATGTTTATTGTATGGAATTGTAAGGAATGCATTTTCCTGGTTTTGGTCTTGTGATCTCGGTTCTATTTGTTGAAATTTAGAAATAGGATCTGTTATAAGTTTAAGGATATAACCATTCTGCTGCAGATCCTTCTTAATGTTTCGTATTTCGATTTCCAAGTCATGAGAATTGTTACAGATTTGGACGGCTCTATTCTACAAAGTCTTATTATGCCTCGTTTGGTTGTAGCAGAATGATTTGAACCTTGATTTAAATATTGTCCTGTATGAGTGGGTTTACGATAGACTGTTGTTCTGATGTCGTTTTCTATTCGTTTGACAAGTACATCAAGAAAAGGAATTTGACAATTTTGCTCCAACTCCATTGTGAATTTAATGGTGGGTCTTGGTTATTTAGCTGTTGAAGAAATTTTGAAAGTTGTTGATTATTCCCGGTCCAGACAATAAAAGGATCATCAACATATCTCAGCCAGAGCTTAGGTTTATATGTTGTGGTATCAACCGCATGTGATTCGAACTACTCCATGTAAATATTGACCACCACTGAACCCCTCCTTGGGCCAACTTCTTAAACTTCACGGTTGAGTGATTTCCCATAGTATATAAGTACGTAGCCTTAGGAATACACTGTAGTTTGCACGTGAAGACGATAGGAGATTGTACTGGCGAAATGTTCGAAACACAGAGTTAATTTCAAACCAATTCTTGTTCATTGCTTGACGCACAATTTTATTTCATACCGCTCACTTCTATTTCCTTCCTTGTCAAAAAAAGTGAGAATAAAAACTCTCAGATAAATAAATGGTTAGGATACGCTAGCTGCGTACATACGAATACTGCAAGAGTGGTCGTAGAGACACAAAGTATCGAACAGTGATCCGTGGTAGAGATAGGTGAGACGTAGTCGCTGTTGTACGACGTATCCGTTCTGAGCATGCGCACCGAGATACGATTACGATTAAGTTATCTCTATTTGTGCAACTTTAAGTATCTGATAACTCTCCCAATCAAGTTAGCCTGGAAAAAACGCAGAGCAAAAAAATTATCTGGGCGCGAGGGCGGGCAATTTTTAAAAATATGTATTTTTATCCTCCGGAAAAATTCTATGTGAGCTACTGCAATAAGGATTTTCGATTTAAGAATTGGTCCTGGTTTTGGTTGACATAATTTTGACATAAATTTTGACAGCGGTTCTAAAATAATGACGTCATTTAAAATATTTTTAAGGTATCTTTGATTTTACTCAAAAAAAGACTATCTATAATTTTGCAAAATTTTAGGGGTTATGTATACAACCAAAGGGCCGAACCAACCTCCCAGGCTGGTTCTAAAATTTCATAACCAGGTTGCAACTATGACGTCATTGTTTTAAAACGAAAGGACCGGTTGCGTTTCTGGTTCAACCAGAACCAGGACCAATTGTAAAACGAAAATCCTTAAAAAAACGAAGATGTTCGTTGGGAAAATGTGGCAAACAAACGTATTTATATAATATACAGGGTCTAGTCAGAAGTCGGTGTCAAGTATACGAAATCATAAGTAGTCGGCAAAAGAAGAATACCTAGTTATTAAAAATGTATACATAACTCGGAGTGGGTTTTCTACACGAATAAATCAAAGAGTTGGAGGTTTCCCAGCTTTTTGGGACACTGTTAACTGCTGTTAACAGATTAATATAGACAGTGGCGGTCCCAGGGGGGGACCGACCCCCCTTTGCACCAAAAAAAAGTAGACAACAAAGATGCTGGTGGTAACCCTAAAGTCTTTGAAGAAGTTCCTTTAAAGACATTCTAGAATCACTCCACAGTATTTGAAACAGACGAAAACCACGATATTAGAAATACATAACAGTATTATAGAGTTTCAATTTATAAACAAGTTTTAGACAAAATCATTTCGGAAGGTTCAATAAAGAGACTTTAAGTATGTTTGACCTGAACATATTCATACCAAGTTTTATGCAAAGTGAAGCCAAAATCAGGGCAAAATTAACTAATATCGGTTACAAATACTATAAACTGTTTGATTAATACAAAACACAAATTATTGAACTTTTAATGGGAGAAGTCAGTATTTGGAAATAATATTGGTCAGAAGTAGGCAAAAGCTTAAATCAAAACATATATGATAACGTTTTCGAGGCAATGAACAAGCATGGCGATATTTTTCCGTTGATAAAAACATTCTTGGATGTTTGTCAGTAAGTAATGCTTCGTCAGAAAGAAGCTTCTCCTGCCTCAGAAGATTGAAAATATAAGTATTCAAAAACACTATCACAAAGCATATACCTACGGAATGGTACATATTTTGTGCATATCAACAGACATATCGAAATTGACATTAAGCGAGTCATTGACCACTTTGACCAAAAAAACTGTAAACGAACCTTTTTTTAGATCTCAAAAAAAGTATTTAGCTATTAGGTTTTATTTGTGGTTTGTTTGTTATCTATGTTTTTTATAATTTTTTAATTTTTACGAAAATATTTAGAAAGTCAAATGAAGGGCATAAATTGCGGCGCTATAACATCTTTGATATTTACGGTATTAGTTTAATTTTGTGTAAACAATTCCATTTGTAGTGTTACTTTCTTAAAAATTTTCGCCTGTTGCGCTTTGAAACCATTGATATATTTACAATTTTAGTTTAATTTTAAATAAAAAAATGCATTTTTAAGTGCAATTTTCTTAAAATTTGCCTGGGTCGCTATGATACGTTGATATTTACGATTTTAGTTTAATTTGACTCAAAAATTGCATTTTAATGTCATTTTCTCAAATTTTCAGCGCATTTAAACATTTTTTAAAATAAAACTTATAGGAAATAAACAACTTAAAATCTGAGTACCCCATCCCCCTAGATTTGAGGCCAAATCTGCGCTTGCAGTTACTAAGTTTTGTTTGCATATATTGCGATATGTTCCTCATAAAAGCTATGCTTTTATTCTAGTTTTTTTTTTGTATTGAAACCGCCCCCCCCCCCTTTTCAAATGGCTGGGACCTCCACTGATATAGATGCCTCTCATCCTAACTAAACTAATTAAAATTAATTTACAGGAATTATAAGATTACATATTTAAGCCATTAATAATTATATTATGACAACATAGAGTCAAAATACCATTTATTAATTTAGTTAAAATCTCGATGACCTAGGTGCAATTTTGTTCATTGTGTGGTTTTTGGTAAAGGTATTAATTATGAATTAAATAGTTATTACGTAAATGATTAATTATAAACCGATTTGAATATGCTGCTTATTATTATCTTAATCAATGGCGTACACAGAAAGTGTTCCTGGGAGAGAGGGGGAGAGGCCGATGAACAGTATGGTCTCAGATAACCATTTTTTTTGCGGAAAATTCAATCTAGGAGTCAATGTTTAGTAGCTGTGGAGGAGGGGGGGGGGGCTTGAACCCTTTCACCCCAGAATACTCCACTGCCTTATAAAAAAAAATAATGTGGAAATAAAAAAATATCATAATAAGATAAAAAATTGTTTTAAAGCACCGGCGATCCGAAGGCATTTAATTGGAGGGGGGGATTAAGGCCATTTTCTCAACTAACATTAAAAGCGATTCCCAAGTTACCTGAAACCTTGAGATTTTTTGATTGTATGTTTCCCAACTGTAATTGCAAGCAACATTGGGGGGGGAGGCTCTCCTCCTTATCCCCCCCCAAGTGATCGCCGGTGTTTTAAAGTCTGTTGAATTGAACGAAGAGAAGACAAACACCTAATTCGGTTCGTTTTACAGTACCTACATTTTTTGCCGACCCCTATTGATATTTGATTTATCATTTCTCTATCCATATGAAAACTCTTCGAAACTTCCAAAACTCATTATCCACCCGATCAATAATTCAATTTCTACATTCCCACATGCATGCACTAATGACCCATATTTGCCGAACACAAACCGTGAAAAAATAATTTCTATTGCCCCACTTCTGGACTGACACACTTTTCCTGAAAATTGGTTTTTCACGTGAAAAAAAAGAGATAATTAGGTGCCGACGATTGATACGGAAAAAAAGGTGACCTTAACATTAAAAATCTCTCGTGCCGCTAATTGAAAGCGAAAACATGAAAAACGAACGGTGCTTATGATTAGGAAGCTAATTTTAATTTTTAATGATTAAATACACTGTAGGAATTTTATCCAAATACACGGTGAACAAGAAAAGCCAAGGGACATGTTTTAACAATGGTTCCAATCACTAAGTGGGGGAGGAGGTACTTTTACGTAGCACTGTAAATCCAGCTAATTTTAATGAGTACACCATAGGAATTGTATCCATACAGAATGAACCAGAACCAACATACCAACCAGAACATAGAACCCGAACATAATTGAACAATTGTCCAGTTAGTGGGAGAGGGGAAAGCATTTAGTAGTAGTAGTAGTAGTAGTAGTAGTAGTAGGAAAGGGGCGGCCCGTGGGCCTGCTAATTAGGCCTCTTCATGGGCCATTTCTGCCATACCCCGTTCCTTACCCCTATGCTCCTAGTTCCGCTGCCACTCTCTCGCCGGGCCTCCCTGTCTTCTTTACGAAGTTTAGTATGTCGGCCCATTTGAGCGAGTGCAGCTTTTCTTCCTCTAAAGTGGCAATCCCCACTTCAGCTGCCTTGATCTGGCATATGCATCACACTCTGCTATCAAGTCGGGGAAAGCATTTACGTAGCACTCAATCATCGACGTACTAACCACTCAATCATCGACGTACTATCGATGCAATCAATCCAGTGTCGCCTTATGAAAGCCAAGGTGACCAACCGTACGGGATTGGCCAGTACAGGTTCAAGATTTTGGGCAACCGTACTCGTACGTACTATTTAGTCACGTTTTATCTATTTCTACCTTTGATCAAGTCCTGAAAGATTAAATTACATTTCTGATCTTTTTTTTAATTCTGTGTCACCTTAACAATTCCTGAAAGATTAAGTTACATTTCTGATTTTTATTTCATTCTGTGTCACCTTAACGATGCGCTCCGCTCTCCCTGGAAGATCTTGGTTCAGTTCTGTCAGCAGGTAGCCTCGCAAGAGGATTATGGCTGCACCCCGCTGCCGCTGTAAGTGGGAAAGAGAGCGCACGAACTCCTGAGTCCGAACAGGAAAATTCGAGAACTCACGCGACCAGGCGCGAATGATCTCGATAGGTTTCGTTCTACCTCACGGGTATATAAAAGGAGGATAAAGCGTAAAGAAGTAAAAAAATTTGGCCAAGATATTTCGAGGATGGTCTGCAGTTTATGCGGGTCTAACTTTTTAATCGAATATGGGGGTATTAGTGAAATTCAAGCGCATATGAAATCCGCTAAGCATAAGACTGGAGCTGCTGCTGTTACTGGTACGAGTAGTATGGTAAACTACTTCAAATCTAGTACGTTGGATGAAAAAACGAGAAAAATATTAGCTGCGGAGGGCACCTGGGCTTATCACCATATACAACATAATCGTAGCTTCAGATCGGCAGATTGTGAGTCAAAATTAATTCAATCGATGTTCGAACCTAGATACGCAAGCGCACGGACAAAATCGGAAGCGATAATTAAAGGCGTTGAACCTATGTTTAAAAAGTATCTTTTGCTACCTTTTGCGTTGAGCGTCAAACTATAAAAATACAAAACTTGTACCAATTCTAATTAGATATTTTCTACCTACCAATGGCATCCAACTAAAAATTTTAGAGCTGAAAGATTTACCTGGCGAAACCTCAGACCAAGTCAGTGAATATTTGATTACCGTTGTGTCTCAACACAATATTAGTCAAAAAATAGTGGCATTATGCGCTGATAATACTAATTCAAGTTTTGGTGGTGTTAGCCGGTTAGGGCAGAATAATGTGTATACCAAAGTAAAACAGGGACTTAATAATAAAAATATTATTGGAGTTGGTTGCATGGCCCCCATATTAAACAATTGTATAAAATCAGCCTGTCACATTTTACCCATAGATGTAGAAACTTTTTTATTAAAGGTCTTTTATTTTTCTAATACCCTACACTGTTAGAATGAAAAAATTAAAAGAATTTTACACATTTGTAGAAATTGAATTTAAAAATCTTTTAGGTTACAGTAATACACATTGGCTCGCCCTTCTTCTAGCTTTGGAACGCCTCCTTCAACTGTTTCCGGCTCTTAAGTCGTACTTTTTGTAATACCAAAATGCCCTTTAATAATTGAAAATTATTTTAACAATCCGGACACAGAATTTTGGCTTTTATTTGTGCATAATGCTCCCGCATTATTTAATAAAACAAGTCTACTTATACAAGGTAGGGAAATATCGGCAGTAGAGTGCCTAAAAATTTATACAAAACTCAAGAGCAAAATTAAAGCTCGAAAAGAGGAGAACTTTATTCCTCTCATTTTAAGAAATATGCTTCAGACAGATGACCTAATGACAAAAAATTATGTTAAAAGAACGATAACTGACTTTTATCAAACAGAATAAACAGAATACATTTAAATGGGATATTTCAAAGCATCCCACAATTCTCAGAAATTCATCTCTCGATAGAAACTATTATTATGTGGAACAGAAATAACGTTAGTACATCGATGGAAATAACTTTAATGAAGGGATATGTAACTAACGAAAAGCTGGAAGATTGGCAAGCTAATAGTAAAATGCCCTTTAATAATTGAAAATTATTTTAACAATCCGGACACAGAATTTTGGCTTTTATTTGTGCATAATGCTCTCGCATTATTTAATAAAATAAGTCTACTTATACAAGGTAGGGAAATATCGGCAGTAGAGTGCCTAAAAATTTATACAGAACTCAAGAGCAAAATTAAAGCTCGAAAAGAGGAGAACTTCAGACAGATGACCTAATGACAAAAAATTATGTTGGAAGAACGATAACTGACTTTTATCAAACAGAATAAACAGAATACATTTAAATGGGATATTTCAAAGCATCCCACAATTCTCAGAAATTCAACTCTCGATAGAAACTATTATTATGTGGAACAGAAATAACTGAAGATGAACTCTTCGACGACATAACTTTAATGAAGGGATATGTAACTAACGAAAAGCTGGAAGATTGGCAAGCTAATAGTACTAATGTTGGTATTCGATGGCTTGAAGTTTTCAATAATTTAACAAAAAACCAACTGCTAGTTGAATTTGCGCTTTGCCTTCCGGGTACGAATGCACAGGAATAAAGAGTGTTTTCAATTATAAACAACTTTTGGAGTAGTGAAACAACTCGGCTTCATATTAGTACCTTTACCTTTACCTTTATTACAAGGTACAATGCGAATTTGACTTGTTTAGAGTTTTATAAAGTTTTATTAAAAAATGATGTTGCTTTAAAAGCAATAAGTAGTCAAAATAAATCATCTTTTAAACAATAGAGTGTGTATAGAAAAGTTATTTATTTAGTTTATTAGTAGTTACGTGATTTTTATTAAGAAAGACATATGAAAAAAGTTTTTTTATTTAGGTCAACCGGGGGGGAGGGGGAGTGTACTGAATTTCTCTCTCTTGAACTTGGTCACCTTGTGAAAGCTGATTTAAAAAAAAATAAAAACGTTAAAAAGTATGAGTCTTTTAAAAAATTATTTCAAATAGTGAAAATGGTTTTCAAAAAACTCAATATTCTGGTACTCGCCTAGTTTTACGGCCAGATCCGCCGTTGTTTTTATAAAATTAAAATACCTTAATACTTAACTAGATTATAACTTATACTTATTTTGTTTTTATACATTCATTTCGACAGTATAAGATTTCAGCACTATTTATTTCAACACTAGACAATAATTTTTTTTCAGGATTTTATCCAACCCGGCGTGATACAGCAAGCATCCTACATTTTAATGGCGATTGGAGGATTCATGTTCCTGGTCAGCTTTTTAGGATATTGTGGAGCCCTTAGAGAATCGCAATGCATGTTGACTACTGTAAGTAACAACGTTATTTGCTTAGAAAATTGAACTACCAATATATCTCTGGAATTAATAGTTTTCAGAATGGGATAGAAGAAGTTTTCCCGATAAAGTTAATTTTTGTCAGATATTAGTTTGCCCCCATAATAAATTTTTGTTTTGAAAATGTCGTTTTTTCCAACCGTCAATTTGCCAGTGGTCGGCTCCCAAAAAAAGTGTGCATTTTAAGCAGGACCCCCGAAGTTAATTCCTGGGGAGCCAGTGTCTTTTAGTAAAGTATTCTGTAGGGTGCCCAAAGATATGTCACATACCCCACAAACAATGAAAGGTGGTAAGGTGTATTTGCTTTATTGGCATTATTGGCAAGTGAATGCCATTGGTTATTTACTACAGTAGTATGATTGGCAAAATTGCGCTATTTTGCGAATGATTATTTACTAGTGCTGTTGTATTGGCAAATTTATGTTATTTTGCCAATATCTCAAAAAACGTGTTTTACATACCAAGTGAAACGCAATTGTTCCTTTGAAAATTGCATGCATTTCTAAACCACCTTTCCGGTCCGATCAAACCCATTGCCGGGTATCGTGTCTTTTGAACGCTGTATTTTTTAAATTTCCCGCGCGATTAACATCTGACGTGCGGTTGACAACTTGACGTAGTTCATAGACAAACTACTACAGACCGAACCCAAAGGCGTTTTCTCGCGTTGAAATTATTTTGAAATATTATTTGAAACTATTTAGATGTGACCTCATCATTTAGAACCAAGAAAAAATGAGTGGTTCAAAACGCTGACGTAGTTGGTGTAACCTCACTTTTTTTGTTTTTCTGTTTATTTTTTTGATGTTTAAAATTAAAATGGATCAACTACTGGTTTATTTAACAAAAACAGTGTACGGCCAGTTTTAGTACCATGGATGGCAAGCAATGGAAGCTACATGGATAGTGAAGTTTTTTAATTTACTGTTCTTTTAAGCTCCGAAAATCATATAAGACCACAGGGATACCATGTAGAATGGCTAACAAGATATCTATAATACGATTTTTCATCCATTTTCACGCAAAAACAAAAAAAATCTTAGGTTAAAACAAGAATGTAGAATTTTGACGTATCTTCTACGCACGCGTCAGTTTTGAAACTAGAGTGAATTCCGTTTCAAAATATTTTTAACCCTTTTAGATGTGACGTCACCGTTGCAACGCGAGAAAACAAATGTTTCAAACTTTTTAAAAACATTTTAAACAATTTCAACGCGAGAAAACACCTCAATTTATTTTCTATGACGTACTTGCCGACGCCATTTTAATAATATTCTGCGGATTCTTCCTATGTGGGTTCCTTTTCGTGGTTTGTTTTTTGTGTTTTGCAAGTTTCCTTTTAAAATTGGCTTAAATTTAGTTTGAGTTTTAAGTCACCATGGATGTGGAAGCCGATACTGCGTAAGTAATAATATTCTTTCGTTCTTAAATAAGGTCGGCCTAGGGTAGACTTAAAAATGTTCAGAACTAACAGTAATGCGACCAAGTAATGCGACCAAAAATCGTAATTTATGCTGGGTTTATACAGGCATATAAAAATTAAAATAAAAAAATTATTCTGGTTTATACAGCCAAATAAAAATAACTTTGACCTGATCAGCACACAGCTTCTGTACATGAATACAAAAGTGAATGACACCAATAGTTGAAATAATTAAACTAAACTCCATCGTGCTGTTTTCCTTAATAATATCTGTTAAAAACAAACCAAAAAATGCAAAAAACCGCCATTTAAATTACAACAACAAATGAAAGTAAGGTTATGTGCGTCAAAGGGGCATGCTTAAATCCGCTTTAAGATAAAAAATAAAAGTTAAAATTTACCCATCTTTTTATTTCTGCTGTATAAATGCCTACACTATTCCCCATAAGCTCATTCAACTTTTATTTTAATTTTAATTATTATTTTTACTTTAATTTTTATTTTGATTTGCCTGTATAAACCCATCAGCATTAAATCGTGATCTAGACGCCACTTTACAAGAAAATCAAAGTTCACATCATGATGTACAATGCTTAAGCGATACTGAGACTGATAATTTACAAATTTCTTTTGTAATCGAGCAAAACCGTTCTCAACTAAAAAGCCAGTTAGTTAACTCCTACCTCTTCAGTGCCGTTTAGTCTGATGTTGCCGCCATTTTTATAATTGACAGGTAAAACATGAATTTTCTCTCAGTTTGGTGTCACTATGGCCTCTATAGTAGGCCAAAGGATACTATATCAAAAAAGAGTTAACTGGCTTTTTAGTTGAAGTGTTGAATCGAGCCATCTAAAGATTCATCAATTCAGTCTACGTCCAAATCATTTTCTAACACTGAAATTTCTCTTGGTAACCCAGAAACTGATGATCCTCAAATTTCTTGTGAAACCGAGCCGTCTTTAGTTAATAGTCAAATGGAGCCGCTTTTATTATATATTGAGATTTTTTTAAAATTAATTTGAAAAAACTCATCTGTGGTACTATTTTTTATTTTAACGTAAATTGGCTAATAAAACAACTAGATTAAAGTTTTATTATTTTTTTTTTTTGAGAAACTGATATTTTGTCACTTTTTAAGCAAAAAGGGGTACTTTTTCCTAAAACAAAATACTGGTTTATCCAAAAAAAAAAAAAAAATTACAGATATACTTACTACAATTTAAACTTTTTTAGATTCCGTAAAGAAAAATCCTTTAAGAAGTCAACCAACTTTTCCTCATTCTGTCATTGAAAATGCTATTAACAAGGCAGAACATCCAGGAAAAAAGATGCTGAATAGATCTTCATCTTATCTTATAACAAGAAGAAGGAAATACTAAGTTTTTAAATTTTTGGCCAAGGAATTATATGAAGCAACTGAAGCAAACCTTATTGTTTTGATTCACAATCAAAGAGATTTTAAATAAAATTTTCCCTGTTGCAATTTACTGTGGTATGGAAAACCTCCTCTTAATAAATATTTATAACAATTTATGAAAAAATTTTCCTCTATCTTTGGCATGACCAAGACGACAAATATTATTCATATGGTTTCCGTTCCTGTCTTCATGTTAGGATATAAATATAAGTGTATAAGTTTTTGTTTATAGTAACATTTATTTATTTATTACATATTGGTTTCTCTAGAAATTTTTGTTCGTTTAAGAATAAAATAAAATAAATGTGCATTCATATATTATGTGCATTATTTTATTTTTAATCCACAATCATCACAATTTTTATTTTGTGCATAAATACTTTAAATAGGGAGAAAAAGCCAAATTATCAGTGGTATCGGAATTTGCATCTGTATCCCTATGAGCCGACCAATCAAGGAGGTGCACTTTTAAACTTTTAATTTTTGCGTGGTTTTGGCACTTAGTGGTACAGGGTGATTCACCATATTTTCCCAACTACATAACTCATTTATTCTTAAAGATAGAAAAAAAAAATTTAATACAAAAGTTGCTTAGTATTTCACAAATTTTAAGAAAATTTAACCAAATTTTCAAAATGTCAAATTTCGACATCAACTTTCAAATAAAACACCCTGTATATTTTTCCAGAAAAACGTTGCCTTAAGAGCAATGTGTTGAACAAAGAACCACGTAAACTCTTTTTCCTTGGCTAACGCATCGCCCTTATGGCAAATTATTTTTTTATTTCACTCTAGAACCGCTCAAGATAAACCCTACATATGGTATATTTTAAGAATCAGGACAAAAAGATCTACCGAAATTTTAAAAAATATACAGGGTGTTCAATTTAAAATAAGAAAGTTGTTGTCTAAATTTGACATTTTGACAATTTTTATTGAATTTTCTTAAAATTTGTGAAGAACCAATCAACTTTTGTATTTAAACTATTTTTCTATCTCTAATAATAAATGAGCTATGTAGTGGGAAAAATATGGTGAATCACCCCATACATTTTTTGCCAATATTGCCTGCAATGCCGGTATTTAGTATGCAGTGCTCCTCTACATTTAAACCATGCTAAGTGTGTATTTGCCATCATTTTAAACGTATTCGTTGCCGTCGCTCGGCCGGTGGCTCAAACAGGAGTGTTTAAGGTATTTATAACGCACAGAATGCCGTGCGTCAAATTCTCAATGCCAATATTTGTAAGGCACTTTGCCATGCCGGCATTGTTTGTGGGGTAGTCATATATTTTTGAACAAAAAAGTTCAGGAGTCCGAGAAATAGCACTATGAATCCATCAAGTTTCCAATTGGAAATTTTGAAGATGGACAAAATATCAAGCAAACAAATAATTTTGATAAAAAATATTCAAAAGACTTTCCAAACAAGTACTCTCATAAAACCTTGTGAAATCTTGAGATGTATTCTGAGCTTGGTTTTTTTTAATTTTACGGAGGCTAAAACAAGCGTAAAAGTTGAACAAGTGATTTATTTTTTAATTTTTAATAATACCTACTAAAGTAGAAGTTTAAATAAGTCTTTACAATTGATGAATGTAAAAAATAAATATATCCCACATAAGCATTACCTAAAATGCTTCAGGGAGTAGATTTTTCTTACGTTTATTGCATACGCTTTATACTTTTGTACATTTTTGAAAAAATAAATATATATATATATAAATTATATCAATTCAAAAACAGCATAAGGTAATGTCACGTAACGTTTACAAAGGTAGGTACAAAATTGAACCAGGTAAAAGGTAGCTATCTATAACTAGGTACGTAATTCTAAAAAATAACATTAAACTATACTAATTAAATAAAAAAAACTTTGGGATAAACTAATTAAACAAGCAAACTTCAGAAAAGGCCGAGCACTAGAAACTAAGTGTGCCCTTTAAATAATTTATTTGGCACTTTAGACCCGCGGCCGCATACTAGCTAACCTATTTTGTGAATTAGGTTCTTTACAACCATAAAATAATTAAAGCTTGAAAAAAGTCAAATAAATTTTTTTGCTCAATGGCCAGTCACCGGCCGCCTCGTGTTATCACCTCAAAATTAATTATTTCATTTTTTTGATTTTAACATAAAATTTAAGTATATGTTTCAATAAAAAATAGTACAAAACCATCTAAGCATTATTTAATTTATCGTTAAAATTTTTGGTTTCGATCTTCCACCAAATTTCACTATCCCATGATGCCTCAGAATCTAGATCACACTGACTTTTGACGCCAATTTTTGACAGTACCCCTTAAAAACGTTGGCGGGAAAAATAATGATTTGGTGTCAGAAGGTTGACAGTTTATAGATAAATACTCAAGGTAGAGAGGAAACTGCCAGATTTTAAGTTATGGTGAAAAAAAGTCGAAAAAGGCCGACCTCTGGGGGGGGGGGAGGGGCTGACGCACTGACGAGTTTACCCTACAACAGTTTATTTACACCCACCTAAGTACCCACAAAATTACAATAAATAATAATAAGTAAACTATTACATCACATCTGTAAAAAAAGCTTACATAACCAATAAAAAACTAAGCAAGCAACAAAAATTAACCAAAATAATTTTAAAAAGTATTTTTTTTTTGTATTTAAGGGTTACCGATATATTAATATCCACTGAACATAGCGCAGAACTAGCTGCCAGTATGAAAAGTCTATTTTTTATTTTATTTGTTTGTGTCTAAATAGATCAATAAAAAATTATATGCACCGACAATAAAATCGACCTTGCATGCAAATAATAATTCGGTTTAAGGGGGACAAGTGTTAAATGGGTTGTTTAAAATTAGTTTTTAAAGTAGAACAGAGTTGTTAAGATTTATATCAATATTCATAAAAATTAACTTAAAAGTGAAGCACGAAAAAAAAGGTGCTGTTAAAAAGAACAAATGTTACATATTGTGGAAATTGTTTTAAAAACCAAACCAATTTTATCAAATATATATAATACACACCTATTTACCATAAATAGCTTGGAAAATACTAAAATAAATGACTGCACGATTTCTTAAAAACGGCTACACCGATTTAAACCAAAACTGGAGCAAAAACAGTATAGTATGTAGCTGATTAGTATTTAACTTGCCTTTTGGTTTTTAAAACTTATTTAAAAACAGATTTGAACATAGTAACCAGACGCTTATGGTAGAGCCATGATGAACCTTAAAATAATTTAGTTAAATACCTGTTAAACTATTTTTAGATGTGCTAAAATACGCTTATAATAGGACACGTTTTTTGGTAAATTTAAAGACTGCAAAGAACTTTATTGAAAGAAATTATTACCACCTAAGACACACTTTACGCTGTGAACAATTACAATTTTTGCTGTTTTCTGAATAAAAATGGCAAAATAAATCATATGCACGACACCACTAAACGTGACAGACAGATGACAAAGCAGAAATTTTTATTAAACAATTGGCGTAAATTATTTCCATCTTTCTCTAAAATACTTTTTTATAGCCTGCTGTCTCTCTTTAACCATCCCAAATAGTTTTCATTTTAACAGATAAAAAATGCTTTAAAATGTGAGCAAAATCATGGCATAAAAATGTAAAGAACATAGTAAAAATTGCTTAAACAAAAACGTTACCCCTTAAATTATGCTAAAATATTTTAAGCCTTAAATTATCATCATGGCTTTACCATTAACCGATCATTGCACACTGAGAAATTACGAAGTGTCAGGGAAATCCTAAATCTCAAGACTTAGTTATTCGAAACTGATGTTACACCTAACAAAGTGAATTATTTTTTATTTCTTTTCAGTATGGTTTACTTCTACTGGCCATCTTAATTTTGGAGATAGTAGCCGGTGTCTTGGCGGCAATATACAAAACAAAGGTAAAGTAAAATCGTTTATGTGGTGAATTTAGTTCGTTTTTTAGCCTGTCACCTTAATCCATATAACTATGACATACTATAACGGCCCTGACCTTGAATTTTCTGGAAAAAACAATAACTCTCCTAATCAAGTTAGCCTTGAAAAAATGCAGAACCAAAAACTCTTCAGGACGTGTATTCTTGAACAGGGAGCGGCATAGATCTATGGCGAATGATCACATGGGATGAAAACGTTATATTCTAGAGATCTTAGGGATCTCATGAAAATTATACGTTCCCGGTCGCATGGTCCGAAACCGGAGAAGAGCGTTAAATCTAGTGACCCTTGCGCAACAAAGACGTTTTTTTTGGTATGTATATATTGCTTCCAAAACTGTTTTTCGATCGTGGGAGGTGATAGATCCCGTGCTAAAGATTCCATCGCACGAGAGAAAGACCGGATCGTATGACTTTCAAAAATACACGTCCTGGGCACGAGTAGACTGATAGATTTTTCGCTTTTGGCATTGACCAGGGCTTATCTTGAGGTTTCAATATTTTCTTTTTTTTTTGAAAGTTTTTATTTTATTTTATATTTTATTTATACACGACGTTTCGATCAGTACAATCTCTAATCGTCTTCAGATGCAAACTACAATCTATTCCTAAGGCTACGTACTTATATACTATAGAAAATCACTCAACCGTGAAGTTTAAGAAGTTGGCTCCGCCCAAGGAGGGGCTCCCAAATATTTAGAATTTCAACACTTGGTTTACTGAAAATACCCTGATTCTGCCCAATAAAGGCCGCTTCAAGGAATTTTCGTTTCTTCCAGTGTGACTCCTTGTGCAAAGCTTTATTTGGAAGCCCCTCTTTGGGCATAATTTCCAGAATAGAGAGTTCAGATGATTCTAGATGATGCCAGTAAAGCACTTATACGATCCCAAATCAGCTTTCATCGCTTGAACAAGTCCTTACCGACAGAAGAACTGGGACAATGGTTTCAGGAGATTCGAGAAAATAATATAGAGGAAGATTATCAGCCAATTCTGGACAAAATCAGACGAAACTCCGAGCATCTACGACAGACTTGGCAAGCCAAGCACCAAAGGAAACTAACCCATCAACAGCCACAAAGTATATACACCAATGTCCCGATAAAGGAATCGCTAGATATTATTAGACAGAGACTGGTTAATGACGAATCCCTTAATGAGCGTACCAGCCTGCCGCTGGAGGGAGTGATGGAGTTGTTGGAGTGCTGTCTGCATAACTCTTACTTTCAGGTGAAAGAGATTTTACGCTCAGGATGATGGTCTACGCTTTCGCCAGTAGTGTCTAATATTTATTGTTTTGATACGGCAATATATAAACCTAAGCTCTGGCTAAGATATGTTGATGATACTTTGTCTGAACCGGGAGTGACCAACCACTTTCAGAATTTCTTCACCATTTAAATAAAATAAGACCCACCATTAAATTCACAACGGAGTTAGAGCAAAATTGTCAAATTTCTTTTTTTGATGTACTTGTCAAACGCGTAGAAAGCGACATCAGAACAACAGTCTACCGTAAACCTACTCACACAGTACAATGTTTCAAATCATACTCCTACAACCAAACGAAGCATAATAAGAACTTTGTATAACAGAGCCGTTCAAATTTGTAACAATTCTCATGACTTGGAAATCGAAATAAGAAACATTAAGAAGGATCTGCAGCCTTAAACTTATAACAGATACTATTTCTAAATTTCAGAAAACAGGACAGAAATTTCAAGACCAAAACCAGGCAAATGCATTCCTTAAAATTTCATACATTAAAGGAGTATCAGAGAAAATTTGAAGAGTAGCGAAAAACTTTAATATTAAAACAGCTTTTAAATCTAATAATACAATTCGAAGCCTTCTTATAGTAAAATAAAACCGGAGCACAAACAAAATAATGAAAGAATGCATTTACCAAGTTCCTTGTGACTGCGGTACACAGGCGAAACAAAAAGGTCACTATCTGTTAGGCTTAAGGAACATCAGACGAATACCCAAAGAGGCGAAACAACGAAGTCAGGAATCACCGAACATGCTTGGTCAAAACAACACCGAATGAAGTAGTGGAAAAGGTTTTGCACAAGAAGTCCCACTAGAAGAAACTAAAATTCCTTGAAGCTGTATTTTCAGTAAACCAATTGTTGAAATTACAAATATTTGAGAGCCCCTCCTTGGGCGGAGCCAACTTCGTGTATAAGTAAAATATAGACAATGGAAGTCCGAAACACAGAGTTATTTGAGACCTTTTGCACCTATAATTTTAATGCCTTTTTAATTTATCGCTTATTTCGAGCATGCGCAGTTACGAGTTAATAACGGAATCCCTAACTAACCGATACATTTTGACGTTACCTGCGGGTGAATACCGTATCCCTTATAATTGACATGTTTGCCGACAGAAAAACAAAATATTTAAATTGATTTCTAAATGCAAATATGTTCTGTATTCTTTTTAATTATAAAGATAAGTGTCAATTTTTGTTGAATCATTTTCTTTGGCTAGAATTTCGTAAGAAATGTAAAATGTTGAGTTGCACTGACAACTGTAACAAGTGATTACGATCCGTTTGTTATAACTTCCCTTTTCTCTGTTGTGTTTTCGAGTGTTTAAAGATTATTAATAATTAAAACTCACTGTAAAAAACACAAGAATAACATATTTTAAATGAAGAATATTGACGCTGCGATGAAAACAACTGAGTGCCAATAACCACACTTAAAATAATAAATTCATACCTCAACTTCGACTGTACTTCTGTACATTTTTGACTTAAATTTGGTATGATGTCTAGCTCATCATCAAAGTCTTCACTTGAACTGTCTTGCATTAATTTTATGGCTCACGTCTTCGTTAAGCATCCTGTATTTGTATACTTACCTTGTATTAACCAAATGTATAAAAAATATCTTCGTTTGAATAAGTAAAAAAAAAACTGGAAAAGATAAATACTCATAAAGTAGGGTTATGTTTTATCCAACGACGATTTTCCACCGACTCCCGAAGCCGGTGGCGATCAGTGCCAACATTTGTTGGATTGATGAAATCCATCAAAAAATTTAGGAACTCTACCCTGGTAAAATTTTCCCCTCGAATCTCATCAAGAACAGAGAAGTTTTTAATCATGTTTTTATAAGTTCTATAAGATCCAATGAGAAGGCCAATATTTTTTTTGATAATATTTTATAATCTTTTAGAAGCAGAGAAGATTATATAGGGAATATATGATGTTTTATCAGCTTGTAGTTTCAGAATAATTTATAAGATTGGATAAGACTAGTTACTTTTATGAGAATCAAGGATGTTTTATCAACGAACAAATACACAGTTTTAAAGGAGATTTGATGAGAATGAGGTATTGAGGATGTCTGAGGAGATTCTATCAGTATCGTGATTATAGAAGATCCTATGAGCAATGATTTTGGAGAAGTTTCTATGGGTTCTTGTGGGATCGGTTTCTAGAATATTTGAGGAGATTCTATCAGTATAGTGATTATAGAAGATCCTATATGAGCAATGATTTTGGAGAAGTGTCGTTCTTGTGGGATCGGTTTCCAGGATATTTGATGAGATTCTATCCAGTATCGCGATTCCTATCAGCAATGATTTTGGAGAGGTTTCTATGAGTTCTTGTGGGATCGGTTTCTAGAATATTTGATGAGATTCTATCAGTATCGTAATTCCAAAAGATCATATATAAGAGCAATGATTTTGCAGAAGTTTTTATGGGTTCTTGTTGAATCGGTTTTTAGAATATTTAATGAGATTCTATCAGTATCATGATTATAGAAGATCCTATGAGCAATGATTTTGGAGAAGTTTCTATGAGTTCTTGTAAGATCGGTTTATATAATATTTGATGAGATTCTATCCAGCATCGCGATTTTAGGGGTTCCTATCAGCAATTTTTTTGGAGAAGTTTCTATGAGTTCTTGTAAGATCGGTATATACAGCTATGTTAAACATTTCTCTTAAATACACTCATACATTTCTCTAAAGTTTTTAAATACACTCAATTGTATCCAATGTTATCTTTCAAAAATGTTTAAGAGATAAGCGGAAAATCAAAGTAGTTCCACAAGAACTTCCAATCCTATAGGATAAAATTATCCTCCTATTGAATTCCCTACAATACGGTACGATTATAATAGGACTCCTAGAAAAGATACTGATAAAATCTCTACATATCTTATCTTATATCTCTATCTTATATATAATTTTGTCCCTAGGAGTAATTGAAGGGCATCCAATCTGCTGGAAATTGTTGCAAAAACCGACCCAAAACCCGAATAAAATCCTTTGGCCCATTAGATAATCTGGAAGTATGATATTGATAGTACCCTTTAATATTCTACAAAATAATACTATTGCCCATAATTACGTTACTGATAGAATTTTCTCAGATATATCCTTGAATTGGTTTCAAAAACCCACCGAAAATCTAAAAATATGCATAATAATATAAATATATATTCTCTTTTAGTATCCTGCAAACTGATCCCAACAAGTACTTATAGAAACTTCTTCAAAAACCATCGAAATTACTGCTCGTAGAGCCGATAGAATCTGCTCCAATATTCTAGAAAACGTTGCAAAAAACCACCAAGAACACAATTTCTAGATTCATGATACTGATGGAATCTCTTTAAATTTCCCAGAAACCGATCCCACAAGAACTCAGAAAATTTATGAACTCTTTTGTTGGCACCGGTGAATCCACCGGTGCTCTAACTAACTCTATGATGCGTCTTTGCGTTAGCGACAGAGCGCCTGTTTCTTTATTTTTTGTATTTGAGCTCTCTGATTGGATCCCAACAAGACTGACAATATAGGCCTATCTGACAGCCAATCAGAAAGCTCAAATTCAAAAAATAACGGAATAATCGCTCTGTCGCTAACTCTCGCAAAAAAATAATAGTTACGTATTCACTTACCAAATTTAAAAACAACGTTTTTTCATCTGCACAAAAAAACCCTTGTCCAGTTTTACTTTTTTCCATTTTAAAGTTTTGAGGTTGTTTCTGTTTCTTTGTAAGTCTGCGGATGTCAGACACCTAAGCACAAAAATTATATCGAGAAACGAACCAAAACTAAACTTTTTGCCGAAAAATGAATCTGTTAATGCATTTAACAAAGTTTGATTAAGTGTCTCATACACACAATTTAAAATTAAAATCTCTATTATACTTGTAGGCCGAAGTTGAAACCAAAAACGTCTTAAAAACGTCTCTAGAAAAGTACTACAACTCTACTGAAACTCCCGACGCTGTCACTTTGGCGTGGGACCAAATACAAATCAATCTCAAGTAAGTAGGCACAAAAATGAATATTCGGTACCATCTAAACACAGAAAATCATCGAAAATAAGAATCCGTCTCAAGTACGCACACCCTCCCTCAACATCGAAAAAGGGGTCATAAAAGTTACTCCAAAATCTGACCTTGGGTGATTGTTAAGAACTGTTTCCTTGTTATAAAATGATAAAAAAGTAAATCCCAGCTGATCGATTTGTTCACAAAAATTGATTTTTAAAATTTTTTGTATAATAACCATATTTACCGATGTCAATCATTTCAATATTAATCCTTTCTCATGCAAGCGTAATTTTATTTGTTTCAATATGCAATCAATAACATATTGTTTCAAGAAACATATATATTTTAAAAATATTAACGTTTAGACAATAATTTTAACCAATATTTTAACCCACATTGAGTCAAAAAAAAAGAATCGGGTAATTATGCAGTATACGGTTTTCTGCCATTTTTTAAGATTTTCGAAAAATTCCTTTACAGATGGTTAATATGCCTCGCCAGAAGTACGAAACCGTTTGCGCGTCGAAAAAATTCTTTTTTTTTCAAAAGTTACAGGCATAAAAAGTTTCAAAAACAACAAACTTACGGGACAGCGGAGTGAATAGGGGTGCTGGGTGGGGCACTCCCTTCATCTAAAACACTGTAAAATATGTCAAAATGTAGGTAAAGGATCAACCTTTATGCGTCACTTTTTTGTTTTTTTTTTGAACCTCAATTTTCCGAAAAATCATCGAAAGAAAACAACACAATATTTTTGGATTTTCCAACAAAATACGACATTTAACGTCATTTCAGTGTTGCCAACCACGAAACTGCGTCATTTGCAAAGAATCATGTGTTTTGTTGGTAGGTCATCCGCACGGGCATCAACTTGCCAATTTAGGCGCGTAATTTAAATTTGAAAATTTTCTTCAATTTAAAGGAAATTTAGGCGTTTGGATTTGGAAAGGCAGGGTCGGGTTGCGTTAGGTTGGGTCCGGTTGCATAAAAGAAGGGTTGGCTTGGATTGGTTGGGTTGGTTTGGTTGGGTTGGGTTTTATTTCATAAAAGAAGGGTTGGGTTGGATTGGTTGGGTTGGATTGGTTTGGTTGGGTTTGATTTCATTAAAGAAGGGTTGGGTTGGATTGGTTGGGTTGGTTCGGTTGGGTTGGGTTTGATTTCATAAAAGAAGGGTTGGGTTGGGTTAAGTTTTCGAAAGAAGGGTTTGTATAGTCTTTAGCCCAGACTTTTTTTTTTGTTTTTTTTATAGCGAAGGAAAATCTTCAAAAGATGCCGGCCAAAATGGTCTTCCGAGCATGCCCGATTCAGCCTCGCTAGAGGACTGCCTACGGACTAAAAACCCCCGCTACGTCTGGGCTAAAGAATATACAAACCCTTCTTTCGAAAACTTAACCCAAGCCAACCCAACCCTTCTTTTATGAAATCAAACCCAACCCAACCAAACCAACCCAACCAATCCAACCCAACCCTTCTTTTATGAAATCAAACCCAACCCAACCAAACCAATCCAACCCAACCAATCCAACCCAACCCTTCTTTTATGAAATCAAACCCAACCCAACCAAACCAATCCAACCCAACCCTTCTTTTATGCAACCGGACCCAACCTAACGCAACCCGACCCTGCCTTTCCAAATCCAAACGCCTAAATTTCCTTTAAATTGAAGAAAATTTTCAAATTTAAATTACGCGCCTAAATTGGCAAGTTGATGCCCGTGCGGATAACCTACCAACAAAACACATGATTCTTTGCAAATGACGCAGTTTCGTGGTTGGCAACACTGAAATGACGTTAAATGTCGTGTTTTGTTGGAAAATCCAAAAATATTGTGTTGTTTTCTTTCGATGATTTTTCGGAAAATTGAGGTTCAAAAAAAAAACAAAAAAGTGACGCATAAAGGTTGATCCTTTACCTACATTTTGACATATTTTACAGTGTTTTAGATGAAGGGAGTGCCCCGCCCAGCACCCCTATTCACTCCGCTGTCCCGTAAGTTTGTTGTTTTTGAAACTTTTTATGCCTGTAACTTTTGAAAAAAAAAGAATTTTTTCGACGCGCAAACGGTTTCGTACTTCTGGCGAGGCATATTAACGATCTGTAAAGGAATTTTTCGAAAATCTTAAAAAATGGCAGAAAACCGTATACTGCATAATTACCAAGAATCGTCTTTTGTCTAGCGTGTTGCTGTAATTCCGATAAAATATGTGGTTTTTTAGCCTATTCGCTAATTATTATTATTTTTTGCAAATCATAAAACTGATAGAAGGATGTGGTTTTTAGATTATTATCAAAAAGCGTTAGCTGTGTTCAAAAAAAGTATCGCCTTTTGTCTACGTCTTTCTGTAATTTTTTAAAAGTAAAAAACCGATAAAAGTATGTGGTTTTTAGCCTATTTGCTAATTATTATTATTTTTTGCAAATCCCAAAACGGATAGAAAAATGTGGTTTTTAGATTATTATCAAAAAACGTTAGCTGCGTTCAAAAAAAGTATCGCCTTTTGTCTTTCTGTAATTTTTTAAAAATATGTGGTTTTTAGCCTATTTGCTAATTATTATTATTTTTTGCAAATCCCAAAACTGGATTTGGTTTTCGGATTATTATCAAGAAACGTTAACTGCATTCAAAAAAAGTATCGCCTTTTGTCTTCCGTCTTTCTGTAATTTTTTAAAAGCAAGAAACCGATAAAAATATGTGGTTTTTAGCCTATTCGCTAATTATTATTATTTTTTGCAAATCCCAAAACGGATAGAAGAATGTGGTTTTTAGATTATTATCAAAAAAGGTTAGCTGCGTTCAAAAAAAGTATCGCGTTTTGTCTCACGTCTTTCTGTAATTTTTTAAAAGCAAGAAACCGATAAAAATATGTAGTTTTTTGCCTATTCGCTAATTATTATTATTTTTTGCAAATCTCAAAACTGATAGAAGGATGTGGTTTTCGGATCATTATCAACAAACGTTAACAGCGTTCAAGAAAAGTATCGCCTTTTGTCTAGCGTGTTTCTGTAATTTTTTAAAAGCAAAAAACCGATAAAAATACCTGGTTTTTAGCCTATTCGCTAAATATTATTATTTTTTGCAAATCCCAAAACTGATAGAAGGATTTGGTTTTCGGATTATTATCAACAAACGTTAACTGCCTTCAAAAAAAGTATCGCCTTTTGTCTAGCGTGTTTCTGTAATTTTTTAAAAGCAAAAAAACCTATAAAAATATGTGGTTTTTAGCCTATTCGCTAAATATTATTATTTTTTGCAAATCTCAAAACTGATAGAAGGATTTGGTTTTCGGATTATTATCAACAAACGTTAACTGCGTTCAAAAAAAGTATCGCCTTTTGTCTTACGTCTTTCTGTAATTTTTTAAAAGCAAGAAACCGAAAAAAATATGTGGTTTTTAGCCTATTAGCTAATTATTATTATTTTTTGCAAATCCCAAAACTGATAGAAGGATGTGGATTTCGGATTATTATCAACAAGCGTTAACTGCGTTCAAAAAAAGTATCGCCTTTTGTCTAGCGTGTTTCTGTAATTTTTTAAAAGCAAAAAAGCGATAAAAATATGTGCTTTTTAGCCTATTCGCTAATTAATATTATTTTTTGCAAATCCCAAAACTGATAGAAGGATGTGGTTTTCGGATTATTATCAACAAACGTTAACTGCGTTCAAAAAAAGTATTGCCTTTTGTCTAGCGTGTTTCTGTAATTTTTTAAAAGCAAAAAACCGATAAAAATATGTGCCTTTTAGCCTATTCGTTAATTATTATTATTTTTTGCAAATTCCAAAACTGATAGAAGGAAGTGGTTTTCGGATTATTATCAACAAACGTTAACTGCGTTCAAAAAAAGTATCGCCTTTTGTCTAGCGTGTTTCTGTAATTTTTTAAAAGCAAAAAACTGATAAAAATATGTGGTTTTTAGCCTATTTGCTAATTATTATAATTTTTTGCAAATCCCAAAACTGATAGAAGGATATAGTTTTTGGATTATTATCAAAAAACGTTAGCTGCGTTCAAAAAAATTATCGCCTTTTGTCTAGCGTCTTTCTGTAATTTTTTAAAAGCAAAAAACTGATAAAAATATGTGGTTTTTAGCCTATTTGCTAATTATTATTATTTTTTGCAAATCCCAAAACTAATAGAAGGATGTTGTTTTCGGATTATTATCAAAAAACGTTAACTGCGTTCAAAAAAAGTATCGCCTTTTGTCTAGCGTGTTTCTGTAATTTTTTAAAAGCAAAAATATGTGCTTTTTAGCCTATTCTCTTAAAATTTTATTTTTTGCAAATACCAAAATTGATAGAAGGATATAGTTTTTGGATTATTATCAAATAAAGTTAGCTGCGTTCCAAAAAATTATCGCCTTTTGTCTAGCGCCTTTCTGCAATTTTTTAAAACCGATAAAAATATGTGGTTTTTAGCCTATTTGCTAGTTATTATTATTTTTTGCAAATCTCAAAACAGATAGAAGGATGTGGTTTTTGGATTATTATCAACAAACGTTAACTGCGTTCAAAAAAAGTATCTCATTTTGTCTATTTGCTAATTATTATTATTTTTTGCAAATCCCAAAACTGATAGAAGGATATAGTTTTTGGATTATTATCAAAAAACGTTAGCTGCGTTCAAAAAAATTATCGCCTTTTGTCTAGCGTCTTTCTGTAATTTTTTAAAAGCAAAAAACCGATAAAAATATGTGGTTTTTAGCCTATTTGCTAATTATTATTATTTTTTGCAAATCCCAAAACTAATAGAAGGATGTGGTTTTCGGATTATTATCAAAAAACGTTAACTGCGTTCAAAAAAAGTATCGCCTTTTGTCTAGCGTGTTTCTGTAATTTTTTAAAAGCAAAAATATGTGCTTTTTAGCCTATTCTCTTAAAATTTTATTTTTTGCAAATACCAAAATTGATAGAAGGATATAGTTTTTGGATTATTATCAAATAAAGTTAGCTGCGTTCCAAAAAATTATCGCCTTTTGTCTAGCGCCTTTCTGCAATTTTTTAAAACCGATAAAAATATGTGCTTTTTAGCCTATTTGCTAATTATTATTACTTTTTGCAAATCCCAAAACTGATAGAAGGATATAGTTTTTGGATTATTATCAAAAAACGTTAGCTGCGTTCAAAAAAATTATCGCCTTTTGTCTAGCGTCTTTCTGTAATTTTTTAAAAGCAAAAAACCGATAAAAATATGTGGTTTTTAGCCTATTTGCTAATTATTATTATGTTTTGCAAATCCCAAAACTGATAGAAGGATGCCTATTCGCTAATTATTATTTTTTGCAAATGCCAAAACTGAAAGAAGAATGTGGTTTTTGGATTATTATCAACAAACGTTAGCTGCGTTCAAAAAAAGTATCGCCTTTTGTCTTACGTCTTTCTGTAATTTTTTAAAAGCAAGAAACCGATAAAAATATGTGGTTTTTAGCCTATTCGCTAATTATTATTATTTTTTGCAAATCCCAAAACTGATAGAAGTATGTGGTTTTCGGATCATTATCAACAAACGTTAACTGCATTCAAAAAAAGTATCGCCTTTTGTCTAGCGTGTTTCTGTAATTTTTTAAAAGCAAAAAACCGATAAAAATATGTGCTTTTTAGCCTATTCGCTTAAAATTTTATTTTTTGCAAATACCAAAACTGATAGAAGGATGTGGTTTTCGGATTATTATCAACAAATGTTAACTGCGTTCCAAAAAAGTATCGCCTTTTGTCTAGCGTGTTTCTGTAATTTTTTAAAAGCAAAAAACCGATAAAAATATGTGGTTTTTAGCCTATTCGCTAATTATTATTATTTTTTGCAAATCCCAAAACTGATAGAAGGATGTGGTTTTCGGATTATTATCAACAAACGTTAACTGCGTTCAAAAAAATTATCGCCTTTTGTCTAGCGTGTTTCTGTAATTTTTTAAAAGCAAAAAACCGATAAAAATATGTGCTTTTTAGCCTATTCGCTAATTATTATTATTTTTTGCAAATCCCAAAACTGATAGAACGATGTGGTTTTCGGATTATTACCAAAAAACGTTAACTGCGTTCAAAAAAAGTATCGCCTTTTGTCTAGCGTGTTTCTGTAATTTTTTAAAAGCAAAAACTGATTATTTGTTGCAAATCCCAAAACTGATAGAAGGATATAGTTTTTGTATTATTATCAAAAAACGTTAGCTGCGTTTAAAAAAAGTATCGCCTTTTGTCTTACGTCTTTCTGTAATTTTTTAAAAGCAAAAAACCGATAAAAATATGTGGTTTTTAGCCTACTTGCTAATTATTATTATTTTTTGCAAATCCCAAAACTGATAGAAGGATGTGGTTTTTGGATTATTATCATCAAACGTTAACTGCGTTCAAAAAAAGTATCGCCTTTTGTCTAGCGTGTTTCTGTAATTTTTTAAAAGCAAAAAACCGATAAAAGTATGTGGTTTTTAGCCTATTTGCTAATTATTATTATTTTTTGCAAATCTCAAAACTGATAGAAGGATGTGGTTTTTGGATTATTATCAACAAGCGTTAGCTGCGTCCAAAAAAAATATCGCCTTTTGTGTAGTGTGGTGCTGTAATTTTTTAAAAGCAAAAAACCGATAAAATATGTGGTTTTAGACTATTCGCTAATTATTATTATTTTTTGCAAATCTCAAAACTGATAGAAGAATGTGGTTTTTAGATTATTATCAAAAAACGTTAGCTGCGTTCAAAAAAAGTATCGCCCTTTGTCCAGCGTGTTTCTCTTATTTTTTAAAACAAAATACCGATAAAACTATGTGGTATTTTATTATTTTTTGCAAATCCCAAAACTGGTAGAAGGATGTGGTTTTTGGACTATTATCAACAACTCTTGTTGTTTTTTTATTAACTTTGTTTATTAACTTTGTTATTTTTTTTTTATTTCTGTAAGCTGTATATAATGATTCAAGTTCTCTTGTTATTGGTTAAAAATTATTGTTTAAACGTTAATTTTTTAAAAATAAATATGTTTCTTAAAACAATATGTTCTTGATTACATATTGAAACAAATAAAATTATACTTGCATGAGAAAGGATTAATATTGAAATGATAAAACATCGGTAAATATAGTTATTATACAAAAAATTTATAGAATCAATTTTTGTGAACAAATCGATCAGCTGGGATTTACTTTATCATTTTGTAACAAGGAAACAGTTCTTAACAATCAGCCAAGTTCAGATTTTGGAGTCACTTTTATGACCCTTTTTCGATGTTGAGGGAGGATGAGTACGGTTAGGCTATTTATACAGTGCGTCCCCAAAGTCTGGAATAATGGATTTTTTGAGGGAAATATTGGTTTTTCGAAAAAACTTATATAGGTTCATTTTAGGTAAAAAAAGCGGTTCCAAATAAAAATGTATACTTTTTTATATGGGGTGTCCGAAAAATAAAATATGACACAAACTTATCTTTTTTAAATTAAACCCAGTATATTATCGCATTTTCTGAATACTTAAAAAATAAGCTTTTCAAAAATACCAAACTCATTAATCTTTTCCAAGATATTCAAGCTTAAATTTGTATGGAAGAGATAGGGAAATCGAAATTCACTACCCAATATTAATACCTATCTATCTACGATAGTTATTTTCCTATATCTTCCACACAAATTTAAACTTGATTATCTAGGAGAAGATACAAGATAGACCCAAAGTGGTCAGTATTTTTGAAAAGCTAATTTTTTAAGGATTCAGTAAATTACATAATATACAGGGTGTCCAATTTCAAAAAGATAAGTTTGGACACCATGTTAAGCGACTTGAAACAGATAATCCGCGCCTTTAATTCAGCAAGTGAAGAGAGCATTCATAGGACTGCTGAGAATTACTTCTGTTAAATTTTTCTCGGCATTCCTGGCAAATAGACCCTAACTGAGGACCCAGCGGTCTCTCTTTGCCAGAGAATATAGCTCTTCATTGCCCGAAAGGAGCCCCCCCACACCTGCACTACCTGACGGTTCAAATTAGACGCTGCTTGACAAGGGCGGATTTTTTTCCCAAGACATATGTTTTTCGAGTTAGCTTTGTTTATAAAAACAAAAGATCAAGAGATCTTGGGTGAAAATAACGAAAATTCAAACTTGGATGAGCATCCCACAAGGAACACACAAAAGACCAAAGCGAAAAGAGAAATGATTTAACGATGTTTCGCCCTGGGTAACCAGCGTGGGCTCATCAGTGGTTTCACTGGTCACCCTCTACCATACATCATTAAAGACCATCATACACTTTGATTTCCAACTTTGAATCACTCACAAATAGGCCTCGTTCCGCACTGGTACTTATCCAAGTTACCTGATACGGATTCGTCCTGGCGTGTTAATATTTCCAATAGGATTATGCTCTTAAGGCAATTAAAACAAAAAAAGAAGTTAAAAAAAACCTCCAAATCAGTTACTTCAACCGAAAAAAAAAGCCTTAGGAGCATAATCCTATTGGAAATATTAACACGCCAAGACGAATCCGTATCAGGTAACTTGGATAAGTTCCAGTGCGGAACGATGCCTATTTGTCAATCAAAGTGTAAAAGTGTATGATGATGGTGTTTAATGATGTATGGGTGACCAGTGAAACCACTGATGAGCTCACGCTGGATGTTTTTCTCTTTTCGATTTGTGGGATGCTCATCCAAGTTTGAATTTTCGTTATTTCCACCCAAGATCTTTTGATTTTTTTTTTTGGTTGAAGTAACTGATCTGGAGGTTTTTTTTTAACTTCTTTTTTTAGTTTTGTTTATGTTAGCGTCAACATATTTTGAATGTTCCCTATCTACGGTTGGTATATCAATGGATCAAACATACGCCTCCCATTGTACCCGGTATAGAAAGAAACAGACGGGAAAACTACCGTTAGTTTTACTCGTATGCGAACAGTTTTTGTCTCACTTTGAAAATCCCCCCCTGGGCCAAGTGCTTATCTTGCCTAGCTCAAATATTGCCACTAAAATACATTTGCCTACGAATGAATGGACAGACGACGATATTTCTGAATAACTGTCAAATTTCTTGCAGGTGTTGCGGCGTGGATAACTACGAAGATTACTCAAAGAACTCGGTCTGGGCCCAAAGCGGCAAAACCGTTCCAGAATCTTGCTGCGTCTTGGGGGAAGACAAGAAACCGTTAATTTCCAGTTGCACCACCAACCCGACTGATGTCAATTCCTATTACCTGAAGGTAAAGATTACGTCGGGGGACTGGGGGGACCATCATAAGGGGCCCAAATATTTTCAATGCTAAATTTTGTAGCCTTTTTGTAGCTATTTTGTTACGGTTAAATTAATTTTGTAGCTGTAACCGTTTTCGAGAAAACGCGACCCCCCTAACTTAACCGTTAAGCTGAGGGGCTACCTCATAACTTCAGTTCTGCTAAAGCTAGAAAGTTCAGATAAACACCACATTTTGTAGCTCGGCTTGTTAGAGGGTATCAGATATTAAAAGTTTTTAAAATATTCCAAATTTTTTTATTTAAAACGAACATTTTGTTTACATAATGTTTAACTTGTAGCTTTTTTGTTAAAAAAATCAAACCGGCAGCAAAAAATAGACGGAAATGTAGTTTTGGTTATAATCCAACGATGGACTGAAAGTGATTTTATATTTTTAAATTCCCTGACTTCTCCAGGTTTTTCACATTTTCAAATTTAACATTTTTGTCCATGTTACCCTTTTTCAAATTTAGTCTCATAGGCTCTTGAAAAAACTGTTACGACCGCCTTCACTAAACTATAAAATACAAGCAAATATACTTATTTCCAACGCATTCGCCAAATCTTAAACATTGTTGCAGTACCTTAATAATTCTGTGAAAATGCAAGGCAAGTACCGTCTCCACCAAATCATAAAACTCAAGCAAATTGACTTTTTTCTAACGCATTCGCCAAACTTTGCTAATTAATACAAGAAAATGTGGCTAGATACCCAACACCTTCATCAAATATAAAATATAAACAAGTTTTTTTTGCCAGTAATGCCAGATAAGATAATAGGTGATATTAAATTAAAAAATAAGAAAAATGTTCCATAAATGTAAGGGGTCTAAATTCCCTTGTTTCCAAGATATTTTGTTTTTAAAGTTTTTTATTTATTAAAACATTCATTTTCGATTCCAAGAATCATTTATTTACTTCGGACAGCGCCATGTTGGAGGATGCTGGAATGTTTAGAAAAAGAACCCCGCACGAAATACATTGAAAAATTATTTCGGTGAAATTTGACGAAATTTTAGTAAGTTAGAGTGCGTTATGAGATCAGAAAAATGTGTAAATAAAAATTAATTTCTATGACTAGTTCTAGAGATATAGACGGTCAAAGTTTTAAAAAACGTTGTTTCGGGGTATATTGGGTACGCTCAAAAAGGCATTTCCTGACCGAAATAAAATAAGTGATCGACGAATGTGGGTTACCGAGGAACCACACATGCACCTCCTTATTATTTTGTTGGTAAAGCGTTAACAGGTTGTATACAGGGGCTAGTCAAAAAAATCATTTTTTGACACATTTTTATTTTCCTCTATACAAGAATTAAAAAATTATTTTTGAGCAAACATTAATGTTTTAGTATTTTCTAGATAAACTGAACAAGTTTTTCTTCCCAGTAACAGTTACTTTGTCTTACATGTTTTTTTCATTTTTTTTTACTATAAAAACTTGACAAAAATTGTTTCGTACTACGAAATAATTATTTTGCAACTTAAAAATCTAGATATTATTTTGCATTCAGTTAAAGTGATAAGTAAATAAACTTTATATAAAATAGATTTTATTTTATTATTTTTTTCCTAGCTACGAGGTACATGCAAAAAGTTCTATATCATTAATTTTTATAAAAAAGTAGTAAATATTTAATTTCTTTAAACTGATCGAGGGATTTTCATTTAATTTTGCGAACGCCTCTATCATACTTTTATCTAGTACAGGGTGCAATTTTTTTATCACTGTATGTTTTGCATCTAGGATGATGATTTTTTAAAGGTTTCTCAGGGTACTCTAAACTTACTTTACTTACTGCTTAACACTTTGGTGGGGCTAAATTATCAAACAAACAATAAATTACCATAAATTATGATTATTAGTAATTGCTCTCCCTTATACCTACACAGAGGGTCCAGATTCTGTTTTAATGTAGCAAAATTGTAATAAAATCGGTGTTTCACCATAACATAATTAAGTAACGATGAAAATAACAATAAAAAAAGCTATAGGTAAATTGTAGTAATCTGTGTTTTACCATAACGATAATTAAGTAACGACGAAAATAATAATAAAAAAACTATAAGGAGTAAACTATTAGGTAAATTGTAATAATCGTCGTTTTACCATAACAACGATGAAAAAAACAAGAAAAAATATATAAAGAGTAAACATAAAGTGATAAAAAAATTGCACCCTGTATTAGATAAAAGTATGATAAAGGCGTACGCAAAATTAAATGAAAATCCCTTCATCAGTTTTGAAGAAATTAAATATTTACTACTACCGCGTAGCTATGAAAAAAATAATAAAATAAAATCTATTTTATTTAAAGTTTATTTACTTTAACTGAATGCAAAATAATATTTAAATTTTTCAGTTGCAAAATAATTATTTCGTAGTAGGAAACAATTTTTGTCAGGTTTTTATAGTAAAAAAATTGAAATAAACATGTAAGACAAAGTAACTGTTACTGGGAAGAAAAACTTATTCAGTTTATCTAGAAAATAATTTTTTAATTTTTGTATAGAGGAAAATGAAAATGTGTCAAAAAATGATTTTTTTTTACTAGCCCCTGTATACAAGCTGTTAACTTTTTGTCAACAAAATAATAAGGAAGTTCATGTGTGGTTGCTCGGTAACCCATATTCGTCGATTAATTATTTTATTTCGGTCAGGACATGCTTTTTTGAGCGTACCCAATATACCCTGAAACGACGCTTTTTTATATTTTAACCGTCTATATCTCTGGAATTAGTCATAGAAATCAATTTTTATTTACCCATTTTTCTGATCTCATAACGCACTACATACTAAAATTTCGTAAAATTTCAACGAAATAATTTTTCAATGTATTTCGTGCGGGGTTCTTTGACGATCTACTGAAATTTAGTTTAGAAAATAGTATAAACTGTAAAATTGATTCGAATGCTTGGTCACTGTGCATTCTTCCAATTAAATTAGGTGGTTTAGGAATCAGAAATAGCTCATCTCTTTATTACTCAGCTTTTCTTGGTTCTTTGAATGATTCATCATATCTTTTTCCACAAATTCTTCCTGAGGAAATTATTTTGCATCCAGACTTTGCTTTGATCGAAGCATCAAAAAAATATCAAAATTTAACAGGTATTTCGGATACTTCTAATTTAAAATCACAAAGAGATTTCGATACTGCAATGTGTGATGTATTCTTTCAGCAAATTTTTTTAACTTCAAAATCTCAACTTGATCAAGCACGTCTTCTAGCTCTTATTGAGCCCGAGAGTAATGCGTGGCTTAATGCTTTGCCCTGCTCTTCTTTAGGAAATTTATTGGATGACTCGTCTTTTCGTATTTCTGTTGCTCTTCGTCTTGGTCTTCCTGTTTGAGAGTCTCACACCTGCAATTGTAGCGAAATAGTGAGTAAATTGGGTCTTCATGGCCTTAGCTGCAAAAAAAGTGCTGGTCGATGGACTCGTCACAGTTTGATTAACGATATTATAAAGCGGTCTCTGGTTTCAGCAGGATTTCCAGCGAAACTAAAACCGTCAGGTATTTGTAGGAGTGACGGAAAACGGGCAGTTGGGATCACTTTGATTCCTTGGAAGGGGGGAAAAACTTTAGTTTGGGATGCCACCTGCTCGGACAGCGGCTAAGATAGGAGGAATACAAAAAAGAACAAAATATAAAGAGCTAGAAGACACAGGATTTTTGTTTTACACTTTTGCAGTGATGAAGCTAAAAAAATAATTTCTGAAATAGCAAAAAGAATTGAAACTAAAAATGCTACAAGTTTCATCACCCAGCGGATCAGTATCGCCATTCGTCGAAGTCGAAGAAAAGTTTTTTATTTATAGTTTTTTTTTATGATTAATTTTAATTTTGATTTTTTTTAGTTTTAAACCAATTTTTACAATTTTATAGCTATATATTTATGATTATTGAAAATAAAAATTAATCTTTTAATTATAAAAAAAAAGATAATATACAGGATGTTCAATTAAAAAAAAAAGATAAGTTTGTGCAATATTTTATTTTTGGGACACGCTGTATAAAAGGGTATATATTTTTTTTGAAACCGCTTTTTTTACCTAAAATAATCCTATAACTTACATAAGATCATTTTAGGAAAAAAAAACATTCTTCCAGACTTTTAAGACACACTTTTTTTTTTTTCTTCTTGTTTTGGCTTTCCCTCTCATATCTTTCACACCCTGTATAGAAAAATTAAAAAAATTATTTATTTGTGATTTGTTTCAGGGTTGTTACACGGAAATAATGAACTGGATAATGCGAAATCTAAACATAATAATCCTGACAGTTGGCGTGGTGGCGCTAGTGGAAATATTGGGAGTTCTATTTTCATTCTGCTTGGCAAAATCGCTGAACAACTACGCAAAGTATTAAGCAAAATTTCGTTATGATGCATTGTTTTTCAATTGTTTAATGAAACACCTTTAGACTGAAAGCATATGCTCTCATAAGAATAAGAAAGGTAAAACGAAAAGTGATCTTATCGGCAATATCAGCAATATTACACTCTTCAGGAAAGAAATTTGTAACTATTGACAAAAGAACTGTTTTTTAAAAGAATCCAAAGTTTACAAAACTTTTTAAACAAACCTCAAATATGTAAGATGAAAATAACCAGCAAAGCCAATGGTGATATTTACTAACAAATTTTGTATGTTTCTAGTCCTATTTTAGTTTTACGGATATTTTTGTTGTATTTTATGTTGTAGATATGTTAGTTTTATAATTCGTGTAGTAGAGAAAAACCAACCCAAGTATTGTTACTGGAATTTCTATACTTTTAATACCTTTATATAATATAACTAGATATACATGTTAGGACTGAATGCATATCTAGAAGATGGAACTATTTCAATACGAATTCAACCATAATTTAATCCCATCATGTAAACGTAGTAAATATTATGTTATATATGTTCACTGATTATATTTTTTTTCAATTAATGTTGTTTTTTCATTAATAATGTAGTAATCATTTGTATTTAGAAAAATTTTATGGACAGTCCATGAAAAAATGTGATGAAAATTAATATCTACAAAAATTTTTTCTACTGCCTTCTTTTGTTCTATTACAAAAATAAAGGGGGCACTTGAACATTATTTTTAATTACTTGTTGTATTTTTTTTTTAATTATATTGTACTACCTGTTTTAAAAGTATTACTATTAATGTCAATAATTTTGAACTTTTATCATGTTAAAATTAATTTTAAGTAAACTTTATAGTTAGAATTAAGAGTTTTATTATAAATGTACATATTAATAAGTGCCTAAAAATAAACTACCCTAAAATATCATTAAGCCAAATACAATATATATTTCTTTTACCACATCAAAACGCACAAGATACCTATTTTCTTATTTTAAATCACCAAAATATTAGGTAAAAAAGCCTTTTAAAATTAATTATAATAAAAATACATAAACAAATGTACAACCTATAAAAAAAAACTATATAACATCTGCCAAACAACTGAATTTGGTAGACTTTCCTTTACTTTGTAGATCCACTTATTCTAATAGAGGTTTCAATTGGTAAAATTGGTGTGTACACTAACACTGGCTAGGTGCTGTCAAAAATTCAATCAGTACAGTCTAGAGTGCAGATTGAATTGAACATGAAAAAAACTGCACCCAAACCAGAATACTCATTTCATTCAAACACTTAACTCAATGTATATAAAAGTAACTTTGGACTATTGAAAAACTCTTTGAGGTTGATTAGAGGGTTTTAACTTAAAATATAAAGGCGAAAAAAAGTTTTCGGTGCGTCACGAGCCCTCAGAGCCGGCGCGCAAAAAGTTGCACTCAGTGCAAAACCAAAATTATCAGTTTTCCAATGGAACATGAAAACCGAAAAATTGCACCCCAATGGAACAGCAGCACCGACTCAGCTGTGCACTGGTGGCGCACCAGTTTCACCAATGAAAACCGCTATAAGTGCGGCGAGCCAAAGTAAGCAACATATGTTGGCTTTCGATTTTTAAATTTGTTCCGATAAAACACATAATAAGAGTTTTAGCATTCTATATTTTTCCAATAGCAACACAAAAGCAACCTAAATTTATAAACTTTAAACCCTGCAACTTCGAAATCAAGGATATTTTATCAAAAAAATCCACCACTTTAAAATCACCCAGTATCTACACAGTATAAATTTTAGAATTGGCTAAATTGTAAAACTCCCGGAAATTTTGTACAGGTTGTCCCATTACTGTCCTACTTTTTTGAGGGAGTTATAGGATTGTACCTGGCAGTTGAAGCTACACTGGCACCATGCACACCTCTCGAATTTAAAACAAAAAAAAATCGAGAAATATTTAAGTTCCAAAAAAACCTACGTGTTTTAACCTGTCGGGACAACTAAGTTCTGTGACCTATTTTGGAGGAAAAATTCACGTCAGTTTCGTCCCCACTTAGGTCGAATAGGAGGATTTTTAGGTAATTTAGTCACTATTTCATTTGTTGGGAAAGAGTCTTATCCTATGTTAGGGATATAATACCCAAGGACCAAAAATGCTACTCGAATATTCTTCATTTAATAGAAAATTTGATAGAAAGGAGCCGTCACGAGTTACCCGAAAGTCAAAAACACAACCCGAGACACACCACATTTCGATTGGAACATCTCTACTAGTACAAAGCTATAAAGTGATCCCAACAGAACAACGCTATAAACGAGTGTGGTAGGCTAGCCTTCCATTAGCAGATTTTCCATGCGGATTTCAAGTTATGGTGAAGGTCACTGTTTCACTCACTGAGAGACAAGGTCAAATTTCAAAATTCGCGCGGAAAAAAAGCTTATGGAAGTTCAACCTTGGGTAGTGTTTGATTGGCTATTAGCTTAGATTAAGCTATTAGGGAACTCAAGACGTGGGTGTGGTGAGGTGGAAATCTGCGAGAGTTCTTCCATATATTTCAATTTCTCTGACAAGGTTTTTCTGGAATGTGGACACGCTGAACCAAACTCAAACCTCAATACCTCTCATTCTCACCGCTGTCGTTGCCTCAACATCTCTCGTTCCTCAGATTAGGGCTCAAATCGTTAAAGTAGGAATGCGTCATGCCATCGTCCGCGGACGTTCTTCCCATCGGGTTGCATACCAACAGTTGGCCGAGCAGGTCGCGCCCCCTATTGCCCAATTTGGGCACCACTTGCGATAGGCTCATGTTGGGCTGGTAGAGGGGGAACGGTTTGTAGTCGGGAAGTTGGCTCATTCCGGGCCTAGAAAGACATGATAATTTGTACTTTCAGACTCAGATTAATTTTTTCAAATTAAAAAAAACTTTAAGATATGTAGGGCTCAAAAATTGAAAAATAATTTTTAGATCACATTTAAAAAATATCTTTCAGTTTTAAAATAAAGATCTGTTTTGTGTCCCGTTCCTTTTCTTCTCTTCCTCGATGACCTTTCAAATCTTATACAAGGTATTTTTACCTTTTTTGCAGACGACAAGTATAACTTGGTCATCTATTAACAAGAAGGATTTGAAGATGAGGACCTTGAACAGATCAAAGGAAATTTAAATAAAACTAAACATATGATGTTTTAAAACAGAACCAAACTAAATCTTCAAATAAAGGGTCAAGCCATCCAGAGTGTTGAAGAATATAAAGTCTTAGGTACAACTGTTGATGGGGCGACATAATATAAAAACACGATAAAAAAATTAGTATCGAGCCTCTATGGAATAAAAGTAACAAGGGAGACTCTAAATCAAGAAGATGAAATTGAGGTCTACCACTCTTTGTTTGAGTCACATGCACGATATTGCATTCCATTCTGGGGTTACACTGCGAATTACAGAATGCGGATAGTTTTTTTACTACAAAAAAGGGCAATTCGCCTCATAGCAAAGACCTCTAATTTAACATCTTGCCAATACTTTTTATTACCTTATTTTATATGAATCACTAACATTGATTCACAGTCACACCCAGCAGAGATTCTTTTAAAAAAGATGTGAATTACACCAGTATAATACAAGGACAAAAAATCATTTGCATACTGATAGGCCACTGTCAGCACTTACCAGGAACTCCCTTTTTCATTTAGGGAAAACTATTTACAATAGACTACCAAATAATATAGAAGATTTAAATGTAAAAAGATTTCATTTTGCTTTAAAAATTACTTGTTCGAATCTGATTCTAACTGAAAATATAAACCTTTTTTCCAACTTTACAATTTGAAAAAATAACGCAATTTTCTTTCTGCTACAAAACTACAGTTTGTAAGTAAGTATATAGTTATTAAGAGTTTTTAGCTATAGGGAAAAATATTGTACATCTATAGGCTTTTTGAAATAAAATAACTTTGAAATTTGGTAATATAAACAAGCTTATATCCGAGGGGTGGCTCTAAATGCCTCCGAAATGCCTCGAAATAATGCTTCAAAATGACTCAAAAATAAGCTCGTTTTTATTACCTCAGTGCTTAAAATTGTATCTTTTTATTTTAAATTCGAAAGAAGTCATCTTTATTTTGAAACTAAAAGATATTTTTTAAAAGTGATCTAAAAATTATTTTTCAGTTTTTGAGGCCAACACAATTTTTTTTACAAATAATTCTTTGTTGATAAACTTAAATCAGAAGAGGACGGAAATATGAGAAACTGTAGGAGTCTCTTAATCGCACGAATCATAAGTACGATGGTGATACGAGCGACTTAACACAAGCTGTCCGCGTAATTTCCAGAAATTGCTGCATATTTCCGATATGTGTTAAATCTCTTATAAGTTTTTGTGCAATTTTTGCAAAATTTCACGGCATGCTCATACATCAGCTTCTGGGCAATAAATGTCAAAATTACATTGTTATAGTTTTTATTTCAAAATTCAATGTAAATCAAAGTTTTGAGGACAGTGGTGCAACCAAAATATTCTAATAAAACAACTCAAGCTTTCGCGGCGTTCTTTTGATAGTATCTCGTCTTTCGGGCTGTTGGGCTCTCGTTCAGTCGTAGAGGTTTGTCTTCTCGACGTTTCGCCGATTTCACATCAGCCAATTGTGGGCTAACACCAATTAAAATTAACCACAAAGGCTGTTATTTTTGTGTTTTCACCACAAACTCCCTAAAAATTGTTTTCGTCACACATAGAAATTAAAGAAAAAACTTACCAGGATTCCTCGGTAGGAGTCCCCAAAAGCTTGAAAATTCTTCTCAACTGATCGTCCACATCCGAACCGGGAAACAGCGGCCGCCCGGCGTTCGCGAGCTCGGCAAATATGCAACCCGCCGACCACATGTCGATTGAGGTGGTGTAAAGTTTGGCGCCGAACAGGACATCTGGCGGACGGTACCTAAATTTCAAAGGCGATAGATAGGCAATAGGCAAATATCAGAGTGAAACAATAAAAAAAGCATAAAGGAATCCTCGAAGGAATCAAACTCTCTACAACAACAGAATTAGATTTTAAGGTAAAGGCATCTTTCAGATCTTTTTTCCTAAAAAATGTCTGTAATTGTAATTGGTGATGTAAGCAGAGGGTAGATGCTCAAGCACCTCCCCAGGATCATTAAACAAGAATAAATGGTTATCTATACTATCAATCCCCCCTCCTGCCCAGAAACAATAGCTGCATATGCCACTGGTTAAATACAAAAGAGAAAATTTCACCAAAAGAGAAAACTCAATCCAGTTTTCTCTTCTGCTAAAATTTTCTCTTTCTGTAGAATAAAGAAAATTCAAAAAATTTTTACATTTTCCGAGGAATTTCAATCAAGATTTCAATAAAAACATGTTAATGTTAGATAGAAAATTTAATGTTAAATTGACCTGTAGAAAAAAGTTAGAGTGGGTGAATTTGAATAAAAAATATGCTCCTTCCAATTAGTTAATCTAAAAAACTTTTAATCAATTTTGTATCAAATTTTGTACGGTGAAAGTTTAAAGCATTATCCCGGAGTCATTCACGTGATTTTTTCATAATTTTACGTATCCGAAAAATGTTTAATTCACAGTAAAAATTATTGATTGATTGATGGATAATTTGTATTTGAACAATATGACTTAAATTAGCATTTGCAAAGAGTGCATTTATTATCAACTGATATATAATGTACAATTTTTCTTTCCTTAAATTTTCAGAAAAATAAAGAGGTACTAAAACCTGAGTTCACAGTTTTGTAGATTTTCAATGAAAATACAACCATGCTAAAATAAGTTTTTTCAGGGTCATTTCAAATCAAATCAATCAGAGGTTTGGCAGACCATCTCCCCGATTTCGATAATTTTTGGTGCCTTTATTCTACCCATATAGGGAATGGAAAATTCCAAATTTTTTTTTTGACCATTGGTTTTTTTTAAATTAATTTTTGAAAATCAACACAAACTACCATTTTGCTTAAACATGTACCTAAAGAAATGAAAATATCTCGATAAATACTTAAACTAGGACAGTGGTTTTAAAACCTTTCGAATGATGTATCACATGAAGTACTTTTTGCTTTAAAAAAAAATCGAAATTTAATACAAAAAATTTTTAATCTTTGAGAAACAGCATTTTTTGATGGAGACTTGATGGGTCATCGAAAAAAAATATTTTAAAAATTTTGAAAACAATCTCAATCTCAAATCAAAAAAAAATTAAGTTATGTGATACTTTATCAAAATGGGCTTTAAAATACCTATAAAACAAGGTATTACTCGCTTTTGTACTGTCTTTACAGGCATTTATCAAAATATGAATATCTTGAGAACTATACATACTATACAAATGCAAGTGATAGCTTGTTTTATAGGCCATTTTAATGAATTATCACATGACCTCATTTTTTTTTAATTTCAAAATTTTTAGAATAATTTCTTTTGATGAACCCATCAAATCTTCATCTTGAAATTTTGTAAATAGTTTGGCGAAATACCCAGAAACAAAATATATTTTTATAAAAAAGAATTTTTTTATTTTAATTTTTTTTTTAAACAAAAAGTATATCATGAGATACATCATTCGAAAGGTATTTAAAATACCTTTAAAATGAGCTATAAACCACTATACAAGTTTAAGTAGTTATCAAGATATTTCAATTACTTTAAGTACATGTTTGAGCAAAATTGGTAGTTTTTGTGATGTTGAAGAATTAATTTTAAAAAACTAACAGTCAAAAAAATTTCAAATTTCGGATTTTTCTTTCAGATGGTCTGCCAAATCTGCCTTTTTATGGGTAATTTCATATGAAATGCATTACACTGTTTACCAACCATAAAGTGACGACTTCTGCCGAATAACATTTAACTGGTATTCCAAACGCTCTTGCCAGACCAAAATCTGCCAACTTCAGCTCTCCGTTCTTGTTTATCAACAAATTTTGCGGCTTTAAGTCTCTATGAAGGACATTGTGACTATGACAAAAAGCCAAACCTCTAAGCAGCTGATACATGAAGGATTTAACGATTTCTGAGTCAATATCGCCATTTAAACTGTCAAAGTATTTTTTTAGGTCTTGATCACAGTGTTCAAAAACCTAAAATTTAAGCACTCATTTTTTACAAATTTTTAACTGACACCCGGTTCCCATCTATGACTTTTTCGTGAGTGCGCAGAGGATGTCAATATGAAATTTGATGACAGTCATATGACGCGTGCACGGGAACGCACGAAAAAGTCGTAGATGGGAACCGGGTTTTAGTGCTGACTCGAAATTCTCAGCAAAATTAATTTAAAATTTTCAAAGTGACTTTAATAAAAGCAGCTATTTACCAAAGTAAGTTTCTTATCACTATG
Organism: Oxystoma pomonae; assembly: GCA_963921995.1. Taxonomy (NCBI): domain Eukaryota; kingdom Metazoa; phylum Arthropoda; class Insecta; order Coleoptera; family Brentidae; genus Oxystoma; species Oxystoma pomonae. Next base: position 21,512,838 of record OY998165.1, read on the forward strand.
TAGAACATCATAGAGTCTCACAATATTTTTATGTTTAAGCTCTTTTAACAGGCAAATTTCTCTCAAAGCTGATGATGGAACTCCCTCATCGTCATCATCCAACCTTAAAATTTAAATAAAAAATTAATGAAGACGATGCAAAAATAAGCCACTAGAATGATTCTTTAAAACATTCATGTTTCCAATATGGCTTTTTTTTATTGAACATTGAATATAAGAGGGTTCAAATAATAGTAAGTTGATAGTTTAAAACGAGGAGTAAATCACTTGCAAAAATTTGTAATTTCACAAAGCTTTAAAATTTCACAGAATTTCACATAATCTCACAGAATTTCACACAATCTCACAAAATTTCACATAAATTCACAAAATTTTATATAATTTCACAAAATTTTACATAATTTTACAAAATTTCCCATAATTTCACAAAAATCGCAAAATGTTTTCTATATTTTAATTTAATTAAAGGTATTTCAAATCCTTAAACAATACATTGCTTAAAAAAATGTGTTAAAAATGCTTATATTTTGGCTGTTTTAACTTTACAAAAGCCAATCATTTAAATTTAAGGTAATTCATAATAAACTAGTTAAATTATGTGAAATTTGATAAAATTCTGTAAAAATTTGTGATATTCTGTAAAACTTTGTGAAGTTTTGTGATTTTTGTGAAATTATGTGAAATTTTGCGAACTTTTGTGAAATTATGTGAAATATTGAGAAATTTTGTGAAATTATGTGAAATTTGTGAAATTCTGTGAAATGTTAAAGGGTCATTCCATATCAAATCAACCAAAAAATCACAAAAATTTTACGCGACCAATTCCAATTTTGATGATTTTTGGTATATATTTTCTTCTTACCATAAAAGTTGAAAATGCAAATTTTTAGATTTTTTTGATTCGTAGTTTTTTTTTTTTTAATTTTTCAAAATAAAAAAGTCAGCATTTTGACCTTAACAAGAATGTACAAAACTAGCAATATCTCGAGAACCACTTACACTAGGAAAGTAATAAATGGCTCATTTTAAAGTCATTTTGAAGCTCTTTTTTATGAAATATCACAACATAATTTTAACAAAAAAAAAAATTTGAAAATAAAAAATTGAAAAAAAAATTGAAAAATTCAAAAAGACCATTTTTAATTTTTTTGAAAAAAATACATAATTTTGGTCAAAGTGTTACTTAATTATCCACAAAATTTTATGATGGAGAAATGATGGGTTCAATGTCAAAAAAAATATCAAAAATATTAAGTACATTAAAAATCATGCATTTAAAAAAATAAACATATTTTAGGAGCACCAATAGTGCACTGGATATTAAAATAAATAAATTTGTTGGATGGATACAGGTTTTAAAAAATACCCAGAGGCTTTTTCTACAAATTATTTTATTTTAAACTCGCAAAAGAAATAAACAAACTTTTCTACTTCGTTGATAAAAATTAGACAGAAAACACTAAGACTAACTATATACCTTAAATTTATTTTTTTAACTTTCTTTTAAGAATTTCTGATGAATCTGACATTTCTTTTTTGCTGACATTGTAAGTTCTGCCAGTAGCAGTGTTGGGTTCAACTTTTTTTATAAGACTTTCTGGTTTAATAATTAAAATATCTTGAGGTGTTGGGTAAAAAAATGATGAGGCAGGTCCTCGTGGATGAAGAAAGCTTACTTTCAGTTCTCCGCTCTCATTATTTTTCCCCAAGACACAAGCCAGCCACCAAGCACTGTCATATTCTACAGTGACAAACCCTGACTCGATATTTTGCAAAATAATGCTTCCACCTTTAAAAAGATTATGTGTTTCGACCTCTAAGCATGTAGAAAACTGTTTTGCCAAAAACGTGCTTTCTGTAAGAGGAATTACAGCATGAATTTTTTGTGTCCCCGGTATTGTTAAGACTTCCGCAAATCTTTTATTCAAAATTTGTATAATCTGCTTCTGTGCAATATTTAAAATCAATGCCAGATATGTTTTCTTCACACCAAGTAAACAATTGTAGAGGTGTCATTATTTGATTGTCATAGGGCCTCTGCAAACTGGCTTTGGCAGCAAGTCTTTTAACAGTTCCTCCCAAGCCATCGCAGGCACTTTTGCCATGCGAGGTGGCAAAATAATGCCACTCTGCTTCAACACCAAAATCTTTTTTATGCAGGCATATATTCAGAAAATTCTTTCTGTTTTTGTACTGCGCAGCACATCCATCTGAAAAATAAAAAATTTTGTTAAGTCCTGGTATTTTGATTTTTAAATCAGGCATTAATTTTTTAAAAAATAAATGAAATGCAATTGTATTATGTGTCAAGCTTTCCGAAATAAACACATAATTCAGGTTGTGCAGTTTACCATCACTGGCAAAAGGGTGGAGGGTTGCCTGGCTGTTATTCCAATGATAAGACTGGACTTCATCTTGCATAACAAAGGAATAATTTTCCGCAAAGTCGCAAGTGATCAAAGACTCTCCAGGTTTAAGGTTAATTTTTATTTCATTGTATCTATCTTTTTGCATTTTTGCAATAAAAGAATGTGATTTAAGTTTTACAAGATCATCAGTAAATTCCTGGACAAAATCATCACTTTTCTTAACAACGGTTTCCATAGTACACCTATCTACTGAGACCCACTTTTTAAATGAGACCTCATCAATTAATTCTTCCTCAAATTTTTCTATTAACTTATTTTTAAACTGTTCTACTCCAGGACATTGCTTGCATCTATTGCTTAAAAAACAGTCCACTGAAGGTGGATTACACATTAGTTTATAAAGGCAATCATGATAAGATATTGCAAGAGGCCTGTTATTTTCATCATATAGCTTATTTAATTTGGAGCCATTGAGCATTAGTTTTATATTTTGATGTATAGTACATACACATACAGTATGAGTCCCACTTTTTCCTGCCAGTATACAGTTTTTGGGTCGCAGTTCACAAAATTTTGAAAACCCAATTTTTTCATTGGGGTACTCAGTTTTAAACAATGCATAAATTTCTTTTAAATTAGCTAAGACTAATTTTTTTTGTACATATTCTTTTTCAGCTCCATATTTTCTGATAACAACATAATCTTTTTTACCTGGCATGGTCCTGCTAATGTCATCCCTTTGGTAAAAATCTACCACTATTTGGGCCACTCTATCACTAAGGGTCTTTCCCGGTTTGGGGTTAGGAGAACATAATATCCCATTGTCCTTAACTAACTGTTTTACAGCTCTGGCCAAATATTGAGAAACTCCAAATTCTTCTTCAATCTTCTTTCTACTCCAACTTTGAGGTAAACATGATAAAACTAGTATTTTCTCACTCCTCTTTTCGGTTTTTAAAAATTTGTCCTTTAACTGCTTAATCATTTCACTTTCGTCACTCTGGCATTCCTTTACTAGCGTTGAATCTGATTCCTTTGTAAATGCTTTCGCAATTGTATGCTGTACAATATCAATTTTTTCTTTGTATACATTTTTTCTTTTAATCGGCGACACACCAAGAAGCTCCAATGACTTGTTTAAAAGAGTAAATGATTCAGCAGGATCTTGAAAATCTGGATCATTTTCTGGAACTTGACTGGGTCTAAAAAAATTTAAAAAGTTAGTTTTTTATAAGAACTTAAAAAGGGGGTAACAGCTGACCCAAAATGTGTACATAATGCCAAGAAATTTGTACATAATGTCTGTATTCTCAAAATGCCAGGCAAAATAATGCCATGCAAAATAATGCCCTGAGATTTTTCCACTCCGTACTTGACGCAATTGGTTTAGTTTATTAATTTTATATTAAAAAATACTATTTGTTACTTACCCTGCCTCATCTTCTTCAGATGCCTTAAACTCCTTTGAAAGCTTTAGTCTACAACCATCACAGATTTTCATTCCCATTTTGACATTTTTGTAACTGCACATCCACTTGGTCACATTTCTTAATTTCCCAAAATGCTTGATTTTTAACTCTAGTGGATCACAGCACTTTACTTTATATTTAGTCCATCCACTTGCCTCATCCATAGTTGAAACTTTTAAAATTACACAGAGATGACTTCTGATAAACCTTCAGTCAAACTATTATGTATCGATTATTTGGAGCTGTATCAGGAAGATACTTGCCAAAAATTTAAAATCAATTTATGCAGGAATTTTCATGTCAGCAAATCCCCACAATGTACCTAAACAGACCAATAAAATGAAGGAGGTGTGTCCTTAATGTTAAACAGGAATAAACAGGCAGTATTTCACAAAAGTATTGGCAGGTTTATACAGGCATATTTTCCTAAGAATTGGAACATCCAATAGTACGTCTCCGGTGGAAAAGAGGTTTTGTAAGTAAATATTACAATGGGGGGCAATGTTAATCTGATTACTGATACAGAATGAAAGTAGGATATAATTTTTTATTAAATAAAATATTGTTAAATATTTTTATAATATCGCTTTAAACCCCATTATATTCTTCTAATTACCAAAATGCATTGTCTATTTATAGGCGATTTTTCATGCATGTGACATTTTTAATAAATTTTTTCACATTGAACCCATGATTTGTCCATCTCAAAATTTTGTGAATAGTTTAATAACACTTTAAAGAAAATAATATAATTTTTTGAAAAAAATTAAAAATGCCCTTTTTGAAATTTTTCAAAAAAAAAAATCCAAAATTTTTTTTTTAATTTTTTTTTTCAATATATGTTATGCAATATTCTCATATGAAAGGTCTTTATAAGAGCTTTAAAATGAACCTTCACCTACTTTTCTATTATAAGTGGTTCTTTGGATATTCCTAATTTTGTGCGCACATGTTAAGGACAAATAAGTGACTTTTTCGATTTTCAAAAATTAATTCAAAATAAACAACTGGTCAAAAAAGTCTGAAATTTTGGATTTTCCAGTTTTTTGGTAGGAAAAACATGTATACTAAAAATCATCAACATCGGAGATGGTGTGGTAAAATACCCTGGTTGACTTGATATGGACTGACCCTAAACCTTTTTGAAATTTGCTGTACAAGCTATGTGAAATCCGTGAAATTTTGTGAAATTTTCACTCCAAATTTTTACAAAATTTCAGATACATACATATCTGTACCAAAGCAAAAATGTTTTATTTTTTTACATTTACCACAAATTAAAAAAAAAATTCATTCTTCTCTGACCGTGCAGAAAACACCACTTTTCCATATGCATTTTAGTTTGGGAAGTATCAATTTACCGCACTTTTGCTGAGGTACGGATATGTATGTATATGATATTTTCTAAAAATTTCCAAAAATTTAACATAATTTCACAAAGTTTCTCAATATTTCACAGAATATCAAAAAATTTCACAGATTTCACATAGCTTGTACACCAAATTTCACAAGTGGTTTACACCTTGGTTTAAAATATTATGATCTTTAATTTTTTACATGGTACCTACCTAACTCGTTTTAGAGCAACTATCTCAAGGGTCTCCCTATTTTTGGCTTTAAAGACTGTACCATAAGTACCTTCACCAATTTTTTCAAGTTTTTCATATTTCTGCATTTGTAGTATGATGCCTATTCAGCAAACCTGGAATATAAAAAAAAATTGTCTGGGTGGCAACCAATTATTTACACCTTTTGCAAAAATAATATTTAATACAATGGCAACAAACACCTTTGTTCAACAGAAATTGTAGAAGGGACATTCAGCCAAGCATTCGGCATATATTAAGGATCCCACTAAGGCAAACCATTGTTTAATAGTTTTTAGTGATGTTTTAAGCAATTCTGCCAATATTAAAGACCTTTTATTCAGTGGCCTTTTTTGGATTGCGTAGTGGCAAGTTTCACAATTAACAGGGAGTAACCTAAATATTGAAAAATGTGGAAATTGGCGGAAGCTTTTCTAATCTATAATAGAAGACAGGAGATAACCTTATTAAGAAAATGTTTGGCAATAATCTTATGTAAAAGGAAGACGGAAAGTGGCTTAAAACTATGAATTGTCTACACTACTGGATAAATCCTTAGAACAATGAACTAATAAACCCGCCTTTACCCCGATTTATAGATGTTACCGTTTTTGTTAAAGTTGATTTTAAGTATTTCTTTTTTTTGGAAAAAAGTTGTATAGAAAGAAATATAATTGTAAATTATCAAAAACTGAAAAAAAACTTTGTTTTCCCAATATTAACCTAAAATTTTAGCACGGGCAAAAATTTGGTTCGAGTATTGACTTTTAAATTTTGGACCCGTTTTTAAAGCAGCAGTTTCAATTAGGTTCTCTGGTGGTACCACGGGTCCCTATAATTAATCCAAAAGATACATTTTACACCGGGACCACTGGTCCATGCACTAGGACTGCACAGATTTCATATAATTTCCGAACGCATCACTGTACGCAGTAACTTTTCTAGAGTAGTATTTTTTTTAGTGGTTGGCAACTTGTCAAATGTCAATGTCACAATCAGTTTTCAATTGTTTTTGGAAATTTTGTGATTTTTTAAAAATTTTAAGGTAAAATAAAAAAAAATTATCAATTTAATCTTGAATTTAATTAGTTTTTAGATATTATGGTTAAGAGTTAAATTTTCCCTAAAGTGCTTAAATTATGGCACCATTACCACTAGAGGGGCTGCAAACCCCAGTAGCCAATAATGTGGCACAGGGCCCTATGGGGGGCCCACAGGAAGGTAACAGAGGGGGCATGATGTCGCTAGCTATGCTCATCGATTTTATAGTGCAGAGGACATATCATGAGTTAACTGTGTTGGCTGAACTGTAAGTATATCCTTGACAAACCTCCAGGTTCAAAAATTGTAAAATATTGGGAAACAAGTATTAATATTTTTTTAAATCTGCTCTGCAAAAGTTGTGTTAATCTTTGATCAACACTCATGGACCAAAGAAAATTTATGTAATAAGGTTTTAGTCTTGATTTTAGTTAATTAAATATAAATTCTATCCTTAAGTTAAAAATCATCTGTAAACCACCTTTAACTATGTTACAGGCTACCAAGAAAAACTGACATGGAAAGAAAGGTAGAAATCTACAACTTCTCTACTAGAACGCGGCAGCTGTTTGTTAGGCTTTTAGCCCTAGTCAAATGGGCTAACAGTGCTTCAAAAGTGGAAAAATCAGCTGTAAGTTTACATCTTGACAGGAAACTTACTTTCTAGCAAGTCTTTTTTGTGTTAACTGGATTGGAGTACAATAAATCAAAATATTTCTTAAAAAAATAACAAAATATGCAAAATATATTCTAAGTATGTACATATAAAATTATAATATTGCTTACTAATTACCTTTTAGTGACATAGAACTTTAATTTTTTAGAGAATAATGAACTTCTTGGACAAGCAATCCTTGTTGTTTGTGGAAACTGCAGATATGTTAGCCAGAATGGCTAGAGAAACTCTTGTACAGGCTCGGCTTCCTAATTTTCATATTCCAGCAGCAGTAGAGGTTTTAACTACAGGTAGGTTTCTACTAGTTAGACAACAACCAATTTAAATAAAAAATTGTGTATAAAAACTACCTATACAGTCAATTTTGAATTTTTGTGATTTGTTTCTTAAATTTTTTAAGTGGAGATGCATTTGAAAGAGACTTATAGTTTAATATATATTTAAAGCAAGAAGCAAAAAAAATGTTTGTGGAATTGAATGATGTTGTCTTTTGGGTCAAACCATATCAAGTCAACCAGGCAATAGTTTTGACCATCTCCGATTTTGATGATTTTTGGTACACTTATTCATCTTATCAAAAAACTCAAAAATCAAATTTTTTGGATAAGCGGTTTTTGTTTTATTGATTTTTGAAAATCAAGAAATTGACCAATATGTCCTTGACGGACACTTACAAAAATAGTAATATCTCAAAAACTATTGATCCTATAGAAGCGAGTGATAGCTCATTTTGAAGGGTTTTTAAAGATCTTTTTAAAGATGTGTAACACAATATAGTTTATTTAATTTTTTTTTCTTAATTAATTTTGAAAAATCTCAAAAACACATTTTTTAATTTTTTTCAAAAAAATATTTCTTTTTTTTTCAATGCTTTTTTAATATTTTTGGAAAATTTTAGGATGTAGAAATAATGGAGTCATACTTTAAAAAAATAAGATATTTAATACAGGGCTAATTTACCTAATATGGGTATAACAAAAAAATGAAAAGTAAGAATAATAGAAAATTTACAATAAAAAATATTTAGGTTGGTAATTTTTTCAGACACTTTACCTAGTACGTCAAAATATTCCTCATGGATGTTCCCCTCCCGATAAACCGGCATCACTATGTTGGCATCATCTGCGTAATTGGCCAGAAGGTTTGGATTTTTGATGACATGGTTTAGATCATTAAGATAAATAACAAAGAGCAGAGGACCAAGAATACTTCCCTGCGGAATTCCTGTCATTATGACGTTTGATTCTGACGTTATTTTATTGTTGTTCAAATTTATTGTAACTTTTTGTGGTCTTTCAGTCAGATACAAGCAAAATAAATTCAAAGCACTTCCTCTAGCCCCGTATGCTTCTAATTTTTCCAAAAGAATTTCATGATTTATTGTATCAAATGCTTTTGATAAATCCAAAAAAGTCCAGAGGCCGCTCCCCTAGATTCAAGAGTCAAAATTATTGACTTGTTCAACTCTGTAGACCTTTTCGGGAGAAAGCCATGTTGAAAATCGTCTAAAAGTGAATTTGTAAGAAAAAATCTAACAGCCTCTTATGTATTAATAACTCATAAATTTTTACAAAGGATGAAATCAGACTTATAGGCCTGTAGGTGCACCCATAAAGAATTTTTCACTTAAAACCAAAAATGGCAGAAAACCGGATACTAAATAATTACCCTAAAATTATTAGCAGAGCCACAACACACAAAAAAAAAAACAAGTAAAAATGTAGGTAGGTATTCGTTACTATTGCTTACCCTGCTACAGGAGATGGTTGTTCATCCTGTTCCTTGGAAAGTTTCATTCGACAATTGTCACAAATTTTCATGCCAGTCTCCACCCCTTTAAAGGAAGTCATCCAATTTGTGACATTCCGTAACTTTCCGGAATGTTTCTCCTGACTTAATGGATCACAACACCTCACAAAAAATTTTGTGCATTGTTTTGGCTTATTTTGTGCCATTTTACAACACATTACTCCGATAAATGTTTTAAATTAAAAAATAGCAATTTATCACATAAACGGCAGGTTTGCAATTAATTATTGTCAAAACTTTTCCTGTCTGAACCAGAAATGATACGAATAGGGGTAAGGGCCAATAAAAAGTAATGGGAGGAGCTAAACATTTTGCAGGAATTAACATGTTTAAATGTATAATAAGTGGGTGAAAAGATCTTGGGTGGAGGGGAGGACAATTGAAGAAATACTCAAAATTTTGCAGGAATAAACAAGTTTGGAAAAACCTTTTATGTATCTTATTTACAAGACTGGGAGCAATTGACAAGTTTCTAGATATAAAGAGTAAATATATAGGTATTTATCAAAAAACATATGGTTTTTTCCTGCAAGGTTTTTTATATTATTTTTTTAAAAATAGAACCAATAACTTCTCCATCCTGAAATTTTCCAAAAATATTAAAAAAATACTGAAAAAAAATAGTATTTTTTTGAAAAAAATTCAAAATGGTGTTTTCAAGATTTAAAAAAAAAAAATATTAAAAAAAATTAAAAAAAAAATAAAAACAAAAAATTACATGGTGATACACATCGTTAAAAAGGTATTTAAAAAACCTTCAAAATAAGCTATAACTCGCTTCTATAGGACCAATAGTTTTTGAGATATTGCTGCCTGTCAAGGGCATATTGGTCAATTTCTTTATTTTCAAAAATCAATAAAACAAAAACCGCTTATCCAAAAAATTTAATTTTTTGGATTTTTAAGTTTTTGGACCAGAAGAATAAGTGTATCAAAAATCATCAAAATTGGAGATGGTCAAAATGAAAAGTGCCTTTTTTTGGTTGATTTGATATGGTTTGACCCTTTTGTCTTTACTAAGACCATATCAAGGACCATATCAAATCAAAGTTCTTAATTTTGTGAAATATTATAAAACAAAAAATGACATTCTAAGTGTACCTAGTTATGCGCAAAACAAATTTTTACTAACCAGTGGGTTTGTTTTTAAAAGTAGGTCTAACTCTCAGTCAAACTTTGATTTAAAATATTAGTCAAGAAATAAAATATAATTTAGGGCATTACTTAGAACTGGTCAACAGCTTTGGTAAAGTAGTGGAGAAATGCTTAAACTTTAATGAACCCTAACCAATTTAGCTTTAAGCAAAATATTGGCATGGAAGATGCTCTCATCAATGTAGCCAACTGCATTGTCCAGAATTTCAATAATAAAATGAAAAGTATGATCATATTTTTAGATCTAGCTGAGGCCTTTGACACTGTGTCACACCATATTCTACTGGACCAAATGGAAACTAAAGACATTAGAGAAATAGCAGTGATTCTCTTCAAATCCTACGTAACTAAAAGTTACCAACAAGTTAAAATGAGAGAAACACTAAGTGATCCGAAACCAGTAGAGTATGGTGTGCCAAAGTGTATGGTCTTGAGACCAATCTCATTTACAGTTTACATTGATAGAATTTTTTCTCTATTACCAAAGGACAGTGCGGTTGTCTATGTTGATGATGTGGTGATAATCATTGAAGATGACACCTGGGAAGCAGTTTTCCAAGAAGCTAAAAAAATTGTTAGTTTAATAAAAAAATGGCTAGAGTTTAGTTTATTATCATTGAACATAGAAAAATCCAACTTCATTTGCTATTCTATGACAAATGCAAACAGATGCCCAGGTGGCACCAATTAAAATGCATGAATCTGATTGTAACAGCTATAAAAATTGTAACTGTAACCTTATTTTAAACCTGGTTACTAAACTTAAATATCTTGCTGTTTTCCTAGATGAACATTTCAAATGGGCATTTTATGTAGATTAATTTATATATTTCATTTATTTATTAACCAAAAACTGTATTCTTCATATATAAGTCATTAGTCGAATCGATTTTAACATATGGAATATGTATCTGGGGTGCTGCAACTGACAGTGTACTTCTGCTATTAGAGATAACTCAAAAAAAGGTACTCAAAGTAACACTATTTAAAAATAAAGATTATCCATCAAAGACTTTTCTATATAGAAGTCAATAAATTGAATATAAAAACAATAGTAAGACTCCTTTGTAATAATAAAATTTAACAAAATAGAGCAAGACATGAAAGTAATACAAGATTTGCATCCCAACAACTTCTAACCACACCAAACGTTAACTTTACTGCAGTTCAAAGAAGTTTAATTTTCACAGCACCTAAGATATACAATGTGTTACCTATTGAATATTGAAACAAATTTTATAATAAAATTAAAAAAAGAGGTAAACTTGTGGTTGTTAAATCTAAATATAGACATTTGGCAATTGCAAGTGTAGTGTACTTAAAAACTGAGATAGTGAAACTTAAGTTCTTCTCAGAGCTAAAAAAAAACAGTTTAGTTTTAAGTACAAGTGAATAGGTCCTCGCACAAATTTCCTTAATTAATTGCCTGTCTATTTTTCTAATTTATTGTAAAAGCTTTTTCTGGTGTAATAAATACTTATTTATTTATGATAAACAGATTTGTAAGTGATTTTAAAGGCTTAAATCATTCTTAATGTTTAAGGCACTTATGGGAGACTACCATCGTGTATTAGAGAAAAAATTGTGCCACCAGATCCAATTACTCCCATAGAAAAAAGACAGACTTTACTAAGGCTAAATCAAGTCATACAGCATAGATTGGTAACTGGAAATTTATTACCCCAAATGAAAAATTTAAAGGTAAAGGCCAACATTACAAAGCACTAGAAGTTTTTTCTACTTTTCTTAATTTTCCAAATAAATATTTCTACAAATGATGAAAATAAGTATGTTTTTAGTGCGTTTTTTGTAATTTTTAGATTGAAAATGGTAGAGTGACATTTCACGTTCAACACGAGTTTGAGGTTTCCTTGACAGTGATGGGAGATGGTCCTACTATTCCATGGAGACTGCTTGAGATTGACATTTTAGTCGAGGACAAAGAGACTGGAGGTTAATGTCAAAAGCCATTATTTTTTTGTATTTTCGCGTCTTTTGGACACCCTATTAAATTTACATATTTAGACAAAAGTGTGTAAAGTGTTAAAAAAAAGCTTCAGAAAATGTTCTAAAATAGGCAAAATCCTGAAAGCAGGGTTGCCACAATCCTTGAAAACCGGGAAATCCGGGAAAAAGTCGGGAATTCGGTGGGGTCGGAAATATCCGGGAAAAAGTCGGGAAATTTGCTAAGAATCCTTGAATTTTTCAGATATTTTTGACCTGGTTGAGACTGCCGCATGGAAAGCCCCGGGTTCGAATCCCGGATAGGATGGATATTTTGTGTTTGTTTTTAACTCTGCAAAAGTACTTTGCTACATTTGGCTTTGATCCTACTATGGATGAAATCCCAAGTATAAAAAAAAACATAAATTTCAATAAAATTTTCGCCTGCGGCGCTACCCTTCCATTTATAAATTAAAGAAAACATATTTTTATAAAATACAATTTGAATTGAATTGAACCACACCCAAAAGTTTCAACAAAATTTGCTTTTGGCGTTGTAATGTCATTAAACAGCATTCAACAAATGTAAAAAATTACTTTTTTAGAATAACACATATAGAACTGAGACTAGATCCCCCCCAATTCGTCGCCTCTCAACCCAAATTTAAAAAAAAAATAATTATAAAAAACTTGTAAAAGATTTCTGAAAAATTTCTCTCTTATAAGTATTTACTGCTAAAATTTTTGTCGGCGGCACTAACATCATTGATTTTTAAAGTTTTAGTTTAATTTTAAGCATACTTATTAAAGGATTTTGGCAACATCTAGAATTGAGACCAGATCCCACACCACTCAGCAGTTTCTGCTTTAAAAAATTGCGTCCCAAGCAACATTTTTAGTGAAATTGACTTATTAATTACTATTACTGAAAAGTCTTAATAATAATTATTAAGTAAATTTCACTAAAAATGTTGCTTGGGCTGCGACATGGACATCGGGATTTTTTAAAAATAAGTCGGGAATTTTAAAATGGAAAACTATTTTAAACCTTTTGTGGGAGGTGATTTAATGTGTTAAGGAAAAGTTTGATAAATAAGGATGTTTTTTTTTTTAACTTTTGTTAAGTGTTTGTACTATGACATTCAATTTATTTGTTTACTTATTCTCTTGACACTATTGCACTCCAGTGGTAATTATAGGTTTTTCTTTTGTAAAAATTTTGTAATAATATTGTAGATTATTGTCATTTTTTAAGAACTTTTACTATTATTATTGTTGTTTTTTATTTAGATGGCAAAGCCTTAGTACACTCGCTCCAAGTACAGTACATTCACCAGTTGATTCAAGCTCGTCTAGTAGACAACATGCAACCTTTGACAGAAGTGTACAACTGTCTGCACTATTTTTGTCAGTCTCTTCAGCTAGAGGTAAGTTGTGGGAATCACATATACAGTCACAACTATATGTACAGGGTGTCCCATTTTCGATGGGATTCACATTAGTGTCTTACTACTTTTTTGAGCTTTAAGGTGGTGGTGACGCAAGATGTCGACATACTTGTAGCACTAACCTAGGTATACCCCTGTGCATCTATTCTTGAATCAAGAGAAAATTTGCTCCCAGGGAGTCAAATTCTCTTGCTACTACGAAAGTAATTCTATTGGTCTTGACTAAGAGGAATACTTAATTTCAATTAATTTAAACCGAAGACTGGGAGCAAATTTTCTCTCGATTCAAGAATAGATGCACTGAAGATGACAGTTTATACTGTCAAAACATAGGGTGAATCTTTAATAAAACAGTGGAAAATGACCAACGTTTTTTCATTTATTTGAAATCCCTCCACCAGTGGACTACTTCTTCAATTGGAAATTGTTTTTTGCTATAACTTTACCAATTTCAAACAAAAAAAAAACTGTATTGATAAGACAAATAAGTCTTTTGAAAAAAAACCATTTGCTCTACCGCCATATTTAAATCCAAGATGGCGGAGAAAATCAAATGCCTACCTTTTTTAAACCTCTTTTTGTTATATGCTGCCATTTTTTTCTAAATACTTTGTTTTGTATATGTCGAAAAATAACATTTATCCCTAAATAAGAAAGCAAGGTGCGCATTTGATTTTATGCCCCATTTTGGATTTAAATGTGGCGGCAAAGCGAATGTCTTTTTTTTTCAAGAGGCTTATTTTCTTATCAGTAGTTTTTTTTATTGAAATTTGTAAAGTTATAGCAAAAAACAATTTGTCCAGTTTTTTTCAGTTCACCTGGTATGTTCATATAATATATCTAGGTTGTCCAGGCCTACTATATAGTAGTTAAATATAAATGGTCTCAAAAAAAAAAATAAGTTAAAATGGGACAGAGCTGTACCAGAAAAAAAAATGCACTAAAGATGATTTTTTTCGGGATCAAAACTTCAAAATAAAAAAAAAAAATATTTTATTATCAAATAAACTTAAAAAGAAACTAAAATATGAAGTAAAACATTTTGGTCAGTATTTTACTTTTTGATCCTGATGATAGTATCTACGAAACGAAACGTCGGATTAAAATTCTGAAAGGACCATTGTGTTTTCCTAAAAAGGTTGCCACAGACATGTTTTTACAGAACTCAATTATCTCTTAAATTGAGGGAGACCTCATCAATGGGTAATTCCGACCATTTTTCAACTTTCCCCTGTAGCTCAAAAACTACAAGAGACAGAATAAATGTGTTAATACCTTTGTTTAAAGCTCAAAAAAGTAAGACAGTAATGCGAAAACCGCATGTCTCTGTTTTCAATAACAACATCCTGTACAGGGTTATCCATTATAAATGTTACCCCCTCTTTTCTCTGTTATTATGCATTTTAAAAAAATCTTTAACAAAAGTTGCATAACTTTAAGTAAACTAAAATTTTGCATGTCAAATATCAATCAATATAGATCTTTTCTTCCTGATTGCAAAAATGTAGCATATGTGACCTTTCTCTTGAACAGTCATTGAACAAATTTAGAAAAATGTTGCCATAAGAGCAATGTGTTGAACAATGAACCACCTAAACTATTTTTCTCTGGCAATATCCCTGTACCTATGTAAGTTAATAAACAAATACTTTTTTAAGGGAAATACAATTTTCCTTTTCTAGGGAAGTAAGTAAATTAACTCAACTTGTTTTAGGGAACAAAACAATGCTATCAAGTGAATGAAAAACACTGGTAGTTATCTTGATACTGATAATAAAATTTTTCTTTACCAATCAAACAAATCAAAAAAAAAACTTAAGTGCACTTGGGTTACCTGAATAACATTTAAACTTTTAAGAGAAAGTTAACCTACTGCTTTATGACAGAGATAAATTAAAACTTAGCTATAGCTTTATTATTGTACAGGAAAAAAACCCAAAGCATCTCTGTATTCTCTTGGTTTTGATAGAGTTTACTTTTTTCTTATTAAAAAGGTCCTCTACTCGCAGACTTTGAGACTGATGAGGGACAGGTTGGACGATCATATTCATGTGGACGAGTACATACCTGGAAGAGCTTTGACCATTTCTTACTGGAGGTAGGTCAAAATTACATCCAAAAACATTTGCCCAATTAATTTATATAATATTTATTTTTACAATTGTAGATCAATCAACTGATTAAGGCTATTGATATTTTATAGGGAATTGACTAGCAAAGGCAAGGAACAACCAAACAAAGACTTAAGGTCAGAATTGGGCTACAAGATGACCATAGAAGTGGACAAACACGATCCTGCGAGACCTCTGGCTGTGCTCCATATTCCCTCTTTGGGCAGCAAGGTAAAACAGATTTTCTTTGCACCCTAATTACCGCATTTCTGTAAAGTGTCATAGCACTAACATCACACCATTGTCTAAGATTTTTAAGCCATTATATGATTTCGTTTTCTTCTATTATTAATTTTAACAGTTTATATTTGTCGTTTCTCAATTCATTCATATAAGTTTATGTTTATTTATTGTAAATAAAACTTCAATGTTACATACTCTGTCCATACAAGATATCCTGGGTATTCTATGATAGCACCACATCTCGAATGCCTCCAATGTTTTGAACATGGTGTCAGCCAGTGTCCAAACCAGAACCCACTAATCTAGTATCCAGTTCTTTTTCTTCGTGAATCATATCTTTAAGTAGGATTTCCTGCGTCATTTCCCTGTTGGATGCTTTGGAACACTAATTTGAACAGATAATTTTATGTTGCTCTAGTTTCTGAAAAACACTTCTATCTGAGCAGCTTTTGTGAAAAAAATTGAAGCATACAACGCCAAACATGTTTTTTATATCTTTAGTTGTTTTACTCTTTGATTTCTCTTTAGAAGATCAAAAAACTTTATGCGGATAGAAGGCGTTTCTTGAAAATCGATGAATGTAAAATCATTTATCAGTCCAAACGGAAAGTCAAAATAAAGTATGTTTTTTCACTAGTTATATATAACAAAACAAATTTAGGGAGATTAGGGCTGGGGGTCCTCCTACTTAACTCCTAACCCTGTATAGTTGGTTTTTGTTGATTCCTGTATAATAGTATTTATTTTTTTGTCTACTGGTTGTATTATAACAATTTCACTGCACCACATACTTAATTTCTTGTTATAAACACTACAAATTACGTTATTTGTGATCAAACATCACACACGAGCGTTTGTTTTATCGACTTTTTGTCACCAATCAGTAGAAGAAAGTGATCTGTTAAGAATAATGTTTTTTTTTTAAATTATTAATTGAACACATTAAAAGACACTTAACAATTATTCCTTTTTTATTTGGATAAAGCAGTTGTTGAGCACTTCTGTAGTCTTCCAGTTTGTTGAATTGTAATTATATGGAAACACAGAACAAAAATGCAAAGTGTACCAAATCAGTTTTACCATCCACTATAGTTTTTTATTTTCATCTTTTTTTTGTAGGAAAGTGAGATAGCAGACAGGGCAATACGAAGTGAAGTACTGTCGATGGAACGGCTGTTGGTCCACACGATTTATGTAAGGACCAAGAGCAGACTGGCAGATATCAAGCAGGAACTGCAGGCGATGCTAAAAGATGTGGAATGTAAGCGAAATTTGAGTTATTGATTGACATGCTGCTATGTACTATTGTGGACTTTAAAATTGATGCGACCGCTTCTCGTCGTTCATTCCCGCTCCTTTAAGCACTGTTTCCGCGACCGGATCACACCCAAGACGTCTCTAACGTTTAGAACCAGTTTTTACATTATAAAAACGAGTTTATTTTCACCTGATTATTAAGCAAAAATCGTCTGCTCAAAAAGGTGATTTTCGCCCTCCAAAACATACATACAAGTTGCATCATTTCAGTATCAAATAAATAAAAGTAATCTTAAGATCTTCTAAGTGATTAATTGAGAAAAATTACCTCTACGATCTCTTTCACGCCCGCGTCTTCGAATAAAACAGACTAAATAAACAGATTGCGTACGGAATTATCGATCGATACCCATCGATTGTTGCACCTGATGGTTGCATGTAAGATTTCACGATAAAAATCCTCTCTTCTTTCGTAAATGCGTTCATTTTTGGCAAACCTAGAGGCCCTGTGTACAATTTTTGACATTTATTGTTTTACCAGATGTAAGCAACCCGATTTGGCAGTTGCTAGGGAAATGTTGTGTGTATTGGCAACCATTGGAAATAAATAATTTTGTCAATGTCACATTTGTGATTAATTAACGTAGGTAAATCAAATTTTAAATTTAATTATTTATATGCGGTTTAAAAATCTAATATTTCGGTATAAGAAACTGTAAAAATACTTGCGCCTCCTACGGCTTTGTATTGTTTCATTGTTCAATGGAAAAAAACCGCAAGAAAAATGGAAAGAGATTATGCATTTGCGAAACTGGAAAATTAATAAAACTAGTAGAATTAATAAAAATAGTCGAATTAGTCGGTAAGTAAGATAAGTTAAATGTAAATAATATTATAACAAAGTGAATCTCGTGTCCGCAAATAAAAATTAAAGTAACATTCGTGGCATATCGGACAAAGCGTTTTTATTTCTCACCTAATTACGACCAGGCCGGACCGGCTTTATATGTCCTAATTTTAAGAAAAATACAACTAAACTTCGAGAGCAAAAAAAAAGTTATAGGAGACTGGCTCTGTATGTGCAGAACTGCATAGATTGTTTGTTAAAATGTCCCAATTTTCTAGGTAACTTGCAAGGTTCCTCGACGATCCTTTCGGTGCCATCTTGCAACCCTGCCTGTAGGCGGAGCAACTGCTAATCACGGTTGACACGCACACGGGCATGTTGCAAAGTCACGTGTCGTATTTTTATGTTTCGCTATATGATCAGTTCCCTTAGTTATAGTGTTGCAAATTCTAATGTCGATAATCAGGGAGTTAATTGAGTCCTAATTAAAAAAAAATACAATTAAACTTAAGGAGCAAAAAAAAGTTTTAAGGGACCGGCATTATGTCTTAATTTAAAAAAAAAAAAGAATTAAAATTGAGTAAATAAATAGGAGACTGACTCTATATGCACGGTCTCTAGAATAAACACGTTCTAGTAATTTTTTTGCTCCGCCCACCTGATGACGACACAAATATATCAGCCTGCTTTCTTTATTGATTTTTTTGATGGCTGACATTTGGGGTTATATTATTTTTGCATACATTTTTGTAATAAAAATTGTATTTGTTCATCATTTCTTTTCTTCTGGCTCTGATTAAATACCCTGTGATATTACTTACATTATTTTTGTCATAGGTACCTGCATTTATGCGTTTTTTTTTAGTGAAAAGGCTCATCATTAAATCACGAAAAAACCAAAAAAAAACAAGGTACTTTATAGTTTTAAATTTGGAATTGCATATAGTATGCACAACAAGTTTTTCCTTCTAAATAACAAAATAATCACTCTCCCAAAAATGCCTAGCAAAAATCAAGAACAAAATAAAATAGCGTCGAGAACAGGAAAAATAACAACTACATAACCTAACTTCTGAACTACAAGGACGAACTAACTCCAATTCATCAAATGAATTTGTTTACGGAATCGAATACCATCTAATATCAAGATCAAATCATGCAGGCCAAAAATAAATTATATTTACCTATACACAAAAAGTTATAATAAAAGATACAATAAGTTAATTTAATTTGTCAAGCCTTCATACAATTTTTAAATGGCGGACAAAAATCACCTGCTATCTTTTTGTCGTCATCAGGTCGAAGAGGCGGGCAAAATTACTAGACCGTATCTATTCTAGAGACCGTGCTCTATATGTCCTAATTAAAAAAAAAATAAAGCTACACTTAAAGAGCAAAAAAAAAGTTATAGGAGACCGACTTTATATGTACAGAACTGCATAGATTGTTTGTTAAAAAGTCCCAATTTTTTAGGTAACTTACAAGGTTTTCCGACGATCCTCTCGGTGGCCATCTTGCAACCCTGCCTGCGGGCGGAGCAATTGCTGATCACGGTCGACACGCACACGGGCATGTTATAAAGTCACGTGTTGTATTTTTATGTTTCGCTATATGATCAGTTCCCTTAGTTACAGTGTTGCAAATTCTAATGTCGATAATTAATTACTTAATTGAGTTGAACAATCACGACATCAATGCGGAGACCAAGCTTCGTGTCTACAACACAGTTATAATACCAACTCTAATATACGGATGCGAAACGTGGATCACCTACAGAAGGCATATCAAACGACTAGAAAAAATATCATCAAAGTTGTTTAAGACGAATACTGAGAATCAAATGGCAAGACCGACGAACCAACATAAGTGTTTTAGAAGAAGCCAGAACAACTAGTATAGAAGCCCTAATCTTCAAGCACCAGCTTCGTTGGACTGGTCACATTATCCGCATGCCCGAAACACGTCTCCCAAAGCAGATATTTTATGGACAACTGAAGGAAGGAAAGAGAAATCAAGGAGGTCAACAAAAAAGGTACAAAGACGTTCTCAAAGGCAATATGATGAAGGGTCACATCGATATAAACAACTTCGAGACCACGGCAAACGATAGGGCTTCATGGCGCCGAACAGTCCATGAGGGAGCACAAACTTTTGAAGAGCAACGACGTAGACTAGAGACGGAAAAGAGAGAGCGTAGAAAGGAGCGACAAAATGGAAGAATGGATGACCAACAACACCAGGCTGCTGCCGGAGACTGGGTGTGCCAGGACTGTAGAAGGGTGTGCGGCTCGAGAATTTGCTTACATAGCCATTAAAAAACGCATAACAGATAGCGACAATACATAATAGAGGAAAATCATAATCGGTATCGAGTGATTGCCTATGATGATGATGACTTAATTGAGTTCTAATTTTCTTAAAAATACAATTAAGTTCAAGGAGCAAAAAAAAGTTATAGTAGACCGGCTTTATATGTACGGAACTGCATAGATTATTTATTAAAAAGTGCCAATTTTCTAGGTAACTTACAAGGTTCCCCGGCAATCCTCTCGGTGGCCATCTTGCAACCCTGCCTGCGGGCGGAGCAACTGCTGATCACGGTCGACACGCACACGGGCATGTTGCAAAGTCACGTGCCTCAGTACGAGCCGCCTTTGATTCCCGAGATCAACAACGTGCTGAACAGCGACAGGACCAGGTTGCCGTTTTTGATTTGCGAGTTAAGGTTAGTTCACACACATTTACTACTCAGCAGCGAAGAAAATGTATAAAAATCTCTCACACTTGCCATTTTCGCTGTTCGCAATTGGACTTTTTAATGGCGGGAAACAGTTTTGGGTGCGGCACGAGCCGGTGGCGAAAAAGCGGCACTCGGTGCCACGCAGAAGGTGTTCCCTAATGGAACTGGAAAACTGAAAAAGTGCCTATCAATGGAACACAAAAACCGAACCAGTTGCGCACCAGTGGCGCACCGATGGCCTCAATGGAATACGCTATAAAAATATGTCACTTTTGTGATTATTAAATCTAAAAATGCATCGCTCGCGTTTTTCAAACCTTTCAAAGTTAGTTAGTTCAGAAAGTCAGGATTTTCTTTACAGTTTGGTTAGGAAAAGTCAGAGAAAGTCAGGATTTTTGATTTTCAAATTTTTGTGAGCACTGTTGTAGTGCCAGCATCTTTTAGTTTTTCATGCTTTTCCAAAAGAAAAATGTATTTTTTAAACATAAGTTGAGGCAATGGCAACAAACATATTACCATTTCCCTGTAGGAGTGGAAGTATTGGAGGGGTGAAAGTTTTTGAAAACACTGGGTAGTTCTGAAACTTTTTAGACCCAATTTTAATTGAAGGGCTTGTTGTTTTTTATGATGTAGGATTATGATTTAATGTAGGTATTGGATAACGCAAAGAAGATGCGAAAAAACGCTTCAACATTTACCGGCAACGGCACATGAAAGGTTGCCATTGCTTTACTCGCCAGACCATCCCATCACAAAGATCGGAAAGCACCGGATGTACATCCAGTTGCATAGGCACACTAATGTTTTGGTGGTAAGTACTGAGTGATATTTTGAATTCGTCTTATCTTAGTTGTGTTTTAAGGTAGAAAAGGTTATTTTCTAGTTTTTGGTACAGCTCATAATTTAAAATAAAACCGTTTAACTTAAAAGTGTTTTTTCCTATTTTTATTTACTGTAAATAATGTATAGTAACTTGTCCCTTAAACAATTGCATATTTTTTAGATCGTAGAAATCAAAGAAAAAGACGGTTGCCCCTGCGAGGTAGACTACTCGTTCTACATGTGCGTAGTGAAGCACTCGAGCATAGAAGACAATCCAAACGACGACACGGTCGAGACCGAGATACCGAAAGTATTCTTGAAGGTGCAAACTTTGATCGAGTTTGACACTTTCGTGGTGACTCATGGACCGTTTACCTCGATTGATGGTAAGAATTCGTTTTCATTTCCTCTGGTTGTTATATAAATGCACGATTTTATATCGAAATTAAAAATATATAATGTGCCCAGGGTTCCCACTGACCTGGAAAACGTGGAAAATCTAGAAAACTCAGAGAATTTTGAGAGCTACCTGGAAAAGTCAGGGAATTGGCCACAACTCTTTCTCAACCCATTTTTGAAACCAACTTTGTAAAAATATGTATATGCATAATCCGTTTCGCGGTCAATCAGTTCCAGTCCATCTAAAATCTAAAACACACACAGGTTTATTGAACATATTTGGTTTTCGTTCTTCTAAGCACACATCACGCTATCTTCTGTTACAACTTTCAAGTGTAGTCTAGCGCGTTTTTTCTAATCCAACAATATTTGTCATGTGATCCCAATGAGCATTTTCAGAAACTTCTGGTGACAGATATTTATATAATTATTATAAAGAGGGTTCCATTGATACCCTAGGGTATTTAGAAGTTTCCTACAAGAATTGAGTTTGTATATTTGTTTTATTAAAGGCTCTAAATTGATGGTACCCTAAAGTAACATAAAACTGGCGTTAACAATATTTCCACGGACATCTTTATAAAAATTAAAGTCATCGGTTCAAATGTTTATAAATTGGTGTTAACAATGTTTCCACCAACATATTTATAAAAATATAAGTCATCAGTGACAAAAGTTATATAAATTGGTGTTTGAAATCTTTCTGTCAACCCACCTATAAAACCGTAAGTAACTATCAATTAAAGATATATAATAGATTGGTTTTTAAAATGTTGCTATCAACCCACTTATAAAACTTAATTAACCAACAACAAATTTATATAAGATAAGATTGAAAATATTTCGAGAGACACTTATAAAAACTTGGGAACTCACACACAATAGTTATATAAATTGGTGTCTGTAATATTCTTATGAACTCATTTATAAACCTTTTTTGCCCATAAGGTTTTTTCTATAATTTTGTTATTAATTTCTTTACATAGTGATTATAATACAACTGTTTTTAGAACAAAAAAAACAATTTTAATTTATTTTGGCAATTATAAAAACAAAACAAACAAGATTTTTTAAGGTTAATTTTGTGACATCAAAAGGCGCGTTTTTGCGACATCAAAAGGAGCCTTTTTGCTACATCAAAAGGCGCGTTTTTGCGAAATACCATACCACTATTATCTTGTTTTAATTACATCAATCTGAGAGAGATAAGAGATCCAAATCTTTTTGAGATAGTTGCCGATGACAGATATCGGGATCGAATGCATTTTACACCCGATTCCCACCAGCGTTTCCCATGCGCAGTCACCCTGACTCAAAAAACTCATCACTCATCAGTTTTAGAAAAAGAGAACAATATAGTAACCGTGTTAAGGTCTCAAAAACGCACCGTGAAACGTCGAGCGCATACGCTGATACTGCTGGTCGGCGGCAAATGTGAACACCCCGGAAAATACTCGCCTGTACACCCTTTGACCCCGCAATCTAACTTGAGATAGTTACCTCTGACAGTTATGCGGGCTTGAAGTGTGTGGAGGCGGGTATTTTTCCTGATATGTGTAGTATGCTGGATCTCTCGAGGAATGCATTTAGGAAAAGAGAACAATGGTAACTATGTTAAGCTCGCAGAAACGGACCATCAGTGTTCAACACTGCGCCATCTGTAGCCCTTTGTTCCAAGTAGCATCATTTTCTAAAAGGGTTATAAAATAGTGTTGACGAGGTAAACAGTGGTATAGTTGTATTGTTTTTTTTTATAGAATTGTCGGAAATTTTCGCCATTTTGGATTGGTTTTTGGCCTAAATAAAAACGTTATTTATGGGGTTTCAACATGTGTTTCAATCGAAATATTGCTTGTTAGGGTTAAGAACAACATACAAAATTCAATATTTGTCCCAGTAAGAAAAAAACGCGTATGAAAAAAAAACCGATATTTAAATTAATATTTTTTTTCCCGTTTTCTCAAGTATTTTTGGAGCCCTTGAAATTTACGTGAGTGTATTCGAAAACTATACAGTGCACACGGGACCGCAGCTGATTTTCAGAGTAGGAGGACTTGAAAAACAGCTTTTATTTGATTTTAGTATATAAATATTCATATTCCTGCTTCAGCTTATCTCAGTTTCATTTTTATTTATTTTAGAAGATTTCTAAACACCATTTTATAAATTTTTTTATTGTAAAAAGAAAAAGAATAATACATAACAAGCAAAGGGAAGAAAGATGGAAAATCTATATTTCTAAATCCATAAAAACCTTTAAGTTGTTATGTAGTGTTGTTAGAACAGTTGTAAAACCTTTTTATAATAATCTCTATACTTGAGGGCTCCTAAGGAAGTTTTATAAAATCTATATGTTGTTTTTCTATCCATTACTATGTACCATAAATTTTTATAAGCTGGTGTTGAACAGTTGTTTTTCAAGTCTTTTTTAGTCATTTAAGAGATATATTAGAGTTATAAAATTATCACCAACACTAAATAATATAACTTTTGGTTATTTTATGAAGGTTTTATATTATTTGCTGTAACTTTTATATAGACAAAAATGCTCATTGGGATGTATTTATTCCTAACCTTAAAATGATGTGGGGTGCAACTGCGATGTGAAATTTCGAGAATTTTCAATTATTTTAAGAGTAAGAATCCAAAATATCAAAAAAACCATTTTCTAATTTTCTTCCATAAGTCCACCAGAGTGGCAGTGTCTACAGGCTGAGTCATTTTAAAAGCAGAGGTCATGTAAAGTAAGTGGAGGCTGAAAAAAAATCAAGGAAATTGCCTTTGTTAATCAAGAAATCTGATACACTATCAGGCTTGGCCCAAAATGACAATGGACCTACATCTACACCAACTGCTGGAAGTGAAGGAACCTCCACAGCAACTGATTCAACTACCAAAAAGGGTTCTACTACTTTTTTGTAATCTTTTATTATTAAGCAATCAGTTATGGATGCAGAAATATTGTTGTGCAAGGAGTCTTTAAGATTAATCCTGCTGTTGCCAATTATGTCCACATCATCTGCGAAGGCTAATAGTAGGTTGGGTCCTTCCTGGTGGAATATAGCCGTTGGTGTTTCAAAATTGGCTTTCCTTATTGCATATTCTAATGCTATGTTGAAGAGTTGGGGTGAAAGAGAGTCACGACCCGGCTTAAGCCCATTGTTGCAAATTTTTACCAGGGATATCAGCTTTTTTGGAAAGGCCAGTTCCTGCATTGTTTTCCATAACTTTGCTCTGCATAATTTGTCAAATGCCTGTTTGCAATCAATAAACATCTGGTGAAGTTCTCTGTCAAACTCATTTTTCCATTATTTGTCTAACGGTGAAAATCTGGCTTATGGGTGTAATATCGGTATTTACCTCTTCGTTAAGTAGTTCGCAAAAGTAGTTCTTCTATGTGGTTAGGATCTTTCTTTCGTTCGTTATCAGTTGTCCGTTGTTAGTTGAGAGGAAGTTTTCGGTTCTGGGTTGGTATCCTGTTTTGTGCTTTGTTATTCCCTGAAAGTATTCTTTTAGTCTGTTGTTTTGTCTATTTTCCTCCATTTCTCTTATTATATTTAGATGGTGGCCTCCCTTTTTCCTGTATATCATTCTCAGATCATTCAGACTTTGGTTGTTTATACTCTTCTATATTAGAAGCTGTTGGGTGTTGAAGCATTTTTTTTCTGGTCATATTTCGTCTTTCCGTCGCTCTACTACAGTCATCATCAAACTACTTCCTTCTTTGTTTTCTCTTTTTGTCGAGCACTTGACTAGCCACCCCAGTTACTGTTTCTTGGATGTCCTTCCAGAGCTCGTTTACATTGTAGCCCCATTGCGCTTCTTTTATTTCTTCAGTAATTGGTGTTTGTTCTGTAGTTCTTCCGTATTCCAGCTTATGCTGGTCTTCTTTTTCTTGTGCATGTGCACATATGTGCATATATATTAACGCTTCGTGCAATTTAGTTTTATAACTTGCTAGATGAACCAAAAAAAACGTTGGTAGAACTAGGCCATTTAGTCTTTTAGTTTGAATACTGTTTGGTACCTGATTTGTCATTTCAGTTACTGTGATTTTTGTCTTCAAATAAAAAAGTTTCTCGTCTTATTTATCCGCTTTTTACCTTTTTATCTCGATAATATAAATACCTGCTAAATTTGATCGTTCAAAAATTGTTGTGGTAAAAGTAGTAGACAAGCAATTTCTATCCAAAAAATACCTGGAATTTTTTAAAAAATGGTCAGGAAAAACCTGAAAAAATCAGAAAACTTGCAAATCAGAATTTGGTGGGAACCCTGGTGCCATTAACGCTCTTGTTAAATCTAGTAGGCTTAGCAATTAGGCCGCATAATGTTCCCTTTCTGCCATACTCTTCGTGCACCCCCGACTGATGCACGTGCCCCTTAGGATGCAAGTTTTCTTTCTCTAAGAGGACTTAATTTTTGCCTGACACCTTTTTGTCGAGGGCAGGGATCCTTCGACTGCGTAGCAAGTATACACAGTGGACCGCCGGATTTACTCCCTTCCGAAGGGTGGTCTTCATCGACGTTAGTACATCGATGGTGGTCCTGTTGCATGTTATACTTGCATCTATCTAACATCGCTACCCTACCAGCAGAACTTGGTCGAGAAAGTAGACTATTTCTTCCCAGCAGCTCGAAGTCATATGTGTTGACTCGAAAATCGAAGGCGATACAACTCTGGGGTTTTTCCACACATGAATGGTCAAAGTTCAGCCAGCCACACATCCAAAGTGCTCGGAGTCTCAGCTTTCTCCCTTGGAATGTTCCCACTGCCCGAAAACGTAGGACAAATCTTATTTGGCATCTGCCCTGCAGAGACCCTAAGCTTGGCGGGATTCCGGCTACCTTCTGCATCCAAACTGGTCGAAGTCTCAGCCTTCTGTCTTGGAATATTTCCGTTGCCCGAAAGCGCAGGTCAAATATTTTGGCATCTTCGCTTTAGAGACCTCAAATTTTGCGGTATCCCCGGCCGTCCACCATGTGAATCCGACAATTTCTTCGGTCAACCGTGCCTGCTGCTTCTACCTCGTCGTTGTAACTCTATGCACAACGTCGACCACATAGCTGCTGAGAAGTTGGGGCCGCCAACCGCCTCGTGGAATCTCCTTCGGTGTTTTGTGAAGCAATGTGTATTTGCCGTGATGCGATTATGTCCTCATTATTTTAATTTCTGTAGGGTACGACGGCGACACGGAACTCAACTCGCTTAAGAGAAAAGGAGGCGTCAAACCTGAGTCTGCCACTCGTAGGTCGAAACAACCTGCCTATTTTATCGCCGAGCTGGCTCACGTGGTGGCCATGTGTGACGAAAGATTGCCTTACGTCACCTTAGCAAATGAAGTAAGTTTTAAGATAAACACAGGGTTTTTCAAATTTCCAATGCGATACGATTCGGAAAGTTTAAATCCGGATAAAGTTGCGCAATTTGCTACTTAGGTCAAAACTAAAATCTGAAAATCATCAAAGTTATTATTATAACTTCTTTGACATGGTTTTAAATAATCTTTAATTGGTCATGTATTTCTGTAAAAATGCCTTAAAAATAAGTTTCAAAATAATAGAAAAATATTTTTCGTGCAGAATTTTGTCAATTTTTGGATGTAAAGATTATTTATTAACTTATCACTGTGTTTTCATCATTTAAACTCGCTTTTACTATGTAACTGCGTATTTTTTGCCACAAATCCCCCTAATATAATATTTTTGCAGCTTACAAAGAAGAACATATTCCACCAGGGACTTCAAGTTGAATCGAACGCGACAGGTCTAGTGTTGAAACTTATTCAGTTGCCCCCTCCGACTCCGGAAGTTGGACATTCGCAAGCATGGTTTGCTTTACTTAAAAGGTAATTTATATCTGTTTAAATAGCCTCAGATAGTAGTAATAGTAGTAGTGTTTACTGCTTCAAATTGATTAACTAAAATACGGACTACTTTGACAGCCGTTCTTTTTATGGTTATTAACCATAACAACAACTTCAAGGCAATTCGATAATAATTGTTTGGTACATACTATAACTGTCAAGTGTAATCATGGATAAAAACAAAAAAAATACATTTGCTCAGCATAGCTACAGATTTTGTGCACCGAACAAATTTTTGAAAATATCTTTAAACAATAATCAGTATAATATTGGTTAGTTGTTTTTTTTTTTAATTATTTTAAGAATTAAATATAATTTCATTTAAGTTAACATAATTTAACGCAAAAATTAATACAACTTTTCTTACCCACCCATGCACAATAATTGGTTTTAGTTGCAAGTTTTGAAAAATTGGTTGCCCTCTTTGTTTGGGCAAGCAACTCCTACTGACTAAGTTAAGTAGAGTTAACCCTATATGATGTAATGTTTTAGGTTGTTATCTGCATCTATAAGAGTGCTAGTTAAAGGTGCCATGAAGAGTTGGATGGTCGAATTTGTGTTCTACTCTTCTCCGTTGTCTAGTACGCATGCCAAAGAACAAGGTATGCTATTTATTGTGTAGGAAATAAGCAGTTTCTCATTTGCGCGGGTATTTTTGCGAGATATATGTAGGAAGGAAGTACTTGCTTTGTTCACTTCAAACTTGTATAATTTTGTATAGGTATCTTCCTCTTACTTTCACTCTAATTTTGGGGAGTATTCTTTTGCCACGATCTCAAGAACACCCGCACTGATGATTAACAATAAAAACTAACCTAGGCTACCACAATTTTATACATTTTTCTTGACACAGAGGGAATCTAATTATAGACGAAGAAATCTTGGTCTTTCCAACCAATCTGAGGGTCTATTGTTGTATCTAAGTTTGAAATTGACTAGTGGCTGGACATAGGAATGGGATACAACACTGTCTTTCTGTTTTGTGTGTTATGCCCATTTGGACCAACTTTTTTATAGGAAATGTCAAACTTTTTTAGGTATTCTCTCAACACGACCACTCTTTTTAGGAAAAAATTCACCAAATACCTGCCAGTGCGGTGAGTGCAATCCTATGTTTAGCCGCTAAATAATTTTAAAAAAACTGAAAATTCGGGCTTGCGCATTGGTCCTTCGCTTTTTGCAATGTTGCCATGACTAGTACAGCGCCACCTAGAGGAGAATTTTTTCTTGTATTGGTTTTTTCACTGGCGATTGATCAAAATGTAAACAATGAAAATGTCAGTTTAATGGTTTGATTTGGAAAATTTGTAAAAAATGCGTATTTGCAAGAAACAACTGTACTTGGACACCATGAAACGAGCTTAAGGCCACAAAAACGGCATAGATTTGACAACACTGCTTTGCTATTTTTTTGATAGATCAACAATAGGTGGCATCACTAATGACATTTCGAGTGAGATCGTGCAGTGTTCAGAACACGGTGCGAACACCATATGTGAGGCTAGACTTACATTAGCAGATTTTCCGCGCGGATTTCAAGTTATGGTGAAGGTGCCAATAGTTCTGTCATTGTTTCACTCACTGACAGACAAGGTCAAATTTGAAAATCCGCGCGGAAAAAAAGCTTATGGAAGTCCAGCCTTAGACAAGTGGCCGGTGATTATGCGGAACCTGAATTCCAATACTCCAATCGAACTCACTAAGTTTCCCTGGGCCTTAAAGTAAATATTTCAACGCATCGGTATCGGTATACGTAACGCGTTCGAAACAAAGTGAAAATACACTACATTTTTGACTTTTTTATGCGATGTTTCGAACGATGCCCGCTTTCTTGAAGGTTGACAGAACTGCTGCAGAAAATTTGGTGTATTTTTTTCAAGTTAAAAAATCCAGAAATTGTTGTTACAGATTTCTGTATTATCGACGAGACTAAAGAAAAAGCCAGGTAAGATTTTTGACTATTGTTAGCCGTGTTTATTTTATTTTGGGAATAAAAGAGTCCAGCAAAAAACTGTCTGGATACGGTTGTGAGGAATTCAAAAATAAACATTCCTGCCAAATTTCAACAGATTCCTTTTTCTAGTTTTCGATATTCTGCCCGGTAAAGATTGATCGAAAAGCAGCAAAGCAGTGTTGTCAAATAATAAAATAATAAACAAAAATTTGCAAAATTACAACGGTTTTCTTTGAGCAACGACAAAATGTTACCTACCTATACAACACGAAAGCGACGGCGATGAGACAGACATTTAAATCGTGGCACGAACCTTTTTGGAAACGCAGGATGCTCTTAAAGGTTCTCGAAAACGCCGAGAAAAAAACGCATTTAAAAACTTTTTACATTTTGATTGATTGAAGAGTGGATTGCTGTCGCAGTCAGTCAAACCTGATTGCGCAGGCTAGTATAAGAGAAAACATTTCTCATCCAGATGGCTCTGGCTGTGGTCTTGCGTAATGAAAAAACTGAAAATTTGTACTTGCGCATTATTATATAGTATTTAACAAAAGTTTTGAGACAAATTCTTAAACGAATCCAATGATTTTTGTCTCAAAACCTTTTTTACATTCGATATGAGTATATTTCCTCAAACTAAATTTTAGGTTCTAGAAGGCCGATTTATTTTCAATACGAAATGACGACGATCGATCACACAGTCAAAACGGTTGATTCTCTCCTAAACGAATGGTACCAAATCGTCAATCTTTACACGATCATCCACGATTTGAGTGAATACCTAAAAACAGGTAAGATGAAGGAAGAATATTGTGACAATGTTGATTGACACATTTTTATTAATTTTTAAAAGACAAAGTTAACTTTTTGCCGCTTTTCAAAGATAAAAAAGTCGCTCTTGTGGGTCAAAATGAAGTTCTTTCAGTCGGGGGTGCACAAAGAGTTGGTAGCCTCTCCCCTAGTACTATTGCCACTAAGTAAGTCAGATTTAAACAAAGAAATTAAAATAATTATATTAATTAAACTTGATCATTATATTAATTAAACTTGATCAGGCATACCTACTGTGGTCTACCTTATTAGAATAATTTGTTGTATTTAGGTTACCCATTGCAATACAACATAATTATAGGAAATAAAATACGAGATGATTATGGAAACTCGGCAAAGCGTTCCAAACAAAAGTACAACCTTGCATGTGAAAATCAACCTGCTTTTATAATGTATAAGGTACATAATCAATGATATTGATCCGTTAATATGATGTCCACGTGAATTTAATGTTTTGTGTCCCTGAAAAAGCTCCCAAAAAGGGCGAAACGTCGAAAAAATATAGTATTTGAAAAGGAAAAAATGCAAGTTTGTATTTTTGTTTGAAATCCTTTGTAATAAAATTTCTCACAGCCTGGAACCCTCAATAAAACACTAATTTGTTCGAACACTTAATTGTTTTTTCAGATAAATACAGCTACCTGAGCAACATGTTTTCGATAAAATCGTACAACTACAGCAAACTGATCATAAATTACGGTCCAGAAAAGGGAGCTATGGTATCGATAGTGTGGAACAATCAGCTAAAAGCATTTAAGTTTTCGTTCGGCGCTATGCATAATTCTTTGAACGCTCACAATCTTATAAGGTATGTTTTTGTAAAATTAAATAGAATGTAACCCCAAAGTATATCACATAAATATATGTTTTTGTACAACTGCCTTATGCCTGTTTTACACTGATATTGCTGCATGAGTTTCCTCATGAATATGTAATACAGCTCTCTAACCTCCAGAGCTAACCTTACAAAACAACTATAGAAAAGAAGACAATTGGGCACTCTATTGACAGTGGTTTTTGTATTCTGTAAAGATGTCACTTTAAACATGGTCAAAATTAGTTTTGATTGGGTGAATAAATCCATGAAGAAATTTTCGAATTAGAGTAAAATTCTTTTTTTTTGTCAGTGGCCTTAGCTCAGGAAATGGCGAAGTGACGTTCAAAACGGGTCATGTAATGTTTGAATATTTCGAATTGGTGGACTTAGAAAGAAAAAAAAATGAAAAAGTGCTCCGAGCCGTGTCTTAGTTTTTACAAAATTTGACTCTAAAAAGTAAGGGTGTCACATGACCCGTTTTGAACGTCACTTCGACATTTCCTGAGCTAAGAAAAAAAGAATATCTAGTCTTAACGTCAATTTTTATAATGCCTTGCTGAAATCAAGCTCACACTCGCTTCGAAAATAAGACTGTGCACAGGCTGAGTGCAAAATACTTTTGTTCTGTCATAACAACGTCAAAAAACTTTGCAAAAAGTATTCTTGCATCGTCATTTTCTTTTAGAGAGCAACTGGAAGCGAATTTAAACGAGCACAGAAACTTGGCACACATTATTCAGTTACTTGTGGAAACATATGAACCACTTTTATCGATTAGTAAGCTGCCAACTTTGCCACAGTTGGGAATTCATAACAATGTGAGTAGAATTTGCATATAGGTTTTGGCTATTTTAAGATTATAGGGTTTTTGCCTGCAGTATTGTTTAATTTTAACTAGCGGTAGACCCGCGGCATTGCCCGCGATATCCAAAAATATTGTCATATGGGATTTTGCTTTTGATTGGTTTGGAACTTATCAGACCGATTTAATAGAAAATTTCATCGTAAGAACGATTTACCATAAAAACTGCAATTTGTTAAACCAATTTTTTATCCGAACCTTATTTTGCAAAACCGGAATTCATAAGGTCACCTGTTGTTTATCAGAAATTCAATAATACATGAAGCGGAGGCGTACACGCAGGTGGCACGGCGGCGCGCAGTTTCGATGCATTTGTCGTTCTATGTGCGCACACTTGGCTAAAAGTAGGAGAGTATTTTATACGTGTATACGATTTTTGACAGTTATTGTTTTACCAGAGGTTAGCAACTGGATTTGACAGTTGTTAGGGAAATGTTTGAAATTGTGTCTTGGCAATGATAGTGGGTAACCCCTGACAATAAATAACTTTGTCACTGTCAGATTTTTTATTAAGAAATGTCAGGTTTAAAAATGGAATTTTGCTGTATTAAAAACTAAAAATACGTGCCTCGATGAATTTTTATTGTTCCGTTGTCCAACGGAGAAAGAAACTCAGGAAAAGAGAAAAGAAAACATGCATTTACCAAGCTGGAAAATTAATACAAATAGCCAAATTTGAGAGGTAAGTGAGCTACAAACAGTACTTAGAAACATACGCATTAAGGATGTACTTCATTAATAAATAACATATTATGTTTCCATGTTTTATTGTAAGAAAAAGAGTAACAAAAATATATAATAGATCTTTATATTTTACCTATTATTTGCATTTTTAATATCTACCGTGTATATTTGTTTTTTTTTGTCAAAACTTGACATATTTTACTAACCAAATAAAATCAATCTATTTCAAAAACTGTCTGGGGAAATTATAAAAAGAGACAACAAAACATCAGTCCATTTCATAAAATCCGTTTTACATGCAAATATGAAAAAAACTAGAAAGAGAGTGCAATATGAGTTGCCCACCTCTGGTAAAACAACAACTGTCAAATGTATAGAGGGCCTCTAGCTAAAAGTATTCACAAGTAGTGTTCAAACTATTGAACGCTACCTGTACTAGTATGCGCGCGCAGCAGCGACAAATGTGCATCGAAACGCCGCGCCACCTGCGTGTACGCCTCCAGTTCATACATAGTTCAATAATACGGTGAATTGAAAATTTTCTGATGAACAACGGGTTTTACAAATTCCGGTTTTGAAAAATAATGGTTTGAAAATGTCCGAGTTTTATTAAAAATGGATTTTACAAATTACGAGTTTGATATTGGATGAGTTTGATAAACAATGGTTCGATTAAAAACGGGTCTTATAAATTTCGAATTTGTTATTGAATGGGTTTGAAGAAATACGGTTCGGATAAAATATTGCGTTAACGATTTTAATGATTTTATGATTAAACTTTCTTTTATTTAACGGGCATTTTTTTAGATAGACAGAAAGTGGAGTTTATGAACATTACGTCTTTAATGTGCCTCAAACAAGGGCAAAAATTATTACATTTGTCCAAAAAGTGGTTCCCGAATATACAGACAAAGTGGTAAAGTAAAGCTTTGTGT
This sequence comes from Oxystoma pomonae, assembly GCA_963921995.1. Classification (NCBI taxonomy): domain Eukaryota; kingdom Metazoa; phylum Arthropoda; class Insecta; order Coleoptera; family Brentidae; genus Oxystoma; species Oxystoma pomonae. The sequence continues at coordinate 21,546,704 of OY998165.1, forward strand.
TGAATTACACTACTAAACACCCTTTGCATGAACTCCCTATGGATCCCCACGAAAATATATCTCGAAAAGTTAAAAAAAAATCTGGGGTTATATATTAAATTTTAGAGCGTAAACGCAGTATTTCGATTCGGAGTCGCCCTCAGATCACTCCCGGACAGATTGGATCGAAAAGGCTATAAGTGTTTTAAATTTTATTTCAGAGACCGAAGGTTCCGGTTGAAACCTTCACCATCATGGCTCAGTCGTGCACCCTGATACGTCTCGCATACCAAGGCATGTACTGTCTCGAGTTAAGAATCAGAGGGAGCGGTTTAGTGTCCTTAAGAGACGGCGCTTACAGCAGATTCGACAGGAGTAACGTGGTTGATGTGTTTATTCCTACACAAGGTAAACTATACATAGAGATTTTTATTGAAATTCCCATCTACAATGTATTGATTTTGTGTGTAATTTTTTTCATGCTTTTTATATATATAGGTTAAAATAGATTTTCTGTCAATTTGGCTATCAATGTGGCCGCAATAGTAGATAGATAGTAGATATCACCGTAACTCAACAGATTAAACATGGATTTTCTGTCAATTTGGTTGTTAATGGTGAAACGGTACTAAAACAATCACAATTAATTGGTTTCTTAGTTCAGAGAGTGAAGCAGAGGCTGATAAAATATTTGAGAGTTATCACCATCTAATCTATAATTAACTTTTTATGACGGCTGAAAATATTTTGGTTTTTCTCCCCGTTTTTTCTGTTTTTACCTATTTGTTCGCCTTGTGTTACAAACGTAAATCCTGTTTTAATAATTTAAAAATGGTGGTTGGCCTTTCTCAACAGTGCTTTTTATTACTTGGTTTTTAAGAAACAAAGGTGATAATAAAAAAAGAGGTAATAGATAAGGTCACGTGGTTTAAAGCACTGATGGCGAGAAGGAGCAGTGCTTGACTTTTAGGATCTCGTGAAATTTGCCGCAACTGTCGTCAACGCCATTTTCCTATTTTCAGTTCGTAAAGCTTGAATTCACTGGCTTACTGTCTACTTTTTTGCGTTGGTGGATACGAGCATAAAATAGTCATTGATTAATTTTCTAATTATTTTTTTAAATCATCATTGGGGAGAAAAACTAATTTCCAACCATTTGGAAAGGGAGAAGAAAATAATGGTCCAGATTAAAAATGTTCCTAGTGGTATTGAAAATTATACATCTTAAGATATTTTATTGAGTTTATAATTAAACACATTTGATTTGCAGGTTTGAAAGCATTCTTGTCAAAGTATGTTGACGAATCGGCAGTATTCAGAAGAAGAAGTCAAAGTGAAGACGATAATCCGCCAAGTCCTGTTGAAGTTGATGGAGGTGGCTTTTTGGGTAAGTAAAAGTGAAACATTATAAAACGAATAAAATTGTATGTACAATACAATGTACAATGAGCTTCAGGCTTCTGCATAGGGGGGAAGTAGTCCAATTTACTTTCGTCGTGCCGTACGACTGAGGTAGGGACGAAGCACGCTGCAATGTTATCTTTTTGAAATTTATGTTGTTGTTCTTATTTTGTTTTATTTCTGCCTTGCTCGAGAAACAGATTGGTAAGGTCTTAAGTGAAATCATTTAAAAAAAATAAAAATGGATGTCTACGAAAATGCCGAAAAAAGTGCAGATGGTCAAATGGTACTATCAAGGCAGATCATTGAGACTTATTCAAGAACTTTTTTTGGAGAATTTTCTATTCATAGGTTTGTGCACAATTTTGAAAAGTTTGGTTGTGTAGCGTCAGGGAACCATAAAAAATCCACTATTTTGAATGACAGGAAGTACGAAATGTGATGATTTGCGCTAATCGAAAGGAATGGTCCTAGATACTTGAATTTACTGCAGCAGCATATTATTCCAACTGCTAGGCAGTTGTTAGGTGTGAGATTTGGTGAAACATGGTTTCAACAAGATGGTTGTCCCGCTCACAGTGTTGGCCTTGTTAGGGAATATCTTAATAATGTATTTCCTAATCGGGTTATAAGTACACGGGGAACTATTTTATGGCCAACTCGATCACCCGATCTGTGACTGCTCCTAGTGGCTTCTATCTGTGGAGTTTTATTAAAAAAAAAAGTTTACGGGCTTGAAAGGGCTAATAATTTGGAAAAACTTCGGATATTGTTTAGTCGAGCAAGGAGGACTTTTCGAACATTTACTCTAATTTTTTTTGACTGGGAGAATCTTTTTGGTTTTTAGAATGTATTATTTTATTTTGAGAACTTGCTTTTATTTTATTTCTCCTGGACGTAAATTTATTTAAAATTTTGCTTAGGTCCCCACAGACCTTCGGAGTCTCCGGCTGGCAGTCGACCCGAGCCCAGTCTCCGTTTTCACCCTCCTCTTACTCCCCCCTCGGGATCGAACCCTCATACACCCGCGTCGCCTCACACCGCGAACATCAACCAACCACACGGCAACTTTGGATCCAGCCCTGCAACTTCATTTAATTTAGGTAAGCAGTAATAGTTAAACCCTCCGACAACCAGGAGGTAACACAGGGAACCGAACAGGTACCCAGTGAAACCTCTAAAGATAAGGATCAAGAAGGAACTGTTCAAGGACCCAGCAGATATTCTTCAACACAAGAGGCCCGACTGGGAACTGCACAAGTACCCATTGGACACTCTAAAAACGCATCAGGGTCTCCTACGGACGCCTCTGATGTAAACAAATTGGCCAAGGAGCTCAGGAAGCTGCAGGTCAAAATCGTGGTCAGAATGGACTGTCCAACCGAAACAGAGCTCCTGCTCGAAGTCCTTTCTCCACCTAGTCAGGAAGGACGTGAGATGAGCAACAGGACTCCTAACAGAACACTGTTGCCTCAGCAAGTACCTAGAGACGTTGGGAATCGCCGAAGACTTAGAGAGTCGATGGTGCATAGAAGACAAAGAATCGTCCTTGCATGTCCTGCTGGAGTGTTCGACTCTGGCCAGGTCAAGAGAGTCGCACCTTGGGAACTATCTATTGGTCCCAGGCGATGTTCTTTTGCGAAAGAGGCAAGCTTCCAGGGCTAAACCATGGATAGTGGGCGTGCAACGGGCACAGCAAGATGGGCTATGTACAGCTGGATCCTTTAAATTTTAGGACGACTTTAGAAAGTGTTTGATTATTGCGAGCAGTTTATACTATTAAGTTGACATTAAAAATTTTGTAGGTTATTTACAACTACAGGATGATGATGATTCATTTATAATACTTCTATACCAAAAATAATAAATAAATTTTGTGTGTGTCTATGTATTTGTGCTAATAATAACAAAAAACTACAAAAAAAATCAATATTTTGTCTCCGTTTACGTCGATAACGTTTTGTAATCTGCGAAACATCGATTCATAGAAAGACACCGTGAAATTTTCTTGGCCTGCAAGGTGTTCCCATATCGTTGTGATTTCTTGTGGCAAGAACCTGCGTTGTTGGAGTCTGTATACAATAACACTCCAAACATTTTCTATTGGGTTCATATCTGGGCTGTAACTTGCCCAAGGAAGCAATTCAACGTTGTTTTCTTGTAACCACCTTGTTATGATGTTCGCGGTATGAACCGGACAATTATCTTGTTGATCCAAAATTATGATTGTTTTCCACAAACCAAAACTACACTTTTTTGCACTCGACGCGCGTTTCGCTAACAACGTTAGCATCATCAGGAGACGATAAACAATTGTTTGTGATGCTAACGTTGTTAGCGAACGTTGTTAGCGAAACGCGCGTCGAGTGCAAAAAAGTGTAGTTTTGGTTTGTGGAAATCATAATTTTGTTTTAGTGCAACCAAAGGTTCCAAATTCCCAACATATCTTGTTGATATATAAAATTGATTTCTGGAAAAAAACCTGTTCCACACTTGGCAGCATGACATTGTTCAATATCTCTAAATAGGTTTGTCCCACAAATCTTCCGTCAATTCTTCACTAAAATGACCAGCTACTCGGTAGTGACTCATATACTGTGGATTGAATCTGGTGTTATCTGGCCTATACACTCTAATTTTGCCTTTCTTTGATGACAAAGGTTTTTTCATCCGTAAAAATCACGCGGTTCCAAAAATCTTGATCTCTGTTGATATAATTCAGAGCAAAAAGCAAGCGAGCTCAGTGTTAGTAGCTGCAACACGGCAATTTAAGTGTGATCTCTTTATCCTCCTGAAAGCATTTGTCTTGCATCCTGGGAACTGAGACAAAATCCTTGCTTGTTTTGCTGTTAAAAAAGGGTCCTCTTCGAGTCTTTGAATGAGAGCTGCATCTTCATCCTGGCTGGAAACTGCGGGTCTGCCTGATCCTCCTCTCCTCTCTAGCGTTCTTTCTTCCCTTCACCTTTTGTTAATCAAGAATACAGTATTCCGGTTGAGATTGAAATGTTCTGCCACAGCTGCAAGAGACCATCCGTCCTCCAGCTTCGTTACAATCCGTGCTCTCAATTCCTTCGTCGTGTGTGGGGCCATGATCTGAGTTTCTTGACTAAATTTAAGAATTTTATGTGACTGGATTTTGACGTTGAAAATAAATTTTTGAAGTAGAATGACACTATAATTTGACTGACATTAAATTGAAATAAAATAAAATACACTGCTCAAATTCAAGAAAAAACTGAGTCGTCCTAAAATTTAAAGGACCCAGCTGTACATGGGAATTGTCCCGGCCGTACTTCTACATTCATTCATTCAATAGTTATAGTGTATAGGTTATAAATTTATTTATTTACGGGTTTCCCCATTTTAAGAAAATACAAAAAGTAGTAGAGTTATTGGGGTACATTTAAGTAGATCACTGTTTTTGCTTTCTGATTTAGTTTGTAAATTATGCCAGGGAGATTTTTAAAAAATCAGGTTGAATTAGGTTTGCATCGATCATATTACTCTTAAGAGCCTAGGTGGAAAAATAAATCAGAACTACCTAAATTTCCGTTAATGAGTTTAATAATAATAAATGTTTGAGCTGCTGCAATTCTTCTCTCTGCTAATGTATTAAGCTTTCGTAGCTCTCAAAGTTCCGTGTAGTTTATGTTTTGAAAATTTATGTTTAGTTTGAAGGCACTTTTTCTAGTTTGACTATACAAGTTGTATATTAAGGTGACGATACTGGGAAATTACTTTCTAAATTAAAACGACCACATTAAGTTTCATGTATGTTTGTTAGTAAACTATCGTGTGTGTCGTTTAATAATACACGGCACTCCAAGATCCCTTATTATACTATATGTTCTTGTTTTGTATTATGTAGAAAATATTTGTTTGGTTTTGAGGTTGGATTTTTTTGAAAAATGTACATAAGTATTTACATTATTTATCAGCTTTCTAGCGTCAGCGATCAGCATGGCTTACTCAGAAGAATATCTACAACTTCTAATCTCTTCAAAAGGGTGAATCATTGTATACTTCTTAGAAAACTTCGCCTCTTTCAAGATCCCGTATTATAATAATATGTTTTTGTTCAGCTTTTTTATCTTGTAGAAAATTTGGTTTGGTTGTGAGTTGGCGTTTGTAGAAATATACATAAGTATTTACATTTTTTTAAAGATTTCCTCACACACCTTACTCAAAGAAGATCTACTTCTACTAATCTCCTGACCTACGATAATACTATGTCAAGGGTTTTAGAGAGTGGATATGCAGTGGATGCCTTATACACTGCCTGCTCCAAAGACTGTGACAGAAGGAATCATTGAATACGTATTGAAAAATTTCACCTCTTTTAAGATCTCATTGATATATGTTCTTGTTCAACTTCTGTATCTTGTAGAAAATATTTGTTTGGTTGTGAGTTAGACTTTTGTAGATTTATACATATGTATTTACATTTTTTAACAGATTTTCTCGCACACCTAAAAACAGCGTCAGTATTCGCTTACTCAAAGGAAGATCTACAACTACTAATCTCTTGGTATACGATGACACTTTGTCAGGGGTTTTAGAGAATAGATATGCAGTGCCTTATACACTGACTGCTCCAAAGCCTTTGACAGGACAAAAGGGAATCAATAAAAAATTCCAAATTTTTGAAGATGCCGTTATTTTATGTTCTTGTTCAGCTTCTGTATCTTGTAGAAATGTACTGTACGTACGTACTGTATGTATTTACATTTTCTAACAGATTTCTTTGCACACTTGAAACCAGCGTCAGCATGGCTTACTCAAAGGACGATCTACAACTACTAATCTCTTGTCGAGGGCTTTAGAGAGTGAATATGCAGTGAATTCTGTATACACTGACTGCTCCAAAGCCTTTGACAGAGGGAATCAGTGAATACCGAGTTGAATACTTATTCAAAAACTTGACCTCTTTCAAGATTCAGTTATTATATGTTCTTTTTCAGCTTCTGTATCTTGTAGAAAATATTTGTTTTGTAGATATTTACACTTTTTACCAGATGTATCTTGTAGAAAATATTTGTTTTGTAGATACAACTAATCTCTTGACCTACGATGACACTTTGCCGAGGGCTTTAGCTGATTGCTGTATACACTGACTGCTCCAAAGCTTTTGACAGAGTGAATCATTTACTGCGTTTATACGCACCTAAAAGCGCTTTTATGTAAGGACAGTTTTAAATAAAATCGCCTTCTCCGAGGGTTTACACGTCCTTCATTAATAAAAACAAATAAAACAACTTAGTTAACAACAGATATTTCGGAAAACCAGGGTTGAGTATTTATTTATGTTGGAAGAAATGCATTAAAGCGTTTTTAAAGTGTTTATAACGACCCTAAAATGGGTTTCAAAGCGATAAACGGCTTTCTTAAATCGCTTTAAAATAAAATCCATTTAGTGCCTAAAACGGTTTTAGTGGTGTTTATACGATAAGATGTTCAAACCGCCCTTATATAAAAGCGCTTTAAGAGTCCCGTATAAACAAATTAACTGAATACTTACTAGAAAACTTTGCCTCTTTGGACTCGAAGAAGCCTTAGACTGGATGAAACTTTACACTAAAAAACATAAAGTGATAGTAAAAATATAACAGCTACTTTTCTGCACAATTATTTATTTTTGTGACATTGATATGCCACGCAATGTTAAAAACAACGTAAATTTGCACACTTATAAAAAAATCCCATCTCCAACAAGAAGAACATATGATGCGGAATTTTAGAATTTTTTTAAATTTTAATTTTTTTAGGCTAAGAAGTACTGTAGTGTAATCATAAATACCTTGGAATATTAACTATATTGATATTAAATATTAATAAAAAAGACTTTGTGGATCCTTAAATTAATTTCTTCTGTTTTTAATAGCTTCACCAACGCCCAACATCAATCCCAGCCCCATGCCGCATCCCAGTCCGAGTGGCCTGGTGGCCAATTCCCCCCTGCCACAATTAGCCAGTCCGTCCAGCGGACTGCTGAGCAGCGCCAGTCCTGGACCTCCTGGACTGTCAAACATGCCTGGACATTCGCCTGGCAGTGGTTTTATGCAGGGTAAGACTCTTAGACTGTTCCTTTACAAGATGGTTCTGAGAGGCTCTAAATTTTACACAGTAAAAAGGTAATACAGCATATACAAGGCTACATCTTGTACGCGCTTCTATTGAGGTGCGAGAGAAAAAGCTAACAACTACATAAATCTGACAAAGATAGCCACCACATGCCTGCACTAAGGATACTATGCTCAAAACCCGGTCTTAGTAAAAAAAATGTGGTATTTGTTAGATTTACCTAGTTGCTAGCTCTCTTTTTTGCATTTTAAAAGAGGTAGTTTTCTACACGCTGTGCTGAACTTTCAAATATTCTGGGACATTCGCCTGGGAGTGATTTTATACAGGGTAAGACTCTGGACTCTTCTTTCTTAACCTAACAAGAAGTTTTTAAAAACTCCAAATTTTACACAGTAAAAGTGTGTGCGCTGTGTGCAAAAAAAAAAATCTAACAACTAACAAAGACAGCGACCGCATGCCTGCACTAAGAAGACCAGCCTTAAACACAAAGGGATGTGGTGGCTATCATTTTCAGGTTTACCTAGTTGTTAGCTTTCCCTCTCGCACTTTAACAATTCGCCCCGCCTTTTCAATATGCTGGGACGTTCGCCGGGACATTTTCCTGGCAGTGGTTTTATGCAGGTTAAGACTCTGGACTCTTCCCTCGACTTTTCTCTACCAAATGGGGTTTTTGAAAAAAAAACTACTTAATTTTTTTCTCTTATCTTCGTCACCCCCACTTTTAAAGAAAAAAAATTAAAGTAAATCGGGTTACGTCACAGGCCCCTGAAAGCTGTCAAATTGCTGTATTGGTTTATGATCATCCGGTCAATTCTTATGATTTGCTCTATAAATCCTGCTTTAGAGTATGAAAAATATAAGTTTGTCGGCTGCGGCACTTTCGACAAAATCTTTAAAGGTTTGTGTAAACAGATAAAGAACAGTTAATATTTTATCGCGCACTTAAACCCTTCACAGTCCTTTGCTTGTGTTGGGTTGGATTCGCAAGATACAAGCATTAACCCGGCCCAAGAGGACCCAGAATCCCACTTGGATAATTTTCAACAGGTGCGTCCAACTCGCGGGGGTGGACCCGACTGAATAAGTTGGTGACTAAATCCTGTTGAAGAACGTCATACCGCACCCCCCTGGAACGCAGCTCTTTGGGGACGGTGTGCCGGAGATAGGGAGCGCTTACGTGAACCCAACTCTGGCTCGCCCTCGACTTCTCTGAGTGGTGGATTGGGGACGGGTGTGGGGGCCTTGGCTTAAATGCCAGGGCCGCGTGGATGAGGCACCACAATAAAAACCTTTCTCAAGGAACCAGGCGCACGCTGTTGTATAAATCCCTCTTCCCGAAGTGCTGGGGAGATGATTCTAGCCGATTTACTCGTCTGTGAGGGAACTCCAGAAGAACCCTCCGACAACCAGGAGGTTACACAGGGACCGAATAGGTATCCGATGAAACTTCTAAAGATAAGGATCAACAAGGACCTGTTCAAGGACCCAGTACATCTTCTTTAACACGACAGGGAACTGCGCAAGTACCCATTGGACAATACGAACGCATTATGTAAACAAATTGGTCAAGGAGCTCAGGAAGCTCCAGGTCAAAATCGTGGTCAGCATGGACGGTCCAACCGAAACAGACCTGATTGAAGACCTGACAAAGAGACGCTGGGAATCGCCGGAGACTTAGACAGTCGATGGTGCATGGAGGACCAAGAATCGTCCTTGCATGTCCCGCTAGAGTGTCCGGCTCTGGCCAGGTCAAGAGAGTCGCACCTTGGGAACTATCTGTTGGTCCCAAGCGATGTAAGAAGGTTGCAGCCCAGAAAAATCTGTTCTTTTGCGAAAGAGGCAGGCTTCCAGGGCTAAACCAAGGATAGTGGGCGTGCAACGAGCCCAGCAAGGTGGCCTACGTAAGCAACTGAAAACCTTGTAAAAATATAGTTTACTCAAATAACTCTTGTTAAAACACTTAAAGAACTTTTGATCGCGAGCAAACGAAAACAACAACAAAAATGGCGAAAAACGTCAAAAATAATAACTTCCGATCCGATGGTCTGGTAGGCGTTAAATAGCCGTTTCGCTAAATAAAATGGAAGTCGCATATATTTAAATAAATAAAAACACTGGTTATTTGTCTAGATTTTCAAAAGCGTATTTTTAAAGTCTAAGAATGTGCAAAAACCCCATTATGCCTGGCGGAAAGTTTTTGGAAAGCTCTAAATTTGACACTTTGATACTTGATAATAGGTCACACTGACGGCAGTCCATTCCCATCAGGAAGTATGGCATCTCCAGCTGCTTCGAATTGGCCCGGTTCACCGGGCATGCCGAGACCTTCGCCCGCCAGGACTGGACAATCTCCTGGAGGACATCTTATGAACAGGTAATTTTAAACGACTCTAAACAGCATAGTTTAGCGCGTTAATTGTTTTGTATTTATTTTTATTTAGGACAAAAGTGCCCTGGGTCGGGAAATATAGTTTTAGTGACCTTTTAAATATTTAGTGTCCCAAGCGATATAGATACCAAAAATCCAGTTTTTTCTACTGGATTCCTGGGCAGGACATAGGCGTTATTTCATAAAAATGAGTTAACAAAACCAAAACTTGTGACCCTTTAAAACCAAAAAACAGATAAAAACCGCAGGAAATTCGACTGCGGGATGGAAGGGTTTGAGAGGCGAGGGGTGTAGTAGCGAGATAAAAGGGGTTATGGAGGGGGAAGGGGGAAAGCTAAAATTTTAAACACGCGAACAAAGTCGCGGACAGTAGCTAGTAGATAAATGTATTGATACTGTTTATTTATCCCAAACTATCCAAACTAAAAAGTTAGTTTTCAATGCCTTGGGAGATGGAAAAAAACAATTAAGAAACGTTTTGCATCTAAAGCTTATGAAAAAGGACTTGAACTAGGAGAAACGCTAACACTCTTGTCGTCAAGAACTTTTGAAGGACACAAGATAATAACAGTAATAGTAGCTGTGCCCAGGCAATTACAGGGAGGGGATTGGATGCGCTAAGACTAAGTTGATATTTTTCTTATGAAATGACCCATTTTTTACTAGATTTTTGTATTCAACATAAAATTTCTATCGTATCGCACAAGATGTTTTATTTTGTTTTTTTTTTAATACCTATTCTTATTTTGATTATTTTTGTATTTTACTTATTTATTTTTATTGTATACCTTTTACAAGAAACGGCGATTTAATGAAATTAAATAATTAAGAAGAAAATATTAAGAAAATAAAAAAATAACATAACAAATAAGATTATTAGTATGATACATCGTTTTCAAGAAAATTTTACTCTGATTTAAAAAATAAGGTAAATAAATAATACTAAACGTTACAGATAAAATTTATTTTGACAAATAATTTCTACTTTAAATTATCTATATAAAAGCAATTTGGGACAAATTCTAAAACGCATATTTTTTGAAAAAGCCCCGTAGCCCCCTTAAAAATACTCAAAATTCCCCAATCCCCTCGAATTTGGACCAGCCTGTAGAAATAAATCTTCAGGCACAAATACTCTCACGATCAGTAACGAAAATTGTTCTAAAGTTCGTTGATTTCCCCTTCTTTGAAATTGTTCAAAAAAAATTTAGAATTTTTAAAACATTAACAGGGTTGAAAATCTGGAAAAGTCAGGGAATTTAAAAAGTGACTTGGGAAAGTCAGGGAATGGGGCCCAAGTCATGGAAATCAGGGAATTTTTACAGTATGGTTCTTGTCTTTTATGCTTTCCTCACTTTGTTCCTCATATAATGCCAAAAACACGGTATTTTTTCTTATGTTCAATGTTTATTTTTGTTTTTCTTCATTTTGCAAAAAATGTGAAAAATATCAAAACTTTTAAGAAATTCCCTTCTTAAATTGCAAAAATTTTTGCCTGCGGCGCGCGACGCGATAAAATCATTAGTTATTAAAATTTTAGTTTAATTCATTTATTACATGATTTTTAACAATACAAAACAAGCTGCGACCGCTCCTGAATAATATTTCACAAAAAATATCAACATTTTTGAAGAATTTACTGCTATATTGCAAAAAATTGTTGCCTGCGGTACATTTATGACATAATTTTTGCAACAAATCCAGAATTGACACTGGATCCCACCCCAACCCACTTTTTTTCAATATGTAAATTTTTGTGTTCTGCTTAAATCGCCAAAAATTTGTGATTACCTTTTCCTTAAAAGGTTTTCAGGACGTAAATATTTAAATAAAAATTACTTTTTTAACGTGCTTATTTGAACTTGTAAAATATCCTGGATTTTTTTTATTTTTGGTCAGGAAAAACCTGGAAAAGTCAGGAAACGCTACTTACGAAGTTTTTAAGATGGCGGTTTTTTTCGCACGTTTTTTAAGAACAAGTAATTTAGGTTAAAAATAATACATAAAATTGGATTTAATCAACTTGCAGTCCTCAGCAAATCGATCTCAAATCCGGTCTTCACCTGTCGAGAGTATTACCACAACGGTCATGGGCCGGAGCAGTGCCTACCGTGTTAACGCACGAGGCGCTAGAGACGCTATGCTGTCCCACTCCTCACCCCCAGAATATTCCCGGGCCGGAGCTGTCACCATTGGAGAGGTTTTTGGGCTGCGTGTTTATGAGGAGGCAGCTGCAGAGGTTTATACAGACGGAACAGTGTGCTGTAAGTATCAGCAACTTTTTCAAACTATCTCGAGAAACGACAACACAACTCCGTAGCTATTTGACAAGTTTGACAGAGTATGAACCATCTACATATAATCAAAGTTATGATTGTTTTCCACAAACCAAAACAATCATAACTTTGTTATAGTGCAACCAAAGGTTCCAAATTCCCAACATACATATAAACAGACAAAGAAAGAGATAATTCTGGCAACACCGTGTCCTCGTTCGAAAACTTAGGTGTAGTTTTATCAAAACAGCATTTGCAGCATTCAACACATTGCCATTTTAGTTTCTTAATAGTTTAAAGTTTAAATTAAAAAATATGAAGGATAAAAGTTTTATGCAAAACGTGACTTTTATGACTTTATGTCAGACAAAGACAGTTTAAATAACAAGGACTATTTTTTCCCCAAGACCAGTTGGTTTTCATATTATTTGACCGCTCACCATCTCGTGGGGCCAGATTCCACCATTCGATCAAATCTCTTTATTATTCAATGTAAAAAAGACGCGGATTCTAGAATCTCCCAGGTAAAACGTCAGTGGTGGGACGTAAGCGAAATTAAGTAAAGAGTCATTTAGAACAGCATAAACGCAGCACAATTCGCGGCACAATTGACAGATTGCTATTTTTTATTTGGAGCGTACAGCATATTACTTAAGAGTCCATCGTCCGAAAAAGTCGCTTCTCTTCTGTAAATTAAGAAATTTTACATATTTCAATTGCGCCGTGGCGTGCTAATAAATCTACAATAATATGTAAGTGCATTTTTTAAAATTAAAAGCTTGCTTTAATATTAATTTTTGACTGAATTTCTGTCTGAGTGTTAATAAAACTTGTGAGGTTATGTAACACATCAACAGCCAGTACTAATATCCATATACTACAAAGGATGGATACCATCGACGCACTAAGAATATCAATGTTGGATACAGATTTTGAGAAGACACTGCCTCATTTTTTTTAATGACTATAGAAACAGCTATTTTAACTAATTAGTTTTAAAATATTGGTATGGTAACTAGTGGCTATTGAAATTTAACTTAAGCAACAAGACGACGCGACGTCTCCATGATGCCTTTAACTCTAGGCCACTAGTGTAATATGGACCTTTATCGCGATTAGTTATCTATAATTCTTTCTTAGGTTAAAAAAATCATATCTTTTAGCTGCAGGCAATAAGAAGCAACGAACCCAACATAACTCAGTTTAAAGTGAACGAAGTAATTCAATGCAGGATAGCTCTGAACACTCAACATATGCAGAGTCTGCATTTGAAAATAACGCAGGCGCCCGAGCATAAGGAAGTTTTGTCTCCGGAAGAAATCCAGGTTAGTACCTAATTTAGTAAGTTGATTTTTAAAATTAAAGTCAGAAAAACCGATGTCCCCGATGTTTGCAGTGACTGACCAAAAATACTAATAGCAATTTTTTTTTAGGTATTAGAGAAATTCTTCGAAACCCGGGCTGCGGCCGCCCCCTACAAGCCCACATCTTTACACACCTTCTGCAACATGCTCAACGTGCCTATCAACGTGCTGAAGGACTTCATTCAGATCATGAAGTTGGAGTTGATGCCCGCCCTCGCGCAGCAGCAAGGCATGAAGTGGAACGTCCAATGGATGCTCCGCATTCCGCCGTCGGCGCCACCTATCGTGCCCACCGGCACTCAGGGCTGTTTGGCGTTCAGGAACAAGATTTTGTTCTTCGTAAGTAGATTTTTTTATAAGGAGTGATTCATAGTTTGGAACTGTTCTTTAAACCGAAGGCTTTCCAAGTTGAGGTAAAACAGGAGGACTTCATTCATATCATGAAGTTTGAAATTGATGCCCGGTCTGGTGCAGCAGCAAGGCATGAAGTGAAGGTCGGATGGATGCTCCGCATTCCGCCGTCGGCGCAACCTAACGTGCCCACCGACCACCTGTCATGCCCAAATGAATTTGTGTTGTTGAAGGATGGTTCATATTCATATTCACCAATAACCACTACTGCTAGAAGATGGTTATTTCTTCAAAAAAATATAATTTTTTAAATATAGATTTGACATTAGTTTAGAAGAAAAAACAAACATGCACCAGGATTCTTCTATCAGCATCTATTTTAGATAGTTGAAATAGGATCACTGCATTTTTTGCCCATGCTTTTCACGGTACAATTTTTTTGAAGTTTGACTGGTTCAGATCTTTGAGCAATTTTGTCCCACTTTCAAAACCTATTCTAAATCTACTATTTGTCATTGCTAACACGATCTTCGTATTAATTTTTAGCATGAAAAATTGGTGACACAAAGTCTTTGTTTTACTATGGGGTTTTTTTGTTCAACGTTTTTTAAATATTTACTTTTTTTCTGCGGTCAGTGAGTGAGCAAGTCAATTTTCACAATTTTTTAATCAAATGATACTATGACAGGTACGTACTATTTGTATGAGTTTGACCAACTTTCTATATCTGGTTTTTGTACTATGAATTTTTGAAGTTAAAAGAAATGTATTTTTTTTGTATGTTCATGCGATAAAACAAAAAGATCTGACTGATTCAGTAATTACAAGCGGGTCTACTGCGGCTTAGTTGATCATCCCTTTATAACAAAAAACAGAGTTGGCTATGTCAAGTTGCTAGCCAAAAAATACTTTTCTTTTAACTTCAATTGATTCAATAGTACGTACCTGTCAGTGTATCATTTGAATAAAATATTGTAAAAATTGACTTGCTCACTCACTGACCGCAGAAAAAAAAGTCAATATTTAAAAAACGTTGGACAGAAATTTTTTTTTTATAGTACCCCATAGTAAAACAAAGACTTTGTGTCACCAATTTTTCATGCTAAAAATTAATACGAAGATCCTGTTAGCAATGACTAATAGTAGATTTAGAATAGGTTTTGAAAGTTGGACAAGTTTTTGAAGCGATGAAAAACAGTCAATGTGAATGGAATTAAACAGTAATTACAAGCGGGTCTACTGCGGCTTAGTTAATCATCCCTTTATAACAAAAAACAGAGTTGGCTATGTCAAGTTGCTAGCCAAAAAATACTTTTCTTTTAACTTCAATTGATAGTTCAAAAACCAGACATAGAAAGTTGCTCAAACTCATACAAATAGTACGTACCTGTCAATGTATCATTTGAATAAAATATTGTAAAAATTGACTTGCTCACTCACTGACCGCAGAAAAAAAAGTAAATATTCAAAAAACGTTGAACAAAAAATTTTTTTTGAATGGACCCAGTAGTAAAACAAAGACTTGTGTCACCAATTTTTTATGCTACAAATTAATACGAAGATCGTGTTAACAATAGCAAATAGTAGATTTAGAATAGATTTTGAAAGTTGGACAAGTTTTTGAAGTGATGAAAAACAGTCAAACTTCAAAAAATTGTACTGTGAGAAAAGCATGGCAAAAAATGAAGTGATCCTATTTCAACTGTCTAAAATAGATGCAGATAGAAGAATCCTGGTGCATGTTTGGTTTTTTCTTCTAAACTAATGTCAAATTTATATTTTTTGAACACACCCCGTATAAGAACTAACCATCATTTAGCAGTCGTGATTTGGTGAACATGAACCATCCTTCAACAACACAAGTTCATTTATACCTGTCACTACTCCAGCTCAGAAATAGTTCTTTTTAGTTATCACTGCAACGCGTTTTTCCGAACTTTGACCCCCAATATCTCAAGAACTAGACATACAATCTCGATAAAAGTTGCATATCTCTTATGATTAGTGCTATCAAATGTTAAAGTTACATCAAATTCGAGTGAAGTCCATTTTCCCATGTATTTCGTGCAGGGTTCTTTCTAAAATTTCATCTTGACCTCACCTCTTTGAATTACAAATTAATTAATTCCTTTTATAATTTAGCAACTAAAAGCAAAACATACACAAAAACAAATTTAAGGTAGGTTTAGAAACTGAACCTAAAATTGTGACAGTTTATTCAAATTCGGGGCGTCTCAAAAACCTGTGTTTCCGTGACAAATCGCACTGATGATAACCACGATTAATTAAAATAGCGATGTTTTCAATAGCGAGCGGTTTTATTTAAGCGACATTTAAAACAGCGGTAACTTAAAATAGTGATATTCAAAGGAGAAAACATATGAAATTAGCTAGAGAAATAGTATCACTTTAAAAAAATGAAGTAGCGACATTTTTGTCTCGAGTTACGCAGCTTGTATTGTGTTCTTGTTTAAATATTACTGCATATTACATGTTGTAAAGCTTGTTTTTTTTATATATATATCGTTTATTTCCCAACAAATTTAAATGTTTATTACAGGGAAACCAAACTCAAAAAAAGAGATTAAAAAAAATTAAATTATAAAGAAACATACATATAAATAAATAAAAAGCGAATACTATTATTTTTTTTAAAATATTATTGTGATTTTTTTTGAAAAAGGATAATGATAAAAATTTGACCTCACCTCTTTGAATTACAAATTAATTAATTTCTTTTATAATTTAGCAACTAAAAGCAAAACATACACAAAAACAAATTTAAGGTAGGTTTAGAAACTGAACCTAAAATTGTGACAGTTTATTCAAATTCGGGGCGTCTCAAAACCTGTGTTTCCGTGACAAATCGCACTGATGATAACCACGATTAATTAAAATAGCGATGTTTTCAATAGCGAGCGGTTTTATTTAAGCGACATTTAAAACAGCGGTAATTTAAAATAGTGATATTCAAAGGAGAAAACATATGAAATTAGCTAGAGAAATAGTATCACTTTAAAAAAACGAAGTAGCGACATTTTTGTCTCGAGTTACGCAGCTTGTACTGTGTTCTTGTTTAAATATTACTGCATATTACATGTTGTAAAGCTTGTTTTTTTATATATATATCGTTTATTTCCCAACAAATTTAAATGTTTATTACAGGGAAACCAAACTCAAAAAAAGAGATTAAAAAAAAAATTAAATTATAAAGAAACATACATATAAATAAATAAAAAGCGAATACTATTATTTTTTTAAAAATATTATTGTGATTTTTTTCGAAAAAGGATAATGATAAAAATTTGACAAGTATTTGTTTTAATTTGTTGTTTTTTGGATACTAATATATAAGTAAATAGTGAGTTTGTTATTCGTTCGCCATAATTCCACTAGATTTTTAGTAAGAGATTGTGATTGACAGTATTAAATGCTTTACATAAATCCAGGGACCGCAACAGCCCTTAGCATTTTGATCGATATTTAATTAAATATCTGTTACAATATCCAATGCAGCAGCTTCTTGTTCTTTTCTAAAAAATCTAAAAGTTTTTTGAGCATTATTTTTTCTAAAATTTTTGATATTATTGGTAAAACCGAGACTGCCGTATAATTATTTGGGTTTTGAAAATCGCCATTTTTAAATAATGGCGTAACTTTTGCAATGAAAAATATTAGTTTTAAATGATAAAATAAATAAATGTTTTAAAATTGGAATTAATTAATCCCTAACTCTCCTTATAATTCTTACTGAGATTTTTTTATGACGAGTGACTTTTTTTGAGTTTAAACTGTATATTATGTCTTCTGTATCGGCTTCAGTTATGTCGTCTTCATCCAAGTACATTGAATTTTGTATGGGGTTGTCCAAAAAAACTTCTTGTGGAATTTTCTTTGCCAGTGCATGTCCGATTTCAGTAAAATCATAAAATTTTTTCACAGATATCCTTTTCATTATGTATTTTCATAGTATTCACGTATAACCACTTAATATTGTTTTCTTCAATTTTTCTTTTGTTGGACAAAATTGTGTTCAAACTTTCCCAGATTGTTTTTGGATCGCCAGTATCAAATTTTTCCTTAAAAAACATCTTTTTTATTTGTCTAATTTTTTTACATGTTCATTAAAATTTTTGTATGTCTGTAGATGTTCCTTATTATTTGGATATTTTTTGTTTTTTCATAAAGTTTATTATGTTTAGTTATTAACTGAAAGAGTTCTTGATCGAACCAAACTTTATTTTTAGACCGTATCTTTATTTTTGGGTCATAGGAAGACATGTCAAAAATAACCTTTATAGTTTCGTAGCTCCAAATTCACACAAAATTTATTGAAAAACGAAGGAAAAGAATGCAAAACAGTGTTCTCATGCAGACGACTTAAACCAAACTCTCACTCTATTTAAATCAGTCTTTTACTCAGCTCCAAATTGTGGTATTAGGCAAAGCATTCGCTTATTTTTTTTGTTTAAATTTTTGTCAACATTTACGTTATTAACTAAGAAAATATTTGACTAATTTCGATTTGATTGATTGATTAGTTCTCGAGATAAATACAAATATGACGAAAGAAAATCTTTTATTTAAAAAAATAAATGTTGTTATCTAGCAAATTTTTCACGTATCCTAATCAAGCGAATAAAAAAAATGGGGGTTACTATTACAAGCATGTTCGGTCCAAATAATGCAAAAATTAAATTAACAAAGCTATCGAAAATTCAGTTCCACAGGAAATTTAAATAACAAAGCATTTTTTAAATAAATTTCTTATCTAAATTCCTTGGGCAAATCGTTTACGTTGTAATGCCACTCAGAAATACCTCTGCCCTTGACGCCGTTCACCCTGCACGTTAAAAACCTCTCGAACATTTTCGCTTCGTCGTGCTTGCCCTTGTAGTGGACGTGCGTCACTTCGTATTTCACTCGTGCTTCGTAGGTCACACCTAACAAAAAAAAGTAAAAGCGTGTAGTTCGATGTTTATCGAATTATTTTACTATATTTTAGGCGAGTTCGGCAAGCTTTGGTACATGGTTTGGTACCCTGTGTGGTCTGTCAAATGCTTACCAACCGATTTCATATACAAAAATGATGACGTATGACGTCACCGTGACTCTGGTATGCTGTTTGGTATGTCAAATTGCATACCGTGGAATGTAGCAGGGTTCCCTGGTTTGATATAGTGCTATTTCCCTCGTGTTATGTTTTTGTCCTGCTTTATAAATGTAAACAAATAAGTGGGAGTTCAAATTTTTGTTGTTTTCAGTTGTGATGGATTTAAGTATCGTTTATAATTGGAATAGTCATTGCAATAATCGTAATTTTTATTATAACGCACGCTCTGTCGCTGTCTTTCTTGTTAATAAAAACCTTTAAAACATTTTCAGTATTTTAGCTCATGGCTTTTCTACTTACCTCCAGCCACAAAAGTAAAACATAAATCTTCGGCTGGCCTTCCATTTTCTCCATGCTGATACAGCACCAGGTCGGTCTCTTCAATTGGATTTAAGTGTTTATTTGGGTGCACCACGTAGCCCACTTCTAAGTTCGATCCTGAAAAAAGAAAAAATATTCGCTGTTTCTTTGTGTAACTCATTGCTCTTATTGAAAAGTTTTTGCCATTTTATTTAAAAACCGTTGCAGAAAAAGGTAATATGTTGGGTATTTTTGAAATCAGAAGGAAAGTAACTACTTATATTTGCATAATATACAGGTGCCTCCTTGACTAGCATCCAAAAAGATGCATTCTTGTGAACCATTTAAATAAGTAAAATTTGACCTTTCTGCCTCCTTTGGTTTTTGGGATATTTAGGGGATCGTTACTTTTCTGACACTGACTATCACCCTGTATGTACCTGTGCTCGGTTGGGAGATAATTCCCAAGACAACTCGCATCTGATTGTCCAGATAAAACATGTGAAATATGTAACGATGCATCAACGTCCAGTCCCGTTTGAATCCAAAACTGTGATCCCTAAAAATTGTATATAATTTCATTAGGAAAATTCTTGAAAATCTAAACAGCATAAGCCAAAAAATTGAACATCAGGTCGCGTATAAAATCGAAGGTATTTGGAAATCAATTAAAAGTCTAAACTGTGATGTGTTTTCATGATTTTTAACCATTTTTCGCAATACTCTTCTTGAGTTTTAGTGAGCTTTTTCAAAAAGCTTTCAATGGTACCACGTAACTATTTTAGGTCAAGTTGACCATGCTTATAGCGTCATTAAAACTGGCTAATTGACGGCTATTTACTTTACTTATCTATATTTGTTTTCGCTAAAAATGGTCAAACTTTTTCTGTAATACATTTATAATATAGTTCGGATATGATAAAATATTTAGAAAAAAACCAAACTTTGAGCAAGTACTTTTATTTAAAAAAGCAGTCTAATCGTTTGTATTTAGCTTTCAAAATTATTTTAAACCTTCATCTTTTTTGGTTACAAAAAAAGATTTCTGTCCATTTTTTACCCAAAATTAAAGAGAAATAGAGGAAAATAGTGATATTGAAAAGATCTAATTATTCTTGCCTAAAAATTAAGCCATTTCCGCCAGTTTTCACCAAGTATTTACGAAAAAATTATTTAAAAACATCGTCAAAATATCAAACTGTCAAAGATTAAAATGTCGCAGCAATGAAAGTCATCGAGTAAAAAGGCACATCGCTATGGAAACCATTGTTATTTCATTTTCCAGCCGCCTTGATTTATAGTGAAAAGATGGTGTGTTGCCAGAAGTACTATTCGTTCGAGATTTTCAATAGTAGTTTTCATAACTAGTGGCTAAAATAGTACTTTTTTTACAAGCGTTGGTTTAAATAACGAGCACAGCACAGCACAGAGGTATTTAAAAACGCGAGTGAAAAAAAGCACAATTTAGCCGCCAGTGGTTAACACTATTTTTTTAACACCTTTATCAAAAAATCCAAGAAAAACAAGAAAATACGTTTAAAAATCTCGAACGAATTGCACTTCTCGCAACACACCATCTTTACACTATAAATCAAGGCGGCTGGTAAATGAAATAACAATGTGAGATGTGCCTTTTTACTCGGTGACGTTCATTGTTGCGACATTTTAATCTTGATATTTTGACGATGTTTCTAAATGATTTTTTCGTAATATATAATATTTTTTCGTAAATACTGGCGGAAATGGCTTAATTTTTAGGCAAGAATAATTAGATTTTTTCAATATTACTATTTTTCGCTATTTCTCTTTTTTTACAAGCGTTGGTTTAAATAACGAGCGCAGCGGGGTATTTAAAAAGCGAGTAAAAAAGCACAGTTTAGCCGCGAGTTGTTTACACTATTTTGCTTTATCAAAAAATCCAACAGGAAAATACTTTTTTTTTGC
The DNA here is from genome assembly GCA_963921995.1 of Oxystoma pomonae. Lineage (NCBI taxonomy): Eukaryota > Metazoa > Arthropoda > Insecta > Coleoptera > Brentidae > Oxystoma > Oxystoma pomonae. The sequence continues at coordinate 21,567,902 of OY998165.1, forward strand.
TTACTCGCACCTCAGTATAATCGGCCGCTTTTGGAGCTACCCCCATCGAGTACAAGTTAGACAAACATTTCTTCCTCCTCGGCTTGTATGAAGTAAGCTGTTCATACAACGATTTCAATAAACTTTCTTTTTTTGATCCATTTTTTCTGTTTTGATCCACAACAAGTTTACAAACAGCAAAAAAACTAAGATAAGAATGTTGTCAAAAAACTAGGCTTATGACATTGTTTTGATCTAAATCCTTTGCTTTCGCGATTTTGCGGGAGCAGGAAGATCGATCTGTTTCAAATCCGGAGTAAAAAATTTGGAAAATCAAACTCGCTAATCGAACATCCAAATTCTTTTTGGATCGATTTTAGAATACGAGAGAGTGGTTTTAGGGCAATACACGAAAGTGCTATGAGTAAATGTAGTTATGAAATTTAGTGATAAATCATAAACACAGAGGAAACCCAAAAGACGCGTTATAATATATATATATATATATAAATAATTAAATAACCATAACGAACCATAACATTTTCGAAAAACAAAAATTAAGTGAACTTTTTACCTAAACGCGTCCAATTTCAGTGAAATTTCTTTCCCATCTACTTTCACCGAACCATTAAGGTATCCCTGTTGCTCATAGTGAGTTTGATGGGCATTTTTCAACGTATCAAAGTACTCCCGGGACCATGGTTCCCGCGCAATCGACCTGGCTAGTGTTTTGACGGGAATTTCCGAATCAAAGAAGGACCATGGGATCCCGTCATTTGTCCATTTTGCTTCGAGATCTACGTCCAGTAGTTTTGCTGGGTTTTCCGCCGGTCTCATTTTTCCTTAAAAAAGATTAATTTTTGTGGTACATGTACGAAATATTAGGACCAAAGTAACCAACAAAATAGTATTATTTTTCGTTGTTTTTAATGCTTGTAGAAAAACAGTGCACACTCACTCGACCTTGCCTTTGGCTAAGTCGTTTTCAACTATTAACTAAATTTCAGGACGGCCAACGGTTGAAGCCAATTTTTTATGATTTTTTATTTTTAAAAATCGACTACCAAAACACTTTCAATATGGTACATAGAAATGTCATTCTCGAAATAGTCAAAGATTATTAAATTTTTATAATTTTGTTTCACAGTGTTATGGCGAAAATTTACTTCTATAGAAAAGATTTGTGGCGTAGAGGGCAAAGAGTGAGGGAATAAATCGGAAAAAGTTTTTCCTCGACCAGGATTTGAACCCGGGACCTATAGAATACCATCATCATCATTAATTTATTTACAGTCTTATCATATTTACAATATTTACAAGTTAACTCTAAAAAATAAATAAGTTCGCTATGGATTGCGCCGATATGGTCAAACCAGGCGTTTCCATATGTAGTTGCTTATGGCTGGTCTTGTGCCTTAGGTTGTCCTTGTCTGTTAGTCCGTCTGCAGCCTCCGCCTAATGCCTATGCTACGTTTTTATTAATTTTTGTCTCTTTGCAAAAGAGCTAAACAGCGATTTTATTGTTTTAATTTTTTTGGGGTTTTAAAGTTTTCATTTAAACCAGTGGAAAAAAAAGAGTCAAAAACCACTTTAAGACATTTGTAGTGTGCATTATGCACGTTTGTTTATTTGGAACATCTGTGAGTTTGTATGGCTGTATGTCTGTTTGTTTCGTCTGTTTTTTGGGTGTTTTCTTTATTATCTTGCGATTTCCACATTTTGCTCATTTATTTCTTGATAAATGGGCAATCTGTGATAAATCGGTTTATGTTTAAAGTTTGAGTTGTGTTGTCGGTAGTAGGTTAGGTCACGTGTAAGGGGAGAGTTTTGAACATGTTTTGTGAAAAATTTTTGTGAAATTTCGTCTATGTATTCAGTTATGTACGGTATGTTTGTTTGTATGTGTAGTTCGCGGGTCGTTGTGTATCGGTCCGCATTTAGTACGTGTCGTAGGACTTTGTTTTGCATCACCTGACACCTTCTACGTTGGGTGTCTGATGCTCCTGCAAATACTGGGGCACCGTAGGTTAGTGCGGGTCGTAGAATAGCTTTGTAAAGCAGTATTTTGTTTTGTGAATGGATATAGGAATGACGATTTATTAATGGGTAGATTTTTTGAATGGAACCTGCGGTACGTTGGATGAGGGATGTGACATGGGGTTTGAAAGATAGGGGTTTGTCGAGGGTTATACCTAGATAACGGACTTTGTCTTGGGATTGAATCTGGGTATTGTTTATTTTTAGCGGTCGAATGATTCTGGTGTTGGTAAATTTTTTGGTTAGCACTATTTGTTCTGTTTTTTGTGGATTTATTTTTAATTTCCATTTTTCGAAGTGGGGTAGGAGGAAGTTGAGATGGTATTGGATATGCCGGTTGGCGACTTCTGCGTAGTAAGAGTGAGCGTATAGTCCCTGGTCACCTGCGAAGTGTCCGGTTTTTGTGTTTGGATATGGGGGGGTATCTGCAGTATACAGGGTGTATAGTTTTGGAGCCAAAACCGTTCCTTGAGGGACGCCGGCTCTGGTAGAATGGGGTTGGGAGATATTGGAATTTACCCTTACAGAGAAAGTTCGGGGTTCTAGGTAGGAGTATATTAGGGAAATTAAGTTTTGAGGGATTTTATGGATTTGTGCGTACTTGTAGATCAACCCGGAATGCCAAACGGTGTCAAACGCTTTTTCCATATCCAGGAGAGTCAGAACCGTGCACATGCCCTGGTTGAACTTCAAATACGCCTCGTTAACAAGTTTAGCGGTTAGGAGGATGGTACTGTGACCGGGGCGGAATCCAAATTGGAAGTCTGGAGTAATGGAGAGTTTTTTGTCAATATTGTTTAGACGGGTGAGGATCACCTTCTCGGCTACTTTGGAGAGGGTATTTAGGAGGGAGATAGGGCGGTAACTATTGGGTATAGAATACCAGTCTAATGCTCTACCAACAGAGCTACCGAGGAACGCCACAAATCTTTTCTGTAAATTTATTAGGGCGCTAAATTTTCGTTCCATTTACTTCTATGTTACGACGAACAGAACATTGTCTCTCAAAGAGGCGTTCAACAAGGTGATACTCTTGGAGCGCCCCTTTTTTGTTTGGCGGAACTTAACCTATGGTATCTAGATGATGGAACTCTTGCAAGTGATCCCGATAATGTTTTAGATAACTTTAAAAAATCAGTATCTTCTAGCAAAGAACTTGGCCTACATTTAAATTTTAACAAATGCGAGTTATCTGTAATGTCCCAAAATCATTCCTCGACAGTAACTTCTAAATTTTTAAATTTTACTCCAAATCTTAAGCTTTAGTTATGGTGTGGAATATCATGTAAGTGGCACTTAAGCTGCAGTTGAGATAATCCGTAGAATTACTTCGGCTTAAGCGTATTTTTAGGTTACGTGAGGTATTTTTTGATTATGTTTTCAAACAAAAGCCATTAATTTAATCAGATTATAAAACTGTTCCGTTGCCTTAAAATCTCTCTGTGATTATAATAGTGGTATGTGCTTAAAATGGAACTTCTTTGGGATGACGAAGAAGATGAAGAATTAGACTAATTGAATACCTATCAAGAAGGATTTTTCAAAGAATGAGATGAAGATACCTTTTACAAAAGGTTTAGAATGTCCAAAAAAAAATCATGTTTTTTTCGCTAAGCGAATAATTCCCCTTTTTTTCGCAAATATGTTGCAAAGAAACTGAAAAAAGTGTTGGTTGGATGGTGGTGTAATAATTAGTATGTTTTCACATCGTATTCAATACGTACCGAAAATTAAGCATCTTGTTCTTCATATATCATGCTCTTTGTCGGCACAGAGAACATGCTCTATGAAAGAAAAAGAAGACAATCTTTTCAATACGTATCAACCAATACCAATTATAGTAGTTTTATTTGCCTTTTCCTTCATATAATCATAAATCATCAATAAAACTTGTTTTTTTTTAAACAACCTCAAATTTTACCTGGTTTTTTGACAGCTGACAGGTACTAATCATGATCACCACACAAAAAAAACACAAAAAAATGCAGATATCTGCCACGTTGCCAATAATTTCCTTACTTTTTCCAAGTGGAACATATTCGGAACTTTTGCAAACCAAGTAAATCTCAAGGGTCACCCTCAGTTCAAGCGTCACTTGAACAAGTGGAAGGAGTAAGGGGAAGTGGTGCTCACGGGCATAAATGAGTTTAATCTACCTGGTTGCACTTATTCACTCTCTGGAATTAAATGAAATATAAATGAAAAAAGTTAGTTTCTTAAATAATTTAGGGACAAGTTAAAGATACTAGATTCTCATATAGCATATTTTTTACTAAAACAATCGTTTGGAATTCCTCGCATGTCTTATTTGTTGGAAAATCACTGAAACCCTTTCTAAGTTTGATAACGTCGCTCAAAATCTAGTCCAAGAAATATCTAATTTCCAAATCTCTTCAAATTCTTGGTTACAAAGCACATTGCCTATAAAAATGGGAGGTCTTGGAATCCGAGATACTGTTACTCTTTCAATCTCTGCCTTTTTAGGGTCGGTGTATGATGTTTTTGACCTTCTTAACACTCTTTTACCACCTGATGTCTCCGTTTCAATTGACTTGAGCTTGAGAATCCTGAAGAAATTCAAAAATCTCAAAAATACTTTGATCATCAAATTATGGAAATACGTGAAAACATTTTAATATCTTCACCTGAAACTAGCCACGAAAAAGCGCACCTTCTTGCTCTCCAAGCCCCAGAGAGCAGTGCATGGCTCAATGCCCCAACAGCAGATATTTATGGCTCTCGCGGGCTAAGCTGCAGGAAAGGCGCAGGACCTGTATCTAAACATATGCAGATTAATGACATCCTCAGAAGGGCTCTGATTTCGGCGGGTTGCCCTGCCTTATTGGTGCTCTCGGGGTTTGTCGCAATGATGGAAAACGTGCAGATGGGATGACTTTGATCCCATGGAAACACGGTAAACAACTTCTCTGGGATGCAACTTGTTCACACACTTTAGCAAAATCTTATTTAGACAAAACATCAAAATCATCTGGTGCAGCTTCTACTCTTTGGGAGAGACTGATCTTAGACATAGCCGCCAAAATATCTTCTGATCATGGCTTCATAACCCAGAGTATAAGTCTCGCGATCCAGAGGGGTAATGCGACTTCGGTGATGGGCACCATCCGGTAAGAGGCAGGGATGGAGGAAATTTTCTGCGTTTAGATTTGTGTTCGTGGCAGAGTGAGTTTTTATGTACTTATTGTTGATTAATTGATTACTTAAAAAAAAAATAGTTTATTCGTATTTAAATAAAATAGTGTAAGTTTTATGCCATATTTAGAATTAAATTTTACATACTGAGATCAAAAGTAAGATTGATTATAACTAGTAAGTAAAATCTTTGTCTTTCTACTCCCAAATGTACAATGGATTTAACATAGAGAATGACATAGGTTAATTTTTTTTTATATTCTGTTTCATTCAAACTCTCTGCTATTACTTATTTCTTATTGTTTTGCTACTAATTTCTGAGATTTTCGTTTTTTTTTTATGTGTTCTTATTCTGTTTAAAGCAAATCTGATATTATTTGTAATACTTCTAAACATAATTCTAATAACTCTTTTGTAACAAAAATTGAAAAGAAATTTAAGACACTGGTTGCTATGAAATTTATCTTTGTATACAGTGTCGGCCACACTTTCCGTTGGCAAATCTAGAAACAGATGGAATAAAATTTAATTGGTACCTTTAAAAGACACCCTCCACTCCTTCATGGGTGTGACAGGCGCCATTTTGAATCCCTCAGCGCTCCATTCCTTCGCAGAAAGCACTGACTCTGGGTCAGCTTGAAGCCAGCAGCTGGGCATTTTGTCTGAAAGCAGCAATCCATATTCGGGTAGTAAAATATACAGTAGGCCGCTTACTTTTGCTTCATGTCGTCTCTCCATACCTCCACAGATATAAATGCCGTTTTGTGAAACGGCATGCAGGAAGACCGCATCGAAAGCGAGTTCATGGTTTGAAAGAGGCTGTATTTTTTCGATTTCTTCAATTTTCACAACGTTCTCTTTGCCCAAAATCGAGTATTTTATTCGTCGCAACGTCAAGAGACACAATATTGAAGGGTATTTTAGGAAATACCATTTTCCTGGTCGACTGTACACGCCGAAAATCTTTTTTGGTTCTTTTTTGTTGTTCACCAAAACGAAACTAAGAAAAAGAACGAGAGATAAGGCTAATAGATCCATCCACATTTTGGCTGTATTGTTTGTAAACCGCAGAAAAGTCACCAAATATTAAAAACACCAAAATACACCAAGCACAGTTTTCTAAACAATATCCTATGTTGGGAATATAATGGTGTACTGTGGAATATAATAATAAATAATCACCTCAGAGTAAACAAAAAACGGTCTTATCTTTATAATGTTATTTGTTATCTTTTTGAGAGGCATACAAATAAACGGCATAATTCGGTCATAAATTACACTTTATTTTAGATTTTTTTTTTAACAAAGACGGTTAACAAGAACTGCATATTTAAGAAAAAAAATACATCAACTCTAAATCACTTTTTTTTAATTACATATGGCCTGCTTCTATAATTATGGGGCATACGTAGAAAATTTGGCTTCCGTGGGCCTTTTGATGAAGATTTTACGAAACTTATTTTAATCGATTACTAACGGACCCACCAACACCGCCTAACCTGTTAACAGCCCCAAAAATACTGCAGTCAAAAAGTAGGGTTAGGGTGTCAATTTTTTTTCTTAAATTCAATCGGTTTGAGCTAGAGCATTGAAATTTGGCACATATGTTGGCCTTCCGGCAACGTACCCTAGTGTGTCATAAAAAATTACATATGTAGCACCTAGGGGGCAACAGGGGCCAAAATGTGTTTTTAAACTATCCCTCATACCTTCTATACTAATGCACCTGCACATCTCAGTCAGTTGGTAGTTCACACTATCACTTTTTATATTAGCTGTTAACAAGGGCCCTAGGTTAGGTGCTAAAAATTTTGTCAATTTCAATTAAAAAATTGTATTTTACTTGTCTTTCATCCTATGTCAACAAAAATGCACCACTAGGGGCGCAGTGGACCATTTTTTAATTTTGAATACCCCCAACTTTGTCCCAGCCCCTAGGGCTGTAAGGGAGCGGGATCTAATTTCCACCATTTTCATATTCCAGAAAACACTCCATATGCACACTTTTTGATGAGGTTTAGATGTGCATATTGAGTGGTTTTCTGGAATACAGAAATGGTAAAAATCTTGTGCCATACAGCCCCTAGGGGCTGGGGCAAAGTTGGATGTAAAAAATATAAGCTCTTAAAATGTAAGTGTTTTGACTCGTACTGGTACAGTAAGTTTTGAACAAATTGTTCGAGGTCTAAAATTTTTAGCCTCTATTTAGGGGTTGCCCCTGGGGTTTGAGATTTGTATATTTCATTATATTTGTTACACAGAATTCATGAGTTTTAAATATGCATATGGAGTGTTTTCTGGAATTTGAAAATGGTGAAAATTAGATCTCAACCCCTTACAGGCCCTAGGGGCTGGGGCAAAGTTTCAAATTGAGAAATGGTCCACTGCCACTGGTAGTGCATTTTTGTTGACATTGGCTGAAAGATAAGTGAAATATAATTTTTTAATAGAAATAGGTAATAGTATAAACTACCATTTGACTGAGATTTAGATGTGCAGGTGATAGTTTAAAAACACATTTTGACCCCCTGTTGCCCTCTGGGGGCCACATATGTAATTTTTTATGACACACGAGGGTACGTTGCCGGAAGGTCAACATATATGCCAAATTTCATTGATCTAACTTAAACCCTGTGAATTTAAGAAAAAAAAAATGACACCCTAATTCTTCTTTTTGACTGCAGCATTTTTGGAGCTCTTAACAGGTTAGACAGTGTTGGTGGGTCCATTAGTAATCGATTAAAACAGGTTTCGAAAAATCTTCATCAAAAGTCCCACGGAATACCCTATGCCCCCTGAGTACTAGTCTAAATTAAAAAAAAATAATTATCTTTCTAGGAGAGCAATACGTATAGTTTGACACTTTTGTCCTTCAAATTTAGAATGCGGCTGCCAGTTTTTTTTTTTTAATTTCTATTTCCTTTATTGAGAATGACTGGCAGACAATCTTTGAGAACCGTGTGGTTTGACACCTCTGTACTTCAAACTTAGTATATGTCTGCAATTTCATATCAAATTTTCATTCTGTCTGGAATATAAAGAACAGTTGGCAGGCAGTTTTTGACACAGCATACATTTGAAACAGTTTCTAGAGGTTGCAAATCACGCCATTTTCAAATCACGTTTTTCAATGAAGGCTATCTAAAAAATGTCTGACGGGGAACATAAACTGGCAGGCGCATACTAAACTTGTAGGTCGAAAGTGTCAAATCACCCAGTTTTTGAAAGTTTCTTTCAAGTCTGGGCGGCACTAAAATTTTCTGTCGTGTGTCATTCAGGGAAAACTAACTTCGAATACATACAAAACTAAACAGGTTTTCAGGCCTGTCATTATTTAGTTTTTAAAATATTTTTTGTAAAGAGGTTGCCCTAGGTAAGCATTTATTGTAATGTTTTTTGTGATAATAAACATGATTTGATTTGATTTGATTTTAAAGACAATTATGTCGAATCTCTTGGTTTTGTCAATTATAGGCTAACTGGTTTTAAATAAAAATGGCAAATCATATGGTTTTGGAAGACCTCCTCTTAGGGCTAATTTTACAACCAAAAGTAAAACTCCAGATTAAACCATAGTTTAAACTTCAGTTTAATCTTTGGATTAATCCATCGGTAAACAAGTTGCTCAATTTGATAAGTAGGAGTTAAACCACGGCCATGAAGAAAGACTACATTTTCTTTACATACATAGGTTTGAATATTTTAACCAAAAAGTCTGGTTGCGCGACTTGATAAAAATCAGTCAAGTAGTTTTTGAGATATCAGCGTTGGTTACAGACAGACATACAGCCAGACGACACAAAAAAAATGTTCAAATTTGTCAAAAAGATATACAGTATATATATACGTGTGTGTGTGAGCTCGATGTGAGAATAAAACTTGCTGGTCTGTGGGATGTTCCAACTCTTGTCGAATTTCCTTGCGCCCAATTTCGCATATCTCTTTAGATAATTCAATATCGTCGGACTCCTCCAAAGGATTTGTTCTTCATCCAGTTGATCAAAAATAAATTTTAAGTCATTGATCATAGCGATTTCACTAAATATTTACAGTCTTTTTACCAAAAACAAATATTTAATAACTTTTTTGAGGTTAGAATCTTTAGGTAACTATTAAACTGAAGTTTAACAAACACCCAGACCGCCGGTGACGGTTAAACCGAAGTTTGTTGGTAAACTGCATCTATAAAACGTAAAAAAGTCGACATCTGTGGTTTAAACTGAGGTTTGACGTTTAACTATGAGTTGTAAAATTGCGCATTAGTGTAGGTTGCACTGGTGCGCAACTGGTTCGGTTTTTGTGTTCCATTGACAGGCACTTTTTCAGTTTTCTTCGCTGCTGAGTAGTAGCAGCAAAAATAAAAACATCGAAATATGGTTTATAAAAGGGTTGCGTCTCGCGATTTTATAAATAATTGCAACAGAAAACAAAATCAAAATTTCAATACGAAAATGTGAGGTTAACGGTTTGCCAGTTCCGCTGTTGCAGTCGTGTTCCATTGAAACTGCACCAGTGCCAGTCGTGTTCCATTGAAACAGCACCAGTGCCATTTTTTTACAGCACCGGGCTAGTGTCAGTGCGAAACTGAAAACAGGCGAGTGCGTAACTGGATTTTACAATGGAATTTACTATTAGTGTAGGCAGCCTCATAAATTGTCTTTTAAGTGTCATTTATCATCTAGAGCGAATAAAAAGACGCTTAGAAAAATACACTCCTTAACCTCCTTCCCTATTTAGTTTAAGGTTTAGGTCCATATACCATTCTATGAGTGTCTACCCTGTTGTTTTGTGGTATGAATAGCAGCCACCTCCTTGCTTAATAAACTGTGTACTATATACAGTCCGTTCCATTTTTATTTAGACAAAACCTAAGCACAATGACCCATTGAAAAAAACCAGATTTGAAAGTTGACAGAAATCTAAAAGCCCAAGTATATTTATAGGACACTCAGAAACATTTTTTTACCATGGGCACAACCTATGACAGGGGAGCCCAAAATAACTGTTAAAGTTTGGCATATAATATTAAAAAGCAGGCAAACCATGGCCGATTGTGATTAACAAGGTGTCAATTCCTACTAAGTTGAGCAAGCTGAATCTAAAAATGCTAACCATTTTGACAGTTGTCAATTCCTATCAAAATGATGGCACGTATTTTTTTTAGTTTTTGATATTTTGTGACATGCGATATAACCTTTTATACTTTTGTCGGAACCCTAAGTTCAAAAATTGAATTAAAAGTGACATCTGTGATGACCTGTCATTTGTTTTAACCATTGTTTTTAACTAAAGAAAGTGTCCAGTTTGGCTTTTCTTAAATATTCAAATAGTTTATTAGCAATAAATAAAAGTCAAAATCTATTTACAAGGGACAGATTTTGACATCTGTCAATGCCTGTTTCTGAGTCCAAAAATTGAAAAAAAAGTGACAACTGTGTCCAATTGTGACATGTGATATGACCTTTTTTACTTTCCTGATATCCCTAAATACAAAAATAAAAAAAAGTGACAGCTGTGGGGACCTGTCATTTTTTTTAACTAAATAAATTGTCTAATTTAGCTTTCTTTATTTGAAAACAGTTTATTAGCTATAAACACAAGTGACAATCTATTAACAAGTGACATATTTTGACATATGTGAATGCCTGTCAAAATTACGGCATCTATTTTTTTAGTTTTGATATTTTGTGACATGTAATATCACCTTTTTCACTTTCGTGATATCCAATGAAAAATTGACATGACTCAAAATATAAACTATTTAAAAATATGATATCAGTTTCAGAAATAACACTTTTATAGCGAAATAACAAAAGATTTTTCCTGCTCAATTTTCTGACAGGTTCGATCAACTGTCATTTTATTTGACAACTTTAAAGTTGATTCTATATCAGTGAAGTGATGACAATGACATATGCTAAAAAATTCGTCTATCCTTTTTTCAGGATTTGACAGTTTTCAATAAATGTCACTTTTAAATCGATTATTACTTGTATTAGTTATTAATAAACTGTTTTCAAATTAAATAAAAGCTAAATTGAACATTTTTTTTTGTTAAAACAAATGACAGGCCCCCAAAGCTGTCACTTTTAATTCAATTTTTGGACTCAGCATTCCAACAATCATAAAAGGTTATATGACATGTCACAAAATATCAAAAACTAAAAAAAATAGGTGCCGTAATTTTGCCAGGAATTCACAGCAGTCAAAATGGCTAGCATTTTTAGATTCAGCTTGCTTAAATTAGTAGGAATTCAAATTGTGGAAGTAGTCCATGATGGTGGAGTTGATAATTAAATCAAATAAAAAAACCCGACATGTTTCGGCAGTTTAGACTACCATCATCAGGGGCTCTGAAAAAACCCAAAGAAGAAGAAATAGACTTATTGTCTTATGAAAAGTTGTAGCAAAGAATAAAGTTACTCATCCTTTTATTTAAGTGTTTTTTATATTATTATTATTACCTATATATTTATACAAAGAATTGATTAATTTTGTTACCAATTTGTTTTTTCTATACCTCTAAGAACTTAACTTAATTTAAAAGGATAAGTTACCTTTCATTAATTCTTTATTATATATTATTCGGCCATACTGCTCTAATGGAGCTCAAACTAGGGTAAGCGAATTAATTTTTTTTTAATTGTAATATTTTTTTAAAGATATTAATGAAAAGTAACTTATCCTTTTAAATTAAGTTAAATTCTTAGAGGTATAGAAAAAACAAATTTGTAACAAAATTAATCAAAAAAAATATATAGGTAATACTATAATAATAAAAAAAACACTTAAATAAAAGGATGAGTAACTTTATTCTTTGCTACAACTTCTCCTAAGGCAATAAGTCTATTTCTTCTTCTTTGGGTAATGGTTTTTTAAAGAATTAATGAAAGGTAACTTATCCTTTTAAATTAAGTTAAATTCTTAGAGGTATAGAAAAAACAAATTGGTAACAAAATTAATCAATTCTTTGTATAAATAGGGGCAGGCTCGGGGTAGGGCAAAAAGTGCCCAGGGAGGCCTACTTGCCAGGCTTCGCGCCGCCCCTTCTCTACTACTACTTATTATTTGCTACAACTTTTCATAAGACAATAAGTCTATTTCTTCTTCTTTGGGTTTTTTCAGAGCCCCTGATTATGGTAGTCTAAACTGCCGAAACATGTCGGGTTTTCGTATTGAAAAATAAAATTTAGTGGAGAAAGACCATATTTGTTTGATTTAGTAGGAATTGACACCTTGCTTTTTTCGGCTCCCCTCCTATTTAACATACTAAAACCTTTATAACAAAAATTATCAACACAAATGATAAAAGTAAAACTAAAGAAAACTATGCGGCACTGGCCCAACTGCCTTTTTAGGATGAAACAAAATAACCAAAAGTCCAGTCGAAAATTCTCGCTTACAGTTAACGTCAATTAAATCTGTGTAAACTTCGGGCGTAAGTTACTGTAGTATCATATTGTTTTAGATTCAAATCACCAGCGTGGGGATGCAGCAGTACAACAATATGGACGAGGCCGGCCCACCTCCGTTAGTGCTGCCTTTGATCTACGACGTGCCTGGCAACGTGACTCAATTGGCGGAGAAACGAGAATACGGATCGGCTGCGTTGTCCGCCGCCAATCAGATGTTGAAGCATTTCAGTCAGTTCCAGGTAGGGACCAGATTATATTCACAGGCATATTTTTAAGAGGGTTTGCTACTGCTCTTCCTTGGAAACCACACGAAAATATTCGCATACCAGTACTTTCGTGTGCCAAATAACTTAATTTTTTACATATGTCTCTTTCTATATCGTGTAGAGAGAGAAGACATACACACAACTCGCTTCGCTTTCTTCGGTCAACTGTCATCGCGTGCGGTAAGATATCACTTTTCGCACTTGTTTGGCAATAGTTATTCACCTAACAAGTGCGGAAAATGATACTTTTCCGTACGTACCGGTGTTTGCCTGAACGACGTACCGTAAGTCTGGAAAATACGCTTTCTGCACGCCTACCGCGCAACATTTTTCCTACGAGCGAGCGTGAAGAAAATTTAAAACATCTTGTTTTACATGATTTTGTGAAATAAATTTTTCGAACTGAATTTGTTTTTTGCGTGAGTGAAAATTTTTTGCGTGTCTGTAAAGACTTTCCGCACAGCCGGCGGTAATATTTTATTTACGCTTGTAGGAAAATGACTATTGTTGCATATTTTTTTAGTCGGTTTATTTTTTTTAAAGTTTTTTTTTTATAGTGAAGGGCTTTTCTTTTAAGATATTTAGACCTTTTAGTTTTTTGTGAAAGTGGAAGAGGTCGAATTGGAGCTCTCCTGAATTGAACAAAAATAATTATTATATTCACTTGAGCCGTATTTTTGAAGTTGGTGGTTAAAAAACTCCTCCATCAAGAGACTAAGAAATTTTAAAGCAATGTATTTTTATTTTCAAAAATAGGCAAAAAAGTGCTTTTCAAACCCACTTTATTTTCATTGATTTTTCAACAGGTAAACATGGCCGAGTGCTCAATATTTCCCGCTCTACGGGACCTCCTGACCAAATTCGCCCCGCCTACGGAGCCCCAACAGCAGGGCGGCCCTGCAACACCGGGCGGAGGAATGCAACAAATCAGGTCGCCCGCCATGCCAATGCCCGGACAGGCCGGAAACCCGGGCTCGTACCCGCCCCACATGCAACAGATGCAAGGCATGATGGGCACGCAATAATATCGGTCGTGCTAAACAGTTTATTTATTGTAATAATTAATTATTAGTGCGATGTCCAATTCCACCAAAAAGTTAAGTGGCCAGCGGCAGTGCTTTCCCTAGAAAACATCATCTTCTTAAATGTAATTTTTGATTTGTAGGAATAACAGGATTTTCAGTCCAAATGTAAAACTAATTTATTATAAAACCAAGCTTTCGGAACGTTTTGTTCCTTCTTCTGGGCTAAAATTAAATAAAACAGAAATAACATTCAGAACAACATTAAGAACATCCATAATAATTTTGTTTTTAATAGTCAAATGGTACATATACCTTTCTTCGTTCGTTTTCTCTTCATACATTTGTGATTTTGAAGTCGTTTTTATTTTTTGATGAGTAAAATGATAATTGTATAAATATATAAAATTGTAGAACTTTTAAGATTTTTTTGGATCTGTTTTTTTTACTTTTTTAACCCGGGAAAAGTCGCGTTAAAAAAATTAAGCAGATGGTCGCGTGTTAGATTTGACCTAACATTTATAATTTTTGAAAAAAAAGTAAGGTGACCTAAAAATCTTTTATCTTTACTACAAACAATTAAACTACGAAATAATAGCTAACATATTTTTTATTTATTTGCATAACTTATTGATCTAAATCTCCATTGGTGCTTGTCAATATAGTTGTCATAGTATGCTCTATACAAATTGGAGATTCACATGTTCAACAGCATTGCATCGTAAATCGATTTTTCCCAATATTTGCATCGCATTTTGGGCTGTTCATTTTGTGGTGCTGCAGAAATCAAATGGGTATTATTACCCATAACGACAGCAATTTTTCTTCGTACTGGTAGAGGTGAAATGTTGGTAATGAAGCGCGGCCTGTTAAATGGGAGGGCATTAATTGTTTTAAAAGTTCCATTATATACTTTCTGTTTGATGTTATTTCATCTGTATTAGCTTTATAAATTATTTACCGGTTTTTTGAAGAATGAGCATCACTTTCCACCATAATGCTAAAAAGTACAATTTTTAGAACAACTACTCATTAAAAAAAGATTAGATCTCAGCTAACGCTTTGCTCATACGTTGCTAGTCGCGTGTTAGGTCCAGACTAACAAGTGCCTGTAACTCAGTTAAACGTTAAGCCACCCCCTTCCACCTGCACAAGTACTTAGAAGGGGAACGGCTTAAGGCATACCTAGACAGCCTTTAAATCAAAACAAAAAATGTTAAATTATATGACAGAAGTATAAATTGTCTTAAATGAAGTTTAAGCGTCCTGAATTTGATAATATTGCGAACCAACTAGTAAAATTTTTAAATTAGGTTTATAAAGTAAGTAAGTATGAATAAATAATACTTAAATCTTTCATGTCAGATCTGATGTTCATTGAATTTTCCTGTTTTTGTATTTCTACCATTTCTAAAAATAATCTTTTTTCTAGGTTTCTTTCTTTGTGTTATGTTGTTGTAATTAGGATTATGGTGAGTTTCTATAATGTGTTTTGAAATGGCTGTAGTATCTTTTTGTAATCTTATATCACTTTTGTGCCCCGACATGCGATTTTTTATTGTTTGAGACCCAACTAGCAATTTTTAGTTGTGCAAGTTGTAAAAATTAGAATTGCACTAATTTTAAACGTTGTTTTACAGATAAAGAATAGTTATCATGGCGACGGTCGACTATTATACGACGTCTAAACGTTTATCACAACTTCAGTCGCCATCACAACTATTTATGACCGTCTATTGTATTTATTTTTTAACAGTATTCCTTAGTTGTGAAGGCGCCGACTACAAACCGGTGTGTGCTAAACCAAAAATTGATCAATTTACTCCACGTTTTCTGCCCGGTTTGTTGGAGACGCGGGCGCGCCTGTTTTCATCTAACCAATTTTTCTGTTATGTTTGCAACAAGCCAATTTTGGAGCACTGCTGTCTGTCATACAAACGTCAATTAATTCAGTAAAAATAACTAAGAAGTGTTTTGTAAAGTTTCTATTAGTTTTGTTTGAACATTTTGCACTATGAAAAGGAACAAATGGTATAAATATTCTTCGATATTTTGACATGTGACAGCTGTCACTGAAGGTGATTCCCCAGTGTGTCAGAAAAAAGGGGAAGGTCCTGTGTAAACAACAAGGACGGAAATTAAGTGAGCAGCAGAAAGCCAAACTGTGGAGCAATTTCGATTGGGTAAAAATTGAGGCGTGTTCGCGTCTTTAAGTTAGGGGATCCGTTCAAAACACAGTTAAGTAGTTAAAGCAGTCGAGACATAGAAACTAATAAGTGCCGTCATGATTGATTGTTAAAACCATTGTATGCTAATTTGTAAACAAACATTAAAAATTATTTTTTTGCTTTTTTCTACAATAAACTAAGATCTTTTTGCATATAAAAATCCGTATTTTGTTCTTAGGAATCCTAAGCAACATCTTTAGAGGATTTTCGAAGCGATTTTTAAATATAAAATCATCTTAATCGAGGGCGCGCTTGTTTTTTTAGAGCTACGAACTGTAAATTTGACAGTAAACTACCGTCTGTTTATATATTTTGGTATTGGTTCGCATGTTATGATAATGCAAAACATGATATATGACATAGAATATCATTTTATTTTAATAATATTATGGTGTTAGAAATAGTTTAATTTGTAGTCGAATAGTGTATTTATCATTTTACGTAATGAATAATATTTTGAACAAAACAAAACCCATTGAACTATTACTTCAACTGTAGTAGCGATCGCGACGTTGACTCAACCAAAAAAATCATCCACCAAATTGGTGCAAAAGTGGGTGGTATTTGAGTAAAAGTAAACGTTGCGACGCAACGTTGGCACGCGGTGCACAACGTTGAGACGTCGACAAATTGCTAGTTGGGGAGGTTTGTCCAATATAGGTTAGTGTACAGTTATTACAAGGTAGTTCATACACAACATTAGTATGTAAATCTTGTTCATCTTATCTTTGAGTTTTGTGTTTAAATTACCTATTGTTTTAGTAATTTTAAATGAAATTTTAACTCTATTTCGTTTATAAATAAATTTGATATTTTTTCTGAAAGATTTTGTATGTATGGGATTGAAGAAATGTAATTTTTGAAATAGGAAAAAATTACTTTAGATTGTATTAAAAATGTTAAAAATTATTTTAAATATCAAGCCCATAACAAATGCGCCTTTACTCAAACCGAGTCACAGCAGAAAGTCTTCCCGCGTGTCGTCTGCGCGCGACTTTTCACTACTCTAGAAAAATCAATAAAAGCTATATATATATATATACTATCCCAGCTGCTAGGTTGTCTGTAGCCTGCAGCCATAATACGCCGGCAGCAAAACAGAAGATCCAATTTCAATTACCACTTTTTTTATTAAACGCAAAAATCGAAAAAAAAGAAAATAGTAAACGGAGGGGGGGAAATTCCTTCTCCAATTGACGCGCCTGCTGGTTCGAGAACTACAAGCGGAGTCGGAAGTTAGGATTTGATTTACCACAACTCTCTAAAATTCTGTCACATTCTAACGGCCCGACTTTCTTTGGTGCAATTGGACATAAGAACGTTAGTAGTACATTCTTATAATCAAACAAAAAATGTACTCTATTCCAAGTCTCCGGACCAGTTTGACAAAACATTTGCTGTCATCAAAAATCAGCTGATGACAGTTTCGGTAATTTGGTTGTACCCCAGATGAAAACTGAATTCAGAAAATAATTGTTTACTACTTTGTTATACACGGAGTCCCAAAAGTTCCACCTTAATATCTCCAAAACCAAAAGAGGCAGAGAAGTAAAATTTCACATAATTAGATGGTTTACAAAAAAGTATCTTTATGGATGCTAATCATCGCTCCCGTCATTAAGGAGGCGGAGCTAGGGCGGCGACGATACTTTTTTTTAATGAGATACTCCATATATTTTGGAAAATATAAATAGAGCTTTTCCTTCTGTTTCCAAAAATACCTAATATTTTTCCTTTTTCTCTAACGGTTTTTAACTAAATTGAGAAAATAATCTCCATAAGACCAATGAGTTATACAAGAAAACAGATGGTTCTTTGTCTAAATTATTGCTCTTATTTAAAAGTTTTTCTCATTTTATTTAAAAACCGTTGGAGAAAAAGGTAACATATTAGGTATTTTTGGAAACAGAATGAAAATCTCTATTCAAATTTTAGAAAATATACAGGGTATCCCATATAAAAAAAATTATTGTCTCCGACCTAGCTCCGCCCCCTTAATGAATGACAATTAGCATCCAAAAAGATACTCTTTTGTAAACCATCTATATATGTGAAATTTTACTTCTCTGTCTCTTTTTGTTATGGAGATATTAGGTTGAACTCGGATTTTTAGGACACCCTGTATATTCAAACACTTAAACCAAACAAGAATTCAATAATTTTAACAACACACGAAAATATAAAAAAAAATTGGTATCCCGATCTTTGGTGGCCATCATGAATTTGGTCCGCAGAATTTGGAATGAGCTGTAGGCGGACGTTTTTGTCCGACATTTTGAATATTGTAAATAATAATTTTTGTAATTTTATTAGTTTTTAGATTTTAGTGCTAAATGGAGTTTTTGTAAAATATAAAATAATATATAAAAATATTTTATGTCCGACTATATTTACACCAAACTGTTAGTGAGCAACCCGTCACACCCCTAGACTTTTTTAATGTCTAGTCAATCCTTTTTCCTTATTAAACATTAGAGTAGTGATTTTATTATCATTTATAAAAGAAAGTCTTTTATAAATTGTAAAACAAAGATATATTTTTTAATTAAAAAAATATATTAAGAGAAAATAGGTTTAAAACACCACCATAAACATAGCGAGCCCAGCTCAAGTCCAGAAAGTCCAAATTTTAATAATTCCAGAATTACGTTCTTTTTATGTACTAATTTCGTCCCCTTTTTAAAGTTTAAAACCTAACAAACCCAACCTTTAAATAAAGGTTAAAAATATCCGTTAAATATCTCAGAATTATATGCTCCATGGAAATATAAAAAAAGATAAAAATTATTGTATTAAAAAAAATGTTGTGGGCTCTGCACAGCTTTATATAAACCCAGCAGGCCCAACCTTATATAAAGGTTAAAAATATTCATTAAATATCTCAGAACTATGTGCTTTTTATGTGCTCCATGAAAATAGAAAAAAAACTTAAGATTTTGTACCTTTTTAGTGATTAAAAAAAAAGTTAAAAATCAAGTTTTTTTTTATGGATCTCATAAAAAGCACATCATTCTGAGATATTTAAGGGATATTGTCAACCTTTAAGGTTGGGCCTGCTAGATTTATATAAAGCTAGCGAGCCCATAACATTTTTATTAAAAATCTCTAAAAAAGTAAAAAATCTTTAGTTATTTTCTATATCCATGGAGTACATAAAAAGCACATAATTCTGAGATATTTAAGGGATATTGTCAACCTCTATTTAAGGTTGGGCCTGCTGGGTTTATATAAAGTTAGCAAGCCCAGAATTTTTTTTTTTTAAATAACTAAAAAAGTTAAAAATGTTTATCTTTTTTATATTTTCATGGAATACATAAAAAGCACATAATTTTAAGATATTTAACGGATATTTTTAACCTTTAGCGAGCCCACCTTTTTTTTAAATTTTCATAGAAACTCGAAGAGCGCAAAAATTTTTAACTGGATACGAAATTAGCACATAAAAAGCACATAATTCTGGAATTATTAAAATTTGGATTTTGTGAGGTGGGCTTGCTAGGTTTATGGAGGTGTTTAAAACCGGATTTAATTCATTAATTAGTAAAATACTATTAGAGTTTTTAATATTCGATATATTCAAATAATGTTTACAGTAAAAAATATATCGTGCGTTGCGTTTGCCCTCGCAACATAGGACTCGTAATTCAATTTTTGTCGCGGTATCTTTTTCGAATTCTAAAAGTTTATACGAAACAAGATTTCTTGAAAAAGTTTTTCATATTTGCTGGTATTTTGATTAGTTTGTAAAATGTAGTGTGTATAATATTTGTAAATTACTATGGTGTACCAAAGGGTTTTCATTCGTCTTGAAGTTAAACCTTTAGCTAATAGTTATCTTCCGTATTTTAAAGCCGTAGGTTTTTGGACTGCAGTCAATTGAAAAATATTAGAAAAAACTGAAAAACTTAAATATGGAGGGCAGGTATGATGATGATGGGTGGTTCTATAAACTAAAACAATTTGACAGGTGTCAATAGGACACATTTTTGAGCTTTTAACAGTTTTGTAAAATTCCAATTTTTCAGGATTATCCTTAAAAATATATAAGTCGCCGTACCTATCCCGTGTTACACCCAGTATATTGAACATCCCTATGTTGCATAGCTAAACGCAACAGACGGTATGTATAAAATGAACATTAGCCAACAGCAAGTCTCTTAACAAAACAGAAAGAAATCTCATAATTGTTTTGGTTAAAAAAAATTATACACTTCCCAGACGCAACATTGTCTGTAGAGGCAAAAATATAAAAGAAAAATAAAATAATTATAAAAATATATTTTTACACTTTTAATACAACTTATAGATTATAAGTTAAAAGCGGCTTAACAGCAGACCATTATAAAACAGTAATTACTTAAGTCTAACACAAACATTTTTTTCCTGTAGTTGTGGTGACACTCAGTATTCCTTCATATTCGAAAAACGAGTACATACATACCTTATAGCGTATTCGTTTACGGTTTTATATGAAAACAAGAGACAGTTATATCTGTTTTGCATTAAGTGTCTCATTGGAATACGCTATTAATATGTTAACTATTTCTCAAAAACAACTTGCATTTTTCGTAGTGCAAATTCCGCAGTTAGGGCTGGCTCGAGATAAAACTTAAATGTGAAGCATTTCTTTGATTATTTTTTTAAATAAAAATTAGGCATTACTTAAGTTTGAATTTGTCTGATCCTGGTTTCACCGCAACGCAGCGTATAAAAACGTTTAAAAAAACAAGTAATTCATAATAATAATACATCAGTCTTTTCCAATAACTAGGTAACTTCAAAACTGTAAACAACACGAGTTTTTATAGTCTTTAGATTATTTTGCAACTTAAGATTGATGTCAGTAGGACGGAAAAAAGCTAAAAACGCGAAAATGACGTCTTGAATAAAGCTTGGCCATAGGAAATATCATAAAATACTTAATCGGTGTTTAGAATGTGCTTCCACAATAAACTTAAAATTCCAAGGTTTTACATTCTAAACACCAATTAGGTTTAAACTGGGTTTAACATTACGGGGCAATTGGCCCTTAGTATGTCATGTTTTGTCAATAAGTTTGACACTTGGAAAGAGGTCTAAAACATTTATTTTTACGAAATATGAAGGCAAAAGATCTTCTGAACACATTATGGGACGAAAACTTATTTGGTCAAACTTTTATTTTACAACCTTGAGACGTCATTCATGCGTTTTGACAAATTTTTTGATTTCCTTCACTCTGCGAAAACAGAAATGACGGTTGCCGTTAAGTACCCACAACTAAACGTTTTTAATCACAGAAAAGTCGAAAATACATTCTTCTTTCTTTGCGTTTTAACTTTTTCAATATTTTACCCTATTTTTAACAATATTTGTTAGAGGTGTACAATAAAAAATAAAATATAAACTCTAATCCCAGAAAAAGTTTGATGGACTACGTCAATCCGCATAGCCATCTTTTTCTTTTTATCCAGCTTAAAACAGCATTTATTTTTGTAGTTTGGTAAAATTTTTATTTTCATTTATTTTATGTCCACATTACCAAGCAATTCTCATAATCTACGCAACGTGTGTTCACAAAAAATACCCTTTTTTTCGCCAACTAGAATCTAAATCGAATTTTACGAAAATGAGATAAATACTTTTCGAGACATTGGTGGCAAAAACGTTTCTACGCAACCCGCAACATATTAATGCCAAATTTGACAGAAGAGATGTCAAATGTTGAAAAAGTTATCTCTTTGTATTTCTTTTCACACTGTACCATACTGGGTGATTACATAAAAGATCAACTCAAAAATAAGTACAGGGTGATTCACCATATTCACCATATTTCCCTCCTTATTATTAAAACTGGAAAAAGTTTTGTAACATACTTACATAAAAATTAGCAGTTCTAAAATTTTGATATTAACTTCTTTATTTTAAAACCATGCATTTTTTTTTAGAGTAAAAAGAAAAATATGGTGAAAAGAATTACACTTGTGTTGTTAAACAAGTAAACATAGTTCAGTTGGTTTTTTGTTCAACACGTTACTCTTATGGCAACTTTTTTATCAGTTTGTCTAAAGATCGTTTAAGAAAAACTTAAAATATTAGATATATCAGAAATAAGAAAGAAGAAATCTATTGAAAAAATACAGGGTGTTCCGGTCAAAATAAAAAAGTTAATATCAAAATTTGACATATGCAGTGAAAGTTTTGATAACTATTGTGAACGTCACTTGAAAGTCTATAAAAAGTCATGCAACTTATGTGTTTAAAACTTATTTCTAGCTCCAATAGTACTGGAAGGATCACCTTGTACACGGTCATCACTCCCTTACTCGATTTTGGTAATAAGTATAAAATTTCCTGTAAAATGATATCGCACATGATATTTAATTTTTATTTTTTTAATAGTTATTATTATTTTGTTTATTCTTAATTTTTTATTATTTTCGTATTTATTTTTACTGCTTACTTTTTACGAAAAACGAAAATAAAATGTAATAAAAAAAATAAAAAACAAAAAAATTATTAGGGAAATAAAAAAAACAATAACAATATAAAAAAACAAAAAATAAAATATTATGTGCGTAGTATACACCAAAAAGAAATGTTTAACAATAAAAAAGTTATAGGCAAAAAATAGCTCAAAAATATAAACTCAAAACCCCAAAATCTCCACGAATTTGGACCACCCTGTACATATGAAACGTCACGGTACCGTAGTGCTTAAATCTCTGAAACCGCGTAACGCAGGACAAAACCGAGCAATTTAACTGTCAAATAAAAACTTAGCTGTGGTTATAGTCGAGATTAAACCCATTTGTATTGACGTCATACTGACAGCCAAGAGCGTATGTTCCCTAAAATGTATTTTGACAACAAACTGACATATTTATGTTATCGATTGACACTGACGGAAAATATGAACAATATGATCAGGCACCAAAAGTTTGTCGTCGCCGCTGTTTGAAATATATTAAGGCCACAAAAACGGCATAGATTTGACAAAACTGCTTTGCTGTTTTTGGGTCAATCTTTACCGGACAGAATATCGGAAACGAGAAAACGGAATCTGTTGAAATTTGGCAGGAATGTTTATGTTTGAATTCCTCACAATCGTATCCAGACAGTTTTTTGTTGGACTCTCTCATTCCCGAAATAAAATAAACACGGCTAACGATAGTCAAAAATCTTACCTGGCTTTTTGTTTAGCCACGTCGATAATACAGAAATCTGTAACAACAATTTTTGGGTTTTTTTCATTTTTTGAAAAAAATACACCAAATTTTGAAAAATCCTTTGGATACGTTTGTAGATTTTTATAAATCCTATTATCTGGTAACTAAAAAGTTATGGTTTTTTCCTTATAAGCAAGATTCTGAAACGCCAAGGTCACGTAATTTGGTAGAACCAGGGAAACTGAGTGAGTTCGATTGGAGTATTGGAATTCAGGTTCCGCATAGTCACCGGCCACTTTTCTAAGGCTGGACTTCCATAAGCTTTTCTTCCGCGCGGATTTTGAAATTTGACCTTGCCTGTCAGTGAGTGAAACAGTGACAGAACTATTGGCACCTTCACTAATGGAAGGCTAGTCTCACATATGGTGTTCGCACCGTGTTCTGAACACTGCACGATCTCACTATTTCATTAGTGATGCCACCTATTGTTGATCTTTCAAAAAAATAGCAAAGCAGTGTTGTCAAATCTATGCCGTTTTTGTGGCCTTAAACAAAGATAAACAGAAATGACGTCATTACAAATAGGTATAATTTCGATGTTACTTTCCTCGAAAAGAGAAGATCACTAGATATCACAGACCCAAACGAAACGCAATTAAAGCCGAGCACGAGTTTAATGACTTTTGGCGCCACTGTCCGACATGCAGATAACTACGTTTTGCGCGTCCTGTATTAACGGCCTGTCCATGTGGACGTCGTCGCTGGAACTGTCCGTGGCGTTGCCGAGGCTTTGTCGTTCTTCGAAGGAAATGATCGAAGTGGCGGGTTGTAGCTGGCATAGGACGATGTTTTTCGTTTCCTGTGAGATCGAATACATAACATTGTTAGGGAGTTATTGAAGAATGCCAGACAGTTATTTGACGTTGACTACGAGTATGCAATAGTGGTTGGTTTTAAGGCCGCCATAAGAAGATTATTTGTGGAAAATAAATAGTACAATGACCTCCTTATCCTTCCTTTTTTTTAACTTGTGTTTTTTGCTGGTTTGTATTGATGGGGTTTTGGTACATTTTTAAAAAATATGATTTTTAAAATTTAGACACAAAAAAATTAAGCCGTTTTTAATTAAATTAACGGAGACAAATGCTTAATATAGCTTACCTTAATCAACGGCACAGTTGGCTTATCGACCAGCGCCTCGTTCGACACCTCGACGATGGTCTTGTCGTCCAAACTTTGACTCTGCGGCTTGCGCTCGTCGGTCGAGTGGAAGAACTGCGAACGCAGCATGGCCGCCTGCGAAGAGTATTTGCGGGGCGCCGGCTTGTTGTCCTCCATGTCTATGTATATGCTGTCATTGGAGAGGGTGTCTTGTAAAGGAGATGCCTAAAGTGAATGAGGTTGTAATAATTCTCTGTCTAACACACACATACTTCACACTTAGCGATAAGAAACTATCCACCATTTACTTTTTGAATGTCCACTTTACCAAACCTTACGAGTTGGTACATACTTCATGGATCCAGATCGCTTTTACCACGCCATCACTAATTTGAACCCTCAAAATGCTAAGGCAATTGCAAATACTGTAATTGGTATCCTGAGACTTCGGGCCTTCTTAAGGAATGAATAGGTAAAACTTTAAGTAGATCTCCAAATTTATTTTTTAAACTTATTTTTTAATGTTTCTTCTTTTTAAGATATTTTATTTTTCTATTCTATACACATACCTGGGAGACTCTACATTACATAATCCAATTTTTTTTCTCTTTAGCAAGTAAGGAACCCTTGTTATAGAAATATTACAATTTTCTAGAAACAATAAAGAATTGAATTGAATTGAATAAAACGTAGATTGAAAAGTTAAATCCAAATTTTGGCCACAGCCACAAAAGTTATGAATTTTTAGAGTAAGCCTTCCGGTTCGTGTGACCTACGGCATCCATCTTGGATTGAATCATATGTTAGACAAGAATCGCTAAAAACGCTGCCCAAACTTTCACAATTCATTATTTAAACTTCTATAATTAATTTTTCCATCTCCATAAATAAAAGACGGTTTAACTCTGGTCCTAAAGATACAGTTACTGCCGATGCTGGCCTTCTCGCCCTGCGACGAAGCGCGCACGAAACTGACATTGTAAACGACAAAAACACCTATTTATAGGGTTGCCACAAGATTCCCTAGATAAAATTCCCTTTTCTTTATTCCGCTTAGTAAATAGAGAAATATGTAGTTTATATTGAAGCTAAAATAATTTTTGACACATTGGTTGACACATGTTAAAAAAACTAGTGCGTTAAATTTCTTTTTTAACAACCTTTACAAAAAGATGCCACAAGTGGTACCTTCTTATTAAAAAAAAAATAATTGGTGGGCCCTGGGAAAGTCCGTAAAAAATCATTAAAGATTCGCTTTTATCTTTTTTTAATACCTCTTTTCTAAAGCCGCTAGAAGCATCGTTCCGTTTCAAGAATTCATCCTGTATATTAGGTACAAGTGAATCTCAACCAGGTCAAAAATATCCGAAACATTCAAGGATTCTTAACAAATTTCCCGACTTTTTCCCGGATATTTCCGATCCCACCCAATTCCCGACCTTTTCCCGGATTTCAAGGATTGTGGCAACTCTGTATTTAGTAAAAATGTGGAAGTTTGCAACCTATCTTTCCCAAAGATGGCCTAGCTCTGGCCCTAAAGCTACAGCTACTGCCAATGGAGACCAATGGTGATCTTCTCGCCGTGCGTTGACGTTTTAGTTTTTTTTTTTTAAATTTGGAGGTTTAAAACATACCTTTCTCACAGTCGATCTGGCTCTGACCCGAAAGCTACAGCTACTGCCGATACGCCCTGCGATTAAGCGCCCACGAAACTGACGTTGTGATCGAAAAAAAACACCCAGTTACTACAAATTTGGGGGTTTGTGAAACCTACCTTTCCCAAAGACGGCCTAGCTCTGGCCCTGAAGCTACAGCTACTGCCGATGCTGGCCTTCTCGCCCTGCGACGAGGCGCCCACGAAACTGACGTTGTCATCGAAACGAACACGTTCGGAGGTGCAGTCTTCTGTGGTTATGCAGCTGCATGAATCACTACTTGGTGGCTGAAAGATTAGAAGGTAAATTTGAAAAGCAATGACATTTGCAATTTTTTTTTTCTATTTAAAATTCTCTCAAGGGGATTGGGAATCGTTCATGAACAAAATGATGTAACAAGTAGCAGTTTTTTGCGAGCTTGCTATAGTTTCTATTGTTTTCTTTTTCTAAATGCATTTTGTCTGAGAGAGATCCAGCATAATACACCATACCAGGCCTGCCAGACCCGCCTGTAGAGGATGTTCCAAATTGGACACTTTTAGGGGGTTTAAGGTGTTTTCAGGGGAGATAAAAAAAATGGACCCCCCCCCTTGCGAGGTTAAGGTGAAAACCGCATTTTTATATTTCAAGCCATTTTCGAGCTATGAGGGCTTTTTGAAAAGTCTGCATTTTGGGTTGGGGTCTACTTTATTATTTCTAAAATTTTCTGTATAGTGTAAATAGCTTTTTTGTTTTCTTGTTGTCAGGCTTCCCTTTGGTCGGCGGCATCAAGTTGACCTACTTTAACGCAATGATTATCGAATTAATGTGGGCCGCGACTTACCTTATAATTAACTACCGATCCGGCTAGCGCTTTTAAGCTGGCCCCTCCATCGTCCAACGTTAGACTGGCGTTAACCGATTCGGTTAGGCTGCTTAGGCTAAACCTCTGTGCCGACGCCATGTCAGCCTGAACTTCTAAACGCTGCGCGGTTTGGTAGAGGCTTCCCGATAGGCCAACCTGAAAAACAAAACAAAAATCAAACTGGATGTTGGCTGAACTTTTCTTCACAAATAATTTTTGGCTCAGACATATGCCTTGTTTCGGTTTATTATTTTATGCAAAACAAAAACCGTCAAAATAAAAAAAAATCCAGGTAACTGATAAAATCATCTTTAATTCAAAATATCTTTTTAGTTTTATTGCGTTTTCCAAAAATTAAATTTTCCAATGCATTTCGTCAGTACACAAAGCAGGAAGACAAAGCTTTGAGTAAAGAATCTTGTCAAATTTTATAAAAAATAATTTCCAGGGAACTGATCAATTTTCTGGCAGAGCAATATTTTTTACTCTATTATTGACTTTTAAAGTCCAGAGTTTCTTCAACTCACCTTAAAAATACGTACTTAACGCTTTCGTACATTAACCAATGTTTGTTATTGACAAAAAACTTTTTGTTGACTTGATGCACAGGGGACTGATCACAAAATAGGGGAATACAAATGTTTTTTATTTTGTTTTAAATACAGTTTTTTTGTATTTATTTTTTTGGTTTTCATTTTAAGCAGATGTAATTTTTTTTTAATTAAAAACATTTTTTTTTAGCTTCCTATTGTATCTCCAGTGGAGATACGCCAAGGGGCTGATATGAAGCTGACTGACTTGAAGAAAAAGTAAATATTTTGTAAGAAAAAAAAATAATTAAATATCTTCTAGTTAAAAATTCATTTAAAAGATCACCAAGTTTACCAATTGTTGTAGAACTACCCAAGTTAAAATTTGCTTACCATACTAGCGCTCTCCCGATCGACTTCCCTGCTCAAGTGAGCCTGACTTCCCGATGCTAGGCTGAGACTCGGCTCTCCAATGCTAAGATTAGGCCCCCCGAATTTGGTGCTGACTGCGTCTACAGAGGCGGAGTCTGGAGCTCTAATCAAATAATAAAAAAAAACAGTTGTAGTAGGTATTATTAGCGACATGTTGGATATTGTTTTCAGCCAGGCAGTATTATAGCCGGTTGTATTTTAACACTGTTAACAGATACCCGTGCGCAACACCCATCAGATTTAACGCCAGCCGTAATAATGTTACGGCCTGACTTTAATGGAAGTTTTAAAATTGGATCCAGCCCTCCCTTATGTTGACATTTACAAAAATATAACTTCAAAACACAACCTTAATCAACCGTGACTTTCGGTCACTAATCATAGCCTATCAAGCTGTTGATAGTGGTTTCTCAGTCAAATCTCTTTTAGGTTAAAGTCCATCATATTATTAAGGACACATTAGACATTTGCTTCTAAGTGTGCTAATCGTTTTTACTATAAAGAAACAGGTTAATGTAAGTACTTTCAAAACTTTGCGTTTCAATCTATAGTTAGTAGTTATAAAGTAATTAAATCAAGCCAACCTTGCAAAATATTATTAACGCACAATTAACTAAGGGTCTATTAAGTATCGTGCCAAGTTTCATCACTTAATAATAATTTACAAGTTTTGAGCCCTTATTCTGCGGACTGTTCGGCGATGGAGCGCTGTTATCTCTAGTAGTCAATTTTTTTTCTCTTTAAATTTGGCATTGTTTTTGTCAGCAAACTTTCGGCACTTTCTAAGCAAATTTCAAGGAAAGATGGATTGACTTATTTTTTATATTTCCGACGGTTATGGTGACAGCGTTATAAGTACAGGGAAGAAACTTCTATCCACTGCTGATCTATTCTGACAACCGAACCGAGTTGATAGACTATATTAGTGACCGAAGGTCACGAATCAAGGCTGAATTAATTTACATTCAATAAAGTCAAAAATTTTAAGCGATTACCAAAATATTAACGGATTTCAACTTTCGACTAAAGTCAGTCACTAGGGAATTATTGAAATACGGCCGCACTGTATAGTAGAGCGTTAATAGACCATCAAAATTCGTGATACCGTAGGCCAAATCGGTTATTTTTCTCTCGTATCCAAAAATAACCGAACCGAAATACGTTACTTACGGAGGTTTAACGGGACTCGCTCGGTTATTTTTTGTAACAAACCAGATTTATTTATGTGCAAAAGTTGCAGCTGGTAAGTAATTTCTCTATTCTTTTGTTACTATAGATATTAAACAACAGCGGAGACAATATACAACCTTTGCATACTCCTCTTCTTATTTGGACCTCTTCAGACAGTTGGCCATCAACCTTTATTTGAGCAGTCTGATTCCAGTATAGATTAGCGATTATCTTCAGATTTCGGTCATCTAGACCACCTTCTTTTAGCGATTCTATGAGCTTTTCGTGTTGGACTCGATCAAATGCTTTCTCATAATCTATGGAATATCTCATAATCTATGGAATATCTCATAATCTATGGAATACTGGCACCGACACATCCCTAGCCCGCTGAACTAAGACTTGAATGTCAAACAAGGCCTCTCTTGTCCCGAACCCACCACGAAATCCAAACTGCGTGTCGCCCATAAAGGTTTCGCATTTTCCATAAATTCTTTTGTGGATAATCTTTAGAAATATTTTTAACATATATGGCTCATTAGACTGATTAGGCGGTAATCACTACCCTTGGTTGATTTTAGCCAGTCAGCAGGGATTTACCGCTACGATAAATCAAGTTAAAAAGTTTGACCAGCGTATTTAGCGAATCTTCGTTTTTTATTAGTTTTAAAACCTCAGTGGATACTTCGTCTTGCCCTACCGCTTTTCTGTTTTTAGCTGAAGATATTGCGTGTTTTACTTCCTCTGGTGTTATATCTATGCCTTGGTTTGAGAATTCTTCTGGCTGTTCGGATCGGTTATCGGTAAAGAGATGTTCTATGTAGCTACACCATTCTTTTAGTTTTTCTTTGGTATCCGGTATGATTTTGCCCTGATGGTCCACAAGGATTCCAGCTTGTCTTTTATTAAATAGTCCGGCCGCTTCCTTTATGCGTTTGTGTAAATTGAAAGTGTCATGTTTAGCATCTAGATCTTCTATTTCTTGACATTGCTGTGTTATCGAGTCTTGTTTTGCTGACCTTATCTTGTTTTTTATTGCTCTATTGATTTCATGATACTGATCGCTGCCTTTTTTACTCCGTCTTTTATCCATCAACTCCAGGATTTCATCGGTCATCCAAACTTTCTTTTTATTTCTTGTTTCATCCTTGCCTAAGAGTGTTGTGCTTTCGACTATGGCACCTTTGACCTTTGTCCAGACCCTAACTGCGTTTCAATAATTCCCTACTATTGTTGTAAGTTCGGCACTAATGATGGCAAGGGTATTCCAATAGGTTTCTAATT
This sequence comes from Oxystoma pomonae, assembly GCA_963921995.1. Lineage (NCBI taxonomy): Eukaryota > Metazoa > Arthropoda > Insecta > Coleoptera > Brentidae > Oxystoma > Oxystoma pomonae. The sequence continues at coordinate 21,598,226 of OY998165.1, forward strand.
AACCAATTTACCTTGACGGACTATCATCTGAAGTTTGCGATCCGCCGCAGCCTCCGTTTCGACACAAAGACACCGGAACAACCCCGTACACGTAGAAAAGCAAAATCGGAACTCCAATGCCCACTGCTAAGCCGGCTAGGAGGGGCGAAATCATCACCTGGAACAAAAAGAATATAAATTAGAGCACACGTTTACTTCATTCCAAATTTAATCGGCCCAGTTTTTTGACACTGACAATGAGAGTTCTATTTATTTTCTGTGTAAAAATGTGAATTGGACCAAAGGAAACTATAAAACAAGTTTCATTGTTTGCGATCCGAAATCAAGATGGCGACCAGAGATCAGGCTACCAGAATATTTAGGTTGGCTAAAACCAAATGCTTGTCAAGTCAATTTGGATTATGTTTATTAATAGGTTGCACCGCAAACCAGGTTTAACAGAACGGTGGAATTGATCCAAAAGTAAATTAAAAATGGATATTGTAATTTTGTTGATCTTTAATGGTGACCATGATCCTGATTTAAGCCTTGACTTTGATTTTAGCTACGTCACCTCCTCTCTTTGACGTCAGCCTTCTCTTAGTTTGACTGCTTGGAATTTGCTCACAGAACTGTAGGGTGCAAAGAAACATACTATTAAAAAGATAAAGCATCCAAAAAAGGTTCTCTAGTCGTCAAAAAGTCAAGTGGTGTGGTTAAAAAATAAACTTAAAATTCTACTTGTAAGCATTTCTAATAAAATTAATTATATACGGTTTTACAGTCCATTCCATGGTTATTTTTTTATTATTATTATTATTATTATTTACCTTTTATTGTTCGTTGTTTTTGTATCTGAAGCAAAATAATTAATATACTACTACTACACAGAGGATTGACTTAAACAAATAAAAGTACTATCCTTAGTATATTTGTTCGTTTGCAAAACCTTTAAAATGTTAAATGCAGATTAAGTAAAAAAATACTTAAATTTTGGGGAATAAAAAAGTTTACCCCTTTTACCATATATTCTGTAGTTATATATTTTTTAAACAAAAGCACAATTATATATATTTTTGTAATATTTATTTTAAGATCCAGTCCATCCATGGGTATTATTTTGTTATTATTGAATAGAAATTAAAAAATATATATGTATTTACCTTTTATTGCTCATTCCTGTTGTAGCAAAATAATTAATAAAGGGTTTAGTCAATCCCCTGGTTTCTAATGTTTCAATGAGTTGACATACTACACAGAGGATTGACTTAAACAACCACAAGCACTACCCTGGGTATATTTGTTCGTCTGCAAAAGCTTCAAAATATTAATGTTTCCCCTGCAGATTAAATCAGCAATTTTACAAAAAAAAAAAACACTTTTACCATACATTCTGTACAAAGAGTACTACCTGTAAAAACAATTTTTAAGACTGTTTGAATTAAAAAAGAAATGTTTAACTCACCATTTTAAAAAAGGCATCAGAAACGGTTACCATAACCGAAGACACCACAACTATCATAATAAAAACTCAGTTTTTCTAGTTTACGCCCAAATTTCATATAATTACTTTTTTGTGGGTCCCTTTGTAAAATGATTAGCATAAAGTACACTAAGAAAAATATACGCAGATAAGTTTTCAATTTCTGGTACAAAAATTATCATCAAGTTTAAATTTTCTACAAGGCTTCGAAAACGGTACACGCATATTAAAAATATCTAAACACCGCCTATGTAACCCAGTTGTAGCAGAGCCTAAATAAAGTTTTAATGTTGGGGATTTTAGGCGAACCGCACAGAAGATTAAACCACAAATTTCAGACCTGTCAAAAGTAGTAGTAGGCAGCCCGCTAAAGCGAAAGCGTGCAACGGGAGCCGTATATATCTAGCGCCCGCCCTTGTCGAGGGATTAACCTGCACTCTCCTGACCCCTGTTTTCGCTGCTGCAACGTCCCTCTATCGGTCCCTGTACCACACCCTTGCTGCATCTCCCGAAACTCGCGTCTAACGGCAGACGGGTTATCCCCTTTTTCGGCGCTGCAAGTTTTATCAAGGAATTCTTAAAATTTGAATATTCTCTAACTAAGATCCAGATTGACTCATTCTTCATATAGGCTAAGTTACATAGGAAAAATAGAGGGAAAAATTAGAACCCAATTTTTTTTATTAACAAGCTTAGGAAGGTCTAACCTCCAAAATACTCCAAAGCAGCGTTTTTCTTGGATAACTCCTAAACGATGAGACTGTCAAAAGTGACAAATAGGAAAAATGTAGCAAATTTAATTCTCTATTAATAAGTAAATAGTGATAGGGTAGCCTAAACCCCTCCTTCTACCAGAAAAAATGAAAAAAACCCAAACAAAAATGATGCCAATTTGAACAATTTCTAGCATATTCCTTTTTAGCATTTTCATCAAGATTTCTCAACCTACGAGTACCAGACTTGGCAGGGTTGATCTAAGAGCAATGACCTAAATTATATCAAAAATTAAGTTTTTCCAGTGACGTAGTCCGATTTTCTTAACTAGAAAATTTCAAAATGTACCAAAATTCTTTGATACGCCACTGTTACATACAAAAAAAGACCCCGATTTTCACTGTATATATTATACTAGATAAAATAGCATTTCCAACGACACCTTCCGCTTGTATTTGCTGCTTCTAGTAATAAAATAAGAATTTTTTAAATTCATAATTGGTATTGGAAAAGTAGGGGACCCTTTCATTTAAGAAATTTACAAAAAAAAATTGGTGCTAAAAAGCACGGATAGTCCACCATACAATCAGTTATTTTATGTTAAAAGGAAATGAAAATATCTCGAAAATTGAAGTTTTGAAAGATTTGAATCTTATAACAAAATTTTTGGGTAATATTTACGAAAACCAAAATCTGAAAAGCGCATATCAATAGCTGCTCTACTATTTTAAGGTTTTTTTCAAATAACTCGGAAACTAAAGCTCCCACCAATTCGGACTTAACAAAATTTGTAGTTCATATTCATGGAAAATTAATAAATAAATAAATAAATAAATAAATAAATAAAGAAAAAGGCCTTTATTTTAACCTCGGCGAAGGGCAGCATTGCTGTTAACTTAACCGAGTACAAATTACAATAATAATAAATGCAAAACGAACATTAAAGAAAAGAAGATAATCTAACACTAGTATTAAAAAAAGAATAAATGAGTAAAAAGGAAATATGGATTAATTATACAATGGTATGATAAAAACTTTTTATAAAATTGCTACAAAAAAAAACAATAAATAAATAAAATTTGTTTGGATCTTTTTTATCACCTATTGTTGGCTTTCAAGATGTTTTTTTTAGGCTTTTCTTAAACGTAATTTTGGAACGTTAGTAACTCATTTTTGATAAAATTAAGAAAAGTCTACATTTCACGATTTTAATACTCCCCCATACCATATTGGTATGGTTGACTAAAAACAGGACCCATGTCGTAAATGTCAAAATAAGTCGGCTTCCGTAGCACGCTTTGATCTATGATGCGACAAATCGCCGCGATTCGGGAATTTTTCTTGTTGTTAGTAAAATCTGTCAACAACGCAGCCTCCCTTTCCCGTACACCCCGCACGGTGCTGGTCTGGCCGCTTTTCCTGGATGTGCGTTAATTCCCTTCCTCGTTCGCAATTTCGCTCAGTCGACACGCGGAAACTGTCGCCTTAACACTCTTGTGGTAGTGTTAAATTCCTGCGAGCAGACCGGAAAGATTTCGAGCGAGTAATTAATTCTTTTTTATAGAACATACAGAGTTCTGTTGGCATAAATTTAGGGATGGGTCACATAAAACTGGCCCAAACCTAATTGTAATTTTTGAATACGGACTCTTTCCTGTCTTAATTAAAAACTGTGCGAGGTGTCTAATTAAAGTATTTCTCGAAAAATATTCCCTGATTTTCCCATTCATTATTGTAAAAAAAGGTATGTAAAGGAACGGAAAAAAATGCAACGGTCTCTTCAAACCCCTAACCGTTGTCCAAACTCACTTTTTCTTTTTTCCCCAAAAAAGTTTTTTTTTTTTAATTTCTCGCTTTAATTTTTTAATTAAAACTGTTAAAGATTTTCGAGGGCTATTGAGGAATTAATTATTTTTTATAGAATATACAGTGTTCTGTTGGCATAAATTTAGGGATGGGTCACATAAAACTGGCCCAAATCTAATTGTAATTTTTGAATACGGATTCTTTCCTGTCTTAATTAAAAACTGTGCGAGGTGTCTAATTAAAGTATTTCTCGAAAAATATTCCCTGATTTTCCCATTCATTATTGTAAAAAAAGGTATGTAAAGGAACGGACAAAAATGCAACGGTCTCTTCAAACCCCTAACCGTTGTCCAAACTCACTTTTTCTTTTTTCCCCAAAAAAGTTTTTTTTTTTAATTTCTCGCTTTAATTTTTTAATTAAAACTGTTAAAGATTTTCGAGGGCTATTGAGGAATTAATTATTTTTTATAGAATATACAGTGTTCTGTTGGCATAAATTTAGGGATGGGTCACATAAAACTGGCCCAAATCTAATTGTAATTTTTGAATACGGATTTTTTCCTGTCTTAATTAAAAACTGTACACGGTGTCCAAAGTATTTCTCGAAAAATATTCCCTGATTTTCCCATTCATTATTGTAAAAAAGGTATGTAAAGTAACCGTTTTCCAAACTCACCTTTTCTTTCTTTTTCCCAAAACATTTTTTTTTAAATAAAACTGTCGCCTTCACACTCTTGCAGGTGTTGGCAGTGTTATATTCCTGCCGGTCGGAGAAATTTCGACGGCTATTGAGTAATTAATTATTTTTTATTGAATAAAGTGTCTTGTTAGCATATAGGAGGGGTCTGCCTCAACGGGGATAGGTCACACTTAGAAAACTGGGGACAAAAATTAATTCTACTTTTTGAATAAAAGTTCTTTCCCGTCTTTAAAACTCGTTTAACATTTTTTTGAAAAACATCCCCAACTTGTTGAAATTTCTCTGACCATTATTGGAAAAAAGGTATGTAGTGATGTTACAAAAGAAGAAAAGATTCAGCGGTCTCCTCTAACCCCTTATATAGCTTTCTTTGAAATTTCCTGACTTCATTAATTTTTTGTAAGTGCACAATTGTCTTTTCATTTAACAAATAATAACAACAATGTTCCAGGAGGTTTGCCAAATCTAATACAGAATTTTCAAAAATTATTTTTTTAATTTGCATTGTTGCGGACAGTTTTCTTAAAAAATTATGTTCAACGAATTGGTCTGACTTAATTTGAAATTAAATGTATACAGGGAACTATTTAATTCAAAGCACATACTAAAACATATTTTTTTGAAAAATTATCTTCTACTAATGTTTTTGTCTCTAATTACGAAGACGAAGAATCAATCAAATTTTAAACCAATAATTTTCAGGTAATACATTAAAATTTAACCAAAAGTTCTTATGTACATGGGCGCACTCAAGGAGAGGATGGGGGGTCAAGCCCACTAAAAAAATATCTAAAACTTAGTATTATTAGGTAAACTCAGGCAGTCATAATAATTTAAATATTAAATAATATTAGAAAAGAATCAATAATCTAATTTGATCAAAGTAGATAAAGATAGATAGATAGACAGATTTATTTCGTTCCGAGCACTACAAAAATAACAGTAGAAAGAAACAAGTCAAAAAGAAAAATAACTTAGGACATACAAGTATTTTAAAGTAAAATAATTAAGATATGTTTTAAATTACATTCTAGCCTTACATTCAAAAACCACATGAAATACACAGTTCAGTTAAAAAATTATAAAAGGACACAAAAGGTACACTTGCGACTATAACCCAAATTCTTAAAACGAAAAATTTTTTAATTTTAATTTATTGAATAGTGTCTAAAAACTCAGAAATGGAGTAAAAGGCCTTTGGCACAAAGTTTTTTAATTGCTTTTTAAATCTCTTCTCCGAATAACTTTTTAGTTCAAATATTGGAGAATTTTTAAAATATTCATGATTATGTCTCTGAACAGAAAATTTGTTACGGTTTCTTGTGGAGTATTCATGAAAAGTTCCGTCAAACACAAAGTTTGACTTATTTCTACGAATATAATTTAAAATATTAAGTAAATAAATGGAAACCACAGTAAGAATCTTTTTTAAAGTATCCCTACAGCCAGCATTAAAAGGTAGGTCAAACATCAGTTGGACTATCCTCTTTTGTGCAATGAGGACCCTCTCGACGTCGCTCGCTTGTCCCCAAACGACATGTTGTAGGACATAGTTGAGTAAGCTAAAGAATAGTAGCCCCATCTATAAAATTCTAGACCGATTAGACAAACCAAAAGGCTGGTAATAAGTACAGAAAGCTCTATGGAATATTACAAAATAACTATATTCTTGCCATTTTTAGATAGCTTAATTACCAACTTAAAAGATAAATTTTTAAAACACGAAATATTTTACAAGGTTTTGAAAGCTTACTCTCTTCACCATCAAGTACCGTTTGATACGCAATTGAAATATTTTTTGGATATCAATTGTTTTTATAAACAAAATGGTTTTATCAAAAACACCGAAACACTTTTGAAAGCAGAACTTGAGCTTTGGAATTAAAAAAATGAAAATTATTGAAATATTCATAACTTTGCCAATAACCACCGCAACATCTAAAAGATCTTTTTCAAATCTATAAATGAAAATGGTTGGCTGCTCTTTAAACCAATCAAGATATTGACATCTGTCGAAGAATTACTCGATGAGATGGCAAAATCGAAACGCCGAATTATATTAGGAAATATTTTTATTTTTTATATTAGTTTTCGTATAATCTCTCAAAAAAAAAACATTTTTCTGGGTGCGCCACTGTTACATAGGCAAAAACACGACATAAACATTAGTCATACAGTTTAAAATTATAAATGACACACAACGTTTAAATTTGCCACTAATTTATCTAATATTAAAAACCAAGCCTCAACAAATAGTAAAACTAAGTAATTTTTAATTAAATCCTTGGAACCCGAATGAGTGTGCATCCAGTCAAATAAACATTTGAAAAAAGCGTGTTTCATCCTGCCTATCTACACTAGCCACTATTTTTTAAACATCTACACTAAATCGTAGCAAATAGTGCAATGACAGACTCGGAAGAAGAAAGCTCCAGCACCAACTCTATCTCGGAATGGCCGGTGACAGAAGAATGGCTGCAGGATGTGTTAAAAGAACATCACAAGGACCTTAGTGAAGAAGAGCCCGGAATTAGTATAGTGGAGTTTACGGTCAGACCTGGGTGTGACGAAGGAGAGAGCGTGCTGTCTGATATATTGGCTGTCAATGTCAAATATAAGATAAGGTAAGCTCAAGGAAGCAAGGAACTTTTTTATGCAAAAGTATAAACTATTTTTCCTGCTTTTTTGATGAAATATAAGAAAACATCGGTTTCTCCCTTAGATTAAAAAGAGGCAAGATACCTGGTCCTTACGGAGACTTTGGTTATATTATTATATGGAACAACGTTTACCTTTCTGTTGTTTATAGAAAACACACCAGTGGCGGACCTACTTAAATAGAAATTTACACAAATTTTACTATAATATGAAATCTGCAAAATAATTGAAAAAACATGCAAAAAATAATTCTGCCAATTTGAGCTTTGGAAGCTTCCTAACAATAAATTTTTGTAGTATAATTTTATAGAAATAAATGGATTACAAAGTTTGTATATGATTTATAGCATTTTCAATTTTAAACACAATAAAATTATGCCAAACATTAAAACAAAGAAATACAGTTCATAGCACCTGCAACATCAAAAAAAAAAGTAATATTACCCACTGTTATTTTTTCTGGTCATTAGCAGAAACTTACTTATACTGACTTCTTCAGTACACAATAATAATAGGACAGAAAAAAAGATTTAAATATCAATTAGAAGGGCGAGCGCAGATGGTAACGGGGGCAGTATAAATCAACCTTAATATTCTGATAAGAGGTAGAAATTCAATATTCTTACAAACCTGAACACATCTGAATTAACTTTGGTTGTTTGTTGTTTATAAAAAAAAACGTTCGAAAATATCTCACTTGACTCGATATTCTCACCTTTGTTTTGTTGTGATTTTATTTGTAAATAAACAGTGGTTATTATTTGCCAAGGAGTTTTCGTTGGACCAGATATCTTGTATTTTTTTAATCTAAGGTTTCTCCCCTGTTTTTAAACGATGAATTTTTAAAAATTTGCTCATATGACAACTACGAAAATCTAAACTCCAATAAGTGTTTTTCTTCTATAACGACTATAAATGTGTTTTTCCTAAAGATCGATTTTTGAGGATCGTGTGATATTTTATTCGAATGACCCTCGGTTAAAAGTGGACGATTATTGGAGACATCCTGCAGCTTTGGAAAGCTATAAAACCACAAAGGTGTGATTTATAAGACGTTTTATTCAAAAAAATATTGTCAAAAATTGTGATCGTATACTGCTTTGTTTTGAATTTGTGTAAGTCAGTTTATTACCTAAATTTATTTGATTGAATTTGGAATGAAGTGTATGTGTTTCTGTGTGTCAAATAATAGGGACTTATCGGTACATAAAGTCGGCATAGCCTGACTCCGCACGAAGGTTGAAAGTTTTCTGTAAACATGTCATCTAAACATGCTCATATTGTGCCATTCTTAAAGTTGACAAATTAAAGTTAATGTCATCCTTTATTACAGGCAGGCACAAACATTATGAAAGTCGACATTATTTTGATAGCAAAGATGACATATTTAGACAACAACAATGTCAGAATCTCTTTAAACTTCATGTGGAATTGTCAAAAATAGTGCCGTCTTTATTAAAGACAGGCTATGCCGACTTTATGTACCGATAAGTCCCTAATGTCTTATTGGTCAGTTGTTAAGGCAATAAATGGACATAACTCACCAGTGGGAAAAAGTGGGGAGTTATTTATTACAGTGGGATAAAGGATCTCTAACTCACTATTAGATGCCGCATTAAAGTCAAGTTGATCAAAAACGAATATATTTGTAATGATGTAAATAATTTAGCGTTTAATTAAATTTATTAAAATGACAAAAAAAGACTAACATTTAAAAGTATGTCAAGAATTCCAAAATGTAAACCAATATGACTGAAAATGCTCCCCTAAACAAATTAATTACGAAATTTTAATTAATAAAAAGAACAAAAAAGGCAACAGCGGCAGCAATTAATTCGCCTTCTTGAAAAACGTTTTTGAAAAGTCAATTAATTCTCTTTGTACCAAACTGAATTGGATAGTTGCTCTACAAAAAAATTAATATGCGAAACTTGCAGTCTGTATTACATTTAAATTAGATTTCAGAGATATAACATTGTTTATTTCAAAAAAAAATCATTAGCATGAAACATGCTAATAGCTTACGAGTCCCTAATAAAGACAAAACGGCGCACTGTGGAACGACCCCACGTAAAGCCCGGACATTTCGGAATAAACAAAATATTGTAATCTTAAAACAAAAACCATTGAATAGTATTCCGTAAAGTGCACTCTATTTATTGGCACATAACTTTTATTTTATTTTTATTTTTTTTATAGTTAAACTGGCTAATAAATGTGATAATGTAGAAATTGCAACTTTTTTACCGAAAAAAAACACCCTTATTTTAAAAATATATATTTCTGTGAGTATTACCAGTGTCAATTTTTTTTTATCCCAATATCTAGACTAATTCTTGTTAAATAAGCTTCTTTGAATTTTGGTCGATTTTTTTTTAACACAGTCCCTACAAATAGCATAAATTTAGTGACCTTATTCTTTCTAAGTCATTTTTTTTAAAAATAAGCATAAAGTAGCTTGGGTATTCGAAGGAAAAAAAAGGCATGTATTAACATATTGCTTAGCTCATAGTGATCATGTCTAATGTAAAGACCTGCCCCCCACCCCTGCCTTGAGAGATAAACCGTCATACATGTGCAACCAACGGATATATGTGCAGATTATGCGACGTAGTATTCTTATTACTTCTAGTAGAGCAATAGAACTAGGCACGTTTATATCTTGTAACGCAATTTAGAAACGTATTAAGTTTTGTCCCTGAGTAGCGTATAATGTTATGTGGGTAACCAACTTTTTCAGAATGAAGTATTTATTGATTTTCTTATAATTTTTTCGATCTTGGTTACCTCCTACGCATGTAACGAAACCTCAGATCCCCCTCAAAAATTACGTAACGCTAGCCCCTTTGGTCAAGCAAAAATACAAATAAATACAGTATTAAAAAAAATACTAGTTTATTTTTTAATGAACTTTTCTAAAAACAAACTTTGTTAGGTTTAAAATCAACCAGGCTTATTATTAGTCATATTTTATGTAGCCATATTATGAGGACTATTTTATTGTATGTAAAAATTACTAAATTTAAAAAAATAGTTGTTTATTAAAAATCGGTATATCTTAAAAACTACTAAACCGATTTTGGTGATTAATAACTTTTTTACCAGAAAAGAACAAGGCTTTTTTCCAGTAATTATTTGATTGTGAAATTTTTAAAATTTAAAGGAACAAGCATGAAAGCTGGGTAGTTTTTGATTTTGTCCGCTATCTTGGATTTCATAATGGCGGGTCAAAAAATATATAAAGATAAAAGCCTCAAATAAAAATTGGTTTAGAATTTCAAAACTTATTTAAATAATTATTTTGTACGGTTTTTATGGACCATCCGGTATATCGATTTAAATTAAGAAAAGCATATTTAAGTACATTCCAATCAAAATACCGAGTCAAAAAATTGTAATTAAGCTTTATAAATATATCTGTATTTTAATTAATTCTGGCCGGTAAGACATATTATTTAGCAAGGACTCGCCATCTTACAATCCAAAATAATAAATATTTGAATTATATACAGTAAAGGCTGTTGCTTAAGCTTCCGAAAAAAGTATAAAACATTAAAATCGGATAAAAATATTTCATTACAATTTTATTTTGAAATGTCCTCGCCCCACTGTGCGGCGTCGCCCTAGGTTCCATTATCTGTGCGAACAGTTAAAAACCAAGTAGTTCTAGCTGAAATGACTAAAGACTTTTTTAATATATTATATACTAGACGGTCACCCGCGACTTCGTTCTCGTGTTTTAAGTTGTAGATTCCCCATCCACCTCACGCCACTTTCATGTTCTCAAACCTTCAAACCCTTCCATCCACTTTGCCTGTGGTTTTTCCCGTTTTTTAACTTTAAATGGTCATAACTTTTGTTCCCGAGAACCGATTTTTATGAAACAAAGCATACTCCCCAGGAATCCAGGTGATGGTGGAACAAACACACAGACAGATAAAAATTTTGCATACTGAATTTTTGTAATCTATATCGTTTGGTTTATTATATGTATTGATTAATTTTAATGTACATGAAGTAATCTCCAAAACGGCGTTAAAAAATTATCGCTGAGGCAAGCAGAACCATTTTAATCAAAACCTTTGAGCTCATAACAAAAGCCATTATCGTTTTAATTATTGCCCTTTTGAACCTTGCCCGCTTAATTTAAATAGGCTATTAAAATTACATTAAATACCGCAACAAGTATATAACAAAAAAGTTTCAAAAATCCAATGTGAGCTATCAAAAAAAAAAAATTGGTTGAAGTTAGACTAGGGTTTAGAAAAATTTATCTCGGTCATGCTGTTACCTTACCATTGAGGTAATATAAGCGATAAATATAGTTGAACCAATTCATCTTAATATCTGAGACAATTTGCTACTCTCTCAGTCGCACGCACCATAACTGAGAAGGAAATAAGTTTTACTGGGCTTTTTGTGTTGTTAATGGGATTACTTACAAAATTTAGAGCCTTATTTGTGGATATATGATAAAATTATCTTCTATTCTGGTCAAATATTTGTTTAAATAAAAATAAATATATAAATAAAAATAAATAAAATAAAAATGAATAAATAAAAAATAAAAAATTTATTCTATTTTAAACAATTTATTTCTCATTCTGTTAAATATTTGTTTGTCTGAGTTTATTGCGGCATGACTTGCAAAACACGTGCTTCTTTGGAAAAGAGCCAGAAAACTTAAAGCCCATGTAATCCAGGCATTTTAAAAAAAAAACTTATTTACCATGAATCATAAAAATTAATAATTCTAATGCCAACTTTCAATTTTCATTATTAATTTGTAAAATTCTTAAGTGCAAATATCTCGAAAACTATCAATGACAGATTGAAAGTTTATGGTATGGTTAGGAAGTTAATTTTTTACAGAATTAAAAAAATTAATTTAGGGTGTTTCATTTCAAATTTGTTACGTCTACCTAGTAACAGCTGTGAACAAAATTGACAAACAATGGGAAATAATCTGACAATTAATTAGGGTTATGTTTCATATTTCTACGGAAAACGGTAAAAAAGCTATGTCGAGGTAGTTTTATAAAAAATCACACTGTACCATTTTGGGGAGTTTAAAGGCAACCAATTTAATAATTATTAATATTATCTTTGGTCGGAGTAGAGCCAGATGCAGTCGACTTGACGATATTACATACTACGTTTATACGCGTCTCCAAGGGTTTATACGTCCGAACTCATCCCCTCCCAACCCTCAAACCTAATAGGGAATTATTGAAATACGGCCACACTGGCTAGTACCTACTTAGCGCCGACCTTAAGCCTGTGTTAAGGTCGGCGCGTTTATGGAAAAAATAAATAACAAATTTCCCACAATTAAATTTACTTATGAAACAGAGAACAACGGTACACTGCCATTTCTAGACACTTTAGTTATAAGAAATAAAAATAAATTGGACTTTGACCTATACAGAAAAGGAACGGCCACCAACAGGTATATTCCAAATGACTCTTTTCATTGCTTACAACATAAGCTTGCAAGTTTGCACTTTTTAACATATAGATTAGTAAATTTCCCCTTAAACAAAGAAAGGTTTGAAGCAGAAAAGAATAGGATTAGGAATATAGCTAGCGAAAACGGTTACGACTAAGGCTTAATAAATAAGCTGATAAATAGACATTCTTTTCAAAAGATAATTCGGAATTCCACTTTTTTCAGACAAAAAGATACCTGCGACTCAAAATTTGTATCAATTCCTTATAATCCTAATTATACGAAAGGATTACAAAAAGTATTTAATAACACCGGTCTTAAATTAGTATATCAATCCGGAAACACAATAAGAAGCTTACTAGGAAATCCCAAGGATAAAACTACAGTTCTAGAAAAAAGTGGAATTTACGAAATTGTTGCATGGATTGTGACAAAAAATATGTTGGCCAAACGAGACGCTCTATTCAAACACGGTTTAAAGAACACTTAGCACACTTAAAATACGGAAGAACAGAAAAGTCAAGTGTGGCCGAGCATGCTTTTGAAAACAATCATAGATTCACATTAGATAACCTAAAACTTCTAAAGTGTACCAAACAAAAAACTTTTGAGTGCATATGAAAGTATAGAAATCATTAAATCCAGAAATAGTTTAAATAAAGATAAAGGACCCATCCCGTTTAGTACACTTTATTCTTTGGTTGAGGGGAGATAGGATTAAAAATCGTGATCAATCACAAATTATTAGTCTTATCTCCGCCCACTAAAGGATTGTATATAAGATAGAGCGTAGATTAATTTAGTTCATTGTTTATCGTCTCCTGATGATGCTAACGTTGTTAGCGAACGCTCGTCGAGTGCAAAAAAGTGTAGTTTTGGTTTGTGGAAAACAATCATAACTTTGTTTTAAATAAGTGTAGAACATACAATGGTAGAACCATTGTATAAAGATTATACAATGGTAGAACTAATTTAGGTTCAACTAAAGCATACCACGTGATTTTAATTTAGATTGTAAACCAATTACATTTAAGTTAAGACTAAAAAAGTTGGATATTTTTTAAGTTTAACCAGTGATTTTCCTTACTTGTTATATAATTGTTATCCTAATTTTATTGCGTGTATGTCCTTAATTATTTAATGTTTATATTTAGCTTTGTGTTTAATATTATATTACAGATACATTTTATATTATTCATTGCTTACAAAAAAGGAATCATATGTGTTTACACTATAAAAGGTTTTGTTTTCTTTTTCAAAATCTTGCCCTAAAATAATTTATTATCTATGTAAGTTTGCAAATAGTATAAATTGTTATTCACAATTTACTTCTTAAAGTAGCTTAGGTATGGTTACTGTACTATTTAGGTAACATCATCACCTGTAACTGTACTTGATTTTTAAATAATAATAAGGACATTGGATTGCTGACAGGGATGCTGACTGGGCACAATCGGCTGAACTAACATCTGACGCAAATGAGAGTAGCAGGAGATCCCGTCCCGCTTACGGGCTCGAAGAGGAATCGGCGCAGCACTTGATAGCAGAGTGCGATGCATATGCCAGATCAAGGCAGCTGAAATGGGGATTTCCCACGATAGAGGAAGAAGAGTTGAACTCGCTCAAATGGGCTGACATACTGAACTTCGTAAAGAAGACAAAGAGGCCCGGAGAGAAAGTTGCAGCGGAAGTAGGGGCATAGGGTAAGGAACGGGGTATTACGTCAGAACGGGCCCATAAAGAGGCCTAATTGCCAGGCCCACGGGCCGCTCCTATTCTACTATTACTACTACTACTGTAAAAAACGTCAAATACGGCCAGACCATATAAGTATGAGATACTATAAAGGCCCTGCCCTATGATAAAAAAAGTAGCGAAAACCCCGGGGCCAACGAATTAATGAATATCCTCCTCGTACGGAGACCCCGGATGCCTTCCTATGCTGGTCGCACTTATACCCAGTTATACAGGGTTCCTAAGATTTTCCTTAGGGATAGGATTTCAATAAATCAAAAAGAAATGGCATAGAAAATTCTACGCGCACAAAAGAAACAGGTATATTGAGCAATGGTGCCAGTTTGTTATTATCTCCGGACTGCTTTCATGAGAAAAAATTGTCGCCACTCTTTCATTGTGAGCATAAATCATAGTTGCAATAATAACCGTTGACAAGATGTCTGTTTCTTGCTTAAAGGAGGCGGCAGGGTCCATTATTTACGATACTGAGCGATAAACTCGTGAGGTTGTTAACATTAGAAAGAAATATCTTCGCTTTTAATTAAATTTCTTTCCATTCTGTTCTACTAGTGACCTCTATCCGGAAACGGCCAAACCATGCAGCTAGCACTAGCAGCTAAAGAAATCAATAAACGGCGCTGTTTTTCCTGCAGAGCTTTTTGCTTGCGATATTATTGATTTTAAATAAAGCTGGCCCTACACTACATTTGATATTTTCGAGGTGTTTTATGACATGATCTCGAAACATGTAGCGAACCAATTCTTCAAAACTAGCGGGAGGGTAAAAGCGAAAAATAAGGGGCTGCCAATATTTGTAACACCCAAAAAGGGGTGAAAAGATTTATTTTGCTCTGTTTCTTTACAAAAAACTTTTTTTTTACGAAAAACTTGAGCTCTGCCACTTTTTTTATTTTTTTCTTCAACTTTCTCGAAATTTTCGTCATACCGTAGAAACAGAGACGGGATCAGTTTTCCTAAAACGTGGGATCTTGGTTTCGAGTGACAAGATAACGGGCGCCGCAGGCAAAATTTTTTCAATTAAATTAGCCGAACGCAAAAACAGAAAAACAAAGCACGAAATAAAAATGGCGCCGCTTACAATTTTTTTTCAAAAATTACGTAATTTCGGGAACGCAAAGAAATAGGTCTAAAGAGTATAATTTTTCGCCCTCCCCCACTGGGACTACAGGGGCCGTGCACAAATTACGTAATGGTCATAGGGGGGAGGGGGGTTACAAAACGTTACGTAGGGGAGAGGGGGGTTTTCGACAGCGTTTGCATTTGTGTGAAACTAAGAAAATTTGGAATGAAAATAAGTGAAAAGTTTTTTTTTTTTGGGATGGGGGGGGGTAGTGGTCTTAAAATCGTTACGTAATATTAGGGGAGTGGCGTGCCAAACCGTTACAAAACATTACATAGGGAGGGGGTCAAAAATTGGTAAAATCACCGTTACGTAATTTGTGCACGGCCCCACATGTGACTGTTCCTCCTTTTTGATTTCGAATCAAAGTGCAAAACCCGGGTTGGAAGTTCGAAGGCGTCAACCCGTCCTATTTGCTTGATAAAGTTTCTACGAAAATATCTCAGTCGATTTCTCCGGCCGTGTATGAACGCTTTAGGTTAGGCATTTGCATGTATCTCAGTCCCCAGCCTGTAAACAGTGCGTAAGGACAATGGTTACAAAATGAAAAGCCGAAAAATATTTTTTTTACGATATCTTTCATCAGTTTGGTATTAAAGTCGAGCAAAAACAATTTTTATTCCAGTCCTAAAGGTATGAAAATGGAAAACATTAGAAAACAACAACCTGGAATGGATTTACTACGTGTAAGATGTAGTGACAACATCGCCCCATGCCCATCCTTTTCTGCCTAATGTGCTTTTCCGTTTGTCTGCGTCTTATACACGGCTGCTTGGCCCCCTAAGGATTTGCTTAGGAACCCTGTATGAGCCAGACACATTCAAGATACGGCCAGTAAAATTCCTCCTGTCGTTGGGGATCATTAGGGGGAACGCAGTCTCAATAATTCCCTAATGATCCCACCTCGCAGTTTCCCAAAAATTAAAAAAGTATATATATTTTAAGATTTAAAAAAAATCTTATATTTGGTTATTAAAAAAAAAACGCAATAATACAACTAAATTGACAACAGATTTTTCCGTAAAGGAGAGTTGAGTTATTTCTTAGGTTGCTAGCAATGCGCTAAAGCGTTTTGAATGAAACCAGATATTGATTGAAACTGATCAAAAGCGTTTTAAAAGATTCGTAGAAACAGAGTAACAGGCAGTATGCTTGTTAAGATTTAATTGAATTCCAAAATCTATCAATTATTCACAACTTAATCAGCCGAACCAAAACGCTAAATGTCAACTTTGTCCCTTACATTATTCAACAGTGCTCTCAAAGCAGTTCGCAATTCAAATACTTGAAAAAGTATACGGTTCTAAAATTGAATATCTTTGAGATGAAAAATGGGGAGTTTCTTTTTATTATTTCTTTTATGGAGTGGTAAAAACTAACATTTTTATACAACAATTAAAAAAACTCTTATTTCAACATTCAGTTTTTCTTCCTTTAATCTTTTCAAAATTTTTATAGTGCAGGAAATGGAGCTATTTATATAATGAATCAGTTTGTAACAGATTTTTTTTTTTGGCCCAATAGGTTTAGAAGACCTCCTGGTACAGGGTGTCCACATATTTTTCGAGACCAGATTAAAAAATTCCCTAACTGATATTTTTAGCAGTATCAAAATAGAAAACAATTTTTTGAGAATGCTGATTTTACTATAAAATTCAAGTGATTTTACTCAAAACACTTTGTTTCTGAATAAGTTGGAAGCAAACATAAAAATGAGATATATTTTCATGTTTGCTTTTTTCCTGAAATTAAAAAGACCGTGCTACAATAGTTTATTCACTAGAGCACTGTGAAAAATTCCCTCAAATTACTCTCATTGGGGAAGATTCCCTGACGCATGCATCGAAACTTTCGCTGGCTTTCCCTGACCATTTTCAAATTCCCTGACTTTTCCCTGAGCTTACAGGTTTTTACAGGTTGTGCACACCTCGTGTTGGTTAAAAATTGCTTTCAAATGTACTTATAACTCGTATTTTAGAGTAAAACACACTGGCGTCGGGTTGTACCCGACTGTAACTTGATACCTCATTTAAATGATAGTTTTATCTGCTTTAAAATATCTTCCTTTTTGCTTTTTTTACTTAAATGCTTAGTTTTTGAGATACTTGCAAATGTCTGATTTTGCCCTCCTTTACCCCGCTTCCATATTTCATGAACTACCGCAGCTAGAGACTTAACGGTTTCTTAAAACGAAAGGTCTTCTGAACATATTAAAAAAAAATGTTTTCCTTTTTAAACCTTTTAAACCTCTTATCCCTTTTAAAGCGAACAAAAGTTTTGTTTTAGAAGATTAAAAAATTATTTGTAAATAAACCGCGTATAAGATTTTTATTTGGAAATTTCGTTCATTCTTCTAAATTTAAAGAATGTTTTTAAGTTCAATTTCAATTCAATACATAAAAGAATAATTATACAGATATCAAATTAATATACAGTAAAGATCGGTACATACGAACATACGACATTCATCGATCTTATTTAAGCAAAAACCCACTGTATCAATGGAAAACGCTATCAGATTTTCAGTAGGTTACTTCAAAATGACATAACTAATAAATATGATTGAATATTCTCTCGATTCTACTGGAAATTCCTCTCTTTTTACACACATTATTATTTTTTTGAAAACCTCATGCTTTTTAACAAAGTATGCCAAAAGTATAAATTTGCTTCCTGTATTCAACCTGTATGTAATGGTATATCAAGTAGAAAAATAATCATTTTCTTTCCTAAAACGGCAATAGTATATTACATAACGAGAGATGAAATTTACATATTTTACACGAGCGTGAATGTTGTGAACGAGGCGCTAGCCGAGTGAAACAACACGCGAGTGTAAGAAAGTTACTTTCTATCGAGTTGTCTACGCAATTTTTCCTACGACCACTTTAGAATTTAATTCGTATTTTTTATTATTAAATTTTTTTCATTTTCATCTCAAGAGAAGAAAGTATTTTCTTCTCTAGGGACGAAAATGGTTTCGGTCTATTTCCGACGCTTCTACAAATTATAGCCTACAAGACACCTACATTGTTTGGGTGGTTTGCTGTCATTCATTTTCGTCACTAGAGAAGGAAACATTTTCGTCTCTTGAGACGAAAATAAAATTGATATGCGTGAAATATAAAACTTTCTGAGGGGTTATAGAGTACAGATTTGGTTACTTTCGTGATCGTAGGAAAAGAACTTTATACAACTGATTTGTTCATATTTTTCCTCAATTTATAGATAAAACTCTCTTTTTTACAGGGATAATCCGAATGATCAAGAACTAAGCATCATCATCAAACTGCTACCTCAAGATCCCTTCAGTAGATTTTTCGTTTTTTTTTCATTTTCATCTCAAGAGAAGAAAGTATTTTCTTCTCTAGGGACGAAAATGGTTTCGGTCTATTTCCGACGCTTCTACAAATTATAGCCTACAAGACACCTACATTGTTTGGGTGGTTTGCTGTCATTCATTTTCGTCACTAGAGAAGGAAACATTTTCGTCTCTTGAGACGAAAATAAAAGTGATATGCGTGAAATATAAAACTTTCTGAGGCGTTATAGAGTGCAGATTTGGTTACTTTCGTGGTCGTAGGAAAAGAACTTTACACAACTGATTTGTTCATATTTTTCCTCAATTTATAGATAAAACTCTCTTTTTTACAGGGATAATCCGAATGATCAAGAACTAAGCATCATCATCAAACTGCTACCTCAAGATCCCTTCAGTAGATTTTTCGTTTTTTTTTTTCATTTTCATCTCAAGAGAAGAAAGTATTTTCTTCTCTAGGGACGCAAATGGTTTCGGTCTATTTCCGACGCTTCTACAAATTATAGCCTACAAGACACCTACATTGTTTGGGTGGTTTGCTGTCATTCATTTTCGTCACTAGAGAAGGAAACATTTTCGTCTCTTGAGACGAAAATAAAATTGATATGCGTGAAATATAAAACTTTCTGAGGCGTTATAGAGTGCAGATTTGGTTACTTTCATGGTCTTAGGAAAAGAACTGTACACAACTGATTTGTTCATATTTTTCCTCAATTTATAGATAAAACTCTCTTTTTTACAGGGATAATCCGAATGATCAAGAACTAAGCATCATCATCAAACTGCTACCTCAAGATCCTTTCAGTAGATTTTTCGTGACCGAAGCACAGTTCGATTTGCGGGAAATCAAATTTTACACACAAGTAAGAATAATTCGATCTAAAATAGACAACAAAAGGTCAAACGTCATTTTCAGTTTCGCCGAGCATAAACGAGTGTTGTAACCTTCTCTCACAAATTCGCTTTTAATATTCTTGAAATTGGACAGCCGTTTGAAAAAAATCCGAGTCCATAAAGAGAAAACAGAACAGAATATTAATTAAAAAAGTAAAAGTTTTTTGCTTACTCGCTCCTCTTTCGGAGGCTACCCCCGTCGAGTACAAGTTACAAAAACATTTCTTCCTTCTTGGAGGAAGTAGAAGAATTGAAGAACAATTCTTCCACTTCAACTAAGCATTCGTACAACGATTTTAATAAACTTTCATTTTTTGGTCCATTTTTTCCTGTTTTGACCCACAAAAAGTTTACAAACAGCGAAAAAATAAGATAAACATGACATTGTTTTGCTCTAAATCCTTTACTCTCGCGATCTTGCGGGAGCAGAAAGATCGATCTGTTTCAAATCCGGAGTAAAAAATTCGGAAAATCGAACACGCTACTCGGAGTAGGACTACATTATCGAACATCCAAATCCTTTTCGGATCGATCTTGGAGAGAGTGATTTTAGAGCAATAAACGACAGTGCTATTAGTTATTAAATAACTAAATATTCTCCAGTATGTACAGCAAATATCTTTTTGAAAATTGTTAGTGAAATGGAACGTCAAATCGAATGAAACTTATTATTTTCAATATTAAAAAAAACCTGTCAGCATAGTAAAGTTCTCGACAGTCATTATTCATTTTATTTTAAATGTGAAAATGTTGGATGAGACATTATTAAAACTGAAAACCATAGAGTAATATACCTACGGAACATAGGCGCAAAGCGGACCAAAGTGGATCGCAGGCTCCTTGCGAAAAACGTTTCTGCGCACAAGTCTGCGATCTATTTCGGCCGGCTTTACGCCTCTGTTCCGTAGGTATATTACTTTATGTTGAAAACCTCCCAAGGAGAGACATTGATGAGAACTTCGACTCATTAAAAAACAAAATCGTTTAATTTAAATTTTTTACTAGCATAATAAAGAAGGTATTATGTTGTTGATGGCTGTCGTTAAAATCCTTTTTTCCTTTTCAGGTAGTTCCAGACTTGGAAAATTTCAAAAGAAATATTTTGAACCAAAATGACCCTAACGAAATTCTTAAACTGCCGATCCCTACATGTTACTACGCTCACTATAGGTACATAAGTAAATATTATTCTTATTAGATAATTACACTTTCACCCTCCCACAGAGTCAGGCATTGATTCGACTTGCAAGGTAGTGGAATGACGATTCATCCTCCTCCCGCCGTTCTTTGCATGTCAAATTCTGCTCCCTCTCCTTGCTAACTAATACCGAGCTACAGTAATTCGAGAAGAGACTGGTTACTGCGTTCCCTGCGCAGTAACCAGTCTCCTCTCGAATTACTGTAGCTCGGTATTAGTTCCTTGACTTGCCTGGCATTCCCCGTGTTGTGCACCTACTGATTTAGTCTCACGAAGGTTCATGGCTGATTTCATCTATGATCTGATTAATCCCAAGCAATGTTCCAGTCCGACATATGTCTGGGCAGAGCCCTTTCTTACAAGCTCGTCTGCCGTCCCCTTTCCCGGAATCTCTATGTGTCCTTGGTCTGTAGTAGTCTTCGAGCATTATCTAGTCAATGCGAAGGTAGTAGTAATAGTAGAAGTAGATCACCGTTTTCTTTAAGAAGTGCAGTAGCCTCAATCTGACGTGTGCATCATATTCTCCTATCATTTCGGCATTCCTATCAACAGTCAAATGTCCTTTCGTATTTTGCAAAGAGCCAACTAGTTTTGGCTGCTTCTAGACCATTCACGAATTGGACGGTTTGCACACTCTTCTTATTATTATATTATTTTATTTTGCTGCATAAACCCAGCATTAGTCCTCGAAAATCTTTCAAATAGTTTTAACGCGACTTCTTCGGCAATCTTTATTCAAAAAACATAAAAAATTTCAAAACAAAATAATAACAACAAAAAAACCTTTTTTACCGGCCCCCAGAGTCGGTGAGCATCGATGCCATCAATTGGTGAATTGGTGGAATCAATCGGGAAATTTAAGAACCCAATGAATATCACCAAGAATCATAGATGAATTTACAAACTCAATTGTTTTCATCGGTGAGTTTACAAACTCGCCCAGAGTTTAAGTTAACTAACCCCCGCCCCCTCTATACAACACATTTTTTCTTTGCGCCTTTGTAATTTAATTACTTTTTTTTTTAGTCCGGGCGCCATAGAACCCGAACCAACGCCACCCGAATCCGTCCTAGTTTTAGAAAATATTCGCGCCCTCGGCTATTCGGCGCCCGATTTCTCCAAGGGTTTAACTCTTAGACAAGTGACAGCTGCTATCGACGCGATAGCGGAAATGCATGCCTTATCGTTATGCTTTAAGGTAATAGGAAAGCAATTGAAAGTAATAATTCTTTGACCCCTTCACCAAAAACTTTATATTTTCCACTCTCTACACGTTTTTCACTGTCTTCTTCTGAAGATGCTAGCTTGTAAACCTTTAAACTACACCAAAATTTAACAACATCTGTGAATTTTTAGATAAACGAAAAGAAAGACCTTTCCGAAAAATACCCCTTCCTATTCAACACGCTCCAAGCTTCGGATTCTTATCAACAGCTAGTGGAACGAGGATTACCGCAATTATTCCAATTTTTGAACAGCAAAGACGAGCTCAAAGACATATTCAACGCACTCAACGATTTGAGACCGCACACGAAAGACATCATAGCGAATTTGCTGGCGCCCAAGGAACCTGTCGCTTTGATCACTCATACGGATTTTTGGTGAGTTATTAACCTTACAAATAATATGACACAAATAACAGCGCGTCCGCATCATTTAGCTGTAGAACGAAACTTCAAGATCTATATCTTTTCTGAGCAAAACGTAATAGTGCACCATATAAGAATACGAAATAAAAATACACAACACATCACATCTATGACAATCAAATTTTACGACGAATGCAAAACGTAACGAAATTGTTATTGTATGTACGTATGATGATGATTCGCCTCTGACATATGCATTTATCAAATATTCAGCATGAACTTGAGGGAGATGCGATGCGAACAGTAGTAACGTGATTTGCATTTAAATTCAAAAGCGAAATGAGAAAAAGAGACGACTAAAAAGACGTAAATTTCCGTTGATACATATTCTTTAACAACGAAAATATTTTAGCATATGCAATTAGAAAGAATAAGGTCACCTATACCACTTCAATTTCACCTTTTTCGATGCGGGAGTTAAAACTGTTATCTGCAGTTTTTTCAGTTTTTTAACAATCTCCGTATCATTTACCACAAATGAATACTAAACATTGTTTAAAACACACTTAAACGATGAAATATCCAGTCATACAGGACAGAAAGGTTAGACGTAAGAAAGTGGAGGAATGAGCTATGGCAAAGGTTGGAGCATAATACTACTAGGACTATTACTATCAAAACTAAATATAAAATCTTAAATTAAGCCTTAGAAAAATGGTCGCCCACAGTTAATTAAAAAGGACATAGCAAACATCAAAAAAAGTTGTCCGTTGTGCAAATCGACATTTGATAACAAGTGATATAAAGATAAAGATAACAGAATAATACGAAAACACATCAGACACCTTCACAGAAAAAATTATTGAAATATTACCACCTAAAGAAAGAAAAAAGGAAAGAGCAAAAAAAGCAATATGCGCAATACAGCACCAGACAACAAAAACAAAATGATAAAACAATCGAAAACAATATTGAAAACTAGTTTGCCTTTAGATGGTCATATTGAAGTCGATCTATTATCTTTGTTAGACAATGTTATACATAGTAGCTAGAAAGTAAATGCCCAAAAAGTTTTTTAAATAAATTATAAAATATTTTTAGTCTAAAATCTAAATCATTGTTTATTTTAGGTGCAACAATTTGATGTTTAAAGAAGACGAACAGTTGTGCAAATGCTCAATTTTAGATTGGCAAATGGTAACGTACAGTCGACCAACCAACGACTTAGCCTTACTTGTGGTAAGCCTACCTTGATTGACTGACTAGAATTATTTTCAGCAGCAGTTTGCTTAGTGCTATCTTAATATTTATCTGATCCTTGCTTAGCTAGAGTCTCTATATTTATTGGCCGACAGACCCGTGTGACCAACCACTAAAAAATCAGGGACAATAACGCAAGAAATTTTGGATTTTAAAAATAAAATGAAAGCTCGATTTAGAAGAAAGAGCTAGAACATAGTTATTCGGCCTCACTTAATTTATTAACTTAGTTTCTGGTTTCCTTACTTTTATTTTATGAATCCCCTTGTGACAGATCCGAAATTAAACCCACACGCTAATAAAATTGATAACCAAAATTTATTGTAAACAAGTTGAATGTGAAATTTTTAGGTTAGTTCCGCTCCGACAGAACTCAGAAGGGGCCATTTAAATGAACTGCTGAACCATTATTGGGAAAAATTTACTTCCAATTGTAAACTGTTAAATGTGGACATAGAAAATGATTCGATTTATGACAGAAACTCATTAGAAGAAGACTTTAAAAGAAGCCAGTTGTTGGCTTTGTTACTTTGTATAGGTAAGTAAGAAAAGCTTGTCATGAATTAGTTATCAAAAATGCAGTTTTTGATAACAGATAAGCAGAATAACTAGGACAATATTTTCAAGTTACTCTTTAGATTTTTCTAAATATCTTCTGGAGTATAATATGACAAAAATTTTCGTAGGAAAGATTTATTAGGGATTTTAACTGACTAAACTGTAAAAACTGCATTTTGAAAGACGGTATAGTTTGAAACCCCCAAAAACACCTTTAACATTTTGTTATCACAAGCTAAACCCTGCAGCTAAATCACTTTTTTATTTTAGGATCGGTAGACTTAGCCCTAGGTAATGCTCAAATGGAGGACCGATTAGTATCCCTTTTACAAGACCTCCATAAAGAAGGACTTTTAACAGCTGATATAGCAAAACTAGATGAAACTAAGTAAATAATGACCGAAGCAATTAGCAATTTAGAAACATTCACAAGGTTCGCTTTATGGATGGAAAGATAGTTGTGAGTGCTTTTAACACAGTCACTTGGCTTACTTCTGTTCCCGAGTAACCGATACAAGTAAGAAGAAACAATAACAGGGGATGTTATTAAACCTCTTTCTATGCTAATGACATTTTATTGTAGAAATCAGAAAAGTAAAGTTTATTAAGAAAAAAATATTTTTACCTTAGTATACCCTAATAAAATGTGATATGCTTGTTAATTTAAAAATAAAAACGCTTTTTTAGAATGTAGTAACATAAGTAAATAGAAATATGCAAGTTGACTGACAAAATAAATTTAAAGTCTTTAAAAAAAACCTTTCCAAACATCGATGATTGAATTTAAAATATTAGATTAACAGTAGATCAACCAATCATGTTATAGGGAGATCCAAGAAGATTTTAGGTTTTATTCTAGAATTTAAGTTTCATTTAGTGAATGTTATAAAAATCGTTTATGTAGTGTTTATTCTGACTAAAAAAACTCTGTGGGGTATATTTTAAAATTTAAATTTTTTTTATAAACGGAAAACATATCCGAAACTTGTCCATCCACCAAGCCAATTAAAAAAATTGTTTACTTTATTTCTTGTTGTATATTAACAGTTTTTTTTATTTTATTTCTATGTTAAGTTTTATTATTTTTTTGGGTATAAGACGATATTATATTACTTACTTGTAATGTTTGTAATGATTTGTATTTCTGTTAAGATAAAGCCAAATTTTTATTAGATAAACGTTGCACCTTTATTTTAAATAATTTTACTGTACGAAACTCTTTCAATGGGCACAACACAATATGACGATGAAAATATTTTTAAATAAATATTCTTCATACATTTTTGACACATTTTTCTCAAAACCGCTAAAATATGTATGTGGTTTTCCTGTTTGTGTATGTATATGGGTGTATTAAAGTATAATAAACGTCATAAACCCTACAAAAATAAAGTTTTCTACAATCACCAATTTCCGTGGCGGTTACTCCGCGAAATCACCACAAAAACTGTCAAAACATGCAAAATAAGAAATTTTCCAAATTCCTGTAGAATTACCGCAAAAAACGCGAAATCATCGGAAAAATTCGTGAAATGGGGAATCGCGACACAAATTTTAGACTAGAGGTTAGTATATCGTCGTCAGTTAATCTTTATTGGCCAAAAATATGATCAATACTTCAAGCATTAAATAGACAAAATATGAGGATTTTTTTTAAAAAATATGAACTTTTATGACATTATCCGAAAAAATTATGAGTTTGTGTTGGACCCTGCGATGTTAACTAATTTTTTTTAACAAAGGTAATATTTTTGTAGTAAATTTGCTTAGCGGACTGTCAACTTAATATGGTTCGTAATGAAATATGCGAGGAAACAAGCTTAATTGAATGAAAAATTGTTTTACCGGAAAGTTTCTCCATACACAATGTATAAACAATATTTAAGCGGCTTTCTAGGGTGGGTATATTTTTAAAAAAATAATAAAAGGTGATAAGTAGAAACAACAGTATGTTACATTTCGATATGGAAGTGATTTATTACTGACGAAAGGGATTAGGGACTTATCGGTACATAAAGTCGGTATAGCGTAACTTTAATAAAGTGGGCATTATTTTTGACAGTGCCGTACTCTACTACATATTTATAGGTACTTTATTACCCTCCACTATGTGCTTCAACTGGCATAAGTTGAAGAGAAGGTATCAAGCCTAAATTAATTTTTGTAGTCTGCAGGATTTTTTAGTTTCTTCGGTCGTACGTGTTTAAATTGCGATCTTTAAAATCTCACTAGATACCAGGGCACAATAGGCCCATTTGAGGCCACAGTGCATCGTTCAGCCTTCAGTAGAGAGCTAACCACCAGTTTTCAATACATACATACACTTACACCTACCCCTCTTCCCCCACCTTGCTTCTTTACGTAATTTATGGATGGCCCCTAAGTTGGATACCTAACGTTCTTGCTATTACTTCTGACAATGTTGTCCTCTAAACAAGCTCATATTATGCCACCTATAAAGTTAGTGACCTTAGCTCAGGAAATGTCGAAGTGACGTTCAAAACAGGTCATGCAACATCCATACTTTTTTTTACTCTTTAGAGTAGAGAAAAAAAGAATCAGATTCTCTATTTTTTTTCTACTCTTAAGATTAGAGATTCTTTTTTTTTCTGTCAGTGACCTTAGCTGAGAAAATGTTGAAGTTACGTTCAAAACAGGTCATGTGATATCCATACTTTTGGCAGTCAAATAAACTTTGAATGGAAGGCACATTATTTTGTAAAAACTAAGACACGGCTCGGAGCAGTTTTTTGATTTTTTGCCACAGCTTGCTATACTTAAATTTTCCAAATTTGCTTTTATTATAATCTTCACGATAGCCTTGATCAACAAAACTTGTTTTCGAAATCGTCTATGTGAAATTGAGTGTCGGCTGATCCATAAATGACTATAAAAAATGTAATAATCAGAAAATTTTGAACCACATAATTTTATACAAAAAATATACCAACTACTGCAAGAAGAAAAGGCTGGTTCCCCCCTTCCGACGCGCCCCCTTCCCCCGCTGAAGCGTTAGGAAGGGTATTCTCGATACTATTCATCAATTACGCTTATCCTTTATGAATTTCAGATGATTTCAGCATATTTATTATGCGTGGCTTGTCATTGTTTCCAATATTAAAAGCTTACCAAAGTTGGCCATAATTGGAAGTAAAAAAACAATTGCTCTTACAATGACAGGTTCACACCTGCACGTTTCATTCTTCTTTACGGGCGTACAAATTGGTTTAGACCAACTATTCTAAAAATGGTGAAGAGTGCAGAAAATCGGTTTGCTTTTCTTGTTTCAATAAGCCCGTAAAAAAAAAACTATAAAATTAGTGGCGAGCTGTTCGCGTTATTAGAAAACAAGGATGTCAACTTTGATCAATACGATGAATGTAAGCCGGCCGTTATATGCAGCGGATGCTATATACAGGGTGTTTCAAATTCGATGCTCACTATGGGGATCTCCTAAACGGTAGGAGATACGAAAAGGTTTAAATTAGGGCAAAGTTGCGCAATTTTATGCTTTGCTCAAAACAAAAAGAAAAGTTTACAAATTCCGGATAGTTCCGGAGATGGGCGGAAAAAATCAAAATCTTAATTTTTAGTTTTTATTTTTTTGCGCCCTTATTCTTGAAGCTGTCAAAAAACGCTTAAAACTTTCTATACGCACTTCTTTAGGATCTACCTAGTGAGAGGTCCGTTTTTGAGACTTGACATTTCAATGCGACAGGAGCACTGTCAAGTTCATTTTTTCTTATGAACACATCCTTTTTTTCTCCCGCCGTTTGGTTCATAAAGGATGACAGATAACATTTTACAAGCTTATTTTGACAAGACACCTGACGTTTTGAGTTTATTATTTAACTTAATCAAGATATTTTGGAAATAACAAATAACTTTCCCTAATATTTTAAAAATACTTCTTTTTCTTTGTTTTTTAATCATTGAATTTGGGCTGATGATGGTCAAATAACTCAAAACGTCAGGTACTTGTCAAAATGAGGTTGTAAAATATGTGTCATCCTTTATGAACCAAACGGTAGGAGAAAAAAAGCATGTGTCCATAAGAAAAAAATTAACTTGACAGTGCTCCTGTCGCACTGAAATGTTAAATCTCGAAAATGGACCTCTCATTAGGTAGATTCTAAAAAAGTGCCTGTACAAAGTTTTAAGCGTTTTTTGACAACTTTAAGAATAAGGGCGAGAAAAATAAAAACTAAAAATAAAGATTTCGGTTTTTTTCGCCGGAACTATTCGGAATTTGTAAACTTTTCTTTTGGTTCTGAGCAAAGCGTCAAATTGCACAACTTTGCCCTTATTTTAACCTTTTCGTATCTCCTACCGTTTAGGAGATCCCCATGGTGAGCATCGAATTTGGAACACCCTGTATATAAAACTGAAGCAAGGAAGCCTGGATGAAATGGTGTATTATACAAAATTGAAAAATTTCATTCATCCTATATCAACCGAAGCAAAGGAAGCTTGGATGAAATGGTGGATTATACAAAATTTAAAAATTTCATTCGTCCCATTGATCAAAGTTTTATTGAAACAAGAAAAGCAAACCGATTTTCTGCACTCTTCGTGAGAATTTAGCTTCACCATTGATGATGGTCAAATAACTCAAAACGTCAGGTACTTGTCAAAATGAGGTTGTAAAATATGTGTCATCCTTTATGAACCAAACGGTAGGAGAAAAAAAGCATGTGTCCATAAGAAAAAAATGAACTTGACAGTGCTCCTGTCGCACTGAAATGTCAAATCTCGAAAATGGACCTCTCATTAGGTAGATCAACCGAAGCAAAGGAAGCTTAGATGAAATGGTGGATTATACAAAATTTAAAAATTTCATTCGTCCCATTGATCAAAGTTTTATTGAAACAAGAAAAGCAAACCGATTTTCTGCACTCTTCGTGAGAATTAGTTGGTCTAAACCAATTTGTACGCCCGTAAAGAAGAATGAAACGTGCAGGTGTGAACCTGTCATTGTAAGAGCAATTGTTTTTAACTTCAAATCATGCCCAACTTTGGTCAGCTTTTAATATTGGAAGCAATGACAGCCACGCATAATAAATATGCTGAAATCAACTGAAATTCATAAAGGATAAGCATTCATAGTTGATGAATAGTACCGAGGGTACCCTTCGTAACAATTCAGCGGGGGAAGGGGGCGCGTCGAAACGATAGTAATCTTGGCCTTTTTTTCTTGCAGTGGTTGGTATATTTTTTGTATAAAATTATAAAACTTTCTGATTATTAAATCAATAAATCAATAGTACCATTTTTTGTATAGAATTATTGATCACCCGACTGTACACTCAATTCCACATAGACGATTTCGAAAACAAGTTTTGTTGATCAAGGCTATTGTGAAGATTATAAAAAAAACGCAATTTGGAGAATGTATATATATTTTTTTCTTGAAACCCTAAACCTAGGAAGCTGTGTTGCCGAATAAGCTAATTTCCTTCTAAGGCCACCAATTCAAAATATTTAAATATTTGAATCGGTGGTAAATAATTAATAAATAAAATAAAAATTCAAAGTTCAGCCAATTCTGATTTTTATTTGGCTCCAAAAAGTACGGATATCACATAACCCGTTTTGAACGTCACTTCCATAGATAAAAGACTAGACACTTTCTCTATGGTCACTTCGACATTTCCTGAGCTAAGGTCACTGAGAGAAAAAAAAGAATCTACTCTTAAGGCTATAGTTTCTCCCCAGATTTTAAGTAAAAAAAAGTACAACTGGCAACGCCTTGTTCTTTAATTTTTTAATCTTTTGCCAGAGTGCACAGAGAAAACTAAACATCAGAATTAGCTGAAATTTTGCAGGGGTGATTATTTTTAAATGCTTAACCAAAATATCTGAAGAATTTTTCGAAATTCTCAATTATTTTTTCTTCAAAATAAAAGCTCTGGTGCTGTTATCTATCCCAAAAGGCTCAAAAAATTTGCGGTGTAGAACAAACCCGATTTACAAAAAAAATAGAGAAATACTCACAATTTCCTCTGGACTACATTTTTCCTTTTTATATTTCCTTGCTTTAGCGAAAATAAAAACTAAGTTTCCTTTTTTCTAAAAGCCTGTGCACTCCGGAAAAGAAAACCGATCAATCAATTACACTTCATTGAATTTGGGAGACACGCGCAGTTCAAGTGTTGGCCGATAGACATGGTAACTGCAGGTGTTTTGTCAACAAACTTTAAATCGGGCCGCAGTGGGCCAGAAGAGTATTTTTACGTTTTCTCACAGAAAACCATTCGAGGTTATGTTTATCTTTCAAAAATGTTTTTTCAAAAACATTGTTCAAAAACAAATATGAAACCACTCCGCGTGTGCGGTCGCCTGTTGAAAAGGCCTAGCGCTGCGCGGGCATTACCCCGAGAGAACCAAGAACTTTATTGGCTCGCTGGGATTACTAGGAATTTGCATAGAAACATTCGCGCCCATAACCCCATATAATTTTGTTTTTATTTTGATTCAACCATTTTTTTTTAATTTAAATTATTGCCGGATAGTTACGTGCAATTCTACTAGTAAAATCTTGGAGTTCAAAGGATAGAATTTAGAACCTCAGTTTCAAAAACACACGAATACTTGAGTACTAACAAAACAGGTCAGTAAAGCTCCATTTAGAGGTTGGAAAGACTCTTGCTAGAATACATTATTTCGCCTAGCGCCAGTAGCCGATTTTTAAATCTGCATGTTTTTAAGTTAACCTGTTGTCGGTATCAGCTAGCGGGAGTGTTTCCAATTCAATTATAAATGCACCTGTAAAGGCAACCTTAAACATTACACCCAGTTACTTTAATACGTAGTTGGGTAGCGTTTTTTTAGCAAGTAATTCTGCAATAAGTGGTTTTCTTTTATTTTAGTATTTTACTTGGTTTTTTAGCGGCGCAGAACGCGAAAAGTCAAAATAAGTAACCTAACCCCAAATTTTTGACCCGGTGCTAAAAAATCTCTGGTGTCACATTGTGGATAAACATAAATAAATTCTCCGCGTTGCCATGTAAAACAAATTCAATGACGTAAATAGAATAGTTAAATTGATTTCCCGTACAGTGTTGCTAAAAACAATTCCCCAGATTGTAACTACGACCTTAAATTAATCGCCTCGGTACGAAAACCTGATTATTTCAAAAACTTATTTTACGTAAATAATAATAAAAATAAAAACCCATTCTTCAGGCAAGGTAAATTTTTAATTGACAACACCGTTTGGCCCAAAAGCCCAAAAATATGATGAGCGAACTTTAGTATATGTGGTGCGAATATGAATAATATAAATAATAAAAAAAAAATAAAAAAAATGGGCTTCTTAAATAAAATCTAGGTCGCTCCAGCAAGCCATAAATTGCTGTCAATTTTTGAACTCGCGGGGATAAATTTTCGCCAAAGTTTTAAGAGATGAGAAATAACAGAAAAAAAGTTTGGAACACATGACCTATTTTGAACCTTTATGAAAACCACAATTTTAATGACGTTGCATAGGACACCAAAGAATAAATAAGTGTAGCATGTTTATAAATACAAACTATTTAAAATCATTTAAAAAAAGATAGTTTTGCTACTACAAAATCTAGGTTTTCAACAGTTTCTCTTTAAATTTGGTGAACCTGCCGAAAGTGCTATTAAACTACATCATTTTGTATAAACTTTTTTTTTAACTTTTTGAGCTTTTAGGTAATATATGGAAAGTGCAAAGAAAATGTTTATAACTCATTACAACATTTTCTTTTTACTTACTCGAATCTCGTTTCTTGAAACAGTTGTAAAAAAGCAGTATTTATAAACTGCACGCACTATTCCTTACATTCCAAACGTTTTTTTTTTTTAAGAACGCACGGTTAAAAAATGTTCCGAAATGCAAAGATGTCTGGAATAACAAAAAGATCTTCTTTATCATGCTTTTTGCGGATAAAAAAAAAGGAAAACGTTTCAGGCGCAAAAAACGGGATTATCCGGATATTTCTTTTAGGCGTCTTCTGGCTTTGAGGCGAGGAATTAAGATAAATGGAGACGATTTTTACGAAAAGGCTCCATTTGGAATATTTCTCAAGACACTTTGTATTATTATACGGTGTATTCAAAAAAACTGGGGCATCTTTTTTAATTAAAAAGATGGAAATTACAATATTTACTACGTTTTCACGTGGAACTGAATACGTTTTCAATATGATTCACTTTTCGATTTGAACGCGTTTTGAACACGATTTAATTGAAACTGATTTAAATTTTTGCATTCCCTGACTATTCCAGGTTTTCCCTGACCAAAAATAAAAAAAAATCCAGGTTGTTTTACACGTTCCAACAAGCACATTAGAAAAAAAAAAATTTACGTTCTGAAAACGTTTTAAAAAAAAGGTAAGCTTAGTAGCAGTTAGTAGTTTTCACAACTAGTGGCTGAAATAGTGCTTTTTTTACAAGCGTTGGTTTAAATAACGAGCGCAGCGAGGTATTTAAAAACATGAGTAAAAAAAAGCACAGTTTAGCCGCGAGTTGTTAACACTATTTTTTTTACCTTTATCAAAAAATCCAAAAAAAACAGGAAAACACTTTTAAAAATCTCAAACGAAGAGCACTTCTCGCAACACACCATCTTCACTATAAATCAAGGCGGCTGGTAAATGAAATAACAATGGTTACCATAGGGATGTGCCTTTTTACTCGGTGACGTTCATTGTTGTGATATTTTAATCTTTGATAGTGTGATATTTTGACGATGTTTTTAAATGATTTTTTCGTAAATACTTGGTTGAAAACTGACGGAAATGGCTTAATTTTTAGGCAAGAATAATAAGATTTTTTCAATATTACTATTTACCGCTATTTCTCTTTAACTTTGGGTAAAAAACGGACAGAAATCTTTTTTGCACCCGTAACCAAAAAAGCCATGCTTTAGTTATCTGCAGACAGTTACTAAATCATGTTTTTGATGAAGGTATAAAAAATAGTAGTTTTCACAACTAGTGGCTCAAATAGTGCTTTTTTTACAAGCGTTGGTTTAAATAACGAGCGCAGCGAGATATTTAAAAACGCGAAATCTTTTTTTGCACCCGTAATAAAAGTTTTTTCTTGCATCGGTAACCAAAAAAGCCATGCTTTAGTTATCTGCAGACAGTTACTAAAATCATGTTTTTGATGAAGGTATATAAAAAAAGTATTTTCCTGTTTTTCTTCAATTTTTTGATAAAGGTATTTAAAAGAATAGTGTTAACAACTCGCGGCTAAACTGTGCTTTTTTTACTCGCATTTTTAAATACCTCGCTGCGCTCGTTATTTAAACCAACGCTTGTAAAAAAAGCACTCTTTTAGCCACTAGTTGTGAAAACTACTATTTCCTACGAGCGTGCTGAAAAATACTTTTTCCACACGATTTTTGTATTGTTAAAAAGGAAGATATTTAGGACTAATTAAATGATTTATATAACTATTCTATCTTATGTGTCATTTTGTAGTATTATTATAAAATCTTTGCGTATTTTTTAATAAATAACATGGATAAAAACACTCGTAGGAAAAACGTTGTACCTAACTCTTGCGGAAAATGCCTTTTCCACCCTTGACGGCTTGCCCGAACTCCGCTCCGCGTCGTTCGTGCAACTGACGTCGCATGCAGAAAAGTACCACTTTCCGCACTGGTTAGGTAAATAACTGTTTCCTCTTAGACAGGAAATGACATCGGAAATTAGAAACTCGATCAAAATAGTGAGGAGAAAATAGCGTAGGAAATTTGAGTGATACTTTTATTCGAATTTATTCAGATCGCTTTGTTAGAAGTGTTAGTGGAGTTGTCTATAACAATTTCATTAAAAAAATTAAACAAAAAAAAACAACGAAATTCTCGGTATACAAGCAATACAAGTAAAAGCTGTGGGAAATTCACTACTTCAATAAAGGGATCTTGTTGCACTGGCAATTTTCTGGAGCCAAGCCTGCCGTAAATTACCTCGAAACGTCGGATGGACCGTAGCTTATCAGAGAAAAAGATATTGGGTAGAAAGCGTGGCTTATTGGATCGCAGTTTTAACCCATAAGAGGTAACTAGACACGGTTCAGATTGTTGCGCACATAAGTTATGCCACTTTCAGTAGATCTAAAGCGTTTTGTCATTGCTTACTAAGAATTAAAAAAAATATATATTTGCAATTCGCACCCTCTCCCCCCTACTCTACGTAGCTATTTTTAGATTCATTTTTTTTATTTTTTAGGTTACAAACGTATTTTTTTATTTATCCTTTGAGAATTTACTTTCCTAGATTTGGCATTTTGTGATAAGATATGTGAAGCAGTGCATTTTGTTGGTGTAAACCGAAGAATAAAACTAACGATAAACGTATATGTGTCCAAGCCACATTGGGAATATCAGCCAAGCGCTGTCTGATTTTATTGGAAGTACCTTAGTTTTTTACAAATTTTAATAATTTCTGATAAGAAGTAAACAAAGACTACAATATTTATTTCGCAGGAACTGCACAGCGTAGCGGTGACAATTCACAAACCCTCTCAGAATAATGGTTCGATTTTTTTTTTAAATTATTTTTGCACCAATACTGATTAAAGGAAGTTTTTCACGCCTTTTGTCCTCAAAACTGCTAAATTCTCATTGCAAACAAAAACAGCTGAAAAAGTGAAATAGTTCGGCGATTCGCCGTTGACAAAAGTATGTTTTTTTTTGGATTCCCAACAGTTATAGCCCAGTGATTGCAAAATGTGTAACAATTATAACTTTAAAAAACCAAGAAAAGTTAGCCCTGGGGATGAATTAGTGAATGTAGAAATGAGGGCGGGACAATTCCCATTTCTCCATGGTTTAGCCCTGGAAGCCTGCCTCTTTCGCAAAAGAACAGATTTTTTTGGGCTGCAACCTTCTTACAACGCCTGGGGCCGGCATATAGTTCCCAAGGTACGACTCTCTTGACCTGGCCAGAGCCGGACACTCCAGCATGACATGCAAGGACGATTCCTCGTCCTCCATGCACCATCGACACTCTGAGTCTTCGGCAATTCCCAGCGTCTCTAGGTGCTTGTTAAGGCGACAGTATCCCGTTAGGACCCTGTTGCCAGTCTCACATCCTTCCTACCTAGGTGGAGCAAGGACTTTGCTTTTTTGGCGCTTACCTCACCCATCAGGAGTTTGGCCTGTCTCATGTCCTGTGTGCTGTTCCAGAGCTCCTCAGAGCGCCTGTCTAAGTCACTTTTCAGGGCTGGAATACCTAGTATGGGCCGGACCTACCGGATCGGTTGATGATCCTTGGCTAGCCAATCTATCAGCCTCTTCGTTTCTCGGTACACCTTCATGTCCCGGGACCCAGAGGAGATTGTCCTTGTTGTGCCTTGCCATAATTGTCAAGACACGTTTGCACTCCAATACAAGAAATTTACAGATTTTTATATTCACACATCATAATGGCGGAACGCTTATTGTTTATCAAGAATTTATCAGACCTTATTCAATATCAAACCCGGAATTCGTAAAACCCGTAACTTATCAGAAAATTTTTGCTAAATTGATTGCGCATTCGCCAATAACACATGAATGCAAGACGGGTGAATGGAAGTGACATCTATACACAAACTATTGAACGAAACCTGTAGAAGTATGCGCTCCACCTGCGTGTACGCCTCCGGTTCATGTAGTATTGACGAATGCGCAATTAATTTAGCAAACATTTTCTTATAAATTACGGGTTTTACGAATTCCGGATTTGATATTGAATGAGTTTGATGAACAATGGTTTGATTAAAAACGGGTGTTATAAATTTCGAATTTGTTATTGAATGGGTTTAAAAAAATAAGGTTCGGATAAAAAATTGGTTTAACAAATTGCTGTTTCTATAGTGAATGATTTTATAATTGAACTGGCGTATATCTCAGCCTGAAAAACAGTCGCGTACCTTCCTAGTGAGAAGTGAAACTTCGCCCACCCTGGACAAGGATAAAGTAGAAAAAAATCTACTGCCCATGCGTGACGCAATCCACTCACGCCCAGAAGTCTATACATTTTTTTCAGGACAACTTGATTGGGAGTTATTATCGGCAATCTGGAAAATGCAAGGGCAAGGCAGTTATAGTGCCTCATAGTTTTATGACCTAAGCGCACTCCGCGCCCATGCTATATCTCTGCATGCATGGGGATGCTATACTAAATTCCGCGTGCTTTATCCTTGTTTTGTCCCGCTTCCTCTTCATTTCGGACTGCAATCGATATTAAACTTCCCGCTGTCCAAGAGGGGATATGTACAGTGCGCACAGCGAAAACTGTCCGCTCCCGACATTACCTCCTACCCCGCTGGAGCGAGACAGCATATTTCTGAAGTTAATGTTAGTGCAATGATACAACAATAGATTTGTATAATCGCGTTTCTTTTCAATCGATGACCTTACATTGTTGAATTTTACGAGACATTTTATTTCTGAGAGTTTGTTATTATGTGGTATTTTCGAAATGATAAGTGAATACTTAAAAAAAGTTAATAGTCTTAATATGACCATTTTGGGACGCCCACGGTTTAATCAGAATGTGCAAAATCAAACCCGTTAAATAAAAGAAAGTTCAATCATAAAGTAATTCACTATAGAAACTGCAATTCGTTAAACCAATTTTTTTAACCAAACCTTATTTCTTCAAACCCATTCAATAACAAATTCGAAATTTATAAGACCCGTTTTTAATCGAACCAATATCAAACTCGTAATTTGTAAAACCCATTTTTAATAAAACTCGGTATTTGTCAAACCATTATTTTTCAAAACCAGAATTCGTAAAACGCACTGTTTATCAGAAGATTTTTGCTAAATTGATTGCGCATTCGCCAATAATACAAGCACCGGAGGCGTACACGCAGGTGGCGCGGCAGCGCGGCGTTTCGATGCATTTGTCGCTGCTACGCACGCTTACTTGTACAGGTAGCGTTCAATAGTTTGTGTATAGATGTCACTTGTATTCCGCAGTTAAGAAAAATAGAGTGACATCTATACCCAAAGAATAGAACACTACCAGTAAATACTTTTAGCCAAGTGTGCGCACATAGAAATAAGGTTCGGCTAAAAAATTGGTTTAAGGCCACAAAAAAGGCATAGATTTGACAACACTGCTTTGCTGTTTTTGGGTCAATCTTTACCGGGCAGAATATCGGAAACGAGAAAACGGAATCTGTTGAAATTTTTCTGGAATGTTAATTTTTGAATTCCTCACAACCGTCTCCAGACAGTTTTTTGCTGAACTCCTCATTTTCGAAATAAAATAAACACGGCTAACAATAGTCAAAAATCTTAACTGGCTTTTTCTTTAGCTTCGTCGATAATACAGAAATCTGTAACAGCAATTTTTGGATTTTTTTATTTTTTGAAAAAAATACACCAAATTTTGAAAAATCCTTTGGATACGGTTGTAGATTTTTATAAATCCTATTATCTGATAACAAAAAAGTTTTTTTTATTTGTAAGCAATATTCTGCCGGAATTCTGAAATGCCAAGTTCACGTAATTTAGTAGGTCCAAGGAAACTGAAGTGACTTCGATTGGAGTATTGGAACTCTGGTTCCCCATAGCCACCGGCCACTTGTCTAATGGAACATTCAGCCAATAAATTGATACACGTCAAGTGATAAAAATAATACGGAAATTTGTTATTTTTTTGATGTTGAATAATGATTTTTCTTTTGATTTTTTTGATTTCTAGACACTGCAATCCATGAAGCATGAAGCCGAGCATCAAAACCATTAATGAATGGTTACGTTCCTAATAAGTTATACTTTTCCTTACATATGGTGTTCGCACCGCGTTCTGAACACTGCACGAATTCACGCGAAATGGTATTAGTGATGCCACCTATTGTTGATCTTTCAAAAAATAGCAAAGCAGTGTTGTCAAATCTATGCCGTTTTTGTGGACTTAACAAATTACAGTTTTTATGGCGAATCGTTCTTACGATGAAAATTTTTATTAAATACGGTCTGATAAATTCCTGGTTTGATAAATCATAGGCGTTCCCATTTTACAATATTTTTCTTCAAATTTTTGTAAAAATAAATGTTTTTTTGAACCGTAATCAAAAAATCCATGACAGAGTTTTTTTAATTTTGTTTGTGTTTTTTATTTTACTCTTCCCCATAACTTATTAAAATACCTCATAATACGGCTGAAAAAATTCTGATCACCTTTTTATAGATATTTAAACATGACATGCCACTTTTTTCAAAACCATAAAAGTAAAAATATATATATATATATTAAAATACCAAAGTCTAGAAACAACCAAGTTAATCTCAATTTGTCAAACCAAACTCTTAAAAAAGTTAATTATGTTTAAATTTAGAAGCTAATTTAACTAAAATCACTAGAGAAAAAAAACCAGCAGCTGAAAAACCTGATTTGTTAAAAAATGGAAATGCAACAAATTAAAAGAGAAAGCACTCATTTTAATTGACCCAATTAACGCAGATACCCATCAACGCCAATTTACAAACCACTTGAGGTCTCGACAACCCTTCAGCTCCAAATCAATATTTCCTTAGCTAATAACCCCAGCTACCTCACATTGCGGACAAGTGAGGTGATATTTTTCATACAGAAATCTGTTATAACCATATAACTATGAGAATGAGATCGAATGTCACATAAGTTTTAGCTCAAAGAACCCTGCACAAATTACATTGGAAATGGCTTTCGAATAAATTTCATAATTTTTTTATATGTTGTAGTACTCGATTAACAAAGCACAAAAATAAAAAAAAACGAGATAGGGAGCAGGATTACTTTCTGAGATATGGAGCTTTAAAGTTGACGTGTTTGTAAGCTATATTTTTGGACATGGTACAAGTTTTTTTCCACAACTTTGTTAATTACCGCCAAAATAAAATGATTCGAAGCTTTATTTGTCTGAAATGAAACACCCCTTCCACCCATATAAAAATCTTTTTATATGGTTTCTTTGGTACCACCAGAAAAGTTACTGAAGTTTTCAAAAAGAAAGAAAATGGTAATTTTTTGTTATTTAAAAAATATTTTTTTTTTAGCTTGAGTGGTATCATAAATATTAAAAATGGTAGGCGCCTTTAATGTTTTTTAATATTTTTGATATTGGAGAAATACGAAAAGTGATTTTAAATATATTATAGGTAGGTTATAAAAACTTTTTATGGACAAATCCAATCCAAAAGCTTAATACCAATATGTTGGTACCAATTAGTACCCATTGGTACCTGTATTTGACCAATCAAATTGCTCGTTTGATAATATTTTTCCGGTTACTATTACCGTTTTTCGAGAAAAAAAGTAGGTAAAGTGTTTTTCCTACTTAAGTGCGGAAAAGTGGTTCTTACGCATGCATTTGCGTGCAAAAAGTTAAAACTCTTAAGATATGTTTAATCAACACCGTACTCAACTAAAAAGCCTGTTAACTCCTACACCCTCAGTGCCCTTTAGCCTATCGTGGCTGCCATTTTTATAACCAAATTGACAAGTAAAACATGGATTTTCTGTCAGTTTGGTGTCAATATGGCACCGATCATAGGCCAAAGGATACTAAAACGAAAATTAGTTAACTGGCTTTTTAGTTAAGAACGGTGTTGGTTTAATATGGCGGCATGCGGCGGCTTTGTATTTTAAAAAAATCAAGGAAGGCTTGACAATGTCAAACTTTTGCTTAAGAAACGAAGTCATTTGCTGTCAGATAATTTTACGCATTCTATTGGGAACACAGTGTAAACAACCAGAAAAATATTATCATATTCGTTACCGGCAACCCCAAGTTAGCCTAAAAGCATATAACACACGAGCAATTTGATTGGTCAAATACCGATACCAATGGATACCTATCGGTACCAACATATTCGTATCAAGCTTTTAAATTCAATTTGTCCAGAAAAAGTTTGTATAACCATAAAGTAAGGCCCTACTTTATGGTATAACCTACCCATAAGTTATTTTAAATCACTTTTCGTATTTCACCAATATTTCAAAAATATTAAAAATTAAAGGTAACTACCATTTTCCCAATTAATGGTACCACTCAAGCAAAAATGTTTTTTTTAGCTTTGTTTTAAAGAAAATAAAAATTTTAATTTTTTTAAATACGGTCATTTTCTTTCGTTTTTAAAATGTACAAATCAGTGACTTTTCTGGTGGTACCAAAAAACCCTTATAGAAATATTTTTATATGGATGAAAAGGGTGTTTCATTCAGGACAAATAGAGAAACGAATCGTTTTATTTTGGCGCTAATCAACAAAGTTGTGGGAAAAAAGTTTGGACCATGTGCAAAAATATACCTTTAAAACACGTCAACTTTAAAGCTCCATATCTCAGAAAGTAATCCTGCTCCCTATCTCGTATTTTAATTTTTGTGCTTTGTTGAGTACTACAACATATAAAAAAATTATGACATTTAGCCGAAAGCCATTCCAAATGTAATTTGTGCAGGGTTCTTTAATAAAAAGATACTAACATGACATGTTTAAAAAAGAGGCAAATCAGCAATAGCGTGTTATTCTTCTTTTTCCTCTTTTTACTACGCCTCATGGGAAAATTGGCTGTTTGTTTAAAGGAAATATACAAAATTATTAGTTTCTCATATTGCTTAGCTTTGAATTTGTTAAAAACACTTGTTTTACTACACTCTATAGATAGAGCATTTTAATATACAGAGCGCTTCCTAACACGTCGATTTTTTATTCGAGGGGAACACTTTTTGGCTATCTTAAAATTTTTAGGCACGCGCCCCTTCGAGGGGCAAACATTACCCCTATATTTTAAGGTCCAGGAATAGGTGAAATCGTTTAGGATTGTTCATTAAATTAAATTTAATAAATCGGCGGAATACATTAACAAAAAATCACTGAAAACCTAACAAATGTATCATTCAAATTGCGTATAATTACTGCAGGTACTTAGGGTTAATTAAAGACTAAATTAAGTTTTAACAAAAACTTTTCAATGCGCGTGGTTTAAATGAAAAATCAATATTACTCAGCTTTATTCGCACAGCTGCCACACCTAGAGAAGGGATATATAAAGATAGCTTTGTAAATCGACCGGTCTATTACAGAAATCTGTAATTTCCATAGCGATAGCAACACGCTTTTCAATATTGTAAAATCTATTTTTTACAAAATATAAAAGTGAGATTAGCTCGGAGATTAAATTCTTTAAAACCACATCTTAGTGTTTTATTTAAAACTATTTAAAACCACGTCAAAATAAGCTCAATTTAATAAACTTATCTTTTTTTATTCTTACGATTAATTTTAAAAGAACAAACTATTTAATAAAGTAAAGTTTGAATATTTTTCGTTGAATTCAGCTCACATCTGTTAAAAAGAGCAGTGTCAGCAGAAGGTCAGCATACAGGGTGTCTAGCAAAAATGCATATACTTTTTTACGCAAGGGCGGAAAAAAATTTCAAAAATGTTATTTTTTACCCTTTTCAATTAAAATTGTGAAAATTAAAAATATTATAGCGTCGCAAGCTTTTAAGCAGAAAATTCTTTGAAATGCTTCATCTTTTTTACGTTTTTTTGTAAGATATTTGGAATGGCTGGCAAGGGGTAATGGGTTTGGATGGAATCTAGTATCAATTATAGATTTGTAGCCAAAATGCACGACAGGCGAAAATTTTTACAAAATGAGAGTAAAAATTACATTTTTTACATCCCCCTCTCCCCCTAAAACCACTAAAAAGAGGATTTTTAGGTTTTTCTATCGCTTCCAACAGAATTTTCCACTTTTTAGTTTGCCATTTTTTTCGTTAGAAATTCCAAGGGTGGACGCAACCCTTGATTGATTAAGAATAGTTTTAATTTACCGATTAAAAAGGAAAAAAGTAGAATTTGCAAACTAGATTTTTTATCCATGTTTAATACATTTAATGGCAAGTTGTTGTAATTGTAATTAATAATATGGGAAATTCCCGATTGCCTTTTTAGTGCGCTATTTGCTTTATGTTATTGATAAGGCACAATAAATAAATTAATTGATTATGTATTTGTTATTGCATTTTTGTGAAATTAAGGGCAATGAACGTTTCTACACGTAAAAAAAAATTACTCACCGATGCGACAACTCCTCCAACAATGGCAGCGTTTCGTTTATGCCTGTTTGCAGTCTTATACCTGGCGTACAGTTTTTGTCCCACCCATACGGGAATGCCTGGGAAAAATAAAATTATAAAAATACCTACACGAGAAAATTGCGTCTAAAAAAAAATGTGAAACTTTGTTTTTTACTAAATAGTTCATTATTCATGCAGGGAATTAACAAAAAGAACTAAATTAAATGAAAATTAGATAAAATAATAATAAATAATTATTTTTGTTTATATTTTATTTTAGATAGCTTGTTTTATGTGTATAATTTCATTATATAATAAATTTTTCACTATCATATTGTCTAGTAAA
Organism: Oxystoma pomonae; assembly: GCA_963921995.1. Classification (NCBI taxonomy): domain Eukaryota; kingdom Metazoa; phylum Arthropoda; class Insecta; order Coleoptera; family Brentidae; genus Oxystoma; species Oxystoma pomonae. Next base: position 21,641,107 of record OY998165.1, read on the forward strand.
ATTGTTTTATTTTGAATTTTGAGATTTGAATATTTTTAAATTATATTTATATATTTTTTTTATATAGCGTGAATAAATATTTGTTTATTTGAATTCAACAAATTAACGTTTGTGAATTCATCAACAGATTTAAAATGGCATTAGCAGAGTCCCAGATTAAAAGTAACTATAGAGGTTTTGAAATGTCCTTTAAATTCTTTAAAGGACTATATTGTTTTTCTTAAATTTACCCTTGCAAAATCTTTTTCTGAGATGATTGATATGTTCCAACTTAAATTTTCATCAATGAATAATCCCAAATACCGAACAAAACCGGTTATTAGGATAAATAAACATCCCAAAATTGTCAAATACAAACGTACAAACCCGTTTTTCAGGTAAAATATAATTTTTGTTCAAAATCAAAATTCAATTTTTTTTTAACTCTTGTAAGGTAAACACTGGGTACTTCTAGATACTGATATTATATTTTTACACATACCTATTATCATAGCTGGTACAGTTATTCCAGCAACCAGAGCTATGCCCACGGGAGCACCGACCAATGTACCGAGCTGCCACAAAATCTTTTTCTTCCTTGACCAGGGTTTCTTTCCCCAAAAAGTACAACCTGAAGGGCTAAAAAAATCAAAGAATCAGTTATTACATAAGAATATAATATTCTCTCTAAAATTTAATGAAATCTTTACATTATTGTAATAATCAATAAGTTTTAGCCGTCCTAGAGCCCACGTATCTGCCAAGTTTTGTAAATATAGAGAGAAATATAGCTGAGATTAAAAACTAATTTTTAAAAAGTAAAAGAAAAATATTAAAAGTATAACCACTTTTGCCCCATTCCATGACTGTTTACAAAATTCCATGACTTTGGGTAAATTTTAAAAATTTCTCACAATTCCTTGACATTTGAGACCTATTGCCATGCTATAAGTAAAGGAAAGAAGAAGAAACTTTAAATTTGCGGACATAATCTAGCGCTGATAATATCCACCAGCTCTCAAAGTCGATGGCGTTGTAGTGGCTGGTAAATTTTTTGGTTAGAATTTTTTGTTTTTAATTTTACAAGAGCAGTCTCCATCACAACTACGTTTGAACCCGTTTGAACGCATACACCTTTTGGAACTTTTCCAATTTTGAGGGCGCAACAACAAAAACAAAAAACCAAAATTATAAAAAAAAGTGCATTGATCATTGTGTTTTTAGTTAAAAATTCGAATATATTTTCAACTTGCTGAAACTGCATATATAAAGGTATTTTTAAACCCTTTCACCATATTTGCAACGTTTGGTGGAATGACGTCAAGATTTCCACCGCAACGTAGCAGAAAGCAAGTTTTTAGGACTTCAAGTTTTTCCTAGGCGACCTGCTGTTTTTTTTACTTTTGGTTAATATTGCCACCGTGTTTTTTTATGCAAATTATTAAAAAATAAGAAAAAGCAATAGAACTGACAGCCCAACGAACAAGTTTAACCTGAGATGGGATTCTACAATCAGCGTCGAGTCGTATTTCGAGCGGGATTCCGATCGAAACGGATCTCTTTATTTAATGCCCTAAGACAAAGGAAACCCAATGAGCATTTTCAGAAACTTCTGGTGACAGATATTTATATAAAAATTATAAAGAGGGTTCCATTGATACCCTAGGATATGTAGAAGTTTCCTACAAGAATTGAGTTTGTATATTTGTTTTATTAAAGGCTCTAAATTGATGGTACCCTAAAGTAACATAAAACTGGCGTTAACAATATTTCCACGGACACCTTTATAAAAATTAAAGTCATCGGTAACAAATGCTATATAAATTGGTGTTAACAATGTTTCCACCAACATATTTATAAAAATATAAGTCATCAGTGACAAAAGTTATATAAATTGGTGTTTGAAATCTTTCTGTCAACCCACCTATAAAACCGTAAGTAACTATCAATTAAAGATATATAATAGATTGGTTTTTAAAATGTTGCCATCAACCCACTTATAAAACTTAATTAACCAACAACAAATTTATATAAGATAAGATTGAAAATATTTCGAGAGACACTTATAAAAACTTGGGAACTCACACACAATAGTTATATAAATTGGTGTCTGTAATATTCTTATGAACTCATTCATAAACCTTTTTTGCCCATAAGGTTTTTTCTATAATGTTGTTCAAAAACAAAATTATGATTGTTTTCCACAAACCAAAACTACACTTTCTTTGCACTCGACGCGCGTTTCGCCAACAACGTTAACATCATCAGGAGACGATAAACAATGAACTAAATTAATCTACGCTCTATCTTATATACAATCCTTTAGTGGACGGAGATAAGACTAATAATTTGTGATTGATCACGATTTTTAATCCTATCTCCCCTCAACCAAAGAATAAAGTGTACTAAACGGGATGGGTCCTCTATCTTTATTTAAACTATTTCTGGATTTAATGATTTCCATACTTTCATATGCATTCAAAAGTCTTTTGTTTGGTACACTTTTTAGAAGTTTTAGGTTATCTAATGTGAATCTATGATTGTTTTCAAAAGCATGCTCGGCCACACTTGACTTTTCTGTTCTTCCGTATTTTAAGTGTGCTAAATGTTCTTTAAAACGTGTTTGAATAGAGCGTCTCGTTTGGCCAACATATTTTTTGTCACAATCCATGTAACTAATTTCGTAAATTCCACTTTTTTCTAGTGGTGGAGTTTTTCGGCCTAAATAAAAACGTTATTTATGGGGTTTCAACATGTGTTTCAATCGAAATATTGCTTGTTAGGGTTAAGAACAACATACAAAATTCAATATTTGTCCCAGAAAGAAAAAAACGCGTATGAAAAAAAAACTGATATTTAAATGAATATTTTTTTCCCGTTTTCTTAAGTATTTTTGGAGCCCATGAAATTTACGTGAGTGTATTCGAAAACTATACAGTACACACGGAACCGCAGCTGATTTTCAGAGTAGGATGACTTGAAAAACAGCTTTTATTTGACTATAGTATATAAATATTCATATTCCTGCTTTAGCTTATCTCACTTTCCTTTTTATTTATTTTAGAAGATTGCTAAACACCATTTTATAAATGTTTTTATTGTAAAAAGAAAAAGAAAAATACATAACAAGTAAAGGGAAGAAAGAGGGAAAATTTATATTTCTAAATCCATAAAAACCTTTAATTTGTTATGTAGTGTTGTTAGAACAGTAAACACACTAACTAATATAACTTTTGGTTATTTTATGAAGGTTTTATAGTATTTGCTTATATAGACAAAAATGCTCATTGGAAAGGACAAACCCCAAGTAGCATTTATCCGTCTTCCAACCTAATCTGTCATAAAGTGACGTCGTATTAGGTACAAAATAAAGTTGTCTACTAGTAAGTCAAACGACAAACGTATTTTGTAATAAAATCCGACGTTTACGTAGTCAGATACGCATATGCGAACCTTAAACGACGTCAAAATAGGCAACGTAATTTGTACAAATATTTGGGCAGACAGATTCACGTCAGTTTACGTTTCAAAGCCGACTGTTTTAACGCCTATACCTAAATCGACCACGAAACATCTTGAGCCTTGTTACCTTAATCGACGTCGCATTTAAGGGCCCTTATTTGGATACCTACCAAAAAAGGAACGAAGAAAAAGAAGGATACCCAACCTACAATTTTGCATCTGGGACATTGCACAATTTGTTGGCTTGCTGCCAACCAAAAATCTGATGGACCTTCAGCTCGCACTTATATTTCTTCCAGTCCACTTTATCTGGAGCATTAGTGGGGTCACACTGTTATTGTTTAATGTCGCTTTTTTTTATGGGGAAACAACAATTGTTATCCTTCTCCCTCATCTGCGAGACAGGTTCGAGCTCATTCAGTGCTCTAATAAATACAATTTTAAAATTATCCATGTTTTTAAGGAAAAAACAAGGAAAAACGGAAAATATTTTTCTAGGTTATGTTCAGCTGAACTGCCATTCTACTTTTAAATCAGTTTTGGTTACATGGCCAACGAAGAATGGAGGCGGATTCCGAACGTTTGCACATATTACGTAGTTTAACGTTGGCTAGTTAGATTTGGATAAAATTAGTGCTGCAAATCGGTGTCCTTGTCCAAGTAGGTGATATATTGGTAATAAAAGTACTATATCAGCCCAAATTCGGCCATTTTGGAGTTGCAAGCTTGGGCAGCCATTATTGACAACAGTTTTTTTTTATTGTTTTTCTTTAAAAAAAAAAATAATAAAAGAGACTTTAATAATGCCTTAAAGATGCGTTTGGTATTATTCTTGAGTGGTTTTAGTATTAATACAATCGAGATAGTGCTTTAAAAAAATATATATTTTTTTAGATATTTTATTCTTTTTGCTATTTTGTGCTAATTTGGGAGGGGGGGAGATATTTTTCGCTCTATCTTGACCAGCTTTGTTAGTAAAGTGGCCCTCGCAGAAATATTTCGCTCTAGATTACTCGTTAAGTGCCCTTTTTAATAACATATCTTTTATTGTTAATGAAATATAAGGGTGGCCATTTATTTTTTGTGAGTTATAATTCGTTAATATATATTTCACCTAAAATTTACTAAACAAGTACCACATTAGGTAATCAATTAAATAATATAATATAAAATTACGTAAGCTGGTGGACGTATTATTACGTCGTCATAGGTAAACTACTATACCATTGAAGTACAAGTAGCGACGTCGAACCGACCCGAGATTTGTAGTCCGCTTGCCAACCTCGGGGTTTTTAAGCCAACTAGGTTGTACTGGGTGCCTTTTTCGTAATGTATAATTGAAATGGTGTAAATTTATAGCGTACCTTAAAAAATGTAGATCATTAATCTCTTTCATGCACAGCCAACAGAACTCGGCGCCGCACACGGCGCACATCATGTGATTGCAGGAACCGTCGTCCATCTTCACTATCAGCACTTGACAGCGTGGACACGGCTTTATGTCATCTCCTAAAATTGAAAACATCGTCAAGACCTTGCCTTCTCAAGGCCGCGCGGCGCGCCGCAACGAATGGCTCGAAAAAATTAAAAACACCTTTTACATCCTAATTTTCAAGGCAAGACGCCTAAACAAAGGGGGAAACAAAAATAGTAAAAACAAGTAAAACTTAAAACATTACAAATTACAAAAAAAAATAATAATAAACCATATTAACTGTGTCTTTCCAGATTGTAAAATGAAAAAAACAGGTATAATTCGAAGAACAAAGTATAATTTATATAAAAAGGAATTTGGAGCAAGAATGAGGTTAAATTTTCCTTATATTTTGTTCTGTGATCATTGCTTCTAAGGGGACTTACTATGAGAATCCTGACTATAAGCGATAGAAGATGACCGTATGTTGGGCGATCGCTGCGCTCTGGCGGCGTCGCAAGTCTGGTTCGGGTGCCACTCGGCCTTGCAGTGGTAGCAAAAGTACGAGTCGCAACCGGGACGCTCGCATTTTAGTTTGGGACAGCTGGCGCATTCGGACGCCACTACTGCGAAGCTGCAGTCTGGAGCTGGGCACCACCTAAAAGAATATACAATACGTAATTCCATAAGGCGCCACTACATTGTTTCGCTTTAACCTGCTTAACACGAATCCAAAAAAGTGACACAAAAGTGACTTGGAATGAAAAAAAAATGACGAAAAAAATGACTTTTAACTGAAAAAATTTCTTTTAATTCTTAAGAGCATACTCTTCGCTGGCATCAGGGTATTTTTGACCCCAGATTTTTCTATTGTAATATAAAAAGTTTGGTCTAATTTTAAAGATAAAGATTAAATCTCTAGTGATAGTTTTTGACTTACATTTTTGTGAAATATAAATCGCCGTATTTCCCCGTATGTCTAAGACAAACAAAAAACAGCTTTGGATTTCACAAGGAATCAAAATTTCTGCAAAAAATCTAAGATGACTTTGTTATTTAAAAAAATTCGTAGCTTAATAAAAGCTGCTAGACACTTATTTTATAAAAATCGAATAAATGAAGCAAAAAATAAAATTAAAGAGTGCTGGAACATAGTTAATGAGTTATGACGAAATAATTTCTCACAAACAAAATCCATAGACCTGGATTCAAACATTATTAATAATTATGAAAGGAAGTAGAAAGTAGAAATTTTTGTGAAGCATTTTGACTTTTTCTACTTCCTTTCATAATGTCTCAACAGTTTCACCCCGGAGAAATTTACGATTCTATTATTAATAATTATTTTTGTACAATCGCAGGAAATTTAACAGCAGATTTGCAATCCGACACAGATCCTTTGGAATATTTAAAAGGTACTTTTATTGTGGACAACTTCTTACTCACACCAACAGATATTGCTGAAATTAAAACTTCTGAAAGACATGAAAAACCGTCATTGTGCATATATTAGCTCAGGCAATAAATAAAAAGTTTTTCAACTGGAAATTTTCCCGATCGTTTAAAGACAGCTTTAGTAATTTCATTACATAAATCTGGTGCCCGTAACAATCTATCTAATTTCAGACCTATTTCCTTTCTACCGACGTTATCTAAGATAATTGAAAAAATTGTTAAGAAACGTATGGTTGAATTTCTAAACAAGCATAAAATTTTAAACAGGTTTCAGTTTGGCTTTCAAGAAAAAACAAGTACAAATGACGCTGTCTTTTCATTTTTAGAGGAACTTTATTTAAAGCTAAATAATTCATTATATATATGGCTTTAGAGGCAGTGCGTTGAAATTTTTCAGGTTATAGGTTAGGAGAAAACAAAATTTCAAAATTGGATATCAAACCTCAGATTCAAAATCAATTAATCAGGGGGTTCCACATGGTACGGTACTTGGCCCAATTCTGTTTCTTTTGTATAGCAATGATTTAATTAAAACTGATATACAGGGATTTTTTACAATTTTTGCTGATGACGCCACTATTTTATGGTATCATAAAGACTCCAAAGTTTTAAAGCAGATTGTTTTTGAAGATATAGGCAAGAAAAAAGAGTGGTGCAATAGCGACTTCCTCTGTTTTAATATAGAAAAAAAAAGAAAGTTTTAAGTTTTAGGTTTTCAGTTAGTAACACTAAATTTTTGGGAATTTATATTGACAGTAAGTTAAAATTTTACCAGCATGTCACAAATTTAAATAAAAAGTTTGCCTTGGGATATTTCGACGTGCGTAAGACATTTAATGGGTTGGGATACAATATGGCCAGGACAACATATTTTGCATTAATTGTTTAAATTACCAGTTAACTGTAAAAGCTTAAACAATATGAAAATTTTTAGAAAATCAGTTAAGGAATTATTAATTTGTATGTAAAAATATGCAAAACACTTAATATAGATAGGTAAAGATTTTCTTAGGCTTACATGTGTTTTGCTCAAATTTGTTTGTTATTTATTATTTGTAAATGATTGTTATCTTTGTATATTTTTGTAATTTTTTACTTTTTTTATGTTCTTTGTTCTATACATCTTTTTCTAATTTATTTTAATATTTTGACTTATTGCTTTTATGTTTTGTAATTTTTCGAAAATTTTTTAATGTTTTTTAATTTTTTATCTTAGGAACATATTTTCCTGTCGTTTTATTTTGGCTTTATTTATAAAAATCTCTTGTATTTTTACGACAATAAAGCTTACTGAACTGAATTGAAAAATGGCGTATTTTGCATGCTCATATTTGCAAGACTAGACAAAAATTGCAAAAAGTACCACTAGAGAACCCTAGATTCAAGCTTTATCTTTGAACTAAAAGGCTTGAAAAATTTCTGTATTTGGATATCATAAAACTAAACTAAGAATCAATGATGTAATAGTAGCGCAGGAAACATTTTTGAGAAAATTATACTAAAACGCCTTCCTTACCGTAAATCGTTAAGTAAATGTTTAATGTGACTGAAAAAAAGTTATTTTATTGGCTACCCGTTAAAAACCTCCATAAAAAGTTCAACTTTACGACCATTTCTTACGCAAATCCAATATGGCGTCGTATTTTCGGCCTACGTAACTGCTTACGGAGCCTTGCGTAAGTCTCTGTGTGAAGACCTTTACAGAGCCGCCTGCAAAGACAGACAATTCTTTAATTTCCACTATTTGTAAAATATTTTATCTTTCCTTATTTTACCAGAGCTGGTTTGGAAAAGTTTTTTTAATAGGATATATCAGTAACTGTTAAAATAGTGTAACGGCTTTTAAATTTCCCAAGGAATTCCCTGACTTACCAAAGATGACATTATTGTTCCATGCCTTTAAGAGAAAAATTCACAAATTCCGAGTTTCTACTGATGTTTTTTCCTGTTGGTGGCCAACATGACAGAAGAAATAAGAAGAATCGTCTGGAACATTTTCAGCCATCCATAAAGACAATAGCAATCGGCAATTTTTTTTGTACTAGAAATTTTAGTTAATTGGATCAAAAGACTAAAATTCAAAATCTGCTTTTTTTAACTGAAATTGCTATGTACGTATTACCACATGGTCTGCATTCGATGTCCATGGTGAGCTTTATACATTTTCCAGTCCTTATTTCACAGGGTTCTATAATGACCTATTTAATATCTACTGCAAATTCTCCCCAGTAACTTATGTTCCGTTCGGTTAGAGAGTGCAGTGTGCAGATAGTAGGAAAGTAGATAAAGAAAACTTACCTGGTATCTGGATCCACAGCCAGCACTCTTCTTACCATAAAATCTTCATATTTTTCAACTAACGCCGGGTTGTTCAGTATAGTACTAATTTCTAAAATAAAGAGAGAATTATCAGTAAATTTTAATTACTAATCGATGACCATAAGGAAGTTTTGTTAAAAGATCCAAAACTTTGTTGATGTTAATGAAATAAAAACCATTGACAAAATGTCCACCATATTGGATTTGAAGATGGCGGACGTAACTATGTATTGAAGAACATTCATACTTTTTACATTGAAATATTTTTTTAGATTAAAATTCAAAATAGACAGTCTTTAGTATTGTTTAATAACAACGAAACAAGATACTATTCAATAAAAGAGTCCGCACTTTGAACCTGCCTTTGGATAAACGACAGGATTTTCGACCATTGGAGCGTCAAAAGGAGTTCGGACTCGAATTCTTCCCCTTGACCTTGGAGGATGACTTGCAATGTAGTGGAGAAAGAATTCGTTTCTTTTTTTTTTCATTTGTCTTTTTTCCCAACCAACTACACAAGTTTATTACAGGGAATATAAAAAAAATATTTATTCATAAATACAACCTTAAAAATTAAAAATTTCAAAAAATTGATAAATCCATTTTTAATTCATTTGGAAGATTGTTATAGATGGAAATAACATCATGTTAATTTTTTTTTTCAAAATTACTTTTAATCCTAATGGCTTGAAAGTTATTATGTCTTGTGAAATGATTATGTGTATTATTTTATCTAACCAGTCTTATGTTTGAACTTTTGTTTGCAGTACTTATTAAGTGAATCAAGGTTAATAGAAGTTCTATATCTAAATATTTATTGGGAGTCACGCTGGACAAGGGATTTAAGTGGAGCGATCATGTTGCCAGAATGACTGTTAAAGTCCAGGCAACAATGTGGCAGTTGCGCCGAGTGGTCGGTCGAACCTGGGGCATTAGCCCGAGGATCCTACAGTGGTCTGGTAGCCCGCTGTAGAGAAGCTGACCATATACAAAAAGCTCACGAGCCTACAAGGGCTCTTCTGCAAAGGAATAACTGGCGCAATGAGGACGACCTCCATCCACGCCCTGGAAACCATCTTGGGTCTCCCCTCGCTTCCAACTTGGATCAAGACGGAGGCGATGGCGATGCACATGCGTTTAAGGGACCAGGGACTATGGAAGGGCAGGGAGGAAAGAATGGACCATCTGGGGGTCGAGGGACTGGAAACAAAAGAGTTGTCTCTCCTAAGAATGCTAGTAGAATCACTGCTTAAACCATGTAGGTTCGATAAAAAGTACAAAGTCACAATACCAGAACGGAATGCGTGGCTAAAGGGAAGAATTCAGAACGGAATTAAGCAGAGAGGCGGCGGTTTGCTACACGGATGGCCCTAAACTGTCAGCCACGCAGACAACAGACGCAGGAGTTTACGCGGAAAGCCTAGAAGTTATCCAATTGTAGAACACGCGACGGTGTTTGAAGCGGAGGTATATGCCATTATCATGGCAACCCTACCGGAAGAGGCACATATGCTCTGACAACCCGGCTGTCTTCAAGGCTCTAAGTGCACCGAAAATGGTCAGTAGTCTGGTGGAGGAGTGCGCTGAAGCACTGCAAACACTGGCTCAAGACAAGAGGGTAACACTGGTGTGGGGAATATCAGGGAATGAGAAAGCGGACGAACTTGCCAGACTAGGGACCGAAACCCAATACATTGGACCGGAACCTCGTCTGGGAATAACAAGGAAACAGGTACAGAGTGAGTTCAACAAATGGGCGAACGATGAATTGAAGACGTCCTAGAGGCAAGAGTCAGAGTACCGAGAGTCCAAGCTATTCGTGGATGGTCCGAATATAGCCAGAACTAAATGGCTCTTAGGTAAGACCCGAAAGGACATTGCGCTGCTGACAGGGATGCTGACTGGGCACAATCGGCTGAACAAACATCTGGCACAAATGGGAGGAGATCCCGTGGAGAGTGCGACACATATGCCAGATCAAGACTGCAGAAGTGGGGATTTCCCACAATAGAGGAAGAAGAGCTTATTTTATAAAACATGCCAATTTAAGTACCCATACTATTTCTTAGATGGTTAATATGATTTATTCAACTTAAAATTTAATCACTAGATTTTCTTGGAGCGCACAGTGTCCTGAGCTGTAAAACGTCTCTTCTTGACTTGCTGAAGCCCCGGATTCTCTTTTTGGCTTTCCTGGAACTCCTCATGTTAGACTACTCCTGATTTAGTCTTGTGTAGGTCGACTATTTCCATTCAATGATGCCAATTATCGAAACGTATACACTATTCTTCGGTAAAAAATATCTTTTAAATGTTGCTATTTTTGGGGCATAAAGAGAATGCTTTCTCTCAAAATTAAGGCGTCTATATAATCAACTTACCGTTAGGGTGCATAGGCTCCGCACACTCCGGACACGTGACGATGATTCTGGACTCGGTGATCTCCACTTTTAAATATTGTTGAAAGCACGTGATGCAGGCTCGGTGCCGGCAGGCCGCCAGTTCGTAAAACTCTTCCGGCGCCAACTCGTTGAAACAAAGGTGACATTCCCAAAGTCCGGCCCTGGTGCTGCCTTCTCCGCTCTAAAAGGTGAGAAAAAAATTACACCGAGAAAAACGACGGGGATAATGCTAAAAAATTTCAAATAATGCCAAAAAATCCGAAAAATGCCGGAAAAATTCCCGATAACGTCAAATAATTCTTAATTATGTTTAAAAATTCCAAATAATGCCACATAGTCCATGAAATATTTTTTGATATCACTAAGTACTAACTGACATCTTAAGAATAAATTAAATCTGAAACTTTTCACTGGATACTGGAAAAGTTGTACTTGTCACAAATCTGCTAGAAACGTTATTTTCGAGTTATCTGACACAAAAAGTGCAAATGAGTAAATCAAGGCTTAACAAATTTCTCAAATACTGAGCTTATAAAATATACGCTTATTGGAGTCAGTGGCGTACCGCTGGTTTTTACGATACTCGCATTAAAATTTTGCCACTTTTTTTCGCAATTTTTCTTTTCTAACCTTTGACATATACATGACAAAGAAAATTAATTTGCACCACAATTATGACTTATTAAATTTTCTATAAAACAAGCATATAAAAGTAGTAGTCCATCTGAGCTCTGGCGTAGAAATCGAAAGTATAAAAAACATATAAATTTTTGTGTTTTTTTTTTCAAACTGGCACACGTTTACAAAAACTATTAAACCACAAATAATGGCCCGACAAGTTCTCCATAAAATAAGATCAAGTTATCTTGATCATTTAACAAGGTGGAGTTCCATAGTAAGCTGAATACTCAAAAGTAAAAATTTGTCTAGTGTTTTCACATACTAGCGCGCCACTGGCTTGAGCTGTCCCCGTGATTTTTGAATTTATTTTAGAACTTAATAATTTATTACTATTTTTTTGTGCACAAAAAATTATCATCGATTTTTTTTTAATTGTAAAAATTTTGTGGATAATATTTTTTTAAACTTTATGTTTTATTATTATTATTATTATTCAGACATTAATCATTTTATTAACTTTCGTCTTTCGTAAAAATCGCTAAAGCGTCAATTTATACAAAGTAAAATATAATCAGAAAAATAAAATTAAACCCCAATATTTTTCTACGGATTTATCAATAATATGGTTCTGGAACTCTTACGGCAAGCCGAAAAATGGCAAGTGGCAAATAGTTTAATGCTTCATTAGGGATTTTTCGTGAACATATGAATTTTGTTCAAAAAAAAAAATAAATCTAAAATTATCGTAGTTTGACGAATATCTGATAACATTAATATTTATGACGTCATATCTTGCAAACAGGATGACATAGAGATTGTGCTTTTTTTAAAGCTTAGATATTCCTCTTTCAGAAAAACTAAAAATCTCAGATGCATCAAAGTTTGAAGTTTTTTATCTTTCTTGGAGCTAAGACACCGGACTAATAATAAAACATGACCCTACTATGGTGGTGTCCAAACCAAAAAATTAATATAGCTACTTCAAAATTTAAATTTGCCACACGAAATGTAGATCCGGTGTTGGCAGGACAAAGGTTTAGCCCTGGGTCTGTATCCTTGAAAGTGTGGGAAGGGAATGCTCCCGCGGGAGTATCCTTTTCCTCTTCACACCTTTATCCGTTGGCATATCTCCATCTCACTTTTTTGTAAACCACGCCCACTTCCCTAGCAAGTTCTCCTCCCAGTAGTTCAAGGCCCTTGAGGATTATTTTGAAATGTCCGGGAACGGAACGCTTCCGGGAGTACTTCCGGAAATTATTGGGCCTTTATTCTTGAACTGCCGGGAGAACTTGCTAGGGAAGTGGACGTGGTTTATAAAAAAGTGATATGGAGATATGCCAACGGATCAAGGTGTGAAGAGGAAAAGGATACTCCCGCGGGAGCATTCCCTTCCCACACTTTCAAAAATACATATTGGTCATATTATCTCCCCGAAAAAAATAAGTCGTATTCTTGAACATTTGAAACACACATGATCTTCCACGTTTATTTTAAGAAAAATGATAAATAAGCCATGGAAAAACATTCGAAATAAACAAACTAGGTAGTTACTGAATTTCTCCTTGATAAGTGGTGGATAACTTTGAATTCCCGGGAACTGCTTCTCACCCCGAATCTTCTTTTTTTACGGATTACGACTTTTTAAATTTTTGGGCAACTTTTACTCACTTCACTGCAGCTGCCTTCTCCCCTCTGGGTACTTATTCTTGACTGTCGGGGAGGTGTAGGAAGCAAAATTCTCCCGGGGAGCGAATTAGGGAGTTGTCAAAATCAAATGATATATCAAGGAAATGCTGCGGGTAGAATAAACTTTTAAAACTCTTTAATAAATTTGATTTTAGTCCTTTTTTGTCACTCCCTAGTATGGTCCCCAGGAGCGCTTCCTTCTCTCACTTTCAAGAATAAGCACCCTGAAAGGTGAGAAGCAACTTAAGCACGGAAGGAAAACATGGTAAACTTTAGAAAAACGAGGGGGATTTCCTAGAAAAATTTGAACAGTGGTTAGATATCATTAATCTAAGAAAAGTTAGGCGATTATTTTATTTAAATTTCATATTTTTTTTTCTCTGAATTTAGGACTAAATTTTTCGTATTTTTTTTAACCAAGCAAGTCTACGTGTGCCATAAAGGTATAACTCAACTTAGTTGTGTCTTTGACGTGTGCTGACTATGACATGTTTTAGGGTTTTTGTCAAGCAGTTGTCAAAGTTTTGTTTTCAAAAGTTTATGTTTCTACCACGTAGTAAAGGGTGGTTCTCAGAGAATATTATCAATTTTTAAAACCAAATATCTCTGAAACGACAGAGTGTACAAAAATATATTTTACTAATTCCTGTTTAGAACAACAAATTCTGTCTACAGTTAAAGTCTTTCTAGGGAATTTTAAATCATCCTGTATATAGGAAGCTATTCTTCAAAAACCGTCAGAAAATCCCGCCCTTACAAAAAATGTGACGATTTTTAAACACAAGTTTACACTAACTGCTTTTTTGTCAGGAGTAATATAGTTTCTTAATACTGCTCCACAGGGTTCCCACCAAATTCTGATTTCCAAATTCCCTGACTTTTCCAGGTTTTCCCTGACCATTAAGAAAAAAAAATCCAGGTATTTTTTGGATATAAATTGCTTGTCTACGTGGATACCAAGTAAATGTAGACTTTTACCATGACAATTTTTGCAAGCTCAAATTTAACAGGTATTTATATTATCGAGATAAAAAGGGGTGAATTCATTAAATCCTAAAAACCAATCAGGTATTTTTGGTTCATCTAGAAGACTAGCATAAGTTGGAATACGGAAAAACTCAAGTCAGAACAAACACAGGAATTATACCAGAAGAAATAAAAGAACCGCAATGGGGCCACAATGTAAACAAGCCCTGAAAGAACATCCAAGAAACAGTAACTAGGGTGGATAGTCAAGGGCTCGACAAAAAGAGAAAACAAAAAAGGAAGCAGTTTGATGAGGACTGTAGTAGAGCGATGGAAAGATGAAATATGACCAGGAAAAAAATGGTTCAACACCCAACAGCATCGAATATGACAAGGAAAAAAATGGTTCAACACCCAACAGCATCTAATATAGAACAGTATAAACAACAAAGATCTGAAGCAACATAATAAGCGAGACCATCTAAATATAATAAGAAAAATGGAGGAAAACAGAGAACACAACAGAATAAAAGAATACTTTACCCAGAACCGAAAACCTTATTTCAAAAAACAATGGACAACTGATATCCAACGAAAGAGAGATCCTAACCACATGGAAGAACTACGAGGTAAATACCAATACTACACCCATAAGCATATAGACCAGATTTTCACCGTTAGACAAATAATGGAAAAATGCTGGGCGTTTGACAGAGAACTTCACCAGACATTTATTGATTTCAAACATGCATTTGACAGATTATGTAGAGCAAAGTTGTGGGAAGCAATGCAGGAACTGGGCTTTTGAAAGCTGATATCCCTGATAAGATAAGGATGGAACAGAGCTACTCTGATTTCTTTGGTATCAACAATGGGCTTAAGCAGGGTCGTGACTCTCTTTCACTTTAACTCTTCAACATCATTAGAATATGCAATTTGGAAAGCCAAGATTGAGACATCAACGGCTATATTCTACCAGGAAGGACCCAACCTACTACTGGCCTTCGCAGATGATGTGAACATAATTGGTAACAGCAGTATTAATCTTAAAGACTCCTTGCACCATAATATTTCTGCATCCATAACTGATTGCTAAATAAGAAAAGATTACAAAAAGCAGTAGAACTCTTTTTGGCAGTGGAAGCAGTTGCTGTGGAGGTTCCTTCACTTCCAGTAGTTGGTGTAGATGTAGGTCCATTGTCTTTTGGGCCAAAACTGATTAGTTTATCAGTTTTCACATTAATTTAAATTCAATATTTTTTAAACAAAGCTTGCAATATGCTTGATATTTATTGGTCTTTACAGCCTGTAGACACTGCCACTCTGGTGGACTTATGGAAGGACTTATACAGTCTAAATTACAAACTGTTTTTTTTTCGACATTTTGGATTCTTGAAAATGCTTGAAATCTCGCATCGCATCGCAGTTGCACCCCCATCATTTAAAGGTTAGGAATAAATACATTATACATGAAAAATATTTTCGGATTAGTTGGTTTAAAAAATAGGTTGAGAAAGAGAAATTCCAGGTTTTGTTTGCCAATTCCCTGACTTTTGAGGATTTTTTGGTCATTCCCTGACTTTTCCAGGAAGCTCTCAAAATTTCCTGACTTCCAGATTTTCCAGGTTTTCCTTTTTTTTCAGTGGGAACCCTGCTCCAGTAAATAAAAAATAGGTTAATTTTTCATTTATGTAGGCAGTTTGTCTTAAAAAACCCTTTTTTTTATTTAAAAATGTATGCTATTAATTTTATTTATGTAAATATACCATGACAAATTAATATAAAAAACCATAGATAGCCATGGAATGTTATGCCACTGTTCAAAAAAGTCGTACAAATTCTGTCATTACTTTTACCTGGTGAGAAATTTTTAAATATTTAGTGGGACGCATAGTAGCAATTTGGCTCTGTTGTAAAACTAGTTCTGCAGCATTTCTTTAAAATATTAAAGTTACAAAAGATTATCAAACATATGACGCAGTTTTTCTTACAATGCTAGGATAAATATTAAGGTCGCTGTTTTTTTTTTATTTTAAATAATGCAATAAGTAAAAATCGCGACTTTCCGGAATTGTGACGGCTGAGATTTTCTGTCGTTCATACAGAATCGCAACCATTCAATCAAAAAGCAAATCAGTGTGTTGTTATGTGTTTGGTTTGAATAAAAAGTTGTATAAACTTTGAAATCACCCTGTAAATAAAAATAAACCACGGCTATTAACACTACAAGTACATATTTAATTAACTTAAGTCGCATTAATTATTTTATTATTAACTTTAGGTGCATTTTAATTATTTTTCCGAAACGTTATTTTTGCTTTTATTCAATTCAAAACATGCTTTCCAGTACAGAATTAACAGACTATCTCCTGTGGTGCAACAAACTGATAACATTTCAGAATAATAGTCAACTGCATTGTGAAAGCCTGGGGGTCAATTTTGAGATTCAAGTCGTTTTTTGGCGTGAGAAGATGTAGAAACCATTTCGAAATCATGCAAGAAATATCATTTTCATAACCGCTCCTCGGACTATTTCGAAAGCGCTTCATTCACGATTCCAATATGGCGGGAGTTGTCATTTGTCAAAATACGCGGGTAGTGTCGGGTTATGGAGCACCTGCTTTTTTTTTGTTTTGTCAATAATAAAATGATGGATTCTGATTTGGTAATGTGCCAAATTCAATTGGGAGAATTCCTTTTAGAGGTAGATTCAGACAGACACTGTCAGACAGCTTTTAATGGTGGGTTTATACATCAAAATAACAAAATAACCCCGGATTTATAAACTGGTGATAGGGAAAAAAAAACAAAACGCCAATAAGTTAGGTTAAATTGGCGTCCCATAAAATAAATCGTTATTTATAGAAATAAAGTTTGGCAAAATCGTATTTTGTAGAAATCGAACTTTGGAGAAAAATACATCAAAGAAATCGTAAAACAGAGAAACCGTAAAACGTAGAAATTGGTAAGGCGAAAATCTGTTCTCTGTCTGACAGGTATTTGCATGCGGGCTTAGAATAAGAAAGAGCGTAGAAAAGACATTTTTTATTTTTATTTTTTATACTAAATTTAAAGGAGTAGTGGGTTGGTTTGGGTTTGTTTCTTACGTGTTTTGGTATGATCTGGGTTGCTTTGGGTTGTTTAAGTTTAGTTGGGACAAGTCGGGTTGGTTTATAAAAAAAATAACTTGATCTACGCCCTTTCCTATTCTAAGGGCACATACAAACAGCTGTCAGGCACAGAACAGATTTTCTACGTTTTACGTTTCTCTGTTTGATGATTTCTTCGATGTATATTTCTCCAAAGTTCGATTTCTACAAAGTACAGTTTCTGGATTGTTCATTTCTAAGAAATACGTTTCTCTAATGTATTTTTTCTACAAACTATAGGGACTCGTTAAGTTAAGTTTTGTAAAACTGTCACTGGTGCATTTTGGCGATAGCTAAATCCGATGACGTTGTAGTTGAACCGATAACGTCACATTTCGAAATCACGCAAGCACAGTGTTTTACGCCAAAAAGAGACTTAAGACTTCGATTTAGCATGACGTCACACTACATCACACAGTTTACACATGCTTTGGTTCGCCTTTAACTTCTTCAACCAATATAACAAATCGTAAAAACACTTGAATACGTTTTTTTTTTTACTTTTTTAACCATCAATGGTGTTTATAGACTAAACAAATGTAAAATATATGAGCAAATAATTTTACTAAACAATCAAAGCTAATCTCTTTTTTCTTCAAGAATGATTTAATCAAGGATCAAGGATATTTGGAAACCCATACTTTTCTGAGGTAACAGATTTCGACTGTGAAAGGGCAGAGCCAACCAAGTGTATTCATGGTTCGGTGAACACATGCTAGTATATAAGATTAAGTTTTAGTTTTTTTGTTAGTATTCACCTGATGACGATTGCAGATACATAAGCAATCGAAACGTTGTGAAAAAATAAAAAAAAATAAAGACAATGGAAGTTTGAAAGTCTAGTTAACTCTCATGATTTAATAAGGTGCCGTTCTCATGTAAACATAAACCCTTGTCGTTGATAGAAGCCCTCTCCGATGTTATAAAATAGACACTAGTTGGTAAGCTATTTTTGATTCCTTGTTGTTAGCGTATCTTTGATACGTTTATGAAAGCGTTGAAAGTTGTGCTTACAACGTAAGACGTAACGAAACCAATTCTTGTTCAGTGCTTGATGCCCAGTTTTAACTTATGCCGCTCACTTTTATTTCCTTCCTTGTCAAAAAAAGTGAGAGGGCAATATTCTTCTTCAAGTGCCATGCTCTCTTCGAACGTTGGCTATCATCAGCGCGATCTGTACCCTGTCCACCGCTTTTCGGAAAAGTGTTGTAGTACTAACACCATAAAATTGTCTAAGATTTTTAAGCCATGATATCCGCCTACGACCCGGCCTCTTCTGCCTTTAATTTTGCCTTCTATTATCAAAATATTCAAGATTTCGTTTTTTGTTGGTAAATAAACCTTCAAGGTCTTTATTTATTCTAAGCAAAACATCCACATTAGTTACTATGTCCATCCAAGATATCCTTATAGTATTCTACGATCATCACACACCACATCTCGAATGCCTCTAACTTTTTACACATGGCCTCAGTCAGTGTCCATGCCTCCATGCCATAATAAAAGATGCTAAAAACATAACACCGAAGCACACGAATTTGGAGAGTGGCACTAAGATCGCGACTACACAACACCGATTTCATTTTCATAAAAGATGATCTGGTCTGTTCCATTCTTGCACGAAGTTCTTGCAGGTTGTCCCAGTTCTCATTGAGGAGGCAACCCAAGTATTTGTATGAATCCACGCGTTCGACTTGATATGACCATCCATTTTGTTTTTCCAACATTTAAGTTAAGCCCGAATTGCGAACTTTTGGCAGCGTAGGTTGTTGATTTTTATGCCGTTTATGGTCAGACACTCTTCGCAGTTATGAAGTGCATTCTCTATTATTTTGTTACTATAGATAGTAAACAACAGCGGAGATAACTGACAACCTTGGCGCACACCTCTTCTTATTTGGACCTCTTCGGACAGTTGGTCATCAACCTTTATTTGAGCAGTCTGATTCCAATATAGATTAGCGATTATCTTTAGATATCGGTCATTTAGACCAACTTCTTTTAGCGATTCTATGAGCTTTTCGTGTTGGACTCGATCAAACGCTTTCTCATAATCAATAAAACAGGCATATAATGGCACCGACACATCCCTAGACCGCTGAACTAAGACTTGAATGCCAAACAGGGCCTCTCTTGTCCCGAACACACCACGAAATTCAAACTGCGTGTCGCCTATAAAGGATTCGCATTTTCCATAAATTCTTTTATGGATAACCTTTAGAAATATTTTTAACATATGGCTCATTAGGCTGATTAGGCGGTAATCACTACACTTCTTTGCTGAATGTTTTGCAGTGTAACAAAGGTTGATTTTAGTCAGTCATCAGGGATTTTACCGCTGCGATAAATCAAGTTAGAAAGTTTGACCAGCGTATTTATCGAATCTTCGTTTTTTATTAGCTTTAAAACATCAGTGTTTCTTTTCTGTTTTTAGCTGAAGATATTGCGTGTTGTACTTCCTCTAGTGTTATATCTATGCCTTGGTTTGATAATTCTTCTTGCTGTTCGGATAGGTTATCGGTAAAGAGATGTTCTATGTAGCTATACCATTCTTTTAGTTTTTCTTCGGTATCCGGTAAAATTTTGCCCTGATTGTCCACAAGGATTCCAGCTTGTCTTTTATTAAATTGTTTGTTTGTGTAATTTGAAAGTGTCATGTTTAGCATCTAGATCTTCTATTTCTTGACACTGCTGTGTTATCCAGTCTTTTTTTGCTGACCTTATCTTGTTTTTTATCTCTCTATCGATTTCATGCTACTAATCGCTGCCTTTTTTACTGCGTCTTTTATTCATCAACTCAAGGATTTCATCGGTCATCCAAACTTTCTTTTTATTTCTTGTTTCATCCTTGCCTAAGAGTATTGTGCTTGCGACTATAGCACTTTTAACCTTTGTCCAAACCATTTCTGAATCTTGCTCGGTAGATTCATTAATATCTTTAAGCTTTTTGTTAAGTTCGACTTTAAGTTTAGTTGCTACCATGTTATCTTGAAGTTAGTCCAACCTGGGTCTGGGTTTGTTATTTGTCGGACGATTTTTCTTGAGGGTAAATTTAACTTTCGCCAAAACTGGATTGTCATCCGAGCCTACGTCTGCGCCAGGGTAAGTTTTTGCAGATTAATATCGTTTATTGATTAGTATAAAGTCTATTTGGTTTCTAATGATACTCTCAGGGTTGTCGGATTTAGAAGTCCAAGTATAAAGGCGTCTAGCTGGAAGTTTAAAGAAAGTATTTGACACGACAAAATCCCTTTCCTGACAGAACTAGAAAAGGCGATCTCCACGTTTATTTGATGTACCAAGACTGTACCTTCCAACAATGTATTCTCTTGAGGCGTTTCAGGTTTTGCGTTGAAGTCCCCCATAACAATGGTGATTACTGTCTATTTTGTAAAACTAAGGGCAGTTTGAACTTGTTCGTAGAATGCCTCCACGTCATCATCTGAGAGGGCAATAAAATAGAAAATAGAAGGAGTAAAACTGTGGCATTTATGAAAACCCACAGATAAACAAAATGGTTAAGATACGCTAGCTGCGTACGAATACTGCAAGGGTGAGACGTAGTCGCTGTTGTACGACGTATCCGTTATGAGCATGCGCACTGAGATACGATTACGATTAAGCACTCTTTATTTGTGCAACTTTAACTGTTTAATATTTTATGGTATCAAGTAGGCTGAATTGTAGTGTGACGTCATCATAAATCGGAATCTAAATCTAAAAGCGGCCAAATTGACCCCCAGGATTAACATACAAGATAATATTTGTTTTATTATTTAAAATCTGTCAAACAATATAAAAGGGTAATAAAGTACACATTGTTACATAGAGCGTAATCGGTTATCAACTTTCATTGTCATACAAGAAATACGGCTTTTAAAAAATTCAAGTATTAAAAACAGGTTGGTGTGTCAAAGACAAGCCTATGCCTAAATTGCTTTTTTCTAGATTTTATTAAGCGGTATTCGTCTTCTGTCACTTTTTGTTTTTAATATGTAACACAAAGTTGGTATTTTTCTTTATGTAATGATCCTTAAAAAGTGATGTATCACACTTTATGTTTTATTGTTTGTATTTTCTTTTTTCACCTACTTTTTACAAAATTATCGACAAAATTATAAAATAATAAAAAAATTATGTGAAAATGCAACAAATAAAACACAAAGTGTGATATAATTATTTTAAAGGAAAATTTAGGATGATTTTAAAAATGTGTCATTTCATAAGAAAAGTACCAACTATATTTCATAAACTAAAGGATCGTTCATACAAGGCATAGGCTTAGTTACTTGACTAGTATTTGGTTTTGTTATAGTGTTAGTTATAGTTTTAGTCTTAGAAATTGCTCACTGTATACTTGTCTTTATTATAGTCATAACAATCACTAAGCAAGTGCATCTAACCTCACTTTTTTTGTTTTTAAAGAAAATAAGGTTTGATAATAGAAACAATTTTTTTTTGGAACCTACAAAACACTTAGCAACTTGTTTTTTGCTTTTAATTTGCCTGTATAAAATTTTGTATGGAATTTTTGGAAGTGGTTTTGATTTCATTCCTGTCAACATAGATGGGCGCCATACTTAAAATTTGGAACTCGCGCATGAGCACTTATATTTGTTATAGTAATAGTCGTAATTTTAGTTATAAAAGTTGAAAGTTGCCTACAACAAAGCATAATCAAAAGCATTGCATGAACACTTTCATAAGAAACAGTGATTTTAACTTTTTTATGATTAAGACTGTAACAAAAATTAAACCAAAGACGAAGACTATGCCTTGTATAAACAATACTTAAATGAGATAAAATCCAATTTGACAGTCGAATTCTGCTTTAAAAAATCTACAGAAAAGCAGTTTCCCCAAACATAAATTTTCAAAAATAAAAAAGTTATAGACCCCATTCCAAAATGCGGAATTTTTCAAAAGCCCCCGTGTATCGCGAAAATGGCTCGACATATTAAAATGCGGCTTTCGCTTTTAAACTCTTAAAAATTAAGCCTCGCACGTGCGGGTCAGTTTTTTTGTAGGTCCACTGGAAGTACCTATAACCCCTAAACGCCCTTTATGATGCCACAAATAATATTATGAAGTTTTACCAGACGGAAAATAAAAAAAAATGTTTTGTTTTCGTACTAACCTTAACGCTGGACGTGTAAACGGAAGTTTTACTAATTGCCCTATTCAGTTCGGAAATTTTATCACTGTCTTTCGATGTATTAGCAGATCTTCCATCTAGCACATCTTTAGCTGAAACAAAAAGAAAATTATTATATCGCCCAACGAGTAAAAAGTGAAATAAACTAGTTCCTAACTTCCATCAAACACCAAATCTCATCATAATCGGATCAACGGTTAAGAAGAATATTATATATAGGGTGGACCAAAGAAATTTTGAGGTGGACCACAAAAAACCGGACTGTTGTTTTAACTGCCAATTTTTTATTTATTGTCAAATTTTAACGCAAAAAAGAGTTTTGGAAAGTTCATGAAATTTACTTTTTGCAAATAAGTAAAAAAATTACATTTATCAAAATTCAAAATGGCGGATGTCTAAAAGTTTTATGTATCTTAAATAACCGTTGGGTTTAATATTTTTTTTGCAACTAACTTGTATCTACCAATGTATCATTTGATAAATTCTATTAAGATATATACCAACTTTTTGCATAAAAGAAAACTGAAAATAAATTTAAGTGAACCGGATTTCGATATCTTTTCGCCAACTTTGTTGACAAGGACACTTTACAGATACTAACAATAAGGCTTCTTTTTCTAAATGTCAAAAAATAACATTTTGTGACAATCTAAGATGGCTTTTTTCTTAAACCACTTTGTATGTAATGTAATATATTAAAATCTATTAACAAATAAGAAAAAATATTGGGATTCTAGTGTACCACCTTTTTTGCATATTATAAAAACTTTACGTTAATTTGCTGCAAATGGTGACCAGATTCGTGCAAATTTTTAGTGCTACTTCAGTTTTTTTGATGTATGTTTATTGTTACAAAATTGACGTTAATTTTTTATTTTATGCATAAAAGGTGTTACACTAGAATCCCAATATTTTTCTTATTTTTTAATAGATTTTAACAAATGATAGGGGTTAACAGATAATAGTTGGTACTTTTCTGTTATGGCAAAAAAATATACAAAGTATTTAAAAAAAAGTCAACAAGTTTCTTAAAATGCATAAAATTGTAATTATCACAAAATGTCATTTTTTGACATTTAGAAAAAGAAGCCTTATTGTTAGCATCTTTAGAGTGTCCTTGTTAACAAAATTGACGAAAAGAAGTGGGCATACGAAAAACCCCATAGTTTTATTAATTCTAGATAGAATTTATCAAATGATACATCGGTTTACAGGCAGTAGATAGAAGTTTTTTTAGTTGCAAAAAAATATATACAAAGTGTCTCAAAAAGAAACCAAACGGTTTTTTAAGATGCATAAAACTTTTGGACATCCGCCATTTTGAATTTTTGGTAAATGCAATATTTTCACATATTTGCAAAAAGTATATTTCATTACCTTTCCAAAACTCTTTTTTGCGTTAAAATCCAATAATAAATACAAAATTGGCAGCTAAAACTTTTTTTAAAAAAATCTCAAAAACACATTTTTTAATTTTTTTCGAAAAAATATTTATTTTTTTTCAATGTTTTTTTAACATTTTTGGAAAATTTTAGGATGGACAAATAATGGAGTCATACTTTAAAAAAATAATAAGATATTTAATACAGGGCTAATTTACCTAATATGGGTATAACAAAAAAATGAAAAGTAAGAATAATAGAAAATTTACAATGAAAAATATTTAGGTTGCTAATTTTTTTTGTAAAATATTTGAGGAATCTGTCATTTCTTCTGCAGTTAGCGTATATGTCCTACCAGTGGCAGTATTTGGGTTGACCCGTCTTAAAAGAGAATTTTGATCTATGACCAATATATCAGCTTTTGGCTTTGGAAAGTAAAAAGACGGAGAGGGACCATGAGGATGTAAAAAACTAACTTTTAATTCCCCGCTTTCTACTAAACTAAGCAACAACTTTTGTATTTAAACAATTTTTCTAATAATAAATGGGCTATGTGTTTGGGAAAAAATGGTGAATCAACCCGTACCATATAGGTATGAGATACTCCAAAGTTTTCCGGACCAGTTTGACAAAACATCATCGAAAATCAGCTGATGACATTTTGGTAATTTTGTATTACCCCAGATCAAAATCGATTTCAGAAAATAGTTGTTTAGTACTTTGTTATATTTATACACTTTTAAACCAAACGAGAGTTTGATAATTTCAACAACAAAGCAAAATATAGAAAACTAATTTGATTATTACAGATTTTGACCTTATTATCATGGTTCTATGTAAACAAAACCATTTCCTACTCAATTTAAATTTATTATTACACGCCTTTTTCGAATTCTGCTACATAACTGATGTAATAGCCACATCAAATGCAAAGCAAAACTATCGACAATAACGCAAAAACTTTTAAAAAGCGTCGTCATTCTGACACTTTTAGAACAATTCGGAAACTAAGATTTTTTAAAATAATTTGGAAATACACAATTTAGTAAACTTATTTTCTTTTTTTTATTTGTATGCATAATTTTAAAAGAAATTACTTAATTAACAACATAATAAAATGGTCTTTTTTTCCAGATTAAATGGGAATAAGTTTGGCATTTTGTTTTCTTCTAGAAGTAAGTTAAAACTCAATCTAAACACAAGAACAAACGTACTCTAAACAGACTTTAGAAACATTAGGTTTTGGCAAACTTAAATATTTTGGTAACCCGATTTTTGGTGGCCAGCATGGAATTGGTTACTGAGGTGAAGTTGGCACACCTACATTAAAATTTTGGAACCAAACTAGGTTCAATCGTTTGGTGGTTGTTTGGTAGCGTTTGGTAGTCATTTATTTTCGTTTGGTGCTACCCGCTTTATTTATAAAAAATAAATAAAAAATTAGTGTGAAGTTGGCACCCCACTTTCGAATAGAACTACAAAAATTGGTAACATGGTGGACAATAATGCAAAAACGTTTGGTAGTTGGGTTTTTTCATTTGGTGGTGTCATTTTGGTAATATATTTTTTTTTAAACTATTTTTTTCCTGGCCTGCAGATTATTTTTTTCCGGCCTGGGCTAAGGAAAGTGACATCTTTGAACCAAACTATTGGCCCAGGCCGGAAAAAATAATCTACAGGTCAGGAAAAAAATAGTTTTTTAAAAAAAATATTGCCAAAATGACACCATCAAACGAAAAAACCCAACTGCCAAGCGTTTTTACGTTATTGTCCCCCATGTTACCAATTTTTGTAGTTCAATCCGAAAGTGGGGTGTCCACTTTACACTAATTTTTTATTTATTTTATAAAAATAAAGCGGGTACCACCAAACTAAAATAAGTAACTACCAAACGACCACCAAACGAGTGAACCTAATTTGGTTCCGAAATTTTAATGTGGGGGTGCCAACTTCATGTCAGTCTGAAAAGGATTTGGATGTTCGATTATGTACTCCTGCTCCGAGTAGCGTGTTCAATTTAGTTTAATGTTTATAAAGAATTACAATTATTTCTTATAACAAGGGTTCTGTAACATACAATGTAGCAATAAATTAATAAATACCTACTCCGGATTTAAAACAGATCGATCTTTCTGCTCCCGCAAAATCGCGGGAGTAGAATATTTACTGCAAAACAATGTCATGTACTTTTTTAAAAAAAATTTCTGAAGGAAAGAATGCCTATAATTTAGCAAAACAATACAATGTAAAAACGTAATTTCCTAAAATTTACAATAACAAATCAGTACTGAGCAAAAATTTTAAAATGACTTTGTAGCGGCAAAACAGTAATTGGTCAGAACGTACTGGCCTAAAACCATACAATATTAAAAGGTTACAAGGGCAAATCCGTACAAACCTAAAATAGTGTAACATATTGCCGCTAGATGGCGCTGCGATGTGATGGACACCGTTTGATTTGTCAATTAAGGCCACAAAAACGGCATAGATTTGACAATTATTATTACCGTGCAAAATATCGGAAACGGGAAAACGGAATCTGTTGAAATCTGGCAGGAATGTTTATTTTTGAATTCCTCACAACCGTATCCAGACAGTTTTTTGCTGGACTCTCATTTTTGAAATAAAATGAACACGGCTAACAATAGTCAAAAATCTTACCTGGCTTTTTTTTAGCCTCGTCGATAAAGCAGAAATCTGTAACAGCAACTTTTGGATTTCTTACTTTTTTAATAAAATACGCTAAATTAAAAAAAATTCTTTGGATACGGTTGTAGATTTTTATAAATCATATTATCTGATAACAAAAAAGTTATGGTTTTTTTCTTTGTAAGCCATATTCTGCCGAAATTCTGAAACGCCAAGGTCACGTAATTTAGTAGGCCCAAGGAAACTGAAGTGAGTTCGATTGGAGTATTGGAATTCAGGTTCCGCATAGCCACGGGCCACTTGTCTAATGGAACATTCGGCCAATAAATTGATACATTTCAAGTGATAAAAATAATACGGAAATTTGTTATTTTTTTGATGTTGAATAATGATTTTTCTATTGATTCTTTTTAATTTCGAGACATTGCAATCCATGAAGCATGAAGCCGAGCATCAAAACCTTTTAAAGAAGCATTAATAAATGGTTGCGTTCCTAATAAGTTATACTTTTCTAACATATGCTGTTCGTACCGTGTTCTGAACACTGCACGATCTCACTCGAAATAGTATTAGTTATGCCAGCTATTGTTGATCTTTTGTGGCCTTAAGCAAGCAAGCAAGCAAACAGGTGTTCCAACCTAAACCCTTTTTTTGAATTTTCTCGGAAAGTATGCTATTTTAAGACAATTAAAGAAGCTTAAAACAATGAGGGAATTCTTAGCTTGTGAACACCAATGCAATTTTCTAGTTTTAATGACAGCTGATGCATATTGACCCCTATAATAGCCAATGGTATTTCTTATTTCTCGGCTAAGTACTACCATCTAACGGCAATATATTACACAGGTTTTGCTGTCCAAGTGTTTTCGGTCGGCTGTGTACTGTGTCGCTATCTAGCGGGAATATGTTACACTATTTTGCTTTTATACACTTTTGCCCTTGTAACATTTTAGGCCAGTCCGTTATGATCTATTTCGATTTTGTGATAGTATAGTTTTGCGTATTTATTGTTTTTACGTAGTACTGTTATGCACCTGTACTTTTTTATAATTTACCTTTTTTGTTAAAGTACTTTTTGATAAATTATGCGCACGCGTCTGAGGTGGTCCCCGATTATACTGAGGAGCAAGTAATGGGAGGTTTACCCGAGGGTTTACCGAACTCATTATTATGCATAAACGTGGAATTACCCAAAATTAATTGTAATACCCAGCATGAGTATAGGTATTTTATCTGTAAAGGCGCAATTACACAGAAGAACATGTTCAAACAAAAGCTCGTGCAAAAGATCTAAAATTTTTTGCGTGAACATTTTTGTGAGCTTTTCTTTGAACATTTTGTTCGGGTAAATTTTTAAGCAAATTATTGCTATCTATTTTGGAAACATATTTTTAAAGATGAGAATAAATAAAATTTCACATCAGTGATCAGTGATCTCAATTCTTTAAAAAAATGGAACACCAACTTTTATTCTAAATCTTTGCGAGAAAAAGCCGACGGCAAGCGAAACATTATTATTGGCCATCAGTTTTTCACATGGATTTGGGTTACTTTTAATATTTTTTCTTAGGGTTTTTCCCGGATTTTTTTGCCCGGGTTTTTTTTTGGGATTTTCTTGAGTTTTTTTTTTATTTTCAAGCTTTTTTTCCTAAATTTAAAAAAACCCAGAAAAATTTTTCTTTTCCAAAAAAATTTTGAGTTTTTCAAATATCGGCAAAAAACTCAAAAATTGCAATTTTAAGCGGTAATCCGCGCCTCACGACTATGAGGAGTGGTGGGGAGGGTGATTTTTTTAAACATATTTTTGTAGCTTTACTTCACCCTTAGCTTTGATTGTTTTTTTTTTTAATTCCTCACACCAGATTTACCTAGTTAGTTTAAGGCCCCAAAGGTTACTTAAAAAAGCAAAAGGTTCATGAAAATGCTAAAGATATAGATATCAACCAAGTGAATCTCTATCAATTTAATCTAATAATCAATGAAGGTCGATTACTGACACTGAACAAACAATATGCAAGGGGGCAACATTCCGATTCAAAGGGTGGCCGGCCTACTACCTGTGAAATGCAAAATGCGAGTTCTACGCGTCAATAAAATAAAACGAAATAAACAAATTAAAGCGTACTCAAGGAAATTCTTTTGTTTTGCGTCGGAGAGCCCTTTCTTTATGGAAAGATTTGTTCTAAAACTTTCATAAAAAAACTGCGTTGACTCTTGTTTGTTGTCATGTAATTTTGTGTGTCAATGTAAACCAAACCCCCCTCTTACTAGTCTACGGTTTTTACCTTCTCCTAACCCAGCAACAGCAATAAATAAGTGCCAATAATAATTTTTTTTATTCTCGTTTTTTTTACAACCCCAAAAAAGTTACAAGTATACTGACATATCCCCTATAAAAATCAGATCAATCGAAGTTGCTTATGAGGTAAAACGTGAATTTCGACATCAAATCGTTTTTCCGTCGGAAGGCACTTAATTAAGTTTTAAAACTTATTCTTTCTATTTTTAGTTAAGTGCAATTAATTCCCATAAAACTATAAAATTTAAATTTGTAAGAAATTTCTATACCAACATTTCTTCAAACAAATTTTGCTTAACATTCTCTCCAAAATTCCCGTGAGTCTTTTTGTAGGCGCATTTACACAGACAAACTTTCCTTTGATGTTGAAATGCCGACAAACATTTACACGAGCCTCTTGAGCAAAATGTTCAAAGAAATGTTCGAGCAAAATCTCGTACAAAAAAACACACGTGAATTTTGGAGAGAATGTTGAGCAAAATTTGTTTGAAGAATTGGGGGTATAAAAATTTCTTTACAAATTTAAATTTTATAGTTTTATGGGAATTCATTGAACTTAACTGAAAATAGAAAGACTAAGTTTTAAAACAAGGTATTTTAATTAAGTGGTTTCCGACGGAAAAACGATATGATGTCGAAATTCACGTTTTACCTCATAAGCAACTTCGATTGATCTGATTTTTATAGGGGATATCCCAGTATACTTGTAACTTTTTTGGGGTTGTAAAAAAAAACGACAATAAAAAAAATATTATTTGGCAATTATTTATTGCTATTGCATGTAAAATGTAATGATAAAAATTTACGTTTAAAAGAATATCTCTTTATTTTACTTCCTAGTTTAAAACACAATACAATAATAATTAAGTCAAATTCAAAAACCTATATACATTTTATTAAATCTCAAATATATGAACAAAAGCACGTTCGGTCTAAATAATACCCATTTATTACCCACTTTTACAACCCTACGATCCCGACCCTTGTCTAAAAAAATATAATTTAGCACTAATAGACTAGATTTCTGAATCAGAATGTTGCTCCTTTGCATATTGTTTGTTGAGTGTCAGTAATCGACCTTGATTATTACATTAAATTGACAGTAAATATCTATCTTCAGCATTTTCATGAACCTTTTGCTTTTTTAAGCAACCGTTGGGGCCTTAAACTAACTAGGTAAATCTGGTGTGAGGAATGAAAAAAAAAACAATCGAAGCTAAGGGTAAAGTAAAGTTACAAAAATATGTTTAAAAAAAATCCCATCCCCACCACTCTTCATAGTCGTGAGGCGCGGATTACCGCTTAAAAGTGCAATTTTTGAGTTTTTTGGCGATATTTGAAAAACTCAAAATTTTTTTGGAAAAGAAAAATTTTCCTGGGTTGTTTTTTGAATTTAGGAAAAAACCCTTGGAAATAAAAAAACTCGCAAGAATATCCCAAAAAAATTCGGGAAAAACCCTAAGAAAAAAAATATTATAAGTAACCCTAATCCATGTGACAAAACTGATAGTCAAGAATAATGTTTCGCTTGCCGTCGGCTTTTTTTCACAAAAATTTAAAATAAAAGTTGGTGTTCCATTTTTTTACAGAATTGAGATCACTGATCACTGATGTAAAATTTTATTTATTCTCATCTTTAAAAATATGTTTCCAAAACGGATAGCAATAATTTGCTCAAAAATTTACCCGAACAAAATGTTCAAAGAAAAGCTCACAAAAATGTTCACGCAAAAAATTTTAGATCTTTTGCACGAGCTTTTGTTTGAGCATGTTCGTCTGTGTAATTGCGCCTTAAGGCTCTGTGTAAACACAAAACCACATCATAAAACATTAAAAAATTTAAACACAACCGGCGCTGCATTTTTGTTAGGTCATTATTTAAAATGGGAATTTCCTAGCCGTTTTCAAACGTCTATATCTTTCAAAACTTTCCCCTATAATTAATAGAATGCTTTTTCAAAATAAACTTATATTTGTTAATGCTATAAACCTTATTTGGTTTATAATTTAAAAATATTTAACGATAAAAAATTGTTTCTCTTTAATTTTTGCACAAGAGTTGTTTGATATGCCGTCCGCCTTTTTATTGTGGAATAGTGGTAGTAGTTGAATGCGTTTTTGACCTCTTTTTAGGATGCCATGCTAAGAGGACTTATTGTTGACAATGTGCGAAACTATTGTAAGTCCTATATTATTTATCCCAGCCGGCCGCCGCCGTAGCGCAGTGGGCAGCGTATCTGCCTGCCGCACGAAAGGTCCCGGGTTCGAATCCCGGCTGGGTGCATGGATATTTTGTGTTTGTCTTTAACTTTGCAAAAAGTTCGCTAACACTGGGCATTGATCCTGTAATGGATGGAAAGTACCAGCATAAAAAAAAATTTATTTATCCCGCACTTGACTGAACTTCCTCCTTGCCCAATTCTCAACAGTATTTACAATTTTACCACACATTTCTATTGTTTAAAATTTCTCCATACAACATCTGTTAAACCGAGACGTTTAACAGAAACAGAATTTGTACAAAAAACAAATGCAGTAAAAAGAAGAAAGTGACGTTTTATGCCAATTAAACATCTCGTAAAACATATCGTTCTATTTAGATAAGTGTTCCCTGAGATAACTTTTTTTCTAATAGCCGTCGAAGAAGCAAACAAAAACTGGGTGAAAGGGTATTTTAAATAGATCTCAAAATCACTAATAAAAAATATTCAGTTCAAACAGTATACAGGGTGTTCCAAAAAGTTATTTTTTCTTATGGAACACACTACATATTTTGACTTTGAGCTTTTTAAAAATACAATATGGTATAGTTCTGCATGTAATCGTTTTCGAGATATTTCAATTTGAATTAGAGATTATTTAACTCCTATTATTGTATTATAATAAAACCTAAGTAATTTATGACGCCCTGCTGTCAAAACGCCGCTATTTTTGTTTTTCACAGTCAACTATTTATAAGTTCTAGTTTGACATCTTTTTCATTGTTGTGATTATGGCATATTATTATGTATGGCCTATTTTGGTTTAATTATAATACAATAATACAAATTAATTAATATCTAATTTAAATTGAAATATGTCGAAAATGGTTACATGCAGGTCTATACTATACAGACCGCTTCAAGCTACTGCGAACATAGGGCGAAAGAAATCTAATTTGCCAGTGTACGTACATGCAGAGACACCGCACACCCAGTGAAGCAACCAACACTCAGGCTTCCGATCGCCATTCGCTGCCGTTCGCCTTGTATTTAGTACGCCTCTAACCACGGTGCTGTGTGGAGCGTAGTCAATGAAACCGGAATTTGGTCAATAAATACGCAAATTTTTATAACGTAATTTTCTTATTTTTTGTCACTGATAAATAAGAGCGTTTTATTGTCAACTGCTCAGATTTATCAGTGACGACGTGTTACAATGAAAATAATAAGGAGAAACAAAATAAAAGCAAGTTCTCAAAATAAAATAATACATTCTAAAAACCAAAAAGATTCCCCAGTCAAAAAAAAATTAAAGCAAATGTTCGAAAAGTCCTCCTTGCTCGGCTAGACCTTCCCTTCCAACGTTTCCAAGCATGTTAGGGGTGATAATTTGAAAAGCTTCTTCAAAAACAGATAGAAGTCATTAGGAGCAAGATCGGGAGATCGAGCTGGCCATAAAATAGTTCCCCGTGTACTTATAACCCGATTAGGAAATACATTATCAAGATATTCCCTAACAAGGCCAACATTGTGAGCGGAACAACCATCTTGTTGAAACCATGTTTCACCAAATCTTACACCTAACAACTGCCTAGCAGTTGGAATAATGTGCTGCTGCAGTAGATCCAAGTATCTAGGACCATTCAAATTGCAATTGCCGTTAATAAAAAATGGCCCAATTACGTGTTCCCCTACAATACCCCCCCCCCAAACATTTAGTTTTTGGGGATACTGTGTTCTTACGTCAAAATACAAATGCAAATTTTCCCTCGACCAATATCGAACGTGTGTTGGGTTATGACGATTTGACCATTTGACCATCTGCACTTTTTCGGCAACTTCGTAGACACCCATTTTTAGTTTTAAAAATGTATTATTTCAATTAAGAACTTACCCATCTGTTTCTCGAGCGAGGCAGAAATAAAACAAAATAATAAAAACAAAATGAATTTCCGAAGCACGCTGCAGTGTTGCAGCGTGCTTCGAATCCACCTCGGTCGTACGGTACGGAGAGTAAATTGGACTTGATTCCCCCTATGTTCGCAGTAGCTTGAAGCGGTCTATATATGGGTCGTTCTTGAAAAAAGGTAACATTGCATGTAATGGGTTTGTAAATTTAAAACCCCTTATCTTTTTGAAAACAAAGTAGGAGGATAGTTAGTGTACTCAAAGGCTAACATTATCCAGCATTAATGAACTCTCTAAGAAATGTCTCCATGGAAGAAAAGTTGTTCACACCATGTGACATGTCACGTAATAAGATATTTACTATCAAAAATGTGATTTAAGTATGAAAAGTAGGCATTTTACTAACATGAAAATACAAAAGTGGTAACTTTTTAATTTTTTTTGTTATTTAGACATTTTGCTAAATATGTCACTAGTGTGAACTTCATTGTTGCGATGTTTCAGAATATTTTATTGATAACACATGTGAAATTTTTCGCTTGTAATTAAAAAAACTCAATAATTTTTAGAAAAAAAATGCCAAAGACTTTCACCAGAAACGAAAAAGGAAATAGACAAAAGAGAAGAAATCAAGTAAGGGCATATTATATACAGTGTGTCCCAAAAGTCTAGTCCCTCCCTATATCTCCAAAAGCTTTTGAGACATTGTAACAATACTTTGGGAACTTCAATAAGAGGCGAAATGAAAAAAATCTAGATTAGTGGTATTGCCGTCCCTTTTTCTGGGGCGGCCTGGGGGCGGCATACTAAAAAAAAGTTAAATGGAAACACATATCGAGTTGCACCACATTTTAATGGTCTCCTAAAATGCTTTATCATAACGTTAATATTATTGACATCTGTCACTCCTGTCAAAAGTTATTGGGATCAATTTGATATATCAAAAAGTCTTAGTCCCCCCCTATATCTCCAAAAGCTCTTGGGATATTGTAACACTACTTTAAGAACTTTAATGAGAGGCAAAATGGAAAAAATTTACAGGGGCGGCATTGCCACCCCTATTTCTGAAGACGCACTTGGGGCGCCATACTGAAATAAATGTGTGGATTTTCTTTTATTTTATTATGCTGCCAGGGAATCAGCCTACTAGATGTAGGTCCTTACTTTTTTCTGAGAATAATGCAACACATTAAACGGAAAAACCAAGAAGATACTGTTTGATATGTTAAATTGTTTCAAATAACTTTTGACAGCAGTGACAGACGTCAATATTATTGATGTTGGTATGCAGCATTTTCAGAGACTTTTAAAATAAGGTGCGATTCGATATGTGTTTCCATTTAACTTTTTTTAGCATACCGCCCCCAGGCCGCCCCAGAAAAAGGGGCGGCAATACCGCTCCTCTAGATTATTTCCATTTTGCTTCTTATTGAAGTTCCACATGTATTGTTACAATATCTTAAAAGCTTTTGGAGATATAAGGGGGGACTAAGACTTTTGGGACACTCTGTATGTAGCAACATATTATATTTACTTAAAAAGTGGTAAATCAATTTTGGTTTTTTTAAAAACTATTACACCAAATATTACATTTTTCAAGAACAACCCAGCTATATAGGTATAACTGGTGTTGCCTGTGTTAGCAGTTGAATTCACAAACTCAAAAATAACTGAAGAACTAGTGAATTGTTATCTCTGCCATATAGCACATTTTAATCCAACCAACTACAGCAACATTTAATAATTACCAAAATTCAAAGAACACTAATTTGTTTTTTTTTAAATTACCACTTAAAATGTTACTCTTTTTAATAACGACCCATATATGGTATTTTTAAAAAGCTAATTTTCTGTAGAATTCGAAAATTTCCAAATATATAGGGTGTTCCATAAGAAAAAAAAACTTTTTGGCACACCCTGTATACTATTTGAACTGACTAATTTGCATTAATGATTTTGAGGTCCCTATAAAATACTCTTTCACTCAGTTTTTGTTTGGTTCTTGGCGGCTGTTAGAAAAAAAGTTACCACAGGGAACACTTATAACCAATCACCCTGTACATTGATAAATAATAAAACCAGTCAGAATGGAAACCACAGATATTCTCAAATATTGTTAATTTTTTACTTTCAAGAAATTGAAATTGAAAAAAAAACATGATTAAATGACATTATTTCGGAATTAGTTTAATGTCACAAAAACGGCATAGATTTGACAACAATGCTTTGCTATTTTTCTGAAAGATCAACAATAGGTGGCATCACTATTACCATTTCGAGTGAAATCGTGCAGTGTTCAGAACACGGTGCGAACACCATATGTGAGGAAAAGTATAACTTATTAGGAACGTAACCATTTAATGCTTCTTTAAAAGGTTTTGATGCTCGGCTTCATGCTTCATTGCAATGTCTCGAAATTAAAAAGTATCAAATGAAAAATCATTATTCAACATATAAAAAATAACAAATTTCCGTATTCTTTTTATCACTTGATATGCTTACAAAAAAAAAACATAACTTTTTTGTTACCAGATTATAGGACTTATAAAAATCTACAACCGTATCCAAAGGAATTTTTCAAAATTAGGTGTATTTTTTTCAAAAAATAAAAAAATCCAAAAATTGCTGTTACAGATTTCTGTATTGTCGACGAGACTAAAAAAAGCCAGGGAAGATTTTTGACTATTGTTAGCCGTGCTTATTTTATTTCGAAAATGAGAGAGTCCAGCAAAAAACTGTCTGTATACGGTTGTGAGGAATTCAAAAATACACATTCCTGCCAAATTTCAACAGATTCCGTTTTCTCGTGTCCGATACTCTGCCCGGTAAAGCTTGGCCCAAAAACAGCAAAGCAGTGTTGTCAAATCTATGCCGTTTTTGCGGCTTTAAGGAATGTAGCAAACCATTATGCAGCTGTGTTCCCAATCCCATAAGCCTCAAAAACACACTGTGTTTAGAAAGAAAAGTTTTAAAAAATTTAGGTTCATGGAAACAAAAGCTATGATGATTTAAACTTAAAAAAAAAACGGGAAGGGGAAGGCTCTTTGGTGAAGCTACAATTTTGAACCTCCCCCTTTGTTAAGTACTTTTGTACTTAAAAACAAAAAAAGACACTTTACGCTGTTACGTTGCCAACATTTTTCGGCAAGTGTGAGCCAAGTTAGAAAATTTGTCAAGGCTTATCCACTCTGGTTTGGCCTATGTATTGTTATGACCAAGTAGCATGTAATGCTCGTGAATTTATTACGAGTTAACTCTAAAATTTCCAAAGCGCAGCCAAATTAATTTGGCAATGGGGTGTTTGCATAAAAAAAACATATTATTCATTTTATTTTGATCACGTTTCTATCAAGTTTGTTTGGTCTGTCCGGTACAAATTTTGTAATCTTCCCATTAAACGATTTCAATATAATTTGGTATACTTAAATTATGTTGGTGTTGGGGGGGGGAGGGGGCTAAGAGCGGATTAATATATTTGCTCTGACAAATATTCATATAATTGAGGAAATCTCCGTCGTGGAGTAAATTACGTTGGTGTTGGGGGGGGGGGGTGAGAGGGGATTGATATATTTGAAAATTCATAACTTTGAACTAAAGCTGTGAAAAATAGGCATATAATTGCAGAAATCTTCGTCGTGGAGTCACATGTTAAGTACTTAGGGGTGGGGGTGTCCCATAGTTATATGGGAGGTCACAACTCCACCAAATCAACCCATATAACTATGAGATACTATAATGGCCCAAGGATCCGAGCTTTCCCCCAAAAAAGGTAATGGTAACGGTAGATCCGGATTTCGCGCTTGTGGTGCTCATCAGTACGGTGCTAGGAATTAGGAGATGAAATGATGATGAAAAAATCTGACACGATTCTGCAATTTGACAGATGGTTGTCTTTTACATGAATCCTGTGTCAGATTTTTTTATCATTCGCTTTCACTTCCACCAAAAA
This sequence comes from Oxystoma pomonae, assembly GCA_963921995.1. NCBI lineage: Eukaryota > Metazoa > Arthropoda > Insecta > Coleoptera > Brentidae > Oxystoma > Oxystoma pomonae. The sequence goes on from OY998165.1 coordinate 21,678,103, forward strand.
TTTGAAGGCAATCGGATGTATATAAGTTAGTTAATTGGTTAGCAAAAGATCACCAAAATCGTCCATCTTGAATCCGATACATTGAATTTTCAAAATCTGATTAGAAATTCGTTATATCCATTCTCAAGTGCCACAACACACCAAATTTTAACGAAATCGGGCGTACTTCAACTGAACCCCCCCCTTCGAGTAGGGGGGAGCTGTCAATTTCATCACACTATATTCTTGTATTGTCACCGCAACTATATAAGTATGCCACATTTAAAGCCGATCGGATGTCGGGAAGGTGGTCAATATTAAGATTCAACCCGAACAAACATATACAGGGTGTTCCAAATTCGATGCTCACGATGGGGATCTCCTAAACGGTAGGAGATACGAAAAGTTTTAAATTAGGGCAAAGTTGCACAATTTGACGCCTTGGTCAAAACCAAAATTACGGGTAGTTCCGGAGAGAATAAAACCGAAATCTTTATTTTTAGTTTTTATTTTTCTGCGACCTTATTCTTCAAGCTGTCGAAAAACGCTTAAAACTTTCTACAGGTACTTTTTTAAGATCTACCCAATGAGAGGTCGTTTTCGAGATTTGATATTTCAGTGTGACAGGAGCACTGTCAAGTTCATTTTTTCTTATGGACACGTGCTTTTTTTCTCCTGCCGTTTGGTTCATAATTTTTATTTATATTTTACAACCTCATTTTGACACAGTACCTAACGTTTTGAGTTAATTGACCATCATCAGCCCAAATTCAAAGATTAAGAAACAAATAAAAAAACGTATTTTTAAAATATTAGGTAAAGTTATTTGTTATTTCCAAAATATCTTGAATAAGTTAAAAGCAAAAATTAAATTTGGCCTGATGATGGTTAATAATAAACCCAAAACGTCAGGTGACTTGTCAAAATAAGCTTGCAAAATGTTATCTGTTATCTTTCATGAAACAAACGGCAGGTGAAAAAAAAGGATGTCCATAAGAAAAAATGAACTTGATAGTGCTCCTGTCACACTGAAATATCAAGTCTCAAAAACGGACCTCTCACTAGGTAGATCCTAAAAAAGTGCCTGTAAAAATTTTGAAGCGTTTTCTGACAGTTTTAAGAATAATGGTGCAGAAAAATAAAAACTAAAAATGAAGATTTCGGTTTTTTCCGTCTATCCCCGGAACTATCCGGAATTTGTAACTTTTTTTTTAAACCTTTTCGTATCTCCTACCGTTGAGAAGATCCCCATGGTGAGCATCGAATTTGAAACACCCTGTATACATACATTGCAAGTCAAATAAAAGCTTGTAAAAAAGTTGAAATTAAAAAAAAAGTATTATTTAATGGGAATGACACAGGACAAAATAGTGGTCCATTGCAAAGTGCGCTATTCTTTACATGCGCCATTTAATGCGTCATTTACTGAACCACTCTGTATGTGCCTACCTGGAGTGCTTAATGCGGTCTCCCCTTTCTTGGTCGTTTTCGACGACACCCCTGCCCCGACATTTGTCCCGGAAGAAGAGCTCCTCCGCCTGGCCAGCGGGGAGGAATAGATTAGGTGGCGCAAAGACCATCTGCTTGGAAACCTAAAAAAGTACAACATGATATCTTAATATAACATATCACTAACGAACAGCAATGATTCTGTGATGTTATTATGCCATTCACACATTGGCTTTTGCTTTTTCTGTATCGACCAACAATCATGGTTTCCATGGCAACCTATCGAGTTTTTCTGACTACTAAATCAGGTTCTAAATTGTTACATTTCTTATTGCACAAAGATTGAGTATCGTATCAAAACCCGACAAATCCATTTAAGTCGATTTCTGTAAAATCAAGAAAAACTGATTTTGTGTGATAAGTTTTTTTTTTGTGAGCTTATAGAAATATGTTACCAGCTGCAACATAATTTATACCACCTTTTTTATTAGACACTAGAGACATCAAGCTATTTAACTCATCGCAGTATACGTATCCGTATCTAGCGAGAACCAAGCACATTAATTGGTCAGAAACTTGTAGCACGTTCGAAAAGAGCAGATATATGCTAATCTAAGGTATTCTTGAACGCGATAGGTGTTGAGATGCGTTAAGCATTACGTATCGTTACGGCACACGTATCGTACCTCAGCACCTATTGCGTTCAGAAACACCTTAAATTAGCATATATCTGCTCTTTTCGAACGTGCTACAAGTTTCTGACCAATCAATCTGCTTGGTTCTCGCTAGATGCGAATACGTATACCGCGATGAGTTACAAATAGCTTTATATGTCTATTAAAAGTAAATATTTCAACGCATCCGTATCGGTATACGTAACGCGTTCGAAACAAAGTCAAAATACGCTACATTTTTTACTTGCTCATGCCATGTTTCGAATGATGCCTGCTTCTTTGACGGGTGTGATGACAGAATCTCGTCGCGTACGGAAGGATGTACGTATCGTTAGGGACCCACGAACGTACGCAACGATTTCCATCAGCAGTCCTGTCATCGCACCCTTGAAAAAAGCGGGCATCGTTCGAAACATTGCATAAACAAGTCAAAAATGTAGCGTATTTTGACTTTGTTTCGAACGCGATACATATACCGATAAGGATGCGTTGAAATATTTACTTTAAGTGTCTATTGCTAAAAAATTAATACTTAAACACAATTAAACCTAAACTAGTAAATCAGAAATTTCCCCAATTAGGTTAGCAGGTCTATTACAGATAGATGTTAGATTACGGTTAAAGTTTAAGCTGGAGGCCCTCTATACATTTGACAATTGTTGTTTTACCAGAGGTGAGCAACTCATATTGCCCTCTCTTTCTAGATTTTTTCATGCAAAACGGAAAACGGATTTTATGAAATGGACTGATGTTTTGTTCTCTTCTTATAATTTCCCCAGACAGTTTTTGAAAGATTGACTTTTTTTGGTTAGTAAAATATGTCAAGCTTTGACAAAGAAAAACAAAATCAAAAAGTGAATACACATGGTAGATATTAAAAATGTAAATAATAGGTAAACTATAACTACTGCTTGTAGCTCATGTACCTCGCAAATTCGGCTATTTTTATTAATTTTCTTTTCCTGAGTTTCTTTCTCCGTTCGACAACGGAACAATAGAAATTCGTCGAGGCACGTATTTTTACAGTTTCATACAGCAAAATTCCATTTTTAAACCTGACGTTTCTTGATCAAAAATCTGACAGTGACAAAGTTATTTATTGTCAGGGGATACCAACTATCATTGCCAACACACAATTTCAAACATTTCCCTAACTAATTGAAGAAGTAGTCCATTGGTGGAGGGATTTCAAATAAATGAAAAAGCTTTGGGGTCAGTCCATTTCAAGTCAACCAGGGTATTTTACCACACCATCTCCGATGTTGATGATTTTTAGTATACATGTTTTTCCTACCAAAAAACTGGAAAATCCAAAATTTCAGACTTTTTTGACCAGTTGTTTATTTTGAATTAATTTTTGAAAATCGAAAAAGTCACTTATTTGTCCTTAACATGTGCGCACAAAATTAGGAATATCCAAAGAACCACTTATAATAGAAAAGTAGGTGAAGGTTCATTTTAAAGCTCTTATAAAGACCTTTCATATGAGAATATTGCATAACATATATTGAAAAAAAAAATTAAAAAAAAAATTTTGGATTTTTTTTTTGAAAAATTTCAAAAAGGCCATTTTTAATTTTTTTCAAAAAATTATATTATTTTCTTTAAAGTGTTATTAAACTATTCACAAAATTTTGAGATGGACAAATCATGGGTTCAATGTGAAAAAATTTATTAAAAATGTCACATGCATGAAAAATCGCCTATAAATAGACAATGCATTTTGGTAATTAGAAGAATATAATGGGGTTTAAAGCGATATTATAAAAATATTTTAACAATATTTTATTTAATAAAAAATTATATCCTACGTTTCATTCTGTATCAGTAATCAGATTAACATTGCCCCCCATTGTAATATTTACTTACAAAACCTCTTTTCCACCGGAGACGTACTATTGGATGTTCCAATTCTTAGGAAAATATGCCTGTATAAACCTGCCAATACTTTTGTGAAATACTGCCTGTTTATTCCTGTTTAACATTAAGGACACACCTCCTTCATTTTATTGGTCTGTTTAGGTAGATTGTGGGGATTTGCTGACATGAAAATTCCTGCATAAATTGATTTTAAATTTTTGGCAAGTATCTTCTGATACAGCTCCAAATAATCGATACATAATAGTTCGACTGAAGGTTGATCAGAAGTCATCTCTGTGTAATTTTAAAAGTTTCAACTATGGGTGAGGCAAGTGGATGGACTAAATATAAAGTAAAGTGCTGTGATCCACTAGAGTTAAAAATCAAGCATTTTGGGAAATTAAAAAATGTGACCAAGTGCGTCAAGTACGGAGTGGAAAAATCTCATGGCATTATTTTGCATGGCATTATTTTGCATGGCATTTTGAGAATACAGACATTATGTACAAATTTCTTGGCATTATGTACACATTTTGGGTCAGCTGTTACCCCCTTTTTAAGTTCTTATAAAAAACTAACTTTTTAAATTTTTTTAGACCCAGTCAAGTTCCAGAAAATGATCCAGATTTTCAAGATCCTGCTGAATCATTTACTCTTTTAAACAAGTCATTGGAGCTTCTTGGTGTGTCGCCGATTAAAAGAAAAAATGTATACAAAGAAAAAAATTGATATTGTACAGCATACAATTGCGAAAGCATTTACAAAGGAATCAGATTCAACGCTAGTAAAGTAATGCCAGAGTGACGAAAGTGAAATGATTAAGCAGTTAAAGGACAAATTTTTAAAAACCGAAAAGAGGAGTGAGAAAATACTAGTTTTATCATGTTTACCTCAAAGTTGGAGTAGAAAGAAGATTGAAGAAGAATTTGGAGTTTCTCAATATTTGGCCAGAGCTGTAAAACAGTTAGTTAAGGACAATGGGATATTATGTTCTCCTAACCCCAAACCGGGAAAGACCCTTAGTGATAGAGTGGCACAAATAGTGGTAGATTTTTACCAAAGGGATGACATTAGCAGGACCATGCCAGGTAAAAAAGATTATGTTGTTATCAGAAAATATGGAGCTGAAAAAGAATATGTACAAAAAAAATTAGTCTTAGCTAATTTAAAAGAAATTTATGCATTGTTTAAAACTGAGTACCCCAATGAAAAAATTGGGTTTTCAAAATTTTGTGAACTGCGACCCAAAAACTGTATACTGTCAGGAAAAAGTGGGACTCATACTGTATGTGTATGTACTATACATCAAAATATAAAACTAATACTCAATGGCTCCAAATTAAATAAGCTATATGATGAAAATAACAGGCCTCTTATCATGATTGCCTTTATAAACTAATGTGTAATCCACCTTCAGTGGACTGTTTTTTAAGCAATAGATGCAAGCAATGTCCTGGAGTAGAACAGTTTAAAAATACGTTAATAGAAAAATTTGAGGAAGAATTAATTGATGAGGTCTCATTTAAAAAGTGGGTCTCAGTAGATAGGTGTACTATGGAAACCGTTGTTAAGAAAAGTGATGATTTTGTCCAGGAATTTACTGATGATCTTGTAAAACTTAAATCACATTCTTTTATTGCAAACATGCAAAAAGATAGATACAATGAAATAAAAATTAACCTTAAACCTGGAGAGTCTTTGATCACTTGCGACTTTGCGGAAAATTATTCCTTTGTTATGCAAGATGAAGTCCAGTCTTATCATTGGAATAACAGCCAGGCAACCCTCCACCCTTTTGCCATTTATTTTCTAAGTGATGGTAAACTGCACAACCTGAATTATGTGTTTATTTCGGAAAGATTGACACATAATACAATTGCATTTCATTTATTTTTAAAAAAATTAATGCCTGATTTAAAAATCAAAATACCAGGACTTAACAAAATTTTTTATTTTTCGGATGGATGTGCTGCTAAGTACAAAAACAAAAAGAATTTTCTGAATATATGCCTGCATAAAAAAGATTTTGGTGTTGAAGCAGAGTGGCATTATTTTGCCACCTCGCATGGCAAAAGTGCCTGCGATGGCTTGGGAGGAACTGTTAAAAGACTTGCTGCCAAAGCCAGTTTGCAGAGGCCCTATGACAATCAAATAATGACACCTCTACAATTGTTTACTTGGTGTGAAGAAAACATATCTTGCATTGATTTTAAATATTGCACAGAAGCAGATTATACAAATCATGAAATAATTTTGAATAAAAGATTTGCGGAAGTCTTAACAATACCGGGGACACAAAAAATTCATGCTGTAATTCCTCTTACAGAAAGCACGTTTTTGGCAAAACAGTTTTCTACATGCTTAGAGGTCGAAACACATAATCTTTTTAAAGGTGGAAGCATTATTTTGCAAAATATCGAGTCAGGGTTTGTCACTGTAGAATATGACAGTGCTTGGTGGCTGGCTTGTGTCTTGGGGAAAAATAATGAGAGCGGAGAACTGAAAGTAAGCTTTCTTCATCCACGAGGACCTGCCTCATCATTTTTTTACCCAACACCTCAAGATATTTTAATTATTAAACCAGAAAGTCTTATAAAAAAAGTTGAACCCAACACTGCTTGCTACTGGCAGAACTTACAATGTCAGCAAAAAAGAAATGTCAGATTCATCAGAAATTCTTAAAAGAAAGTTAAAAAAATAAATTTAAGGTATATAGTTAGTCTTAGTGTTTTCTGTCTAATTTTTATCAACGAAGTAGAAAAGTTTGTTTATTTCTTTTGCGAGTTTAAAATAAAATAATTTGTAGATAAAGCCTCTGGGTATTTTTTAAAACCTGTATCCATCCAACAAATTTATTTATTTTAATATCCAGTGCACTATTGGTGCTCCTAAAATATGTTTATTTTTTTAAATGCATGATTTTTAATGTACTTAATATTTTTGATATTTTTTTTGACATTTAACCCATCATTTCTCCATCATAAAATTTTGTGGATAATTAAGTAACACTTTGACCAAAATTATATATTTTTTTCAAAAAAATTAAAAATGGCCTTTTTGAATTTTTCAATTTTTTTTTTCAATTTTTTATTTTCAATTTTTTTTTTGTTAAAATTATGTTGTGATATTTCATAAAAAAGAGCTTCAAAATGACTTTAAAATGAGCCATTTATTACTTTCCTAGTGTAAGTGGTTCTCGAGATATTGCTAGTTTTGTACATTCTTGTTAAGGTCAAAATGCTGACTTTTTTATTTTGAAAAATTAAAAAAAAAAAAACTACGAATCAAAAAAATCTAAAAATTTGCATTTTCAACTTTTATGGTAAGAAGAAAATATATACCAAAAATCATCAAAATTGGAATTGGTCGCGTAAAATTTTTGTGATTTTTTGGTTGATTTGATATGGAATGACCCTTTGGTCATTCTCCACTGATGTTTTATTGAAAAATCACCCAACATGTTTCGACAGTATAGACTGTCATCTTCAGGGGTGTACTGAAAGAACCCAAGAAGACTTATTGTAACATTGATATTTGTAAAATTAATATGTGAAAACAGAGTTTTGCTTGGTCTACCCATCCATTAGGCACAAGCACAGTGCCAACCATCCAATGGAAGATGGAAAAACGCACAAGGGAAGGCCACCACAGAGCCAGTGACCCAACCGATGGACAGAGCAAGCATAACACAGAACTGGAACCCTCAAAACCCTAAAATCTAATCTTTAACAAAACTTACCCTATAGGGTGTTGCTACAAGTATGGCGACATCTAGTGTCTATGGGAATTTAAGCAGCTATATGGAGAACTGAAAACAAAGAGAGCGGCTTCCGGAAACAGTCAAAAAGGTAGGAGCAAAACATTATAAATTAGGAGCAAAAAAAAATTATTTAAGAAGTAGTAAGACTTACCGATTTTTTTTTAAATAATGTAAAATGTAGTAAAAAAAGGAAAATATTAAAAATGGGGTTGGGGACCTGAACCTCGACATTATCGACCCTCGGTAATGTCCCCACCCCAATTTTTATATTTTCCTTTTTTTACTACATTTGACATTATTCTTTAAAAAAAAATTTCGGTAAGTCTTACTACTTCTTAAATATTTTTTTTTGCTCCTAATTTATAATGTTTTGCTCCTACCTCTTTGACTGTTTCCTGAGGCCGCTCTTTTTGTTTTCAGTTCTCCATGTAGCTGCTTAAATTCCCATAGACACTAGATGTCGCCATACTTGTAGCAACACCCTATAGGGTAAGTTTTGTTAAAGATTAGATTTTAGAGTTTTGAGGGTTCCAGTTTTGTGTTATGCTTGCTCTGTCCATCGGTTGGGTCACTGGCTCGGAGGTGGCCTTCCCTTGTGTGTTTTTCCATCTTCCATTGGATGGTTGGCACTATGCTTGTGCCTAATGGATGGGTACACCAAGCATAACTCTGTTTTCACATATTAATTTTACAAATATCAATGTTACAATAAGTCTTTTTGGGTTCTTTCAGTACACCCCTGAAGATGACAGTCTATACTGTCGAAACATGTTGGGTGATTTTTCAATAAAACATCAGTGGAGAATGACCAAAGCTTTTTCATTTCCCTAACTGTCAAATCCAGTTGCTCACCTCTGGTAAAACAATAACTGTCAAAAATCGTATACAGGGCCTCTAGTTTAAACGATAACATTTAAAGTCTTCCAGCTTTTGTTTCCAAGGGAAAACGTGTAGATGTTCGGTTTCAGTTAAAGTTTGAGCAATATAATATTTATATATAAGCTATTTATAGTATTTTAGTATTAAAGGGTTATTGTCCCACCAAAGTCTTTTAGATTTTATTTGCTGGGGGAACCTCCAGAGATGGTCCGGATTTGTCGGTATTTGATCCTTCCTATCTGATGAATTTGAAAACTAACCTCATAATTAATTAAACAGCTAAAAATGTCCAGATTTTTCGAGTTTTGAATCTTAGACTCTTGGTGGGATTTACTAAAAGGGTTTAGTCTATTTTAGAACGGTCCTAAGTTTAAGTGAAATTGTTGGTTTTAAGCATTTTACACCAACTTCCTTGAGTTTTGGAAATAGTTTGATTTATAAGAAGAATTTTAATAAATTTGTTTATTGAATAATCATCTTAACACGATCTTTTGTTGGATTTAAGGAGAAAGTTTCAATTTAGAAGAAAAGAAAATTAAAAAATTTAAACCCACGCGGGGTTTAAATTGAGGCTATATGTCACTCTAATTAAAACTTACCCTTGTTAATTAATTTTAATACTTGATATCACACAACGATTTAGACGAGTAAAAATAAAATAAGGAGTAGATTAATTTTGTATTTATTTAAAAGGTGTTTTTATTCATGAAATGTATTAAAAAACTTAAATGCAAGTTTCTTTTATATTTCTGTCACTGTCGAAATGTCAGTTTAAAAATATTAGTGCTGCGTTCAATCACAAACAGCGAGTTCGGATCTTTTACCTCTGTTTGCACCTTGGCTTGCACCAACCTATACTGATGAAAGCTACAGCTTTAAAATGAGTGGGCTTTGAGTAAGGAAAGTTTTTTTGACTGAGCTTTTGCATAACCTCAAAGTTTTACTTTCAATTTGTAAATAAATTAATATAGTTGTTTTCGGTTTTTTGTTTGGTATATTTTTCGTGCATAATCAGTGACCTTTACTTATGTTTGTTTGGCCTCGTAGTGCCCTCATAAATATATTTTTTGTGCTGAAAACGGGTTCAAAATATGGCGTTTTTCTGGACAAAATAGGAGGTGTTTTATTGGGTAACGAACAGCTTGGGATATTAAATAAGGTAAATGAATCTTTGTAAAAACGGTTACTTAGGGAAATTATAAACGAACTTATTACCAAATGCCACAAAACAATCCTTTCTGGGGGCTATAAATTAAACCACCCCCCCCCTGAGGTGCTCTAAAAAATTATCAAGTTTATAACCTCAAACATAAATAATGAAGCTATTATGTGCCAAATTTTTGGCGTATTCACCATTTGCCATTTTGAAACCTGTCGAAAAAAATTAGTTTTAGGGCATTTTCTTCTAAAATATGGTGTATTAGGAGAAAAAAAGCAGTTTTTCAGTGGTATTTTGCAATAACAATTCAAAATAATCAATAACTTTGTGTCTTTTCTGTATGGATAAGTGTTTTTTGAAAATTGGTTTTGAAATTTAGTGTACCCCCCACAGGTGTAAATATTTAGACCTGTGGGGGGTACTATTTTAGATCTTAGTAAATCTCACTGTTGTTGTTTTTTAGATGCCTAAATTCTCAATTCAGTGATGGAAAATGGATTTGTCTAGTTTTGAGACTATCCTACAGAATTATCTTCTGCAAACGGTATCGAAAACATTCCTGCAAACCAACGTGTTTTTGTATAGGTAGCCCTTTATAATAATTTACTGCATATATTTCAGGGTGAGGTATTATGAATGGATTAATAGTTATTTAAACCACAAAAAATGACTAAAACGGTTACTATAACACAGCTGCGGATATATCTTGTCTAACACTGCAAAAAAAAAAGTTTAAAGGGAGGTAAGTAAGTAAATAATTTATCTCTCTTGGAAAGTATTTACTCCTATCACAACAATGTCGTAGTGGATTTTTTACAAAGTGAGGAGTAGAAAAACAGCAGTTTGAAATTTGAGGTGATTTTTTTTATAACTCCATCTAAACTCACTAATTAAAAGTATAACCCATAATTTTGATGATGCCACTTTTACAAATAAATACATATTTTGGATGGCTTTTAAGGTCATTGAAACGATAAGAGAGTAGAAAAGCGACCGCACGTGAAATACCAGGGGAAAATATTTTTATTCTGTTATATATCTTTTTTTATATCTGTTATAAGTTGTTATAATATGTTTTAAGTTGCCAACTATGTTTTTTATATACTGCCGTCAGAAGAAAAAATCCCGTGATTTACGTGTTTTTTTTTAGCACTGGAGATATAGGTATGTGGTTATATCTTGGTAGAGATCATAAAAGGGTTGTAAATACGTGGTTTCATAATTTTTTTTAAAAGTCAAACCTGTTTTTAACCAATCAGTAAGTTTAAAAAACCAAAAAAGTCATTTTTGAAAAATTTGTGAGTTGCGGGGTTTTTCCTTCTGACGGCAGTATAGGGTGGGCCACAAAAAATGAGACTTTTTGGATTGCCTATAATTTTTTGGACCCAGTGGTCCGATTGAAAAAAAATTACATGTCTGGAAAGAATATATACTTCATATTTTTCAGAACAAGTGTCGAAAATGATGTTTTGGTAAAAATTCAAGATAGTGGACGAAATACTCACCGTAGTAGTAATATTTAATGTGTTTGTTTATGTCTTTCTAAAAGTTTTTAATCAAAATTGTACAGTACTTCGGTAAAAATAATGCCTTTTTACCGAAGGATGACGTCTATTGGCAATAGAATTGACATATGGAACGGCCGTCTTGAATAGCCCTGAAGAAGCAAATAAATTTTGCGAAACGTTGGCATTTCAAAATAAGATCCCTCAACCCATAAACCTACACCTTTAAAAAAATAGTGGAAAATTTTAAAAAGTTGCAATCTTTCACCCCCTATAAAACTATTTTTCTGGCGCCACTGGCTAAAAACTATTTTTTTTAGAAGCTTCATCCAATAAAAAACATAAAAATGTGTCACTTATAAAAATTAAAATTTAATAGGTCCTATTTTGACTAAAAAAATTAAGTTTAATGAAATGAAATTTATAAAAATGTCAAATTTGACCATTTGCCATTTTTTAAATGCTTAAGTTCATTAAAATCGGTTTAGTCTATGTTAAATTATAGCCAACTTAAAGACGTTATTTAACTTAATTTAAACAATACCTAACAAAATACACCAAGGAAAAAGAGCCCTTGCGCGACGCGCCATCCTGTAAAGTTTAACTATAGAATCTTCGATTTAGTACGATTTTTTATTATTAAAAATAATTATACTAAATTTTTATGATCTTACTTTGACGCACGGCTTGCGGTAAAGTTACCTTACCGGCCGGAAGAAGTCCAATTTGCCAGTGTACGTATACGCAGGGACACCGCACACCTATCAGTGGAGCAACCAACACTCAGGCTTGCGATCACTGTTCGCGACTTACGTTTAGTACGCCTTTAACCACGGTGCAATGTGAAGTGTAGTCCCAGAAACCGGAATTTGGTCAATAAATACGCAAATTTTGATAACGTAATTTTCTTGTTTTTTGTCACTGATAAATTAGAGCGTTTTATTTTCAACTGCTCAGATTTATAAGTAACAACGTGTTACAATGAAAATAATAAGGAGAAACAAAATAAAAGCAAGTTCTTAAAATAAAGTAATACATTCTAAAAACCAAAAAGATTCTCCCAGTCAAAAAAAAATTAGAGCAAATGTTCGAAAAGTCCTCCTTGCTCGGCTAGACAATATCCGAGCCTATTATAAAAACCCCTTCTAACGTTTCTAAACATGTTAGGGGTGATAGTTTAAAAAGCGTCTTCAATTTTTATCCGAAGTTCTTCCAAATCATTAGCCCTTTCATGCCCGTAAAATTTATTTTTGATATAACTCCATAGATAGAAGTCATTAGGTAAGGTGACCAACTCCTAAAGGGGCAAAACCGGGACACCCCTAATAATATTAAGATGTATTTTCCAAAATACTTATTAAAGAAAAATAATTTAAGTAAAGTTTCAATTCAAATTTATAGATGGCAGAGAACATCCGCTTTTTTAATTGCAGTGATTTTAAAGTTACAAAATACAGTGGTATCAAAACCGAGGCGAACCAGAACTTTTGCTGAAAAATCGGGACTATTCGGGACGGATTTTTCCTCGGGACAAATGGTTAAAAATCGGGACTGTCCCGGCCAAACCGGGACGGTTGGTCACCTCACATTAGGAGCAAGATCGGGTGATCGAGCTGGACATAAAATAGTTCCCCGTGTACTTATAACCCGATTAGGAAATACATTATCAAGATATTCCCTAACAAGGCCAACATTGTGAGCGATACAACCATCTTTTTGAAACGATGTTTCACCAAACGGCACACCTAACAACTGCCTAGCAGTTGGAATAATATGCTGCTGCAGTAGCTCCAAGTGTCTAGGACCATTCAAATTGCCGTCAATAAAAAATGGCCCAATTACGTGTTCCCCTACAATACCCCCCAAACATTTAGTTTTTGGGGATACTGTGTTGGGTTATGACGATTCAATAATGGAAAAGTGCTTTCATCTGTGAAAAGAATAGATCTCAGAAAGTTTTCATCACGATTAGCCCTTTCCATCATTGTTTCGCAAAATTCCATACGACGATAGTTGTCCTTCGGAAAAATTTGATGCGTTTTTGACGCTTTGTAAGAATGATAACCATTCTTTTTGAGAACACGTAAGACAATGGCCGAAAACGTATCAACTGCTTCGGCAATTTGGTGGCTAGTTAACTTTCGATGTTTCTCCACTGCAGCGCAATTCATCACATCTCGTACTTCCTGCTCGTCATTCAAAACAGTGGGTTTTTTATGGTTTCTTGGCGTTACATAATCAAAGTTTTCAAAATTCTGCACAAACCTATGAAACGTTGATAGACTAGGTTCTGGGCGATTCACAAAATTCTCCAAAAAAAGATCTTAAATAAGTCTCAATGGTCTGCCTTGATAGTACCATTTGACCATCTGCACTTTTTCGGCAACTTCGTAGACATCCATTTTTAGTTTTAAAAATGTATTATTTCACTTAAGAACGTACCAATCTGTTTCTCGAGCAAGGCAGAAATGAAACAAAATAATAAAAACAAAATAAATTTCAAAAAGATAACACTGCTTCGACGCCACCTCGGTCGTACGGCACGGAGAGTAAATTGGACTTGATTCCCCCTATGTTCGCAATAGCCTGAAGCTCATTGTATAATCCACAACACGCGACTTCATGCATGCCCAGAAAGCGGTTCTCAAAGAATTTTACCGACTTTCAGTCGCCGTAGCTCAGAGACTGTTTAATTAATTATAAATAATATATATATTTTTATAAGATTTTTCAGAGATCTACAACTTTCTTATTTAAAGTTTTAAAAAAAATAACTTTTTGTTGGCCAAAATACATTAAAACTGATTTTGTAACTTTGGCGCCCTCTTCTATTTTTGGAAACTTTGGAAAGAAAGCTTCAAAATGTGAGCAATCTCATGGCATAAAAATGTGAAAAACACAGTAAAAAATTGCTTCATCAAAAACGTTGAAACCTTAAATTACCATCATGGCTTGACCATTAGTTATCTGCAGACAGTTACTAAAATCATGTTTTTGATGAAGGTACAAAAAAAAATTTTTAGTACCAAAAAAAAACAGTTTAATTGATAAATCTACATTCCTCAAATTATTATTTAAAAATAAGTAATTGGGCATTGCGGTAGGTAAGTAAAGCATAAAAGTAAATTATGGCTATTTTAAATGCCAAGAAAAATTTAAATATATACATGTTCATTAAATAAAATTTAATATTGTTTTGTGAAAAAATACATATTTATTTAATGATTTACTCTTTATTTAGAAATAAAAAAAAAACAAGAAACGTGTAATCAATACGCCAAAATAATTGAGCCCGTGTTATTTCTTTTCACATAAAAACACATTTGAACTAAGGAAAAAATTAAGAAAACAAAAATTTGAGATAACTTTTAAGAATAACCTGTATTCAGGTATTTTTCTACTACTTTTAAGACACCTCAACGACTGAACCGATTTGAAACAAATTTTCAGAAAAACCCGAGGAAAAGCTAGTGTTATAATTTCGTCAGAGCTATAGTTTTTGGGATATTTTGATAAAATAAATTACAGGTTAAAGTAACATTTGTGGCATATCGGACAAAGCGTTTTTGTTTCTCACTTCATTACGACCAGGGCTCCAATGTCTAATGGAGAATCCAGACACCTAGTCATAGGATTGTACCTGGCAGTTGAAGCTACACAGGCACCATGCACACCTCTCGAATTTAAAACAAAAAGTTTGTAATCCGCGGAGACGTAGTACCTGTGTGCGCCGCCTGTCGAATAAACTGAGAAACAAAAACAACAAAATTGAAAAGTGCAGAAGACAGGGTTCGCATGAAAAAAAAACTTGTCGACTGCAAAATGTATTCTAACAAAGAACGCCTATGGTTTGTCAAAACAGGAATTTACCAGACCGTATTCAATAAAAATTTTCATCGTATGAACGATTCACCATAAAAACTGTTTGTTAACCAATTTTTTATCCGAACCTTATTTCTTCAAACCCACTCAATAACAAATTCGAAATTTATAACCATTGTTCATCAAACTCATTCAATATCAAACTCGTAAATTGTAAAACCCATTTTTAATCAAACCCGGAATTTGTCAAACCATTATTTTTCAAAACCGGAATTCGTAAGATCCGTTGTTTATCAGAAATTTGTTCTTAACTGCATACAATTGACATCTATACACGAACTATAGAACGCTACCTGGACAAGTATACATGCGTAGCAGCGACAAATAATGCATCGAAACGCCGCGCCACCTGCGTGTACGCCTCCCGTTCATATATTATTGGCGAACGCCCAATCAATTTAGCAGAAATTTCTGATAAACCACGGGTGTCATTAATTCCGGTTTTAAAAAATAATGGTTTGACAAATTCTTGGTTTTATTAAAAATGGGTTTTACAAATTACGAGTTTGAAATTAAATAAGTTTGATAAACAATGGTTCGATTAAAAACGGGTCTTATAAGTTTAGAATTTGTTATTGAATGGGTTTGAAGAAATAAGGTTCGGATAAAAAATTGATTGAAGTTTCTTTTATTTAACGGGATATTTTTTGATTATTTAAAAAAAAATAGAAAAAACTTTTTTTGGTTGTGCATTGTTGTTCCTGATTTTTCTTGACTTTATCTGTTTTTATCAAACTCCCCAACTTTGGCATGGGAAAACAAATTCCCTGACCGGATTTCCAGATCCGTACGAACCCTGAATTAAATTAAGCAATGAACGAACCTTTTTTTACGTTGTCCAGCAACGCAGGGAGACATTCCACTAGTACCACCTCCACCATCTCCCCCACTGTCCAGGGAACCTTTCATGGCACGTTTCTCTTGATAGCACCTTGCTAAGTTGGATATATTCTGTAGTCTTTCCTATGGCCTTTCGCTCTGTTGATGTTGGGCATTCACATCGTTTTTTTTTTGTTCTGCAAAAAAGGAATTTAATATAAAATCCAGTTCAAATGGAAAGTTCTAAAAATAATATCTAACGGAAGCACACCGTTTTCGTTTTCATGCAGGTTTAAAAACGTTTTAAAATCAGATGCTTTATGTAACAGATGCCATATTTAATATTCAATGCAGTTCAAATGGAAAATACTAAAAATAATATCTATCGAAAGCACAGTTAGTACGTTTTCATGGAGTTTTAAAAACGTTCTAAAATCAGATGCTTCATGTAACAAATGCAATGTGTTTGTGAAAGTACATTCGTTTTCTGGCTTAAAATAGGCCTAAGGTGTTTAAAAAAAAATTGCGGATTATCCAGTATTTTTTGAAAAATTAAATAAAGGAAACCTTGAAAACAGCATTCTAACCTCACTTTTGACGCCATTAATCAATATCCATGCGTCATTTTTGGCAACGTTGCCACGTCTCCAGAAAAATAATGAGCCTTTCTTTTAACTGTGTGTAACTGACGTATTGTACAACGAAAACTGTTTTTAATTAAATTATGGCCTTGCAAATGTTCAATTAAATCTTGGTCACTTTTTATAATAATTTCGTAAATTTGATGAATATTATTAATCTCCATTTTAATTTTTAAAAAGAAATTCAAATTAAATTTAAACACTTTTTTTCCTGTGAATCCCAGAAATTAAAAAGTTTAATTTTATACCTACCTCAAATTTGGCAACCTTGCATTTCTTACAAAATGGCCAGTATGCCCCATGTTTTATTTGTGTGGTGTATTTTACATAAATAGTTTTTTTTACCGAAAAAAAAAACAAGTTTTTTTTTTATTTTCCTCACCTAAATAAATTTAAAAACGTTTAAATTACCATTTTCAAAAAGAATCGTCGTCAAAAACCGTCTCGTTTTGGATGCGGATAGTACCCCGAAACCCAAAAATAAGTGTTATTGGCTGTGCTGTTTCTGGTTATTTGGTTTTTTATTTTATTTTATTTATTTATTGTCGGACAAACTGGCCGTTTTTGTACAAAAATATTACCAAAAAAAGGTTTAAAAATTAAAATTCTTAAATATTTTGTTAATCACACAGTCCTTATTACTTATTATAAATTATTGCTTATAGCGTACACGGCAACAACTAAATTAGAGCAGCCCCTCTTTTCAACAAAAAGCTGAGTGATATGAGGACTCAATGGTCGTATCGAAAGCGTATTTAGGCCCCATACAAACGTAGTCAATATAATTGGATATTTTCCCGGAAAATTCACAAGTTTATTTTTGCAAAATCGATAGGATTCACGCTAAAAAATAATAGTGCTCCAAATAAATACTAATACTGATTTCATTTTGGTAAGCTTTAAATCCATGTTCTAATTTTTGTGGATTTGATAAATACGAATCTAGGAAAAATCCTCCGGAAAAAACTGTAAAAAAGAGCCCCTGAAAAAAAAACCGAAATAAAAAATTATTATAACTTACCCAAACCAACCGAACTCAAGCTAAACCCACCCAACCCAACCCAAAATAATATTTTTATTTTATTTTCACGTATTTTAACTTATACCAATATTGTATTGGGGACTATTAAAATCGTGAAATTTTGACTTTTCTTAATTTTATCAAAAATGAGTTACTAAGGTTCCAAACACCTAAATGGACGAAAAAAAAGTTGTCTGTCGGTCTGTTGTCTGCCTGTATACACTATAACTCAAGAACGCCTTAATTAATGTTAACGAAATTTGGTACAAAAATCCTCTATCGGCTGACCATGAACTGATTAACTTTTAGGTAGGGTGGTGGGGGGTTGAAGGGGGGAAAAGGGGGATAAAATATTTAAAAAAATTGTAACTTTGGAACAAAAGCAAGTAGCGATATACCGTTTTCAGCCAAGCTAAAAGCGCGGCTGGCCAGATGACGAACCACAAATAGTTATTTACCTAACAAGCGCGGAAAGTGATAGTTTTCCGCACACGACGACATCGGCAGTAGGGGGGGGGGGTAAGTATATTTAAAAATTATGATATATATATATATATATATATATATTAGTGAAATATTTTTTACAATAAAAAGTTATTTTAATTTTTTTGGAAAATAAGAGTAAGTAAGGTTTTTTTAAATTACTTTCTTTTATAGGTTTATTTAGAATATAAATTTTAATTTTGGATAAATATATTGAATATTTTAACTTTTTACCACCCTACAAAAAATATTAAATATATAGAAATAAGTAAGCGACAAGAATTTGACAAAATAGTGGGGGGGGGGGCTAAATAGTAATTTAATAAAAATTAGTACTTTTCTTTTTGTTCGATTCTACAAGGAAGTTAAAATTAAAGGGACTGTGGGACCTGGGGGGGCATCCGACCCCCTTCCTATACGTGCGCCTATGTCACGACACAAATGAGGGTGGAAATAGTGTTTCCAAAAAATCAATGATCAATAAAACTAGTAATATTGAGTAATTTTTTACCTTTTTATCTATATTACACAATATTTATCCTACACCCAATAAGGGCGACGGGAAGGTTTAGCTAAGAAAAGAATGGTAAATATGTGTTGAATATATGTACAAAATTTCAAGTTTATCCGATATTTAGTTTTTTCCGAAATTTAGCCGTTTTAAACCACTGTGCGCCGTGCAGAAAAGACACAGGGTAAATACGTTTCCGCACGGTGCGGCGTGCGGGCAATTCAACTTGATGCACGCGATTCCGTGCGTTAAAGTGAACTTTTACGCACGATAGTAGGAAAAAGTTTTTTACCTCCGAATAAAATACCCATTTTTGAAATAAAATTGCCTTTCGATACTATAAGTTTGTACGGCCATGTGATTTAAGGTCTAAAATAACGATAACGTTTTTGTTTATCGGACTTTTTTGTAGGTTTTCACATTTTGAAACCATAATTTTAGCCACATTTTATAGTTTTCTTTCCAAAATGTCCATTTATAGAATAAAAACTCACTTTTTTCAAGTGTTCACTGTTACTTTAGCGTTTTAAAAAAGTACTGTCAAAAAGGAAGATGTTGAAGAGAGAAAAACAGTATTAAAAAAGAATGTTAGAGAAAGATGATGGTAATTTAACGCCATTTTTTTATAAAAATTTCGAATTCTCTATTTTGTCATCTGAGTGGTGTGCATATGATTTTTACGAGGATTTTTACAATGTTTATGTAAAAAAAAGGCCAAAAGGTAATTTTAAGTGTAAAGTATGTAAGACATAATGGTAAAGCCATGATGACACTTAAAATATTTTCTTAAATACCTGTTAAATTATTTTTATGGTCAAGCCATGATGGTAAGGGGTAACGTTTTTGATGAAGCAATTTTTTACTATGTTTTTTACATTTGTATGCAATGATATTGCTCACATTTTAAAGCTTTAACACTCAAATTTTTCAAGTTTTGACTGTTTTTTAGGAGTTCAAAAAAAGTATTGGCAAAAAACATTTTTTCTCTATTAAAATGAAAAATATTTTGAGAGAGAGGGCAGAATTTTAGAGGTAAATGTAGAGATATTTTAGTGACATTCAAAAATTTTTAAGGTTGTTGAAGAGACAGCAGGCTATAAAAAAGTATTTTAGAGAAAGATGAAAATAATTTAAGGCAAATGTTTACTAAAAATTTCTCTTATGTCATCTATCTGTGATCTTGAGTGGTGTCGTGCATATGATTTATATTTTGCAATTTTTATCCAAAAAACAGCAAAAAGTAATTTTTCAAAGTGTAAAGTGTGTAAAACATAAGTTGGTATTAATTTCTTTCAATTAAAGTTCTTTACAGTTTTTAAATTTACCAAAAAACGTGTCCTAATAAAGTGTATTTTAGCACATCTAAAAATAATTTAACAGGTATTTAAGAAAATTATTTTAAGGGTCATCATGGCTTGACCATTAGATGTGCTAAAATACACTTTACTAGGACACGTTTTTTGGTAAATTTAAAGACTTTAAAAAACTTTAATTGAAAGAAATTAATACCACCTTATGTTTTACACACTTTACACTTTGAAAAATTACAATTTTTGCTGTTTTTTGGATAAAAATTGCAAAATAAAAATCATATGCACGACACCACTCAAAATGACAGACAGATGACATAACAGAAATTTTTAGTAAACATTTGCCTTAAATTATTTTCATCTTTCTCTAAAATACTTTTTTATAGCCTGCTGTCTCTCTTCAACCTTAAAAATTTTTGCACGTCACTAAAATATCTCTCCATCCACCTCTAAAATTCTGCACTCTCTCTCTGAATATTTTTCATTTTAACAGAGAAAAAATTATTTTACTTTTTTTGAACGCTAGAAAAACAGTCAAAACAAATTTGAGTGCGTTATTCTAGAAATCGAAAGTTTGGAAAGAAAGCTTTAAAATGTGAGCAACATCATGGTTAAAATGTTACCCCTTAAATTATGCTAAAATATTTTAAGCCTTAAATTACTATCATGGCTTGACCATAAGGTATTATTAAATTATTTTAATCAAAGTTCTTTACAGTCTTTATAATAACCAAAAAACACTTTAAAGTATTTTAGCATATCTAAAAATATTTTAAGAGTTGTTTAACTAAATTATTTTAAGGTTCATTACGGCCATACCATTAGGTACAATAATATATTATTGTACCCATTCCAAATGTTGTCGCCGGGATGAACACTTCTTTGTTGTTGACTGGATTTTTCGGCGGCGGAGAAAGTAACTTTCCGTGCTGCTCATGGACTTCACCCATATAGCTACGAGAGACTATAACGGCCCAGCCTTTGCCTTTTAAAAGCCGTAACGATAATGACTCTCATAATCAAGTTAGCCAGGAAAATATGCGCAGTAATTTTTCGCCTTTGACCTTGCCTAGGGTCAACTCTGATTTTGAAATTATTTTCTTTCTTATTAATTATTGTTACATATTTTGGGATCCTTACAGCCGTTTGCATCGACTTTTTTTTATGAGACCAATAATAATTTTCTGGCCTTGCACCGATTTTTAGGGGAACTTTATGTATCCATTAAACCCTTATTAAGTAAGTGGTGAGCGTTGGCCACTTAAAGCTCCATTAAGGTGTTTTTGATGTTAGAAAAGTATTATTGAGGGAGAGGAGATCAGTTAATGGTAAAAAAGGTAAACATTTTAAAATATCTGCTTTGTAATTTTTGCCTATTATGTACCTATCGTATTTTAGATTTGTCATACTTATATACACAACCAAAATTTGTAAATTTTTAAGGTTTTATTCTGCATGCTGTACCTTAAAGGCAGATTCTGACTTCTGTAAGGTAAACGATATGAAGTAGCGGTAAGGAAAATAAACTATAGCAAACGCATGCTGCTGTTCATAGTATTCCATAAGCCACAAGCAGTAGGAGCAGTATGCGATTGCTATATTGATGATTTTCCTTGTGTCTTACAGCATACATCATACTGCTTACCTTATATACGGAACTATGAATCCGTCTTTATAGTACCTGTCCTTAATTTTACTTAGGTATAGGTACACTTTTCTCCACATAAAACTGGTACAGCAGAAGTTAGCAGCCTGTTCAATTTTTAAAATTTTTATAGTACGGCATTGTCTTCCTGAAATTGACACTGTCACAGACTCCTGACAACATCATGATGTCAGTTTCATCCAAATTTAAAAAAATGTCGCCGCATTTTTCCGAATTTGATAAAGATTAAATATTACCAAAACTAGGCGGTGGTTGGTCTATTCGACAAGTAGCTGTTCATTATGGGAGAAGCAAATCTAAAAATTTTCACAGATAAGAACATCTTGAAGTCCAACAGGGATAAAAAACAAATTCTGGTTTATCGACCGCCAAGGACCCGATACGAAGAACAATATATCGCTGGAAACGAAGACCGGGCGGGAAGAATTTTAGTAAATGTTTGGAGCTGGATATCGGCTAGAGGACATGGCGCTCTATTTAGAATTAATGGGCGATTTACAGCCGAATTTTACGTTAATATTCTGGAAAGATAACTGTCTAGTTCATACGGCAGGAATTGTGCAGCGATGGTTCCAGGATAATAATATCGAAGTTGGGGACTTATTGCAAAGAAATTAGCAAGTTTTAATGGAACTCATCGTAAGGGCATATAGGGAAGTTATTGCTGAAAATCAAAAATTATTTGAAAATTTAGCCAATTCAATGCCCTGAATACTTCAAAACATCATTGCAGCCAACGGTACAATGACGCGCTATTAAAAATAAGTATTTTTTTCATATGCTTTTAAATTTGTATTTTTTTTTTTATTTATTTTGTTAACTTGATCTGGCCTTTTAATTGTTTAGTAACTTTCGACAAACCGGTGCCTTTCTTTCGAGAGACAGTTCCTTTAGTATGTAGCTTTTGTTTAGTTAATAAAACATTTTTGCGTTTTTGAAATGTGATTTTTATTTTTAGTGGCATTATATTTTGAATTAGTAAAAAATAAACAAGCCGTCTACTTAGTCAGTGTTGCACATAGGAAAATATAAAAAATCGTATTTGCAGCTACCTTCTGCTGTACCAGTTTTATGTGGAGATAAGTGTACGTCTTTGTCTTTTAGTAGTTTTTGCCTCTACCGGCACCATTCTCAACTAAAAAGCCTGTTAACTCCTACCGCCTCAGTGCCCTTTAGCCTATTGTGGCTGCCATTTTTATAACCAAATTGACAAGTAAAACATGGATTTTCTGTCAGTGTGGTGTCAATATGGCACCGATCATAGGCCAAAGGATACTAAAACGAAAATGAGTTAACTGGCTTTTTAGTTGAGTACGGTGTTGCTCTACCATGGAATATGTAAACATTTTGGACGAAGAACTGTTGCAGAATATGTATGATGATGACATTGAAGTCGGTGACTTCGTGGATTTTGGGTTTCCTAGGAGATTTAATGAAAGACCAAATTATTACGAAGAAATGGATGACTTGGAGTTTTTTAGGATATTTAGATTTTTTTAGAGATTTTAGAATCTTTTTCTGTTTTAAAGATATTGAAAACAACAAATTTTGCTCACGCGGAGTAAAATTAACCGCTCTCTTCCTTTTGTTTGTGTCTTCCACATTCATTTCTTAAGATTTTTAAAAATTAAAAACAAAAAAATCACTTTTTTGTGGTTAAACATAAGGATATCACAGATTCTTTGACGTTTAGTTAGTCGAAAGAGCGTTCCATAGAACCCCATTCGAAATCGGCTAGGTTAACAGCGTTGTCGTGTCGAATATACAATATGGGTGCCAACAGCTATGTAAAGAAAAAGAGTTGGTGCAAATAATTCCTAAGTTATGAAAACAATAAAACTTATTGATCTCTTTAAAGTTAAAAGACCAATAAAAAATGTCGGTGCAAATGGGTGTTAGACCATTAAAGTAGTATGACTTCACCGCTTTGTGTTATTATTAATTATGGTACAACATAGATGGTACAACTGATAACCACGGACACCTGTATTAAAATCGCATATTTTCAAAACAAACACAGATGAATAATTTATTTATCTGCTTACATACATCACCCGTATGATTACATTAATTAAATATTGGCCAATCGTTTTAATGAATTAATGATTAAACAAAGTCATGAAAAATGTATCATCCAATGATATGAATTGATCTTGATATTTTTCCCTTTAAGGCCACAATAAATAAATAATGTAAACACGACTAAAAATAGTCAAAAATCTTACCTGGCTTTTTCTTTATCCTCGTCGATGAAACAGAAATCTGTAACAACAATTTTTGGATTTTTTGAAATTATGGTCGCGATTCTTCAAAAACCGTCAGAAAATCTCGCCCTTACAAAAAAATCTGACGATTTTTATTCCTTAAAATTTAGTTTCTTAATACTGTTCTAGTAAATAAAATTTTTGTAGGATGTTTTTCTGAAAACCTCTGTTTTTTATTTAAAAATGTATGTTATTATTCTTATTTTTTGTGTAAACAAACCTTTAAAACTTTTAACATACAA
Source organism: Oxystoma pomonae (assembly GCA_963921995.1). Taxonomy (NCBI): domain Eukaryota; kingdom Metazoa; phylum Arthropoda; class Insecta; order Coleoptera; family Brentidae; genus Oxystoma; species Oxystoma pomonae. The sequence continues at coordinate 21,702,207 of OY998165.1, forward strand.
AACCATAGGTAGCCATTGAATATGTCGCTGTCACTATTCAGAAAAGTCACACAAATTCTGTCTTTCCTTTTACATGGTGAGAATTTTCGACACTTTCTGACGTTTATTGCTACGCATAGTAACAATTTAGCTCCGCCGTAAACTAGTCCTGCAGAATATCTTTAAAATATTAAATTTATAAAATGTTATTAAAAAAATGACACAGTTTCTCTTACAACGTTAGGATAAATATAAAGGACGCTGTGTTTTTATTTTAAATGAGGCGATAAGTAAAAATTCCAGAATATAGACGGGTGAGATTTTCTGTCGATTCTGAAGAATCGCGACCAATACATCAAATTTTGAAAAATTCTTTGGATACAGTTGTAGACTTTTATAAATCCTATTATCTGATAACAAAAAAGTTATGTTTTTTTTCTTTATAAGCGAGATTCTGCCGGAATTCTAAAAACGCCAAAGGCACCTAATTTTATAGGCCGAAGGAAACTGAGTGAGTTCGATTGGAGTATTGGAATTCAGGTTCCGCATAGCCAGCGGCCACTTGTCTAATAGAAAATTCGGTCAATAAATTGACACATGTCAAGTGATAAAAAATAAAAAGTCCCAATAAGTTATACTTTTCTTCACATAGTGTTAGCACCGTGTTCTGAACACTGCACGATCTCACTCGAAACGGCATTAGTGATGCCACCTATTGTTGATCTTTCAAAAAAATAGCAAAGCAGTGTTGTCAAATCTATGCCGTTTTTGTGGCCTTAAAACTTTTACGCAGTAAAACTAACTGACCAACTCAAAAGTGACACTTGAGTATTGCTTTAATTAGCTCAATAAGTTTTCGATACGTAAAATTATGCTATATCTCCAAAACGAAACTTTGGTCGCAGGCTGTGTTGGGAAAAAGTTTATATTAAAATCAAGAATTTGAACATACAATACCCAGAAAGAAAGCGATAAATCCTCAGTGTTTGGTGTTACTGGAACTGGAAAGATTTCGAAAGTGATACAATATACAGGGTGTTACATTTAAAATAACCGAGAAAATAACAAAACATTTCTCCTTAACCAGTAATGATTGTTATTATATTCGTACGGAGGATAAAGGGCAAAAATCAAGCCAAGTAGGTAATTTTTGGGATATGTAGCCACCATGAAATCCCCTACAAAGGACCCAATTCTCGAATGTAAAACACAAAACTCTTAAGATCTTAAGAGATTATGGCAAAGCGATAAAATTTAGCACAAATATTCATTAAAGTCGCAGCAACATTTTAACATCTGTTACTTACTGGAAGTCCCTCGCTGAGGGTCCCACCCCATAAAGTTAAATAAAAAAAAATCAGGAAAAAAAACAAATTATTAATAGCAACTCTCCAAAAAGCAATAGAGCTTCATAAATTAATGTTTAAGATATGTGGGCAAAAAGTCTAATACAGAGTGTCCCAATTTCGGAAGTTATACTGAAAAAATCAACACTGAATATCTCACTAACACAAAATTATCAAATTTGGAACATATGTTTATCGAGCCCCTGCACCAAATGACATATACGGCTTTGGGCAAAGGACTCCTATTTCCGAAGTTAATTAATGCTCTTTTAACACAAAAAATATTAAACTTACTGACTGTTTTAGCTATAAGAGTAAATATTATTTGTTGAATTTTGTCATTTTGAAGTCCTCTAGAAAGCGCCCCTATTCTCTAAAAATAAATATTTTTTATCAAATTTCATTATTTTATCATTTCGCGTTTATGAGATATTCAGTGTTGAATATTTCTGTATAACTTTGAGAATTGAGGTAAGAAGCATTTATGCCAAATTTTATCGCTCCACCATAATTTCTTAAAATGTTACGAATTTTGTGTTTTACTTCCGGGAATAGGGGTCCTCTGCAGAGAACTTAATTTTGATATTTAGTTCTAATAAAGTAATAAAAGATAAGTTAGGTTAGAATGGTCCTTAGCCACTTTCTAACTGTTGTTTTTTGATAATTGGAACCCTCAACCACCGTAAGCGTCCAGCCCTCAATAAAGACTGATTGCGACCAAAATCTGGGGGTTTTGTCTTACCCACCAACCCAACTTGAAATTCATAAAGTGGAACTCGTCCCAGCTCAACACCAAATTACCTAAGGCTCCACATAGTATGCGTGGCAAGTTTCACTGCTGAATCATTTTTTGCACGGTTGGACCCGTTACCCACCGAAGTGTATTAAATAATCAAAATTTTAAGTATTTTTATGCTAGTTTCTAAATTTGACACACAACCGTAGTTCATAGGATCAATATCTAAAAGCTTAATAAAGGATATCCAAGAATTTTCTCATAAGCAGCAAAGCAATAACAAGTATTACACCGATAAAGAACGTGATAAGAAATAATTTATCGGAAATCCCCACGTTTTATTAATAACAATGTGCACTATAATGATAATCCGGATAATAATCGACTTTTTTTATCTAAAAAACCCGTAAAAAATAATCGTTTTACATAAAAAAAAAGCATTCCCATAAGTCTATGATCTAGGAATGGTTTCCGGTAAGGCATATTTTTAGCTATATCTTGAAAAGTACCGTAATAATAAAAAACATTGATTAGAAAATGGGTGGAAGAAATAAAAAAATCAAAATTGAATGGGTATAGCACAACGAACACTCAAAGGACCACAGCGAAAAGAAAACCACTAGGTTTATATAAAGCTACTAAAAAAGTAAAAAAAATTTATTAGTCCACCATACCAATATGGTATGGGGGACTATTAAAATCGCGAAATTTTAACTTTTCTTAATTTTATCAAAAATAAGCTACTAAGGTTCCAAAATCCCTTAATCAACGAAAAAAAAGTTCTGTCGGTTGTTGTCTCAAGTCTCAAGAACGCCTTAATCGATTTTAACAAAATTTGGTACAAAAGTCCTCTATCGGCTAACCATGAACTGATTAACTTTTGGGTAGGGTGGTGGGGGGTTGAAGAGGAGAAAAGGGGAATAAAATATTTAAAAAATTTTTAACTTTGGAACAGTGGTTTTCAGATTTAAGTTTCCATGAATATGGACTACAAACTTTGACCTGAAGTCCAAATTCGTGGGAGCTTTAGTTTTCGAGTTATTTGAAAAACGTTAAAATATATTTTGAAAAAATCATAACTTTAGAAGTAAAGCAGCTATTGATATACGGTTTTCAGATTTTAGTTTTCGAAAATATTACCCAAAAATTTTCTTATCTTTCAAAGCTACAGTTTTCGAAATATTTTCATTTACTTTCAACATAAAATAATTGATTGTATGGTGGACTATCCGTGCTTTCTAGCACCAAGCTCATAATTCTGAGATATTTAACGGATATTTTTTAACCTTTACGTAAGGTTGGGCTTGCTAGGTTTATATAAACTAGCGAGCCCATTTTTTTTTTAAATCACTAAAAAAGTAAAAAATTTCTATTCTATTTTTAGTGATGCACACAAATAGCACATCATTCTGAGATATTTAACGAATATTTTTAAGCTTTCTTTAAGGGTGGGCCTGCTAAGTTTATATAAAGCCCACAATTTTTTTTTTAATTACTAAAAAAGTAGCACATAAAAAGCACATAATTCTGAGATATTTAAAGGATATTTTTAACCTTTGTTTCAGGTTGGGCTTACTAGTTATATAAAGCCAGCGAACCCACCTTTTTTTTAATTTTCTCAAAAACTCAAAGAACATCAAAATTTTTAAAAGGGGACGAAATTAGCACATAAAAAGCACATAATTCTGGAATTATTAAAATTTGGATTTTATGAGGTGGACTCGCTAGGTTTATGAATATATATAACTATGAGATAATAGTTACATTGGGTATCGCACAAGGAACACTTAAAAAGGGCCCAGCGAAAAGAAAAACAATTAACCTGGGTGGGATCGTCAGTGGTTTCACTGGTCACCCTCCCCAAAAAACAATCAACAACATAAAAATTGAAGATATTAACACTATGAACACTGAATCCGGTTCAATATTGGAAATCAAATTGGATGATGTTGTTGAATGTTGAAAATGGGGGGTCGTTTAGGGGGGTAAGAGCGAGGGGTGGCTCGGCCGTCATTTTGTGTACACCAAAAGGCATTATTAACCAGAAATAATACTTTAAATTGCCATACAATGCCACCGGCGTGTACAGCCGAGCCACCCCTCGGGTAAGAGGGATATGATATATTTAAAAATTCAGAAATTCATAACTTTAGAACGAAAGCTGCTACGAATATGCAGTTTTCAGTTTTACTAAATAATTTCTAATTTTGGAGCTAAAAACCAGGTTAGTGGGAGGGTGGTTAAGGGGATGAGAAAACGTTCATATATTTGAAAATTCATAACTTTTTAACCAAAGCTGCTACGAATATAACTATATATTGAAATTTGTAAGAGGAGGTGGTCCTCCCTGCTCTGCGATGGGGGGGGGATTTCGTTCAAAATTGATATACAGGGGTTTTTGGGGGTCGAGAAACAAGAATATTTATTCAGATTTTAAAAGTTATGATGATGATGACAGCTTCTCTCTCGTCGAGGAGGGCATCTAAACAGCACCCATGCACGAAAGTAAAAACAAAAGTGGAATGATAATACCCCCTGAGAAATTTCACAAAAATGACCGCCTTATGCAGGTGACAGTTATGAGCCTAAAAGAACGAAGTCACATCAATCGAATCGATATGACATTCTTTTTTGTTTTTAGTGTGTCTTTTCCACAATCAGTAATTGGTATTTTTTACCATGATTTTTCATAATATATTAAAATTTTGTTTTTTTAAATTTTTGTTAGTAGAAAAAGTTATATAATTTTTAGATGGGTTTCAAGTCCCCCTGTAAACATGATGTATATTTGCCTGCTTTTTTTATTAGCCACACACTTGTTTGAACCAAAACAAAAGTTACTAGGATGTTACTCCGTTGTTTTTTTAGTCAAAATAAAGTGTTTCTTCGTTTTTTTGCGTGTTTTTGCTAAAAATATAGTGTTTTGATTTGTTCAGTGCTGTTATACAACCGGAATGACTGGTTTTTTGCCTTCCATAAGTGATGTGCGATAACCCTTTTTATTATTAGCCTCAGAGTTAGGGGAATTTTGTCAATACCAACTTATTTAGGCTCACAAATGTCAAGTACATGTAGCGGTCATTTTATTTACAGGATATTATCATTCCATTTTGTTTTTACAAATTAGGAAGTTAACAGTTCCACCCTCCTCAAATGGGGAGGGCCGGCTAACATCTAATTTAATCCGATTGATTTCTATTTGAATTTCAAAAATTACAAATTTGCGGTCTCCCCTCTGTTTAAGGCGTAAAGGAGAATATCGTCTAACTACATTCGATTTTGTTCAAAATATCAAATTATACAATTCAAATTTGGTACCCATCATCGACTTATTACCAATCGTACTCATGCAATGATACATTATTATTGTGGGAAACTAAAAATTTCAAAATAAATTTAAGTAAAAAATAATTTTTTAAGAAAAAACTTTTATAAAAGGCACTAAAAAGTAGAAAATATTTTTTTAGCTTTTTGATACCATATTAAAAGCTGTGGCGGTCCCAGCCATTTTAAAAAAGGGGAGGGCGGTTTCGATACGAAAAAAAACTTTAACTATTACTATATGCAAACAAAACTTAGTAACTACTTGGCCTCAAATCTAGGGGGGGGGTACTCATATTTCAAGTTGTTTACTTCATACATTTTTTATTTTAAAAAATGTTTAAATTCGCCGAAAATTTCAGAAAATAATATTAAATCATATCATCATTATCATAGCGCGGCAGGCGAAAATTTTTAAAAAAATTGCACTGAAAAATGCATTTTTTTTATTTAAAATTAAAATAAAATTGTAAATATATAAATGGTTTCAAAGCGCAGCAAAATTTTTTAAGAAAGTGACACCTACAAATGCCATTGTTAACAGAAAATTAAACTAATACCGAATATATCAAAGGTGTTATAGCGCCGCAATTTATGCCCTACTTTTGATTTTCTAAATATTTTCGTAAAAAATTTAAATCCAGGGTGGGGGGGGTTACTTGCCCCCCCCCCCTACCCCCTTGAAATCCGCGCATAGATAACAAACAAACCAAAAGCAAAACCTAATAGCTAAATACTTTTTTTTTTGAGATCTAAAAAGATTTTAAGTTGAAATATTACCTTTTATATTGCATATCTCAAATATAAGATGCCTATCTCAAAAAAAAGTTTGTTTCAAAGTCCGTCAGACGAATTTCCGTGGTAGTGTTTTTAAGTACTTATATTTTCAATCTTCTGAGTCAGCAGAAGCTTCTTTCTGATGAAGCATTACTTACTGACAAACATACAAGAGTGTTTTTATCAACGGAAAAATATCATTGTTCATTGCCTCGAAAACGATATCATATATGTTTTGATTTAAGCTTTTGCCTACTTCTGACCAATATTGTTTCCAAATACTGACTTCTCCCAATAAAAGTTCAAGAATTTGTGTTTTGTATTAATCAAACAGCCCTGATTTTGGCTTCACGTTGTATAAAACTAGATATCAATATGTTCAGGTCAAAAATACTTAAGAGTCTCTCTAAAACTTGTTTATAACTTGAAACTCTATAATACAGTTCTGTATTTCTGATATCGTGGTTTTCGTCTGTTTCAAACTGTCCCAAAATACCGCAGAGGGATTCTAGAATGTCTTTAAAGGAACGTTGTGCAATTTCTCGTTTTTTCTCCAAAGACTTCAGGGTTACCACCAACATCTTTGTTGTCTACTTTTTTCTGGAGCAAAGTAGGGAAGGGGGGGGGGGGCGATCGCCCACCGCCACTTTTAAAAGCGATGATAAATCATCGGCTACAAATCTTATCTCTGCATCCTTTGGAGAAAAATGAGACTCGTAAAAAATGTCAAGAAGTATAAAAGTAGTGACCTTCATTTTATCTCATATTGACATTAAACATCTTATTTTTATTTTCTCCCTGGACCGTAAAATTTAACAATGTGAAGTTACGAAATTTAAATACCTGCATAAAAAATTAGGTTTTATGTAAGTGCCAGTAAATTAAAAATTATATTCATTGTTGCTTTTTACTAAAATAAACCATAATTTTTTTTACCTCGGGAAATTATTTTTATCTGTATTTTTATTATCTGTTTTGGTTGTGTCAATTGGCATGGCGTTGTAAGAACAACAAAATGATTACATTTTATTTATGACTGGTCGCAAAAATCACGCAAAAATGACTTGCTTTTACTACAGTATATTATAATCTAATACCAGCAGCAGAGTATACTATAATCTAACGAATAGATTCTGCTTTTACTCCTTGTCTTTTTGTTCACACTTCGCCTAATCTATTCAAGGAAAAAGTATACAAACTATATATTTTTCTAGCTCAAGAAATATAAACTTCAAATTTATCAAATATTTAGGACCTACACTCTATAACTTATTACCACCTGAACTAAGGAACGTTACAAAAATTAAGCCCTTAATATAAGAAATATATCTACCAAAGTTTACAATTGTTTCATCGAGTAATTAGGTAGGCTCTTTGTTTGAATAAAATACTGTCTATTATATTTTCCTCATGCTTTGTGTAATGTTTAATTTGGGTCTGGTGATTTTTTGTGTTTTCTTGTTTTATTGTTAATAATCATCTTATTTTTTATTTATTTAGATTTATGATTGTTACTCATTACATTAGGTACACTTTTATTTTCTTTTTATTTTGCAATAGAAATTTAGAACTATTTCATAAACTATAATGATTAATTTTTTACTTCTACAGGTTAAAAATGTAATATTTTAGCACATACAGATATTAGGTTATATAGGTGCTTACTATAAACAGTAATAATGGTTCTATAATAATAATTATTGTAAATGTAGTGAAAGAAATAAATATACAAATAAAATAAATATTTTTGAGATAGACATACCCCTAGCTTTAATTAAGGTCACAAAAACGGCATAAATTTGACAACACTGCTTTGCTATTTTTTTGAAAGATTAACAATACCATTTCGAGTGAGATCGTGCATTGTTCAGAACACGGTACGAACACCATATGTGAGAAAAGTATACTTTATTAGGAACGCAATCATTTATTAGTGCTTCTTTAAAAGGTTTTGATGCTCGCCTTCATGCTTCATGGATTGCAATGTCTCGAAATTAAAAAGAATCAAAAGAAAAATCATTATTCAACATCAAAAAAATAACAATTTCCGTATTATTTTTATCACTTGATATGTGGGTCGTTCTTGAAAAAAGTAACATTGCATGTAATTGGTTTGTAAATTTAAAACCACTTATCCTTTTGAAAACAAAGTAGGAGGATAGTTAGTGTACTCAAAGACTAACATTATCCAGCAGTAATGAACTCTCCAAGAAATGTCTCCATAGAAGAAAAGTTGGTCACACCATGTGACATGTCACATGGTATAATTTTCAAAGTTGATAGATTCAGATATAACAAAAAGACACTTTAGGATCATAAAATTTATTTAGATAATGATTTAGATAGATAAAAACTTAAGCCCTAAAAAAATACATCAATATAAGTTTTTTGTCACTCGTGTGATCACATGCAGTTTTTTTTTAAATCTGACATCACTGCATACAATACCCAACTCATTTACCTGAAAATGGAGAAGCACGGAAGACACAGTGTAGGAGTGTAACCTGAAATGTGTTACATAATCCAGTTTTTGTGAAATTTTGGTGGTTTTAAAACGGTATTAACGTTTTGGCCGAGATAAATGTCACACGTGTTTCTATATATATGTATCAATTTGGCCGAATGTTCCATTAGACATGTGGCCGGTGGCTATGCGGAACCTGTATTCCAATACTCCAATCGAACTCACTTCAGTTTCCTTGGCCCTTCTAAATTACGTGACCTTGGCGTTTCGGAATTCCGGCAGAATATTGCTTACAAAGAAAAAAAACATAACTTTTTTTTATCAGATAATAGGATTTTTAAAAATCTACAACCGTCTCCAACGGATTTTTCAAAATTTGGTGTCTTTTTTTCAAAAAATCCAAAAATTGCTGTTACAGATTTCTGTATTACCCACGAGGCTAAAGAAAAAGCCAGGTAAGATTTTTGACTATTGTTAGCCGTGTTTATTTTATTTCGAAAATGAGAGAGTCCAGCAAAAAACTGTCTGGATACGGTTGTGAGGAATTCAAAAATAAACAATCCTGCTAAATATCAACAGATTCCGTTTTCTCGTTTCCGATATTTTGCCCGGTAAGGATTGGCCCAAAAACAGCAAAGCAGTGTTGTCAAATCTATGATGTTTTTGTGGCCTTAAATATAAAAATTATCTTTGACGTAGCTCTTTTTTGGGTGAAATTTCTTGGGGGCAATCCAATTTTTGTTGTGCAATCTCCTGTTTTGGATACGAAATAAATTTGCTTTTTAAAGATGCCCCAGATCATAGGATTCGCATATACATTTATTTATTATTATCTTTACAAAACTAAATAAGATACCCTACGATGTTGGGTGATATTTTAAAGGATTTCTTATGTATAATTCAGTAACAGTAGCCTTTGGGCGATAACACATTTGTATACTAAAAAGCTAGGGTTACTTATTTACAGAAAAGACTTGTGGCGTAGAGGGCAAAGGGTGAGGGAATAAATCGGAAAAAAGTTTTTCCCGACCAGGATTTGAACCCGGGACCTCTAGCATAACACTCTAATGCTCTACCAACTGATCTACCGAGGAACTGGGGTTTTGACTGGCTATGCGGAAATCCTTTAGTTCGATTCATTTGTTAGTGGGGTGATCTTTGAAGCCTACTGCGGCTTTAAAAATCAATGGACATTTTTTTAAATAAGTACCCCAAAAGCAACACTTACATTTTCATCTTTCCCTCAAAGTCCGAAAATAACAAAACATATTAGTTAATTTAAAACAAAAATAATTATCACCTTGTACAAAGATTATCTACACTAGAACTCGTTATACATTCCGTCATTAGTGATGTTTTTTAAAACCCAACCTAGATAACAAAAGTGCTACTGCATTCCAATTTAACAATTTTGTTTCCTTCAATTTAATGTTAAAAAATTCCAAACGTTCGTTCGCCTAACGTCAATTGTTTTTTTTTATTCCATAATCTTGACATTCAATAGTAAAAATTGAATTAATTAGCGAATAAACAAATTAATTATATACAGACAGAAATAAATGAATAGGCAAGAGGCTATTGGATTCTCAAATCATTTTCTTATAACTATATATTTCACTAGTGTTTTTAACTGGTAAAACATAGCAACGGCACAGTATAATATTTTTCTTACTAACAAAACTTCTACCCGCCCGTTGATTGAATGGTTTTTCAGCGAGAATACACCTTGTGAATATTAATAACTGGAATTTTCGTTCAGGATTAATAAGTGGAAATCTTTGGAAATTCGCATCTTATATTAGATTTTCTAATGTTTCAAATTTAATTTGTCCTCTGATGGAAATATGCAGTTTCACTCGGTATATTCTCTATCAAAATATAAGGCGTGCTTGTCAGATTTCCTGGAAATCTGACATGCACTAGTTATTACTACTGACAAAACTATGACATGAACCATGACAGACCCGTCACAAAGGTGTCTGATGGTGCAACTTTCTTAGTTAGAATATTTTGCTTTTAATTTTATAAGAGCGGTACTCGCCGTCGTCTTGTTCTTTAGAAGATTTTTATTTTGACGGGACATTAGGAGCTCAATAAGAAACTCTGAGGTATAAAAAGTGGAAAAAGGAACACGTCACAAAGGGAAGCAGTAAAATTGTAACTCACAAATGAATTTTGTGTGTTGATTTTGGTTTTATTTAAATAAATCACTTTATTTTTTGGATTTTTTTAATACAGGAAACTTATATTAAACATCTTTTACTCATTTTTTTTTAAATATTAGACCTTAATTCTATCTAAGTACAACTCGAAATTAACTCTAGTGTTTCGGACTTCCATTGTCTATATTTTATTCATACACGCCGTTTCGATCTGTACAATCTCTGATCGTCTTGAGGTGCAAACTACAATCTATTCCTAAGGCTACGTACTTATATATATGGGAAATCACTCAACCGTGAAGTTTAAGGAGGAGAAGCTTCCAAATATTTGGAATTTCATACATTCCATAAATTAAGAGCTAGGACCCCCAGGGCAAATCGTATTCTGGAAATCCTACCTAAACAAAAAGTGCTAGAGTGCTGAAATTTTGAACACATACTAATTATGTAACTCCTAATTGCGCTACAGAGCCCAAATGTGCCAAATCTTAATTTTGGAATTTATTTTTTTTTTTAATAAATAAAGTTTTTTTTAAAAAAAGCTCTCTGTATCGCATTTGGAAGTGAAATTTTAGGCTTGTATGCAAAATCTCATTTCTCTAGTATTCTTCATTTGGCTATGATTTCCATAAAATGAAAATTGCTATTTTGCACAATATGGCAACCACTGTTTAAGGTATCTGGAATACTCAATTTTGATTTTATTTTCTAGTTATAAAACTTCAATTTTTAAGCGAATCTCTTATTTCAAATTCACTTCACCATAAACAAAAATAAATAAAACCAAGATTATCAGTTTACTTAACATGATAGTGGCTGGAAACTTTGTAAATAAAGTATCCTTATTTCTGAAGGTGTCACCAAAGTGGCAGACATTTTCAGTGCGACTTTGTCAGTGATGGATAAAATAACCTAAATGTTAATTTTTCAAACAAACGTTGCCATATTGTGGTTGTGCTATATATAGTCCAATTTTTTGATGAGCGGACTGAAGGCATTTTTGCATCTGAAATCGTATTTCTTTGTTGTCAACAGTTCGCATGTCAAATAATGTGTTGTTGTCATTTTAAAGTAACAGTTAAAACAAACATACATATTTATTGTCGCTGTCTAAAACAATGTATCAAATAGAGATCCAAAAAAATGACGTCAGTCGGCTCATCAAAAAATTAGACTATAATGGGGTTCCCTTCTCTTAAAGGAGTATCAGAGAAAATTCGAAGAGTAGTTCCTTGTGAGTGTGGTAAATCCTACATAGGTGAAACCAAAAGACCACAGTTTGTTAGGCTTAAAGACCATCAGACGAATACCTAAAGAGGTCAAACAACGAAATCAGGAATCGCCGAAGCTGCCTTTATTGGGCAGAATCAGGGTGTTTTTAGTAAACCAAGTGTTGAAATTCCAAATATTTCGAAGCCCCTCCTTGGGCGGAGCCAACTTCTTAAACTTCACGATTGTGTCGTAATTTTGACAAACACTACGACTTCCAGAAGTTAAAACTTCTGGCACCGCGCTGATGTTCAGAATCCTTTCTTAAAGATTTCCCACCTCCGCCCTCCTTCGGTAGTGCAATGAAGGAGCCATCGCTGTCCGTGATTGCAATGGACAGCACCTTACAGTAAAAACGGCCTGCCAACAGTTCCGGCTTACTCAGTTCGGCGTTCCCTGCTGGCAGCAACACTCTTCCTCCAAAGCTTCGTTGGACGAGGAACCCGATGGACTGGTCCCTGAGGCTTGGCTGCGCCCGTTTTTGTTACCTTGGCTTCTACAACAGTTAAGTGATTTCCCATAGTATATAAGTAGTAGTAGGTATGAATAGATTGTAGTTTGCACCTGAAGACGATCAGAGATTGTACTGATCGAAACGTCATGCATAAATAAAATATAGACAAAGTCCGAAACACACGGGCCAAAAAAACATATTTTAAATTTTAAAATAATTATTTCAAAAACTAATACTTCTAAGGATGTAGTATTTTAAAAGTTAATATATTTTATTTCAACTATTGTATTTTAAGGACAGCAGTTAAAAAATTGTCTTCTTGTTTCAAAAATCTAAATATTATTTCCACAAAAATAACCATCTCAGGTAATCATTTTTAAAATAAACTAATTAAACATAAAAAAATATTTGAAATGAAAACATGCTCTATTATATGCTCTAAAATAATTTCTTTAAAAGACAAAATAGTAAAAAATACTTATGCATTTTTTTTCCGTGCAGAGTTGATTTCAAATACATCATTGTCTCAAACTTTCAAACATAAGTATAACTCGTCCTAACTAATTCCATATGACAAAGATAAACAACACAAGAACACAGATATAGCCATATCTTTATTTCTTAAACCTACAATACACAGAAAAGCGCTACATATTGCATATCCACTCGTCTCGATCACACCTGCGTTTACATTTGAACGATCTGTTCGAGTAAAAAGTTCGATTGCTGTTCGAAGTACTGTCACGATCTAACCGCCTTTCGCGTTTTCGAGGGCGCAACAACAAAAGGGTCAGAAAACAAAATATCTTGGGTGGAAATAACGAAAATTCAAACTTGGATGAGCATCCCAGAAGGAACACAAAAAGGACCAAATCTGGACAAATTTCAAAAATTTTGCCTTTAACGAAAAAAATGTTTGGACCCTTTGGCCTGCAAATTTAAAAAACGTGTATATGCCCTAATAAACTTAATATTGTCTATTAAAAATAAACGTTGTTCTTAAAGCGCTAGCTTCCTCAGTTTAGGAGATATTTTAAAAATACCTCTACAAAACGTTTAAAACTGAACTTTGACCCATCTCCAAAAATAAACGGTGGGGATGCGGAAAACAAAAAATATTTTTTTGACTAATTGAGTTGTAGGGATTATTTTTTTTTTTTTAATTCTGAGAACCCACCTCATACCGATTTGCCCTTATTTTATGGAATGACCCAAAAGCAAACAACCCAAATTAAAAAAAAAAAAGTACATCGATCATTGTGTTCTTAGATAAAAATTTAAATTTACCTATAAACGTATTTTTAAATATTTTCACCATATTTGCAACGTTTGGTCAGAGAGCATATAAATCTAAATAGAATTGAAAACCAACTGGCGCAGTTATCGTTTTTTTTTTTGTTCTTGGATTGGAAAACATGGTGCGCACTTTCACGCGCAGTGGCGGCGCACAGGAAAATCGTAGTTTTTGGACGAGTTCCGCGTTGCGCTGCAGACAACAGACCCGTGCCGGTACAGTTACAGGTGGCGAATACAGAGGGAAACCAACTTCCCCAAAAATGTTGCTCTGCGGCGCCAGTTTTTTTCTTTTATTTTAAATTAAACATTACTCTTTTACAAGGTTTCGTGTTCTCCCCAGAGAAGACTCCCCATGATGTGAATTGACACGGTTACGTCACAACCGCCTCTTTTGGATTAGGAGAACAGAACCATTGAAGGAATATCCAAGGAAATTTATCATATGAGACCATCAGTTTTCACATACCTTCTCACCCATTCTGATCTCCTAATCATGTATTTTTCAAACATTAGAGAAGGGTTTGCTGCAAATGTTTGTTTTTTATAGCAAAATTGAAGTAACCTTAGATAGCAAAATATTTAAAAAATAAATAAAAAACACTTATTTTTTACCGTAGAAAACCTAAATTATATTATCTGCTTTTTCCTTAATTATTACAAGTAATAAAGGTTTGAAAAAATATATACAATAAAAACTTTCTGCCGTACAACGTAATAAAGGTTTGAAAAAATATATACAATAAAAACTTTCTGCCAGCTCACTTAGCAACAAGTTCGTTTAAAATTGCATTAAATATAAGTACACTCTCCACATAAAACTGGTACAGCAGAAGGTAGCTGCAAATACGATTTTTTATATTTTCCTATGTGCAACACTGACTTTTTGACTTTGTCATTTTAGGTTATATTTTGGGCATATATAAACTTTTTATAAGAAGACGGCTTGTTTATTTTTTACTAATTCAAAATATAAGCCACTAAAAATAAAAACCACATTTCAAAAACGCAAAAATGTTTTATTAACTGAACAAAAGCTACATAGTAAAGGAACTGTCCCTCGAAAGAAAGGCACCGGTTTGACGAAAGTTACTAGCCGAAAACAAAAGTTATAAGTTTTTTGACTACGAGTGTTTTAGCTTCGCATTGAAAAAAATCACAAAATTACATACATTTTCCATTTGCTATATCTTTTGACCTAATTATTTAATGAAGAAAAATACTAAGAATCTAAATATTCATTACTTTTTTATTTCTTATCCGATTTAATTAGGCGATACTTCGATATACGAAGAAAAAAGGGAGATTTGGAAATACTAATTTTTATTTTGTCCAGTGTCTTACTTTAAAAAAAAAAAGGAGTATAAAAGCTAAACCTTTTTAAAACTATCCGCCATCCTGATTTTTTTTTAATGTCAAATTTTGAAAAAACAGACGCAACTCTCATCTTTTGTCTCCTTAAACAATATTTTTTTTAATTAACTAATCAGGCCAAAAGTTACAGCAAATTAAAAAAAATATGTAATTTTGTGATTTTTTTTTAATGTTAAGCCCAAACACTCATAATCTAGGAGCTTATAACTTTTTCATTTCTTAACCGATTTAAATAAGTAATACGTCAATATACACACAAACAACGAGCATTTGTAGTGAAAACTTTAAAGTTTGTTCATTGTCGCACATACATTTTTTTCAGGGGGGGGGGGGTGAAAATTACACATTTTTTAAAAATGTCCGCCATCTTGGATTTTTGAGAAATTTTAAATTTTCAACTGAATCGAGAAAGTATCACGTTTCATCTATCTAAAAAACTAATACCTTTAAAAATCAAGCACTTATGTCAAAAGTAATAGCCAATCCAAAAAGTGCTGAATTTTGTGGCCCACCCTATATAACATACCAAAGTGTAGTTTATTAAAAATTCAAGATATTTTTAGCCGCGATCACCTACAATAGGAACTAAAATAGCATTTAGCTCTTTGCGCAGACTAAAAATTACAAATTCGTGTTTGGCAAGAGTAGACTTGCTAATAATAATGCGAAACAAGTTTTTGCGATAATTTGTTTAAAATTTAAAAATGTTTTGGATATTTCTGCAGCTTTATGCATCATTTGCAAGTTTTGTTTGATCTACATAAACTTAACCTTTTAGTATATTATTCAGTGTTAGTTCAAAATATTTCTTAAAATAATAATAAAGGAAATTTCTATCAAAACTAAGAGAAATTACTTGTGGCAAGTAAGGGAATAAATCAGAAAAATGTTTTTCCTCGACCAGAAACCACAATGGTTCGACTAAAAATGAGTTTTACAAATTTCAAGTTTGATATTAAATGGCGCCAGCAGGCACTTATAGCCTTGCATAAAATAATCTTTAAAAAAAAAAAAAACATTTTTAATTTTTTTGGTTGAACATGTAATTATCCATCTTAAAGTGAAAACCTCGTGTCGCTAGCTGCTACGGTTCGTGAGTTACAATATTTTTTTAAAAGTTTAATCCCCCCTCCTACCCTCTTGCCAACCCCCCATCACCATCAAAAACTAATCAGCTCTGCGTCTGGTGACAAAGAAAAAGGGTTCTCGTACAGCACTTATGAAAGGCAAAAAATTAGTCATTCCGGCTGTATAACAGTACTGAACAAATCAAAACACTATCGGTGGGATTTACTAAAGAAGGTTTAGTCTATTTTAGAACGGTCCTAAGTTTAAGTAAAATTTTTATTTTAAGCATTTTAAACCAACCTCCCTTGAGTTTTGGACATAGTTGAATTTATAAGAAGAGTTTTAATAAATTTGTTTAATGAATAATCATCTTAACACAATTTTTTGTGGGATTTAAGAGGAAATTTTCAATTTAGAAAAAAAGAAAATTAAAAAATTTAAACCCACGCGGGATTTAAATAGTAAACACTCTGTAGAAGAAATTAACATTAACTTACCCTTGTTAATTAATTTTTCCAATTAATACTTGATGTCACACAACGATGTAGATGGGTAATAATAAAATAAGGAGTAGATTAATTTTGTATGTATTTAAATTAAATGCAAGTTTTATTAGCACTGCGTTCAGTCACAAACAGCGAGTTCGGATCTTTTACCTCTGCTTGCACCTTACCTTACACCTCTACTGATGAAAGGCGCAGCTTTGAAATGAGTGGGCTTTGAGTAAGGAAAGTTTTTTTGACTGAGCTTTTAGATAACCTCAATGTTTTAATTTCAGTTTGTAAATAAATTAATATAGTTGTTTTGGGTTTTTTTGTTTGTTATATTTTTCGTGCATAATCAGTGACCTTCAGTTACGTTTTGCCTGATAAATATATTTTTTGTGATCAAAACGGGTTCAAAATATGGCGTTTTTCTGGACAAAATTTTTTTTTTTTAGGTAATCAACAAATTGGGATATTAAATAAGGTAAATTAATCCTTGTAAAAACGATTACTTAGGAAAATTATAAACGAACTTATTATCAAATGACACAAAACAATGCTTTCTGGGGGCTATAAATTTAAACCACCCCCCTGAGGTAGTCTAAAAAATCACCAACTTTATAACCTCCAAAAACAAATAATGAAGCTATTATGTGCCAAATTTTTGGCGTATTCATCATTTGCCATTTTGAAACGCGTCAAATAAAATTAGTTTTAGGGCATTTTCTCATAAAATATGCTGTATTTTGAGAAAAAAAGCAGTTTTTCAGTGGTATTTTGCAATAGCAATACCAAATAATCAATAACTTTGTGTCTTTTCTGTATGGGTAAGTGTTTTTTGAAAATTGGTTTTAAAATTTAGTACCCCCCACGGGTGTAAATATTTAGACCTGTGGGGGGTACTATTTTAGATCTTAGTAAATCTCACTGTATATTTTTAGCAAAAACACGCAAAAAAAACGAAAACACTTTATTTTGACTAAAAAAACATCCTAGCAACTTTTGGTTTTGTTTGTGGCTAATAAAAAAAGCAGGAAAATATATATCATGTTTACAGGGGGACCCATCTAAAAATGATATAACTTTAAAAAATTAAACTAAAAAAAATATATGGTAAAAAATACCATTTACTGATTGCGGAAAAGACACATCAAAAAAAAAAAAATGTCAAGTCGATTCGATTGATGTGACTACGTTCTTTTAGGCTCATAACTGTCACCTACATAAGGCGGTCATTTTTGTGAAATTTCTCAGGGGAAATTTCTTCCGTGGTTGCAGACAGACAGACACCATGACAAGATTTTGTATTTAGGTGTTTTTTGACCCAACTAACTTATTTTAGTGGAAATAAAAAAACTCTTTTTGACGTTCCCAATACCCTCCATATTAGTATGGATTTAGTTTTGGTTTTGGTTATACGTCGATGGTGCGGTTATTTGACGTTTGGGATAATTTCTTCGTTTTTGTTTGTAATTTTCATTTAAAAATTTATATCTTCTTAATTAAGTTCCCAGAAAAAAATAGGGGACTAAAACTACCCAAATTTATTGCTTTTATTTGAGTAAATGCGTTGGGCGATGGGATTCAATAGTAAACTCTGTTGTTATTGCGGATATATGCGTAATTAACTTTTTCATCCTGATGATGGCATCTACAAAACGAAACGTCAGACCATTGTGTTTTTCTAAAAAAGTTGCTGCAGACATGTTTTTACAGAATTCAATTATCTCTTAAATTAAGGGAGATACCATCAATTGGTAATTCCGACCATTATTTAACTTTCCCCTGTAGCTCAAAAGCTACAAGGGACAGAATAAATCTGATGATACCATTTTTTAAAGCTCAAAAAAGTAAAACAGTAATGCGAAAACCGCAGGTCTCTATCTTAAATAACAACGGAGTTTCCCATTGAATCCCATCGAAAATTCGACACCCTGTACACCTATTTAATTATTCATGAAAGAGCTCTCAAAGAGAAAAACACGCTATTGGGTACTGAGCTCAGCGCCGCCCTGTCCGAAATGGTACGAAATCTAATAGAAGCTCGCCAAAACACAAATGCGCAGATCTTATTTACGTTTGCGGCATTTCACGGCAGCGCTTAACGATATATGACGTTCCAATGTCAAATAGCGTTACACGGGATTTATAAACGAGTTCGCGTTCGTAGTTGAAATTCGTAGTTCGCGCGCTGGTGATCACCTTATCGAAACATGTAATTCCATTTATAATAAAAATTCGTGTTCGCGTTCGCCTTTCACGTCCGCGTTCGCAGTTCAGAGATAATCAAATTTTACGTTGGTAGTTGGTAAAGTTCGCATCAAACAATCAAAATGCAGGATTTTATCACATGATACATCTGTCATTTCAGCTATTTTTCTTTGTTTTTTTTTAAGAGAAATGTTTAAGTTGTTCTGCTTCACTTATGGGCAAAATTTTTTTCGATTTTTGGTTAGTTTATGATTTTATGTCAGCTGTTTTACATCATATTCACTTGATCTTGGAAAGACCAATCAAATTTCAGCAATGAACTGCGTTTATAAATGCTGTTTTCTGAACTCCCAACTACGAACTTATGAACGCCGAACGCGAACTTCAACTGCGAACGCGAACGCGTTTATAAATTAAGCTTTAGACGTCGGCCGTTTCGGGCACGACCAAAAACCAGCTAATGAAAACGTGTTGAAATCGACATGAACGATAGAAACGTAGTCCGATGGGTCGTTACAACTCAATACGATAACATTGTTCTTAACCCGACTTTACGACCTTAAATAAATCTTCAGGAAACATTAAAATAAAATGTCTTTAACACTTCGAATTTATTACAAAATAAACATTCATTAACAATGCCATTTACCTTGTATAAACCGCCGTATGGAAATATACTCTTGCTGCAAGAAGAATAATTTTATAGTTTTTAAACGACCGATATCAAGGGCAAAACAACAAATGTAAACTTTTGCGGGTATATCTCTATTGATTTTAAACAAGAAAACTTTGTAAGGTCCTTGGTAAACTTTCTTGGACAAAAACTTTATTTTCAGTTAATATTCTAAGTAAGTAAAATAAACAAATTTTAAAACTCCGGTCAACCTCCAAAATCATCGAGCATGATATTAAATATCTAGATAGATATACCATTGATTTGACACCTTACAAAGCACATATTCTAGAAAAATGCCAATTTTTCCAAAACCTTTGCGCCGCCCATGAAGTGATTTTTTTTACAGAAGGGCGTTTCAAGTGCGGCTTTTTTTTTTATAGCGAGCCGATTTCGCTTTATGTGGCAACATCGCATCTTGTTTGGTTGCTACGGCGATTTGTTTTATCATGGTGGCCACTTTTTTTGTAATACCAAATTCCCTGACTTTTCCCGGCTTTCCAGACCATTTTTAAAGTTTTTCCCTGACCCCCTCTCCTTCACCGGTTTAGTAGGTGTTGGTTTGGACTTAATGCGCCGCAGGCGAAAAATTTAAGAAAATTATACTAAAAATGCCATTTTTAACATGTTTTAAATGTTGTAGGAAAAATATTAAATTTTTGCCTCGTTTTTTTAAGCTAAAAATTTTAAACTTCAGGACTTTTATTTTAACAAAAGTGGGTTGGGTTATCTGCCAAGAGGGACTTAGTTGGATACAAATCTAGTCTCAGTTCTAGATATGTTTGGAAATCATCTCGTGAATGCACCGCAGGCGAAAATTTTAAGAAAATTTTACTAAAGATGCCATCTTTAACACCTTTTGAATGTTTCTGAAAAAAAAATCCTTAAAATTTATCTAAAATTGTAACAATCAGTGATCCGTAAGTAAAAATTTTTTGCATGTTAGCGGAAAATTAAGAAAAAAATTGACCTTCATAACATGAAATATTTTTAAAAGTTGGTTGGGTTACCTGCCAAGTACTGGGTTGCTGTAGTCTCAGTCGCTAAGGTTCTTTGAGGCTAAGTAACAGCATAGTCTATGATTTTTGGGGAAAATTTAATCTCTTTAAGAGTCAATATTCAATCGTTTGTACCGAAATAATTTAATAAATGTGACAAAAAAATGTAAATTCAAAAAATAAGGTTGTCCTCTGTTTTTAACATTTTTGTTATTTATTGACTTTTCAAAACTTATGCACTCATTTAAATGAAATCCTGCCTATGCCATTTAATTACCTTTCGAATGAGAGAGGGAAAAATAAACACCAAAGCTTTTTATTTTAATTTACCTTTTTTTTTTAATTAACCGCAGACAGTAATAACGGGAAATTTTCACCTCCCTGCAAAAAAATATGTGCGGCACTGGAGAAAATCTAAATCATTGTGACAAAACTTTATGTATCCTCTCTATACCAATATACTCAATTAAATCGGTTAAGAAATAAAAAAATACGGGCTTTTATATTGAGTGGAGTTGTTTGCTGTAACTTTATATAGATGTACAAGACTAAAGGCCTTTAAGTTGTGGTTCAAAATTTAACAATTCTCAAAAATCCATCTCCTCTACTCCGGAAAAAATTATGTTTTGTACCTATACTGAACAAAATCTAAATTAATTCGACAAAAGTTCCCTCCCATAAACTAAATGCCCCTTTGCTTATTTGCCTGTTTTTGCATATAGGAAAATGTCGCAGATTTTATTAGATCCATTGAGTGACCTGCTCACAGCCCCGATTTGAATCTGGTAGACAGCCATTATTGGGGAGATTTAGAAAAAGAAGTGTACAAAAATGGCCGCAGACGGTGACATTAACGAACTGTGTCGGGGCATCACAGAGGCCCATAGAAGTTTGCCTCAAAGAAACATTACCAATGCTTTTAATATGGCGTAACGATTTGCGTACTGTCTTAACAACACATGGGGATCAGCTTAGAAAATCTGAGTAGCCCGATCTAGATTATGATACGTGAACTAATAATATATTTATATTTATATATATATATATATATATATATATATAAATCCTTTATTTTAGCATTGCTAATTCATAATTACATACAGTTTACAGTCTACAATGTCAAAAAAATTTTAAATAAAATATACAAGATTTAAAAAGTCTAAAAGGTTTAACACGTAATTCATTATATCTATAATAAGTTCAATGTTTATACAACTATGCAATATTAAGACATAATAAATAAAATATAAATACGATAAAATTTAAATTACTTAAAACAAAAAATTATACCACAACACGAGTTTACATTTTAAATGAAATAAAAATAAAATAAAAATAAACCAAAACAAAATAAAAAGATGAAAATAAATAAAATAAATAAAAAATATAAAATATATAAAATAAATAAGTAGAGGGAAAACATTAAAAATAAAATAATTTAAGATAAAATCATAGTAAACACTCAACAACAATCAACAATTCAAACGAGAGGCTAAAACAGAGAAAGATAGATTAAAAAGGTTATTGGGGCAGGTAAATATTTTTAAAAACAACAGATAGGACAAATAAAGTAAAATCTGACTGATGGTTATTTTTATTTAAAAGTATAAGTGTGCAAAAATATTTATACAAAATATAAGTGTTTGATGATTAATAACAAAGTAAACTCAGCTTAGGCTCGGCCAAATAACCAATACATGCCACTCTAGCCAAAAATCAGTAGTTTAAAACCACAGCAATTTTCTTAATTTTATTAGAAGTCACAATTTTTATTAAAAACACTGGAAATGATGACACTAACTTGTTTACTTCTTAACTGATTTAAGCAAGTGATACCACCATATACCTAGCAGAGATGGGAGGTAGAATGGCCTTGATTTTGTTTTATTACTTTTTTAGGAGAGTGAAATTACCTAATGGTTAAAGCGTGTGAAAGCTGTCCGCCATCTTGGATGTTCGAAAAATGTCAAAGCCGCAAGCTTTGTTCACCCAAAAATGTAAAACTGTTTAAAATCAAGTAATCCGATCAAAAGTTAAAGCAAATGCAAAAACTGCGATTTTTTTGCAAATGACAATGTCGAGGCTAAAACCACTTATTTCAGAGCTTTATAGTGTTCTTATCTCTCAACCGATTTAATTAAGTAATGCCTTGGTATAAAAAGCATACATAAGGCTTTTGTCGCAATGACTTAGATTTTAGCCAGTGCCGCACGTATTTTTTTTGCAGGGGGGGGGGGTGAAAATTACCCAATATTCAAAACGGTCCGCCCTTGGATTTCTGCGAAATGTCAAATTTTGAACCGGATCGGAAAAGTCTTGTCTTTCAAAAAAGTTACAAAAATTTGAAATCGAGCTATTCGATCAAAAGTTATAGCAAATTTAAAAGTGTGCAATATTTTTTGTCCCACCCTATATATTAAAAAAAAGTTGACTTGGGTAAGCTATAAAGCTGAGGAACCGATTTTTTTTGTTTTTGTTAGAAAAAAGGGCTTACTACAAAGAAGTTTTTTTTGCCCTATCAAACTCCACTTTGTAGTGGCTTGACTCTGGACCCCGCCTTTAGCTTAATGGTTTTGCTTATGTGCCCACCCTGTTGTCAAATTATCTCTGTCAAGTTTCAAGAAATTTGAAATTTTTTTGAAATTCCCTGACATTTCACTGACTTTTCCCTGACCGTCGAAATTCCCTGACTTCCCGGTTTTCCAGAAAATAGCCACCCTGTTTATTAATAGGGTCGCTGCATCCAAAAAGCCAGTTAATTCATTTTCGATTTAGTATCCTTTAGCGGTCAGTTTGACACCAAAATGACGGAATATAAAAGTGGCGACAACACTAGGCTAAAGGGCACTGATGAGGTAGGAGTTAACTGGCTTTTTAGTTGAGAACGATGTTGATCCAGCGATATTTGCTTCTCTCATTTTTACACACCACAACTCCTACAATTTTACATTAGATTTGTAAAAGTTCACAAACAAAAAATAATCACGAAAATAAATATCACGTTTGACGTTTAAAAAAATCGTTTTAACATTCCGCTTTTTAACGGGGGGTTAAAAAATCAAAAACACGATTGCCTACGCGATTTTTCCTAAACAAAACTTGGCAAAAATACAACTAATGCGCTACTATAAAACTCGCTTTTGTTTGTGCCAAATAAACCAGATAAAAAACTGTTGGAATGCATCGAATAAATAAGATGATGACAATAATTGCAATAGATACTGGGTGTCCTAAAACTTGTCTGATTTTAAGAAAAATATTTGAAAAACCCAAATTTAAATAGTTCTAGAGATATTTTTTCTTCGTGATGCTTTAACAGGTCTATACATATAATGGTAAAGCCATGATGGTAATTTAAGCACTAAAATATTTTAGCATAATTTAAGGAGTAACGTTTTTGTTTATGCAATTTTTACATGTTTTCCACACTCACATTTTTCAAGTTTTCACTGTTTTTGAAGCGTTCAAAAAAAGTACTGCCAAAAAACATTTTTTTTATACCTTCATCAAAAACATGATTTTAGTAACTGTCTGCAGATAACTAAAGCATGGCTTTTTTGTTTACCGATGCAAAAAAACTTTTTGTTTGATCACGGGTGCAAAAAAAGATTACGGTCCGTATTTTATCCAAAATAAAGAGAAATAGCGAAAAATAGTAATATTGAAAAAATCTAATTATTCGTGCCTAAAAGTTATGCCATTTCCGCCAGTTTTCACCAAGTATTTACGAAAAAATCATTTAAAAACATCGTCAAAATATCAAACTGGCAAAGATTAAAATGTCGCAACAATGAACGTCACCGAGTAAAAAGGCATATCGCTATGGAAACCGCATTGTTATATCATTTACCAGCCGCCTTGATTTATATGGTAAAAATGGTGTGTTGCGAGAAGTGCTCTTCATTCAAGATTTTTAAAAGTATTTTCCTGTTTTTCTTGCATTTTTTGATAAAGGTATTAAAAAAAATAGTGTTAAAAACTCGCGACTAAACTGTGCCTTTTTTTACTCGCGTTTTTAAATACCTCGCTGCACTCGTTATTTAAACCAATGCTTGTAAAAAAAGCACTATTTTAGCCACTAGTTGTTAAAACTACTATTTCTTTCGACCACACACCAAAGTAACCAAATCTGCACTCTATAACGCCTCAGAAAGTTTTATATTTCACACGCATATCAATTTTATTTTCGTCTCTAGAGACGAAAATGTTTTCTTTTCTAGTGACGAAAATGAAAGACAGCAAACCATCCAAACAATGTAGGTATCTAGTATGTAACTTTCTTCTCTCGTTATGTAATACCTACTATTTCTCTGTTAATATGAAAAAATTTTAAGGTTGTTGAAGAAAGACTTCAAGATCAACATTCCTAATCCTTCATAGTTTACCACTACTTGGTATTTTTCTTTCATTTATTAAACCCAACTACATTTATCACAAAAGAAAACAAAAAACAACCTTAAAAAGCTACAACC
Organism: Oxystoma pomonae; assembly: GCA_963921995.1. NCBI lineage: Eukaryota > Metazoa > Arthropoda > Insecta > Coleoptera > Brentidae > Oxystoma > Oxystoma pomonae. The sequence goes on from OY998165.1 coordinate 21,727,289, forward strand.
AAAAGACGAACCCAAGTCCTGAGTCTGGTTATAAATGGTAAATACCAAAAGCAAATCAGCTGATGAGTTACGTCACAATTACCCCTACTTTGGTTAAAGCCGAAATCGTGTAAATGTGTAAATATGTAGAGAAGTAGTTTTTTTTGGTAAAATTGATGTAACTCTGTAGTACTAAATGGGGTCTAATGATTCATGTGACTTTTGGTATTTAACTTCTTTTGGTTTGCCCGTCATCATTTGAAGCTACCGTAGAAGCTAGCAGCGCAGGCTCTATATGTTAAAAAAAGCGAGCTCTACATTTTTTAGGGCGTTAGGGAACTAGTGCCTTAACATATTTAAATAGTTCTGATAGTTTTAATTTAATAAATTGGATATCAAGAATTTTGGGATAACTAACTGAGATAGACTTAAAATCCAATGCCTATAGGAGAATTTTCCAGAGGAGTCGTTTTTTTTTGGTAAAAATGGTATAACTCTATAGCACTAAATTGGTCATAGTAATTCATGTAACTTTCGGAGTTAAATTACGTTTCGTTTGCTTACAATCAGTTGCACTGCTAACTTTCGAAGCTAGCAAGATACGCGCTCTTTATTTAAAAAAACGAGCTTACTATAAGCTTTTATTATGGAATATAAATTTAGTACTTTGCCCGGTTTTAATAGTTATGTTAGTGTTAATGTTTAATAGTTATGTTAGTAAAATAAAACGATTTATTTTTTTTATAAGAAAAATTGTAGTAGAATTTTCGTATTATATATTTAAAAAAAATTAAACTATGGAGCACTAAATTAGCTTTAGTTATGTAAAGTCCATTCATAAAGAAGAGAGAGTAAGAAAACGATTTAAAACCCATTTTCTCGAGCGTACCATTGGCGTAGGTGTTTTGCCAACATTGAAATTAAAATTATTATTATTGTTTATTATGCGTCTTCTGTTTTTGCACTATAATTAGAGGATTAAGTTTAAGTGGGGGTTAAATAGCAATGTAATAATATAATTTTATGAAGAAACTGTGGAACCGTTAATTATTTCTTTGGAAGAAAATGAGAGTGATGATGAGAGCATTTACTGTTCTTCTGATTCTGAGTAATTTATTCCTATTTTATTTTTGACTGGTTTTAGAGAAACGTATCTACATCCATTTCATTTTAATTATTTTTGTAGTTATAATAATTGACAACCGTAACATTTTTTTATGTACCAACCATTTGTTTAGTTTAGCCTTAATTTAATTTTTAGGTGTGCTTATTAATTATAGTTAAAACGCCAATCTTTTTTGGTATATATATATTATGATATTATTCTTATTTCTAAAATGTATTTTTATTATTTAATTTATAAATTTTTTCTAATAAAGTAATATGTTTTATTAAATTTCATAGAGCTTTTCAAATATTTACTATTTTCTTCACTAATACCTATATACCACGGTCATTAAAATGTAAGTTTCCCCCAATTGCGGCGCCTATGAGAATAGTTTATCGTTTGCCTTCTATTGTTCTCGGTTTTGGGTTCTATTGTATTCTCCGGTCGAACAGGGTGAGGCATATAAATATAAAGGATTTTTACCTGAGGTACATTAGAAAATTTTTAAAAGAGAAGAAAAAGTGATTGATGACTCAGTACAAAATGTATCCAAATTTGCATTTTTATTACTCTCTCTTCTTTATGAACAGACTTTAGATATCTGCTGGCTTCTCACGGAACCTAGCAGCGCATGCGCTAACTTTTAAAAAACGCAAGCTCTAAATTTTTTTTGCAAAACAAAATTAGCACTAAATCTAAATTAGCTCTAATTAGTTCATAATACGATGATTTTACATGGTAAAACATCCCAGAGTGGAAGCTAGGAATAATTTATATTGATGTTCATACAGGTAAATATGAAATTTATTCAATCTTATTTTTGCCTATCACATTGAAAGAAGAATAATTTAACAGCTGATTTTTGACGAGCGTTTTTTTGGTTAATTTTTTTGTATTTTCGAAATTTTGAGAATTTTTGCTTCTAAGAAAAATGTACAACAAAACAAATTTTTGTCAAATTATTTACTTTCCTGTTTTTTTTTCTTACTTACCTTTATCACAACGTTCCGAATCCGCTTGGCTTAAAACACCGAGTAAATTTTATTTTCTTCTAGATTAAACAGATTAAGTTGTACTTTATTATTCATTTTTGAAAGTTTTAAACAATATTAAAATCCAAAACAATTTTTGTTTCCTTTTAATTGAGGTTAGATTAACTGATCTGAGCAAAGTGCGCGCAAAAATATTTACATCACTTGTTGCTGTGACTAAAGCGATTGCAATCAGTTGGTGGGCATGGTGGGGGAAGTGACCGAAATCGAAAGAACAGCGTGCATCAGTTGATGTGATTTTAATCACTATGTCAACACTATTTTTTGTTTTTTAATGGAAGGGAGGCATTGAAATCATCAACTTGAAAAAGTTGACCCAAAATTTTACATGAGCTTACTAGATTTTTGGGACACATTGTAATAATCCGTTCTAAAAAAGGAACAAATTCAGCATGTTGCATAAAAATGCAAAACAAATTAGCTAACTACTACATTATTTTTAAACTATTTTACGAGCTTTATTATACACCTACACTGCGAATAAAACAGGCCAAGTCATTATGTAAAAGACAAAGGAACTAGCACATAATTTGAAAAATTGTTTACAAACTCTTTGAATAATGTACATTCTAATGTTATTATTTATAGAAATATTGACAAAGAAATGGGTAATCACCTCAGTTAAGCTACACCCCCTCCCTCCAACAACAAAACTCAATTTGCATATTGTAAAAATTATGTACTAATTTAGTCCTCTTTCAAAAAAGTACTCCAAAAATAACAGAGTTAGTCCTAAGTATTTATGCCATACTTTTGTACTTTACTTTTGGCCAAATCTATTTCCTATAAGTTGCTCATTCCGCTTACACTTTTTTTAAACTAGAAGTACCGTCCTTTAAAAGTACATAACACTAGCCAACAATTTTTTTTTTTAACTTACGACCAACGAATAATACTAATTTTACGAACCTCTTAACACGATTTTAATATGTTGGAAATTTGGAACCTTTGGTTGCACTAAAACAAAATTATGATTGTTTTCCACAAACCAAAACTACACTTTTTTGCACTCGACGCGCGTTTCGCTAACAATGTTAGCATCATCAGGAGACGATAAACACGCATTGTTTATCGTCTCCTGATGATGCTAACATTGTTAGCGAAACGCGCGTCGAGTGCAAAAAAGTGTAGTTTTGGTTTGTGGAAAACAATCATAATTTTGTTTTACGATTTTAATAGCTCACTTACGATCCTAGGATCATAATAAAGCTTAGACGTAAACCACAAGATGTAGTGACATGCCATGAAACATTATATTATAAGAGCACTAATTGACGCAAAAATGTGAATTAATTTTCTATATTTTCTAAATATATTTAATAAACGTAAAAAAATTAAATTGACATATTACGCATTTTTAAAAGAATACCTGGTTTTTAAAAATATATATGAAAAGTCCCTTAGTGACCTTATTCGTTTTGACGTTGATAGAATGTCATGGAAACTTCAGGTTATGAAGGTTGTTGACTTAAGTGTTCGTGTTTAATATTTTTAATAATTTCTGATATTTATGATGCATTTTCATTGGTCGTAGGTAAAGTATAGTAGACTAACTCGTATGTTATGGTCATTACACGCTCAGATAAATTAAGATACTCGCCTGCGGCTCGCGTCTCAAATAACACTAGGCAACAAATTTTTTTTTTAACTTACGACCAACGAATAATACTAATTTTACGAACCTCTTAACACGATTTTAATGGCTCACTTACGATCCTAGGATCATAATAAAGCTTAGACGTAAACCACAAGATGTAGTGACAAAAATGTGAATTAATTTTCTATATTTTTAAGACAATAAATATTTAATAAACGTAAAAAAATTAAATTGACATATTAGGCATTTTTAAAAGAATACCTGGTTTTTTAAAATATATATGAAAAGTCCCTTAGTGACCTTATTCGTTTTGACATTTTAGATAGAATGTCATGGAAACTTCAGGTTATGAAGGTTGTTGACTTAAGAGCGTTCGCGTTTGATATTTTTAATAATTTCTGATATTTATGATGACATTTTCATTGGTCGTAGGTAAAGTATAGTAGACTAACTCGTATGTTATGGTCATTACACGCTCAGATAAATTAAGATACTCGCCTGCGGCTCGCGTCTCAAATAACACTAGGCAACAATTTTTTTTTTAACTTACGACCAACGAATAATACTAATTTTACGAACCTCTTAACACGATTTTAATGGCTCACTTACGATCCTAGGATCATAATAAAGCTTAGACGTAAACCACAAGATGTAGTGACATGCGATGAAACATTTGCTATGTTTTCATGGGTATTGAGTTCGTTTTCAAAACTCATTGTATATTTTTCTTTTATATAGCGTGTTCTTTATCAAGACCAAGAACACGCTTATAAAAGAAAAAGATAGAATGAGTTTTGAAAACGAACTCAATACCCATGAAAACATAGCAATTATATTATAAGAGCACTAACTGACGCAAAAATGTGAATTAATTTTCTATATTTTTAAGACAATAAATATTTAATAAACGTAAAAAAATTAAATTGACATATTACGCATTTTTAAAAGAATACCTGGTTTTTAAAAATATATATGAAAAGTCCCTTAGTGACCTTATTCGTTTTGACGTTTTAGATAGAATGTCATGGAAACTTCAGGTTATGAAGGTTGTTGACTTAAGTGTTCGCGTTTGATATTTTTAATAATTTCTGATATTTATTAAGCATTTTCATTGGTCGTAGGTAAAGTATAGTAGACTAACTCGTATGTTATGGTCATTACACGCTCAGATAAATTCAGACACTTAGAAACTACTAAAGCGAAGTTTGATATGTAACGGCGGAAGTAATAAATATTTTATTTGAAGGAACTAAAGGCAGGATTGTTCGTAATATTTTTCACTCATGATATAAAAGATTGTCTTAGTGGCCAATATCTTCTTTTATAGTGATCCTTTTGAGCTCGGCTATCCCATTCGCATAGAAAACAACAGTATTTTGTATACCCCAACTGGATGCCAACCCAGCAAACACAAATCGTCGGCATTGAATCGGGCCCATGTCGACAACGTCGGCAGTGTGTCGGCATCGGCGACTACACGCTGACCTGATGTTGGACAGATTGCGATTTTCAGTTTTCGGTCAATAATCGGCAACTGACGGAGGTCCACATTACTACAGTCGACTTTATGCCGACACCACTTTAGGACCGACGATGGTCCGATTGGAACTTTGTTTAATCGGTCGAAAATCGTCAACTGACGATGATCCGATTTACTATAGTCGACTTTATGCCGACGCCTAGTTTATCTGCTTTAGGGCCGACGACGGTCCGATTGGAACTTTGTTTAATCGGACGAGAATCGGCAACTGACGATGGCCCGATTTACTATAGTCGACATTATGCCAACGCAAACCTTATCTGCTTTAGCACCGATGATGGTCCGATTGGAACTTTGTTTAATCGGTCGAAAATCGTCAACTGACGATGATCCGATTTACTATAGTCGACTTTATGCCGACGCCTAGTTTATCTGCTTTAGGGCCGACGACGGTCCGATTGGAACTTTGTTTAATCGGACGAGAATCGGCAACTGACGATGGCCCGACTTACGCAACGCAAACCTTATCTGCTTTAGGGCCGATTATGGTCCGATTGGAACTTTTTTAATCGGTCGAGAATCGGCAACTGTGTCCGATTTACTATAGTCGACTTTATGCCGAAACGCACTCTATCTGCTTTAGGTCCGACGATGGCCTGATTAGATTTTTGTTCGATTGGTCGATAACCGGCAACAGACGATGGTACGTCACATTAAAATTTTTAAACTGCTTAATAGTTTCTTCCTAGTATGTAGATATGACGCTAATGTCACTATGTTCCCTGTACAGTAGAAGATAATATTATATATATAATGAGCAAATATATTTCAAAACTAGAATGCGGACTTGACAAGATGGTGGTACTTCTCTACAAGAATCACCTCTTCCGCCACTTAAACCACCCCGACTCGTTAAGCACCCGCATTATCGAAACTTTGTAGTTTGCCAATGTGGGATCGTGTCAAGCAACCACCGACGGACCTTCGTCAATCACCGACGTCGGCCCGCTTTAAGAGGCCGATGTGGGGCCTTAATATTAACCACCCATTATCGGACCTTTGTGGTTTGCCATTGGCGGGCCGCTTTAAGCTACCACCGACGGACCTTCGTCAATCGCCGACGTTGGACCGCTTGCCTACGTTAGAGCGACCAAATTAAGCAGCTATATGGGAGGATGGTCCGTACCATGTGGTTAAACCATATCGGACCTTAATCGTACGGCGACGGTATGCCGATGGCAGCAGAAAGTAATATTTACCATTGGTCCGACGGCGGGCTACAGTCTAACGTTGCGTCGGCAAACATACATTGGGCCTACATCGCAAAGCGACGTCATGCCGATGACGGCAAATTCGGCAATCGACAGGGAACCGTGTTTGCTAGGAAGTAAAACAGCTCCTACCTTCAAATTTGCCAACCATATTTCTTATATTGCACAGTTTCCAACAATAGCTTCATATTGGGATATGTTTCCTTCATATAAGAACTGATCGAAATACGTTGCCATTGTGTAGTAGTATCGATTTAAGACTTACTTTTGATGAGTAAATATTTATGATTCGTAGACAGGTATACTGCCCGTATTAGGTAAACCAGAAGTGAGTGAGGTATTTTTATTTACGACTTTTTTTTGTGTGAAGTAGTGTAATTAGTGCAAAATTATTATTAATAAGCATAGGAGGGTGTAGCCACACAGCCCCCCCCCCCCACTTTTAAGCAGAAATAACTCTGATATCCTCCGAGTACAAAATTATATAAATCTTCTCCAATTTATAATATTTGTAACTAATTCAATGAGTATGCCTCCGATGTTGACGTAGATTTAACTGATTTTAAGGCTTTTAAAAAGTTAGTAGACATAGATTGCGGCCGTTTTAGGTAAAATTAATTTTTAAATAATTATTTATTTATTATGTTATTTTAAATTTATTGTGGTTTTGTCTACTTTTTGTTAATTTTTGCATAGGTGTTTTGTCTCTGACATGGGGGTATGGCAGAAAAGGCCCATGATGCGGCCTAATCGCCAGGCCCATGGGCCGCCCCTCTCTACTACTACTAATTTGTCTCCGACTTAAATTCTAAAATTAGATATATTATTTTTGTGTATTTTTATAAATTAGTTAAATATTGTAGTTTTGTTACTTATTCACCCTCGCTAAATCCTTTTAAAGTTTAAAAATATTTTCTTTCTAAAAAACAAGGATTTTTTCAGATTTTTATTTTTTCTCCATGACATTATCTAGAGAATGCGAGAAAATTTTCACACAGTTATAATATTTTGTTTAGTTTAGGTTAGCCTAGGATAGTCTATTTGTTTGCTGAAAAGCTAATTCAATACGGTCATAAACTCTTTAAGCTGGTGAACGTCCCCTGGACAAAAGATGACAGATTTTTGACATTTTAATCCAGGAGCCTCAATCAATCGATAAACTACCTAGGGAGGGAGAAGTCGAGGACGGCATACATATTTTACAGAAAAAATTATTTTGACCAATAAATCGGCCGAAAATATTTTTAAATAGTTGGTCAAACCCCAAGGCCTCGGATATCCCAGTTGGTTAGAACGTTGGACTAGTATTCTAGAGCTCCCAGGTTCAAACCCCGATTAAGGAAAAGCCTTTTCCGATTTATTCCCTTACTTTTCGCCCTAGACGCCACAAAAATAATTTTTCTAATGGTTCATTAAAATTAGGTGAAAGTTAGATTTATTGATTATAAACATTTCCGCTTACCTACGATAAAGTGTCACGTATACCAATAACAATTAACAGTTGATTGTTAAACCGATATTATTATTAAAAATCTGTTATTCTTAAAACAAAGCGAGCACATTCACACAGCACACCACCACGACCGCACCAATAAAGTCATTGCCAAACTAAAATAAAATTTCATTGCAAATTTAATGGTTTAAACAAATTTAACGATTGAAAAAAAAAACAAATTATAAATGCAGAAATGGGTTAAGCAAGTGCTTTCTTACACTTCTGCTTATGTAAACTTAATTCTATATACCATGTGCGTGTATATTAAATGAACCTTATTTAAATATAAATTTAATTAGGTATTTGATTTTACTTTTTCCTGTGTTTTTTAAATACAATTATATGATTACATTATTATTCAACCAAATAATTACTACCCATGTATGCATGTGAGTTCTTTTTAAATAGTTTTTAAGAGGGGTAATTATGTTTCAAAAATCACAAAGTCAAAGAAATGCTCAAATATGTAAAAATCGAGGGGTCAACAGCTGGCCAAAAATTTGTACCCCTACTGTCAAGAACTGAAATATTGTCAAGTACTGTCCGGTATTGTTAAGTATTGTCCAGCATTGTCAGGTAATGTTAAAGTATTGTCAACGATTTGTACACCTCTTTTTTCTATTTTCCATTTATTTTTTCACTCAGTTCTTATTATAAACTGAAATGATAATTTCTAATTTAATTTTTATTTTTTGTATTTTCTGTGGTTAAAAGATTACTACCTATGTCTTATTGGGTAAATTAGTAGAAGGTGGTTTTGTTAAAGATAATTTTTGTGTAGGGTCTTTTCGCAAGAGTCCAACATTTTTGTGGACTCTCGTTATCCGTTTTTAATAATCGTAAAAAGGTCCTTTTTGTCATTTATAATAAGTAAAAACTTGTTAAAAGAAAGAAACCTGGATGAGCATCCCACAAGGAACACACAAAGGACCAAAGCGAAAAGAGAAATGATTAAAAGATGTTTCGCCTTGGGCAACCAGCGTAGGCTCGTCAGGGGTTCCACTGGCTACCCTCCCCATACATCATTAAACACCATCATTCACTTTGATCTCCAACTTTGAATCACTCACAAATAGGCATCGTTCCGCACTAGTACTTATCCAAGTAACCTGATACGGATTCGTCCTGGCGTGTTAATATTTCCAATAGGATTATGCTCCTAAGGCAATTAAAAACAAAAAAGAAGTTAAAAAACCTCCAAATCAGTTACGTCAACCGAAAAGAATCTAAAAACAAAAGATCAAAAGATTTCGGGTGGAAATAACGACTTTTTTGTGCACTAGTACTTAGTGCGGAACGATGCCTATTTGTGAGTGATTCAAAGATGGAAATCAAAGTGAATAATGGTGTTTAATGATGTATGGGGAGGGTGACCAGTGGAACCACTGACGAGCCTACGCTGGTTGCCCAAGGCGAAATATCTTTTAATCATTTCTCTTTTCGCTTTGGTCCTTTGTGTGTTCCTTGTGGGATGCTCATCCAGGTTTGAATTTTCGTTATTTCCACCCAAGATCTTTTGATCTTTTGTTTTTAGATTCTTTTAGGTTGATGTAACTGATTTGGAGGTTTTTTAACTTCTTTTTTGTTAAAGAACTTGTTATTGTAAAATGTTTTTATGTTGGCAAATAAATTATTATTTGACTTGATTTGACCTACTGTCTGCAGCTGATGACCCCTCGGTAAAAATTAAAATGGTACATTATTTCCCTTTGTGTGTCAAGTACTCTTAAACATTAAAACCTTCAAAGTCTACTAGGAAAAGTAGTAATAAATTAAAAATACAACAAAATTAGGCTTGATACAAAGATTTCTGGGTCTCACAGAGTAATGGTGGTATTAAGTACTGGGTGAACCAAAACTAAACATAACCCCACAATATTTTACAGTAAGTAGGGTCATTTTGGTAAGACGGTTTAACATCAAATTTCGTTTCTCTTATGGTTACCTTTACCGGTAATGAAGGTAACTGCACGGGGTTAAAAATAGTGCTTTTGAATGAACCCAAAAATAACATTTGGCGGTAAACATAAACTTACCTTTTTTGTTGTTTTTTTCGTTCTTTATTGTAAAATATTTGCGTTTGTGTTTATTGATATCAACCCTCCACTACTACTATCACAAAAAATAAAGTGCAAATCAAAAATTCACAAATTTTCGTCAAACAAAACAAACGTTCTAACCTTCAAATCTTCTACAACAGAATCACACCAAGTTTGGTTGGTTGGCTTTTTAACGGTAAAGGTAGTCGTTATTCGGCACTACTAGGGAGATTTTGGTCACGTTTTTTGTCAGTGTTACCTTTATCTTCATTCGGGGCAGGCGCAGTAGCGCTCTGTCAGGCTGTTACCTTTATTAAAGGTAACCACTGGTGCCAATTGGCGTCGAATAGCGACTACCTTTACCGTTAAAAAGACAACCAACCAAACTTGACGTGATTCTGCGGTGGAAGATTTTTTAGGTTATAAAAGTTTGTTTTGTTTTACACAAATTTTGTGTATTTGGATTTTATTTTTTGTTAACCGTGTTTATAGTAGTAGTGCGGTGCTTTTTTTACCATTTTTTTTTTTGGTAAACAGATATCTTGCAAAATCATTTGCCTGACTAAATTTATGTTGGGATGTCCGTCTCCCAGTCCTATCACTAAATTAATATTTTACTCCATGATATGGTTAGAAAAGCAAATAAAAAAAAGACTTGAAAAAAAAACAACAAAAGTCGATTAAAAAGGTATGTTATGTTTACCGTCAAACGATTGACTACGTTCAAAAGCTCTATTTTTAACATCTTGAAGTTACCTTTATTTCCGGTAACGGTAAACATAAGAGTAACGAAATTTGCCTTTAAACTGACTGACCAAATCTCCCTAATGAGCGTCTGTGGTTACCTTTAATAAAGGTAAGGGTAACAGACTGGCCAAAAAGTAGTAACTTTAAATTTTTGACCCCGAAGAGGTAAAATTACATGATTGGAAGTTTGTTATTAGTAATTATTATTAGTGTATATTATTTTTAACGTTTTTGATTTCTCTCCAACTCCATATATCTAATACACATTATCTATATTAAGGATTCTTATAACAAGCTAATAGAATTAGAGCATTTTTATTTACCTAGATACTGTCTTTATCTGTTTAAAAAAAAGTAAATACAGACTGAGTTTTAAGTTGAGACATTTTTTTCAACAGCATCTAGAAATCGAATAGACAAACAATATTTTAGCTTTTTTTAAAATCAAAACTCAGTAATAATTAAAGCTGTGCAAAAATTAAAATGTGAACAATGGAAAATGTCATAATTAACACAGTGGTGCACCCAAAAATTGACTTCGAGGAGGGGTTGGTTTGTGGATAAATAATTTTAAAAAAAAGTTAATTTGAAGTAAAAATGCGACAATAACCAGGCTTCTCGGAGGAGGGGGGGTGGGATAACTGCAAACCTCCGTCCCCCTTCGTTGCGCCACTGATTCACAGTAGTCTTCCTGCTAGTTTTTTTTTGAATATTGATAAATCTGGAAATATTAGGTTGGTCTAATGATTTCTACACGCTGTGCTGTTGAAAAAAATGTCTCAAATCGAAACTCACCCTGTAACATATGATAGGTTCTTTGATCTTTCAAATAATATTTTTAAATCCAATGATTCTAATCATACTTAAAAGACCTGATTTTACTCAACAGAGTAAGCATTATTTTCCTTGTAAATTACTCCCTGCCTAACGTGAGATTTTAACTGATAAATTCAATCAAAATATTTGTATAGTGTTTTGTATTAAAAGATGTAATTTCATCACATATTACATTTGCAAAATCCAGTTCGTTACAAAATATTCTATATTTCCAAATAAAAGATCATATGGAGCATACACTTGATATTGAAGATTTCAAATTATGATTCCAACGTGACGTCACATTGTGTGAGAGTGATAGCAAGACCCTGCGCGCTGTAATACCGTGTTACGTGTATCGTGGTGACGACACGACTTTATTTCTAACCTAAAAATATGATTTTTACAGAGTTTAGCGACCCAAGGTAATTTATCTTTGGTTTCATTGGTGGGTTAGGGTCAAAATTGAAAAAACACAAATTATTTCATCGCCAACATTTCGGCACCATTTATTGGGTCATCTTCAGGGCTCTACTAGTAGCGAGATAGTAATTTAAATGAATTGTACAAATATTAAAATACAAGAACAAAAACAGTTACGGAGTTATGTACAGTACATTATGAAGGTAGGATACGGTTGAATATTAATAAATAAGGAGACTTACCGAACTTTTTGGGTTTTCTTGTCAATAACTAAAAAACTAAAACTAACAAAATACACAGACATTTAAAAAACAAAGAAGGACAAACCACAATTTAAAAAAAAACTTGTTTGTTTTTATAATTTAATAAACTAAATACAATTACTGACTAGCCTTTAAAAATGTGTATTGTACGGTACTATTTTTGGTATGGTTAAAAGGTACCTAAACGGGTATTAGAGATTGATAAATTGGTAAGAAATCTTGTTCTTTTTTGTTAATAACAAAAATCACAGAGAGAGGCAGAGCGCTACTGCGATCGCGCAGAATAAAGGTAAGGGTAACAGACTGGATAAAAACCTGACCAAAATCACTCTAATGTCCGATCCAAAAGCACATACATATTGCGGTAGGTATAGAAGACCCCTCCGATTATATAAACGATGCAGGAAAAGCTCCAAGAAAAGATGTCAATAGTTTTTGTGTTTTATTTTCTGTCCTTTGTGCCCGTTCAATAACAATTCTTAAAAGTTCTTACATAAAAATATAAAGACTGATGTGCTTTCTAGCGATCCATACCAGTATGAAGGCTATTGGGATCGGCAAAAGAAAACTATTATCTTTAAGATTTCGTGACCCAGTTGTTATTTTTTGCTCTTTTGAATTTATTGGAGGGGGTCGAAAAAGAGAGAAACGTATTTTTCTTTTATGTCGACGTGTTGACCTTTACTAGATCATCCTCTGGATTTCTCGTAACAGTAATTGGCATTTTTTACATTTTCAGCGTTGTTAAAAAAAAATTATAGAACAATATAAATATTTTTAAACCTCAAGTACCTCAACCAATGGTTACTTTTTGAAAAAGAATTTAACTGTGTTTTTAAATTTTTTCCACCGTCTTTAGTTTCCAAGATATAAGCCAAAGTTAGTATTTTTCTTATGGAACACCCAATATTTTATTTAATTTTTGAATTTGTGATAAAATTTTCTTTTAAACAATATAGCATATGTGATAGTTTAGTTGGGCCGTTTTGCCGATATTTAATATTTTCCATTTCTGTCTAGTGAGCTGTGACTTTATTTTGATAGATTCACAGTGTGTTATGCCCGTGTGCACGGGTTCGACTTGACATGTAAGCCGAGCTTAAGCTTTAGTTTTGTTTTGCAAGGGTGTGGAATATCATGTAAGTGGCACTTAAGCTATAGTTAAGATAAGCCGTAGAATTACTTCGGCTTAAGCGCATTTTTAGGTTATGTGAGGTATTTTTTTGATTATGTTTTTAAACAAAAGCCATTAATTTAGTCAGATTATAAAACTGTTCCGTTGCCTTAAAATATTTCTGTGATTGTAATAGTGCACGGGTTCGGCTGGACATGTAAGCCGAGCTTAAGCTTTAGTTTTGTTTTGCAAGGGTGTGGAATATCATGTAAGTGGCACTTAAGCTGTAGTTAAGATAAGCCGTAGAATTACTTCGGCTTAAGCGCATTTTTAGGTTATGTGAGGTATTTTTTTGATTATGTTTTTAAACAAAAGCCATTAATTTAATCAGATTATAAAACTGTTCCGTTGCCTTAAAATATTTCTGTGATTGTAATAGTGGTCTGTGCTTAAAATGGAACTTCTTTGGGATTACGAAGAAGATGAAAAATTAGACTGTAATTAATGTAATACCTACCAAGAAGGATTTTTCAAAAAATGAGATGAAGATACCTTTTACAAAGAAGAATGTTCAAAAAAAATCATGATTTTTTCTCTAAGCGAATAATTCACCTTTTTTTTGCAAATTCGTTGTAAAGAAACTGAAAAATGGGTTGGGTTGGTCTGGTGGTGTAATAATTAGTATGTTTTCACATCGTATTCAATACGTACGTATCGAAATTCATCTTGTTCTTCATATGTCACGCTCTTTGTCGGAACAGAGAACATGCTCTATGAAAGAAAAAGAAGACGAAGAAGAGAAAACAATTCTTTTCAATACGTATTGATTACGATGTGAAAACATATACTAAATAAATAGTCAGGTTTTATAGTTAACCAATTATAGTAGTTTTATTTGCCTTTTCCTCCATACAATCATAAATCATCAATAAAATTTATTTTTTTAAAACAACCTCAAATTTTACGTGTTTTTTTGACAGCTGACAGGTAATAATCATGATCACCACACAAAAAACACAAAAAAATGCAGATAACTGCCACGTTGCCAATAATTTCCTTACTTTTTCCAAGTGCAACATATTCGGAACCTTTGCAAACCAAGTAAATCTCAAGGGTCAACCTCAGTTCAAGCGGCACTTGAACAAGTGGAAGAAGTAAGGGGAAGTGGTGCACACGGGCATTAGTCATTTATGTCACCAATTTTCTGCAAATAGGCCATAATATGAGAAAAGTCAAAATTGCCTACAAACTACTAAAACTACATAGCTTTCATTTGAATGTAACGCTATTATTATAGAACCACGTTTCAAGTGATAGGTAATAACTTTAAAAAAAGTAGATATTTAGTTTATCACCTTTATAAGAAATAAATCATTGAACCATTTTTGTTAGTTGGTATGTTCTCTGTTCTGACAACGAGCGTGATATATGAAAGAACATGATGCTTGATTTTTGATACGTATTCAGTACGATATGAAAACATACTAATTCTTACAGTAGGCCATGGCAGCAATGCAATAAGTCATTGTAAGAATGATTTGTCTATGCCATGGCATACCAGACAGAAATACAAAATATTAAATATCTCAAAAACGGCTCTACCAAACTATCACATATGCTATATTGATTAGAAGGAAATTTCATCACAAATTCAAAAATTAAATAAAATATGGGGTGTTCCATAAGAAAACTACTTTGGCTTATATCTTAGAAACTAAAGACGGTGGAAAAAATCTGGAAAGATAAATTCTACAAAAAGTTTACAAAAAAGCTGTTTACATCAAAATTAAATTTTCAGTAATAACCCTCTCCCAAAATGCAAACTTTTCAAAATCTCCCCGTAGCTTGTCGAACTTCTCTTGAAAATTGGGCCTCGCAAGTGGGGGTCAGATTTTTTCTATCTCGCCTGGAAGTACCTTAAAACCCCCAAAAGTTCACAATTTGGGACACCCTTTACATATAGTGCGCAATAACCTTATATTGTAGAGTATTGCAGATTATTGTAGATTATTGCGAGTTATTGCGAAGTATTGTCGGTCATTTAAAATTTCGAATTTTGGCGGGTCATTTAAAATTGTGAATTATTGCCGGCCATTTAAAATTGCAAATTATTGCAGGTTGTTTGTTGCGTGATTGCAAACCAGGAATTTATCAGACCGTATTTAATAAAAATTTTCATCGTAAGAACGATTCACCATAAAAACTGCAATTTGTTAAACCAATTTTATATCCGAACCATATTTCTTTAAACCCATTCAATAAAAAATTCAAAATTTATAAGACCCGTTTTAAATCGAACCATTGTTCATCAAACTCATTGTATATCAAATAAACCGGAATTCGTAAAACCCGTTGTTTATCAGAAAATTTTTGCTAAACTGATGCATTTGTCGTTCTATGTGCGCACACTTGGCTAAAATTATTCACAGGCATTGTTCAATACTTTGTGTATAGATGTCACTCGAGCAGCGGGGTAAGGTAAAAAGAGAACGATTGGGCCTACTTGCCAGGTCTTGGGCCGCCCTCTGTTTACTACCACTTTATTTAACGGGTTTGATTTTGCACATTCTGATAAACCGTGGGCGTCCGAAAAAATAAGACTATCAGACCGGTAAAAGACTGATGCCATGGCAAACCACCGCATCATTATTGCCAACTATGGTATTCCGAGATTATTCCAAACTATTTCCAGATTATTGCGGAATATTGCCACACTACAGCGAGCTAGTGTGAGACTATTGCGGGCTACTGCGGACTATTGGAGACCACTGGCAGATTATTGCGCAATATTGTGCTCACTTGCGAGGCTTAGTTTTGAAGAGAAGCTTAAAGGAGAAAACTGTATCTTTATATGTCAAACTATTTCTGAGATACGGGGGCTCTTTGAAAAGTATGCATTTTGGGATGGGGTTTATCACTTTTTATATGTGAAAATTTTTGTTTGGTTCAAATGGCTTTTTTTGTAGATTTTTTAAAGCAGAATTCGACTGTCAAACTGGTTTTTTTCTGTCAGTTTTAGTTTTTGAGATGTAACACAAGGTTGGCGATTTTCTTATGGAATGACCCTTTTTTTATTTGATTTTTAAAATGACCTTAAAATTTTCTTTAAAATGATGTTCCACACTTTGTGTTTTATTTTTTGTTTGTTTGTTTATTTTTTAAATATTTTAATTTTTTTATTGCTTATTTATTTTTTCTATTACAATCTTATTTACTTTTTCCTCACTTTTTATATATTAAAAAATAAAAAATTTAAAATAAAAAAATATTAAAAGTACCTAATAAAGAAATAAAAAATTATATAGAAATACAAATAATAAAACACAAAGTGTGAGATATCATTTTGAAAGGAATTTAAAACTGATTTTAAAAATCCAATAAAAAATCGGTCATTCCATAAGAAAAATACCAATCTTATCTTTTATCTCAAAAACTAAAAGTGATAGAGAAAACTCAGTCTGACAGTTATATTATGCTTTACAAAATCTACAAAAAAGCCTTTTAAACCAAACAGAAATTTTTACAAACAAAAAAGTTAAAGCCCCCGAACTCGAAAATGCTTGACAAGATTTTTTTTACCATTAAACTTCTCTTAAAAATTAAGCCTCGTTAGTGGGGGGTCAGTTTTTTCCATCTCCCCTAGAAGTAGCTTAAACCCCCCAAAAGTGCCCAATTTGGTACACCCTGTACACATAGTGCAGACAGTGAAATCCCTTCGACTTTTTAACTTTGGAGTCAAAGTGGGTTGAAATTGCGAAATTTACGCTTTCATTCATAGAATAAAAAAAAGAAATTAAATAATTTCAAATTTAGTCTTGTGGCTCACGTAAGTCCTAAACTAGGTGCATTTTAATAAAAGTAAAAGTCGTCGGCAAACAAGTCGAACTTGCCGGTTAGGTAACCAAATGGTTAGCTAAAATGTTTTTTAAACATACGCTATTTTTATTTATGTAGTTGTTGAAGTGTGTGATTTAAATCGTTAAATAGCATATCTTTACATACCGGAAACAAAATTATGATTGTTTTCCACAAAACCAAAACTACACTTTTTTGCACTCGACGCGCGTTTCGCTAACAACGTTAGCATCATCAGGAGACGATAAACAATGAACTAAATTAATCTACGCTCTATCTTATATACAATCCTATAGTGGGCGGATATAAGACTAATAATTTGTGATTGATCACGATTTTTAATCCTATCTCCCCTCAACCAAAGAATAAAGTGTACTAAACGGGATGGGTCCTCTATCTTTATTTAAACTATTTCTGGATTTAATGATTTCTATACTTTCATATGCATTCAAAAGTTTTTTGTTTGGTACACTTTTTAGAAGTTTTAGGTTATCTAATGTGAATCTATGATTGTTTTCAAAAGCATGCTCGGCCACACTTGACTTTTCTGTTCTTCCGTAACCTAAAACTTCTAAAAAGTGTACCAAACAAAAGACTTTTGAATGCATATGAAAGTATGGAAATCATTAAATCCAGAAATAGTTTAAATAAAGATAGAGGACCCATACCGTTTAGTACACTTTATTCTTTGGTTGAGGGCAGATAGGATTAAAAATCGTGATCAATCACAAATTATTAGTCTTATCTCCGCCCACTAAAGGATTGGATATAAGATAGAGCGTAGATTAATTTAGTTCATTGTTTATCGTCTCCTGATGATGCTAACGTTGTTAGCGAAACGCGCGTCGAGTGCAAAAAAGTGTAGTTTTGGTTTTGTGGAAAACAATCATAATTTTGTTTTAGTGCAACCAAAGGTTCCAAATTCCCAACATAGTTTACATACCGGGCTGGAAATTGTTTTATTACTATCGAGACGCGAAGCACTGCAAATGGTTGGTATTTGCTCATTGTATTAGTCAAGACCAATAGCATTACTTTCGATCAATATCGGGCCAAAGTAAGAGAAACTGATTTAAACCGAAGATTTGGACCAATGAGATGCATCGTAGCGAGAGAATTTGACTCCCTGGGAGCAAATTTTCTCTCGATTCAAGAATAGACCCCCAGCAAGGGATGATTTTACTTTATTCGTGACCAAAGTGTGCTTCCACAGTTTTCGAAATTTGCCCAGCTGATAAAACTCAATTTGTAAAAACGCATGCCATGCAGTACAAAGGATATCATAAAAGTGGAATCCAGACACCCAAAATTAGTCAACATAAATTAGTTTTTAAGGGCCAAAATTATTTGACTTGTAATAATAATCAGTTATTCTAAAAGGCCTCAAGAATTGAAAGGATTCTGACCATCAAAATGCACCAAAATTAAACAAATACCTTAACAATAACACTAAACTTTAGAGTCCATTGAAGTTTAAGGCTGGATATTAATTACATTAAGCTTATTATAAATTTTTACTACCTTTTAATTTTCACCTTTTTTGTATTGTTTCCAGCGACCCTTCCACACTACTCAGCCCTAACTGAAAAGTAGGCATTTACCTGTATTAAATAAAATAGTATAATACATATACAGGGTGGATTCTTTAAATGGAACGGTGCTTCCGAGAGTGCTTCTTTTTAGGGCTTTAGGGAAGAGGTTTTAAAAAAAGCCAAAAGCGAATCTTTAATGATATTTTGACGGACTTTCTGCCCATGATAAAAAAAAATGGGGCCTCGAACTGGTGGCCCAGGGCCTACCAAGTATTTTTTTTTAATGAGAAGGTACCTCTGAACCACTTGTGGCACCTTTTTGGAAAGTTTGTTAAGAAATAAATCTAATGCACTAGTTTTTCTGTCAACCAATGTGTCAAAAAATTTAAAAAAACTTATTTTTTTGTCAATTGTTTTATCTTCAAAATACATTATATATTTCTCTATTTACTAAACAGAATAAAGGAAATACCACACAAGGACATTATTGGCGGCCCATTTGGGGCCCTCAATGAAGGCCCAGGGCCTAACAAAAATTTTTTCATTGAGGAGGTACCACTAGTGGCACCTTTTTGGAAGGCAATTGTTTTAGCTTCAAAATAAACTACTATTTACTACTACTTATTTCTTTATTTACTAAGTGGAATTAAGAAACTACCACACAAGGATATTATTGGTGTAAAATTTTGACACATGTCAAAAAATTTAGTTAATCGAATTTCACTTTTAACAAGCTTTCCAAATAGGTGCCACAAATGGTACTTCATAATGAAAAAAATGTTGGTAGTCCCCGGGCCTTCAGTGAGGGCCCCCAATAATGTTCTTGTGTGGTACTTTCTTTATTCCGCTTAGTAAATAGAGAAATATGTAGTTTATTTTGAAGCTAAGACAATTGACAAAAAAATATTTTTTTAAAAATATTTTACAAATTGGTTTACAGATGTCAAAAAAAACGAATGCGTTGCATTTCTTTATTAACAAGCTTTCCAAAAGGATGCCACAAGTGGTACCTTCTCATTAAAAAAAAAAATAGTTGGGGGCCTCAATTTTTTTTTTATAATGGGCGCAAAAGTCCGTAAAAAATTATTAAAGATTCGCTTTTAGCTTTTTTAAAACCTCTTCCCTAAAGTTGCTAGAGACACTGTTCCATTTAAGGAATCTACCCTGTTTATATAATACAGGAGTTTTATGCCACTGTGCCCCTTGAAATGGTTAGAGAAGTTGGCTGCAGGGGTGGTTGATTGAAGACAGAGGAATATGGTTGGTTTTAACTTTTAGAGCAGGCCCTTGTCAGATAAATTGGGGTATTTTTAAAGGTTTACACAAACTTAGGCCACCGGGGAGCAGGCCCCATTTTTTCGGCGCCATCTTTAAAAAATATAATATTGATGCGAACTGCCGAACATAATCATTTAGGGTATCCTTTTATAATAAATCGATCTTCCCGAGTTCAAACCGGAAATCTTTTTTACAGTTTTTGAGATATCAGCAAATAAATGCTAAATTTGACCCAGATGGAAGATCCCCTCAAAGATCTCTTAAAACCAAAAATATTAAAAATATAGACCTTTACTTGAAACATTAATTAGAAAAATGCGATGTTAAATAAAGCAAAAGAAATTATGGTTGCCCCTCTTTCCATTATTGGAGAAGATTAAATTTAAACTCTACAGTTAGAATTTTTAACGATTCGCCAATTATGTGCGCTAGACATAAAAGAATATCAACTTGTACTAAAAATAATTGCTAGCTATAAAAACAGTTACATTGTCAGTCCAAAAGAAGCAGTTGAATCAAATTTAATGATTTCCTCATTGTTTGTCGCATTAAAATTAGCATACAAAATTTGTCAGTTTTAACTGCTAAGTTACAGACCAAAGTAGTTTTAAGGAAGATGGTCAATCATCAAGGTTAAAAACAGTGGCGGTCCCAGCCATTTGAAAAAGGGATGGGGGGCGGTTTCAATACGGAAAAAAATAGAACAAATGCATAGCTTTTATGAGGATATATCAATATAAGCAAACAAAACTTAGTAACTACAAGCACGGATTGGGAATCTAGGGGGGGGGGGGGTACTCAGATTTTAAGTCGTTTATTTTTGCCGAAAATTTTTGAGAAAATTACATTAAAAATGCAATTTTTGAGTCGAATTAAAATAAAATCTTAAATATCAACGGTATCATAGCGCCGCAGGCGAAAATTGTTACAAAAATTGCACTAAAAAAATGCATTTTTAATTTAAAATCAAACTAAAATTGTAAATGTATCAATGGTTTCAAAGCGCAGCAGGCTAAAATTTTTAAGAAAATGACACTACAAATGCCGTTTTTAACAGAAAATTAAACTAATACTATAAAATATTATGAAAAATTTAAAACCAAAGTAGGAGGGTTAACTACCCGCCGAAATCCGCGCTTGAGTAACTATACGTATAATTTTTCAGTTATAAAAAACATAGATAACAGACAAACCACAAACAAAACCTAATAGCTAAATACTTTTTTTAGGTCTAAATAGTAGTTTTAACAACGAGTGCCTAAAATAGTGCTTTTTTTACAAACGTTGGTTTAAATAACGAGCGCAGCGAGGTATTTAAAAACACGAGTAAAAAAAAGCACAGGAAAATACTTTTAAAAATCTCGAACGAAGAGCACTTCTCGCAACACATTATTTTTACACTATAAATCAAGGCGGCTGGTAAATTAAATAACAATGGTGGTTTCCATGGCGATGTGCCTTTTTATTCGGTGACGTTCATTGTTGCAACATTTTGATTGATTTTTTCGTAAATACTTGGTGAAAACTGGAGGAAATGGCTTAATTTTGAGGCAAGGATAATTAGATTTTTTCAATATTACTATTTTTCGCTATTTCTCTTTAATTTTGGGTAAAAAACGGACAGAAATCTTTTTTTGCACCCATGATCAAAAAAAAAGTTTTTTTGCATCGGTAACCAAAAAAGCCATGCTTTAGTTATCTGCAGATAGTTACTAAAATCATGTTTTTGATGAAAGTGTATAAAAAAAAGCTTGTGAAGTTATAAGATGCCTATCTCAAAAAAAAAAAAATTTGTTTCCAAATACTGACTTCTCCCAATAAAAGTTCAAGAATTTGTGATTTGTATTAATCCAACAGTTTATTAATTTTGCCCTGATTTTGGCTTGACATTGTATAAAACTTGGTATGAATCAATATGTTCAGATCAAAAATACAGTCTCATTATTGAACCTTAATTTTATGTCCGAACTGATTTTGTCTAAAACTTGTTTAAAAATTGAAACTCTATAATACTGTTCTGTATTTCTAATATCGTGGTTTTCGCCTGTTTCAAACTGTCCCAAAATACTGTGGAGGGATTCTAGAATGTCTTTAAAAGAACGTTCTGCAATTTCTCGTTTTTTCTGCAAAGACTTCAGGGTTACCACCAGCATCTTTGTTGTCTACTTTTTTTCTGAAGCAAGGGGGGGCGAACGCCCCCCCCCCTGGGACCGCCACTGTTAGAAAAGACATCTCACCAGAAGTAGTATTAAAATAAGGGTTTTAGAGGGAATATAAATGAATAAAATAAAACAACAAAAGCACTTTTTTGCTTTTGCTGTTTGGCAAAATTTGCAGTTAAAAAAAAGTTTTATACATTTAACCTTTTTCAAGATTTGGAATTTTTTTCCATTTCCTAAAAAGAGTAGGTATTCCTATAGGTACCTACCTACCTATTCTAAAAACAAAATATTGTGAAACTAAAACAAATTTGCTGCGCAAAATTTGGTAAATTTTTACCTCCATTAACCTCGATCCCACCTCAAGAAAATGTACTAATTTGGTCCCCAATCAAAAAATGTTGTGCTTTTCTGGTTTCTGAGAAAATCGAAAAATAAAATGGGGAGCTAGGTTCATATTAACTTGGCAACCCCACCAGGAAATATGGTGCCAAACAAAAAATTTTTGATTTTAAAATTATATGCTAATTATGTGCTCCATGAATATATAAGATAAAAATCAAATTTTTCATTTTAAATTGTTTTTTTTTTTTTTAAAGGCTACACCACATGTTTAGGTAACACGGAATTTAAAAACATAATTTAAAATGAAATTTTTTTTTCTTATATATTCGTGGAGCACATAATAAGCACATAATTTTAAAATAAAAAATGTTTAGTTTGGCGCCATATTTCCTGGTGGGGTTGCTAAGATAATATTAACCTAGCTACCCCATTTTCTTTTTCGATTTTCTCAGAAACCAGAGAGGCACAAAACTTTCTGATTGGGGACGAAATTAGCACATAATTATGGCATAACTAAATTTTGGTTTTCTTGGTGTGGGGTCGCTAGGTTAATGGAGGTTAAATTAAATAACATTTCACCTCCTTCTTCACTTTTGAATGGAAGATATTAAATTATGTACATAAAGTTAGTAGACAGAAAAACTTTGACTCTAATTAGTTGCTAAATAGTTGCAAAAAAAAATTAGTTGCACTTTTTTTTTTAATTATGTTTTGCTAAAATGAAAATTTGCTTGGTGCATAATTTCTCGCTAATTAGTTGTAAAATTAAAAAAAAATATTGCCAGGTTGGGTTTTAAAAATTTTGAAAATAATAAAAAAAAAAAATTAGGGTATGTGTTACTGTATCAAAATGGGCTTTAAAATACCTATAAAACAAGGTATTAATCGCTTTTTTTGCGGTATACAGTTCTCAAGATATTAATTGCACATTTAGTTAAAATCGAATGTGTTTCCAGGCATTTATAAAAATATGAATATCTTGAGAATCATATATACTACAAAAGTATCACATGACCTCATTTTAAAAAAAATAATGCAAATTTTTAAAATATTTTTTTTTATGAACCATCAAGTTTCCATCTTGAAATTTAGTAAATAGTTTGGCGAAATACCCAGAAACAAAATATATTTTTATAAAAAAATGCTGTTCTTCAAAAATTAAAAAAAAAAAATTAATTGCAAATTTAGGTATTTAAAGTACCTTTAAAACGAGCTATGAACCACTGTCCAAGTTTAAGTAGTTATCGAGATATTTTAATTTATTTAAGTACATGTTTGAGCAAAGTGGGTAGTTTTTGTGATTTTCAAGAGGAACCCACAAAAAAGCCGAATTTATAAAAACCAAAACACAATTGAACAGAAAATAAAATGTCCGAAATGAAAATGAACGAAATTAAAACACCCAGAAAATAATGGATACAAATATAATTTTGTAGAATTTTAATTTAATTGATCATTAAAAGAGACGAATATAATTTAACCGATTATAATTGTCCCGAGCCTTAAAATATCAGAATTACAAAATTATCAAAAATAATTGTCTAGAAACGAAAAATATTCGACCCACAAAATGATAGAAAATAATAAGCCCGATCCTTAAATGAGCAGAACCACAATCCATCTGAATCCCTATTGAGTATGTGTTAAATTTAAATCTCTAGAGCGCCGTAGGACCTGGATTGCGGCGTTGCCAAGTTTCTCTATTTGGAAGATGACACAGGGATTTTTTTTATCAAACAATTTTATTTAACTTTACAGTTTCTGGCTGTCTAACTGTATCAAATCTTGCGATTCATTTTTGAAGAAATTTGGGGGTAGGAGGTGGTTAAAGAATGTAAAGGGTAAATTAATACAATATGACAACTTACTTCGACTCTTCCCTGCCATAAGCTTGGCAACGTAGCAATTGGAATTTGTGGCTATCGGTTCAAATAATTTTTGGACAGATTGGGGTTCTTGAATTTTGTGGTTCGGCATTATTATGTTTCTATCAAATTATTTTCG
Organism: Oxystoma pomonae; assembly: GCA_963921995.1. NCBI lineage: Eukaryota > Metazoa > Arthropoda > Insecta > Coleoptera > Brentidae > Oxystoma > Oxystoma pomonae. The sequence continues at coordinate 21,751,846 of OY998165.1, forward strand.
TTAAAAATATGTTCTAACATTTTGTGTTTCTATAAAAATATGTTTAGTTTAAATTTAATTCTATGCATATATTTTCTAGCGATTTGATGTTCCCTTCATTTCATTTTTGAGACAATTTTTTCAGACCAATTATTTTCTCTTCTTTTAAATTCTGATAAATTATGTTTATGCCAAATTTGGTTTTGGGTTTTTTATAGGGACCCTTTTTCATCTTCCATTTTTTTGGTTGATTTCATACGAAATCACCCTTAATGTAATATTCAAATAGGTGCTCTGCTATCTTTATGTAAAGTTAGCAAAACATAATTTTAAAAAAAGGCTGCAACAAATTTTTTATTTGACAACTTTTGAGCAACTAATTAGCAGCAAATAATGAGCATATAATTTATCTAAATTTTCAAAATTGTTCTGCTAATTTTATGTATATTATTAAATTGGGGTAAAAAGATTTTTTATTGAAACAACATTTTGCAATAAAATTCATTCTTGCCATATTACAATTCACTACTTATAAACTTAAAAATTGATTATTTTATTTTAAAAGTTAAAGGGGGGTACCTACAATTAGTATGCTAATAAGTGTGGGAAAAACTGCCATATTCTATACTTAATGAAAAAATGCATTTTATTTTCAATAAAAACATATTTTTCCTAATATTATGTGTAAGTAGGTAAGTACAAATTATTTGCAACCAGGTCTTAATTAATTCTGTTTTGACATAAAAATGTACACTAAATTTCACAGAGATATGGCCCTAAAGCATTGGCAAGCCCGAGGGCAAGCTTTATTTTAACCCCACTAAAATATGGGAAAAGGTAACACCTAGAATATTTTGTTAATGAGAAAGTTCAAAAAATTGTCATCACAAAAATTAAATAAATACTGTTTATTGTTGTCACAAAACAAAAAACAACATTTTAAAAATAACTTCAAGATCAACTGTATTAGTAAACATTTAATCCCCTTCTGAAATTTATTTCATATTTCACAAGTTGTGCATGTTGATGCACTGTGAGCTATTACAAAAGAAAATTGCAAGGAAAATTGTTTCCTACCCTTTTGAAATTACAGAGAAATAGCTTAAGCATTTGAATTCATACATGTATTACCAGTAATGTCAGTTCCTGGCAATGCTAGTAATTCCCATTAATTTCAGTGAATTTGTACACTCATTTCCTGGTGAGCTTTTTTACCCTCAATATAAATTTTACTTAGGTTGTCTACCTACAACAAGGTAAACAATATTAAGGTTTCACTTGTGTGCTTGAGTTGGACTACTCAATTGCATGCAGAAACTAAGTACTTATAAACAAAGAAGAAATTTTTCAGTCTAGGGTCATAAGTCACAGCATCAGTGGTTGCATAGATAAATACCTATGGCATTTTTTATACCTTTTTGATAAAGGAAAATGTTAATTTTCCAACTCATGACCTCTATGAAGAAAAATATCATCAACACAGCCAACAACCGTGACCCAGGTGGACTCTTATTCTTGTAAATAAAACTAAAAAATTGGTTGAGAAATATATATTATATTTTATTACAGAGAAGAATCTCAAAAATGAGTGAGGAAAGGAGACTTGGCCTATCATTTCAGTACTTAAGTAGGTCCCCTCGTAGGTCCCTTGGTAGGCATTTGAGTACTTAAACAAGACAGACTTATGGTTAAGTCTGAGGGGCTCCGTACTGAGGAAAATACACACCAAGAGTTCTGCACTTTTGTTTTGGCTGGTATGGCAATACATGTACAAATTTTGAGTCAGCTTTTACCTCCTCAACATGGGGTATAAAAGGGAAATACATGAAAGCAAAAAACATTTGTCACAACCTGGGTCACATCTTTGGAGGAAAGTTCTTTAAAAGTAAATATAAACAAAGTTTTAAGACCCTCTATTGAAGTTAATTCTTAGGTCAAATAAAACACAATGGTAAGGTCAAAATAAAAAGTTATTGCAAAACAAACAAAATTTCATCACAACTTACCAAGTAATAAATCGGGAGAGAAATCTGGGTGACTAACGTTCCAAAAATCACCCAGCAGCTGCCAGAAAAGTCCAACTTTTGACTGTAAAGTTGGGATTAAATTATGCACAAATAATGTTTATAAAATTGCCATAAACGGACGACAAAATGCGGATCACTTTGCTATAAAACGTTTTTGTTTTTCTGCAATTTCTTGTCGATTTTTACACGTACCGAGTGGTTCGCAGAAAAACACTGAAAAAGTGAACTGAAACCGAAGAATAGTGATGGGGAAATTTTGACAAATGACGTTTATGAGAAGATAGCAGCACTTTATATCACTGGGCCACAAGAGATACATGTTCCGGCCTGCATTCTGAAATCTTAAATCCTTAACTGGCGTGCTACAAAAGGCTTTTGCAACTTGGCTTTTCCTTAGGTCACGAATTTCCGAACAGCCCAAATATCACTCACTCAAACCAACTCAATCTGTCAATTGTCAAATCCTTTTCAATTTTCGGATTCCTCGTGCACGTGGAAAAAGTTTTTAGGTAATTTTTTTTTGAGTTTTCTACAAGATTTATTCACCTAACATCATTTAAAATTGATGGCAAATGATTTAAAGATATCTAAGATTCCATTTATTTACTCTTTAGGCAAAATGGTAACCGCCAAGAAGCAAAAGAAGGCCATCGAGAGCATCAACAGCCGTCTCGCGCTGGTTATGAAATCTGGAAAATTTTGCTTAGGATACAAGCAAACTTTAAAGGTGAGTTTGTAGAATAAATTCTGCATGTTTGAGAGAAGAGTTTTGTAGTGGTCATAACAAGTTTGTTGTTTTTGTTTTAAAATTAAAAATAACCTCACTTTGTTTTGAGTGTTCTAAAGCATAGTTCATACAAGGCATAGTCATAGTTTTAGTTCTAATTTTAGTTATAACGCTATCTCTGTCACTGTCTCGTGAAAAAAAAAATGGTAATTATGCAGTATATGGTTTTCTGCCATTTTTGATTTTTTATGATATATTCTTGGTAATTATGCAGTATACGGTTTTCTGCCATTTTTGATTTTTTTTGAAAAATTCTTTATGGGGGCACCTTCTAGGGTCCCTAGGACCCCAAATCCGCCTGCGCCCGTTTTTTTTTTTTTTTTTTTTTTTAACGAGAAAAAAAGGTGCCCAGGGGGGGTTGTAAAGTGTTTTTTTAATTGTTTTGGGTTGGTTTGAATTAGGTTGGGTTGGACTGTGTTGGTTTGGTTTGTTTTAGTGAAAAAAAATTTAAAAAAATCAAAAACAAAAACCAACCGGCGCAGACGGATTTGGGGTCCTAGGGACCCTAGAAGGTGCCCCCATAAAGAATTTTTCAAAAAAAATCAAAAATGGCAGAAAACCGTATACTGCATAATTACCAAATTCTTTATGGGGGCACCTTTTAGAGTCCCTAGGACCCCAAATCCGCCTGCGCGGGTTGTTGTTTTTTTTTTGTGTTTTTTTTTTTTCACTAAAATTCACACAGAGCAACCCAACCTATTCCAACCCAACCCAAAACAATAAAAAAAAAACATTACCCCCTGGCATCCTTTTTTCTCTTAAAAAAAACCCTAGTAGGTGCCCCCATAAAGAATTTAAAAAAAAAAAACAAAAATACTGCATAATTACCAAAAAAACAGTGACAGAGATAGCATTATGACTAAAATTAGAACTAAAACTATGACTATGGCTTGTACGAACAATACTTAAGTGCTCAAACTAAAAGCGATTTTCAGCCTGGAATGATTCTTTATTGTACCAATGGGTAATTATGCAGTATACGGTTTTCTGCCATTTTTGATTTTTTTTGAAAATTTTTTTATGGGGGCACCTTCTAGGGTCCCTAGGACCCCAAATCTGCCTGCGCCCGATTTTTTTTTTTTACGAGAAAAAAGGGTGCCCAGGGGGGGTTGTAATGTGTTTTTTTGATTGTTTTGGGTTGGTTTGAATTAGGTTGGGTTGGACTGTGTTGGTTTGGGTTGTTTTAGTGAAAAAAAATTTAAAAAAAACAAAAAAAATAAAAAAAAACCAATGGGCGCAGACGGATTTTTCAAAAAAAATCAAAAATGGCAGAAAACCGTATACTGCATATTTACCTACCAATGTATGTAACCAAGCTTAATAATGGTGTGTTTTTGTAATATGCACCTACAAATTGACCTTAATGTCTTAAAACAAAATTATGATTGTTTTCCACAAACCAAAACTACACTTTTTTGCACTCGACGCGCGTTTCGCTAACAACGTTAGCATCATCAGGAGACGATAAACAATGTTTGTCACACTTGCTGTCAGTTGGCAATGGAAAGAATAACAGCGGTATATACCGAAAATAAATCATTCCAGGCTGAAAATTGCCCTGAAGGTTTATACTGCAAACAATATACGAAATCTTAAAGATAGACCCTTTGAGTTTTTATATCTACAGAAAATGATATCAAAAGTTATAATAATATATGGCTGGTCTTTATTTATTGTCATTTGTTTTTTTTTTTTTGTGGAAGTGGTTGTGCACAATCTTAAACAAAATTTCAAGTATCAATCAGGGTTAATCTTAACACACAAAATAGATTGACTATTTTACCTTATTTGTGTCCATTTTTAATTTTATATATTTTATTTACTGTTTCAAATTTCTAACAGCAATTATGTGCACATTAATTAGTTTAAGACAGTATAACAGTTGACATGAAATTTGTACATGTATTGCTGGTAATTCCATGTCAATCTGGTTGTACTGCTAAATTTGCTAAAAACTTCCAATGCCAAATTTTATTTGTTTAAGTAATTAATTAGTTAACAGCAGACAACTTTAAGTACACTTTTTTCTCTACTCCAAATTCTGCCTTTCTAATGTGTTGAGTCACCGGCTTAAAATATATGTCATAGTTTGAGATTTAGATTGAACAATTATTGGAAGATAAATTTTTAAATAAAAACCAAGTGTACAACAAGTTTATACCTATGTAACTTAGACATGGTTTAATTTTATATTTTCTTCTAGACTCTCCGACAAGGCAAAGCTAAGCTTGTAATTATCTCCAACAACACTCCTCCTCTAAGGAAGTCAGAAATTGAATATTACGCCATGTTAGCCAAAACTGGTGTCCATCACTACACAGGGAACAATGTAGAATTAGGTAAATTATTGTCAAAAAATTACTTCAATCAAAAGTATGACTGTCACTTTTGTAGATTTTTTCTTATTCCAATTTGTTTTTACTTTTAGGTACTGCCTGCGGAAGATACTTTAGGGTGTGTGCAATGTCCATTACAGATCCTGGAGATTCTGATATCATTAAATCTGTGCCTGGAGATGCCGCCACCCACTAGACTACCTATGTATTTAACGTTAAGACCTTTTTTTATTAAATAAGACCTATAATTTTAAAAAATTGTATATTTTTATGGTAATCAAATATTGACAATTATTCTTCTCAAAAATTTCAATGATCTTAAAATACTTTTGGGAAATTACATATATGGGTCCCAAAGTAAAGTTAAAATTTGTATTAAACAACTTTTGCTATGTTGATTCAAAATTAACTAAAATTTTTAATTTTTTTTTGGAAAATTTTGTTAATAGAGAAGTAGAAAACTGCCTTTTTGATGTTGCTTAAACCACGATAGAAGAGTGTATTAGTTTGTGATTGGTTAAAAAGCATACGTTTTATTAGTAACTGATGTTTCCAATTTTGTTCTAAATTAAAAAGGTCACTACTGCTTCAGCTTAGTTGTTAGTTACACATAAGCATAATTTAGTGCTTATTTTGTTGTAATTAACTGGCCTAAGATGACGTCATTTCCGCTCTAAAACAATCCGTCCTTTTTGCCAAAAACCTTGATCAGGCGATTTCGATTGGATGACCGGTTTGTATGATCATGTGGGGTCCCTATAATTAATCCAAAAGATACATTTTACAAACGTATTTTAAACAAATATACATCGCACAAACAATACTTTAGACAAATCATACAATAGCATAACGATACATCACACAAAGCATACTTTTAGCAAATCGTACAACTCGTACTTTCTACAAATAATACATCTTACAAATCGTATGTATTAGAATCCGTCCAACATACAACTTGTGTTCTGTGCTCGACTGACAGCTGTTTAAATCTGAGCTCAGAATAAAAAGAATGTTAGAGGATGTTTTTGTTATCTAAAAAATAATTTTAAATCTACTACCAGCTTAACTCTAAAAACGCATTACGTGACGCATCCTGGTTTTGGAGCTTCTATGAAGTTTTTTTTGAGGTATAAAACTTTAAATCGCTGTATCTGTATCCCTTCGGGGTTGTTATTTTCATATGAAAAATGCCTCTGTAAGATAAAGAACCCTGCCATTTTGTTATGTGGAATGTGTGTCTGCTAATTTTATTTATATGTAGATAATATCTGTTGTAGAGGGGGTCCCAACGAGCAATTCTCGTCATAAGGCACAGGTTGATTCATAAATTAGGGGTAAAAGTTAGGAGAATGGCCGTTTTTAGTCGACTATACCAATATGGTATGGGGGACTATTAAAATCGTAAAATTTTGACTTTTCCTAATTTTATCAAAAATGGGTTACTAAGATTCCAAAACACCTTAATCGACGAAAAAAAAAGTTGTCTGTCCGTTGTCTGATGTCTGTCTGTATACACGATAACTCAAGAACGCCTTAAACGAAATTTGGTACAACAATCATCCATCGGCTGACCAATACCTTCTCCACATAGGCCAATCAACTCCTACCGTTTTAGTGTCCTTTTCTCGATTTTGTCATAAAGTCCAAATTCGTGGAAGCTTTAGTTTCCGAGTTATTTGAAAAAAGGTTGAAATATATAAAAAAAAATTATAACTTTAGAAGTAAAGCAGCTATTGTTATGCGATTTTCAGATTTTGGTTTTCGTAAATATTACTCAATTTTGTTAGAAGGTTCAAATCTTTCAAAGATACAATTTTCGATATATTTTCATTTCCTTTCAACATAAAATAATTGATTGTTTGGTGGACTATCCGTGCTTTCTAGCACCAATTTTTTTCATTAGAAATCCATGAACGCGTTAGGTATACGGATACCGATGCGTTGAAATATTTACTTTAAGTGTCTAATATCAACGCATCAGTATCGGTATACCTAACCCAGTGGCGTAGCCTGGGGGGGGGATGGTTTGGGGGGTTAAAACCCAATCTACAATAAACTAATCATGATCAAGGGCCCCAGGGAGAGCTATAGCTCCCCCACTTTTTTGACCCTTTACTCCAGTTTGTGACGTGTGTTTGGTGTGATGTCCTAAATTTTAAAAATTTTGCCTGGGGTGCTATGACGTCATTAATTGTTATAATTTTATATTAATTCTCAGGAATTTTTATCAGCATTTAAAACGTGTAATAAATGGTATTCTTACTATAATTTTTCTTAAAATTTTCATCTGCGGCACATTTATGATTTGGCAATAAATATATACCACCGCAATCTACCCCTTCTTGGCATCTAAACCAATGTAGTTTTTCAAAAATATTTTACAAAAAAAACCTAAGAGATGAAAATTATTTTTGTTTTTTTGTCAATTTTCGCCTGCGACGCTATACCAATATCCAATATTGTTCCAATTTTGTTTATTTTAAGCATTTTTTTTATTAACAACATTTAAGACGCGTAAAAAATAGTATTTCAGTGTAATTTATAAAAAAATTTAGCCTGCGGCACATTTAAGGGTTAATTCTACAAAAAATCTGCAAATGAGACTACATGAGACTTGCTTTTAAAAATAAGTATTTTTGTTTCGTATAAACTAACTCAACACCTATTAAACCGCCCCTCTTCCCTCCCTTCAGTTCAAGAGCTCAAGCAATAGAAACCTAATTTTTAAAAATTTGTCATAGGTAGGTAGTTGATAGGTAGGATAGGTAGGGACCGGATAATGATGAAACCCCCCCAGAGTCGATTTCTGGCTACGCCACTGCCTAACCCGTTCGAAAAAATCCAAAATTCACTACATTTTTGACTTGTTCATGCTACATGTATTGAACAATGCCTGCTTTTTTGACGGGTGGGATGATAGAACAGCTGATTCCACTCGTTGCGTACGGAGGGATGTACGCATATAACGTTACGAACCCACGAACGTACACTGATAATTTTTTCAGTAAAGTGGTTTTGGCTGGCGCCTATGTTGCCAAACAATCTTGCTGGAACATCAAAGTTTTTGCTACAACAGAACTTGCTAGAACTCGGATAGGAATATAATGTTTAGTAGCCCCAGCGAAAAAAATAGTTACGTCAGCAAACAAATTTAGTAACCTAACATTCTAGCAAAAAATTTTGCTGTCCCAGCTAAGAACGTTGATGTTCCAGCAAGTTGAAAATTTCTCAGTGTACGTAACGATTTCAATCAGCAGTTCTGTCATCGCACCCTTATTCAAAAAAGCCTTCGAAACTTGGCCTAAACAAGTAAAATATGTGTGTATTTTGGCTTTATTTCAAACGCGTTTGGTATACCGATATACACATGCGTTGAAATATATTTACTTTAAGTATCTGATTTTTTTGTTTGTAAAATGTTGTTGCGAAAATGACTCTTAAAATGCGATTTTTGCCACCAAATCGCAGGCAGAATATTTTAATCAAGTTACATTAAAAAATCTATATATAACTTTATTGTTCCTAAAGGATGTTTACCTTATCGGTAGTTTTTTCGTAAGAAAGAGTTAAAAAAGTATATATTTCGCGAGTTTTAAACCTTTTTCTTTGACGCAAAATTCTATGGCTTTCCCTCTACACATATACGGCTATTAGTACTAATATCAAAAATGTAAGACCCATAGTTTTCTTGTAAGCGAAGGGAGTTTAGTAAAAAACGGCCTAATATCTGGCTCACCGTGTTCGTGGTAGTGTCATATTTAAATATAAAAAAAATTAGTCGAACCATGCACATAAGAAAAAAGCAGGGTTCTTTTGTAAATCGGATGTCGACCATCTTTGAACCGCCATATTTAGCTAACACTATTTCAAGTAAAAAGCCAGTTAAAAACTCTTTATGGTTTTAGTACCCTTAAATTTGTCTTTTACCTGTCAATTTGGTTAAATATGGCGGCAGCAGTAGGCTAAAGGGCACAGGACAGATAGGAGTTAACTGGCTTTTTAATTGATAACGGTGTTGATTTAGCGTAGTAGGTACTGTCGACTTTTTTTAACGATTCGTGAAAAAATGAGGGGAGGCAACAAAATGCATACTTACTAATTTTTCGGTTTTTTATAATTACTCAGAAACCACAAAATCTAGTAAAGAATTCATGCCCATTCTAAAATCATCCTAAAAGTGCCCATTTTTTTATATTTAAATGGTTAGTTTTTTATAATATACACTCAAAAAACACATCAAAATGGTTATTATATATAACCAGTGCGGAAAGTTAATATTTCCCGCACGCGACTGCCGTTGACATAAATTTGGGGTCTCCTCTCCAATATTTTGTCTGAATGTTATGTTCACAGAAATCCAAGAAAATTACAAAAACATAATAAAAAATAACGACTTTATGTTGTCCTGTTTATTCAAGTGGTTTAAAAAAATTGTAGAATTTTTGTAAAGCCGATTTCAAAGGGGAGGGGCGCTTTAGTAGGTCTTGGGGTTAAGTTTGCAGGTTTGGAATTCTCCGTTGGGTCTATAGTTTTAATTCTAAATTTGCAAAAGGCGCAAATTTTCAAAATTATTCCAATTTTTTACGAGTGTTAAATAATGTTGTTGATAAAAATTGTTTAAAATTACTTAACTAAATTTGTAACAACCAATGATGTTATAGCGCCGCTGGCGAAATTTTTTTAAATATAGACCGAAAATTGTTTAAAACATGATATTTTTCAGGTATTTTGTAAAATGTTTTGACAAGCTTTTGTCAAAGGTGTGGCAAATAAAATTTATGAAATTTTATCTAAAGAAGGTTCTTAGCATATGTTACGGGAATATTTAAAAAAAAGAATATTTTATTCATATTAATGGTACATGAAAACCCTCTCTGTAATCGATTTATATCACATCTATATTTTTTTACTGGGATTTAAAGAAGATTATACCCACTATAAAAAATTGTATTGTCCCAAATAGTATACTGGTGTATAAAGGCTAATATCATGTCTCTCAGTCAGGGGCGTTAATTGGAGGGGGGGATCAGGGGCACTACGACCGCCCCTGGCAAATAAGGATTTTTTATTACTCATATATTTTTTCCTTTTTAAATGGGTAACTTCAAAATAAAATGAAGAATCCTTTAATCAGGGGCGGCATTTAAAAAAATGCCTCGGGCGGTCAACAATTTAGCGCCGGGCCTGCTTTACGCTCGTGTTAAGTGCAACATTTTTCCTAAGGGCGGGCGGAAAATTAAAAACATCTTGTTGCTGTGCATAATTTTGTAAAAAAAATATGCACGCGGAAAAAACATTTTTTCCGTACGAGACTGCCTCATTGGCCGAAGTTCCGTCAAAGAGTCGACTGCGGAAAAATGAATTCTGCATGCAAGCATTAGGAACAATTGTTCTTCTAAGAGCGTAAGGAAAATAGTATAAAATGGTCAATAAAAAATGTGTTTCATAAAAATTTTATTATAACATTGAAATAAAGTGGTTTTGCACACTAGTGTGGCATAGTAACGTAACACCTAATGCGCAAAA